>CM042981.1:16116015-18516015 GCA_023678885.1 Pogostemon cablin
AAAAATTGGGCACAGTGGATTCAAACTTCATTCATCTGTATCCACATATTATTGGAGCATAAAAAGGTCATCGGCTCTCGCATTTACCCACCGTTTTTGTCGACGGATCCATAGTTAGAGCCAAAGGTAAGATACGAACGCTATTTGCATTGTATTTTATTTATTGCTTTCTTTGAATGTTTTAGGGTTTTTAGGGCTTTAGGGTTTCAAAAACGCATGTCCGCTAAGTAAAATGGTTATATATATCCATGTCCGCCAAAGAAAATGGTGAAGTACGCATGTAATATGCATGAATACCACTACATATACCCATCGTAGACTTTTTCGCTAATATGCATGGTTAATTGTGCATGTCCACCCATTATTTGAGACTTATCGTCCATATCCGCCTATTATTTGACAGTATTTCAGCTTGTTCGCCGAAAATAGTAGCCCAATTTAGCGTGTCCGCCAAAAGTAGTTGCCCAGTAGATCTTGTCCGCCGAAAATTTAGCCTGTCCACCGAATATTGAGCCTGTCCGTCGATATTTTCCCCATATTTGCACATGTCCGCCGAATCTGTACTATATATGACCCTGTCCACCGACTATTTTACCCTATATTAGCATGTCCGCCTATTTTCTCACCCTAATTTATCATGTCCGCCAATTTTTCACCCGAAATGGACTTGTCCGCCGATTTTCTCACCCTAATTTATCATGTCCGCCCGATTTTTTCACCCGTAATAGTCTTGTCCGCCGATTTTTCCTTCCTAAGTGAGCATGTCCGCTGATATTTTCACCCTAATTGAGCATGTCCGCCAATTATTTGGGCTTAATAGTTTATGTCCGCCAATTTTCCCACCGTAATTGGGCATGTGAACTGATTATTTGACCCTAATTGAGCATATTTGCCGAAATGTTACTGGTTTTTGAACATGTCCGCCGATTTTTAATGCATTAGTGAGCATGTTTGGCTATTTTTTAAGCATATTATATGATGTCCTCCGATTATAATAGACTTGTTCGTCGATTTAGGACCTTAATTGAGCTTGTCCGCGTACGTACGACTTAATGTTTAACTTTCATGTGTGCTTGATAATTTAATGCTTAATTTGTGTGTACCTACTAAATTGGCGTATCATTTTTAATGAATTCTGTGTCAATATAACAATTAATTGTCATTTTGTTGAAAGGTTTAGGCGTTGGATTTGAAATGAGAAATTTTTCTATATGGTGGGCCGGCTGGTGGCAAGGTTTAGATTATGTACGTGGCCAACAGACGAGCTTAGTTTTAAATTCAGACCAGCTGACGTTGGATTTTATTCTTGGGCATGTGCACAGTTTAGTTTGCGCTGATTTGAATCATTTCAAATATGTTATACACACACTTGTGGACATCGGTGGTTGTATAACAAAACATAAGGTGAAGGATGATATGGATATAAGGGGGTTGTATGAGCAGGTTGATGAGTCGATGCTGTTTGTCACAATTAAGGCCATACCACAGCAATCAGTTGATAATGGTTGCACTAGTGCTGCGCCAGTGGGGAGCAGTTATTGGACCGACTTGCTTCGGTCACAAATTCCATCTGTCAATATTCATTGTCCCATAGATTTGGCCGGACCGAGCACGAGTATAGGTGTGGGCGTGTCGAGTCGTACGACAAATATTGATTTAAACATTGAGTATGCTAGCGAACAACAGGACGAAGAAGAGGTGGAGAATGGAGATGAGATGTGCTCCTCTGTTGGGTTTGAGGGTTCAGAGGGTGATGGGTTTGATGGTTTTGCTGGTTCTCAAGACTATGGGTCCGATGGATCGCAAGGCCATGGGTATGATTCATTTGAGGGTCCACATCGTGAGGATTTTGAGAGTGCTGATGCTTCGCAAGATGAGGAGCGCGATGCTGATCAACTCAATGCTGAAGATGAGGATCCTGAAACTGCTCTGTTCGAGAGGTTCTGTTCCTACATCAGAGCCAAAGGAGGAATGAGTTTCTTGGAACCCGTTACCACACACATGCAGATGCCCACACCGGTACGTCCTAGTCAAGACACAGATAGGTCTTCCAGCCATCCATGGAGCATTCCAGGTATGTGTTGAATATAGTATCCCGGTAATTTACTACACCTTATTGTATTCTAATACGAATTGAATAATAACTAATCCATCGTTGCAGGTTTCTTGGAACAGTGTAATGTGGACAGTGAAGTTGAAGACAACAACATTGATACATCAGTGGAGAGTCATGAAAAAAGTGTCTTCGATAATAAAGGTGATTGCCATTATGCGTTGGGTATGTACAACTTGCGGAATCAAGTTGAGACACGTGTCAAAAAATCTGATACCTATAGGCTCAACATCGCCTGGAAGTACTGATGAGTGATATTTTCACCTAAATTTTAGTATCTTTTTATGTGTGTTTTCGTATATTTTTATCCATATTTTATGTGTTATTTGGTCGTATAAGGAAGAAGTAGGAAAAAGCGGATCTCAATTCGGAGTTGAAACGAGGGAGAACGAGCCAAAACAGTGAAGAAATACAGGAGCCAGCACCAACACGGGCCGTGTAGCCAACACGGCCCTGTAAGCGATGGCCGTGCATCGACACTTATTCGTTCAACACGGGCACCTTAAGGCCGTGTCCAATCGCACGAGTCGTGTTGGCAGCACGAGCCGTGTCATCAACACGGCCCTGTAAGAAAAGGCCGTGCGGGAGCATCAGTTTACACGACACGGCCACCTTATGGCCGTGTGACAGACTCGTGCTGTGTAAAATCCTGAAAAAAAATCAGAATTCTTCTAGAACCCTCCCAAGGGGTATAAATACCCAATACTTCAATATGTGAGGGGAGATCCGAAATTCCACCTTCCACACATACCTCACACACCATTTCCTCCATTTTTCACCTTCATCTTCATCAATTCACCATCTTTTGGATCTACAATCATCCAACCATCAAAATAATCATCCAATTGAAGAAAAGAAGCAAGGAAGAGAGGAAGATAACAAGGGAAGGAAGGAAATCACCATTGAAGTGACATCAAGGGAGTTTCCATTCATTTCTTGTATTAAACCTCATAGTTTCATCATGTTTTATAAGGATATTAATGTCTATGTTAATTTCCTTGTAAATATGGTAGGCTAATCTCCCTTGTGAGATTAGCAACATGAGAGTTGTTGGATAATTTTGGGAATTTGTGTATTTAAGTTCATATGTTGATTGGATCTATGATTTTCTACCATTGATTATTAATTGCTTGAATTGTATTGATGATTTGTGTGTTTAGTTGTTCTAGATATGTGATTAGATTCAGAAATCAATTATGTGCTTAGGATAGTCAAGTGAATCATTTCATCAAACACCTCATGTGCATTATAAATTGTAAAGTGATTGAGAAGTCCTTTATTATTTAGAACCCTTTGATAGAACATGTGATTAGTTAGATTGAGAAGTCAAATAATTATATGAAGGGATTCTTTAATTGAACTTAGTACCTAGTTGGAATAGTTTAATTGAGAACCAACTTTTGAGCTATTTTGAGATTGTGCAAATGATCTACATCCTATTCATTTCGAGAGGAAGTTTAGGTGGTATATGTGTTGGCCCTTAGTCTTAACCCTTGATACATATGAGTTTAATGCATGAGTCCATGAGTTACCACTTCATTAGTGTTGTTAATCTCACTTCTACTCAATTTGGAAAACCACTCATTCATCATTTTAATCTTGTCATTTGATAATTGCTTGTCTACTTTCATTAGTTTCATTTAAGTACTTGTTTAATCAACCATCCATCTATGATTCGTTTCTATAAAATCGTGATAAACGTGATTTCACTTAAGTGCTAGCATCAACCTCCCTGTGGTTCGATAAATTCTTGAATTGGTCAACCCGACTACAAGTTATGGCTAATCAAATGGCGCCATTGCCGGAGAGGTAACGGTTGCTAGTAGCTTAAAGAAGGAACGTTTAGAGCGATCTTACTAGAGATATTTTTTTTCTTGTATTTATTATTTGTCTTTGCTTTGAAAATCTTGTTCTAACTTCTTTTATCTTGAAGGTGTATGCAAACAAGATCAAAAGGGGAACAAGTTGAACCTATTGACTTAGAAATTGAACACACTTTTCGAAGAAGAAGAAAGGAGAACAATACCAAAAAGAGTGATCAAATGGAAAACAATCAAGATGAACGTGGCAATGTTAGGAATGATGGAGGCGGAATGCAAAATTTGCAAGATCAAGCCAATGCCAATCTTCATCAACAAGCTTATCAACAATTTGGGGAGTTTAATAATCAAGCTTTAATTCAACAAATGGTGCAACAAGTTATGATTCAACAAGGGTTTCAACAAGCTTATGCTCCTCCACAACAAGCATATGTACCACCACCTCCGGTGCAACATGGAGTTCACAATGATCAAAGAGTAATCCGGGATTTCTTCATGCCAAGGGCAATTCCACAAATGATGGGACCACCAATTCATGCCAACAACTTTGAATTTAAAATGGACTTGATTTCATTGGTGAGAGAGCAATAATTTAGTGGAGCTCCGAATGAAGATCCTAATGCTCATCTAGCTCAATTCGTTGAGATTGCTAACACCGTGAAGATGAATGGGTGTGAGCGAGGATTGCATCAAAATGAGGTTATTTCCATTTTCTTTGAGGGATAGAGCTCGAACATGGCTCTCCACTCTTACTCCCAGTACGTGCAACACTTGGGACGAGCTAGCACAAATGTTTTTGAACAAATACTTCCCACCTTCCAAGACGCTTCAAATGAAGAGCTTGATCACTCAATTCAAGCAAATGCCTCAAGAGAGTTTTTATGAAGCGTGGAAAAGGTTTAAGGATATGCTACGCAAGTGTCCACAACATGATTTTCCGGAGAATCAACAAGTTGGATTTTTCTATCAAGGACTTGTGAATGGGCAAAGAGTGCTTGTTGATGCTTCGGCGGGTGGATCCGTACTTGGAGTGACTCCGGAAAGGGCCATAAAAATTTTTGAAGAGATTGCTACAAATGTGTACCAATGGCCATCGGAGAGGGTAAGTGGATGCTATGGATTTGAAAGTTTTGATCAAGGGCAACAATATAATGTGAAGAGTGTAAGTGTTGAACCAAGTATGCCAAGCATGGAAAAGATAGTGGCGGAGGTCATGAAGCAAATAAGCTTGAATCAAATTGTGAACAATCAAGGAACGAATATGGTTGAGGGGCTACAAAGTGAGCAAGGTGTGCTTCCTCCGAATGTAGTGAATGGAGAACAATGGGCCAACTCTATGCCACGTGTGGAAGATGTGTCGTACATGCAAGGAAAAAATTATCAAGGGAATTTCTAAAATAATTACCAAGGTAATTTCAACCAAAGTCAAGGAAACTATTCACCAAGGCAAGGGGGCTTTAATGGTCAAAGTAGTGGAAGCTCATACCCACAACAACAAAGGCAAATCAACTTCTCTTACTCTAATCCGAGCAATGCGGTTGCGTATCCTCCGGGATATCAACCGGGAGCTAAGGCACCGAACAATGAGGGAAGAGAATCAACCGATGAGCTACTTGAACAATTGATTGCATCAAACAAAGCTAGAGATGAAGCTAATGAAAGAAGATTCAAAGCTCTTGAGGAAAATAATGAAAGAAGATTAAAAGCTATTGAGGAAAATAGTGATAGAAGATGCAAAGCTTTGGAGTACAATATTGGACAAATGGCAAGTTCATTGAGTGCTCAACAAAAAGAAAAGTTTTCGGCCACAACCGAAGTGAATCACAAAGCTCAATGTTTATTGGTTGATATGAAGGAGGAACGAAAGATTGAAGAAGGGTTGGTGGAAAGCAAGGTTGTTGAAGAAATGGAAGAGATAAGTAAGAAAGAAGAGAAGGGGCTTAAATGGATACCTAAGTGGAAAAAGGTGCAAGAGGAAAAGAAAGTGGAAGAAAAGGGTAAAGAAGAGGAGTACAAACGTGATTATTGGGGTATTCCGATCACTCCATTCCCTATTCCCTATCCACAAATGTTTGTAAAAGAGGAGAAGAAAAAGGAGTTTGAGGAGTATGTGAAAGAGCTCAAGAAAAAGTATGAGAAAAAAAGGAAAGAAGAGCAACCCGAAGCAAGTGGATCAATGCAAAAAGGGGTCCTACAAAAGTTGGTGATCCGGGGAAGTTCATAATCCCTTGTGATTTTGAAAAAAAAAGGTACCCTTGATGCATTGTGTGACTTGGGGGCAAGCGTTAACGTGATGTCTCATGCCACGTTCAAAGACCTTGCAATTGGAAAGCTAAAGTCTACTACTATCCGTCTTGAAGTTGTCAATGGTGAGGTTGTGAAGCCACTAGGAATTGTTGAAGACGTGGAGGTAAAGGTGAAGGGGCTAGCTTTCCCGGTCGACTTCATGATTTTGGAAGTGAAGGTGGACCCCAAAGTTCCACTCATTTTGGGAAGGCCATTTCTAGCTACGGGAAGAGCAAGAATTGATGTTGGTAGAGAAGAGTTATCCTTGAGCTCAAAAGGAAAGAGTGTCACGTTCATGTGTAAGAAGGAAAAAGGAGCCAAGTCTCACTTAAAGCCTCCGGATGATTTTGATGATCATGATTCTCTTCTCTTTGACAATTTAAATTCATTTCTTTATGATTATATGAAATTGTCAAATGCTAACTTGTCTTCTTGTGATGTTAATAGGATGAAAGCATCGGAGCTCGATTGGAAACTCGACAAAGGAGAAAGAGGAAGTCCACTAGAATCACTTCTCAATGACGATTTGATGCTTGTAAGCAAGAATGGTGAGGTTGAGCTAGTGGACAAGAAGAAGGCCAAGCTACTGTTTAAAGTGAGGATGCGAGGAGAAAGTGGGATGGACCATCATTTGGTCCAATGATCGTAAAATTCCGTCCGGCTTGAAGACGTTAAACTTAGCGCTAAATGGGAGGCAACCCATTCTTTTGTTATTTTGATGCTTTTTGTTGATTTTGGTCTTGTAGGTGGATTGTGCTCGTGAGAAAAAGAATGTTGAAGAAAGGAGAAGAGCTTCATGGATTTGAGTAAAAATGTCACCATTTGTTGCAAACTTAATTCTCGACTCTTGTATCGAGTCAAGTTTGGGGGGAAAGTGCATGGTGAACATAGCTTGAGTCGTGTGAATGCATTTACTTCTCCACAAGAAGATCATCAATGGAAACTACAAGGGTAAGTCCCACCACTTTTTGCAAAACTTAATTCTCACCTCTTAGTTCGATTTAAGTTTGGGGGGAGAGTGCGTGGTGTGACTCACCACTTAAGTGTGTTTGATATGATGATATATTGATGATGAAAGGTCTTCTTTTAAAATTCACACCAAATTTTAAAATTTTCTCATGAGTTTTGGTTGGATTTTGGTATGATTGGTTGTGTTGAAGTGCATGTGAATCCATATTTTTAAGGCAATTGTTGAGCTAATGGTGTTGTTGAGTGTTTTGAGCATGAATGAAAGGTATTGGAAGCACGAATAGAGCTTGGAGCTAACGTTTTCTTTACCAAATGCCTATTGAGGGAGTACTCTACACCTTATCACTTCTAATTGATTTTGATTTGGATTGAATGGATTAGCAAGTTACTTCATGTGTTATGTTTTTGGGATGTTTATTTTCATTATTTAGGATTTCCTTTTCAATCAAGGTTGGGATGATTGTGAGCTTACATTGTTATGGATGATATAGAATGTGTGCTTTATTGTTAATGATGGTGATTTTTGTTTTTGCATGTTATGTGTTTGTTTTGTTTCTTGTTTGTTGAGTCTTTATTTTATGTTTTGTGTGTTTTCTTATTTTTGTCTTGGTATGTTTGGTGGTTTGTTTTGGGATGTTGTGAGTCATTTTTGAACATGAGTGGTGATATGTTGTGGTAGTAAGTGATGACAAGTTATGATTAAGAATCTCTACACTTTCGAATTGTAACATGTTTTACTTAACTTGTTCAATTTTGAGATGAATGTGGTGTAATAAGTTTCCTAAGGTCCGAGCACAAGCTTGTGAGAATTTGAGTCTCAACCGTGCATACATGGTTTTTTCCTTCATGAGTGGATCGATTGAGTTTTGATAAGCTAGAACTTGCTCAAGGACTATAGGAATGAGCCCGATTTATAGAGATTAGTGAAATGATCTAAGGCCATCCTTGTCATTTATAGTCATTACCATATATTTCCCTACCTTGAACATCATCCCTAGTCAACCACTTTGAGCCTTAAAGCCTATTTATTGTGATATAAGCACATTACAAGCCATGATTACCCACTTAAGCCTTACATATATACCATTTGTGTGGGTGATTGAGGAGATGGTAACTAGAAAGGTTTGATAAGGAAGAAAAAGAAAAAAGGAAATGGTACACAAGCAAGAAAAAGGATGAAAAAGAGCACAAGAAAGAATGGACATGCAACCTCAAAATAAGAAAATGAGCAAAGCAATATCAATATGCTCAAGTACTTAAAAGTTCAAAGAAGGAAGCATGCATTAAAAGAAGCTCAAAATCTAAGGAAAGTTGATGATTAGTGCTTGTGATTACCAAAGTTGAGAAAGGAAGAAAGAAAAGTGGAGAAGTTGAGGAAGTTGATAATCTCTTCGATTACTTACACTTGTTAGTCACTATTATCCATACTCTTCCTACCTTACCAAAGAGCCTATCATTACATCCCAATTAAAGACCTTTTTTATCATTAATTTAAACTTTGGTGGTTTGTGAATGTAGTCCACGAGCAAGCTTATAGCGAGTCGAGTCAATCGATTGATGAGTGTTGTTTTACCCTATTTTAAAGAGTCTTGAGTGACATTTATATCCTATGTGAGGCTTGGACTTAAAAAAGGGACTATATTACACTATCATTCTCTTTAGATTGAACTTGTTAATTCTTCATGTCATGAATCTAATGTTGTAGGATGACTTAGCATAAATTGTGATTCTTATTATTATTGATGTGTTGTTACTTATGTTCGTTTAGTCTTTTCCTAGGTGAAAATCACTCTCCTTGGTTTATCATTTTCGTTGTGCAGGGACGCACAACACTTTAAGTTTGGGGGTGTGATGAGTGATATTTTCACCTAGATTTTAGTATATTTTTATGTGTGTTTTCGTATATTTTTATCCGTATTTTATGTGTTATTTGGTTGTGTTTTGTGTTTTTATGGAAATGTGTGTGAATGAGCTTAGACCTATAATTTTTATTTTTTATTTGATGCTAGATATGATAAGGAAGACGTAAGAAAAAGCGGATCTCAATTCGGAGTTGAAACGAGGGAGAACGAGCCAAAACAGTGAAGAAATACAGGAGCCAGCACCAACACGGGACGTGTAGCCAACACGGCCCTGTAAGCGATGGCTGTGCGGTGACACCTATTCATTCAACACGGGCACCTTAAGGCCGTGTCCAGTCGCACGAGTCGTGTTGGCAGCACGAGCCGTGTCATCAACATGACCCTGTAAGAAAAGGCCGTGCGGGAGCATCAGTTTACACGACACGGCCACCTTATGGCCGTGTGACAGAGCACGACTCGTGCTGTGTAAAATCCTGGAAAAAAATCAGAATTCTTCTAGAAGCCTCCCAAGGGGTATAAATACCCAATACTTCAATATGTGAGGAGAGATCCGATTTTCTACCTTTCTCACACACCATGTTTGAGATGCATTCTAGTGGCCTAGGTGGAGTATGGAGGGTAATCAAGTTCGGACCTCTACATGTATGTCGTTTGAACTCAGACACTAATGCGCCATGGCAAGTTGGTTCGAAAACTGTTGGCAGATACTACGCAGCTCGACAATTCAATAAAACCATGGCATTGTGTCCTGCTGGAATGGCAGATGAGATACGTAAAGAATTTGGTTTCGACATATCCTATAATTTGGCCCTCAAGTCAAAACATATTGCTGTGGGACACACTTACGGAGACCATAGTTCATCCTTCAGTTCCCTACCTTCGTACTTGCATCACCTAAAGTTGGAAAATCCATGCACGTATACAGCACTTGCAACTGCAGATGACAACTCTTTCAAGTAAGTCAATACACAACCCTTCTATATTATGAGGTATATAGGTGTACTAAGTACTTCGATGTAGGTATGTCTACTACGCACTTGGTGCTTCGATACGGGGTTTTGCCAGAGCCGGCTGTCCCGTGATTGTGATTGATGGTACACATATAAGAGCCAAGTACCGTGGGATCGTGTTCATTATAGTCACTCAGGATGGTAACCACAATGTTTTTTCCCTGGCCGTTGGTGTAGGTGACACTGAAAATAATGAGTCATGGTGCTGGTTTCTTCAAAGGTTGAAAGAATCGTACGGAGCTCCGCATGGCCTAATTATTGTCTCAGGCGCGCATAAAAGTATATCACACGCTATACATACTGTGTACCCTGAGGCCCATCATGGTTTATGTTCGTATCATCTAAAGAAACGGCTCAAAGCTTCCGGAAAGGATGTGTTGTTTCAGTTCAATATGGCCTTGGAGGCATACACGAATAATGAATTTAAGAGGTATGGTCACTTTTTAGTATTAGTATGCAGTTTTTATTTGATTTATGACATTACCGTGCTACACAGATGGGAAGAAAAGCTACACAACCATAATAATGCTCGATTGATGGCTTTGCTGGAGGGGTGGGGTTACAGTAAATGGTCAAGGTTTCACTGTCCGATCAGTCATTACGAGTTCACATCCTCGAACGCCGCTGAGACCTTTAACAAGGCCATCCTCTGGGCCAGGACACTACCCATTTGTAGTTTGTTAGAGGTTGTACGTGCTCTCATTCAAAGATGATTTTATGAAAGAAGAACGAGTGCAGAGAACAGTCGGGATATTCTTTGCACACGAGTACACAGCGAGTTGGCTGCGTTGAACGCTGAGGCGTGGAAACTTAAAGTGGAGAATCTTATAGCGACAACATTCCAGGTCACTTCCACCTCAAAAACCTTCACTATTGATTTAAGGGAGTGTACTTGTTCGTGTGGAAGATTCCAGTACCATCAATACCCATGCATTCACGCATTGAAGGCGATAGAGTAAGTTCACATGCGTATAATATAATCTTTCATATTCAATACTGCCATTAGTAAAAGAATTATCTATTTCATAATATAACGGTCTAAATGTGTGCATGTAACAGCCATTGCAAACTTGCGACTAGTGCATTTGTTGCACCGTAGTATCATCGAACGGCTATCCTTTCATTATGGCAAGATGTTGTGATGTCTGTGCCCAATCCATCCGATTGGTAAACACCTGAGCATGTGGGTAGTGTTTGTGTGAATGAGCCACCAGCACATCGCCAAGCAGGCAGACCTCATACCACCCGTCTGCGTAGTGCAGCAGAGACTTCGAGGGGTACTCGGGTGCATCAGTATTGCAGCAGATGCGGAGAGCCGGGACACAATAAAGTGAAATGTCGAGCCAATATTTCCGTTCACACAAGGGGGAATGGCTAATCAAATTATTGAAATGCAATGTTGGTGGTTATAAAGTTTTGACTTGGCCTTTGTTTTTATAGTTTAAGTATGATGTAATATGATTGAAATAATAATATTGTTTTTCTGGCTTTCGTTCTCAGAATGTTTTAGTACAGCACCTCATATAATACATCATGAAAAAAAGAACAAACTAACGAAAAAAAAAGTCTGTATTCGCACCCTTTTTCCCGTAAAGGTTGTACGAAAAAATATCTCGAGCCCATTTTCTCCGTTACTCTATCAGGTGTGGATCATTTCCCCATGAATCATCCCCTGTGAGTAGATACTGTATTTCTCTGATGCTAGCTTGACCACAACACCAACTGTCATCCTGAACGTAGCACATGGATGGTTGTGGTCTAGCCCACTTCAGAGTGGCTCTGAACTTCTGCTCAGTAGTGTCATAGATGGCACCATTTCGGTGGAACATCAAAGGCAGTAATCGTCGCAAGTGCGTAGTGCTCTCCTTTCTACTATCTTCAACGGCCTTGTTTTGATCCCACGTATGAAACAAAGAGTCGAAGACGGCGATCTTCAGCAACCTAATATAGACACACACAGCGAAATGGTGCGAATGCGAACATTCTACGAAGAGCAACTGTAGAGTGAAATCCGAATAACGTCAGTGATGATGTAGTTCTTCCCAAAAAAATAAATAATGATGACATACTCACCCGTTCAACCTTATTCCACTCTTTACGGACACATGTCTATTGCGGAGGCCTCCAAAATGATAGCTCTCCTTTCCACCACCTATCCAAAACTTCTAGCTTTTCTTGAGGTAAGTCGGCCAACTCTGAGGGGTCATCGCCATGTGTCGTAACATGCTCAGCCCAAATTGCTTTTAAAGTCGACTGATAAAGAAAGAATTACAAAATATAAGGTCAAATTATAAGAAAAAATCATATGTCATATTGCATGTAAAAACTTACCGAAAACTGACACGGTAGAATAGCATACGATTGCATTCGGTGATCCGGGTGAACTCCGACGTAGTCAGGGGCTTGTGTTAGTATAGTCAAACACGCATCAATGTGTTGGGAAAAAAATATTTCAACGATGAGATATATGGGATTAGTGTCTAAATATATTTAAGATGTATTTACAAACCTCATCATCCAGCCAGACTTTGGGGGTCATCATTCTCACGAAGAAATCATTCCTCACCTGGAACCCTATGCCGACATCGATCCTGCACATGTATGTTAAAACTTTTATATAATAAACAACGAAACCATAAAAGAAGAACACATTTAAGGACATTTCTTACGTTACAGGGGATAACATGAACTTTTTCCACGCTCTGTTGACCTTGACGTCATCCATAGTTGTGTATGGGGATTGGACTGCAGTCGCTTTTCTCTTTGGGCGTTGCGGACGACGTTGGAAGTGCTTTTCAGCTGACACCATACTGAACCCAGTGTCTCCGGAGTAGAATAACTATGTCCTACAAGAGTTGAGACTCCGGGAGTAGAATAACTAGCCTGTCTGTATGGTCCGGATGCCTCAGAGAATCTTGTTGATTCACCTGGTACCAATTCCACATCTCCGGCAAATAGACCCCCTGGTGTTGCATAACTACTAGGTGGAGGTGTAGTCTGTGCACTCCGTTGTTCTTCAAAGGTATCTGGAACACTTGGTACTTCGTATGTAGATGGCTCAGGTGGTGGACCCTTGAATCCATCCTTAAACATTTTATATATGTTACCAAGAATTGACCTCTCGTGGCTACGGTGCACACGGATCTGTGCTCAAATCAACCATCCAGCAACCCTTTTAAATTCACCGCGGCCCTCCTCCTGTCTCCTGCGGATATCAGTGAGCTCTGCATCCAGTTTCTCAAATCTCTTCTCCAGTCTGTCGTCTCGATTCAGCAGCTGAGTGAGAAGGGCTTCATGTTCGAAAATTTTTTGATCATGATCATCCATTCTCCTCATTATTCGATCGTAATGTTCTTGAGACAGACCCCCACTATCTGCTGATGAGGCACAGAATGATCCCACTGTGGACTTGACCTGGATTGAGAATGGAAATCATCGTGGGTAAATGGAGGGCTACCAGGTGATCCGTGAAACCCTAGCCCTACTTGGCTATAGACAGATCCTTCATACCCACTGTACTGACCCTGCTGTGACCCTTCACTTCCACCATATGGATGTGATTGATGTGGGACCTGAAATCCACCGAAGTTAAACTGATGTGGTCCCTGATATCCACCAAAAGAAGTAGAGTACGTTGGTGGCTGAAATCCAGCTGAAGGGAAGTATGGTCTTCCAAACACAGGAGGATATGATCTCTCCGGAATGGCCATTACCGGATGTGGTACTACAGCATTATGGGGGCCAGACTGAGATGGCCGCGGGGGTGAATCCTCAGATGGTATGTAAGATCTGTCATCATGATCACCCATTATCTCGTCATCGTCATCATCATCGTCGTCCCCTCCGACGGCATAAAAATCACGTAGTAAGTCCTCCGGTGCTGCTGTTCTTTGTTGCCCCAAAAATGATGTATCAGCAACCGGAATGGCACCCTGACCACGCATTTCATCTTCGGAATCTGAACTAGAGTGCTGCACCTGTTTCTTACCCTTAGCCTTCCCTTTTGGCTTTGGATCCCCAGAGACCCTAAAGGTCACTTGAAAATCAGAACTCCAATCAGAATGTATTCCCCTGAAGTATGATTGGCGGGACTCCTCAGGGAGGATGGTAGGTAAATCAACCACTCTTGGGTCATGAAAGTAAAACAATAAAACATAAACACATATAAGGCGGGACTCCTCAGGGAGGATGGTAGGTAAATCAACCACTCTTGGGTCATGAAAGTAAAACAATAAAACATAAACACATATACTCAGGTGACAAAAAATGCCTCCAAATGCATCCAACTTAGATAATCAAAAGCTTAATCGCGTACACATAAAAGTGGCAAACCTGTCTAAAAAACTGAGTGTCGTCAATTTTTTTAGCAGCAGTATATGTCCAGCGAAGACACAGAGGTCTGACATCCGGCTTGGGCTGACCATCGGTCAACATTGCTGCAAAATCTGCGATGCGCTCAGAGGCCCAAGCCTGTGACCAAACATCAAAGTAATTTCATGTCAACATATATCTTTTTAAATGCATTTAGTATAAGAATAAAATTGGTGAAATAAAATCAGTATCACTTACTGCTAGGGCAAATGAGCATCCATAAAAGTTGATGCGCTGCTGTTTGCCTAACTCTTGCACCGTAGTTTTTATAGAGTCCATATAGTGCAGTAGGGTTAGGTATGTGTACTTACCCCATGGGAAAGAGTTCCACAGGTCATCATTTTCAGCTAAGTACCATACCCAGGGCTCTATGTATGCTTTTGACGTATCCCGGCCTAGCAAAAAGTAGTACAGCAGTAGAATGTTGGCCGCTTTCACCGCATTGTGGCCCTTATATTTATTTTCACTGAATCTTCGCATAAGTTCATCAACCAGGACCCTTTTTGAACGAAACGTAGCAAACAAACTGTGTGCAGGTGGCAGATATAAATCATTCGGGTCAATATCTCCACGGTCCTCAAACCCTAGTCCCATAACACGCATAAACTCCATGGGTGTGAAGCTAAGATTTGTATCAGACACCTTGAAGTACTGGGAGTACATATCTGAACTAGGGATTACAACCTCCTGAGCCATCAGCTGAAATAAAGCTTTAGGAGACCCGTAATCTGAATCCAAATCCCAGAAATGCCCGAAACAAGATCTTCTGAACCTCCACACTGTTTGATCGCCACTCTTTGTAAGCACCTCGCGTATGCAATTAAGAGCTTTGGAAGGCCTACAATAACCTTTAATCTCGACTTTTCGAGTTTGAAGTCCACGGCGTTTCCAGCTCCACTACAGTGCATGCTAACTCAATTAGATATAAGACGTGACTACATTTTATACATAAAAACATCGGCGGACAAGCACAGTAAAGGCACAAAAACGGCGGACAAGTTATTTTATACTACAAATATTGACGGACGAGGTCAATTTACATACAATTATCGGCGGACAAGTTCAACTACGCTAGAAAAATCGACGGACAAGCACAGTAAAGGCACGAAAACGACGGACATGCTATTTTATGCAGAAATAATGTCAAAATAATGCTAACTAATGGTCAGAAACTCGGCAGACAGGCTCAAAAAACTCATAAAATCGGCGAACAAGCTCAAACAGGGCCAAAAAATTGGCGGACAAGCTATTTTGTACTACAAATATTGACGGACGAGGTCACTTTACATACAATTATCGGCTGACAAGTTCAAATACACTAGAAAAATCGACGGACAAGCACATTAAAGGCACAAAAATGGTGGACAAGCTATTTTATGCAGAAATAATGGTCAAAAACTCGGGGGACAGGCTCAAATAACTCATAAAATCGGCGAACAAGCTCAAACAGGGCCAAAAAATTGGCGGACAAGCTATTTTGTACTACAAATCTTGACGGACGAGGTCACTTTACATACAATTATCGGCGGACAAGTTCAAATACACTAGAAAAATCGACGGACAAGCACATTAAAGGCACAAAAACGGTGGACAAACTATTTTATGCAGAAATAATGGCAAAATAATGCTAACTAATGGTCAGAAACTCGGCGGACAGGCTCAAAAAACTCATAAAATCGGCAGACAAGCTCAAACAGTGATAAAAAATTGGCGGACATGCTATATTGTACTACAAATATTGACGAACATGGTCACTTTCAATACAATTATCGGCGGACAAGTTCAACTACGCTAGAAAAAGCGGCGGACAAGCACAGTAAAGGCACAAAAACGGCGGACAAGCTATTTTAAGCAGAAATAATGGCAAAATAATGCTATCTAATGGTCACAAACTCGGCGGACAGGCTCAAAAAACTCATAAAATCGGCGGACAAGCTCAAACAGGGCCAAAAATTGGCGGACATGCTATGTGGTACTACAAATATTGACGGACAACGTCACTTTACATACAATTATCGGCGGACATGTTCAACTAGCTAGAAAAATTGGCGGACAAGCTAAAAAAGATTAGAAAAATATGCCGACAAGTTCAATTACAATACAAATTACAATGAAATTTCCAATTATACTCAAACAGACACGGCAAATTCATACAGTGCAGACTCTACTTCCTCGGGGGACAAGAATAGTTACCAAATTCAAACTCTACAGTAACAACTCCACATTCACTACTCTTTATATTAAATCGCAATTATGCAAAACCCTAAAATCCTAAAGACGGAATACCTGATTATCCATATTTGCTACTGCTAATTTTCGACGTGGAGATGACGATGGATTGAATGACACGCCGGAGACCCGGACGGAGCGCTGTGTTCGACAGAAAATCGAGAGTTTGAGAGAGAGAGAGGGAGAGAGTATGGGAGGGATGAGTGCCGATGAAAAGAGAGAGAGAGATACAGTGAGTAAATAACAAAAATTTTAAGATAAAGGGGTCAAAGATTCTCTCCCCAATTTCAATGCCATTAAAAGCGGTACTTTTAACCGCTTGGCAGTAATCACGAGATTTCAAAAAAAAGGGAAAGATATGATATATGTCAAGGGGGTAAATTAGGAATATACACCAAAAATAGGACAAATTAGATGTTTTAAAAAGGATAGGGCAAAAAAGATGTTTGATGGGTCATATAGAGCATTACCCATTTAATGCTGGTAGAGGTTCGATTCCACTAAATTTTCATGGACCGATTTCACCATAGTCACTCTCTTATTTTTAGCTATATTATTTAAATATTATTTATTTTTAATTTAAATACTAATATATGGAATGGAGTTACATCCTTTATTAATTTAAAATAATCTTTTAACTAATGAATAAAAAGTTATAATTTTTTAGTAAAATGAAGTAGTAAATGAAAAAGAAAAAAAAAGTGATATTCATACAATTGAATTATTTAATTAACAATTCATAGAGCATATAAATAATACTCTCTCCGTTCCAAGAATACTTGCAGAATTTTTATTTTGGTTCGTCTTGCACACCTTAAAAATGAAAACAATACACAATAATAATATCAATAATCTTACAATACTATAATATTACAAAAATACCACATTTTTACACACAATTTAGTTAAAGTCAATTATATCATACACTTTATTCTTTTCAATTACTCGAGGTACCCCTTTTATTTTTATATCATTACAATAAAAAGTTACTCTCTTCGTCCCAAATTCAACTTCACGTTATATGAAGTTTAAGAAAAAACATTTTTAACTTACTTTTTGGGGGTATTATGATACTTTTGGGTAATAAAGTATATGATAAAGCACTACACCAAAAATGCTGATAGACATCAGCAAATAGATATCGGTTATTCATAAAATACGATGTCTTTTCATAAAAAACCGATGTCTTTTCCTAAACCGATGTCTATTAGCAAAAATGTATGCTGATAGACATCGGTTTTCTAAGAAATTGCGCTGAAAGACATCGGTTTTCACTAATCGATGTCTTTCAACGGATGTGTATAGAACTCTTGAAAAAAACGCTGATAGACATCGATTCTAAGAACCGATGTCTTTTTATCCGATGTTAATTCTTTGTTAGACATCGGTTACTATGCACCGATGTATATTGTAATACTCTATTTCTATTTCAAAAAATTTCAAAAACTTAATTTTAAAAAAATATTAATAAAAAATGTCTATAAACTGAAACATTAAAAATCTTAGTGCAAACACTGGCTCCAATTTTGGCATATCCCAATCCTTAGAACCCTATTTCAAATAGGAACAGAGAACCCAAATTCGAATTCGAAAAGAAATCTGACGTGATACGTTAAGCAGCGGTCGTCTGCTTCGAAATCATCCACTGCTGGTCCCATCCACTCTGGCAAGTTCGTCGCCTGAAAAACGACAAGGGCGCTCTCTAGCCAAGGCGATTTGTGCTCGTCGCTTCCTGCTCCTGCTACGTGCGTCGCTAGCACTACCAGCACTGCGACCCTTTAGCTCCTTCATGCTGCGCCGCCCGCTCCCGCTTCATGCTGCGCTGCCCGCTCACCCTTCACGTCGCGCCGCCCGCTTCCACTACGCCGACTGATAAACCAAGGGAGAAATTGATGAAACAACAACTCTCAAAGACCTTGACCTTAACTTTGCATTTCGGATCCAAACAAATTAGTTTCAAGAACTTATCAAGTAAGTGCTTGTGGCTCCTAGGAACCCTAGATTTCTCTGTTTTGATGTTGGCTTTTTCCTAATAGGCTTAATCTTCTATATCAGGCAGATTGATCGAGATTGTGAGTTCTTAGAGGCTGAAAAAATCATGGATTACAATCTCTTAGTAGGTCTTCATTTCCGTTTTGATAGTACCAGAGACAAGATGGGATTGTCGCCTTTCTATTACGTACAGTTCATTATTTATATCATGATAATTATATTGTTCTTGATAGATTATATTCGGGAGCTTGTATCTGTAAATTTTTTCTTCAGGGAAGAACGATTGATATCAAATGGAGAAGTTCATGCATAGATCTCGTTTCCTTGAAGCAGAATTACAAGACATGGACCAGGGTATAGCTAGAAGGTAAATTATGTTCTATTCAAGTGTTAAATTTTCCATTTAACTAAACATTGTATTTGAGTGGGTAGTTGAATAATTGGAAGAGCCTATGATGAGGTGGCAGCATTATTTAGGCAATTTTATGAAGAGACAAGTGTTTGTGGGGTATGCTTTGATGCACAATGAATTAGTATGAGTATATCTTTCCTGCTAGATTGTTTCTAATAAAAAATATATAAATTGTTCGCATATTTATTCTATTAGATTGAGACATAAAAATGGGAAAAATCTTCTATTTGTCATTGTATGAAGACTAGAAATGGTTATGGATTTCATTCATTTTTGTAGTAAAGAGAGAGATGAGGCCCCTGCATGATCTTATAAAAATATCCTATTGTTGTTTGATACGAAAAAATTCTACATTTGAAATAAAAAGTTATTGCTCTGTAGTCCTAATTATTATTGTTGGTACCAATTTTATTCAATATATTATGTTGCAGTTTAAAGCATTAATACTTATTCTTGTTGACCCCGGCCCTCTGGTCCCAACTTAATATTGCCATTGCTTCCTTTAGCTTGATAAGAACACATCATTCCTTTTTCATTATTTTATGTTGTAATATTATGCCTATGTATTTGTTGATTCACTGCCTTATTCATGCTCTATTATATTGCTTCATATACCAATTAATACACCACATTTCAGTTATTCATACTGCCTTTTCTTGAATTATTCTTAGGTGCTCCGCGTCATTGAAAAGATGATAGAACAAGCTTGATGGCACCTTACAATGAGGTCAAAGCCTCACCTCTTTCTGTCATTTATGCATGTATTTGCTGCAATAGTAGAGTATAGCAGCTGGTAAGTGTTTGTCCCGTATCTTATAGAATAATTTAATTTTGTTGTATGTTGATATTAACTTTAGGTTTAATTCAAAGTGCTCATGATTATAAGTATCATAACCAAATTTCATGACATTGAGTGTTTGTTGTGACTCGTTCATGCCCTTTTCAGTTAAACCTGGGTATGTTTTTAGAAAATTGGGGAGATTATCAGCCTGCATGCCTCGATGTCTGGATTATCAGTGTCTGAGCCTCTTTTAAGTTTTCTCTATTTTAATCTTGTTTACATCTAAGTTGTTTCTGCTAGTTATTTGGCGTGATCGAATGTGACCTGATGGATGGACTGCTGTTTCTGCGGATGGCAAACGTAGTGCTCAATTTGAACATATGCTTCTTGTAAGAGTTCCTGTTATCTTAGTTCTGCTCAAACTGATCTATCAACATCCTCTGCCATTACCTTTTCATTATTACATGTGGCATATATGCTTTTGATTTGGTCCTTGCAAGGAATCTGTGATTAGTTCATTAATGCTAATTATATGAGAATTAATTTGCTACTATGATTATTCTCTTTGGTTAAAATATAGTAATTTGTGAAATCCACTGTTACATGATGATATAGGTGATGGATACAAGAATTGAAGTTCTTACAGGAAGGTTGCCCTCATCTCATAAAGCTTTTCCTTGGATAAATCCTAATTCTTTAATGTGGCAATTCAAGACACATCTTCTTTGAGCATATTTTTACATCTTAATCCACACAAGTTGGGAAATCTAAGTTTTGTAGAGTGGCAAACTCTCTTATTAGTGGAACTAATATTATGGATGCTTTGATTTTGTCATCATTTGGAAAACTTTCAGCAAGTATACTCGTATACTAAAATATTTTTGGGCAGATTATAAAACATTTCATTAATTAAAATTTTTTGTAACAGACTCTAAAAAAGTTGTTATGCGAGTTTTAGGGTTCAAGGTTTAGAATTTTAGGATTTTGTCATTTGGAAAACTTTCAACATTTATATTTATACACTATAATATTTCTGGGCAGATTCTAATTTTTCAATGATGAATTTTCAGGAAGTGACTAAAAAAGTTCTCATATGTGGTACTTGGTGGCTTGGCAGTACAACGTCTACTTTTTGGATACTTAGAGTTACTACACTGATGTTTCAAAGGTCAGTTTTTGTATTTGATAATAATTATTATGCTTGTGCTCCTCCTGGTTTAAATGGTTCATGAAAATTTGACTGCAATCGCAATTGTATTATTCAAAATTTGAATGGGATGGCTAATAATTTAAAAGGAAATAAATTTTCTAAAGCCAGAATCTGTGAGGACCTATAATTTATTGTTTGAATAATTTTCTAGGTTACAACTTATGTTATATTCCAGTAGTTACATAGTCAATTTAAGTAGTTTGAAAGTAGAAAAGGTTGAGTATTGCACTAAATTTAGCAGGACATTATTGCAACAATCCCTATGTGTTTGAAGTCTGTTAGATAATTTTTATGTTAAAAATAGTGAATTCAATTATTAAAATAACATGAAAAACTTAAGTCATCCTAGGCATTTGTGGTAGAAAAAGTAACATTTTTTCTTGGGTGTTTGTTCCTTTTATCCACTGTAAAATTCATAACGATTAGGTTGTGAAGGTTAGGATACTTCTGCTCTCAATTTTATTCTGACATTGAATCTTATTTTTTTCTTAAACTTTCTGTAATCACATTCTAAGTTTTAATGGCTTCTCAACGCAGCTATCCCGAGGTCATTTAGGAGGATATAAAAAGATATTAAAGATGCTTTACAAGGCTTTCGATTTCTCACAAGGTCCTTTTCTGATTAAATATTCTATTAACCTTTGTCATTCATGAAGCTATTGGTGAGAATTATAATGATGTGAACAAAATCCACTTAAATCATGTCCCATTATATGGCTCATGGCTCTTTAATTTGATAGAACTTACTGAATTGAACATAGCATGCTTGTGCATATAATTAGAAAAGAATATCATGAAGAATGTCTTTAAGAGAAAATTATCTTATGCTATCAAGTTCTAAATGAAATAAATTATTTAACTACACAATTCTTTTTTACTCCTACGTCTATTATATAACTACATGCATCTTTGCAGGTAACTAATATCCAAAGGCCTACCTTTTTTTTTTTCTTTTCTTCTTACCAACTTACCTTTATTTCTAAACTAATTTTATCCTTAATTCCTTCATTACCACTTGACGCCCTTTCAGTTCAATCCTACAATACAAATTAAACCACCTTTATATAATTAATTAATTAACTATTGTATTGTATTGTATTGTATAGGTTGGTCACTGATATTCCTGCTACAGCTGGAGCAACACTTGGTAAACTTTATTTTACTCCTATATTACTAAACAAACATCCATCCATTCTCACTCATTCATTAACATGTTTACTTTCAATAGGCCAGGTAATTAGACATATTTATTGAACAAGAAATATTAATGTGAGTTCATTTGTATATACTCACTTTTTCTTTCTTTCTCTTGTCAATTTATTTCTATTTTGATCCCAATATGATTGCCAATTAGTAACGAGACATGTCGAATGCTAGGTAGCATAATTGTTATATGTGGGGTTCATCATGTCATTATTAGCTACTTAGTGTATATGAACATAGGTAATACACTGATTCCCTACTTATGTTAGTGTATTAGTGTATTATACATTAACTATAATCACCAAAATACACTAGAAGATGCTATATTAGAACATAGGTATTATTATCTTTAGTTAGGAGTTTATCATTTGGTACTTTATTTGCTTTTCCACTTTTTGTTTAATATTTGGTTGATTTAGTTAATTTTTGTTTTATCTCAGGTAATTGCATTGAGCCGACAAGAAGATAAAGATATATTATACATAATGCAAGACAAGAAGATAAAGTAGTTATATAAGGCAAGAAAATACTTAATGTATTATTCTCCTCAATGAGGTTATAACTTATAAATTTAGGTTTTATTCATGTAAAATTAAAGTTTGGATGTACTATTTGTTAGGATATTCTTGTACTTTAGATTTAGATGATGATTTTCTCTGTATTTGAAATTCTTGTAAAAAATATATTAAGTTTCATAGCATAATTGTGTTTAATATTAATTTAGAAACATTATAAATTTATGTATAAAACTAAATAATAACAATAATATAAAAGACATCATTTAAAAACTGATGTCTATTGTTGTGAAACTGATGTCTATTCTAGGAAAGACATTGATGGAAAAACGATGTCAAATAGGTGTCAACCGATGTATTTAAGTGGATAGACATCGGTTAATAACCGATGTCTAATGTATCTTCATCGATGTCTTTGTTGAGAAAGACATCAGTTGATTACCGATGTCTTTTGGTGCCATCCGATGTGTTTTCTTAGAAAGACATCGATTGATAAACGATGTCTAATAATGCCAACCGATGTCTTTCTATTGAAAGACATCGGTGAATAACCGATGTCAAAGTGTGCCAATCGATGTCTTTCCGTTGAAAGGCATCGGTGAATAACCGATGTTAAATAATTCAATCGATGTCTATACAAAGAAAAAGACATCGGCTAAAAATCGATCTTTCAGCTCCTACTTTCAACATCACAGGCTTCAACATCGATTGGCTGGTGAAATAGTCTTCGGTTTTTAGCCGATGTCTATCAGCATTTTTGGTGTAGTGAAGTATGCTATGTGTATTAAAAAGGTGATGGCAAATTTAAAATTAAAGTATATTAGAGGGATATTAATTAGTTGATCTTTCCTTTATGGGTAAAGGGAATGTGGGTTCGATTTTGGCTATTAAGATTGTTTTGGATGAATATGGTGCTATTTTTGGTCAAGTTTTCAATCCTGCTATGTCCTCTACTTTTTACGGGAAACACACTAGCCACTACACGAAGAGATAGCCCCCAGGGCATAGCTCAAGTGGTAGAGGGGAGGGTGGAAAGGCCTTCCAGCTGAGCTTGATTGCTGCAGGGTGGGGGTTCGAATCCTGCCTTTGGCATGGATTTGGCCCCTTGCAAGCACAAGTTTAACAGTGAGCCCTCCCTATAAGCCACTTGAGGCACATCCTGCGATTTACCTCTTCCACCAATCCCCAGGGCAGGGGCGGTGGGGGCCCCTAATGGTGGGGTACACCATTTGGATTAAAGTTTGATAACATGTTAAAGAAGGGGGTTTTGGTGTTAACTCTCTCCGTATTGCTAATAAGTCCTTCCACATGAAGCTTGCTTGGGATATTCTTGATCACAACTCTTCCTTGGATGTTATCCGTGGTAGATGGTTTAGAGATGGACAGCCCAATGCTTATCAGCTGCTTTCTTCTATTCGAGGAGGATGCCTTCCTCATATCCGTAGACTCATTGAGGATGAAGTATGGGTGGTGTGTTACCATTCCTCTGTTTGCTTCTAGTTAGATAATTAGATTGACGCTCCTATTGCTGACATTATTGGGATTCTTATGGAGTACAGACATCACTTCATGCAGAAGATCTCTGATAACTACTATAATGATGTATGGAATATCACTGAGGAATTCAATTATGCCTATCTTGATATTGTGTATTCCATGCTTTTGGTTCGTATTTCCTAAAATCTCTCTGATACCAGATGTTGGGGCGTTTCAACACAAAGTCCAGAATATTCTGATGCAATGCACGTATTAATCATCAGTAGTTAAAAGTTAAAATAGTAGATAACCTAGGGTAAGTACATACATGTGAAACACGAAGCCTTCTCCCATTTTCTCTTTAATGAGTTGCCTCTTTCTTTGTGCTTACTTCCACACCTAAACACAACACAATCAACTCAACCATATTATTAATCAAATAACATCACAAATCACAAATATACTCTATCACTTGGCTCTTTACCCTAAAATGACATATTCCTCTTCAACTATGGATGCATTAAACAAAATGATGAATTATCAATCTTCCCACTATGCGTATGTGTATATCTATAATAATGAAAACACTCACAATCATTGCATCAAATTTTTTGATAACGGTAATGTTCTAATTTATAACAAGTATTCATTTTTAAGGGAAATGAATTAATTATATCATCAATGAAAAATAAAAAGGAAAAAAGAAAAATCATATCGAGGATAATAATATACTAACATAAATAAAGCCAAAACGAAAATATATTGGATAAAAATGCTTTATATTTTTTGGTCTAAAATAATATGCACGCCTATTTCGATTAAATATTTAAGGAGATTTGTCATAATTATATGCATAAGTTAGAATACTCAAATATGGTTCTGGATCTTCTGTGCCACTTTAGTGTGACATTTTTTTGTGCCACTCCATTAAATGATGACACATAGGAGAGATGAGAGATATTATACCCTAACCAATAAATCCTTCGGGGTAAGGAATTCAATCTGCCACATGTCATTCTATTAAGAGATGTTACAAGAGATGTCACACCAAAATGTCACAGGACATCCCGTGCCCTCAAATATGCGGTGAAAAAATTACTCCATTTATGCCAAATTCATTTTCATGTGTACTGTTTGCACGGATTAAAAGTCACTTTTTGACTTACTTTTAGGGTAGTTTGATATTTTTTTTAATAAATAAATGATAAATTATGTAATTATGTGTTAAAATTAAATGTAATGACAAATTTGAAATTAAAGTTTGTTAAGAGATATTAATTATTTTTTTTTCCTTTAATGGAAGTGCGAAGTTGAAATACGGACGGACCAAAACGGAAAGTATGAAGTTGAGGTTCAGACGGAGAGAATATATTTAACCCCCTAGCAATTAGGATTTAAGGTTAAATTTAAAAATACAATTGTAATTTCATCCTTGTAATTTAGGATATATTTACTTCTATGGTTTATGGTTATTTTTACGGGTATAATTGTAATTTTACTTTTCGGGTTTAGAGGATATATCACCTTAGGGTTTAGGTTTAGGATATAATGATCTTTTAAATATAAATTAAAAAACACCTAATAAAAAAATTAATCAAAGTAGGACCATAAATTAATTAATTAGATTATTAATTAATTGGAGGGGGTGGGATCACAACTTACATAAACATACAAATATAGTGGTAGAGAATGTTCTATTATTATTATCATCATGATTTATTATATAACTAATGCATCAATCATAGCGTTAATTCATGTGATATGAATTTCCCTCAAATATGCATTTTTATATTTGGAATTAAATAATTTATGGTAATTATATACTCCAATTAGGTTTTAAATTTAATTTAATTTATATGCCGTATTATAATTTATTCATACAGGGTAATAATTCCAATTTTATGAGTTATAGCTTTTTTAATATTAATTAATTTTCCCCAGTATGAGTATTAAAAAAAATTAAATTTATTTTTTTATATAAATTTTATATCTACTCTTTCAAAACCTAACCTATATGATAATATAAATTAGCTTCGCATAAAACCTGTTTAATTGTGGATATCCAGATACCCTGGGTACAGAGCCCTCATTGAAATCACGAGCCAATGGAATGTGGAGGTCATACCTCACCACCATGAATCAGGCTGTATAGTATTTAAGCTTCAAAATGAAGCAGATGTTGATCGTGTGTTACGAGGAGGACCATATGGAGCAAATGGGAGGTACCTTATGATCAAGAGACTCCCCGTAATTTCCAGTTTAGCCATGAAGGAATCTCGCAGGTCCCTTATGGGTAAAGTTTCCTTCTCTCCCCCTAGAAAGGTGGACAGCCGAACACCTCAGTTCATTGGCGTAAGCTATTGGAGTTCCACTTGCAATGGATGAGGTGATGGTGTCCCCGTGGCTGGATCTCATTTGTCAGAGTACTGATTGAGCTGGATGCAACAAAACCACTACCAGATACAATTGCGGTGGAAACGGAATGGGGTTCCTTTGATCAAAGGGTCATGTATGATTTTGTGCCCAAATATTGTTCCCACTGCAATTCTCTTGGTCATGCGATTGACACGTGCAACCTGCTTATGAGGGACGAGGATCCCTAATGTATCCCAGGTGAGACAAGAACCCAATTTACTATTGTCAGAAGGAAGCGCAACAGGAAGAAGAGAGCCACGGGAGACGCTGAGTGCTCCAAAGCAAGAGACGTGTCAACTACGGATGCCGAGGATCAGAGGCACCGAGGTAACAGGAATGGAGGTGAGCTACCTGAAACAGCTACAACTAACAAAGGAAAAGGTAATGAAGTGGTGGAAGAGAACCCCTCTATGAACAACTCTAAGCGCCGACCGGAATTCGATGACCTGCTATCATCGGAGGATCAGTCCACATGAGTTTACTCTCTTGGAATGTTCGTGGGTTAGGAGGCACCACAACCCACAAACAGTTGCTTAGTTTGGTGCAAGATAGAGATGTTATAGTGGCTGCTCTACTCGAGACGAGGCTGAGGCAAGCCAAACTCGAAGAAATTGTTAAGAGGAAGTTAGGAAGTTGGTCGTTTGTGCATAATTGTAACCTAGATCCAGGAAGGAGGATCTTAGTCATTTGGAATGATAGAAGAATATCCCTTGGGGAGATAGTGATGCATGAACAAAGTGTAACTGCTACAGCTACATGCCGCGTTTCATCTATGAAGTTTCGTATGTTGTTTGTTTATGCCTCTAACTCGTATATTGATAGAAGGAAACTGTGGGCACATTTGGAAGATACTTTCCATCAAAACCAACTTCCATGGTTGGTAGTTGGGGACTTTAATACTACGCTTACTCAAGATGACAGATCCAATTCAAATGCAAACCAAGGCATGCACGAATTTTCCGTCACCTGCTCAGTGCTCGGCCTTCAAGTTGCAGCATCAAAAGGATATTTTTACACATGGTCAAATGGTACCTATTGGAGCAAATTGGATAGGGTAATGAGTCGTCAGTTATAGAGGAGCAATGGATGGCATTTGGAAACATAATTGCTCCCCTAGGGAACAGCTTCGGATCATTGTCCTGTAATCACCTCTTTCATCTCTGTGGACACAAACATAGTGAAACCTTTTGGGTTCCTAAATATGTGGCTAGGGCATGAAAATTTTACCCAACTAGTTGGGAGCCACTGGAATCAACAAGTCAGAGGGACGAAGTAATATGTACTGGCTCAGAAGCTCAAGAATTTGAAACCTCAACTTAGAATGCTAAACAAGAAACACTTCATGCATCTATCAGAGAGACTGAAAAGAGCTAGGATGGAGTTGGATAATATCCAAATGGAATGCATGACAGCCACCCAAGATACAAGAATATGAGAGAAGATGAAACAGAAAATGGGGGAAGTGAATACACTGGAATGTTATGAATCTGCATTTATTCAGCAGCTGATGAAGAATAAGTACATCCGGTCCCAGGATAAAAATACCAATTACTTCCATTTAATGATCAAAAGAAATATCAAGAGGAATTTTATCACAGCAGTGTACAATGAAAATGGTCCCTCGACGAGCAGAGCAGATATGGTTGACAAACTCCTAAATTACTATATAGACCTGCTGGGTAACAAGGGAGATGCTGATGGGATAGTAAGTACGGAGATTGTTGAAATGGGACCTGTGCTTAGTCTGGAAGCAGCAACAACTCGTCCAACAAGTCACGGATGCCGACATTTATCGAGCTCTTAAAAGTATTGATAAAAATAAGGCACCAGGACCAGATGGATATACAGCAGGATTCTTCGTGCATGCATAGGATACAGTAGGAGCCGATGTCACTAAAGCAGTTCATGAGTTCTTCAGACACGGCAAACTATTGAAACAATGTACAAAATCATTTCCAAAATAATTGCAAGCAGATTGAAATAGTGCCTCCCGGATATAATTGATGAAGCACAATCTGGGTTTGTAAAGGGGAGAAAGATGAAGGATAGTATCATGTTAGCTCAGGAGCTTTTTCTAAGGTATAGATGTAAGGCTACGAATATATCCCCAAGGATAGCATTGAAAGTGGACATCAAGAAAGCTTATGACACTGTGAACTGGAAATTCCTTACTCACCTAATGTTGGAGCTACAGTTCCCACAGCTATTTGTGAATTGGGTCACATAGTGTATCTCCACTCCATCATACTCCCTTATCATTAACGGTAAGCCTGAGGGTTTTTTCTCAGGAAAAAGGGGTTTGAGGCAGGGAGATCCATGTCATCTCTGCTTTTCGTCATTTGTATGGAGATGTCTAGGCTGATCAAAAAAGAGACCGTGGATGGCAATCTGAAGTACCACTCTAAGTTCTGTGCGCGAAATAAGATCACCCACCTCGCATTTGCGGATGATTTACTAATTGTAGCTCATAGAGATAGGAGATTTGCTAAGGCAGTAAACAGAGTACTAGATATCATGGAGGAAACCTCAGGACTTAGAGTCAATTCGCAGAAATCTAGCCTCTTTACAGTTGGGCTTCCTGGTACAACCCTCAACACAATCCGAGAAGCTCTCCCCTACTCGTTAGCAGAACTCCATATCATGTACTTGGGTATACCGGTGAACAGTAGAAGGCAATCAGCAGAGCATTTTAACCACTAGTAGAAGCAGTAACAGATTACCTATCTAAGTGGTCATCCAAGTTACTGTCATTTACGGGACGGTTGGAGGTGTTGGCAACAGGGTATATGGAATTCTAACCTTCTGGTTTTCTATGATTAGTGTTCCTGTAGTAGTCTTGAGCAGAGTCGAAAGGATCATCAGACACTTCATATGGCGATCTAAGCACAACTTAGTAGCCTGGAGAGACATCACACAAGAGAAGGGAGGCCTTGGACTTCGAGACCTGAAGAGACTGAATAGAGCTCAATTAGCAACGGCTGCATGGGACATATTTAACAAAGCAGACTCCCTATGGATAAGGTGGATTCACTCCGTATACATCAAGAGTAATCCAATGGCTTCATACACTCCAAGACAGCATGCCTCGTACAATTGGAGAATGGTTCTAAGAGTCAGAGACAGGATATTGGAACGTGTAACGGATGGAGAGAAGATAACAGAGTGGGAGAACAGATTGCAAGCCTATGTAGTGCAAGGAAAATTCCGAAGTGGAATCATGTATGAGGCTTTAAGCAAAGAAGAAGAAAATCCAAAGTCATTTGTGTTTAAAAACATATGGAACAAAGCCATTATGAAGAAGCATAGCTTCCGGCTTTGGCTGCTGCATAGACAAAGACTCTTGACCAAGGATAGATTGTGGGGAGAGCTGGAGGACAAGCAGTGTGGGTTTTGTGTGGGGGAATTGAAAACCCAAACTCATCTGTTTTTCGAGTACAGGTTTACTAAGTTTTTTGGGAACATCTCAAAACCCGAATAGGATTTAATGTAAACCCTAGATCTGTAGCAGACACACTCAGAAAAATTTTCAGACACACGCTGAAGAGCAAAAAGGAAAGGAACCTATTCTTGATTACGTTGGCGGTTTTCGTCAACCAGATTTGGATGGAGAGAAACAAGCAACTATTTGGTGAACGAATGAGGAGTTACATAGACGTGGTAGATAGCATGGAATACAATATTGTAAAATTTGTTCTCGAATTACAGCTCTAGTACTAGGTTATCTTGCCTGGGAAGAATCAGATGTTTTTCTTCACTTGTTAGGCAAAGGCGTAAGCATTTGTAACCGATGGTTGTGAAATATACCATTTTCAGTAAAACCTGTTTAGTTGAATAGCTCAATATAGTTAGAAAGGAAAACCATGTGATCTCATTTTCACTTTTACAAGCATTTTGTAAATTATGAACAATCATTTTAAAAATATTCAATAATTTATTTATTTATTCATTTAAAATTTATCATGGTCTTCCTTTTCGAACATTTCTTTTATTATTGATTTTGTCTACTAGATAAATAGATAAACAATTTTTAAATGAAATTTCAAATAATTTGTAACAGTATAGAAAATTTAAAAACTATATCTATATTTTCCCAATATATATGTGAGTATATCTTATCTATTGCGAACATTTATATATACTAGTTAATAATCTAAAGATAGACAACAAACAATAAAATACTAATTTTGTGATTAAGTTATCAAGATGTTGTTAACAAGATATTTTAATCAAATTTTGAAAAGTTAGTATTTGAAGATTGCTTTCATTAATCCAAATCCAAATCAATTAAAAGTACTCTCTCTTTCTTTGAGTTCTTAAACACAAAAATTCCACAGAGCAGCCAACAAATTTGATGCTCGAGAAAATGACTATCGAAATGTAGAGCATCAAATACTATGAGCAACAATGAATTATCTTTCTAATTTCGATCGTCAATAATATATAAAGAAATAAATTCAAGTGTACAAAACAGAAGCATCTAGTTATTTATCTCAACTCAAGAAAGTGGAACTCTTTCATATGCATATTATGAATATACTAATCATGTAAACTTCATTTTCAACCTTTTGAACTCGACAATTTGCTGCATGTCAAAATGTTATTGCTTAGACAAACATATATGTGAGAGAGAGAGATAAAAGTATGGTGCTTTTAAAGTTAAAAGAATGCATGTAAATAATTGATTGATTATGCTCACATGTCAAGAGACATCATCTCATTAGCCAAAGGCTCCATTGCATTCGCGTTCTTCTTCTCAATCCTGATGTAAGAGACCATAATAAAATTGATTCATCTTAATAAAAAAAATTTCAAGTTTTTAACAATACTTATCCAAAAACGCTTAGTCTCTCTTGCAAAAAAAACCATGAAGAAAAATATTACTCCCTCCGTCCCGAAAAAGTTGGTATATTTTTATTTTTGCACGAAAATTAAGGAGTATAATAATTTAATGTAAAGTGAAGTAAAGTGAAATGAGAGAAATAATATTTAATGTGTGGTGGGTAGTTGCATTAGAGGTGATATGTGGGGCCCATGAGAATAGATTAATTATTTTTGTGTGGCCCCATGTATTAAAAAGGAAATGTGTCAACTTTAGTGGGACAAACCAAAAAGGAAAGTGCGTCAACTTTTATGGGATGGAGGGAGTATATCATATATAGATGTAGTTTATTATGGAGTAACTACTTACCTTTCAAGAGCGAGAGTTGGGGAATCATCCAGTCTTCTCCTTACAATCTTGGTCTTCACTAACTTTGAGTTTTCTTCCTAAGCTTGCGCTTATCATTTCCAAGAATGTCTTTATCCATCATTACTTGTAAAGCAATTGAAATATGCATTACATAGGGATCATTAAAAATGAATGAGTTGAGTAGGCTTGGCTATATTAAAATTAAAATGAAGTAAAGATGCGGCATGCATATACGTGAACATTGAACTGTAGAGAATTTTGTACCGCATCATTGTCATCGTCAATGAAGTTGTCCTCATACTTCTCATCATCGTTCCTATAACTGTATTCATCAGTGTGTTGAATATCCCCTCCACATGGTTCCCCATTGAGGGCGGGCTTGTAGTAGCCGGTGAGAAAGATTGAGGAGCCACCAACCATGGAGAAGATGAGATTGTCTGCTTGTCGAACTCCACATCCAAGGAGCAGGACTTAGTAACGTTGGGGAGCAGTGCACACAGAGTAATCGGGCATTTATTTTCCACGCTGCATTGCATGCTCGTCCTCGTGGGACAACACTTCGAACCCAGAATATCCTGAAGCAATGCATGTATTAATCTATCAGTAGTTAAAAGTTATTGTAGTAGATATTTTAGGGTAAGTACATACATGTGAAACACGAAGCCTTCTCCCATTTTCTCTTGAACGAGTTGTCGCTTTCTCCGCACTTATTTCTACACCTAAACACAACACAATCAACTCAATCATATTATTAGTCAAATCGCATCACAAATCACAATAATACTCCATCACTTGGCTCCTTGCCCTAAAAGGACATATTCCTCCTAACCTATGGATGTGTAAAATAAAACGATGAAATATCACTATTCCCACTATGCGTGTGTGTATATATATAGTATATGAAAACAGTCATAGTCATCACATCAAATTATATACACAAGTTAGAATACCCAATTATGCGGTTAAAAAAATTAATCCCTTCATCCCAAAATCATTTTCACGGGTACTGTTTGCACGGATTAAAAATCACTTTTTGACTTCTTTTGGGATAGTTTGATATTTTTTATTAATAAATAAATGATAGAGTATGTAATTATATGTGTTAAAATTAAATGTGATGAAAATTTTGATATTAAAGTGTTTTAAGGGATATTAATTACTTCCTCCGTCCTATAATACTTTTTACGTTTATTACTCCACGTTGTTTGAGAAAAGTAGCACTTTTTGACCAACTTTATCTACTTTAGAGGGTATTGTAATATTTTTACGTAATAAAAGAGTATAAAGTAATGAAATGTGTGTGAAAAATGAGAGGCAAATTTGAAATTAAAGTAATTTTTGAGGTTGTTAGATAAAGTGATGTTTCCTTTTTTGGGATGTGAAATATTTTGTGGGACAAACAAATGAGAAAAATGTGAAAGGTTTTATGGGATGGAGGGAGTAATATTTTTTTCATTAATGGAAGTGTGAAGTTGAAATTGGGACGAGCAAAACGGAAAGTGTAAAGTTAAGGTTGAGATGAAGAGAGTATATTTTTCCCATTTCATCCTTGTGGTACTGGTATAGGGTATATTTACTCCTATGATTTATGATTTAGGGTTATTTTTAGGGGTATAATTATAATTTTACCCATGTAATTTAAAGGATATATCACCTTGGATTTAGGGTTTTAGGATATAATGATTTTTAAATATAAAAACACCTAAAAAATTAGGGGGGGGGGGGGGGGGGTTTGAGATCACAGCTTATACAAATATACAAATAAAGTAGTAGAGAATGTTTAACATTTTATTATATAATTAATGCATCAATCATAGCATCAATTCTATTTAATTTATATGTGATAAATTTCACTCAAATATGCATTTTTATAATTGGGATTAAATTATTTATGGTAATTATATACTTCAATTACTAGGTTTTAATTTTAATTTAATTTATATATTGTATTATACTTCCTCCGTTCCAAAATTTTTTGCACACTTCCTTTGTAAATTACAAAGAGAGTGTGCAAAAAATTCCGGGACGGAGGGAGTAATTAATTTATACATGGTAATAATTCCAATTTCATAATTTATAACTTTTTTAATATTAATTTCCCTTATGTATGTATTAAAAAATATTAAATTTATTTTTTACATGAACTTTAAATCTACCTTTCCAAAATTAACAAATATAAAATATCAATATTTAAATATATTAAATCCACTTAATCCAAAAATAACTTAACATATATAATAATATTGATTTGTTTAGCATATAACCTGTTTATTGAATAGCTCAATATAGAAAGAAAGTAAAATCAGGTGACCTCATTTTCACTTTTACAAGCATTTTGTAAATTATGTACAATAATTTTAAAAACATTCATTAATTTATTTATTTTTTCAATTAAAATACATCATGGTCTTCCTTTTCTAACATTTCTTTTGACAAAGGCGGGTTATTTGCAAGACGGGTCAACCCATCACTAAAGTATGTTTATTGTATAGATAAAGTATATTTAATGATTTTTAAAGTATGTATTCTAAAATATACTTGATTATGCATAAAAATATGATTTAATGTGTTATAATATGATTTATTATTAACATACATTAATTACAAATAAGCATACTTTAGTGATAAGTCGACCCGTCTCACAAATAACCCGTCTCACAGCAGAGTGCCTATTTCTTTTATTATAAATTTTATCTACTAGATAAATAGATAAACAATTTTTAATTGATATTTCATATAATTTGTAACAATATGGAAATTTAAAAAACTATATCTATGTTTTCCCAATATATATGTATTAGTAGATTGCTTTCATTCATTCAAATTCAAATCCAAATCAATTAAAAATACTCTCTTTCTTTGGGTTCTTGATAGACATTTTCTCAACACACAATTAATCCTCAAGTATGAAGGATATCAATTGTAGTTTCGAAGGTGACCAAATATATCGAACTCAAGGGACTGATAAATATTAATTTAATAATGTTCTAGTAAATTATGATTATGTTGGAAAATATAATGGTTGTGATATTAAGTAACAAATAATAATTAAAATAACAAGTAAAAATAACAAGAAGAAGAGATAGTAGGTTGTGATCAAGTAAGATGATAGGTAGTTCGTCAGGTCATCCAGTTCCACTTATTAATTCATACTTTTGTGTGACGGTGTCCGACTCTGCCTTGTGATTTATGGATGCATCACTAAACCATGCAAATCTACTCTATAGACACAAGTAAATATGCGTATGATACGTGTGAATATCCTCAGAGTAAGATGTATACTTTACCCCCCTTTTAGGTACTATCATAATCAATTATTTCCCGTGCACTTAGTACTCTAACCCGATTTGATTTCCCTTTATAGGTACTATAAAGTTATACTCTTTATCCTACTTATTAACCCGAATATGATTCAATTAACAAGTATTCATATAAGATAGTTCTAATAAGACTTCGGAATCCCTTCACTTATAATTATAAGATAAAACCTTACTCAGCAGTGAACTCACTCAACCAATAACCGAGTTATGTATTCAGACTCTACACAACAATTATTGATGCACAAAATGACCGTGAGTATGGATTAAAAACGCGCAATCTTATATAAAATAAACCACAAGTAGTGTTGTACGGAGTTTACACACGAAAGACAAATTAACTCATGAAACCTTCATAACCCTAGAACTACCGAAGAGGCTCTAGCCCATGATTGATCTAGGAACAATCATGGTTAGTTGGACCGATCTTACTTGAATCTCCAGCGGAACTCTATCACAGCCCCTCTGGATGATGGAAGATCGCTCTCCTCCCTACTCTACGTCTCCACGTCTTGGTTCTTCAATGTATTCCCATCTATTTCTCATATGATGCTGCATAAACCTTCTTTTATACTTGTAATCACGTCTACTGGGCATGGCATGGACTTTTTAAGTGATCACACGCATTGACGGTGTAAAAATACGAATATAGTAAGTTTTCGAGTATCGATTCGACCTCAATAACAGGTCGAATTGACTACCACAAATTGAATTGGAAGTCGAATCAGCCTACTGTAAGTCCCAGGCATTCGATTCGATCAACTGCCCTAGTCGAATCGACATGACGAGGTCGAATCGGCATCCCAGCCAATCGATTCGACCTCGATTTGACCTGATGCCCAGGTCGAATCCCCCTGTCGTGGTCGAATCTACCTTCTGTACAAGTTGTGTCACCAATTCGACCTGAAGGGCAAGTCGAATTGACCTCCTTCAAGTCGAATCAAACTCCTGCTTCGCCCAAACGGATGGCTTCGACTTTTTTTCTACTGTATTCAACACTTTCACTCCGATTTTTTTCAAAAAACCACTCAAATAGCTCCATCAACACTTGATTCATCTTTTTCATAATATTTATCGGTTTTCAATCGATTTCATCCTTCAAATATTCTATAATAGCACAAATCCAGGCGCAAGATTCGTGAATTTACACACTCATCAGTTCTTAAACACAAAAATTCCACAGAGCAGCCAACATATTTGATATTCGAGAAAATGACTATGGAAATGTAGAGCAGCAAATACTATGAGCAACAATGAATTTATCTTTCTAATTTTGATTGTCAATAATATATCAAAGAAATAAATCCAAGTATACAAAATAGGAGCATCTAGTTATTAATTTCAATTCAAAAAATTCATATGCGCATTATTAATATACTAATCGTGGTAAACTTCATTTTCAACCTTTTGAACTCGACAAGTTGCTGCATGTCAGAATGTTATGGCTTAGACAAACATATTGATGAGAGTGTAAATTCACGTATTTTAAGCTCAGATTTCTGTGATAATGATGTGTGATTTGATCTTAAGTCAAGATAAATTTAGATATGTAGTGGAAAGTCACGAATCAGGTGCGTTTGAGGCCATTTGAGTGGATTTTCGAAGGAAAACAGGATAGAAGTGCACCGAATCGGAAGAGGGGCATGAAAGTACCTGGTTCGACCAGAACACGAGTGGGTCGATCACTGGTTTGGGTCAAACTAGCAACCTGAAAATGTGTTACAGCACGGTTCGACCACGACAATGTGGTTCGACCAGGCAAGATGGTCGAACCGTGGTCGAACCAAAGCCTGAAGTTTTATAGTGAGAATTCGACCAAGATGTTTATGGTTTGACTGATGGTTTGAGTCAAACTGACTACCTACAGGTTCGTTAAATGCCGGTTCGACCAAGGCATGATTGAAGCCGCTTTCCATATTTTTACACCTTCAGTACATGTTTTCGCTCAAAAATCCCATTAGAGGTCCATTGGAGAAGCTAAAAGTATAAAAAGAAGACCCTACGCAGCGGAGAGGGACACCATTCACCACCTTTATTCTATATAACATCCAAAACTCTACACCATCCTACGGAGCTGTAGAGATAGATTCGTCTGTCGAATCAAGTGAGAACCAAGTGAAGATTCAAGACGAAGAGATACGCGACAGTGCCCGCATCTAGGGTTTACTTCGCTTCTTAATTTATATTGTAATTTTCAAGACTATGGGTAAGATCTATCCAACTACCATGACTGTTCTTCGATCAATCATGGGCTAGAACCGCTTCGGTAGTTTTAGGGTTTATGAAGATTTTATGAGTTAATTGAACTTCTGTGTGTATACTCCGTACAACACTACTTGTTTATTTTATGTAAGACCATGCCTTTTTAATTCACACTCAGAGTTGTTTTGTGCATCATTAATTGTTATGTAGAGTTAGAATATATATCTTAATTATTGATTGAGTGCGTTCGCTGCTGAGTAGGATTACATGTTATGATTCTAATTAAGGTGACTCCGAAGTCTCATTAAAACTATCTTATATAAATACTTGTTAATTGAATCTGATTCGGGTTATTAAGTAGGAAAAAGAGAATAATTTCATAGTACATATAAAGAGAGATCATATCGGGTTAGAGTACTAAGTGCACTGGAAATAATTGATACTGATAGTACCTAGAAAGGGGGGTGAGTTATATCTATTGCTCCAAGGATATTCACACGTGTCACATGCTTATTTACTTATGTCTATAGAGTAGATTTGCATGGTTTAGTGATGTGTCCATACTCCATAAGGCAGAGTCAGACATTAATACGTGAAAGGAAAGTTAATGAATAAAACTGGATGGCCCGAAGAACTACCTAATTCTCACTTATTCACTTTCGTTTAATCTCTATTACTTGTTTATTTTAATTGCTATTTTAATTATTTGTTTATTAGTTACTTAATTTATCACAACTATAATGCAAACCTAGTCTTAATAAGTTAGAATATAATTAAATTGATAATAATACGTCATTTGGGTTCGATAATCACTTGATCGCTTATCAATGCTACAATAGCATCCTTCATACTTGGGGATTAATATTGTGTGTTGAGAAAATGCCCATCACATATATATGAGAGAAGAGATAAAAATATGGTGCTTTTGAAGTTATAAGAATGCATGTAAATAATTGATTGATGATGCTCAAATGTCAAGAGACATCATCTCATTTGCTAGAAGCTCCATTGCATTCATGTTCTTCTTCTTAACCCTAATTTAAGAGACCATAATAAAGTTGATTCATCTTAATAAAAAGAAAATCCAAGTTTTTAACAATACATGATCAAAAAACACTTCAAGATCGAGAGTTGGGGAGTCATCCATTTTAGATAAGGTCTTCTCCTTGCAATCTTGGTCTTCACTAAATTGAGTTTTCTTTCTAAGCTTGCGCTTATCATTTCCAAAAATGTCTTCATCCATTACTTGTAAAGTATATTTCAATTACATTTCATATGGATCATTAAAAATGAATGAGTTGAGTAGGCCTGGTTATTTTAAATTTAAAATGAAGTAAAGATGCGGCATGACATATACCATGGCCACTACTGTAGAGAATATTGTACAGCATTATCGTCATCGTCGATGATGTTGTACTCAGAGGCATTATCATCATTCCGATCACTGGAGTCCTCAATTTGCTGAATATCCCCTCAATATGGTTCCCCATCGAGGGCGGGCTTGAAGTAGTCAGTGAGAAAGATAGAGGAGCCACCAACCATGGAGAAGATGACGTCGTCCGCCTCTTCGAACTCCACATCCAAGGAGTAGGAATCTGTAACATAGGGGAACAGCACCTACAAAGTAATCGGGAATCCGTTGCCCATGCTGCATTGTACGCTTATTGTTAAGCATTTTCCTACACACTAATAATCCCCAAATATCAAGGATATCAGTTGTAGTGGCAAGTGACCAAATTTAATTATTGAACCCACGTGATAGTCAATTATCTACTTTTAAAATTATTAAATTAATTAAGACGAGTAACCTATTACCAAGTGCTGAGAAATTAATTATTATCTAAAGATTAAAAATTAAATAACTATTAAAATAAATCACAGAAGAAAGATAAAGATTGATTTAGGAGAAGATCAATAGTTCTAAGGTAAATCGGTATAAACAATTAATTTGAATCCCTAAATATCCAATTGTTCATTCATGCAGACATTATGAAAACACACCACATAATCCTAGCATGTTTTTCCACCAGATATGATCAAATTCAAAGCTAATAGTATAATATGGTTTAATCCTCAGGTGCATGAATATCACCAAACCCCTTTCCTAGATACTAACAAAGCAAACACAATACATCCGGATGGCAAGTTTGATTAACAAGAATTTTATTAAAGTACTACAAGGCTCTATTCACTTCATACTTGAAAGTCTAATTGCATTGTTCCACTAAACTGTTCAAGTATCTAATTTACCATGTCATAGAATTAATGTGTTTATAGCGAAACTACCTTTAATCCCCAACAGATAGACAATTCAATTCCGAACGCACACAAGCTAACGTAATAAATCAAGCATTATAGCGGATATCATGAATTTACTATGAAGATATTACGAAGCATGATTTCAGAGTCTGAAGATGAAATAAGTAAATCAAAATAATTATTCACATGAATTCACAAAAATCAGTCTAGTTCATCAAATCAATTAAGTCTATCATTCAAACCTTAAAACTGTAAACGAAATTAGCTCATGGGGTTACAAGAAACTCCTATGGCTATCAAAGTCATACCAAAAGTCTTGAAAAATGAAAAGTAAAGATAGGAATATAAAAACCCTAATGTCAGCGTTGTTCTGTTTTCCTTCTTTGTCTCTCCGATTGACTAATCTCCCTCTCGAACAGTACTTGAATCTCCTTCAGTGTGGATGGATGAATGGATGGATGTGGATGAATTGAAAGATGGATGAGGAAGGGTGTAGAGAATACAATGGACCGATTCTTTATGTATGGGAATTAAGGATCTCCCTTGGGTGTTGCGGTCTCCTTTTATACTTGTGTCTTGCTCTCCACTCTTTCTTTGGGTCTTTTTTCACCAGAAATACTCACAAACACGTACTAAAAAGTGTAAAATATAATTCTAGACAAAACAGATCGCGAACCGACCAAAAAGAACGCCGATTGGTACCAAACTGGGCTCAAGCTGGGTTATGAAATAACGAGCCATGGTCGAGCTGCATATGGCTATAAAGCTGACATCACGTAGGCTATGTAGGACCTGTTCTGAGTCAACTGTTCGACGCCTGGGGAAGGCCCCCGAGGGAGCCATTCCCAGTCCGTCCCCCAATCGGCACGCGACGATCCACTCTCGCCGCGCGAGCAGCTCGAGCAGTTCGCCGACAGCCGACGGGTTTGGGACTGGGACCCCCATGCCCAGCCCTCAGACCCAATCCTTTTCCCGAGGTTACAAATTCATTTTGCCGACTTCCCTAGCCTACATTGTTCCATCGACCAGAGGCTGTTCACCTTGTAGACCTAATGCGGTTATGAGTACGACCGGGCATAGACGGTACTCGGTCCTCTAAATTTTCAAGGGCCATCGGGGATGCACCGGACACCACGCGACGTGCGGTGCTCTTCCAACCGCTGGACCCTACCTCCAGCTGAGCCGTTTCTAGGGCCTTAGCTCAACAGAATTTAAACACCGAGCGGTGAGTCCAACTCGCCATGAGCTCCCCTGAGTAGACTGCTGAGCTACAGACTGGCTTGTGCGACCTCACCATTTCGAGAATAACTTCGTCATACGGACTCTGACTTGAGTGATTCGTGTGCCAAAACGATCCTCTCTTCCATGTTTTTCCAACCACATATCACATGATCAATTTGAAATTCCACACGAACATAGAAAATTATGCAATGTGGATGTGTGATTTTCAGCATTCCGTCACACTTTCACTCTTCATTCAAACTTTGAACTTTTGATCCTTTTTCCATCTAAAATTGTAATAAAACACCTCAAATGCATATTTTTCTCAAATACATGGACATGTAAGAGACTTGTGCTAATATACGACAATGATTCTCACAAAAGGCGTTAAATCAGAATTTAAAATACACTGATTTTTACTCTCAACACTCATCCTCATGGGACATCCCTTCGAACCCAGAATATCCTAATACAATGCACATATTAATCCGTCAAGAGTTATAAATTGTTATAGTAGATAACCAAGGGTAAGTACATGTAAAACACTAAGCCTTCTCCCATTTTCTCTTGAATGAGTTGTCGCTTTCTGAGAGAGGAGTCATTGCGCGTGCAAAAATTTTCGGAACCCTAGTTCCAAAATTTCACTCTCTATCTTCTTACGCAAGAAACATCACGACTGTCGGCGCCTCTCGCCCGCAGACTCGACGATCATCGGCGATCACTGTTCGACTTCGCCCACCATTTCTCCACTGTTGTCGGCGACTCTCGCCGGCAACGGCCGATTTGATCACACCGCTCCCCATGGCGGTGGTAGAGAAACATCCCTCGTTCATGCTATCCGCCTAGGTTTTTTTTCTCATGGGAAAGAAATCAAGGAGTAAGACACCTTCCAAGGTATTGCCGGATGTGCGTGTGAGCGATGAATCGTTCAAATCGGTGAAAGACCGTGCGAAGGATATTGAACGGAAGAAAGAACTCAAGGAAGCAGTTTTGGTGGAAAATCCACATCTGGATGATGGCGCCGCATTGGCACATTCCATAGTGGCCGACCGGACAGAGATGGAGATCACCATCAGCTCTATGGCCCTTTTCGTGGCGGACACGCCGGAGGCTGCCGCGTCCGGAAGCCCCACACAAGGTTTGGTGGACTCGGCCATGGACGACACAACCCCGGTGGTACCTATCGTCCACAACCTAAGCTCGAGGAGAAAACCCTCGACAGAAGGGCGACGTAGTACCACCCCAGGCGCCCGGCGTCGGCTGGACGTTGCGACCCCCTAACCTTACCCTCTCGGCAGACAGGCAGGGATCCTCAGCAGTCTGGCGCCGCGTCTCGGTAGGGGCAGGGGACCACTAACACTTCTCGGCAGGGCGCCGAGAATATCGAGAGCGCCGAGATCTCTCGGCAAGACAGGGTTGATCCTCGGCAAGCACAGGGCAACCCTCGGCAGTGCAGCTCGGCGCGCGCATCCGGCTCTCTGACTCAGCAGATTATGCAGAGCATGGGCGCGAGCACTGGGCAGGCCCCAGACGACATGCGAACGCGCGAGGGCACGGCGTCAGGGGCTCAGCAGCAGGGCAGACAGCGCACTCAGCGTGCGTGGCAGGATGATTCGGGCAAGGGTTCCGCTCCCAAGGAACCGGTTGACTATTCCAAGTTTGTCAACAAGAACAATATTGATCCGGATAAGAAACTCGAATACATCGCACCCTGTGATGGAGTGGCCTACCTGGATCCGAAGGATGACTCCGATGCTTGGAAATACACGTTGGTGGGGTATTTCTCGGGACGTTTCCTGGGTATGCAAGCTCTTCATGCCATCTGCCGGGTGTGGGGAGTTAAATACACCATCGTCATGCACCAATCAGGATGGATTATCTTTCGTCTTTGATCGGAGGAAGATGTCAGAAAAGTGCTGGACAACGCTCCCCACTCCATATGGGAACGATACCTTATGCTTGAAAGGCTCCCGCGAGCTTTTCAGTTTGATGATCGGGAAATCTCCCATGTCCCAGTCTGGATTCACCTTCCGTCGTTTCCATTGGAGTTGTGGTCGAAGAACCACATTAGCAAGGTGGCCTCATTGGTTGGTAGACCGATTATGGTGGATGATACTTCCGTTAAAGCGGATAAAGTATCGTTCGTGCGTGTGCGGGTGGATATAGATGTCTCGCAAGAGCTCTCGAAGGAGGTTACTTTCAACTATCGAGGGGCGAACTACTCTCAAACTATGTTGTACGAACGTCTCCCGGCGTATTGTACTAAGTGCAGGAAGTTCGGCCACTTGGTTAGTGATTGTGACGAGATTGATGGTGGAGATAAGGGGAAGAAGAAGAAGGAGAATCCACAGGAGTCCACACGGGTGGAAGAAGGGATTGATGAGGAAGGGTTCCAGCAGGTGGAACAAGGAACAATAGACCGAGGAAAAGGAATGGGAAGAAGAAGGCTGCAGACCCTCAACTCACCCACGAACAGAGAGAGAAGGTCACGTCTGGGAAATATCAAATTCTGGATGAATTGGATCCTGATGATTGGAGGATCAATAGGCGTGATGGTAAGCAGCCCGCCCAAGTTAACACTAAGAAAACTTGGGCGTCGGAAATGGAGGAGGAGGATGAGAAGGCCGTGGGTCGTTAGGGACGGTCTCCACCTTCCAGCCTTACGCACAGGGCTGATGGAGGCAGGTGCGGTACTGGAATCACTATCCAGGAGCCGCAGGACAGAGGAAAAGGACCGAGACAAGGCGGGGGCTCTTCTCCCAATGTTCGTCAATGAGGTTTTTAGCGTGGAATGTACGAGAGCTTGCAGTCCCTCGTGCACAGCGAGCAGCCTGCAGGTTAGTTCGCAAGCATAAAGTGTGTTTAGTAGGTTTTCTTGAGACTAGATTATATGTGGATAATGTGGTGGACATTGTTGGTAGCATTGTTCCTAGTTGGCTTACTGTGAATAATTTTGATGTTGTTGATGGTGGACGTATTGTGGTTGCGTGGGATTCCACTCTGATTACTGTTAGTAATGTTATGCTCCATGAGCAATGTATCTCTGGTTTGGTTCGCTGTTTGATTTCTCAGCAGGAGTTCCACATCAGTGTTGTATACGTCCGTAATGGCGTTGTTGATAGGCGTAGGCTATGAAGCCATCTCTCTTCGGTTGTCCCCGCAGTTAACTATCCCTGGATGCTCCTTGGAGACTTTAATTGCGTCAGGAAACCAGAAGAGCATTCTGAAATTGTTCCGTCTCATCGGAACTGGTGCAGGGTGGATTTTGAGGAGTTGTGTGTTGAATTGGGATTGGATGATGCTAAGTCTAAGGGGTGCTTCTTCACCTGGACGAATGGTATAATATGGAGTCGTATTGATAGAGTACTGTGAATTCGAACTGGAATCTCAGTTCGGGAGTAGTGGAGCCCTAGTTTCTGTGTTTCACGCCGAGCACTCGAAGGGTAGACCATTTAAGTATGTGAACATGTGGAAGACCAGCGAGGGCTACTTGGATACAGTGCGAGAGGTATGGGACTCGCAGGTGTGGGGCACGGTTCAGTTCAGTGTATGTCGTCGGCTGAAGCTTCTCAAGCCAAAGTTACATCTGCTTGGCAAGAGAGACTTCGGCCACATCGCTGAGAGAGCAGAGAGAGCTAGAACGGAACTTGACAGCTTACAGCTGGAGAGTCATGCTGATCCTAGTAATGTTGAGAAATGGGACAAAGTTCGGGAAGCAGCTAAGAGGGTTAATTTCTTGTGTCACGCCGAATACCTTTTTCTTTCTCAGATGGCCAGGGCTGAGTACTTGATCAACCAGGATAAACCCACAAAGTTCTTCTATAAGAAGAACAAGTCTAACAGCTAAGGAATATCATCCCCTCCATATGTACCGAAACCGGGCACACCTCCTCCCGGGATAAAGTCGTTGGAGAGTTTCTTACGTTCTATAGAGACTTGTTGGGCACTGCAGGGGAGTGTTAGGAGATTGATGATAGTGTGTTTGAGTGGGGTACTGTGTTGAGTGATCAGCAAGCACAGGAGCTAGTGGTTCCTATCACGGCCGAGGAGGTAAAGGGGGTTGTGTGGAGTATGAACGGTGATAAGGCTCCCGATCTGGATAGGTATACGGCTGCCTTCTTCCAGGATGCGTGGGACGTAGTGGGTGCGGATGTCGTGGCCGTTGTCCAGGAATTCCTTCAGTCCGGACAGTTGCTGCGACAGATGAACACTACATTTATTGCACTCATCCCGAAGGGGAAGCACGATCTGACTGTTAGGGACTTCCGCCCTATTTCGTGCTGTAATGTGTTGTATAAGGTCATCTCTAGAATCATTGTGGCACGTATGACAGATCTTATGGATGGGTTGGTCGCTGAGAATCATTTCGGTTTTGTAAAGAACCGAAGAATGAGAGATTACGTGATGCTTGCTCAGGAGATAGTCAAGAATTACGGGTGGACAAAGTATCGACAGTATAGGAGAATGGCAATAAAAGTGGATATAAAGAAGGCTTATGATTCGGTGGATTGGGGTTTTCTGCGTGGAGTTCTTACAGGTTTGAAGTTTCCCCAGCATATGATAGGATGGATCATGGAATGTGTTACCACCACCTCATTCTCCATCTTGATCAACGGCACACCTGAGGGGTATTTCGACGGTAAGAGGGGCTTACGCCAGGGAGATCCGTTGTCGTCCCTACTGTTTGTTCTCTGCATGGATTATTTTTTCTGGCTCTTCAGGAGAATGACTGTGACAGACAACTACAAGTTTCACTCTCGACATTGTGCGAAAGTAGGCGTTACCCATCTGGCATTTGCGGACGATTTGATCATCTTCACCTACGGCAACCGCTCCTCCACAGAAGTTGTTGCTAGGGCACTTGATCTCTTTGCTCGGATGTCAGGATTGGAAGTGAGCGCGGACAAATCTCACTTGTTTATGGCAGGTGTTCCGGAGGATGAGGAGCAGGCGATTCGTGAGGTATTGCCTTTTCAGGAAGGCACCTTCCCCGTACGCAACTTGGGAGTTTTGCTACAGGGAAGTAAGCTTCGGGAGTCAGCCTTTGAGCCGCTTATCACGCAGATATCTAACTTGATCAGGGGCTGGTCCACGTATTTGCTCTCGTATGCTGGTCGGCTGGAACTCATTCGGTCGGTGGTGTATGGGTTGATGAACTTCTGGACATTGATGGTGAAGGTCCCCAAAGGAATTGTGGATAGAGTTGAACGGATGATTCAGAAATTCCTTTGGGGAACCACAAGGGGTGCAGTTCGTTGGGAGAAGGTCATCCTACCTAAGGAACAGGACGGCCTGGGACTTAGGGGACTCGACCTGCTGAACGATGTAGCTCTTTGTGGTGTGTTGTGGGATGTGCATCAGGAGAAGAGGTCGCTGTGGATTAAGTGGATTAACGCCATTTATCTTCAGTCCTCTTCGTGCTGGGATGTTGAGGTTAATTATAGTACCTCAATTGTATGGAAGGATATCCTACGAGCGAGGGATAGGGTTCGAGCACGGATCGGAGGTGACATTGTCACCTCATTCGCGTCGTGTTCGGAGATGGGAAGGCTTCGTATAGGGAAGCTGTATTGGCTAGCTGCTAACTCTGCGCTGGTACAACCCATCTACAAGAAGTTGTGGAGTCCCTGGGTTCCTCAGAAACATTCTTTCAGGATGTGGATCGCTGTGAGGAATCGTCTGCTTGCCATGGACAGATGGAGACGTTATGAAGGCCCGATCGAGTGCGTGCTGTCGAGAGACCACCTCTTCTTCGGATGCCCATTCACGAGGTACGTATGGAACCGGGTAAGGAACGAGATCGAGTGGAGGAGACAGGTTACCACTTTGAAGGCCGGCTTCAAGTGGCTAAGTAAGGATCAACGGGTGCATGTGCGCGATAGGAGAAGGTGGACGCTCGCTCTTTATAGAAGCATCTTTCTCATATGGACGGCTCGGAACGAAGCGCTCTTTGAGGGCGCCCGACCTTCACCAGATGGCTTGATCAATTCCATTCTTATGCATGTAATTCGATTTGAGCATTTGTTATCTAGATAGGTTTATTTCCGTATTTTGGTTGCTCCATTTGGAGTTGTAATTATATGATTGTACTCTGGCTTCGGCCTTTTGCGTTTTGAATATTAACATAACGTTCAGAGTTGTCGCTTTCTCTGCGCTTATTTCCACACCTAAACACAACACAATCAATTCAACCATATTATTAATCAAATCGAAACACAAATAAAAAATATACTCCATCACTTAGCTCCTTACCCCAAAAGGACATATTCCTCCTCACCAATGGATGTACAAAATAAAATGATGAAATATCACTCTTTCCACTATATATATATATATATATATATATATATATATATATATATATATATGAAAACACTCACAGTCATCACATCAAATTTTTTGACAAGGTAATGTTCTTATTTATAATAAGTTTTCATTTTAAAGCAAATGAATTAATTATATCATCAATCAAAAATAAAAAGGAAAAAAATCGAGGATAATAATATCTTAACATAAATAAAGCTAAAACGAAAATTGCACAAAAATACTTTATATTTTTTGGTCAAAAATAAAATACACGCTCATTTAGATCATATACTTAAGGAGATTTGGTGGTAATTATTTACACAAGTTAGAATACCTAATTATGCGGTTAAAAATTTACTCCCTTCGTCCCAAATTCATTTTCACGTGTACTGTTTGTATGGATTAAAAGTCACTTTTTGACTTACTTTTGGGATAGTTTGGTATTTTTTTGTAATAAATAAATGATAAAGTATGTAATTATGTGTGTTAAAATTAAATGTGATGGCAAATTGAAATTAAAGTGTGTTAAGGGATATTAATTAAAAAAATCTTTTATGGAGGTGTGAAGTTGGAATTAGGATAAACAAAAGTGGAAAGTGTGAAGCTATGGTTGAGATGGAGAGAGTATATTTTACCCCCTAGGAATTAGGATTTAAGGTAATTTTTAAAAGTATAATTTTAATTTCAACCTTGTGGTTTAGGGTATATTTACTCCTATAGTTTATGGTTTAGGGTTATTTTTAAGGATATAATTATAATTTTACTCTTGTGATTTAGATGATATATCACCCTAGGGTTTAGGGTTTTAGGATATAATAATTTTTTAAATAAAAATTTAAAAGACACCTAATAAAAAAATAAATCAAGGTAGGACCACATATTAATTGATTTGATTATTAATTGATTGGAGGGGTGTGTAAACAGCTGTTATCATGATTTATTATATAACTAATGCATCAATCATAGCATCAATCCTAATCAATTTATATGCGATACACATATACAAATAAAGTAGTAGAGAATGTTCTATGGTTGTTATCATGATTTATTATATAACTAATGTATCAATCCTAATTTTATATGCGATATGAATTTCACTCGAGTACCACTTCAGTGGAACCATTCCTATTGATATAAATTTAGAGTGGATCTTTTTAAACTAAATGGGTTAATATTTAATTCGTGGAGCTTCTTTCTACCAAATATATAAGCGGATCTTCTTTCTTTCGGACACATAAATTGAATCTAAATCTCTCTCTTTCCCATCTTTGCTTTCCAATTTTAAGGGAGATTTTTCTTTCTGAAGATCGTTGCTTCTTCCTTCATAAATGGCTCTTTCTTTCCTATTTCTGCTTTCCAATTTTAGGAGAGCTTTTTCTCTCTCAACATCGTTGTTTCTTCCTCCATAAATCACAAATCCACTATCTTCTGAGAACTACCTCAATTAGCCGCACCATTGTCGCTGTCGCCAAAGTTCACACTACGTCCGTCGCCGGATATCAGCGCCGACAACTATCAGTTGCTGGAATCAGATTGGGCTTTTCTTTATGGTTGACTGCTTCTCTTGAAAACCACCGTCATCATTCTTTTCTTCTTCCTACAAGTTAGAACAAAAGCCAATCACATTTTACCTATTCAAGGCAACCACCATTCAAGGGAGTACAAACTGAAGTGTTAAATGGCACGACTGTGTCTCTCCCTTTCCTTCTTCCCCTCCTAATTTTTTGCCCTTTCTTTTTATGAGGGGGATGGAAGTGGTTCTTTATTCTTCGACGAATAAAGAAGCTTAATCTAATGAATGCTATGCACGAGATTGGATGTCTATTTTGCTAAACGCATGGTCAATGAGTATCAAGGTAACCTGTAACAAGAATGTTGAACTGTGGTAAGATACATACTTATGTACTTGAAAAGGACCAAAAGTTATATGTGGACTTACCGGGCAGATTCACTGCTTCTTGTGGGTAACATAGATTCAGATTTTTCAAATCAGATAGGGACAGCAGTAAATCCACCTCAAAGATTATGTGTTTAATTTTAGGAAGTTGAGTCATAATATGGAGGAGTGTTATATAGAAATATATTTTGGACTCCAGACTCCACCATGGAAATATGATAAATTGTAGCCTCTGAGGCAGCCAAAGTATTTATATGACTCTAGAAACTTCATGATGGACTTTGAAGTATTTCTAAGTTTACCCAAGATTATCACAACTTATTGTGATAATAATGGTGCAGTTGCAAACTTGAAGGAATTATGAGCCCATAAGGCAATTAAACACATGGAGCGCGAGTACCACCTATTACGAGAAATCATATGATGAGGGAAAGGTTGTTGTCGCTAAGATTGCATCGGATGATGACCTAGTAAATCCATTTTCAAGGACCTTAAGACGAGAGCTTTTAATGGTCGTGTAGTGGGAGTGGGAATCAGATGTATGGCAGAAGACATGGCAGCATAGTCTTTTAGTATAAGTGGGAGATTGATGGATTGTATACTAAAAGTCTAGCTTTAGTATGAAAAATGTTTTAACAATTTATTTAAAATGAGAATCAATGATCAAATGATTGCGCCTTATAATTTATTTATATGTTCGATGCAATAGTCCACTTACTTTATACTGTAGATAATATATTTTGCGACAACACGCGGAAGATTATATTATCGATTTCCTTATAAAGTATAAACAGATGCTCACAACTGAGATAGACGGGGACTCTCTATCGGGATGGTTGTAGTGTGATTTGGTATTGATTTATCTTGACTATAGAATCACATTAGTGCCTTCGTGTGTATTAAGCAGGATGATCGGTGTGAAATTCACCTAGAATTATGGGCTAAATTGCATGAATTTATGTGGATTTATTTGGATTTAATTCAATAATTAAGCATGATTTTAATGAAAATATTATTAATTGCTTAATTAGTTTGAGAGATGTATTATTATGTATTTTTGCAGAAAAGGGGTGTTTTGAGCTTGAAAGAGTGATGGAAGAAATGGGAATTAAATTGGGACGAAGACGAAAAAAAAAGAGAAAATTTGACAAAGACAACATAGAAAAGACAACACTTTTCAGAAAAGTGTTGTCTATTCAGAAGTTCAAAAATTGTCCAGAGAGCTGAAAATTGCAAGAAAACACGGGCAGATGCATAAAAACACGACCGTGTTTTTATGCACTTTTGAAAAAAATTGTGGAGGCTGGGATTCGAACACATGACCTCTCGGACGCATAAGGCGCCTCCAACCACTTTGCCAAATCACCACATGTGACTAATTCTCGCCCGATTTAAACTTAAACCCTCTTCCTGGAACCTAAAATTTCCAAAAGTTTCACTCTTATCCCACATCGAAAATCAACACCAAAACTCCACTCACCTCTCCACTATAATACCTCCTCACATCCAAAAACTGAAAATTAATCCTTATCCATTAAATTCCCAATTAAATAGTGTAGAGAGTTTTTTTTTAAGATCTCCATTTGAGATCCCTTCCCCTTTGGGGGAGGGATCCATTTTAGTTTTAAATGTTTATCTAGATTAGGATTTTATTTGCTTTCCTAGAAGGTGGAGACACCAAGGAGAAGATGATCTTCATGGATGTAAAAACTTCATTAAGGTGTAATCTAATCCTATTTATTATCTTTATTTTCTATGTTTTGGTGGTTGATTGAAGGCATGATTATTGATTAATTTATGAAAATGTCTTGATTGAATTTCCGGCTTTGATTAGGTTTTATTTATGAAATTCACATGTCTTATAATAATATGGGATTTATGTCTTTGGTATTAGTGCATTGTGATTAAGTTGTGTATTGTGTATCGGCATGTCTTGTCATTGCTTTACCCTTGGTTGTTTTGCACGATTATCATATGTGAGTTTTTTCCATTTATTATATGTGGGTTTAATATGGGGGGAGTTTGGCCAAAACCTTCCTATGTTTAGAACAACATAAATGAACACTAGTGAGATCACTTGTGCCCGAGGATTAAACTAGTGAAGGGAACCCCATCCATACGAGCATAGTACCTTGAAGGGAATTGTAAGTAGGATCGATCCTAGGAGCTTTTTAGGGGTTGTGAAGACAATCTACATCCTATTCACTATGGCCATTGGGGATAGGTAGAAATAGTGATCGCCCTTACCATGATTTGCTTAAAAATGGAAAACAATTAAAGATGTTGGATGATTGATTATATGAGTGTATCATGAAGACTACCATGGCATTGAAAATCCAAAAATATTATAATTAGATTTATTTTTCCATGCATTTTATTTTCTTTTATTTTTAAACCTCATTTCTGATCGTCCCTAACTAATCACGATACTATACCTAAAGGCCATGAATCCTAAATTTCCTTGGGTTCGATATTTTGTTGCTTGGTCGCCCGGACTATAACGACCAATCAAATGGCGCCGTTGCCGGGGAATTTAGTTGTATTTGTGACTTTGGGTTTGTTGAGTGGTTAGGATAGGGACAATTTTTTTTCTTTGATTTATTTTTCGTTTTATGGTTGTGTTTGTAGGGACTAAAGCGTGGAGCCATGGTATTGGCCTTGAAGAGCAAAGGAGTGGTGCAAATTGAGGTAACGAACATCTTTCCAACTTAAATTCGACTTTGTCTAATTTAAGTTTGGGGGGCATGTCATTTGTTACTTGACTTTTCTACGATTTGAATTATAAATTGTATCCATGAACTCCTACTTGAGCATATTGCACTGGCGCACGTTTAAGTCCTTACTCTTTTCCTTGGCATGTATTTTCTCCTTTTTTGTTGTTTTTGGTTTTTTTTTTCGTGCTTTTCTCGCTTTATCTTGTTTTCAATAAGGAGAAAATCTTTCTTGGCTCTCTTGTGCTTAATTGTGAGAAATTTTAAGATTATGATTTTTGATTGAAACTTGTGACTAGATGGATTTTTACTTGTGTATTTGTTGAGCTATGGTTTATGCTTGTTTTGTGTTGTCTTTCACTACTATAAACCCGTGAGCTTTTAAGCCTTAAAATCATGAAATCAAATGATTTTTCCTTTCTTATGTGTGCATCATTCTTTTGTGTGCATTCTAGAACTTGCCTTTGTGTCTTCTTGAAACTACACGTGTGTGAAGATTGTTGAAAATGATTTAAGGCCATCTTTGTTTTGACAAGTCACTTAGCCAAATTTATCCTACCAAATGAAATCATTTCGTAGTTTGCCCCTTTGAGCTTATTATCCTTATTTCTTTGGCAACCTACAAATTTAGCCATTTTATCCATATTTTATATCCTAATCACCTTTGTCGATTAGTAGAGGATTAATGGGGATGAAATGGTTGAATTGAACTTACAAGAGAGTTTGGAAAGAGAGTGGTGAAAGTGCAAGAAAAGAGGGAGAAAAGATGAAGTAAGAAAAAAAATTGGAGGTTGAGAAAAAAAAAATTGAGTAAAGCTTGTATAAAAGAAGTATAAAGGAGCTCTACTAGAAAAATGGAAGTGAAAAAAGAGAAGAAAAAGGTTCTTTTATTTGTTGGATGGATAAAATTCTCTTTGTGATTAAGGTGGAAAAAGAAAAAAAAAAAGTGGGAATGAGAGTTGAGGCTACCAACCAACTTGAAGTCTTCACTAATTTGAGAAAAGAGAGAGTGAGAGTTGATATTGGTCGTCAACTTAAATTCTCTACTAATCTTGAGCTTACTTTTCCTAAATATTTTTCCTACCCAATACCAAAGAGCCTACATTACAACCCCATATAAAGACCTTATTGATTCAATAATCAACACACATACAAGTGGTGGAGAGCGTAGACTTTTGGCAAGCATATGGTAATGTCATGCATTTGAATCGATTTTTGAGAGTATACACTTCTCTCATACACCCTTTGAGTGTGAGAGTGAAAAGCAAAATCTAGAGAGGAGTAGTGAAGGTCTCACTTGCTTGTATATTTCCTAAGCTTAACTTGTATCACTTAAATTGATGTCTTGTCTCTTGTTTTGATTGAATTGAAATGGTTTTGAAATGACTTGATATCTTGATTCAATTCTAGGTGAATTCCCCTCCTCGTTCTTTCTTTTCTTTCGTTGCTCGGGGATGAGCAACACTTTAAGTTTGGGAGGTTTGATCGGTGTGAAATTCACCTAGAATTATGGGCTAAATTGCATGAATTTATGTGGATTTAATTCAATAATTAAGCATGATTTTAATGAAAATATTATTAATTGCTTAATTAGTTTGAGAGAGGTATAATTATGTATTTTTGCAGAAAAGGGGTGTTTTGAGCTTGAAAGATTGATGGAAGAAACGGGAATTAAATTGGGACGAAGACAAAAAAAAAGAGAAAATTTGGCAAAGACAACACTTTTCAGAAAAGTGTTGTCTATTCAGAAGTGCAAAAATTGTCCAGAGAGCTGAAAAATTGCAAGAAAACACGGGCAAATACATAAAAACACGACCGTATTTTTATGCACTTTTGAAAAAAATTGTGGAGGCTGGGATTCGAACACGTGACCTCTCGGACGCATAAGGCGCCTTCAACCACTTTGCCAAATCACCACATGTGACTAATTCTCGCCCGATTTAAACTTAAACCCTCTTCCTGGAACCTAAAAATTCCAAAAATTTCACTCTTGTCCCACATCGAAAATCAACACCAAAACTCCACTCACCTCTCCACTATAATACCTCATCACATCCATAAACTGAAAATTAATCCTCATCCATTAAATTCCCAATTAAATAGTGTAGAGAGTTTTTTTTTAAGATCTCCATTTGAGATCCCTTCCCCTTTGGGGGAGGGATCCATTTTAGTTTTAAATGTTTTTCTAGATTAGGATTTTATTTGCTTTCCTAGAAGGTGGAGACACCAATGAGAAGATGATCTTCATGGATGTAAAAACTTCATTAAGGTGTAATCTAATCCTATTTATTATCTTTATTTTCTATGTTTTGGTGGTTGATTGAAGGCATGATTATTGATTAATTTATGAAAATGTCTTGATTGAATTTCCGGCTTTGATTAGGTTTTATTTATGAAATTCACATGTCTTGTAATAATATGGGATTTATGTCTTTGGTATTAGTGCATTGTGATTAAGTTGTGTATTGTGTATCGGCATGTCTTATCGTTGCTTTACCCTTGGTTGTTTTGCACGATTATCATATGTGAGTTTTTTCTATTTATTATATGTGGGTTTAATATGGGGGGAGTTTGGCCAAAACCTTCCTATGTTTAGAACAACATAAATGAACACTAGTGAGATCACTTGTGCCCGAGGATTAAACTAGTGAAGGGAACCCCATCCATACGAGCATAGTACCTTGAAGGGAATTGTAAGTAGGATCGATCCTAGGAGCTTTTTAGGGGTTGTGAAGACAATCTACATCCTATTCACCATGGCCATTGGGGATAGGTAGAAATAGTGATCGCCCTTACCATGATTTGCTTAAAAATGAAAAACAATTAAAGATATTGGATGATTGATTATATGAGTGTATCATGAAGACTACCATGTCATTGAAAATCCAAAAATATTGTAATTAGATTTATTTTTCCATGCATTTTATTTTCTTTTATTTTTAAACCTCATTTTCGATCGTCCCTAACTAATCACGATACTATACATAAATGCCATGAATCCTAAATTCCCTTGGGTTCGATATTTTATTGCTTGGTCGCCCGGACTATAACGACCAATCACATGACCACTTGAGATCATTCGATTTATACTGACTATATAGGAGAACTTGATCTCTATTATTATGGATGTTCGTACTCTTAATCCCTATACAATAACCTCAACACGTAAGGTAGTATGTATTTTTTTGATTTATCAATAGGAGAGATTTACATGTAATTAAATCAACAAACTTAGTGAGTTGGAAAATAGTGTTGTCTCTATGGTGTGCTGTTGATTGTAGAAGGAATCCGTGTCCAATATAGGTTAATGATGTCCCATTGAGGAGCTCATAAGGATTATCATGTAAACCCTGCAGGTGAATTTATTCCGGTATAATAATGAGGTTAAGTGATACTACTCTCGGATGAGATGTTAAATAATGGAGTTGTCAGTAACTTAATTAATTAATGGGCATTGTATATCTTAAACATGGGGAGACTAACGGGTTCATAATAAGAAGGAACCCATAACGTAATTATGGGATTAGAACAGTGGTTCAGTAATAATATTTTAGTAATTTCTCCTCTTGGTCCCTGCTGTAGCTCATATATAAGTCATCTCAGCTCCGGAAACCCTAAATTATTATTATTCACACCTAACACTGTGAAGAGGGTGAGAGAACAACAGATTGAGAAGATCTCAAAAATCGTCGCCCACACAAGGTCGATATTGGACTTGGGAATACATCAGAAGATCGGAAGATTGTTTGCTACTGCTGTTCGTCAACTTCTACAATTTTTATAAACTCTTATGGAACTCCAAACTGAACTTGTGATACACCGTTCGAAAGTCACTGAAGAGAGGATCATTTTGGCGTGTAGATCATTCAAATCCAAGATTGGATGAGAGAGTTATGCCCAAACAGTGAGATTGCGCAGGCTGACAGCGATAATTCATCTTCTTCAACATATCCATGTGAAAGGTAATACGTTTCTATGTTTCATGCTTCCGTTGATTTAGAAACATATGGAACCCTAACGGTTCACATTAACCAAATGATCGAACGCCAACAAAGCTAGATTGAGATGCTCCTATCGTTGGTAAGGAGCCCAATCATCGATGGCGACGATTAACTAGTCAATCGAATTGAGAAAGGAAGAAGGGTACTCGGAATTGGACCACGTTGGAGGTATAAAGGAAGATCACACATGATCTTCTTAATTTGTCTAATTTGACTTGATTGGCTTGATCATCGCATAGATTTATTCTGTCTAATTATATTCATAAATTAGGCTAACTATCAAGTGTATATATGTATCCTGTATTTTCATTCTAATAAAACATCCAAAAATCATAACTTCTATATGGTATCAGTAGGGTTACAATCCAATTAACCTCTACAATCTTTCTGCTGCATATACTCATTCCTTCCCTCCCTTACACATGACGACTGAATCAACCACGATTGAATCAACTGCTACTGTCACTGTTGACTCGACGCCACCACTGCCAGCAATTATTCCTATTTCTGCTTGTCATGATCTCCCCATCAAACTCAACCATACCAACTATGCTTCATGGCATGCACATCTCATGGCTTTGCTTCGTGGCCACAATCTACTTGGCTTCTTTGATGATGGATCAAACAGTCCAGCAATCAATGCCTGGATACAGCAAGAAAAATTGTTACTTGTTGCAATCTTTGGATCTTTCTCATCAGAGGTTCTTCCTCTTATCTCCTCGGCCGCATCGTCTGCAGAGGCTTGGGGAATTTTATCCTGTTTATGCATGAGTGTATCTAGATCATGGGTTAATAATCTCAAGTCTAAACTATATCACATCAAGATTGAATATCGCTCTCTCACCATGATGGGTGTTTTCTCAGCACACAATTTTAATCCCCAAGTATGAAGGATATCAATTGTAGTTTCGAAGGTGACCAAGTTAAATATCGAATCCACGGGACGGATAAATATCACTTTAGTTATTTTCTAGCAATTATGACTATGTTGAGAATTGTAATTATTGGTTTGTAAGCTAAGTAACAATTAAAATAGCAAATAAATAACAAGAACAAGAGAAAAGTTGTTGTGATCAAATAAGATGTTAGGTAGTTCGTCAGGCCATCCAGTTTCATTCGTTAATTCTTACTTTCATGTGTCGATGTCCGACTCTGCCTTGTGGCTTATGGACGCATCGCTAGACCATGCAAATCTATTCTATAGACACAAATAGATAAGCTTTTGACACATGTGAGTATCCTCAGAGCAAGACGTATACTTTACCTCCCTTTCTAGGTACTATCATAATCAATTATTTCCCGTGCACTTAGTACTCTAACCCGATTTGATCTCCCTTTTTAGGTACTATAAAGTTATACTCTTAATCCTACTTGTTAACCCGAATTCAATTCAATTAACAAACATTCATATAAGGCGGTTCTAATAAAACCTCGGAATCCCTTCACTTAGAATTATAACAATAAACCCTGCTCATTAGTGAACGCACTCAATCAATAACCATGTTATGCATTCAGACTCTACACAACGATTATCGATGCACAAAATAACTATGAGTATGGATTAAAAACGCACAATCTTATATAAATTAAACCACAAGTAGTGTTGTACGGAGTATACACACGAAATACAAATCAACTCATGAAACCTTCATAACCCTAGAACTACCGAAGTGGCTCTAGCCCATGATTGATTTAGGAACAATCATGGTTAGATGGACCAATCTTACTTGAATCTCCAGCTAAACTCTCTTGTATTCTTCTTGTTGATTGGTGATCGTGATCGTGATCGTGATGATCGTGATGATCGTTATGTCTTCCTTGACTGCATGAGCCTCCTTTTATACTTGTAATCACGTCTCTAGGGCTTGGAATGGGCTTTTCAAGTGATCCCATGCGTTTTGGCCTCGAAAATCCAGATAAGGTAAATTCCTGCACGACGGTTCGACCTTAGCAAACAGGTCAAACCACTGGCCGCAGGTCGAACCACAGGTCGAACCCACTTATTGGACAATTTCTGCACTTGGTTCGACTTCTTGTACAGGTCGAACCACTCCGTCTTGGTCGAACCACAGGTCGAACCATGCTATTGGACAATTTATGCTCCCGATTCGACCAACCGTCAGGTCGAACCCCCAACGTCATGGTCGAACCAACTTTCTCGCGAACTGGTTCGACCATGGTTTGACCTGATAGACAGGTCGAACCCCTCGAGTCGTGGTCGAACCCACCTCCTGCTGCTTTGCAATGCTGGTTCGACCTGCTGGAGAGGTCGAACCCTCCTCCAACAGGTCGAACCCACCTCTCTCCTTGGCGGTTCGCGTGGTCTCGACTTCGTCTCTTCGATTCTTGGCACTTCCACTCCGATTTTGCTATGAAAACCACTTAAATAGCTCCACTAACACCTGATTCATGCTAATTCACAATATATATAGGTTTTCCACCTATTTCCACCTCAAAACTCTCCAAAACTAGCACAAAACATGATGTCAAACTTGTGAATTTACACACTCATCACACCACTTATTTAAACTATATCAAATCTAGGGCCGATGAACTATCCCTCATTGATCAGCCTCTTTCTGATGACGATTTAACTCTTTTCATAATCAATGGTCTTGGACCAGAATACGCATCGATCGTGGGTCCCATTAGTGCTAGAGAAACTCCTCTTCGATTTGAAGAATTACATGATCTTATATGTGCTCATGAGACAACACTCAAATCAGCAGCAACTACTACCACTTCTCTCATTGCTACTACAAATGTTGCTCACACTTCTGGTCCCTATGGTCCCTGTATTGGATAACCTGATTCCAGATCTGGGGAAGGTAGCCACTTTGGTTCATCTCGATGCCGCAACAACAATAATTTCAGTCCTAATCCTTCAAGGCAGCAGCCTACGTGTAATTCCAATCGAAAATTTGGGGGCAATCACCTACTCATTCTTCAATTACATGTCAGATATGTGGTTTTAATGGCCATGGGGCCCTAACATGTCGTCAATCACTTTATGGTCTTTGACAAGCTCCGCAAGAATGGTATGACTCTCTTTGTGCTGCTTGGCAAATTTTTGGCCTCACTGGCTCAAAGGGAGATACATCTCTTTTTACTCTTCACTCAAAATTTGCTAGCATTTATGTTTTGGCTTACGTTGATGATTTAGTACTCACTGGTTCTGGTCCTACTTTACTCACGGCCTTAACTAAGCACCTACAGTGTTATTTTGTTGTTAAGGATCTTGGAGAATTATCTTATTTCCTTGGGGTAGAGGTGGTTCTCTGCAAGGAAGGTTTATTTCTCTCCTAGCTCAAATATATTGTTGATCTCCTTCGACGTCATCAAATGGATGGAGTCAAGCCATTGGGTACTCCAGCCAGCTCTTCTAAATTGTCATCATCTGCCGGCTCAGTGAACCCAACAGAATATAGAAGTGCTATTGGAGGATTGCAGTATCTTACACTCACTCGTCCAGACATCGCCTTCACTGTCAATAGATTGGCTCAGTTCATGTACTCCCCAACTGCAACTCATTAGAGTTCTGTGAAATGCTTATTTCGTTACCTCAAAGGATCTATAAATTATGGTCTACTATTTCGTCGGGCTGATAAACTCACACTTACGGCTTACTCAGATTCAGATTTTGGTAGTGATCTCTCTGATTGCAAATCAACCTCAGTTTATACTATTTTTCTTAGCTTCACTCCCATCTCTTGGAGATCTCGCAAACAACGTGGAGTTGCTCGGTCTTCCACTGAAGCGAAGTATCATTCTCTTGCTACGACTGCCTCCGAGGTGTGCTGGCTACTTCAACTCTTTGATGATCTTAAAATAAAGCTTATTGTGCCTCCCTCTCTTCTATGTGATAACTTGGGTGCCACACGTCTTTCTCTCAATCCAGTCCTTCACTCCCGTATGAAGCATATTGCTATTAACGTGCACTTCGTTTGGGATTTAACTTTAAAAGGTGTCATCTCTGTGTCTTATGTCAACACATTGGATCAGCTTGCAGATGTGCTCACCAAACCATTAGCACAGGTTCGCTTCCAGTTGCTTCGTTCCAAAATTGCCGTTGCCGATGGATCGTCTATTTTTCGGGGCCTATAAAGGAAGATCACACATGATCTTCTTAATTGATCTAATTTGACTTGATTGACTTGATCATCGCATAGATTTATTCTGTCTAATTATATTCCTAAATTAGGCTAACTATCAAGTGTATATATGTATCCTGTATTTTCATTCTAATAAAATATCCAAAAATCATAATTTCTATAGGAGGAGATGTAATGAGACAAACGGCAGGAGAGAAACTTGAACGTCAGTTGACGAATTCATCAGAGAGCTTCTCGCGCAACCTCTTCACCATTTTCCACCATTAAAGGTAGTTTCAAAAAATTTGGTTGATTGAATTCCGAATAGAAGTAATAAAAAATTAGATAGGGTTTGATTTGGAGCCGTTGTGGAAAGGGGAGAACCGAAGTTTGTGAGATTTAGAATGATAAGGTAACAATTAACGTGGGTTTTAACCATTTGAATTGAATGCCAGTAAATTAATGATGTGAGGATCCGATTCCACCAATATTTGGTAGGGTCGACCCTATTTAATTAATGAAAAATGATAATGTTATTTTATAAATAATTTATAGTATAAATGAAATGTGATAATATTTTTATAGCGAAAATGATAACTGTAATGCCCCAGGTTACGCTATGGGGTTGGGACGCTACTAGATATACATCTCCCAATATAATAATAGAGTGGTCGAGAATGTATAGCGGAAATAATATAAAAATTCCAAAAGTGATAATATAATAAAGTAAATGTGGCATAACGAATATTACATATCAGCGTCTACTCGCTCGAGTAGAGTGAAATATCCAAAACGAGTACGTTCAGATGATATATCTGAAATAAAGTTCTTAATAAAATATATAATACATAATATAAAGTCCTCTATGGGCTCGAGACATCTGCAGGGGCCTCTCCATCTTGTAAACCTTGTTCTGAAAATCAATAAGGGGTGAGCGTTTAAAATACACACAGTGCGTTAACTTTAATGATTGTACAGTTAAAAATAAATATGCATGCCAAATAAACCATAAATTGTAATATATGCCAAATTAATAAAAAATATTTTGCACTTTGTCGTTCGATAACTCATTGAAAATATTTTAGACCGAACCGTCGTCCGATAAGTTGTGTTAGTTGGTATATGTGCACCAGGCCGTCACCCCAGTACAATGTTAGCATACTTGAAATATATTTTAGTACTGAACTGACGTAGCCAGTAATTTGTGTTAGTTGGTATATGTGCACCGAGTCGTCACCCCGTACAAGTGTTAGTAGAAAATATTTGTCATCGGTCTAAAAGCACACGGGGCACATAACATGACATATAAGTAACACATGTCACATCTTAACATAGCAATCATGACATAAAATGTAGCACTCGGTAAAAAGTGAAAGTTACTCCCACCTTGAACTTATTGGAAATGTGTAAAGTGACTAGGCTTGTCCTTCGGTCTCAGGTGTACCTGCAAGGGTATACTAAATTGAGTTCTACTTACAATAGTAATTCCTATCACTAAAACTAAATTTCTAATATTATTATATATTTTTATAAATTACAATCAAGTCCTTATAATTAATCAAATTCTCATTTAAACTTATCCTAAACTTTAACCTTATTACAAAATGACCCAACTTGAGTTATACAACTCCGTTTGAAAATCCGAAAATACCGTTGGAATTCTCGTGAGATGAAGATCACATCAATACCAATTTTGTATCAAAATATTGAAGTTATGAAAATATAAAAATATACTATGAAGTGAGTTTCTTTCAAACTTTCTCATTTTACGTCAAAATTCAAAACTAATTATACTTTGTGATCCTCATGAGGAGAGCTTCAAAACTCACACCGAAACAAAATATGTCATTAAAGGCATTGAAACTTTGAATGAGTTTTTCTTACTCATACAAAATCCATTTCAAAAAAGAATTATATATTTGGAATTTACGCATCGAGACGATCATTTTCGTATATAACATGATAAGGTTTGACAACAAAATGAATAAAATTAAAAAGGGTAGTGTGTGAGAATTGATATATATATATATATGTATATATATACACACACATACATATATGTGTGTGTGTGTGTGTGTGAAAACATGTAAAGAGAAGAGTGGAGAATTATCTCTCAATTGATCACTCCTCACACTACTACTAATTGTAAGAGTTAATGGAAAGAATATAAGTGAAGGTTGAAGGAATTTGGGCAGCAAAATATATGTGTATGTGGCTTGAATGGAGTTGGGTATTTATAGATGTGTGTGATGGAATCAAGAATATATTGGCATATGGCAAGATGGTGATAGATGTGCATTTTCATGTGGGCTAACATATTTGTATGGCCCCATAGTCATAACATGCCTTAGCAATTCTTTCACATGGCTTCACATGTGGGATAAGTGCACATGGCTTCACTTGTGGGATGATAATTCATGGGTCAATTTGATCAAATAACAACAATCATAATGGGTCAAAACTTGGTGAATTTCGTACATCCCGTTTGCAGCTGCGCGGCTTCACTATTTTGATCATAACGTCTTCGTTCGGCCTCCTATTTGAGTGATTTTTGCGTCCATACGATTATCTCTTCCTGGGATTTCTATCCATATAAAGAACTCTCCAAAAACCTAAGATTTGAGTATATAAAAAGTCACGCAAAGTGACACAGCCATTCTGTTCGGCACAGCTTGCGCGACGTCACCACTTTGATTATAACTTTCTCGTTTGGAATTCAATTGAAGTGTTCTTTACACTCACGCAACCCTCTCTTCCGTGGCTTTCCAATCATATCTCACACGACCAATTTTGACTTCGACGCAAATACAAAAAATTGTGGAAAATGTACGTCTGTTTGCTTGCAAGTAGCACATGTTCACCCTTCATTCCAACTTTGCTAAATTTTATCCCATTTTTTATAATAATAGTAATAATAATAATAATGATGATTGATTGCCTTGATTGATTTCTATCAATCATATCACTAATTATTCCAATGATTGATTGCCTTGATTGATTGCCAACTTGACTCCACCTTCCATCAATAATTTCCTTGATTGATTTCATTTTTTTTATTGTTCTAATAATAATAATAATAATAATAATATTATTATTATTATTATTATTATTATTATTATTATTATTATTATTATTAATAATGATAATAATAATAATTGTTCTTATCAAACACTTCAAGATAGCTTACATGTGTTCTTACATATGTGTGTCTACCACTTGCAAGAATATCAAGCATATTTATTTATTTAATATTAATAATAATAAAAATATAATAATAATAATAAATATTTGTATATATATACATATATATAAGGTGGGTATTACAATAACATTTTATAACGAAAGTGATAACTATTTTAAAAAATATAAAATGATATAACGTGAGACGGTCGCACAAGACCTACCATAAAAAATTAATCCATAGTAGTCAGAATTTCGCTGGGCTGCAATGTGTATAATGGGTAATGGGCTACAATAATTAGCCTACGACTTTTGATTGGGAGTTATTATATTTTTTTTTATTTTTTTATCGGTAAATATTAGTTACTATTATAGTTAGTAGTTAGCTCACCAAACACTCATACTTCCCCTTTCTCCAAACCTCCTTATAACTCCCCCCTAATTCGTTCCTAAATGAAATTGAACCTAGGTCAGTCACTTAAGTGAGGAGCCCAGTGGACATGTGATGATTGAGATGTTGTGTTACATTTGGTATTACATTTCCTATTATAATTTTGTATCTAGTGTGCGCCGACTGTAATTAAGAGAAAAAGAATTTTGGTATATCCGTCTCACGTATCCAATGGTGCGAAACATGAGATTTAACACCGAATATAACAGGAGAACCAAACAGATGACTTTTGTATCAAGTGAGTGCCAATTATAATTAAGAGGAAAAGGATTTTGGTATACCTGCCCATGTAATGAGTTCCGTGAAATGATCTCGTACAAATTTTTTATTTTTTGTTTTTAATTATACTCCCTCCATCTCGGCCATAGATCCTTATTTGCTTTTGCACGTGAATTAAGAAATATTATTATTTTATGTGTAGTTGATTGTTGCATTAGTATTGAGTGGTGGGCCATATGTAAGTCTCTTTTACTAAAAGAGAAGAAAATATTTGAATGAGACGCCCAATATAGTAAAATTGGAATTTTTTTGGAGTGAATAATTGATTAATAGATAATCAATCTTAGGTAATGAGACTGAATTTCTTATTTTATTTTTTATTTTTACACTTTTTCTAAATGTAATAATTGATTAATTAATAATCACAAGATTTAACATCTCAGATAAAGGTCCCAATTTAAGCACTTCCTTGGGAAGCTCATTCCCATCGGGTTAATTAAAGAGTTGATATTAGGTGTACCAGTGAAAGAGCGCATCCATATGTATATAACTTTTTATTTTATCTTGTATACAAGTTATTCTATTTTGTATACGTGTTTCTTAATAATTGTATATTTTTTTCATACTAAATTTTTCATTAAAAAAACTAGCATCTATGTGTATAACTTTTTATTCAATAGTGTATACATGTTTTTAATAATTGTATATTTTTTACACTCAAATTTTCATTAAAAAATTAACAATTAAATAGTATACATCTTTGTTCATAATTATATATGTTTTTGTTTACATTTGTATACATTTTTAAAAATAGGTGCACCTTGTCGTAAGGTGCACTCGGTGCACATTATAATTAGCCTTAATTAAAAGCTCTACAATAGAAACAGATTACAGGCAGTGGAGGATTTAGGGGTACAGGGTAAAACTATGACCCCAAAACCCTCTAAAATTAAATTTTATTTAATATATATATATATATATATATATATATATATATATATATAATATTATTTCATTTGTCCATAAAGAAGTTTACAATTATGTAGATATAGAGTTCTAAAAAAGTTATTTTTTGACTTGCTTTTGGGGTAGTTTGATATTTTTAGTTACATTATAAAGTAGGTTATGTGAATTGTAAAAGGGTGATAATTTTGAAATTAGAGTGTGTTGCGGGGTTGTTAGATTGTTATCATTTCCTTATTTTGGGATGTGAACTTATTTATGCAATAGATAAAAACAGTAATTGTGAATTTATTTATAGGAAAAGGGAATAATATTTGTATATAAATTAATTTGTACTCCAAATTATTAATTTCAACATAAATTTATAATCAATTTATAGGTAATTCTATGGTGCATCGGTTGATAGGTTAATAGGGTGTAATGGGTAGTTAATTTTTTTAAAAAAATTAATTATTTTATTTTATTTAGTGTTGAAGATCGAATTATAATTTAATATAACGGATAAGATCGTGCATAGCAGTTGGACTCTTAATTTTATAAATTTTACTAGTATAAAATTCATGATAATGTATACTCCCTATATTCCAAAAATGTTTACAAACCCCTCCTCTGATAATAAAGTAAACGAAAGGGTGATTTTTTTTATTTTTTTTTTTAAGAAAAGTGTAAATTTTTATGGGACAATTTAAAATTGAAGGTGTGTAAATAGAACGGAGGGATGTCTTGCATAGTTTTTAAAAAATGAAAATTCGACGAGTAATTATAATTTTGAAGTTTTAAATCAAATAGTATACTCACTTTTATTAGAAGTTGGAGCGTTTGATCTTATCAATTAACTTTAATTGAAAGTATTTTTGCTAGTTTGTAATTATAAAAGCAATCTCTCACGATATTAAACTATATATATAGCTTCAAAAAGGCAAGTTCATACACGTGAGGACGTATTAATGTGTTCAATATATTCCATGTACGAAATTGAGAATAAAATTATGAATTATTGAACAACTAAAATTAATTTATTGGTAGAACTTATAGGTCTTGGCAGATAGAATTATGTTCCTCAGCCCTCCAATGGGTGCCAGCGTCATCAGCAAAACCCCTAATATGATGCAAACCTGGAGAAGCAATTCTAACATGAGTTAGTGTCAATTTAGATGTATAAAATATCAAGAGATATTGTTTCTGAGAACAATGAAATTTCAGTGTCGTTTTCGTATGTCATCTCATTTGTCATTCGTTATATGATTAATCAACTATTATCCCTAGGATATAATTCACTCTCCTATGTGTCATACATCAGATGGAAATGGCATAAAAGAGTTATACGAAAATGACATAGGAAAACTGCACCGATTGTGAGATATTTGGATGAAGCTTACCCAATTAATAATCCAAGAGGGACTGAACTTCTTGGGTTTCTTAAGAATGAGCCATATGATGCAAGGAAGCTGTAGAAAAGAGTACATAAAAGAAATTGAAATTAGTTACAAAAGCCAGAAAAAAAGAAGGGCAAAAATAATTAATGATCAAGTTAGTTAATCTTGTAAAAGATAGAAATGAATGTAAACTTACAAAATATGAAGTTGGGGCCAAAGCAAATCCACCAAAGAATCCGACGAGGCCACCAAAGAAAGGGAATGTCATTGCAGTGAACATGGTTATTCCTTCACAAATTAAAAATGATGACATATTAATCCACCAAGCTCTAATCGGTACACTGATTGGATACCGGTGTATAAAAAAAAAGAAGTATTCAAATTATTAGAGAAAACTTACCAACAAAGAGGGTACGAGTAGTGAAACGAAGGCGAAAGGATGGCTTGAACTTCATTTGTTTCACCAAGAAGGTCTCGAGCATGTCGAACACAGGCATCGCGAATATCTGATAGCTTCCAATGACATGTATCAAGACGAACATGTTGGCTGCAGCGATAAGCACACGAGGTTTCTCTAACGTGAGCATGATGTTGTCGTCCACGGTGTTACCATAAATGTAGTAACCTATGAATGCAACGGGGAAGTAGCACAAAGCCACCACAATATACGCGAAGATAACGCCCCTCCACATAGGCACTTTGGAGGGTTTCTCCGGCGTAGAAGGAAGAGTAGCTTGGATCTCCAACACCACATTGTGGCCGGCATAGGCGAAAGCTATATCTCCCAACGCATTAAAGAAGTTAAAAACGTTATCCTCCGAATTCTTCCCCCTTAAGCTGTAGTCCACGTCCTTGACCACTCCCTTTCCAAGGGCGGCCGACCAAGCAACGGTGGAGTAGGTCAAGGACATGACTGCTGCCGTGAGGGAGACGATGGAGATGGAGTTGAAGTTGGGAAGGTGTGATAGAACAAGGTGGATTGAGGAGAAGATGAGGATGAAATATGTGAGCTTAATCGGCTTGCAATTGGGGCAAACCGAATTGTGGAATTTTTGCAAGGATTTCCCACCGGTCACCATGTAAACGATGCATGTGCTCACCTCGACCACAATTTGTTGGGGTACAACGATGTATAGTCCGAGCTTTTCGCCGAACGCATGCTGACCTAGCTCGTGGTACCTGTCGAACCTCTTGCCCGGAACCATTTCGTGCATTTCTACCATTTGCCATATTGTGTAGAATGTGATGATCCATGATAATATCAACACTGTCACACCAGGTCCCCTGCACATTATCAAAAAAATTAAGACCTGCACATTATTATTGATATTTTTTCTTAGAATTTTGGAATTAACAACAATCTTACATTATTATTGCATATTTATTTAGATAATCTCTAACAATCTTACTCAATTTATGTATGTGAATAGGAGAATTGCTCAATGCTTAGAATAAACTTCATAATCAAATATATACCATCAGAAAAATATCACAATTGGTCATGTATGTTCTGTTCTTTTTGCAATTCTCAATTTTGGTTATTTCTTTGCCCAATTTTAGTATTTTTTACAATTTTGATCATTTTTGGCCACTTTATTTAAATTTTGTATATTTTTTGACCAATTTTTGTACATTTTAGAACATTAAAGACTAATTTTGGATAAAAGAATGATTAAATTTGAACAACAGAAAAAAATAACCAAATTTGAGAATTACAAATAAAAAGAAAACTAAAGTTGGAATGTAACTTGCCCAACCCCACCTTTTATTCACACACGTTTATATATCAGATCTATAACTTGCCCAATCCCACCTTCTAAACACACTAAACACACACATATCAAATGTAAACTTAGCAGAACCACAAAATCACGATTATCTCATTCCCTCCCAATGAAACCCTAAAAAAACTCCACAAATATGCATATGGAGTATAATTTTTTGAAAACTAAATCTAAATTATATTCTTATTCGCACATATATAATTTTTGAGTGTATATTGGGTGCACCCGGGTGCAAGGGTGCATCCATATGTGTATGTCTTTTTATTCTATTTTGTATACATATTATTCTATTTTGTATACGTGTTTTGTAATAATTGTATACTTTTTTCACATTAAGTTTTCATTAAAAAAACTAGCATCCATATGTGTATAACTTTTTTATTGAATATTATATACAAATTTTCATTAAAAAAATTAACAATTAAATTGTATACATTTTTACTCTTAATTGTATATGTTTTTGTTTATACTTGTATATGGGTGCACCCTATCTTTAGGTGCACCCGGGTGCACACTATAAATTGCCATAATTTTTTGAAAACTAAATCTGACATATATTCTTAGAGAGTTAATAGGATAAAATTCCTCAAAATTCATACATCCACTTTGCTTCGTTAAATTCAATCTCATGAAATAACGATAATCTCATCCAATAGGTTTTCATTAAAAATTTCAATACAACAAATTAATTTTATGGTAGATTGAAGGGAGAAAAAAAATAATAATAAGAATAAGAGATGATATTGATATATATGACTTACCAACCCATACTAGACATGGCATAGGGGAGACTGAGGACACCAGCACCCACCATGGCGGTGACATTGTGGAAGGTGGAGTACCACCACTTGGCATTCCGAGACGAAGTGACCGGAAGCCAGTCGTCGATGGCCTTCTCCTCCGCCGTCTTCCCGCCATAAGCCGTCGGCTGATCACCACTTGACATTTTGTCTTCTCTTCTCTAGATATCTAGAGAATAAATTCAAAGGCAAAATGGGAGTGTATGAATATTATATGTTTATCAAGATCATAAATTTATTTATTCATGCAATCACAATGGAAATTATTTTCTCTATATAAAAATTATTTTCGACTTTGAATGGAAGTTTAAACGGTAATCCTCGTTTTGCTCTTTGGACTTTAATTCAGAATCTGTGAATTTGCGAGATTGTGGGAATTAATAGTCAACTAGTCAAAGAATATTTTTGGATATATGTCTGTAATTTAAGGCAAATATAATAAGATAATTAATTAATTTAATGGATTATTTTAGTCAACTATAATCTGTAATATTTCACTGATTTTAAAGTTTAGATTCTTTGCATTTCCATATAATGGCTTAACTGAAAAAAGGGAGACATAAAATATTGCCATACTTGTTTCAAACTTTCAACTGCAGGTTTGTCAAGTTTCTCAGTATATAGTTTCTAATTGATTTGTTAAAATATTATCCTAATATAGCTACAATGATTATTAAAAACCCTTTCATATCAAATCAAATATATTAAAAAAAACATTCATAATCATTTTATTTAAAAATATTATACATTACTGCATTAACTTAACGAGCTTAATTCACGCCAATTATTTACCAAGCTAATTTAATTAGTAGGGAAATATCCATTACTAATCATTATTTATCTCCCAATACACTTCTCAAGAAAGATACACTTTACAAATACAAGGCATATAATTAGTCATAGAAATTTACACGGAAAACATATATATAAACATATTTCTAATAAAGAAAGAATGAAAAATAATTAAGAAAATACTCTTATGAATGTGGTACATAAAATAAACCAACCCAGAAAACATACATAAACATAATAAAGACATGCAATACGAAAATACTATTATGAATTTGATATAAAAAAGTTTTAAAAAAAAAACCCAAAAAAACATACATAAACATAATCATGGCATGCAATATCACCAATGATGACACTTAAGATTTTTGTACAAATTTTTCTAAAAAAATTTAAATGTGCGAAAATCAAACCTTGTGTTTTTTGTCGAATCTTCTTCGTTGCAATCCCAAATCCTTTTGGAGTTTCTTCTACGAGATTTGAGAAAGTTTCAATTATAATGCAATCCAAAATTCTTCTGGATTATTGCTAAGTTAATATGGTTAGAAATTGTACCCTAGGATAGACTGAGTACGAAGTGGTAAGAAATTGTATAGTAGGGACTCTTAAATATATAGATAGAAGATAAAATACCGCATAGCGTTTATATATATGGAGTTGTAGTACTTATATGTGTAGAACTATGAACAGTTAAAACAATCTTATCTCTATCTAGATTAGTGATATTATAGTTGAGATTCGTAATATATATCCATTATCTGAATTCTTATCCAATTAATTAATAACGTTTAAAGCGAGATTGATGAATTGGAGCGAAAGAATTGCGCGCGTGTATATAAAAATTTATAAAGAAAAGAGAAAATACAATTCTGATTTTATCGTATAGATTTTGATTAATTATTTCATGGCAAACACTTATCTTAATTCGGAAACAAATATTTATTATTCTAATAATATTATAGTGGATATTATAAATTTTAGAGTTTAATTACGTTACACATGTATCATCTTATTCGTTAGAATAAGTTTTGCTTTAATTTTTATCGTTAAATAAAAGAATATAATTAGGTTGGGTTTGATTAAGTCATTTAAAATTCAACTAATTTGAAAATGAATAGATTTTAAATTACATGAATTTTAAATTAATTCATTTGAATTTTATTATTTTAATAGGATTTTCAAATTTATAATTCAGTAATTATTTTTCTAATTTTTAAAATAAAATTTTATTTATAATAAATAAAAATAATTAAATTTTATTATATTAAATAATAGGCTAATTATAGTGTGCACCCGGGTGCATCCTAAGATAGGGTGCACCCATATACAAATATAAACATGAACATATACAATTAAGAGCAAAAATGTATACAATTTAATTGTTTGTTTTTTTAATGAAAAATTGAATGTAAAAAAATATACAATTATTAAAAAATATGTATACACTATTGAATAAAAAGTTATACACATATGTGCTATTTTTTTAATGAAAAACTTAATGTGAAAAAAGTATACAATTATTACGAAACACGTATACAGAATAGAATAACATGTATACAAAATAGAATAAAAATTTATACACATATGGGTGCACCGTTGCACCCGGATGCACCCAATATACACTCTAAATAATAAAATTTATAATTTTATAAATTTTAAAATTTTTTTGGGTGGGGGTGGGGTGTGTTGAGGGGGGGGGGGGGGTGGATTGGGGTTAGTTGGGTGGTAGGAATTAAAATTAGAAAAATAAAAAATATTTTTTAAATTCATTTATTAATTTTGTATATTTTTATATATTAATATATTTTTATATACTAATATATTCCCTCCGTCCACTCAATAAGTATACATTTATTTTTTTCACATGGATTAAGGAGTATTATTATTTAATGTGTAATAAGTAGTTGTATTAGTGAGGTGTGTGGACCCATATATTAAATGTATTAGAGATGTGTGTGGGTCCCATACATTTAAAAAGGGAAATGTATACCTTTAGTGCGGACGCCCAAAATAGCAAAATGTATACTTCTCCAACGAATGGAGAGAGAACCCGATACAAATCAAAGGATTTCAAATGACACACTAGTAAGGATTTAAAATCCGTCCAAAAAATATTAAAATTAAATCCGTGATTTGAAATACATTCATTTGAAATCTTGAATTTATTAATTCTGTATATTTAATGATAGATCTAAACATAAAGAAATGATTAATAAATCCATCCTCGAAACCACTCATCCAAACATAAACACAACCTTCATTTTTTAAAATATAAATAAACTACCCACTATAATCATTTTATATCTAAAATAAAAGGAAAAATTACTCATAAATACAGTACCCTAAATTACTAGTAGATACAATGAATTCAAATAATTACTCTCATATACAAAATATTAAAGTAAAATTCCAAATATAACCTTAATTCATTATAATTCAATACACTTTTAAACCACAAACCCTAAACCTCGCACCCACCCACTGCCGCCGCCGGATCTCCGTCGGACCGCCGGACCTCTTCCGGAGAGTAGGAGTATATAATTTTTTCGCTGCACATGACACTTACGATTCACACTTTTTTGCTGCATACACTTTTTTTACTGTACATAATTTTTGTTGCACACTTTTTTTACTGCACATAACTTTTGCTGCACATGAATTCTTATGCTGCACACAAACATTTATGTGCAGCACATTGTAAGGGTAATATATCACTATATATTTATGTAATTAGTAGTAATATTTTTATTTGTTCGTATCTTATAATAATTAAGGAGATTCTAATGTACCTAACAACAAGTACCCCCAAAATAAAACTAGGAGGTATATTGGTACACCAAGTGCACCCATAATCATTCTATATTTTAATTATTATTTAATAATGTATATGTATTCTTTAATAAATGTATTATTTTTATTCAATTTATAATTAAAAATCTAATAAAAAATTTACTAAAATATTACAATAAACTGTATAATTTTTTATTAGTGAATATATTTTTTTTAATACAGGTGCACAAAAAACTTTTCATAATATTAATAAATAAAGATATATATAAATAAACAAGTCAGTGGAGTATAACCTTGCTATAGAAATTTTTATATGCTAGGCTATTTTCCAGTAAGCTAGGATTATTTTGTTTTAATCTTTTACTGTTTTACCTTTTATAATTAATAAAATTTATCTTTTAAAATATTATTATAAAGTGATGAGACATTCTCTTGTGAGACGAGTTTCTTTTTGGACGAGTTGTTAGATGGGTCGACCTATCACTAAAGTATGTTTGTTATGAGTTGCTCTCTTGTAAACTGGGTTTATATCATAAACCCTTGTAAACCTTATGATATCCCTTAATTTAAACACCCTACCAATACATAGGGTATATAAGATTGGAAGGGGGCCATATGATTTACGTCGTGAACCCAGTTTACAGTAGTGTTTGTAATTTATTATAGAGTTAATCTAATGTACACAATTGTACATTAAAAATAGGATCCATATTAAGTAATGGGTCAAATATAAAAGAGTTGATCTATTGTACAATTGGTGTACACTAAAAATAGGATCCATATTTAAATGTGGGTCAATTATATAAATCTAAAATATCCAAATGGATCATTCATTCACGCTAGACATTCACATCTCCTCTCTCGGTTTTTCTCTCCTCTCTCATTCACGTCTCCTCTCTCCTCTCTCGGTCTCTCTCTCCTCTCTCATATTTCACACACTGTCTCCTCTCTCGGTCTCTCTCTCCTCTCTCGCCTTTCACACTGACGCTTCCTTTCTCCGGTGCAATCCCTTTCAGATCTCCGCTCGTTGGAAGCTTCCCTTCTTCGGCGCAATTCTTTCCAGATCTCTGCTCGCTACCTTCCAGATCTCCGGCGAATTCCCTTCCAAATCCGTTTGCTGGATGCTTCACTTCCAGATCTCCAGCACAATCCTTTTCAGATGTCTGCTACCTCTTGCCTCTTGTGTTGCCTTGCTCCATCCACCGTCATCTCAAGCTTAAGCTTTGTTTGGTTGGGTGGAAGATCCCACAGAGGAATTCATATTTGGGAAGAACTGCTTCGAATTGAGGTATGGACTATATGTATACTGTATAAGTTTTAATCAACTAATGTATATCTTTATTTTCATAAATGTATTAGATTGAGATGTGGAATACAATGTACACTGTATAAGTTTTAATTAACTAATGTATATTTTTATTTTCATAAATGTATTCTTTATATTGAATGTATTGAGATTGAGATGTGAAATACAATAATCAATAATATATACTGTATAAATTTTAATTAACTAATGCATATCTTTATTTTCATAAATGTATTATTTATATTAAATAAATATAATTTAATATATGAATGTATTCTTTATACATTAATTATTACAACATATACGTTAATGAGTTATAAGTAATACATAACTAATACATTTGATTATGAAACTAAAAAAAATTAATTAAATTTAATATTAACTTTCTGTATAAATTTAATGATGATACATTTAACGATAAAATGTAATACATTAATATGAAAAAACATATACACTATCGAATTAAAATAGAGAATTCCCATCACCCAATTCTCATCCCTTTCAACCGCATATTTCGCAACCAGTCATCTTCCGACCGCCATGAGTCACCTTCCGTCACCAGTTTTTCCTATGAGCATCACAATTCCGTTGGATCGGGAAGGTAATGATTGTTTGAGATGAAGAAATTTTTCTCACACGGTACCTTCAATCATAATCTGTCTAATGAGAAATTCTTCATCTCCAGCGGATCTACAACTAAGGTTAAAGTGAATCTTGAATTTATAGAAAAGAGGGTAGAATCGGATCAAATAAGGTGAGAGGTGGCGCTGGCAGTGTCGGGCGGTGAAGAGAGGATTGAGAGTCAGCGTCGGGGGTGAGAGAGAGAATAATTTAATCTGTAGAAAAGAGGGCAGAATCGGATCAAAGAAGATAAGAAGTGGTGCCGGCAGCATTGGGCAGTGAAGAGAGAAGATTGAGATTCGGCGTCAGACGATGAGAGAGAGAGGATCGAGCGATGGACGAAGAGAGAGATGATCGAGATTTAGAGAGAAAGAGAGAAGAATAGATTGACACCCACAATAAAGAGAGAGAGGGGATCGAGATTGATTGAGAGAAGAAGGATAGATTGAGAGACAGAGATTGGAGAGATAAAAAGAATGGATTGAGAGATTGAATGACCCATCAGACTGATGGAGTATAAATAAGTCGGGTCATTTTTATTTGGAGTACTTGGTGCACCTTAAAAACTGGTGTACATTAGCAATTGCCAATATAAAAACTTTCAAACCCGGACCACTTCATTTCTCATATCTCTTTCCTTCCTTTCTCACGTTTATTCTCTATTCTAGATTTGTGTCTTTCATCCACTCCCACCCAAATCTCTCTCTTGTCTAATCTTTAATCATCGCCGCTGCCTCCACCGTATTGTCACACCATCGCCTCCACTGCATCGTCACCGCCACCTCTGTTCTCTTCTTAGTATAGTTTTGTTTTGTCGTTGCTGTCTCCACTGTCGCCTTTGTCCTCTTCTTAGTGTAGTTCCGCTTCGTCGTCGCTACCTCCACTGCATAGTCACCATCGCCTCCACCGTATTGTCATTATTGCCTCTGTTCTCTTTCATCACCTCCACCACATTGTCACCGCCGCCTCTGTTCTCTTCATTGAGATCAAGGATCATGCCGGCCACTCCACATGTACATCCAGATCTACATCTTTGAAATTTAATCTAAATATACACTTCTCCACATCTACATCCAGATCTACATCTTCAAGATTTAATCCAAATATACACTTCGAGATTTTGAGCGTGAGATCTCCATTCTCCCTCCTCTATGCGTTCAGACATCGAGATCTTTCAAATGGTCATGTTCATATTTAGATTTATTGTTCAAGAATTATTACAGTATTTTGATTATTTAATTCTTCAATTGTTATAACGTATTAGATGTAAATCATTGTTGTATAGTTTTTTCTTAGTTAATGTATTATCCTTTAAAATGAAAAAAAAATGTGATATTGATATTATATATAAAATTATATTACATTAAATTAAATTTTATATACATTTTAATGAGCAAATGTATTAGTTGTAATCCATTAGTGTGTGTATATATATTATTATATAAATATATTATTTTATTAATTTTAGTTTTATATTTCAGTATAAAACATTATACATTTATTAATTAATGTATACATTATTGAATTAAAATGTATACATTTATCAATCAAACTAATTACACTGAAATTTTAAAAAAGTGTACAATCATTAATAAAAAATAATAGACCTGAACATTAAAACTTATATAATATTCAATAGAAGTAATACGTTTCATTTAAATTTCATTACACTAAAATTATAAAAAGTGTACAATCATAAATAAAAAAATAATACAATTGTTCATTTAAACTTATACACTTCTTCAATAAAAGTTATACATTTTTCTAGGTGATTTTCAAAACCCAGTTACCCACCGCACTGTACAATCCATGCATATCATCAATGCCTTTCAGATAATTGTTGGATCTAGTAATTAATTTTACAAATAAAATATTTATTATGTTAGTTTTTAGATACATATTAAAAATTTAAATAATCTGTATTTACATATATTTTCTATTAAATGTATTAGATCTTATAAAAAATGCATAACATTTTATATTAATATGTATAACTAAAATTAATAAATATATTGATGAAAATATCAACAAATACAAATTTATTTAATGATACATTTAAGAGTAAAATGTAATACATTTTAATGATAAAACGTAAACACTTATATCAAATCAAAACAGAAACTTCCCAATAATCTCTAAACATGAAGATCAACCCAGAATATTTATTTAGAATCAAGAGAAACAATTAACAATTACAGACTTTGAAACTTTCTCAATCATGACTCTATTTTAAAAAAATAGAAGAAATAAGAAGATAAATCATATAAAATTCATGAATGTTGAAAAATTGTAGGATCTATCCTATCAAAAACGTTGTAGAATCGATCCTATAAAAATGCAGATTCATCCATTGAAGACGCAGATCCATAACTATCAAACTTTTGAAAGATATCAAAAATAACATCGGCATTTGAAGATAAGATAATTTGGAAGGCGTGCTTGAAGATAATCTGGAAGACATGAAAGGAGATGCGACTGGGAAAGGAGGAGAAACGTGTAGACAGGGAGATAATCTGAAAGGCGTGCAATGGAAAGAAAATGTGATCGGAAAGGAGATGCAACTGGGAAAGGAGGAGAGACGCGCAACGGTAGAGGAGTCCATCGGAGAAGAAGATATATAGAGATCGAAAGTTAGAGAGAGAAAGGGGTGATAGTTAGAGAGAGACGATAATTAGAGAGACAAAGGGTGTAGTGAGAGAAAGGGTGAAATATAGAATGACCCATTAAAACTGATTGAAGTATAAGCATGTGTGTTAACAGTTCAAAATTGACCCGGTTGGACCTTAATAATTATGTACATTAGATTTTGTCTTTATTATTTAAGTAAAGTATGCTTATTTGTAATTAAAAAATGTCAATAATGAATCAAAACTTACAAATCATTGATGAGAGTGAAAATAAGCGTGTTTTAGTGTTCAATTTAACACATTTTTTATGAAAATTATTGTTATATATTAGCACAATTGTCTTATATTTGATATATGTGAGAAAATATGTGTTTGAGGTGTTTTACTGTACTTTAGGTGGAAAAATGATCAAAAGTGCAAAGTTGGAGAAAAGGTGTAACTTGTGCTAGAATGTTAAAAAATGCATGTCCAATTTGTGTAATTTTTTATATTCATGTGGAGCTCAAAACTGGAAGTGTGATAAGTGGTTGGAAAGCCACAGAAGAGAGGATCATTTTGGCGTAAGAAACACCTCAATCGGAATCCAAACGAGAAAGTTATGACCAAAATGGTGACGTCGTACAAGCTATTCCTACTCAGCACGACTGTGTCACATTGCATGACTCTTTACATCTTCAAATGTTGTAGCTTTTGTGAGTTCTTTCTATAGATATAAAGCCAAGGAAAAAAGAATCACGTGAGAGCTAGATCACTCAAATCGAAGTTCGAATGTGGAAGTTATGCGCGAAACGGTGAGACTGCGTAAGGCCACTCGACCAAAGGAGGTGCCGCTCGACCAAGACCATTTGGTCGAGCGACGGTCGAGCGAGTCGAGCTAGATACCGGAAGAAGTTTCAGCTTATGCTGCTCGACTTCCGCTCGACCAAGGTCAATCCCACTCGACCAAGACCATTTTGGTCGAGCGAGGACACGGGATACTATTTTTGGTAATTTCGTACCTCCAGTGTGTGTTTCTACATATTTTCACATAAAAAGCCCATCCAAGGTCCATAAGAAGAGCTTACAAGTATAAAAGGTGAAGCAGATCACACCAAAAAGGAAACACAATCAATCCTACACCATCCACAAGGGGGGATTATCCCCCACATCATCATCCACATCCTTTCCTTCATCCATCCATCACTTTGAAGATTCATCTATTGAGTCAAGAGGAGAACCAAGAGGAATATTTAAGATGGAGAATGACGCGACGAAGCCCACATCTAGAGTTTTTATCGTTTCTTAATTTATCTTGTATTTTTTAAACATATGGGTAAGATCTATCCAACACCCATGATTGTTCTTCGTAATATCATGGGCTAGAACCGATTTGGTAGATTTAGGATTTTGAAGGTTTTTATGAATTAATTAAAATTTCGTGTGTATATTCCGTACAATACTACTTGTGGAATTATTTTATATATGATCGTGCCTTTTTAATTTATATTCACAGTCATTTTGTGCATCTTCAACTGTTATATAGAGTATGAATATATATCTTGGTTGTTGATTAAGCGCGTTCACTGCTGAACAGGATTCTATGTTATGATTCTAAGTAAGGGGACTCCGAAGCTGCATTACATCTATCATATATGAGTATTTATTAATTGAATTGAATTCAGGTTAGCAAGCAGGATAAATACGGTAATTTTATAGTATCTATAAAGGGAGATCATATCGGGTTAGAGTATCAATCCTAGAGGAAAATAATTGATACTGATAGTACCTAGAAAGGGAGGTGAAATTATATCTCTTGCTCCAAGGTTATTGATTAGCCATAACTTGTAGTCGGGTTGACCAATTCAAGAATTTATCGAACCACAGGGAGGTCGATACTAGCACTTAAGCGATATCACGTTTATCACGATTTTATAGAGACGAATCATAGATGGATGGTTTGGGTAACAAGTAATTAAATGAAAGTAGACAAACAATAATCCAATGACAAGATAAAAATGATGAATGAGTGGTTTTCCAAATTAAGTAGAAGTGAGATTAACAACACTATTGAAGTGGTAACTTATGGATTAATGCATTAAACTCATATGTATCAAGGGTTAAGACTAAGGGCCAACACTTATACCACCTAAACTTCCTCTCGAAATGAATAGGATGTAGATCATTTGCACAATCTCAAAATAGCTCAAAGGTTGGTTCTAAATTAAACTATTCCAACTAGGTACTAAGTTCAATTATAGAATCCCTTCATATAATCAATTGACTTCTCAATCTAACTAATCACATGTTCCATCAAAGGGTTCTAAATAATAAAGGACTTCTCAATCACTTTACCATTTATAATGCATATGAGGTGTTTGATGAAATGATTCACTTGACTATCATAAGCACATAATTGATTTCTCAATCTAATCATATAATTAGAACAATCAAACACACAAAACATCATAGATCTCAAGATATATAAGCACCAATGATAGAAAATCAAATATCCCCATCAACATATGAATTTAATTACATAGATCCACAAATTAACCAACAACCTTCATGTTGCTAATCTCACAAGGGAGATTAGCCTACAATCTTCATAAGATCCATAACATAGACATTACAATTCTTACAAATCATGATAAACTAAAGGATTAACACAATTGGAATGAAAACTCCCTTGGAAATGGATCCAATTGAATCTCCCTTCTTCCTTTGGTGATCACCCAAGCTTCCTTGCTTCTTCACTTGATTTGGATGGAGGAAATTATGGAGAGATGATGTAGATCTCCAAATGAATGAATGGGATGGAGAATATGGTGTGAAATCAAAGGAATAGTGTGTGAGGTGTGTGGGAACAGTAGAATTTCGGATTCTTTTTATAAAATATGAATGGTGGGGTATTTATACCCTTTTGGGCCTTCTAGAAGGATTCTGATTTTTTTCTGATCCAAGACACGACACGAGTCGTGTGGCGCAACACGGCCATGAGGTGCCCGTGTTGCGTGAACTGATGCTCCCGCACGGCCATCGCTTACAGGCCCGTGTTGGCTACACGGGTCGTGTGCTGCAACACGAGTCGAGCTCCGTAACACGGCCAAGTGGTGGTCGTGTTGGATGAATAGATGTTGCCGCACGACCATTCTGGACAGGCCCGTGTTAGCTACACGAGTCGTGTACTGCGACACGGCTCGTGCCACCGACACGGCCAGTCGTGTTGCTGCTGCCCTGATTCCTTCACTGTTTTGGCTCGTTCTCCCTCGTTTCAACTCCAAATTGAGTTCCGCTTTTTCCTACATCTTCCTTATCCTATTTAGCATCAAATAAAAAGTGAAAATAGTAGGTTTAAGCTCATTCACACACATTTCCATGAAAACACAAAACACAACCAAATAACACATAAAATACGGATAAAAATATACGAAAACACATATAAAAAGGCACTAAAATCTAGGTGAAAATATCACTCATCAGTTATTCACACGTGTTACACGCATGTTTGCTTGTGTCTATAGAGTATATATGTATAGTTTAGTAATGCGTCTATAATCCACAAGGTAGAGTCGAACATTGATACACGAAAAGAAAATTAATGAGTAAAACTGAATTATTGTAGAGCTACCTATTCTCTATTTTTGGTTCACTTTCGTATTCTTCTAGTGCTTAATTTATTTTATTTGTTATTTTAAGTATTTGTTAGTAGTTGATAATTAATTCCACAACTTTTATTACCTTACGTCTTAATTAATTTAGTAAATAATTAAATTGATAATACACTATTTTTTGGGTTCAATATTTAACTTGGTCGCTTGCTTAATCTGCAATTGATATCCTTAATACTTGGGGATTAATTTTGCGTGCAAAGAAAACGCTCATCAACCATCTCATGTAAGTACGTCTCACAAAAAGACTTTTTCTAAAGGGATAAATGCCATAAATTTAAAAAACAATTTATTGACTTTTTAGTTAATTTAAATTTTCATATTTTCTTATGGAGATTTTATTTTAATTTTTAAAAAAAAAAACTATTTATATTATTTGAATATTTTTAATTTTAAACTTGTACTTATAAAAAAATTATCTTTTTGAGGTGGTTAAAATTTATGATATTTAATTTTAAATTAAAGGCTTCCTTTAAATATAGACCCCTCTTTTATTGAATGCACATCACATCATTATATATTTAAGAGTTCAACTTGGGTGCACCGGTGCACCTGCACAATTTTAACTGTTAAATTTATTTTTAAATCAATTTCCACCATAAAATAAAATAATTAATTTTTTTTAAAAAAAAAACTACCTCACTACCATTTTAAGCTACAAATTTGGGGTACAAAAGTCTATATTATATTTAATTTATTAAATACAAACCCTATACTTATTTTAAAACTAATTAAATCTCTCTTTCTATACACCATTCCCATTCTGTAGAAATAAACGTCACCTTCCCCTTGCAAATTAATTAATTAATTCATTCATTTTCTCTTACTCTTTAGTTTTCTAAAATGGAAATATAGTTTGGTCTTGCCTTTGTTAGGTATTTGTCAATTCCGGCATTAGTCAAGATATATAGGGGGTGGATGGTGCAGTGGCTGTCGTTCATGAGGAGTTTCTAGTATTTATCTGACGGATAATTATAAAGAAGCTTCAACTCTAACTTTTCTTTTCTGGGCTTGCATTCCTCATTTGTGACCTTAAGTGAAAGAAAGTATGAGAGAAATTGTACTACTCCGTTTATATAATATGTAACAAGAAGATTAAAGAATGAATGTGGTGAGAATAAAACAAACCAAAAAAGAAACATACAACAAAATATGGATCTTGGAGCTATGGGGTAAATGAGAGTGAAGTGCATATATGAATATAGCTGTGCTTGAAGGTGTGATCGAAGGATATTATAATGGGATCCGTCGTGATCGAACTAGAGAGTGAGCATAAAAGCACGAAAAGAAGAAAAATGAAGGTTTTTATTTTTGTAATAATAATAATAATGATAATAATAATAAAGATTTTAAACTAGGTGTATATAATTTTAATTTTATAAGGGTAGTTTTGAAATTTTAGAGGGTGTGTATAAAATAAAATTAAGAAATAAAAAGTTAATAGGGATGTATTTTAAATAGAGAATGTGTATTCAATAAAAAGTTTGTATATTTAGTAACACTCTAATTAAATATTATCCTTCCATCCACTATTAGTGTATTCACTCGGAGTGACTCAGGTGTAAATCGGATCCACATGTGAATTATATTTTGAAAAATTACTTTTAGCACATTAAAAATTACTCTTTGAAGAAAAATAATTTTTATTTAGAAGAATAAATATTTTACCTAAAGAGTAACTTTCATGTACTAAAGATTAATCATTAAATTAGGATGTGTAGGAGTTTGAAGAGATTTTTTTTTTATTATTTAGAAAAGTAATAATTTATTCATTTGAAGAATAATTTTCATATACCAAAGAGTAATTAATAAAAATAGGTTTCACATATGAACCAGATTTATACAAGTTTTTTCCATTTACTTTTTTTATGTAGATTAATAAATATTATTGCTTTATGTATAGTAAGTAGTTATATTTGTGGGATATGGTGGCCAGGTCTCTTTCCAAAAAGAGAAAATAAATATTCTTTCCATCCCGCATTAAGATTTATATTTTTCATTCTAATTTGTTTAAGGTTAAGGTTTATATTTTCTTTTCTATCAAGTAGATCCACACAAAATAATTAATTACTCTATATATGTAGGACTCACACACAATACTAATACAACTACCTACTTCACATTAAATAAATTTCTCTCACCCCACTACACATTAAAATATTACTCCCTCCGTTCACTTCTAAGGTGTCCATTTTACTATTTTTGGCGTCCGCTTCAAAGGTATCCATTTCCCATATTTAGTAAAAAAATGCACAATATGCCCACCACTTCCCTCTAATACAACTACACACTTTACATATAATAATAATACTCATTACACTACAAAAAATTATTTTTTAGCAATCGAATTTACCAACGGAATTCAATCCGTTGGTAATTATCAATGGATTAGCAACAAAAATGATATTTTTTTAGCGACGGAATGCCAACAAATTTATTCTCTATTTTAGCAACGGAATTCAATCCGTTGGTAATTACCAACGGATTATCAAGGGAATCATTATATAAATTACTAACGGATTATCAATATAATTATTTACCAACGAAATTGATTTTTTTCGTTGCTAAAAATTTACCAACCATCACTTTACCAACGGATTCCGTTGCTAATCCATTGGTAAGCCAATTTAATAATAGAATTAAGGTTTTTACCAACGAAATATTTTGTTGGTAAAAAACAGTTTTTTTGTAATGTTAATCCACGTGCAAAAAGCAAACGGGCACCTTAGAACCGGATGGAGAGAGTATATCTCTTAATGTACGTGAAAAAAGTAAACATAAATTTTAAGTCAGGACGGAGGGAATATATTAAAAGTGAACGTTCAAATGATAAAATGGACACAATGGAAATGATCAAAGAGAGTATAATTTTTTTAATTCTACGAATTATTCATGATATAGTTCAATTAAAATATTATTTTTTTAAAATAAAAATCACCTTTTATTATAATATTACACCCCCTGTCACCAAAATACATCCACATGAAGTTTTTTTTAAAAAAATATTTTTGGTTTAAATATAAGAAAAAGTAGGATTTTTTGGGTACTTTAATTAAATAAAATGTATGAAATAGTTGACTTTTACTAAATTATGTATAAACAAAATGTACATTTTGTAATATTGTAAAAGTGTTAATATTATGTGTTGTTATTGGGGGCGGCTATTCGCACCCCCAAAATTACTAGATGTACCCCATTTACTAAATATATGTATATAAACATTATTAAACACACCCCAATTCTGTTGGTTTATAGGTACACCAATCAATCACTATTATAAAGAATATGGAAATAGAGCGGAGAATTACTAACCTTTCTTATAGATCTGGATCTAGGATCTAGGATCTTGAACGTCTCTGGATCTACGATTTAGGATCTTGAACGTCTCGGGATGATGGATGAAGTCGAGTCGAGTAGAACTCTTCTAGTAAGAAGAAACACGCCCCGATAGTGCTCCGATCTTGACGGATCTTCCCCAAAGGTAAAACGATATCTTGTTTCCGACGAAGCAGCGCTGCTTTCGCAGGAACTCCGGGAAACTAAGAAGAATGGAGAATTGGATCGTTTAGATTATGCACTATCCAAGTGTATGCAGATGCTTTGTGTTTTTTATGTATCTTAGTGTGTTTATCATGTGTTTTGAATGAATGCACAATGACCCTATTTATAGGTTCCAAATATCACTCTCATATGGTAGGATTATTATTTTAATTAGTAATCATGATCAATACTATCTTTGATCAATTACCATATTTGATCAAATTTACCATATTTGATCAATTACACATGTGTGACTAATTTCACTCACTTTAATTATTATTTAATTGGTGATTAATTTATTAAATTAATCCTTACTAACCAATTAAATTTCCCAACAATCCCCCACATGAGTGGAATTCGGTGCTTATATAATGCAGACACACAATCCAGTCCTCGTGAAACATTAATGTATCCGGATAGGTAGCTTGGGACTTTGAACCTTCCGTAGTCCAACACTATCGAGTATACTAGTGGCTTAGTAGACATGATGTCTTTGAACTACTCCTCCTTAGCGTATACTTAGACAATAGTGTGAACACATCAATGTCTCGTATTCTCCTTGCTCTCACGTTTTGGTCCGTTTCGGCCATGGACCCCCTTTGGATTCATAAGTGTTTTCTTTTGACGCCACTCACTTCACACTTACATAGGTGATCTCCTATCTTGAGTATCTCGTTATACTCAACCAGCCATTACTTAGCCTTTTAGGAATCACTAAACGTCAAAAGACGTAACCTCACCACAATACAGGTTCTATACTTGGTAGAATTGCTCTACTAAGGAATGATAGGTACCAAGTTTCACTTGAATCTCAACAGTTTCGTTGTCCCTTTGAACCAAGTTCTTGGGATCTCCAATCATCATGGTTGGGTTTCCACTGTTTTGGCTCATTACTTTGTGGATTTTAGCCATATTCCTTATAGCAATTTATTCATTTGATCTCGATTAATTGCTTTTGTAAGCGGATCCGCTATGTTATCTTTTGACTTCACGGATTCAATTGACATTACACCACTCGAGATCAATTGTCTCACTGTGTTGTGTCGCTTACGGATATGTCTAAACTTTTCGTTGTACATATCATTAAGAGCTCTTCCAATTGTGGCTTGATTGTCACAATGTACCATCACCGTAGGGACTGATTTGTTCCAACATGGAATGTCCTCTAGGAAGTTTCAAAGCCATTCTTCTTCTTCTCCTGCTTTATCAAAAGCTACGAACTCCGATTCCATTATGGAACGGGCTATACAAGTTTGTTTTGTAGACCTCCACGACACTGCTCTGCCTCCGATAGTGAATATGTATCCACTCGTGGAGAAGGAGTCTTTTGTGTCGGATATCCAGTTTGCATCACTGTACCCTTCGAGTACTGCTGGATACTTAGAATAATATAGCCCCACATCAAGATTGTATTTCAGGTATGTCAACACTCTTCTCAATGCTTTCCAGTGCTCACTGCTTGGGTTACTCGTGTATCTACTCAGTTTGTTAACTAAACACGCTATGTCAGGACGCGTACAATTGATTATGTACATTATGCTCCCTATAAACCTTGCGTACTCAGATTGAGTCATTGATTCACCTTTATTCTTACTAAGGTGTACACTTGGATTCATGGGTGTCTTAGCCGGTGAATCATCGAATGCATTGAATTTCTTCAATACTTTTTCAATGTAATGAGATTATGACAAAGCAATTCCATCAGATGTTCTTTGAATCTTGATTCCGAGTATCACATCCACTATACCCATGTCCTTCATGTCAAAGTTTCGATTCAATATTCATTTAATATCAACGATTATGTCATTACTGCTTCCCATTATAAGCATATCATCTACATAGAGGCAGACCAAGACAAATCCCTTTGGTGTATTTCTCACATACACGCACTTGTCACACTCGTTGATTCAAAAACTATTTGACATCATTGTGTTGTCAAACTTCACATGCCATTGTTTTGGAGCTTTTTTAAGTCCATATAATGCACGAGTTTGCACACCTTTTTCTCATTTTCAGGTGCTATAAAGCCTTCTGGTTGGTCCATGTATATTTCTTCCTCCATCTCACCATTTAAGAAGACTGTCTTCATATCCATTTGATGGATCTCTAAATTTTCCAATGCAGCAATCGCTATAAGTACATGAATAGACGTAATTCGTTTCACTGGTGAGTAGGTATCAAAGAAATCATGTCTTTCCTTTTATTTAAAGCCTTTAGCCACCAACCAGGCTTTATATTTATCTATCGACCCATCAGCTTTATATTTTATTTTAAGGATCCATTTGCATCCTAAGGTCTTGCAACCCTTTGGTAAATCTACCAGTTCCCATGTATGATTTTGTATAATGGAATCAATCTCACTATCTACAGCTTATTTCCAGAATGGTGCATCTGGACGAGATAGAGCTTCACATACAGATTTGGGCTCATCTTCAACCGCGTAGGTGAAGAAGTCTTGACCAAAGTCCTTTTCTACTCTAGCTCTCTTACTACGTCTTGGTTCTACACTCTCTTGTATAGATTGAACTGCAGTAGTATCTACAAGTGGTCTCTTAGAAGATGTCACTTGTTTATTACCTTTGCTAGGAAATATGTCTTCAAAGAATATTGCATTCCATGATTCTATCATAGTGCCTTCAGTCATGTCAGGTACTTGCGATTTATGAATCAGAAATCTATAAGCACTGCTGTTAGGTAGAGGCACTTCAACCTTGGTCAAACACCCCCACACTTTGAGGTATTTGTATGATGGTTTACGTCCCTTCCACATTTCATAAGGAGTTTGATCCTTAAATTTGTGTGGAATCTTATTCAGAATATGGTTAGCTGACAGGATAGCTTCTTCCCGCAAGTTCTGAGGCACCCTGAACTGATTAACATTACGTTTATCATTTCCTTCAGAGTTCTCGCCATTTGATTGAGGTGAATAAAGAGTCATTGTGTGATGTATGATATCGGATTCGGCACATATTTGTTCAAACGGTGCTATGTATTCGCCATCTCTATCACTCCGAATTGCTTTAATTCGAGAGTTGAGTTGATTTTCAACTTCATTCTTGTAGCGTTTGAATACTTCTAAAGCTTCATCTTTGCTTCTCAAGAGATACACATAACAGAATCTTGTGCAGTCGTCAATAAAAGTAATGAAATACTTTTCCCCCCTCTAGTTTGCACAAGTTTCAAATCACACGTATCAGTGTAGATCAACTCTAGAGGTTTAGTGCTCCTTTTTGTTGTTGGAAATAGTTATTTGTCATAATAACACCAACTTCCGTTCAGTGTTTGCAATTCTAGGATTAGTAGAATCTGATCTCTACCGTCCCGAATCTACCCATGTGAGTTCTAAACGTGTTGTCCAAATTATATGTCGATCCAACTGTTAGTTGGTGAGAAACAACTCTTCCCCTCGATTGCACAGAACAGAATCGCCCAAAAACCTAACTTCTAATTTTGGCATATTCCCATCAACACAGAGCTTCAAATATGATCTCCACCATTCAGAACATAGTTCGACAAGTTCAGAATGTGCTAACCAAAATTCAACTTGATCTGACGGTTGAAACCTTTGTTATTACCTCTGCAATATTACTGCGCAGGATTAAAAAAATGTGAATTTTTTTTCTATCTTCCCTCAATGACTTCTAAGGTGAGATAACACCAAGTATCGGACCTACTTGGGATTTTTCATTGGCTTCTTGCCCTTGTCGTTGGACATATTTCTCTTTTTGGAGGGTCTCGCATGATGTTCAGTTAAGTTTGCCTTTGCTTCAATTGAGGATTGGCCAAACTTCCCATCCATCTTCCTATTGTCCTTTTCGATTCTCAATTTGACAATTAAGTCTTCTAGAGATATCTCCTTTCGCTTGTGTTTGAGATAGCATTTGAAGTCCTTCCACATTGGAGGCAGCTTCTCAATCACAGAGCTGACAATGAATACTTCTAGAAGCATCATCCCCTCGGAGAGGATTTCGTGCACTATCACTTGGAACTGCTGTACTTGTTCAACCACAGATTTAGAGTCTACCATCATGAACTCCAAGTACTTGGCTATTGCGTACTTCTTCGTACCGGCATCTTCCGCCTTGTACTTCTTCTCCAAAGAATCCCATAGTTCTTTGGATGTCTTCGTGCTTAGATACACGTTGTACAATGCATAACTAAGTCCACTAAGGATATAGTTCTTGCACAAGTAATCAGCAGAGGTCCACTGATCAAGAGCTATACGTTTTTGCGTATCAGTCTCATTCTCATCCACCATTTGTGCAGACTCCTTTAAGAAGTTCACCAGATTCAGCGTGGTGAGGTAGAACAACATCTTTTGTTGCTATATCTTGAAGTTTGCACCCCCAAACTTCTCAGGCTTCTCCGTTGGAGCCGGAACCATGAATGGTCTCGACATCCCAATTGGAGAATACATCCTTTGGGAATCAGTCCCAATAGGAATCTCAGCATTAACTATCTGGGAGTTATTAGCATTGGATGTTTCAACTCCGTCAATATCCATTGGATTAGTCATAGTGATTGTAGGGTGTGGAGGCTAGGTGTTTCTTCTTGCGATTGTTGATTTATAGGTACACCAATCAATCACTATTATAATGAATATAGAAATAGAGTGGAGAATTACTAAATCTGGATCTAGGATCTAGGATCTTGAAAGTCTCTGGATCTACGATTTAGGATCTTGAATGTCTCGGGATGATGGACGAAGTCGAGTCGAGTAGAACTCTTCCTGCAAGAAAAAATATGCCCCGGTAGTGCTCCGATCTTGGCGGATCTTCCACAAAGGTGAAACGACTTTTCATTTCTGGCGAAGCAGCACCGCTATCGCAGGAACTCCAGCGAAATAAGAAGAATGGAGAACTGGATCGTCTAGACTATGCACTATGCAAGTGTATGCAGATGTTTTGTGTTTTTTATGTATCTTAGTGTATTTATCATGTGTTTTGATTGAATGCACAATGATCCTATTAATAGGTTCCAGAGACCACTCTCATATGATAGAATTGTTATTTTAATTAGTGATCGTGATCACTACCATCTTTGATCAATTATCATATTTGATCAAATTACCATATTTGATCAATTCCACATGTGAGACTAATTTCACTCACTTTAATTATAATTTAATTGGTGATTAATTTATTAAAAATTAATCCTTACTAACCAATTAAATTCCCCAACATTCTCTTCTCTTTTTAACTTTTTTTTAATAAACAAGAAAAGAAAAATTGACCTAAGTCACCGGACTCCGATGAATCCTTATTCATCGCGCAAGCAGGGGGTGAATAGATATCCAAGGAAATTCGTGAAATTCACGGCGGTCAGTATTTACTTGGAAAATAATGTCGTTCCATCGCTCATCGTTAATTGAAAGGGCAGATTCTGAAAAAGAGCAATCTGAACAAGATGCACAAAGCGCATGAATCCTACAATTTGATAATGAGAAGCGCTTCAGGGTTAAATTTGATTTCGACATCGTTCATGTCCTTGTCACAAATACGGTTAAACCTAGTTATCCACTGCAAATCCTTCAAATATGATAAGAAATCAAGAACCCTATAGAGGTTTTGCTTTGACCACAATTTCTAGTATTTTATAAGACAAAATCAAACGCATCGTATTCATGGTATAAATGTAGCAATTAACATCATTTTTTTTTTGCTGTTGTAAATGGATGTGATTAGCACTTACAAAATTCTTAGTTTTGATTCGCATCCGTTTCTTCGAATTCCGCTACCAATTTTTCAAGCCAGATTTGGGTTCCATGCTTAGAGATTTTACAGGTAAGATTTCATTATCATTGCCAATAAGCCGTCCATGTTCCTGTAAATGGCGAGGAGTGGTGAGTGAAGGCGGAGGCTTTGTTTTTGTTTTTGTTTTTGTTTTTTTTTTTAATTTTAATTATATAATTCTAAAGGGATATTTTAGTTTTATTATTCAAGGATATTTTAGTCATGGGTACGTTAAGTAGTTTTGGGGGTACGAATAGCCGTCCCCGTTGTTATTTTGGGTGTGCAAGTCTTTTGAGAGTGGGCAAAAAAAAGTGTGTAAGTATTTTGATTCTGAAGGGAGTATTATTTTTTATTCATCATACGAATGATTCAAGAAAGTTCAATTAAAAATATTACTTTCCATGATAGAGTTTCACCTTTTTATTAGTAATGTAATCATTTTCTTTTTTGTCCGAATTGTTAATAAAATAATTTAATTGGACAGAAATTATTTTTCCTTGATCAAATAGTATATTTTTTAGGAAAAGACAAGAATGTGTATGAGATCGTCTTATGGGATAATTTCTGTGTCCTTGATCAAGTATCATTATTTATGAAAAGGCAAAGACTTGTATGAGATCGTCTTACAGGATAACTTACGTGAGACGAATAAGAATTGATAATTTTTATAAAGTGATACATAATTGATGAAAAGTGATAATGATATTGTGAACTATTTCATGAACAATTTATTTATAGTATAAATGATAAATGATACTTACTCCATTTGGTTCTAAGGTGTCCATTTACTTTTTCACGTGGATTAAGGAGTATTATTCTTATATGTAAAGTGGGTAGTTGTATTAGAGGGAAGTGGTGGGTCATATTGTGTACTTTTTACTAAATAGGAAAAATTGATACCTTTAAACGGACGCCAAAAATAGAAAAAATGGACACCTTAGAAGTGGACGGAGGGAGTAATATTTTAAAAGAAAAGTGATAACATTCTTAATAAGAAGTGATAATAAATTACAAAAGAGTAAAATAATATCACCATGAGACGATTTTCTATAAGTCTGCGCCTTATGAAAAATGTTACTCCATTACTTTTTGGCAAAAACTTGTGTGCGCACGGGGCACACTCCATGCGCCTTTAGAATTTTGTGTTAAATTGTATACCCTTTAGTATAAAGATGTGTACCCTTTATTTTCTGAAGAAAAATAAAAAATATTGGGAGTAATGAAAAGTGTATACCCTTTAGAACAAAATGGTGTACCCTTATTAATTAAAATGTATACCCTTTAAAACAAAATAATGTACCCATATCCATAATACTAAATTTTAAAGGTGCACGGTGTACACCCGAGCGCACACAAGCCTCACTCTTATTTTTTATCCATTTAACAAAACTTTCTAGAAATAATTCAATGAGACATCTATCACTTTTCCTTTATCAAGTAGAGTATCATGTTTTTATTAAAAGTGATATCACTTTATATCCTTCCTACAAATAGTTTATAAAATAATTAAATTAGATGAATATCACTTATCCTTGATCATATATTACATTTTATTTTAAATATATTATCACTTGTTTTTTCGTCCTACGGGTTATTCATGAAATAATTTAATTGAACGAATATTACTTTTCCTTGATCAAGTATCACTTTTTTATACAAAAATATTATTATTATTTATTTATCTTACAAATTATTGTAGAAATAATTTAATGAGACATCTATCACAATAATTTAATGGGACATCTATCCATATCAGGTATATTTTTTTATTAAAAATGCTATCACTTTATATCCGTATTATAAATTGTTTATGAAATTGTTCGATTAGACAAATATCATTTTTTCTTGATCATGTATCACTTTTTCTTATTAAAAATACTATTACTTTTTGTGCATCCAACGAAGTATTAATTAAATAGTTCAATTTTATGGATATCACTTCCTTTAATTAAGTTATCACTTTTTATTAAAATTATTACTTCCTCCGTCCTACCACAAGGAGTACATTTTGCCATTTTCGTCCGTCTCAATATAAGAGGTGCATTTTCCTTTTTAGTAAATGGGACCAACAAAAAATAATTAATATATCTCTATGGGACCCACATATCACACTAATACATATACTCACTATGCATTAAATTATTATTTCTCTTTCCTCATCTACACATTAAATATTATACCCCTTAATCTACGTGCAAAAAAATTTCGTCACCCTTGTGGTGGGACGGAGGGAGTATAATTTTTAACATTTATATCTATCTTTATATATAGCAAACCTTCCATGCTATTTAGAGTAGGTTTTTTAAGTAAGCCTCTTATGTCCCGAGGTGCACAATGTGTATAGGGTATAAAATTTTATTTTAAAGGGTATACAATTTAATTAGTAAGGGTGTAGTTTTTTCATTAAAAAATCGACTAAAATATGAATAGTATAAATGTTTGATTAAAAAATTAAGTTTTTTTCTCAGAAAATCAAGGGAATAAGTTCTTATACTAAAGGGTATAACATGTGTAATATTAAAGGGTACAACTTAAAAAAAACTTGGGATTTGGTGTACGATGTCCACGGGGACACACAAGTTTTAGCCTTTTCTTTTCATCATAGCCATTAATTTGTTAAATTTTATTAAATTGAGCATTCTATTTTTTTTTTCTTATTGAGTAGATAAATTTCGACCTTTGGATGATCTTATGTGATTTATTTATATTATTAAATTAAACATAACCATTTATCTTTTATCATATATATACATCATTTTACTATAGTGATCATCATCTAAAAATTGTATGAGCTCATTTTCTCTCACGCTCTTTGCTCATTTTAATGTTACTCTCTCTTACTTTTTTATCTCACTTTGAAGCGTTCATCTTCACTCAACTACCTTCTTCACCGATTTTTTTTCTTCATTTTTTTTACCCTATATAATGGTTTGATGTAGGGCATAACCACCTGATGTTTGACCCCTGACTTTCTCAACAAACTCTCCATTATCTTGTTCACAAAATGCGAGCCTCTATCAGTCACAAGAGATTTCGGTACACCAAATCAAGCAAAGATATTCTTTTTGAGAAACCTCTTAACTATCAATGTATCATTTGTTTTTAATGAGATTGCCTCAACCCTCTTTGATACATAATCCACCGCCAATAGATGTAAAGATAGCCTTGAGATGGAAGGACCCATGAAATCTATACACTCAAAACATCAAAGACAAACTTCAAACATCAATGTCATGGGCATCTCGTCTTTCTTTCCTATCCCACTACCCTTTGGCATCTATCATACTTAGTGTAACAATAATTTTTTGTATTTGTAATAAAATAAATACAAATTGGGTACAAAGATAATCCAAATAGATTTAATGTAAAAGATATGCAGAAGGGTTACAATCTCAATCAATCATCTGATTCTTCTCTCGAACTAATTTAGCTTTGACTTTGACTTGTTGTGTTGACTGCTGACTGCATGTGTTAAGTCGGATCTTCAGATAAAACTTGTTCAAGATCGAATTTGAGGGTTTATAATATTAATCCGGAGGTGTCGAGCCTTTATTCGGATTAAACGTAATTGATGTGAATAACACTCGATCTGGGGGGCTTAGCACCTTGATCTCGAATCATATGTTATTCTTAACTTAAAGATCTTGAAGGAGCGTTGCTCGTGTTTTCAATCTCTTTAGAGCTTCGGCGTCTTCAGATATTTTTGTGTGCCCCCAGAATGAATGGAGGAGGTCTCCTTATATAGGTGAAGAGTGAAGAAGCCCCATATATAACTCGCAGTCTAATTAGTACAGGGCTGATTTGTCCTGATTCTGCAGACTGCAGGCTTGGACCTTTCAATCTGTAATGCAGTTTGATTGGTCAATATTTGATTTTACCTACAGGCTTGGGACTTCCACTTGTTTAGACTTTTAGTTAGGCTTATTTATCTTGGGCCTGATTTACTTTGTTTGGGCTTTTGTGACTTGGGTCAAGCTGCCTTTGACTTGGGCTTGTTTGACTTGGGTCAGGCCTCATTTAATTTAAGTTCATTTAACTTGTTGGACTTAAATTAATTATCAATTATTAATTAATTTATTTTAGGAATTAATTTTATTTAACCTCCAAAATAAATTAAAATTGATATTCAATCAAGAAAATTTATGTCGCCATTTGATTGGATAAGAAATTTTAATTGCTTACGCATATCCACAAATATCTTTGCGTCTTCAGCCAACGTTGGCCAAAAGAACAAAGATTCAATATAAAAAATTGATAAATGGCGACAATAAAATTCGTCATAAAAAAAATTTTTCGTCACAAAAAAAATTTAATAACGAAATTTGAGCGTCGCAAAGATTATCACAGTATGAGATCCGTATTAGGTAAGTGCGACGATATTTGAATTTTTCACCAAATGTTATATTTTGATGACAAAAATACTTGTCGTCGCAATATGTTTTAATCTATAGTGATAAATAAATCATTACAATTTTCATCTCATTTTCGTCGTGAAATATGTTATTTCGTCACTAAATATTGAATTTAAAATGATGGTAACCTTTATTGTCACTAAAAGGTTAAATTTTTATGACGATTCTCTCTATGGTATTAAGCTCCACAAGGAAGTTAGATAGTTGGATCCCGAAATCATGTTTGTAATTTCTTGAAATATCCCCAAAAATTTACACACTTCCTCCTCTTTAAATCACTTTGAGACATTTGGAACATAATGAAATCCACAATTAACATCATTGTACCTCGAAAAAATATTCTTAAATTCTAAAGTTGAAGCAACATGAGATATACATGTGCTATTCCACCTAGTTGGACAATCTAAAATTAATTTTTTAGAAGGTAACTAAAGCCCTTTTGCAATTTCGAAAAATTAAATTAGGCGAGACTCTGAGTAATTCAAGTACTTAATTTCATCCCTCACATTACCAATCACTTCACCAAGATATAAAGACAAAATATTTATTGTCACTAGCTAAAATGTGTAAAAATGATGACAACTTATTTTCGTCGTAAATACATATTATTATTGACTATATGAAAACATTATATAATGACGACGTAATTTGTCACTAAAATGTAAGATATCAAGACAAAATAGTAATTGTCATTAAAATGTGGAAATGAGGACAACATATTTTCGTCGAAAATATTTATTATTAGTGTCGAAATAGAAGCATCATACAATAATGACACACTTTGTCACTAAAGAGTAAGATATTAAATAAAATATTTATTGTCACAAAAATGTGTGGAAATAATAACAATTTATTTTCATTGTGAATATATATTATTATTGATGATAATAAAAATTGGCATTAAAAATTTTAAATATAGTAAGACAAAGTTTGTCATTATTAATAATATATGATGACAAATTATGTTTGTCATATCATTAATTAATCAAATAATAAAAAATATTTTATTGCATTATAAATTTATATTTTTATGAGAAAAATATATGCTCATTAGACTAATATTTTAACAACGAATGAGTTGTCACGTAATAAATATATTTATTGACCAATTTATTTATTTTTTAATATTTATTAATTAACAAATAAATATTTAGTGTCATTTTGAGTTTATTTATTTATTTTTTAAAAATTATAAATATATTTTAAAATTGACGTTGAAAATTACAATCCATTATAACAGGAATTACAAATCTATTCCTTTATAGGGGGAACTAGTCTAGGCCCAGTCTAAAGACAAAAAAAATTGTGAGTTACTAAATGCACAAAATAGTCGAACTAGTGATCACCAAAACAAAAACTTGAATATTCTGCTCCAAAAATAAAATCTGCATATTGTGGGAATTAGTATGGTGTCTTAGTACAATAATTCTACAAGTTGTAGCAATAAACCACTAGTAGCCAAACAGACAGACAATTAACAATTTTCTTCAATATATTATATAAGAACCTAACAAATAATTAAATAGCATACAATATAATTTTTTTTAAATATATTACATAAAAACCTAGCAACTAAATTAATGGTATATAATATCACAATGATCTTATAGTAATCTATAATATATTAAAAATATATGGCAACTAGAGAGTTGAAATCATAAAATCTTAAAATAAAATAAAATCATGTAAAATACGTATACAAGGACAAAAAAATGAAAGTACAAGATAAACTACCCAAATATAATAAACTATCAAATTCCAATAACGAATCTCTATAAATCCACTAAAATACAAAATTGTATAATAAACCGTCAAATTCCAAAAACGAATCTATATAAATCCAGCAAAACACAAAAATTCAAAATTCCATCCCAGTGTGTATTTAAAATGTAGAGAATCTATTCGAAGAATCAGAAGACATCGATTGAAAGATGAGATACCTTAATATTTAAAATGTACTAGGTAATTTTGTGTGGGTGTTTCTCATTATTGATTTTAAGAATGTGGGAATCTAAGATCCCCTCTTTATGTACATGGATACATTATTTGTACATGTTATAATGTTAAGGGCGATTGATTAGTCGTAATTTAGTGGGCATGACCAATTAAAGAAATTATCGAACCATAGGGAGGAAGGTACTAGGGTCTAAGCGATCTCGTGTTTGTCATAGTATTATAGAGATGAAAGAGAAGGGGAGATAATCAAGAAATGACAATAAAATAAATGGATAGATGAATGGGAGATGGATGAATGAGTCAAGTAGATAGAGATGAGATTAACAATACTTAAAGCATGGAAAATCTAGGTATCATGCAATGAATTCATATGTTTCATGGGAAAAAGGCTAAGGGCCAACACTAAGATCACCTAAACTCCCTCTCGGAATGAATAGGATATGGAATGACATTCCTTGGATTGGTTCTCACTCAAACAATTCCAACTAGGTATTAAGCTTGAAATGAGAGTCCCTTCACATAATCTATTGACTTCTCAATCTAATAAATGATATGTTCTATCAAAGGGTTCTAAACTATGAAGGACTTCACAATCTCTTCACAATCTATAATGCACATGAAGTGTTTGATGAAATGATTCACTTAATTATCCTAAATATGCAATTGACTTCTCAATCTAATCACATGCTTAAAACAATTAAATACACAAATCATCATAAACCTCAAGATCTAAAGCATCAATGATAGAAAATCAATTAACTCAATCAACATAATCATTCAATTGCAAAATACCAAAAATTATCCAACACAATTCATATTGCTAATCTCACAAGGGAGATTAGCCTCTCATATCCATAAGAAAATTAACATAGACATTAAATTCCTTACAAAACATGATAAATAATAGGTTTCAATACAAAGTTTAGATGAAAACTCCCTTGGATGTCTCCAATGGTGATCTTCTTCTTCCCCTTGCAATTCACCTCTCTTCCTTGCTTCTCTATTACTTGGATGGAGGATGTGATGGTTGGATCAAGGTAGATCCAAAGGATGAAGAATGGATGAAGGTGAAGGTGAAGAATGGAGGAAATGGTGTGTGAGGTGTGTGTAGGAGTGAAACCCTCACCCAAAACTGATCAAATGTTTAATTATTGGGTATTTATACCCCTTGGGAAGCTTCTAGAAGGATTCTGATTTTTAGCAGGAATTTACACAGCACGAGTCGTGCTCGGCAACACGGCCATAAGGTGGCCGTGTTGTGTGAACTGATGCTCTCGCACGGCCATTCTGGACAGGCCCGTGTTAGCAATACGAGTCATGTGCTGCGATACGACTCGTGCTTTCGACACGGCCAGTCGTGTTGCTGCTGCCCTGTTTCATTCACTGTTTTGGCTCGTTCTCCCTAGTTTCAACTCCAAATTGAGATCCGCTTTTTCGTACATCTTCCTTATCATATATAGCATCCAATAAAAAGTGAAAATCATAGGTTTAAGCTCATTCACACACATTTCAATAAAAACACAAAACACAACCAAATAGAATAAAATATGGATAAACATATACGAAAACTCGCATAAAAAGATACAAAAATATAGGTGAAAATATCACTCATCACACTCCCAAACTTAAAATGTTGTGCGTCCCCGCACAACGAAAATGATAAACCAAGGAGAGTGATTTTCACCTAGGAAAAGACTAAACGAACATAAGTAAAAACACATCAATAATAATAAGAATCACAATTTATTCTAAGTCATCCTACAACATTAGATTCATGACATGAAGAATTAACAAGTTCAATCACAAGAGAATATTAGTGTAATATAGTCTCTTTTTGGTCCAAGCCTCACATAGGTTATAAATGTCACTCAACACTCTTTAAAGTAGGGTAAATCATCACTCATTAACCGATTAGCTCGACTCGCTATAAGCTTGCTCGTGGACTACATTCACAAACCACCAAAGTTTAAATTAATGATCAAAAAGGTCTTTAATTTGGATGTAATGATAGGCTCTTTGGTAAGGTAGGAAGAGTATGGATAATAGTGACTAACAAGTGTAAGTAATCGAAGAGATGATCAACTTCCTCAACTTCTCCACTTTTCTTTCTTCCTTTCTCAACTTTGGTAATCACAAGCACTAATCATCAACTTTCCTTAGATTTTGAGCTTCTTTTAATGCATGCTTCCTTCTTTGAACTTTTAAGTACTTAAGCATATTGTTATTGCTTTGCTCATTTTCTTATTTTGAGGTTGCATGTCCATTCTTTCTTGTGCTCTTTTTCATCCTTTTTCTTGCTTATTTACCATTTTCTTTTTTCTTTTTCTTCCTTATCAAACCTTTCTAGTTACCATCTCCTCAATCACCCACACAAATGGTATATATGTAAGGCTTAAGTGGGTAATCATGGCTTGTAATGTGCTTATATCACAATAAATAGGCTTTAAGGCTCAAAGTGGTTAACTAGGGATGATGTTCATGGTAGGAAAATATATGACAATGACTATGAATAACAAGGATGGCCTTAGATCATTTCACTAATCTCCACTAATCGGGCTCGTTCCTATAGTCCTTGAGCAAGTTCTAGCTTATCAAACTCAATCGATCCACTCATGAAGGAAAAACCATGTATGCACGGTTGAGGCTCAAATTCTCACAAGCTTATGCATTGGACCTTAAGAAACTTATTACCCTACATTCATCTCAAAATTGAACAAGTTAAGTAAAACATGTCACAATTCGAAAGTGTAGAGATTCTTAATCATAACTTGTCATCACTTACTACCACAACATATAACCACTCATGTTCAAAAATGACTCACAACATCCCAAAAAAAACCACCAAACATACCAATACAAAAATAAAAAAACACACAAAACATAAAATAAAGACTCAACAAACACGAAACAAAACAAAAACACATAACATGTAAGAATAAAAATCACCATCATTGAAAAATGAAGCACACATTCAAATCATCCATAACAATGTAAGCTCACAATCATCCCAACCTTAATTGAAAAGGAAATCCCAAAAACGTAACACATAAAGTAGCATGCTAATCCATCAATCCAAATCAACATCAATTAGAAGTGCTAAGGTGTAGAGTACTCCCTCAATAGGCATTTGGTAAGAAAAGCGTTAGCTCCAAGCTCCATTCGTGCTTCCAATACCCTTCATTTATACTCAAAAACTCAACAAACACCATTAGCTTAACAATTTCATTAAAAATATGGACTCACATGCACTTCAACACAACCAATCATACCAAAATCCAACCAAACTCATGAGAAAATTTTTAAAATTAGCTCAAAACTACGAAAAGTATATGCTTTCAAAACAAAGTACGTCACACCACACCATATCCCCCCAAACTTAAATTGAAACAAGAGTTTCGAGGTAAGTTTGCAAAAAGTGGTGTGACTTACTATCACACTTCAAATCAAGCACTCTTCGTGTCTTCAATACGCGTATTCCTCACAAGCACAATCAACCTACATGCCAAAAATGCAAGAAATAACAAATCCACAATCCTTATTGAAAGCATTAAATAAAGCAATAAAGATAATGATGGGTTGTCTCCCATCTAGCGCTAAGTTTAACGTCTTCATGCCGAACGGGATATGGAGAACTCATCGGAATGGCCACGGATATCTTTCGTCCTTGCCATCGAATTTTAACCGTTGTGCTACTTCCTCTATTAGGCATTTGTGGCAAGTGATGACCTCAATTGCATCCTTTGAGCATGGCTTCAAAAATTCGACTCTCTTGAGCTTACACTCCATTTCCCTCTCCATTCTTGAAAACCACTTATTCCTCCTTACCAAATAGACCCCCAACATCTCTTCGAGTTCTCTTTTGTTTATAAGGATATGAGAAAATCAATGGGTAAGACAAAGTCAATGTAAACAATATTATCAAATTCAAAGCAACTTAAAGAGTTTAAAGGTTTAGAAATGCTCATTTCACTCTTCAAGTCATCATCATTTGCTTCTTGACTTTGTTCCTTCTCTTCAACATCATGTGCTTCAACAGGCTCTTCGAATACCTCTTTTGATTCTACATCTCCCAAATTTTTTTCTTCCTCTAGCTCTTCTTCAACCTTACTTTCTCCTTCAAGGTCTTCAACTTTTTGAAAATTGGTCAAAGCACTTATAATTTGGCTCACTTGATGCTCTAAGGCTTCAAACCTCTCTTCATCTCTTTTCTTGCTCTCCTCAAAACTAGCTTCATCTCTTTTCTTTCTCTCCTCAAGACTAGCTTCATCTCTTTTCTTGCTCTCCTCAAGGTTTGCTATCATCATTTCAATCAAGACGTCTACAGACGATTTTTCTTCTTCGACTTGTTGAAAGTCTCCTCCCTCTTGGTTGTCAAAATTTCATCCTTGCATTGGTGGATAATTCCCATGAAAACTTCCTTCATAGTTATGTTGAAAATTTCCTTGGAAATCATCCACTCCCATGAAAGAAACATCTCCTACTTGATGCGTAGGCATCCTCCACTCTTCTTGCTCCATAGGACTAGGAATCGACACACCTTGCATATTTTGAGCACCCCCAAACTTAAACTAGACAAGACTTGACCATAAGCACCTTGATTCATCATCCTTATTTGTCTTGTCACTTCCAAACTAACTTGGGTATATAATTCAAGTAAGGCGTAGTTTTGGAACGGATGAGAAGTGTTGGTGTTGGGATTTGGTAGAGAATAAGTGTATGTTTGATACGGATGGAATGTATTTGCATTGTAAGCTTGTTGTCATTCTCCATTTCTTCCTTGATTGTAGTATTGAGAGCTATCTTGATTCATTTGGAAGTTGTACCCATAGTTGCTCTCATTCATGTAGCCTCTTGATTGTGGAGGTGGAACCCTATAACTTTGATCATCAAAGACATTTGTGAATTTATTCCAACCATCCATTTGAATGCTCTTCTCAAGGCTTACTACAATTCTTCTTCCAACTTGCTATTTTTGGCTTTGATCCCCATTCCTCTTCTCTCAAGGTAGTTTCACGTACCTATCAAAACGAAAAAGTGAGATCAAAAATTTTCCAAAACAAATAATAAAAAGCAATAAAAATATCTCTATTAATACCAATCGAAACACTCCTTCATTAAACCACTAGCAACCGTTGCCTCCCCGGCAATAGCGCCATTTGATTAGTCGTAATTTAGTGGGCATGACCAATTAAAGAAATTATCGAACCACAGGGAGAAAGGTACTAGGGTCTAAGTGATCTCGTGTTTGTCATAGTATTATAGAGATGAACGAGAAGGGGAGATAATCAAGAAATGACAATAAAATAAATGGATAGATGAATGGGAGATGGATGAATGAGCCAAGTAGATAGAGATGAGATTAACAATACTTAAAGCATGGAAAATCTAGGTATCATGCAATGAATTCATATGTGTCATGGGAAAAAGGCTAAGGGCCAACACTAAGATCACCTAAACTCCCTATCGGAATGAATAGGATATGGAATGACATTCCTTGGATTGGTTCTCACTCAAACAATTCCAACTAGGTACTAAGCTTGAAATGAGAGTCCCTTCACATAATCTATTGACTTCTCAATCTAATAAATGATATGTTCTATCAAAGGGTTTTAAACTATGAAGGACTTCTCAATCTCTTCACAATCTATAATGCACATGAAGTGTTTGATGAAATGATTCACTTAATTATCTTAAATATGCAATTGACTTCTCAATCTAATCACATGCTTAAAACAATTAAATACACAAATCATCATAAACCTCAAGATCTAAAGCATCAATGATAGAAAATCAATTAACTCAATCAACATAATCATTCAATTGCAAAATTCCAAAAATTATCCAACACAATTCATCTTGCTAATCTCACAAGGGAGATTAGCCTCTCATATCCATAAGAAAATTAACATAGACATTAAATTTCTTACAAAACATGATAAACAATAGGTTTCAATACAAAGTTTAGATGAAAACTCCCTTGGATGTCTCCAATGGTGATCTTCTTCTTCCCCTTTCAATTCACCTCTCTTCATTGCTTCTCTATTACTTGGATGGAGGATGTGATGGTTGGATCAAGGTAGATCCAAAGGATGAAGAATGGATGAAGGTGAAGGTGAAGAATGGAGGAAATGGTGTGTGAAGTGTGTGTAGGAGTGAAACCCTCGCCCAAAACTGATCAAATATTGAATTATTGGGTATTTATACCCCTTGGGAAGCTTCTAAAAGGATTCTGATTTTTAGCAGGAATTTACACAGCACGAGTCGTGCTCGGCAACACGGCCATAAGGTTATCGTGTTGTGTGAACTGATACTCTCGCACGGCCATTCTGGACAGGCCCATGTTAGCAACACGAGTCATGTGCTGCGACACGACTCGTGCTCCCGACATGGCCAGTCGTGTTGCTGCTGCCCTGTTTCCTTCACTGTTTTGGCTCGTTCTCCCTCGTTTTAACTCCAAATTGAGATCCGCTTTTTCCTACATCTTCCTTATCATATCTAGAACACAAATACGGATAAACATATAAGAAAACTCACATAAAAAGATACAAAAATATAGGTAAAAATATCACTCATCAGCGATTCAGAGATTTCCCTCATGAGCATTTAATGCACTTTACATCACATTTAATGTTCCTTATGGGTGCCATGCCGGAGTAGGTAGAAGAGTTATAACTCATCAATGACTGGTCAATCAGAGAAGGACACTTTTCTCCCTTCTTAGGTTGCCACTTATTTTAAAACTATAGTACATAAAACTTGTGGGGTAAGCTTTCTTTCTTGCGTCGTGAGGATAAGTTAGGTCAGGATCAGACACTCATCTTCAACACTTGGAGCAGAGGTTTTGGGCTCAGTCCAAGGTAATAAGTGTCATATCCAAGGTTTCTAAACGTGAGAGGGGGAACAAAAGTGCTAGTCACATTGTCTCACTTATCCGTACATGAGTCTCTCCTAATCTATTAATAGATTGGGCCTAACGCAGGTTACACAATGTTACTTTTTTGATCGTAGGTCAAAATTGAAAATAATATTGAGTTTTAATAACTTTGGGCCCAAAGATGATGGCCCTATTCAAGGACGGACATATTCAAGGGCCAAGGGGTGTCCTAGGTACCCCTGAATTTTTTGAGTAGTATATATATAGCAATTATATAAAATCTCTTAGTGGTCTAGTGGTATGGGCGAGAGAAAGCCTTTAAATGGTCTATTGTTCGGTTGTGTGTCAGTGTTATTCACTAATTTTTTTCCTTTTTTATTTTTATTAATATTATTTTGTTTCTTAAATTTTTATTTCTTTCTTCATATAAAAAAATATTTTAAATTATACTACTATAATCAAATTACTTATATCTGTTTATTTTTTTCTCTATTATAGAGTATTTATTATTAAGATATATAATTTATTCCCTTTATTATATTACAATTAAAATTATTTATATTCATTTTCCTCTATTATCATTATAATTAATAACCATGTGTTTTTACTGGTTGTTAAACTTTTCTCATCATTTTATAATATTGAATTATCTATAAACTCTCTATTTTATGAAGTAAAATATTTTATTAATATTTATATTAAAATTTATTTATTTATTTGGTTTATAATATGTAAGAGTAATGTATACTTTCGTCTATTTGGACCTAGAGCTGTTACACGAGTCGGGCGAGCCCGAGTAGTAGTTACTCGAACTCAGCTCGAGCTCTTAACAAGCTAGACTTGAGCTTGCTCGAAAAGCACAACGAGCTTACCTTTTAGTTTGGCTCAGCTCGAATTTCATATAAGTAAACTCGAGCTCGACTCGAAAAAAAACAAGCTAAGCTCGACAAAGCTCGAGCTCGAGCACGAACTCGATAATTCAATAATTTCAGCATTTTAAACTTATACAAATTCATCCTGCTTAATAAAAAAGACATAAAATTCACAAACAGCACCCTACACAAATTAATACCATAAAAACCACCAATATTTGACACACGTCACATCAAACCTAACATAAATAAGTCCACACACATGAATCAAGTCTGGTACTAATTAACTCCAAAGTACATAAATTAATACACATCATAAATCATTTAAAATCTAAAATCCTCATGTAACAGGTGCTTAAGAATTAATATTGAGGTAGATCTACTTTATGAAATATGGTTGATTCATCAACCTATGCTTTCTACAAAAATATAAATGAAAGAAATGTATTATACATTCACTATATATAATTATAAGCATCTAATTAAGGACAATCAATCAATATGAAAAATCAGCCAAATATGAGTACTTGAAAGTTTAGTTCACTTACATTAGACCTAATCCTTAAGTCATAATGATTACGAATCCAATCATTGCCACAAAGTAGCACTCGCACTGTCTTGACTGATATGGAAGCTCGACGATCATCGATTACTCTACCACCAGCACTAAAAGTAGCTTCGAAAGCTACAGTTGTAACTGGAATTGAAAGAATATCACATGCCATTCTTGAAAGTATTGGAAGACTCAACCTTTCTCATTTCCACCAAACAAAGACATTTTGATTTGCAGACGCATCACAACAATACCTTCCATTTTTTAAATACACATCTAAATCTAATTTTTCTAATGGAGGCTTATTACTTTCATTAAAACGCATTTAAAATATATCTTTACCAGTGAGGACAAGCTTCTTCGCATTTATTTATGAAGAAGAACCTAAATCTTTATGTTTTCGCTTTGAAGGCACCTTTGAAGATTCTTCCTCACGAGATGAGACAAATGCACTAGCATATTCTTTGTAAAGCTCATAAAGAAGTGTTTTAATTTAAGCACTTTTAACCATATCTTCTATCTCCCAATAAATGACTAGAAAAGCATGATCAATGAGTTCCATTTTATACCTAGGATCAAGAATAGCAGCCATTGACAACAACAAATTACTATCTCCCTAATACTTATCAAATTTCATTGACATGCTCAGTACCATACTTTTTATGTTCTCATTAGGATCAGGAGCATTTTCATTTAAAAGTTCTTTAATCCTATAAATCTCCACAAGGAAAATATTAGAAGTTAGATAGTTGGATCCCGAAATCATGTTTGTAATTTCTTGAAATATCCCCAAAAACTACACACTTCCTCCTCTTTCAACCACTTTGAGATATTTGGAATATAATGAAATCGACAATCAATATCTTTGTACCTCGGAAAAACATTCATAAATTCTAAAGTTGAAGCAACATGAGATATATATGTGCTATTCCACCTAGTTGGACAATCTAAAATTAATTTTTTAGAAGGTACTAAAGCCCTTTTCCAATTTCGGAAAATTGAATTAGGCGAGACTCTGAGTAATTCAAGTACTTAATTCCATCCCTCACATTACCAACCACTTCACCAAGATATAAAGATAAAATATTTATTGTCACTAGCTAAAATGTGTAAAATGATGACAACTTATTTTTGTCGTAAATTCATATTATTATTGACTATATGAAAATATTATATAATGACGACGTAATTTGTCACTAAAATGTAAGATATCAAGACAAAATAGTTATTGTCATTAAAATGTGGAAATGAGGACAACATATTTTCGTCGTAAATATTTATTATTAGTGTCGAAATGGAAGCATCATACAATAATGACACACTTTGTCACTAAAGAGTAAGATATTAAATAAAAAATTTATTGTCATGAAAATGTGTGGAAATAGTAATAATTTATTTTCGTTGTGAATATATATTATTATTGATGATAATAAAAATTGTCATTAAAAATTTTAAATTTAATAAGACAAAGTTTGTCATTATTAATAATATATGATGACAAATTATGTTTGTCATATCATTAATTAATCAAATAATAAAAAATATTTTACTGCATTATAAATTTATATTTTTATGAGAAAAATATATGCTCATTAGACTAATATTTTAACAACGAATGAGTTGTCACGTAATAAATATATTTATTGACCAATTTATTTATTTTTCAATATTTATTAATTAACAAATAAATATTTAGTATCATTTTGAGTTTATTTATTTATTTTTTAAAAATTATAAATATATTTTAAAATTGACGTTGAAAATTACAATCCATTATAAAAGGAATTACAAATCTATTCCTTTAAAGGGGGAACTAGTCTAGGTCCAGTCTAAAGACAAAAAAATTGTGAGTTACTAAATGCACAAAATAGTCGAACTAGTGATCACCAAAACAAAAACTTGAATATTCTGCTCCAAAAATAAAATCTGCATATTGTGAAAATTAGTATGGTGTCTTAGTACAACAATTCTACAAGTTGTAGCAATAAACCACTAGTAGCCAAACAGACAGACAACTAACAATTTTCTTCAATATATTATATAAGAACCTAACAAATAATTAAATATCATACAATATAAATTTTTAAATATATTACATAAGAACCTAATAATTAAATTAATGGTATATAATATCACAATGATCTTATAGTAATCTATAATATATTAAAAATGTATGGCAACTAGAGAGTTGAAATCATAAAATCTTAGAATAAAATAAAATCATGTAAAATACGTATACAAGGACAAAATAATGAAAGCACAAGATAAACTACCCAAGTATAATAAACTATCAAATTCCAATAACGAATCTATATAAATCCACCAAAACACAAAATTGCATAATAAACCATCAAATTTTAATAAAGAATTTATATAAATCCAGCTGATGAGTGTGTAAATTCACAAGTTTGGCATCATGTTTTGTGCTAGTTTTGGAGAGTTTTGAGGTGGAAATAGGTGAAAAACCTATATATATTGTGAATTGGCATGAATCAGGTGTTAGTGGAGCTATTTAAGTAGTTTTCATAGCAAAAATGGAGTGGAAGTGCCAAGAATCGAAGAGACGAAGTTGAGACCACGCGAACCGCCAAGGAAAGAGTAGGGTTCGACCTGATGGAGGAGGGTTTGACTTCTCCTACAGGTCGAACCAGCATTGAAAAGTTGCAGAAGGAAGGTTCGACCACGACTCAAGGGGTTCGACCTGTTCATTAGGTCGAACCATAGTCGAACCAGTTCGCAAGAAGATGGATTCGACCACGACATTGGGGTTCGACCTGACAGTTGGTCAAACCAGGAGCAAAAATTGTCCAGTGGTGAGGTTCGACCTGGGATTCGACCAAAGAAGGAGTGGTTCGACCTGTACAGTTGGTCGAACCAAGTGCAGAATGTGTCCAGTAGCAGGGTTCGACTTGTGGCCGATGGTTCGACCTATTTGACGAGGTCGAACCAAAACACGAAAACTTACCTTATCTGGATTTTCGAGGCCAAAATGCGTGGGATCACTTGAAAAGCCCATTCCAAGTCCTAGAGACGTGATTACAAGTATAAAAGGAGGCTCATGCAGTCAAGAAAACAACGACGACGCGAGAATCATAAGAGGAGACAAGAGAAGAGATTGGTGATCCATCCGGAGGGCGGTGACAGAGGTGTAGCTGGAGATTCAAGTAAGATTGGTCCAACTAACCATGATTGTTCTTAGATCAATCATGGGCTAGAGCCACTTCGGTAGTTCTAGGGTTATGAAGGTTTCATTAGTTAATTTATATTTCGTGTGTATACTCCGTACAACACTACTTGTGGTTTATTTTATATAAGATTGCACGTTTTTAATCCATACTCATAGTTGTTTTGTGCATCAATAATCGTTGTGTAGAGTCTGAATGCATAACATGGTTATTGGTTGAGTGCGTTCACTAATGAGCAGGGTTTATTGTTATAATTCTAAGTGAAGGAATTTCGAGGTTTTATTAGAACCGTCTTATATGAATGTTTGTTAATTGAATTGAATTCAGGTTAACAAGTAGGATTAAGAGTATAACTTTATAGTACCTAAAAAGAGAGATCAAATCGGGTTAGAGTACTAAGTGCACGGGAAATAATTGATTATGATAGTACCTAGAAAGGGAGGTAAAGTATACGTCTTGCTCTGAGGATATTTACACGTGTCAAAAGCTTATCTATTTGTGTCTATAGAATAGATTTGTATGGTCTAGCGATGCGTCCATAAACTACAAGGCAGAGTCGGACATCGACACACGAAAGTATGAATTAACAAATGAAACTGGATGGCTTGACGAACTACCTATTATCTTATTTGATCACAACTACTATTTTCTTGTTCTTGTTATTTAATTGCTATTTCAATTATTACTTAATTTACAAACCAAAATTACAATTCTCAACATAGTCATAATTGCTAGAAAATAACTAAAGTGATATTTATCCGTCCTGTGGATTCGATATTTAACTTGGTCACCTTCGAAACTACAATTAATATCCTTCATACTTGGGGATTAATTGTGTGTTGAGAAAACGCTCATCAAGTTTTTGGCGCCATTGCCGGGGACGGCTTAAAATATCTTTTTGTTATTTCTAGTTTGTTAAGGCTATTTTTCTTATTTTGTTGTTTTAATTCTAGTTCTTTTTAGGTGCATGCTTACGAGATCAAAGAAAGGTGAACTTGAACCTTACAATCCTGAAATCGGAGCATCGTCAAGAAAGAAGAAGAAGAGAAAGGCAAAGACTATTGATCCAACTGAAGCTCTGAATTTTGGAGTTGAAGTTGACGAGCAGAATTCGCAGACGATTGAAGCTACATCTGAAGTTAATTCGGGAGTAAGGACAGTTAACATGGCAGCGAATCCGGATAATCTAGCCATCCGAGAGGTTTTCAGAAACAATGGGGCTGGAAATTTTGGGCTTCTAGGAGCAAAGGGAACTAATTCAGCGTTCGATCTTCATCCCACTCTTATTAGCATGATAGAAAGGAACTCCTTTTCAGGAGGGTCTTTCGAGGATCCGCAGTAGCATCTGAACAAGTTCTTGGGCTATGCAAGTACTCAAAAAGACGCAGGAGAACATGAAGATGCAAGGAAGATCCTTTTGTTCAAATTCTCGCTTACTGAAAAGGCGAGAGATTGGTACGACACTATCAACGCAGCTGAGTGCACCACTTGGGAGCAACTGAAGTTAAGGTTCTTGGAGAGGTATATGCCACCTTCAAAGGTGTTTAAGATGAAGCAAGACATTAACAAATTCGCTATGGGTGGAGGAGAAAATTTTCATGAAGCATGGGATAGATTCAAGGACATGCTTAGGAAGTGTCCTCAACATGGGCTATCTAAAGCTCAATATATCAGTATATTCTACAATGGATTGGACTATGATTCACGAGTTTTATTGGATGCTTCCTCTAATGGAGCATTGCTTACAAAGTCATCCGTAGAGGCCGAAAAGTTATTTGAAGATATTTCGATGAATTCGAGGGATTGGCCAACTGATAGAGTTAGAGGTACTTATGTCCTTGGTAAGGTAGCTAAGGTTGAACAAGCAATGGTTAAAACAAGTAGAGAGGATGAGATCGTCTCTAGCTTGTCCAATATCAACAAGCTACTTGAATCCCAACAGAAGCAAATCAGCAAATTATCTCAGCGCGTACCAATCATGCAGCAGGAGTTAAAGAATGAGGGACTAATCCAAGAGGAGTTGGAAGAGGCACACTATGCTATGGGTCAAAGTATTTAAGGGACTAGGTATCCAGATCAAGGAAACCGGAATTACCAAGGGAACTATCGAGGAAACTTTAATAATCATGGTCCCCCGGGTGGTTATCAACAGCCTAGGAGGCCGGAGTTCTCATGGAGCAATCCGAATAATGCGATTCAACCTCCGATGGGTGTTGAACCGGGTGCTAAGGTGGAAGAAGGGAAATCGGGTCTTGAGGATACTGTGAACAGGTATATGGCCAAGAATGATGAAAGAGTTAACCGCCTTGAGGCCAAACTTGAAAAGAAAATCAATGCAAACCATGAGGTTATATCTAAGCAGGTGAAAGACCTTACGTTACTGATGGGGGAGATGGCAGGAAGTGTAAACAAGCTTACTCAATCTCTTGAGAAGGGAAAGTTCCCATCTCAAAGTATTGAGAATCCAAGGTCCTGCAACGCCATCACATTAAGATTGGGAACGCAGTACGAGGGACCTATGAGGCTGGAATCAAATTTGGACATGTCTAGGGCGAGGTTCGAACATGGTTCGACCAACATTGAAGGTCGAACCATACAGGGGAGGTCGAACCAACACACTGGACACGATCAGGGGAGATTGCAACATCAGTTCGACCAAACTGCAGATGGTTTGACTTGTCCCACAGGTCGAACCATGGTCGAACCCCACAACTCGGAGCACTCTATTTTTCCAGAACACCAGTTCGACCAAACCAATCTTGGTTCGACCTATCCAACAGGTCGAACCCAGGTCGAACCGCACTACTTGGAGCATTCTGTTTTGTCACAGCAACGGTTCGACCACAACGATCATGGTTCGACCTATCAAATAGGTCAAACCTTGGTCGAACCGGATGGCGGAAGGACTACAGTAGGCCGGTTCGACCTAGGTACCCATGGTTCGACCTGTTTCACAGGTCGAACCCAGGTCGAACCTCAAATTCAAAAAGAGAGCCGTTGTCCAAAAGGTAGGTTCGACCAGTACGTACATGGTTCGACCTGTTCCACAGGTCGAACCCTAGTCGAACCCCACCAGAAATTGCATGTTGCCACTCCGAACACTCTCGATGATGTTGATGCTACTCCAGTGGTTCAGAATGAACAAAGTACTGAGATAATAGCTGAGAAAAAATGGGAGAGAGCCAAGCGTTTGAGAGCCGAAAAAGAGAAAGCAGAGAAGGTTGATCGTGATGAATGGGGGATTCCCAAAACAAAGATACCTCCACCGTTTCCTTACAAGCTTGTGAAGAAGGGATTGGAAGAGAAGTTCAAGAAGTTTTCAGAGATAATGAACAAAACAAGCTTGAGCATTCCTTTCTCAGAGGCAATCATGGAGATGCCGTACTATGCCCGATTTCTAAAGTACATATTGTTGAAGAAGCGGAGCTTAACCGGAATTAAAACGGTGAATTTATCTGAGAATTGTAGCTCAATCATCCAATGGAAGCTGCCGCAAAAGATGAAGGATCCGGGGAGCTTCACTATTCTATGTGAAATCGGAAAGGGGCCGGCACGGCGAGCTTTGTGCGATCTAGGGACGAGCATAAATTTGATGCCTTTGTCCATCTTTCAGAGGCTTGGTTTGGGGGAGTTGACCCCTACAACAGTGTTTCTCCAATTGGCGGACAGGTCGATGACGTTTCCAAAAGGTATAATTAAAGACGTTCTCGTCAAAGTGGAGAAGCTAGTCTTTCCTGTGGACTTTCTTGTGCTACAGATGGAAGAAGACAAGGATAATATCCCTTTAATCTTGGGGAGACCTTTCCTTGCTACTGCTGGAGCTATGATTGATGTTCAGAAAGGAGAGCTTAGATTTTGGATGGACAAAAAGAAGTACTTTTCAACTTAGACAAAGTAATGAAGATGTCCATGGAGTCGCAGTGTCATAGTATTGACGTAGTGGAGAAGATTGTGAATGAGGACATGTCTCTGATCCTGTCAAAGGATCCTCTTGAGACATGTTTGATGGAATCTCTTACTTATCCCACTACGGAGCTTGACGGACTCTCCAACGAGGTATGTATTGACTTTCTTGAAAACTTACTTGCTTTGGGTGATGACATGTTTGAATCGGGAAGAACTAAGGTGGAAGAAGTCAAGTGGACTAGGAAGTACTTGCCTTTGGATAACGAGAGCCCTCCGATGGAGGTGAGGAAAGAGAAGTTGAAACTTTTGCCGGAACACTTGAAGTACGCCTTTCTTGGCGACAATAAAAAATATCCGGTAATTGTATCTTCTTCTCTTGATGATGATCAACTTGAGGAGTTATTGAACGTTCTTAGGAAGTATAAATCTGCGATTGGTTGGTCTCTTGAGGATTTGAAAGGAATTAGTCCTTCGTATTGTATGCATATGATAAGATTGTTAGACGAGACAAAGGCAAGTGTTCAGAATTAGCGGAGGGTTAATCCCGCGATTCAAGAGGTAATTAGGAAGCAAATCCTTACGTGGTTGGATGCCGGAATCATATATCCTATTAGTGATAGTCCCCATGTGAGTCCATTGCATGTAGTTGCTAAAAAGGGGGGTATGACTGTCGTGAAAGCTGAGGATGGAGAAGCGATAGCCACAAGGATTCCTACGGGATGGCGTACATGTGTAGATTATAGGAAGTTGAATGAAAACACGTGTAAGGATCATTTTCCTCTTCCTTTCATGGATCAAATGTTAGATCGTCTTGCAGGGTATGAGTTTTATTATTTCTTGGATGGATACTCGGGGTACAACCAAATTATGATTGCCCCCGAGGATCAAGAAAAGACCACTTTTACTTGCCCCCACGGGACCTTTGCTTTTCGAAAAATGCCATTTGAGTTATGTAATGCGCCTGCTACTTTTCAGAGATGCATGATGGCAATATTCGATGGGTTGATAGAGAAGATCATGGAGGTGTTCATGGATGATTTTTCTGTTTTTGGTTCCTCCTTTAATATTTGTTTGTCTAACCTAGCTACTGTTTTGAAGAGATGCCAAGTGACTAATCTTGTCTTGAATTGGGAGAAGTGCCACTTCATGGTGAAGGATGGGATTGTTCTTGGGCATCATGTCTTGGCTAAAGGGTTGCAGGTAGATCGTGCTAAAGTGGTGGCGATTGAGAAGCTTCCACCACCGACCAATGAAAGAGGAGTGCGGTCCTTCCTTGGACACGCCGGTTTTTACAGGAGATTTATAAAAGACTTCTCAAAATACTCTAAGCCCTTATCTCGCTTACTTGAAAAGGATGTTCCTTTTGTGTTTGATGATGATTGTCTAACAGCTTTTCAAGTTTTGAAGGAGACGCTTATTTCTGCACCTATCTTGATCACACCGGATTGGACTCAACCGTTTGTACTAATGTGTGATGCAAGTGATGTAGCACTTGGAGTGGTGCTTGGACAGCTGAAGGAAAAGAAGTTTTGCGCCATTTACTACGCAAGTAAGACTTTCGATGCGGCACAAAAGAATTACACGGTGACTAAAAAGGAGTTTTTGGCGGTTGTGTACGCATTCGACAAGTTTCGTCAGTATTTGGTTGGCATGAAGACTATTGTGTACACGAATCATTCTGTGATTCGGTACTTGATGGAAAAGAAGGAGACGAAGCCTAGGATAATAAGGTGGATTCTTTTACTTCAAGAGTTTGACATGGAGATCCGGGATAAGAAAGGTTCTAATAATGTGCTAGCGGATCATCTTTCGAGGTTGGAGACTAGGGAACATTGTGATAATTCTTTCGAGTATATTGAGGAAATATTTCCGGATGAAAAGATCATGGCCGGGTTTGTTGAAGGGGCTGAGCGAGCGTGTGTGGTTGCTGCGCAGGGAGTTGATCCATGGTATGCAGATTATGTTAATTATATTGCTGTGGGAGAAATTCCAAGGGATCTCAACCGATATCAACTTGTTAAATTCAAAAGGGATGTTGAGACTCTCATATGGTATGATCCGTTTGTGTACAAAATTTGCACGAATTCTATCATCCGTAGGTGTGTGCCCGAGATGGAGATGGAGAGTGTTCTCGAGTTTTGTCATGCACAACCTAACGGGGGGCACTTCGGCACTCAAAAGACAGCAGCCAAGGTACTTCAGTCCGCTCTTTATTGGCCTAACTTGTTCAAGGATTGTGAGACCTATGTGGTATCTTGTGATAGATGTCAACGCATGGGGAACATCGGTAGGAGAGATGAGATGCCGCTTCAGCCAAGCATAGTGGTCGAGATTTTTGATGTGTGGAGTATCGATTTTATGGGGGCCTTTTCCCCCATCTAATGGATTTCTCTACATTCTACTTGCGGTGGATTATGTTTCTAAGTGGGTGGAAGCGATTCCTACTCGCTTGAATGATTTGAAAACTATTATATCTTTCTTGAAGAAGCATATCTTTGCCCGTTTTGGAGTCCCTAGAGCACTTGTTAGTGATGGAGGTGCGCATTTCGTAAATAAATTTCTTGAGAAGGTGCTTAAAGGGTATGGTGTTAAGCATAGGGTCACTACACCCTATCATCCTCAAGCGAATGGGCAAGCAGAGGTCTCTAACCGTCAAGTCAAACAGATTTTGGAGAAGGTGGTCGGAATCAATAGAAAGGATTGGGCTTTGAAGCTCGATGATGTCGTGTGGGGATTCCGAACCGCGTACAAGATGGTGTTAGATATGTCACCATATCAGATTGCCTATGGGAAGCCGTGCCACTTACCTGTAGAGATTCAACACAAAGCGTTTTGGGCTTTACGAAGCTTGAACTTGACTCTCAAGGATGTGAAGGAGTTGAGGATTACTCACATCAATCTTTTGGATGAGTTTCGGAGTCGTGCGTAAAAGAATTCAGAGATCTATAAGGAAAGGATTAAGAGGTGGCATGATTCGAAGATCTCGTACAAGGAGTTCAAGCAAGGAGATGAGGTATTACTTTTTAACTCTCGTTTAAAAATTTTTGCAGGCAAGTTGAAGTCTAAGTGGACGGGACCGTTCATGATTCATCGAGTCTTAGGAGGGGGGAGTTTTGAGCTTATTGACAAGGATGGAGACATTTTTGCGGCGAATGGACATCGCTTGAAGCATTACAAGTCGCCGGATGATGTTTGTGTCATCTTTATGGATACCTTGATCTGATTTGGTACCGTCGTGACTCTCCAACGTTAAATTTGAGCGCTTGTTGGGGGCTTTCCCTCCCATTTTATTGTTTTATTTCTTTCGTGTGAGTAAGAAATTTTTATATTTGAAGTGCTTACTTATCGGCAATTACATCTCTTTGCAAACTTAGTTTCACCTATGCTTTTTACTAAGTTTGGGGGGGTGTGTTGTACTTACCTCAATAAGCACCGATAGTATAATCTTTTCTTTGTGATGTTTGTTAGGGGAGTTGGTTTTTGCTCCATATTAAAATTTTAATCGATTTTGATGTGACGATTTTTTACAACTTGCCTAATGTTTAGTGGGTTTTGGTTGTGTTTTCTTTTACGGAGTTACTCATGAATGATATTTTGTGGAACAAATTTTGGATGAAGTTGTGCTCTAGTTGGTACCTAATGATTCGTATTGAAGTTTGAAGTGTATAGGGATTGAAGAACACTTAGTTTGGAAGCTTAAAAGGGTGGTTCGACCAAAGCCAGGAGAGGTTCGACCAGTGCCAGGAGGTCGAACTGAGCAGAGGAAGTCGAACCGACGTAGAAAATCATCCAGTGAGGTGGTTCGACCTGATCATTCTTGGCTCGACCTGTCTAACAGGTCAAACCCGGTGACTTAAAATTTACAGTATGGTGGTTCGACCTGATCAGAAGGTCGAAACTGAGATCGAACCAGTCCTTTCAGAGCACTCTGTTTTTCAGGTGATAGGTTCAACCAAAACAAGAGTGGTTCGACCTGTCTAACAGGTCGAACCCAGGTCGAACCACGAGGAGCAGTTGTCCAGAAGGTAGGTTCGACCTCGTCACAAGATTGGTTCGACCTGTTCAGAAGGTCGAACCTAGGTCGAACCAAAAGGTAAGTTTGTCCAGAAGGTAGGTTCGACCTCGTCGCTCGAGGTTCGACCTGTTCCGCAGGTCGAACCCGAGGTCGAACCCAGTCAGGTATGCGTTTTAAGTTGGATTTTTTATCATTCTTTTTGTTCACCAAACCTCGAACCCTCCCCGAACCTTAACACCCTTGCACAAATTCGTCAATTACACTTGATTTTGCACCGATTACACAACATTACACTCTTAATTCTTGAATTGGGCGCGGATTTGGGCGATTTTTATCGTGAATTAGGGTTTTAGTCGCGCATTTTGAGTGTTGTGTGCCAATTTTCGATTGTTAACCATGGGCAAGACTAAAGGTACGTTTTTTTCAACTCAATTACCATAAGATTGAAGTTTATTGCAAGAAATGTGTTGTGGGTAAGTTGATTAATGTTGATTTTGGTTGAAATTCATGGTGATAATGGATATTGTTGAGTTGATTCATATGAATTCATGTTTATTGGTTTGAGATTGCTTGATTATGGATAGCACTTGAGTTTTATGTGGATTGATCAAGGATATGATGCATCTAGATGAATGAGCATGTTAGTTAGGTTTGAATTGTTGATAATTTGAGTTGTTCATGAAGTTCAATTGTTGAAATTCTTGTTGAATAGCTTGAATTGGTTAATGCATGCTTGTTGTTTATAATTTGAAGATTAAAGGTAGTGTGATTGAAGATGTTTTGAGCATGTTAATTAAGCAAGTGATGTTGAGATGATAGTTGGGTTGATTAAGCATGAAAGTTTGAAGTCTTGGGTAGAGTATAGGATATGCTAGTCATATACTTGTGTTCTTGTCTTGTTGGTTGTATTGAAGTAGATGTTTTCAGGAAAGGGACAAGGATCAAGTAAAGGGAAAGGTAAGGCAGATGAAGCAAGATCGAAAAAGGGGAATGACAGGCCTTCGAATGTGGACACAGTGACAAGGAAGCTGAGGCTACAAGATCGTTTACCTGAGAACTTCAAAATTCAAATACAAAACTGGGATGAGATTAAAGAAAAGTGGAAAGAAGTCTCGGACAAGATAGCTCGTACTCGATACCAAGATGATGAGGCGATGAGGATAATGAGAATCGGGAATGACATTTTCTGGATGTTTGATCAAGTGGGTGTCCGGAGGTTTATGGAGTTAAAGAGGCCGACGTATTTCCATATTACAGCGGAAGTAGTCTGCTCATTCGAGATGGTGAAGGACCCGCTTGGGTACCCGTATCAGTGTACGTTTCAGCTTGGTGGAGTGAGTAGGAGATGGACGTCTGAGGATTTTAATGAGCTGTTTGAGACACCTTTGGGGATCTCTCGCTTGGAGAATGGTGTGTTCAATGCTAATAGGTTTTGGAGAGAGATTACAGGGGAGATTGGAGATTATAAGATTAGGCAGGCTCGTGCTTCCTCAATAAAAAATCCAGTTTTGAGGTACATGGATCGTGTCTTGAGCAACACGTTGTTCGTCCGCTCAGAGGGAAGTATTGTGTCTAGAGGAGAGCTTTATGCTTTGTGGTGTATGTTTAATGGGGTGCAGTTCAATATTGGAGCGTATTTCATTGCACAGCTACATTGATTCAGGACCATTGGATTTCAAAAGGTGAATATTGGAGGGTTACTGACGATTGTGGCTGAGCATTATAATTTGGATTTCACCGGCATCACACCAGTTAGAGGAGAGCCCGATTTGGCGATGTTTACGTACGTGAAGGGAGGATTTGCACATTTCAGAAATGGAAATTGGTTCTTCACGAGGGGACTCAAGCCCTTCGAATTCATGTTTCCCTTCGACGTGAGTAACTTGACAACTATTCGGGTTGCGAGGAATAAGTTGATGGATTCTCTTGGACACAATGCCTTATCCGTGGCAGCAAGGTCGGGTGGTGATTGGAGGACTGTATCGCAGATGTGTGCGGATGGTAGGATGGCGGAGTTACAGCAGATTGTTGATCAAGGAGAGTTCCGTCCACCACAGCAACCCGAAGACGAGGAGTATCAAGAAGAGGAGCAGCAGGATGAGGAGATACCGATGCAGCACGACGCACATCAGCATAAGCCAGCACCGCAGCAGCAGCGGGTTGTCCCGAATGATACACGGGAGCAGCTCCACCTTATTCATGAGCAGCTGGTCGCGATTGTTGCTAGCCAGCAGGAGACAAACCGACAGCTCGCACTCGCCAATGCCAACTATGCTACGTCGAATAAGAGGTATACGGCCTTGAATGAGAAAGTTGGTAGGTTGGGTGATCGAGTTGATTACTTGGATAGGCACATCGGTGATTTGCACCGGATTGTGGAATGGAGGCTTGATGATGAGGATGATGATGATGAGGATGATGATGCTCCGGAGGAGTAGTTTTTCAGGTTTTCTTTGGTTTCCTCCGATTCATCTTGATTTTCTTATTCTTCTTTTTATCTTGAGAGGTTGGGGTGTGATTCATGCGTGAGTGGAATGTATAAGTGATATCTTGTATGATTGATTGGGTATAAGCTTATTAATTTTTGTGCATTCATATGTTCATGTGTTAATTTCTATTGATGAAAAGCATGTATAATTGATAAGTATATTGAGTCCTTGTGAAATTGATCTTAATTATGTGCTATGAGGAGTACTTAGGATTCTAATTACCTATGTGAGGATTTGAGCTTTGATAATCATGCTTGATCATGATTATTTTATTCTTGAGAGGAATATTCATATGAACGTATTCTACAACTTGGCTTGGAGTCTTGTGTGAGACTTATGATTGATAAATTGCTATGACATGATCTTAGGCCATTATTTCGTGATTAAGTTACTTAACCAAATTTATCCTTCCTAATGATTTTATTAACCTTTGGATGCCCTGTTGAGCCGTTAAAGCTTTTTCTTTGGTAGCCGAAGTTAATAACCTTATAAACCTTTACTTGAGCCTTGATTAACCTAATCATTGGTAGAGAGAGTGGAGGTGAGTAAGTGTTGCAAGAAGAAAAGGAAGATAGAATATGGTTGAATGAAAAGAATATGGTTAAATCTTGTTTAGGGGTAGTGCCCGAAACTGGTACCCTAATTATTTTTATACATGGTGCATGAAGCTTAGCAGCCGACGGCCTATACATGAGAAGAAGGGTAGTGCCTGAAATCGGTACCCGAATTATTTAAAAAGATGATGTTGATGCCATGAAAAGAAGGAAAATTGAGGAATTTTACAAGTTCAAGAGACGACATTGGAGGAGAACTTGCTATAAGAAGAAGAAATCGAGAACCTCCAAGGTAACTCTCTTCTAGTGTCTTAAGTCACTTTGCCTAAATTTTCCTACCTTTCGCCAAAGAGCCAACATTACAACCCAAAAACAAGTCCTTTGTGATCCTAGTGAAGAGTTGATTATAAGTTGATTTTTGAGACCTTTGCCAAGCTTATGGTTACGCGTGAATATGGATTGATATGAGTGTTTATATTAACCTATATAGTGCCTAACGCTTTTGAGTGAAAGAGAATAAATACTTATCTTGTGAGCGAAATTACTTAGTACTCCGAATGGTATGTGATTGGATTGGTTTTGCATGAGTGATATATATGAAGCAATTAATACTTGTTTGATTGAATGAAGTTGCATGTGTGATATGTGTTGTACTTGATCTTGGTGAATTATACACGACTCTTGTGGTTTGATTTGGTTGCCTCGGGACGAGCAACATGTAAGTTTGGGGGTTTGATGAGTGTGTAAATTCACAAGTTTGGCATCATGTTTTGTGCTAGTTTTGGAGAGTTTTGAGGTGGAAATAGGTGAAAAACTTATATATATTGTGAATTAGCATGAATCAGGTGTTAGTGGAGCTATTTAAGTGGTTTTCATAGCAAAAACGGAATAGAAGTGCCAAGAATCGAAGAGACGAAGTTGAGACCACGCGAACCGCCAAGGAAAGAGTAGGGTTCGACCTGATGGAGGAGGGTTCGACTTCTCCTACAGGTCGAACCAGCATTGAAAAGTTGCAGAAGGAAGGTTCGACCACGACTCAAGGGGTTCGACCTGTTCATCAGGTCGAACCATGGTCGAACCAGTTCGCGAGAAGATGGGTTCGACCACGACGTTGGGGTTCGACCTGACAGTTGGTCGAACCAGGATCGAAAATTATCCAGTGGTGAGGTTCGACCTGGGGTTCGACCAAAGAGGGAGTGGTTCGACCTGTACAGTTGGTCGAACCAAGTGCAGAATGTGTCCAGTAGCAGGGTTCGACCTGTGGTTCGACTTGTTCGACCTATTTGACGAGGTCGAACCAAAACACGGAAACTTACCTTATCTGGATTTTCGAGGCCAAAATGCGTGGGATCACTTGAAAAGCCCATTCCAAGTCCTAGAGACGTGATTACAAGTATAAAAGGAGGCTCATGCAGTCAAGAAAACAACGACGACGCGAGAATCATAAGAGGAGACAAGAGAAGAGATTGGTGATCCATCCGGAGGGCGGTGACAGAGGTGTAGCTGGAGATTCAAGTAAGATTGGTCCAACTAACCATGATTGTTCTTAGATCAATCATGGGCTAGAGCCACTTCGGTAGTTCTAGGGTTATGAAGGTTTCATGAGTTAATTTATATTTCGTGTGTATACTCCGTACAACACTACTTGTGGTTTATTTTATATAAGATTGCACGTTTTTAATCCATACTCATAGTTGTTTTGTGCATCAATAATCGTTGTGTAGAGTCTGAATGCATAACATGGTTATTGGTTGAGTGCGTTCACTAATGAGCAGGGTTTATTGTTATAATTCTAAGTGAAGGAATTCCGAGGTTTTATTAGAACCGTCTTATATGAATTCGGGTTAACAAGTAGGATTAAGAGTATAACTTTATAGTACCTAAAAAGGGAGATCAAATCGGGTTAGAGTACTAAGTGCACGGGAAATAATTAATTATGATAGTACCTAGAAAGGGAGGTAAAGTATACGTCTTGCTCTGAGGATATTTACACGTGTCAAAAGCTTATCTATTTGTGTCTATAGAATATATTTGTATGGTCTAGCGATGCATCCATAAACCACAAGGCAGAGTCGGACATCGACACACGAAAGTATGAATTAATGAATGAAACTGGATGGCTCGACGAACTACCTATTATCTTATTTGATCACAACTACTATTTTCTTGTTCTTGTTATTTAATTGCTATTTCAATTATTACTTAATTTACAAACCAAAATTACAATTCTCAACATAGTCATAATTGCTAGAAAATAACTAAAGTGATATTTATCCATCCTGTGGATTCGATATTTAACTTGGTCACCTTCGAAACTACAATTGATATCCTTCATACTTGGGGATTAATTGTGTGTTGAGAAAACGCTCATCACCAGCAAAACACAAAAATTCAAAATTCCATCCCAGTGTGTATTTAAAATGTAGAGAATCTATTCGAAGAATCAGAAGACATCGATTGGAAGAAGAGATACCTTAATATTTAAAATGTACTAGGTAATTTTGTGTGGGTGTTCCTCATTATTGATTTTAAGAATGTGGGAATCTAAGATCCCTTCTTTATGTACATGGATACATTATTTGTACATGTTATAATGTTGAGGGCGATTCAGAGATTTCTCTCATGAGCATTTAATGCACTTTACATCATATTTAATGTTCCTTATGGGTGCCATGCTGGAGTAGGTAGAAGAGTTATGACTCATCAATGACTGGTCAATCAGAGGACACTTTTTCCCTTCTTAGGTTGCCACTGATTTTAAAACTATAGTACATAAAACTTGCGGGGTAAGCTTTCTTTCTTGCGTCGTGAGGATAAGTTAGGTCAGGATCAGACACTCTTCTCCAACCCTTGGAGTAGAGATTTTGGGCTCAGTCCAAGGTAATAAGTGTCATATCCAAGGTTTTCAGATGTTAGAGGGGGAACAAAAGTGCTAGTCGCATTGTCTCACTTATCCGTACTTAAATCTCTCCTAATCTATTAATAGATTGGGCCCAACGCAGGTTACACAATGTTACTTTTTTCGATCGTAGGTCAAAAATTAGAAATATTATTGAGTTTTAATAACTTTGGGCCCAAAGATGATGGCCCTATTCAGGGACGGACATATTCAAGGGCCAAGGGGGGTCCTAGATACCCCTGAAATTTTTAAGTAGTATATGTATAGCAATTATTACAAAATCTCTTAGTGGTCTAGTGGTATTGGCGAGAGAGAGCCTTTAAATGGTCTATTGTTCGGTTTTGTGTCAGTGTTATTCACTATTTTTTTTCCTTTTTTATTTTTATTAATATTATTTTGTTTCTTAAATTTTTATTTCTTTCTTCATATAAAAAATATTTTAAATTATACTATTATAATCAAATTACTTATATTTGTTTATTTTTTCTCTATTATGGAGTATTTATTATTAAGATATATAATTTATTACCTTTATTATATTATAATTAAAATTATTTATATTCATTTTCCTCTATTATCATTATAATTAATAACCATGTGTTTTTACTGGTTATTAAACTTTTCTCATCATTTTATAATATTGAATTATTTATAAACACTCTATTTTATGAAGTAAAATATTTTATTAATATTTATATTAAAATTTATTTATTTATTTGGTTTATAATATGTAGGAGTAATGTATACTTTCGTCTATTTGGACCTAGAGCTGTTACACGAGTCGAGCAAGCCCGAGTTGTAGTCACTCGAACTCAGCTCGAGCTCTTAACGAGCTGGCTTGAGCTTGCTCGAAAAGTACAACGAGCTTACGTTTTAGCTTGGCTCAGCTCGAATTTCATATAAGTAAACTCGAGCTCGACTCGAAAAAAAATGAGCTAAGCTCGATAAAGCTCGAGCTCGAGCTCGAACTCGACAATTCAATAATTTTAGCATTTTAAACTTATACAAATTCATCCTGCTTAATAAAAAAAGACATAAAATTCACAAACAGCATCCTACACAAATTAATATCATAAACAACCACAAATATTTGACACACGTCACATCAAACCTAACATAAATAAGTCCACACACATGAATCAAGTCTGGTACTAATTAACTCCAAAGTACATAAATAAATACACATCATAAATCATTTAAAATCTAAAATCCTCATGTAACAGGTGCTTAAGAATTAATATTGAGGTAGATCAACTTTATGAAATGTGGTTGATTCATCAGCCTCTGCTTCCTATAAAAATATAAATTAAAGAAATGTATTATACATTCATTTTATATAATTATAAACAACTAATTAAGGACAATCAATCAATATGAAAAATCAACCAAATATGAGTACTTGAAAGTTTAGTTCACTTATATTAGACCTAATCCTTAAGTCATAATGATTACGAATCCAATCATTGCCACAAAGTAGCACTCGCACTGTCTCGACTGATATGGAAGCTCGACGATCATCGATTACTCTACCACCAGCGCTAAAAGTAGCTTCGGAAGCTACAGTTGTAACTAAAATTGAAAGAATATCACATGCCATTCTTGAAAGTATTGGAAGACTCAACCTTTCTCCTTTCCACCAAACCAAGACATCAAGATTTGCAGACGCATCACTACAATACCTTACATCTTCTAAATACACATCTAAATCTAATTTTTCTAGTGGACGCTTATTACTTTTATTAAAACGTATTTGAAAGATCTCTTTACCAGTGAGGACAAGCTTCTTTGCATTTATTTGTGAAGAAGAACCTAAATCTTTATGTTTTCGCTTTGAAGGCACCTTTGAAGATTCTTTCTCACGAGATTAGACAAATGCACTAGCATATTCTTTGTAAAGCTCATAAAGAAGTGTTTTAATTTCAGCACTTTTAACCATAGCTTCTACTTCCCCATAAATGACTAGAAAAGCATGATCAATGAGTTCTATTTTATATCTAGGATCAAGAATAGCAGCCATTGACAACAACAAATTACTATCTCCCTAATACTTATCAAATTTCGTTGACATGCTCAGTGCCATACTTTTTATGTTCTCATTAGGACCAGGAGCCTTTTTATTTAAAAGTTCTTTAATCCTATAAAGCTCCATAAGAAAAATATTAGAAGTTAGATAGTTGGATCTCGAAATCATGTTTGTAATTTCTTGAAATATCTCCAAAAATTTACACACTTCCTCCTCTTTCAACCACTTTGAGACATTTGAAACATAATGAAATCCACAATCAACATCCCTGTACTTCGGAAAAATATTCTTAAATTCTAAAGTTGAAGCAACATGAGATATATATGTGTTATTCCACCTAGTTGGACAATCTAAAATTAATTTTTTAGAAGGTAACTAAAGCCCTTTTACAATTTCGGAAAATTGAATTAGGTGAGACTCTGAGTAATTCAAGTACTTAATTCCATCCCTCACATTACCAACCACTTCACCAAGGTTACTAAGCCCATTTTGCACTAAAAGATTAAGTATATGAGCACAACACCTCACATGAAAAATCTTTCCATCAATATATGCTCAATGTCTTTCTAATGAAAAATCATCTCTAAGCCTCTTAACACAAACATCATTATAACTAGCATTATCCACCGTCATGCTAGAAATTTTATTCTCAATCTCCCAATCAATAAAATATTTATTTAAAGCATCAGCAATAATGACTCCAGTGTGTGGAGGTGGAACATTACAAAAGTCTAACACACATTTTTTTGCAGCACCCAATTAGAATCAACAAAATGAGCAGTACCAACCATATACTGAATTTTTTGAGCAGATTTCCACAAATCAGTAGTTATACTAACCCTACAACACTTTTCAATGCATTTTTCAGCTTCTTCTTTTCGTGATTATAGGTAGTATAACAATCTTCTTTGACTTGCTGTCGGGTAATCTTTTTATAAAATGGGGTTGAAGCTTTCATGAACTTATTGAATACGACATGGTCTATCATAGAAAGGATACTCATGTACTAAAACCTTGTGAGAAGCAAGCTCACGTACCTTTGCATGATCATATGAAAAGTTTGTGATAAAATTTATACCATCAGATAGACCATCAGAAAAGGACAACACTTGCTGCTTTGTTAAAGTTCGATCCCTGGAGTTCAACTTTCTTTGTTCACATTTTTCCAAATGACGCTTATGTTGGGTTGTAGCTCCACTTTCACTTTTAGCAAAATATTCCCTGCAATGGTTGCATTGCACCATTTTTTCCCATTCTTTAGCTTTACAATCTTCATGTTGTCCTATACAATCGACTTTTTTGGTCGGAGCTTCTTTTCAAATAGTTTTTTCGAATCTTCACCTCCACCTTCTTTCTCTCCTCCTTCTATGTTAGGTTCATTTGTTATCCTCAGTTCTTCCTCGCTCATCTCGTCCACATCCTTTTCAATTTTGATTTCTTGATCAACACCTTCAATTATTTGATCCATACCAACACTTGAGCATGAACCTTGAAGTGAAGTAAATATGGGACTGGACATACCTTTATAGCAAGAGCAAAAATGAAATAAGCATAATGATAAAGAAGCATAAGTTCTAGAGTAAGAGCAAAGCTCATATAAGTTCTAGACATAATAAAGAAGCATAATGATATTGAAAGAGTAAAAATAAAATTAATAAAAGAGTTTATGAAATTGTTTGATTGCTTTGGTCTCTCTTCTCTTCTCTTATCTTTTCACTATTCAATTCTAATCTACCTTGAGTCAGTAAAATTCAAAAGGAAGAATAATATTAGGTGGTCCAATATATATGATCTATGATAAAATGCTTCATTACAATATAATTTTGTGACTGCAATTAATGATTATATTTTGTGATATAATAGTTTGGAGAGCTGGTACTACAGGATATTGATGGTGATGACTAGATTCTTCCTAAATGCTATTAGCTACTAATGCATTAACAATCTGGTAATTAATTAAGCAATCCTTTATTAACAATCATATAATAATATTCACAGGTTTTAATTAAGGATTGATGTCCCCTTAATTAATTCTTGCAGCATGACCATGAATTCATGGAAGATGGTGTTTGGTCTTGTCTTTTATACTGGAATCGAAGCCACCGTTCAGTGAATTTTTTCTTTAATTTCCGATCAAAAGAGATAGAATATTATTCACACAAACTCATCCCTGACCTTATACAATCTAGATTAAAGAAGTAACCCAACATAAACTGAATTTTACATTACATATTAGAATTTATGGTTGAAAAAAGCTCTAATTCTTTACATTTTTCGCAAGATTTTCGACAAAATATCTACTTTCCTTACTAACTTTTTTATAGATCGAACAAAAATAGAGAAAGAAAAAGGATAAATGGATCTAACCAATAAAAGAGCCGACGAGAAGACAGTCTTCACCCAAAGATGGCTGAAGCGAATCAGAGGGTTGAATTCCAAATCGGTGCAATTACAGATCGAGGTTGGGGAGGAATGGAAGACTATGAACTCGAGGAGATCAATTTAGGGCTTGATTGGATAAGATGGATTGTGGCTATTCAGTATTGAAACATTGCGGTGGCGGTCCTGGCGGATTGCAGATGGAGCTTGGAGTTGGAGACGAGGGTGAGCTAGTGTCTGCTGAGCTTTTGCGGGCGACTGAATTCCAAACTAGGGTTCATTTACTACTAAAAGTAAATATGTATATTAATATATTTTTTTTTATTTGATATTAGATACATATTAAATATTAATAATATATTATTTATTATTTAATATTAATCGAGCCTATTCGCGAGCTTACCGAGTCGAGCCAGGCTCAGCTCGATAGCATAACGAGTATTTAACAAACTCGAACTCAAGCTTGAGTGGTCACGAGTCGAGCCGAGTTCGAGTTTTGACGAGCCGAGCTGAGCCGGCAAGCTGTTCGGTTCATATAACAGCCTTATTTGGACCCCCTGCACAATAATCTTGGGTCCATCATTGGCCCTATCACATAGAGTATTAATTCTTAAAATAGAGTAATAATTTTATTAGTTCTTAATTAAAAAAAAAAAGATACACTAAATGCACACCCCTCTTTACTAAATACACACCCCATTATTATGAAATTAAAAATAATATTTTTAAAAAGTTTAAATTATCCTCAAATTATTAAATACACACCCTTAACCATTAAATTATTCCATAATTTATGAAAACTGTATCCTTAGAATGATCTTCAACCTTACGTGTTTAAAATCCAGAATATAGAGACAGAGTCTTCTCGGTGTACACTAGTTTCCATCGCCGTCGGAAGTTCGATCCACTCAAGCATCGAAGAAGCCTACATTGAGATTTTTGCCAGAAATATTGCAACGTTCACTGATTGTCCGCTCCAAATCTCCACCATTATCTGTCATCAAAACCCGTTTCCAGAGAACGAACTTTACTCTAAAAAATATACTACAGAAACAGCAGCCAGGAATTATGCGAAAAAATAAAACTTTTAAGCAAATTAGACACAAAATTAAGTACCCAGGCTAAGCCCATTGCAGGCTTTCCTACAGAAACTATGAAAAACAATGGATTCAATCGGCAACCTAAGAGGAAATTTAAAAAAAAAAAAATATTAAAAGAAACTCACTGCGAGGAGGAGAGATTCCTTAGCTGAGAGGTCTCTACATTTCTTTGGCATAAGCAGTTGAAGGCCCTTGTAGTGTTAGCTGCACAAGATTACGATTAACAAATTTTATTTTGATCCTCTCTACTAACTCAGCGGTTCCTTTTAATACAGTATGATGTATTGATGGTGTAAAGTTCTATATAGATACTTTAAACAACGGCGGATGGCGAAGCATAGAGGCTGGAATGAAATTCTGACAGCGCTGGATTTTTAGGGCTATTCACTACAACAGTTCGTGGTCTTTGGCATGATTTGTCAGACCTGCATGCCTCTTGATCTTGCGACTTACAATGGCGGGGTGGCGTCAAGTTCTGGTTCCGTACAGAAGTGGAATTCGGGTAGCGACTGGAGATTTGACCTGAATCACTTTTGCATGAATCTGTTGAGGCCCAAACCTTTGCATCTCGAATGAGTTGGTGTTTAGTTTTTGATGATTTCTACTATGCCTGTGTGGCTACTTACTCGTGTTTCATCATTGTTTTTCATATTAATTTATGTTTCTTGGGAGGTCTTTTCACATCATCAAAAGGCTTTAGACTATTCATTTTCTTTTTTTAATCTCTATTTCGTTGTGTAACTGCTCTTCCATCATATTTTTCATGATACATACTTTTTTTGGGTGCCATGTAGGCCGTTGATTACCTAAAGTATGACAATTGTTTGATTGTTTTAATATCGGCATTGATCCAGAAAAAAGGTGTATTCTTTATATTTTGGCCTCAGTAGCTTAATCTATAATATCTCATGACTTTATTTACGATAAAGTAGTAGGGTTGATTAAGGATTTTTATATGTGTGTATGCTTTTGACTTCAAAATGGTATTTTTGAAATTTCAGGGGATGTGTATTTATTAAAATTTAAAAATTAAATTTTAAAAAGAGGGTGAGTATTCAATAATTAGGGGTGTTATTTAATATCACTCTAAAAAAAATGGACAATTCTTAAGTGACCCGGATCATATATGACTCATGTCACTATAAGTTGTAGGTAAAGAGGGTACACCATTTATTTTATTAAAAAAAAAAATATATATATATATATATATTTTAGTTCTCTTTTCTCACTAAAGATCACACATGTATTTTGTTTTGTTTTTTTTTTTTAATATTCTCATTAATAAAAAATATGTACTTTATTTTTTATTTTAGGGTAATTTTATGTACTTTTTATTTTGTACTTACTAGTAGGTACATTAAAAACTCTTTTATTATTATGAGATACAAACATACAAAAATATTACTACTAACTACAAAAATATATAGTGATATTTCAATATTATTCTTACAATGTGCTGCACATAAATGTTTGTGTGCAGCATGAAAATTCGTGTGCAGCAAAAGTGTGTGCAGTAAAAAAAGTGTGTGCAGCAAAAAAGTGTATATCCGACGGCGGTCCGACGGCAGTCGACGACCAGCCAGCGGAGGTCCGGCGACCGTCCGACAGCAGTGGGCGGGTGAGGGGTTTAGGGTTTGTGGTTTAAAAACGTATGAGTTTAGGGTTATATTTTGTATGTGAGAGTAATTTTTTTAAATCAATGTATCTCATAATAATTATGGGTATAAAATGAGTATTTATGAGTAATTTTTCCTTTTTTTTCTTTAATAATTTTTATTTTAAATAATTTTAAGTGCTACAAACTTACAACATCTATACATTATTAAATTAAATTAATTATTTATATGATTTCTATATTGTAAATTTTTAAATGAATTAATGATTTAAAATATATTATAGATAAAAATAAAAATTTTCAAAGTTTCAAATTATATTTTGATTTCATTTTTAATATTTCAATAAATTTTTTATGTTAAATATTCTATAATTAATTGTGTAATATTTCCTCCTTAAAATTATCTTCATAATTTTTATTTTCGTCTATTCTAATAAATTGTACTTAAAAAATAAAAATTTCACATCAATTTTATAAACTCAAGATAATAATATCTTAACAATAATTTGTCTTTTTCAAATAAGGCAAAAACTCCTGTGCACCTGGGCGCACGAATCACATTCCGTGCGCCTTTAGAATTTTTTGTTAAATTGTATACCCTTTAGTATACAAATGTATACCTTTTATTTTCTAAAGAAAATTATTGTGTATATCTGGGCGCATGGACAACACTCCGTGCGCCTTTAGAATTTTGTATTAAATTGTATACCCTTTAGTATAAAAATGTGTACCCTTTATTTTCTAAAGAAAAAAAATATTATTGAAAAGTGTATACCCTTTAGAACAAAATGGTGTACCTTTTATTAATTAAAGTATATACTCTTTAGACCAAAGCAATGTACCCTTACCCATAATACTAAATTTCTAAAGGCGCACGGAATATGTTCCAATGCACCCGGACGCATGCAAGCCTTACTCTCAAATAATACACACAATATACTGTATAATTTATTTATGAATTCTATATTTTATTCTACGTCACTCTTAATAATAATAATAATAATAATAATAATAATAATAATAAATTAATCAGAATATCATTTTTCTTAAATTTTTTATTTCTATAAAAAGATAAAGTTTCTTGTGAGACGGGTCGGAACCCAGTGTTAAAGTATATTTGTTATATAGGTAAAATATTAATTTGTAGTTGAAGTACATTTTTTTTTAAAGTATGATAAATAATGAATTAAGTATATTTTTAATATTATTTACAAGTTCTTGCCAAAAATAAATTTTTTTAAATTGCGAGGTAGCGGCGCCACGTTGCTCATTAAAAAATTTGTGTACGTGGCGTTGCCACGTTCGTTCTTGAAAAAATTGTGTACGCGCTCTCACATTAATTTTGCAATTAATATTTTATTTTAAGTAATTTAATATTTTACATATTGTTTTATTTAATCTCTCTCATTAATAATCTTAAAATTACAATTAATATTTTATTCTAAATAATTTATTATTTAATGTAATTAATATTTTATAATCTTGCAATTAATATTTTATTTTAAGTGATTTTTATAAAAATTTAATTTAATCTAATAAAAATATTTCTATTATGGCACATTGTTTTATTTTTTATATAGTTTTATGGAGTATATATTTTAAGGCCCCTAACTGATAGAAAAATTAATTTAGGCCACAAATTAATAGTTTACTCATTCCTTAAGTTTTGAATTGAAAAAATTCCTATTATGGCACATTGAGTTTTAATATTTTTTATATTTAAATATTTTGGTTGGATTATTCAATAAATAAAAAAATATATATTATGAAACTAAAAGATAAAGAGAGAGATGTTCGATTATTAATAAAATTTATAACTAATAATAAGCTTAATATTTTTGTTATATAATTGTGATTAAAAAAAAGTTCCTATTATTGCATATTCTTTCCTTTTTAATTGTTTTATAGTATATTTTAAGGCTCTAATTAATAGAAAAAATAATTAAAACCCAAAATTGATAATTCATTCATTTTCAGGTTTTGAATTGAAATTATTTATTATGACATATATCTCTTCTTTTTAAATTAATTGATGTTCATCTTTTTAATACGAAGGTAAAAACTACATTTAATAGCAAAGTAAGATGAAAAAATAAGCGAACAAATATTAATAATCTTAAAATTATAATTAATATTTTGTTCTAAGTAATTTATTATTTAAAGTAATTAATATTTTATAATCTTGCAATTAATATTTTATTTTAAGTAATTTTTATGAAGATTTAATTTAATCGAATAAGAATATTTCTATTATGGTACACTGTTTTATTTTTTATATAGTTTTATGGAGTATATTTTAAGGCCTCTAACTTATAGAAAAAATAATTTAGGTCTAAAATTGATTAGTTTATCCATTTTTAAGTTTTGAATTGAAATTTTTCTTATATGGCTGATTGAGTTTTAATATATTTTTATATTTAAATGTTTTGGTTGGGTTATTCAATAAAAAAAATATATTATAAAAGTAAAAGATAAAGAGAGAGATGCTCGATTATTAATAAAATTTATAACTAATAATAAGCTTAATATTTTTGTTATATAATTGTGATTAAAAAAATCGTATTATTGCATATCGCTTCCTGTTTAATTGTTTTATAGTATATTTTAAGACTCTAATTGATAAAAAAAAATAATTAAGACCCAAAATTGATAATTTATTCATTTTCAGGTTTTGAATTGAAAATATTTTATTATAACATATCGTTCCTTTTAAATTAATTGAATGTTCATCTTTTTAATACAAAGGTAAAAACTACATTTAATAGTAAAGTAATATGAAAAAATAAACGAAAAATATATATACATTTAATAATAAAATATAAAACTATAAAAATATATTTTTAAAATTAAAATATTATACATAATAGAACCCGCGTCGAACGCGGTAGACAAAACTAATTATAGTATAATTCACTACAAACATATATCAACTATCAATAAACACATATACTCGTCTCATAAAGAGTAGTCTCTTATGTAAATTAATGATGAGACGATGAGTGTATAAAACAAACCAAATAAATATATTGCTAATTGAATCATCTTTAAATTACAATCTTGAATAAATAATCATGCGTAGGCACCTGATTTTTATTGCCTATAAAATAAAAATATGTGGCAAATTAATATAATAATTATCAATTTATTATTTATTTATTAAGGAATTAAATAAATTAAATCCTAAAATAAATGAGTAAATAATTAATAATTGAGCCAGATTTACTCAAATAAGCTCAAGTCAAATGAGGCCCAAGACCGCAGAATTAGGTCAAATCAAACATGGACCAATCAAACCGTGTTATAGGTGGAAAGGCCCAAGCCCGTAAAATCAGGTCAAATAAGCCCTGGACCAATCAGACTGTGAGTTATATATGGGGCTTCCTCACCCTTCACCTATATAAGGAGCTCTTCTCCATTCATTCCAGACACTCACGCATCCGAAGACGCCAACACCTTGAAGAGATCGAGAACACGAAGAACGCTCCCTCAAGATCTTCAAGTCAAGAATAGCTCAAGATCTTCAAGCTTCAAGCCTCAAGATCTTCAAGCTTCAAGCCAAGAACAGCTCAAGATCTTCAAAAATTTTCGAAAATCTTCAAGCCAAGAACGGCCTGTAATTTGGGATCAAGGTACTAAGCCCCCAGATCAAGCGTTCTTCACACATCAAAGTTCTTCAGCATTCTTTATGGAGTCAATGGCGTTCTACAAATTCAATGACGTTCTATGCGGAAAGCTTCAAGAACGTTTAATCCAAACAAAGGCTCGACACCTTTGGATTATTATAAATCCTCCAATCTGAGCTCGGACAAGCTTCAACCAAAGATCCAGCTCAACACACTCCATCTCAACACATAAGCAAGTCAAAGTCAAAACCAAATTGGTTCGAGAGAAGAATCAGGGGATTGATTGGAGCCCGCTTACATATCTTTCAAATTAAATCCTCCTAGATTAAATTTGTGCTCCAATTTGTATTTATTTTAATATAAATACAAAATTTGTTGTTACAAATTTTGGTACGCCCAGTGGGACCATCTCTACCTCTCATCTCTTCTCTCTTCAAGCTCGAAGATACAAAGTATGACTTCTCTTAGGAATGTGATAAAAAGGTCATCTACCTCAAAGCCTTTAAAGTTACAGGCTTTGAAGACTCAAGCGATGTCTCAACTAAAGATTGCGATACAAAGGCCTACTGCATCAAAGCCTCCAAAATTGCAAACTAAAAAGGTTGAAGTCGTTAAAAGAGGTATGCTTGAAGGCTCCTTAGAGACAAACCATATGATGGGGATTACTCTCAATAAGCCATTGCACTTTAACAAAGATGGTGAAAATGATTATGCGTGATCAACTTCTCACTCAGTGCCAAGCTCACAATCTGCCTCAACTGCAGCTGCAGTGATGACAACGAGTGTTATAACCATTGAGGAACAACTCGCAAATATGATGAGAGCCATTGAAGGACTTGCCAAGCACGTGGAAGCTTAAGACTTAAAAATCACCGAACTTTGAAGAAAATGGAGAATGCAGAGACAAGTCTTGCAAAGGGAAAACAAGTTGAGGATGAACACGAGGAGAAGGACTCCGCGAAACAACATCTATCTGAAACAAGTCAAGTTGAAGAAGATATACAAGTTTCAGCTGACAAGATGCTTCCTATCAATCAACTGAAAAATATCGTGATGGAGACGATAAAAGACAAGTTTGAAGGAAGCTCCAAATCTTTTGTTGCCTACAAAAAGCCATATACAAAGAAAATTGACAGGTTGAAGATGTCAGCTGACTACCAACCTCCCAGGTTCCAATAATTCGATGGCAAAGGCAACCTAAGACAGCATGTGGCATACTTCATCGAGACATGCAATGATGCTACGACCTACGGAGATCACATATTGAGATATTTTGTCTGATCTCTGAAAGAAAATGCATTCGATTGGTACATTGACTTTGAAGCCGATTCCATTGACAGTTGGGGGAAAATGGAAAAAGAATTCCTCAACCATTTCTATAGCACACGAAGAATTGTTAGCTTGATAGAGCTTACAAATACTCATCAAAGTGATAAAGAATATGTCATCGATTACATCAATAGATGGAAGAGTCTAAGCCTCAATTGTAAAGAAAAGTTGTTAGAAACATCAGCTATTGAAATGTGTATTCAAGGAATAGAATAGAATCTTCGCTACATACTCCAAGGAATTCGGCCTAAAACTTTTGAAGAGTTGAGCTTGACATCAAATGACATCGGCCCTCTATTCAAGACTCTTATGAGTTTGAAGGCATGACCTTTGATGAACTCATGGACGAGGAACCGCAAAAAAAAACTGCGGTGTCTATAAAGATCCATAGAAATGAAGTTGAAACAAGGGAAAACAACGCATCCCAAGATAGGGGGTAGTGAACTATTGACAAAATCCACAAGCAAAGCTCCTTGACACGAGTGAAAATTTTCTACATTACGCTTCTTAATATGAGTTAAAACTATCTAAAACCCACATAATGCTCTCGGCATGAGTGAAAACTGTCCACACAATGCTCCTCAACATGAGCTAAAACTTTCTACATTACGCTCCTTGATATGAGCTGAAACTATCTAAAACCCCCACATGTTATGCTCCTCAACACGAGAGAAAACTGTCCACACAATGCTCCTTGACACGAGTGAAAAATGTCCACACAAGGCTCCTTGATATGAGTCTAAATGATCAATCTATACACAAAACTCCTTGATAAGAGATCAAACTATAAAAAAATCTCAAGTCATGTTCATTGATATGAGACTAAACTATCTAACACAAATAAAATGCAATGCTCCTCGGCATGAGCGACAATTGTCTATATTATGCTCCTTGATACGAGCTTAAACTATCTAAAATTATCAATTTATGCTCCTTAATACGAGTATAAACTGTTTACGCATCTAATCAAATCTCCTTGGGAAGAGACTAAATTCTCTATACATTACGCTTCTTGATATGAGTTAAAACTATCTACACACAAGGCTCCTTGATATGTTTAAACTATCTATAATCTCTCAAGTTATGCTACATGACGCACAAGCATAAACTGCATGTTACTCCTGACCCGCATGAGTATAAACTGTGCCCCCTACAAATCCAAATCATGTTCTTTTGAACAACGTTATGACTTGATCCTCTTCAAAGAGGTACGTAGGCAGCTTAGCACTCTGCTAAGTTTGGTCATAATTCAGACTATTCGTATCAAGTTGGTGAGACAAGTAATAAAATTCAGTCATGTTGATCAAGAATGGAGTATCGCAATTTGTTCACTTCAACACAAAGGTGTCAGTGAACAAAATGCCAGGAGGCATTTGTAGACACCTAATTTTTATTACCTATACAATGAAAATATGTGGCAAATTAATGCAATAATTATCTATTAATTATTTGTTTATTAAGGAATTTAAATAAATTAATTCCTAAAATAAATGAGTAAATAATTGATAATTGGGTCAGATCCATTCAAATAAGCCCAAGCCAAATGAGGCCCAATCTCGCAGAATTAGGTCAAATCAAGCATGGATCAATCAAACTGCATATAGATGGAAAGGCTCAAGCCTGCAAATTCAGGTCAAATCAACCCTAGACTAATCTGACTGCGAGTTATATATGGGGCTTTCTCACCCTTCACCTATATAAGGATCTATCATCCATTCATTCCAGACACTCAAGCATCTGAAGACTCAAAAGCCTTGAAGAGATCGAGAACTCGAAGAACACTCCCTCAAGATTTTCAAGCTTCAAGTCAAGAACAGTTCAAGATCTTCAAGCTTCAAGCCAAGAACAGCTCAAGATTTTCAAGCATTTTTGAATATTTTCAAGCCAAGAACAACATGCAATCCGGGATCAAGGTGCTAAGCCCCTCACATCAAGCGTTCTTCACACATCAAAGTTCTTCATCATTCTTCGCGGAGTCAACGACGTTCTACGAATTCAATGACGTTCTGCGCGGAAAGTTTCAAGAACGTTTAATCCGAATAAAGGCTCGACGTCTCTGAATTAACGTTATAAATCCTCCAATATGAGTTCGGACAAGCTTCGACCGAAGATCCAGCTCAACACACTTCAGCTCAACACTCTAGCAAGTCAAAGTTAACACACATAACTCAACAAATTAAAGTCAAGACTAAATTGGTTCGAGAGAAAAATTAGAGGAATGATTGGAGATTGTAGCTCGCTTACATATCTTTCAAATTAAATCCTTTTGGATTATCTTTGTACTCCAATTTGTCTTATTTCACTATAAATACAAAATTTATTGTTAAATCATGTATTATATATAATTAAATAATTATATCCCTTGTATTGTACAAATTCCGCATATCACATGTAGAAAAATTAAAATTTTAAAATTGTGATGTAAATTTTAAATACAATAAAATATTGCATTCTAAAATTCTTTATTTATTAAAATATTTTTCATTGTATATAATAGGAATGCCACATGAGAAAATTGTAAAAATTGGAGAGTGATAAATTTAAAAATAAATATTTATACATTATAGTATATAATTTTAAAAAAATATATAAAAATAAATAATTAATTTTAATTTAATTGGGTAAAATTCAAAGTGAACGACATGTAACATTTATTTTCTTCTTTCTTTTAATTAAAATTAATTATGTTATTTTTAATTATTTAAAGTGATACTTAATTTTTCTTATTAAAAAATAGTATCACTTTTTTCGTTTTTATAAATTATTTATAAAATAATTTAATTAGATATATATTATTTTTTTGGGTAGGTTTTGGATGAGACCGTCTCACCGATCCCATTAGGTGAGACGGATCCTTCACCAGCCCATTTTTATTTTTATTTCTTTAAAATGCGTTGAACTTCGCTGGAGTTCAGCCCGCTAGGCCGAAAGGTTATTTCAATTGTCCAATCCATAATTCATGTGTTTGGAGCTCAGCCCGCTAGGCCTAAAGGCTGTTTCAAATGCCTAATCCATACTTCATGTGTTTTTATTCTCTCATCGTTATTTCACTATTCGTGCAGTTAGTTAGGTAAATTAATTCTGTTATTTCAATTTTTAAATAAAAAAAAAAGATAAATATTTGAATAAAAATTAAAATTAATTAAATTTAGTATAATATTCTAATAAAATAGTATATTTAATTGAATTTTAAAAAATAAGATATTACATTTTTTTCTTCATAAAAATTATTTATTCCCATAATAGTTTAATTAATAATTATCACTTTTTATTAAAATTGTTATCACTTTATATTTATTTTATAAATTGTTCATGTATGAAGTAGTTCAACTAATGGTTATAACTTTTCCTTGGTGTGTATCACCTTTTAATAAAAATATCATCACTTCTTATCTTTATGAAATAATTCAATATAATTAATTATCACTTTTTCTTGATTAAGTATCACTTTTTATAAAAAGTTCTATTATTTTTTATTCACACTATAAATTATTTATAAAATAGTATAATTGGATAATTATTACTTTACATTTTCATGTAACAAAATATTATACCCGTCCTATTAATTGTCGTCTAATAATTCAATTAAAAATAGTTAACACTTTTTATTCATCAATTATCACTTTTTTTTTCGTATTACTATTTTTTTTTGGCTAATTATACTGTGCACCCGGGTGCACCCACTTTCAAAAATGTATACAAATATAAATAAAAATATATACAATTATGAACAAAAATGTATACAATTTAATTGTTAGTTTTTTAATGAAAATTTGAGTGAAAAATATACATTTATTAAAAAACATGTATACACTATTGAACAAAAATTTATACACATATGGATGCTAGTTTTTTTAATGAAAAACTTAGTGTGAAAAAAGTATACACTTATTAAGAAACACGTATACAAAATAGAATAAAAATTTATACATATATAGATGCACCTGTAAGCAATTAAAATTCACGATCCAATCAAATGGCGACACGTGGATTTTATTGATTAAATATCAATTTTAATTTATTATATTTTATTTTGGGGATTTAATAAATTAATTCCTAAAATAGATTAATAAATAATTGATAATTAATTTAATACCCAACAAATTAAGTAGGGTTTAAATTAAGTAAAGCTTGACCCCTAAGTTAAGTAAAGTATGGAAGGTTCCAGAATTAGGTCAAACTATGCAATGACCAATCAAGCTGTGATATATTTGGAACGGCCCAAGCCCGCATAACCAGGCCAAATCTGTCATGGACCAATCATATTGCGAGATATTTATGGAGTATCCTCATCCTTCACCTATATAAGGAGCCCTCCTTCATTCACTCCACAGACACTCAAATACTTGAAGACATAAACGCTCTGAAGAGATCAAGAACACGAGCAGCGCTCCCTTGAGATCTTCAAGCATCTTCAAGTCAAGAACGGCAAACGATTCGGGATTAAGGTGCGGAGCCCCCCAAATCAAGCGTTCTTCATAAACTGAGTTCTTCGGTGTTCTTCGCGCCAAGAACAGCATACGACCCGGGATTAAGGTGCTAAGCCCCCCAGATCGAGTGTTCTTTGGATCAAGTACGTTTAATCCAAACAAAGGCTTGACGCCTCTGGATTAACGTTATAAAATCCAAATCCGAGTTCGGACAAGCTTCAACTGAAGATCCGACTCAATACACAAGTCAACAAGTCAGAAGTCAAGCCAAATTGGTTCGAGAGAAGAATCAGAGGATTGATAGAGATTGTTTACTAAATTTTCAAATTCAATCCTTTTGGATTATTATTGTAATTCTCTTGTATTTATTTTATCATAAATACAATATTCGTTGTTACAAATTTTGGCACGCCCAGTGGGACCGTCTCTACCTCTCATCTCTTCTCTCTACAAGCTCGAAAGTACGATATGACTCCTGTCAGGATTACTGTAGGTAGGACTGCTGCTTCTAAGCTCTCGGAGTCATTGACTGAATATGTTGTTGTTGTTACGAGGAGCATGTCAGAAAAAGCTCGTTCGGAAGCCTCATCTGGATCCAACCCTTCGGTTGAGGAGGCTTCAAGAAAATAACTACCTATGAAAGATGATAGTGATGAAGATTCTGCATCTTCAAACTCTTCATCTGACTCCGTTGCAGCTCCAGTAATGATGGCAGGCGCCACGACTGTTGAGGAACAATTAGCAAACATGATGAAAGCTATCGAGGGGCTCACGAAACACATAGAAGCTCAAGACACAAAGATCTCCCAATTGATGAAAAGAGACATCGCGGAGACTAGCCATGCAAACGAAAAAGGAGTCATGGACGATAGTGAAGTGGAAGAGGTCACAAGGCGCCAGACTATTGAAAAGGAGCAAACTCAAGGAACGTTGCCACTTTCAGCTGATAGAATGCTCCAAGTGGATCAACTCAAGGATATTATACTTGGAACAATAAAAGAAAGGTTTGAGGAGAATTCCAAGCCTACTGTTACTTATGTCAAGCCATACACGAAAAGAGTGGACAACTTGAAGTTGCCAGCTGGCTACCAGCCTCCCAAGTTCCAACAGTTTGATGGCAAGGGAAACCCGAGGCAGCATATAGCACACTTTATTGAGACCTGCCATGACGCTGGTACTTATGGAGACCATATGATAAGGCAGTTCGTTCGCTCTCTCAAAGGAAATGCATTTGATTGGTATATCGACTTGCAAGCTGAATCCATTGATAGTTGGGCACAAATGGAACATGAGTTCCTTAATCGTTTCTACAGCACGAGGAGAACTGTTAGCATGACTGAGTTAACTAATACCCGTCAATTGAAGGAAGAACCTGTGATTGATTATATCAATCGATGGAGAAATTTGAGTTTAAATTGCAAGGACCGATTATCCGGAGAGTCTGCTATTGAGATGTGTATCCAAGGGATGGAATGGAATCTCCTTTATATACTCAAAGGAATTCAACCTAAGACTTTCGAAGAGTTGGCTACTAGGGCCCATGACATGGAATTAAGTATGGCTGCTAGTGGAATCAAACATTCACCGATGTCAGACTCCTACAAGTCTAAAGATAAACAAGATTTCAAAAGAGGGGGCAAGTCCTATGCTAAAAGTTCCAACAAAGAGTCAATGGCCACAAATATTATGACGGTCAAGGTTCGAAAGAATGAAAATGATAAGAAAGACAAAGGGAAGCAAGTTGCCCAAGAGTGGGGGCAAAGAAGGTTAACTCTGAAGGAGATGCAAGAAAAAGAGTATCCATTTCTGAACTCAGACCTTTCTGGCATATTTGATGATCTGATGAAAAATAAGCTCCTTGACCTTCCTGAGATGAAACGTCCAGAAGAAGCCGGCCGAACTAATGACCCAAAATACTGCAAGTATCATAGGTTGGTGAGTCATCCAATTCATGATTGTTTCGTTCTTAAGGAAAAGATCATGCAACTAGTTAAGGAAGGGAAAATCGTGTTAGAAGATGAGGCAGGCACAAACTTCATTTCTGTAAAAGAAAGTCATAATGAAGGCTCATGTCATGTCATGAATGAGGACAATGAAAGCGAACAACTTGAAACTAAGGGTAAAGCTTACTCCATGAAGGTGACCTTTACGGATGAAGATATGTTGTTGGGTATGCAATCTCATAATCGACCTCTATTTGTGACTGGTTATACTAAAGGGATGCGAGTGAATCGCATACTTATTGATGGAGGTTCGGCAGTGAACATTTTGTCCTTGAGAATGTTGAAGAAGATAGAAATACCAATGGATGAACTCAACCATAGCCGATTGATGATCCAAGGGTTCAACCATGAGGGACAAAGGACTCTCGGCACAATAATTCTTGATTTGCTAATTGATGAGATGAAATCCACAGTCCTTTTCCATGTTATTGATGCAAAAACTTCCTACAACATGCTTTTGGGGCGTCCATGGCTACATGAGAATGGCGTGATTCCCTCTACATTACACCAGTGCTTCAAATATAGTGAAGGTGACAACGTAAAAAGAGTATTTGGTGACGACAAACCGTTTACTGAAGCTGAAGCTTACTTTGCAGATGCTAAATATTTCTTCAAGAGTACAAAGGAAGTAAAGCGTGAAGAAGCCCCAGTGCAAGATAATGGGTGCAATAAACAAATAAAGGATGAGGAAGGTAGTACATCATCTGCCACTCTCAAGGAGAACAAAGGCAAAGGGCTTGAGACCTCGGAAGAGTTAACGTTGCCTTTAATAAAAATTGATGCTAGTAAACTTTCTTCTCCACCACTCAAAGGGTTCACACGTCCTATTGAAGGACCAAAGACCGAACACGGTGAAGTGTTTGAAGCCGAAATAACCAAGTCGTATAGTCCACAAGCTTATAAACTCCTTATGAAGGCTGGTTATGAACCAAGGGAAAAAGCGATGGCGAGTAAGGTGTGTCAAGAAACTATCAACCCACCAGTACATGGGCTCAATGTTACTCAGAAAATGTTGAAAAATAGTGGTCACACTATCAAGAAGGCTAAGCCAGGTTTGGGATATGTCCCTCAAAAGCCAGTCCGCATTGCAATTAGAAGAGCAAGTATAAATTATATCACCGAGGGAGAAGCTTTATCCACGGAGGATATGTTTGACGCAAGTAGTAGGAAAGACAAGAGAATATCTGTTTTTGAAAGGCTTGGGAGTGTCTTTGAAAGGCTTGGACCCTGTAAAGGAAAGTGTAGGAGGCAAAATCATGTCAAATCCCTTAACCTTCGAAAACTCCGGGGTCAAAATCATTCTCGCATCAAGCGGCAAAATATTTGGCCTGTCTTAAGTGGAAGAGTGTTGAAAGATAAGGTGCAAAGAATCATCTTTACTAAAGATGATAGTGATGATAGAGAAAGTGTAGCTTCCACCAATCATATTACTGCTGTGGAAGATTCTCAAATGGAGGAAGTAGATGCTGAAGATGCCCCTCCACAATTTGAAGAAGGAGTGAAAGCCACTGTTGATGAGTTGAAAGAAATTAACTTAGGTGATGAAAATGACCCGCGTCCTACCTACATAAGTGCTCTGCTGAATGTTGAGGAAGAAACAAAGTATGTCAGTCTTTTGCGAGAATTCAGAGATGTCTTTGCATGGTCGCATAAGGAAATGCCAGGCTTAGATCCAAAAATCGCAGTGCACCACTTGTCCATTAAAAAGGGAACTCGGCCGGTTAAACAAATGCAGCGTCGATTTCGACCAGAGTTGATTCCTTTGATTGAGGACGAGATTAATAAGCTTCTTGAAACAGGCAAGATCCGAGAAGTCAAATATCCTACATGGATTTCCAATATCGTGCTGGTAAGAAAGAAAAATGGGCAACTCAGAGTATGTGTTGATTTTCGAGATTTGAATATGGCATGTCCGAAAGATGACTTTCCATTACCAATTACTGAACTCATGATTGATGCAACAACGGGGCATGAGGTCCTTTCATTTATGGATGGGTCATCTGGCTACAATCAAATTGGTTTGGCTCCTGAGGATCAAGAGAAGACAGCTTTTCGTACTCCGAAAGGGATATATTGCTATAATGTTATGCCATTTGGCTTAAAGAATGCTGGTGCCACTTATCAGCGAGCCATGCAGAAAATATTTGATGACATGCTTCATAAGATTGTCAAATGCTATGTTGATGATATTGTGGTAAAATCAAAGGAAAAGAAAGATCATTTCCATGATCTAAGGCGAGTGTTTGAACGATTAAGAGAGCATCAACTCAAGATGAATCCACTCAAGTGTGCATTTGGAGTTTCATCCGGGAAATTTCTTGGGTTTATTGTTCGCCGTCGAGGGATTGAGATTGAGAAAGCAAAGATTGACGCAATCATGAAAATGCATGTGCCTCGGAACATACATGAACTCAAAAGTCTGCAAGGGAAGTTGGCATACTTAAGGAGATTCATATCAAACTTAGCTGGCCGATGCCAACCATTTAGTCATCTCATGAAGAAAGACAGCATATTCGAATGGGATGAATCTTGCAATAATGCTTTCAACAGCATTAAAGAATACTTGATGAAGGCACCAGTGTTGAGTGCTCCAATACCGGGACGTCCATTAGTCCTTTATCTAGCTGCTCAAGAGCGTTCTGTGGGAGCTTTACTTGCACAAGAAAATGATGATGGTAAAGAAAGAGCTCTATATTATCTAAGTAGAACCATGACTCCAAACGAGTTGAAGTATTCACCCATTGAGAAGATCTGCTTATCCCTTATCTTCGTAATTCAGAAATTGAAACATTATTTTCAAGCTCATACAATTCGGCTAGTTTCGAAAGCCAACCCACTAAAATTTGTCATGTCAAAACCAGTACTCTCTGATCGGCTTGCAAGATGGTATCTCCAACTTCAACAGTTTGAGATCGTGTACGTTCCTCAAAAGGCCGTAAAAGGATAAGTGTTGGCAGATTTTCTAGCTGATCATCCAATGCCTGCTGAATGGGAACTATCTGATGAACTCCCCGATGAAGATGCTTTCACTGTGGACATAGTTTCTCCTTGGAAGATGTATTTCGATGGAGCATCTCATAGAGAGGGAGCTGGTGCGGGAGTCGTGTTTGTAACATCCAGTGGTGAAGTTTTACCTTTCTCATTTTCCTTAACAGAAAATTGCTCTAACAATGTGGCTGAGTATCAAGCACTCATACTTGGTTTAGAGATGGCCGTCGATATAAAGCAGCTACACCTTAGAGTGTATGGTGATTCGCTATTGGTGATAAATCAACTCCTTGGAGTGTATGAAGTGAAGAAGCCCGAGTTGTTCCCTTACTACAAGTATGCTCAAAAGCTTATGGGTTATCTCGGTGATGTTGATATTACGCATCTGTCTAGAAGAGAGAATAAGCAAGCTGACGCCCTCGCTAAGTTAGCATCAACTATAGCTATGCCAGAAGCGCAAATTCAAATACCGGTGTGTAGAAGTTGGGTTGTACCACCAATCTTTGAAGATGATGATTATGAAGAAGTTGAAAATCATGTGGTGGAGGTTTTCGAAATTGAAGAAGAAGATTGGCGCCAACCACTTGTGGATTATTTGAAATATGATAAGTTGCCTAATGATTCACGACAAAGGGTTGATATTCGGCGTCGGGCACCTCGGTTCATCTACTTCAAGGGTACACTTTATAGAAGATCATTCGATGGAATTTTCTTGAGATGCTTGGGTAAGGAAGAAACTATTCAAGCAATGGAGGAGGCTCACTCCGGAATTTGCGGTGCTCATCAATCCGGACCGAAGCTACATTTCAGAATTAAAAGGATGGGCTACTATTGGCCAACCATGGTGAAGGATTGCATGGATTACGCACAAAGATGTCAAGCTTGTCAGTTCCATGGAAATTTGATTCATCAACCTCCGGAACCTTTGCATCCGACAGTCGCTTCATGGCCTTTTGATGCTTGGGGTTTAGATGTGGTGGGGCCACTTACAAAGTCATCTGGTGGTCATCTCTACATTCTTGCTGCAACAGATTACTTTTCAAAGTGGGCCGAAGCTGTGCCTCTAAGGGAAGTGAAGAAAGAAATGTTGTTGATTTCATCCGGATCAACATCATTTATAGATATGGTGTTCCGCGCTACATCATCACTGATAATGGAAAGCAGTTCAGCAACAGTTGGATTGATAAACTATGTGAGAAGTTTGATTTCAAACAAAAGAAATCTTCAATGTATAACGCAGCTGCTAATGGTCTTGCCGAAGCTTTCAATAAAACTTTATGCAGTTTATTGAAGAAAGTGGTCTCCAAGTCAAAAAGAGATTGGCATGAAAGAATCAATGAAGCTTTATGGGCGTACCGCACCACCTATAGAACACCTACTCAAGCCACTCCGTATTCCTTGGTGTATGGTGTTGAGGCTGTTGTGCCTCTCGAAAAGCAAATTCCTTCTTTGAGGATAGCCATACAAGAAGGCCTCACCGAGGAAGAAAATGCAAAGTTACGTCTTCAAGAGTTGGAAGCGTTAGATGAAAAGAGGTTGGAAGCACAACAAAGACTTGAGTGTTACCAATCTCGCCTTTCTAGAACATACAACAAGAAAGTGAGGGTACGTTCTTTTCAAGTTGGTGATTTGGTGCTTGCTGTGAGAAGACCTATAGTAGTCACCCATCGCGTTGGAAATAAGTTTCTACCCAAGTGGGATGGCCCTCATGTTGTGAAGGAAGCCTATACAAATGGCGCATACAAGTTGATCTCAGAGGATGGCGTGAACATTGGCCCTATAAATGGGAAGTTCTTGAAACGCTACTACGCGTAAAACAAATACATGTACAATGCTCCATGACGCACGAGCCTAAACTGCATGTTACTCCTGGTCCGCATGAGTATAAACTGTGTACGACGAACTCCTGGTCCGCATGAGTATAAACTGTGTACGATAAACTCCTGGTCCGCATGAGTATAAACTGTGTACGACGAACTCCTGGTCCGCATGAGTATAAACTGTGCACGACACCCACCAAAGGTAATTATATGTGGTTAAACTATTAATTCACTCCACTCAGATATTTTAAGTGGTTAAAGTATTAAATATCCTACTTTGTCTAAAGTGGTTAAAGAATAGTCACTCCTGGCCCGCATGAGTATAAAATGTGTACGGCACCCCCCCATTCAAAACCAAATTGTGTCCCTTTGAACTACGTTATGACTTGATCCTCTTCAAAGAGGTACGTAGGCAGCTTAGCATTTTGTTAAGTTCAGTTATGTTTCGGTTTGTTCACATCAAGTTTGTGAAGCAAAGCAATAAGTTGAAGTATGTAAAATAGTGAGTAAGTATCAGACATAGTGATGCAAATTAAGGAGTTAATGATGGATAACAAGAAGAAGAATAAGAGATAAGGGATAAAAAGCACTTTATTGATAATATCATTAAGTGATCAAAACAAAATAGAGGTATTAAGGTGAGTTGGTTTCAAAAGAAATTAATGAAAAATATCCATAGTGGATAGCTCCTCTCGAGCGTCTGTCAAAGCTTGCGTAACGCTCTTCAATTCGTCAGCGATGGAATCTTCTAAGATCGGTGTTTTCTTCAGTACACTAATATTCCTTGCAGCAGTTTGAGCTCCAAGCTTTGCGCTTTGAATAGATTGGTGGAGACGTTCAGCTGTTTGTGACATGGTTTCCTTCTCCTTCAGCAGAGTCTCAATCTTCGTTTCAATCTGCTTCAATTTAGTTTCAGATTCTTGCAGTTGCTTGGTCTCTGTAGCCTCTTGGTCTTTGTATTCATGGGCGCGCTTCTTTGCATCAATTAGACGCTTTTCAATGTCTTTCTTGGTTATCCCATCAGCAAGTTTTATCTTCATGGTGTCATACGCATCGGCTTTAGAGAGTAGGAAATTGAATGATTGTTCTAGAGCGGATCCGTCAATTCCTTGAGCGCTTTTGAAGGTGTCCACCATCTTAAGCCCTTCATTACTCACAGAAGATAATGCGTTGACAGGGGTTCTTCTTAGTTTTTCTTGAAAGCGTTTCCACACTGCCAAGTTAACTAGTTTCCTAGCGTCCATAATCTCTTTATCAAAGACAAATTCTGTAATGTCTGGAGCTTGGGCCGCAGAAATTAATGGGGGAGATTCATTCATGATAGGAGAAATGTGATCCGAAAGGTCATCATCAATTAAGATTTCGGGGGCTGCAACAGAGGTTGATCCTTCTTCATCCGAGTCATCATAATCAGAACCAAATACATCATGCATGCACTACAAAAAAAAAAAAAAAAAAAGGAGTAAAAGAGATGGTAAGAAAATATGTGCAAGAATGGATGTATATGAATTATGATTAGAAGGGATTAAAACCTTAGCCTTAGTTGTCGGGGTAAGCATCGGAGATTTGGTTTTTTTGATCCGCTTCGGGTTGTGGTCGGTTGTGCTCTCATTTGAATGTGAGAGACCATTCTTTCTCTTTCCGGCTCCATTAGACCTCCCTACAATCACCTTTCGAAGGGGCGGGGCCTCTAGTGATACAGCTTCCTCATCAGCTTTGGCATTATCTGAATTATTAACGATGTCAACTTCTTCTTCCACATCCTGGTTTGGGATAGCCTCAGCTAGGTTCAACACGTTGTCTAAGAAGTAAGTGCCATGAATCTGAGATAACCACTGTTCGTATTCTGATGAGCAGGAATTTTTAAGTTCTGAAGGTGCACATGGAAAAGTTGCTGTCGATTGAGAGTTACGCAAGGTGCATTGCCTCCAATACTGAAGCCCTCGCTCCAAGGTGGTTTCTCGAATGTCTATTTTCATTCTCCCCGGAGTATCTTGATAAAAGCCGAATTGGCGGCTAAATCGATGTGGGCTGTAGGGTTCAATAAGAAAGCCTCCATTCTGTCGCAAGGTAAGATAATTAGTGCGAATAGCAATGAAGTAGGCCCAATCGCGCCAAGGTGCCTTGTCATGGTCAATATACCACATGGGGTCTGTTTTCGGGAGAACATTACAAGACAAGGAAGCTTTGTTTCCATTTTGAATTTGTTTGCGAGCACCAATTGCACTAAAGAATTTTGCTCCATTTTCGCCTGAGTAGGTCACCATTGAAGGTACTTTCAATTCATGAGGGTTTGGGTAATGAGTTTGAAAATAATGAGTCAACCAAGTGTAAACGAAGTGCACGGGAAATGTTGACTTCACTTCAGAGGGTCTAAGTTCATTAGAGATTTCATTCAAACCTCGGTATATGCTTGTCAGAACTGGAACAGCAAGGCAAACTGATTTTCCCGCAGCTATCAAACTTGCTACCTTGAAGGTACCAGGACGTATCATGTCTACTTCATCGTTAGGAAGTATGAAAGAGCAAAGCCAGCAAGCTATATGGGCAGCTAGATACGTTTCCTCTTGTTCTTTGGCATCAACGTGAAGCATTTTAAAAGGGGTCATCTCTATGGAAGTCCATTTCTTGCAGTTGTCGATAATACCCTTGGGGTTATGCGTACTCTTGAGGCGTGCTTTCCTTTTACTTTCTGCACGTGGAGGGGGCTGTTTATGCTTCGTAGTTCTACGAGACCAAAAGCTCACCCATCGAGAAAGTGAAACAAAGTCAGTACCATCACGGCTACGGATTCTATGATAAGCATGAAGTAAGTGTTGACAACTAGGTGGGATACGTAAGCCAGTGGCGTCACGCTCATTCAAAAGTTCTGGCTTGTCAGGCACAACTTCTTCATATAGGTGACCAGCTAGCGGCAATCCTACCCAGTTATACAAATCCCATAGAGAAATCGACATTTCTCCAAAGGAAGTAAGTAGGGTGTTAGTGGTAGGGCACCACGCCTCGCAAAAAGCTTTGATGATCTCACGATTGCAGTCATATGTAAATAGAGATGCGAAAATAGGTTCATAAAGCATTGTTTTCTCAAGAATAGAGCGATATCTGCTTAAGACAGCCTCGGTCCATTCCCAATACCCTGGGATGTAATGAAATTCCCCGAGAAAATTCATTGGGTCGCCCCATGCCGCATTACCTCTGATTATTTGGTGTCCTAGTGTTGGTAAAGGGCCAGTTTGTAGCTTCTCCTTGGTATGATTAGCCGATCTCAAAGTTACGACTCCTATTTCGTCCAGCTCCATGTCTCTGGTCCAAGTCGTTAAATTGAAGACATTATCTTCTTGAGCTAATTTCTCTATAGGTTGGCCCATGAGAGGTCTTTCGATGGGAAGACGGGTTACTATGTCTGATAGTGGACGCTGGGTATCAAGGATTAGCAATTGACGCTCCTTGGAATCTGTTGTATGACTCTTAAATTTAACCATTCTGAAGTTGAGATTGGCTACGAAAAAAGAGCAAAAGTAATGTTAGAGAACAGGAGTATGGCTTGGAAATAATAGTTTAAGAATTTTGATAATTAAGAGAATTTGAAATAAATTCATGGGATCAATTAATTGTTGAATTCAAAGTTGTAAGTTAAATTCATGATGAAGAGAAATTTAAAATATCAAAGTGACCAACTAAATTAATTCATGTTTAAAGCATGAATTGAAGTTAGTTGGAAATTGAAAGCCCAAGATCATGAATTTTGAATTTAATGTGGGCCCAATTTATATAGAAGCCCAAATCAAGAAATAGCTTTCCATGGGCTCATGTTATTAGTAGTCAAAAGTTATTTTCATGTGGGAAGGGCCCAAATTCACAAAGGAAGGTCAAAATTAATGTTGAAAGTCAAAATTGGGTATTAGCATTCCAGGCGTGAATCTGTCAAAGAAGGCTTCTCCTTTCTCTACCAATCGGAACTCTTGGTGACGCCTGCAGCAACCGGTGACTGCCGAAACCCGCCGTCTTGTGCTCGTCGCTGTCGCCGTAAGCGAGCAGCAGCACAGGCTGTTGCTGCCGTATCAGCCACGACGCGCTGCCGCACAAGCGAATAGCAGCCGCCGTCCGTGCGCGTCCCTGCCGCCGAAAGCGAAGACGACTCCTATTTCGTTCAGCGCGCCCTGCCACAGCCCGTCGTCAAGCAACAGCTCGCGCGTTCCGCCGCCCCACGCCAACGCGCGACGAACCACGCAAGGACGCCGCCGCCGGTCCCCCGTGTCACCGTGCCATCACGTGCAGCCGTCGCCCGTCGTGACTATTGATCGTCGACGAGCTGTCGGCCTCTTCAAAAAAATGCAGTAGCCGCGTGCTGCCCAGTCATAATCACGCGAAGCCACCACCGTCTCATCACACGGTGCCGAGGCACGCGAACCGGCTGTCATCGCCAAGTGCATCAGCCGTCACTGTTGTTCCGAGGTTCTTACCCAGATCGGGCGTACATCTTCAACTGCGCTAAATAGCCGCGGATCGACCCTATGGCGCCACTCCTCGGTCGGATTTTCAACACCGATGGCCGAGCATCACTCACCGCCCCTCTTGTAAGCATAAGCACCAATAACAAGCGAACTCGAACCCTTTCGAAACCACTGCCAAAAGACACGAGGCTCACCGTCGATTTCTCGAAAGAGAAAGAGAGGCGAGGACAAGGCTCACCGTCGATTTCTCGAAAGAGAAAGAGGGGCGAGGACAAGGCTCACCGTCGATTTCTCAGAAGAGAAAGAGGGGCGAGGACGAGGCTCACCGTCGATTTCTCGAAAGAAAAAGAGGGGCGAGGACAAGGCTCACCGTCGATTTCTCGAAAGAGAAAGAGGGGCGAGGACAAGGCTCACCGTCGATTTCTCGGAAGAGAAAGAGGGGCGAGGACAAGGCTCACCGTCGATTTCTCGAAAGAGAAAGAGGGGCGAGGACAAGGCTCACCGTCGATTTCTCAGAAGAGAAAGAGGGGCGAGGACGAGGCTCACCGTCGATTTCTCGAAAGAGAAAGAGGGGTGAGGACAAGGCTCACCGTCGATTTCTCGAAAGAGAAAGAGGGGCGAGGACAAGGCTCACCGTCGATTTCTCGGAAGAGAAAGAGGGGCGAGGACAAGCATGTTACTAAGTTCTTGGTCGAAGACAGGAACAACAAGCAAACAAGACGAATAAACAGTTCAAAAAAAAAGGAGCAAATTAAGGAATTGAGAGCTTACACTTGTAGATTGAATTCTTTGGATGATGTGTTTTGATTGGGTGTTTTGACTTGACAGCTTCTTGGACCGATGCTGAAGAAGAAAAAAATTTTTAGAAACACTTTATGCTACACTTTGGAAAGAAAAAGAAAAATTCAAATAAGAGAAGGAAGAACCACGAATTGAAGTGAATATCTTGTTTGTTGGATAGCTTTGATGAAAAAATTGAGTTCATGAAGTACCATTATATAGTAGTGGATTCATGGATAATTATGGAAATTATTTGTGGATAATTATAGAAGCTACTAGTGGACTCATGGATAATTATGGAGATTATTGTGAGGTGCGCAAGCTCTACAAAATTGTAGAAGATTCTTTACTACAAATAACTTTGGTAATTTTGGGTAAGGTGCATGAAATCTTGGTGAATAAGAAATAAATCTTTTGCGATTCCTTCACATCAAGACATACTGTCCGTGAACAAATCGCAAGGGGGCATTTGTAAGCAATTAAAATTCACGGTCCAATCAAATGGCGACACGTGGATTTTATTGATTAAATATCAATTTTAATTTATTATATTTTATTTTGGGGATTTAATAAATTAATTCCTAAAATAGATTAATAAATAATTGATAATTAATTTAATACTCAACAAATTAAGTAGGGTTTAAATTAAGTAAAGCTTGACCCCTAAGTTAAGTAAAGCATGGAAGGTTCCAGAATTAGGTCAAACTAAGCAATGACCAATCAAGCTGTGATATATTTGGAACGGCCCAAGCCCGCATAACCAGGCCAAATCTGTCATGGACCAATCATATTGCGAGATATTTATGGAGTATCCTCATCCTTCACCTATATAAGGAGCCCTCCTTCATTCACTCCACAGACACTCAAATACTTGAAGACATAAACGCTCTGAAGAGATCAAGAACACGAGCAGCGCTCCCTTGAGATCTTCAAGCATCTTCAAGTCAAGAACGGCAAACGATTCGGGATTAAGGTGCGGAGCCCCCCAAATCAAGCGTTCTTCATAAACTGAGTTCTTCGGTGTTCTTCGCGCCAAGAACAGCATACGACCCGGGATTAAGGTGCTAAGCCCCCCAGATCGAGTGTTCTTTGGATCAAGTACGTTTAATCCAAACAAAGGCTTGACGCCTCTGGATTAACGTTATAAAATCCAAATCCGAGTTCGGACAAGCTTCAACTGAAGATACGACTCAATACACAAGTCAACAAGTCAGAAGTCAAGCCAAATTGGTTCGAGAGAAGAATCAGAGGATTGATAGAGATTGTTTACTAAATTTTCAAATTCAATCCTTTTGGATTATTATTGTAATTCTCTTGTATTTATTTTATCATAAATACAATATTCGTTGTTACAGCACCCTTGCACCCGGGTGCACCTAATATCAACTATTTTCTTTTCACAAGATAGTTTATCACTTTTTCTTGATCACATATAATATTTTATTAAAAATATTATCACTTTTCATCAAACATAGTAATTATAAAAAAATTATTATTCAAATTTTATTAAATATAAATATATAAAAGAAAAGAGATAAATATATAAATAATTATAGGGTCAATAAATAGTAGGTACAAAATATATTTAAAAATTACTAAGCGATACATTCGCTTCAAAAAATTATCGATAAATACAAAATTATATTTTATTTTTTCCATAATACCTATACGTATCCGTACATTAGTGTGCATTGTTAAGATGTAAACAAAAATACATTATTTATACGAATGTACATTAGTATACATTCTATTGAGAAAGAAACTGAAAATACGCGATTAAATTAAAGAACAATACTAATGTACATTAGTGTGCATTCTTGAGAGATAAACAAAAAATACATGATTAAACTGAAAAACCATACGAATATACATCAGTGTACATCTTTGAGAGAGAAATAGAAAATACACTATTGTAAGTGTGCATTCTTAGAGAGAAACAAAAAAATACGTGATTAAACTGAAAAATCCTACAAATGTACATCAGTGTACATCTTTGAGAGAGAAACAGAAAATACACTATTGTACATTAGTGTGCATTTTTAGAGAAAAACACAAAATATGCAATTAAATTGAAGAATACTAAGAATGTATATTAATGTTCATCTTTGAAAAAGAAACAGAAAATACGTGATTAATTAAATTGAAAATAGGGTTGTTATAATTATCCTTAAATCTCTCACCCATTGTTTTTATTTTATTTAGTGTACATTAGTGTTCAATGAAACTTTTTTATTTTATTTAGTGTACATTAGTGTTCAATGAAACTAACGTTAAGTCAAAACGTTGAAATATTTAGCGTTGTAAATAAGGATAAAGTTGGAAAACGAAATAGACGTTTAGATCAATGTATTTATTAGTAATTATGTTATATGCGTACATATCAGTAATAATCCCAAAATTATATATTGCATATAAGAAATATCTCTTCATCCACTGTCAATCTATTCATTTTACCATTTTGGGTTGTCCATCTTTAATTTATCCATTTCCCTTTTTGGACTATGGGACTCACACCCTCCACTAATACAAATAAAATATGGGACTCACACCCTCCACTAATATAACTACCAACTACAAATAAAATAATAATAATATTTAATGTAGTGCAAAAAGCAAATGGATACATTGATAATGAATGGAGGAGCATTAAATTTTAAACATGCCCGGAAGACATGCCATACGAATACCTATTAGAAAAAACGCAATGCGCATATCTATTAGAATCTAAAAACCACGCGCGCTCATTGGGGTGAGATCCTACCCATTTCACGGAATGAGATTCGTGAGAATGTCTCACCCAAGTCTTTTCCTACTTTTTTATGATTAGCAATAATTTTTTATTTAAAATGTTATCACTATTTATATGTTCTAGTACCTCCGTCCCAAAGAGAAATTCCTAGTTAATATAGATAAGAAGTTTAAGAAAAAGTTATTTTTTTCTTTACTTTTATGGGTAATTTTGTATTTTTAGATAATAAATAAATTATAAAGTAAGTTATGTGAGTTGTAAAGGTGTGAAAATTTTGAAATTAAAGTGTGTTGTGAGATTATTGATTTGTGTGTATTTCCTTATTTGGGGTGTAAAGTTGTTTATAGGACGAATAAAAATAAAAATTGTGAATTTGTTTATGGAATGGTGGGAGTAATTGTTTTTCGTAAAATAGTTTAATTAAACGACTATCACTTTTTGTTGATTAGATTAGATATAACTTTTTATTAAAATTTTCTATCACTTTCTATTCGTCCAGTTAATTATTTGCAATAATTCATTTAAGGGGACGGCTATTTACACCCTCGAAAATACTAAACGTGCTCTACTCTCTAATATCCCTAATTAATATACATAAATACCCCTTCTAATATTATTAATTAAAATTAAAATATGTTTTGTTAATATGAGAAAACTCATATTGTTTGGTCTCACCGAACACATGTCCACAGTTTGCTCTCTATCACCGAACAACAGATGCATCTTCCAATACCAGTATTTTTCAATCACCCATAATCAAAATATCGAATTCTTCTGGCGTGTGCGGATGTGCATATCCATTCAACCAGGGCGCAACAAATCTGGATCAAGCTTTTTCTTGTGGTTCATAGTGAATATGATATTATTTCGTCTCCACAGGTTGACCATAATCCATCTATAAAATTGAGCAATCCCAACAAAGACAACGTTTGTCAAATTACAAGAAAATATCAGCAAATAATTTGGAAAGAAACGAAGAAGAGGTTATGATTTTGAATTAATCCTTTATGAATCGCCTTCACCAGAATCTCTTTCTCCCCTTGTCGTGCTACTGAACGCTGCAATCTATGTCCTCGATAATGGATTTATTTTTAAAGTACTGAGTAATCCTTCGTAACTCCGAATTGGAATGCAGATTGGTGAGTTTCAAATCGTACACTACTATGTTCGACTGCAGAGGTCGAACGCAACAAGTTCAGCAAGTTTTTAGAAATCGCATACGTACTATTCCAAAAACTGTCTAATTGCTTCTAATTAATTCGTGAAAAATTTAACCCAAAATCGCAAGACAAGTACCACAACAAACTACATAAATATAAAATCAAATTACCCGGACTTATATTCCAAATTTGAAACCAACCTAAACCCTAGAATTCTTGTCCGCTGCAGAATGAAGAAGGAAATGACAAAGACAAAGATTAGATTGTGCTTTCTTGACTTTGACGAAGCTTGATGGTGGATAGAGGGTGTTCTTTTCTCTCCTTTCTCATCTGATGCGTCGCGGCGGAACTGAGAACCGACCAGTCCAGCACCGTTCCTCTTTTCTGTTTTACAAGTTTAACTTTTCTTTTTTTTCTGATTAATTAGTTTTTTTATTTGGATATAGTTTATTAAAAGGGTAATATTGTCTTTGCATGAGGTGTATTTAGTAACTTAAATATATAAGTTTTGATTTAAGTGGGATACATAAAGTAATTGAGGTTCACCTAACAATTTCGGGGTGCAAATAGCCGCCCCCTTCAATTAATTAGTTATAGCTTTTTTTATAGGTATCATTTTTTAAAGATATTATTAATTAATTTTATTCGTCCGGTTAATTATTCATGAAATAATAAAAATGAGTAAATATCACTTTTTGTTGATCAAATAATAAAAATGAGTGAATATCACTTTTTGTTGATCAGATATTACTTTTAATTATTAAAATTATAATTTTGTATTCATCATACGAATTTCTCATAAAATAATTCAATTGAACGGATATCAGTTTTCTTTTTATTTTTTTTTAAATATTATAACTTTTTATCTATCCTATAATTAAACATTAAAAAAAGATAATGATTTGCGTGAGAATGTCTCACGGAGCCATTTCGTAAGATAGATAAAAAGTGATAACATTTTAATGAAAAGTGATATTCAACTAATATTAGTGCAGTAAACTATTTCATAAATAATTTACAGTATAAATAAAAAGTGACAATATTTTTAGAGAAAAATGATAATATCTTTTTTAAAAAGTGATAAAAAGTATATAAAATGGTCTCTCCGTGAGATGGTTTCGCCCAAAACTGCCCCTAAAAAAATTAAAATCGAATGAATAAAATATTAATTACAGTATAATTTAAAAAATAAAATATAATTAACTTTATAAAATAATACTTAGTTGAAATAAAAAATAGATTGAATATAATTAGCTGTTGATTCAAAATATGTAATGCGAATGCTTGCGATTTCAGTCCCTGTGCCCAGCCCAACGTCTAACCCGGCCCAAATCTAGCTTAAAAATATAAGGCATTTAATCACCGTTGGATATTATCAGTATCCAATCGGACGGCAGACATGTACAACCCATGCGCACGATAACCCCTTTCTGCCAACAAGGCGCACGATAGCTTACCCTTGTTTCTGAGGATTATCCTCCTCCATGGATGCGCATTGTTCCCTCTTCGGATCTTCCCCGCCCTTCCGGTATCGCTCAAATTTTGAAACGTAATCACGCCTACTGGAATTGCCCTCGATAATCGGTAAGTTTATTCATCTCAATCTTTCTTCATTTCGTCTGTTTCTGTGCTGAACATTTGATTTGAATTATGATTGTCGAATTTTTAGAGCTGAGGTTCATTTTATCAAATATTCAATCTTATTTTGGGTTGTCATTGGTAGCTGGTTCATTCATTTTTCGCGTTGGTTAATACTGATGCTTAAATCATACTTGTTACGAGAGTGTTTCCCAGGATTATCGATATCGAGAGCATTTGAATGCTCTAGGGTTCTCATGATCTGGTCGTTTAGTTGGTAGTGTAACATTGCTTGGTGTGAAATGATGAATGAAAAAGGTAAGTGCATTCACAGTATGCTGCCCTGTATAAAATGGGCATGTTCATGGCATTCCATCCTCATCCCCTTGTGTACAAATCCATCAACCAAGCATCCTGGACAGTTTACATTTGTGGATTGATTAAAAACTCATTTTGGTTATCAGTAACAAAAATGCAGTGAATAAAATTTTGAGTTCTATTGAGAATTTTGAGGGATTCTTTTTTGTTCGAAATCAAGATAGCTGTATTCTTAGTTTTAATTTATCTCGTCGATCAAGCTTTGAATGAGATACATATTTTTTTCTTCTGCTGGTGATCTCCAGCATATATTTGAATAATTAACTTCTTAAGTGTTAAATTTTTGCAGTTACAATATCTGGAGTTTGATTTACGTTGTTGACTTATAATGTCTGAGCAAACAAATATTCTCAAGGAAATGTCTGAGAATGGATCAGAGTCGTCTCCACATGATAGTGGCAGTGGTACTATGGATGAAATGCCTGAAGACACAATCTTGTCCCAGCAAACATCTGTAAATCTCGTACCTTTCATTGGACAGCGATTTGTATCACAGGATGCCGCCTATGAGTTTTATTGTAGCTTTGCTAAGCAATGTGGCTTTTCAATTAGGCGCCACCGTACTCGTGGTAAAGATGGTGTAGGCAGGGGAATCACAAGGAGGGATTTCACCTGTCATCGTGGTGGTTATCCACAGCTAAAGTCCACGGATGACGGAAAAATTCAGAGGAATAGGAAATCATCTCGATGTGGGTGTCAAGCATATTTGAGGATTGTTAAAAGGGCTGACTTTGATGTTCCTGAATGGAGGGTCACTGGTTTTACCAATTCTCACAATCATGAACTCTTGAAGTCCAACGAGGTGCAGCTACTCCCAGCATATTGCACAATGACCACTGATGACAAGAGTCGTGTTTGTATGTATGCTAAAGCTGGGATGTCTGTACGGCAGATGCTTAGGTTAATGGAGCTAGAGAAAGGTGTCAAGTTAGGTTGTTTACCTTTCTCTGAGATTGATGTTAGAAATTTGTTGCAGTCATTTAGAAGTGTGGAACGGGATAATGATCCAATTGATCTTCTTAAAATGTGCAAGGAGAAGAAAGACAGAGATCCCAACTTCAAATATGACTACAAAATTGACTCTAACAATAGATTGGAGCATGTCGCCTGGTCCTATGCTTCATCTATTAGATTGTACGAGGCTTTTGGAGACGTTGTAGTTCTTGATACTACACATCGGTTGGATGCTTATGATATGATTCTTGGGATTTGGATTGGAGTGGACAATCATGGGTCGTATTGTTTCTTTGGCTGCTTTCTCCTTCGAGACGAAAATGTGCAGTCATTTTCCTGGGGATTGAAGGTACATCTTTGTTTGTATTCACAACATACGGTATATTTTTTGTTATCTTAAAGCTGATTTGCCGATATTCTCTATTTCAAAAGAAATTGAGCCTGTGTATTGGTGTATTTATCACAGTATTTGCTAGAACACTGTCTTACGCCCGTCACTTAGACCTAGAAGAAACCTGTGAAAAATGGGACGTGTTTTTTCAGTTAACAAAGATAAGTTTTTTTTTAGTGTAAGAAAAAATAGAACTAATTTTATGGAAAGTTTATACTGTAGTAGTCTTTTTTCATTTTGCTGTTAATGTGTGGTTGGCAGACATTTTTGGCTTTCATGAACGGAAAACCTCCAGGGACAGTTTTGACTGATCAAAACACATGGCTGAAAGAAGCACTTGCAATGGAAATGCCTGGGAGCAAACATGCTTTCTCTATTTGGCATATCATATCAAAATTTTCAGATTGGTTCTCCTTGTTACTTGGCTCCCAATACGATAAATGGAAAGCTGAATTTCATCGTCTTTATAATCTACACTCTGTTGAAGAATTTGAAATCGGATGGAGGGAAATGGTTAGCATGTATGGACTACTTGGAAACAAGCATATTGTCAGCTTGTATGCACTTCGTGCGTATTGGGCACTACCTTTTCTGAGATCATATTTCTTCGCAGGAATGTCAACTACATTCCAATCAGAGTTGATTAACACATATATCCAACGGTTTCTCAGTGCACAATCTGTACTTGATGATTTTGTAGAACAGGTGATATCCTTGATCCATCACTCCCTCCCTCACTTGTTTAGTCATTTATTCTTATTTTCCTTTTACTAAATATGCGGTTAGAGATTTCAGCATTTTGTTCTTTTTACAGGTTGCCTCAAATCTTGATGCTAGAGATCAAGGAGGAGCAAAACAAAAGACGTCGCAAAAGTCCACCAAAGCATCTCTCAAAACAGGATCACCCATAGAATCACATGCTGCTACTGTCCTCACACCATATGCCTTCTGCAAACTTCAAGAGGAACTAGTCTTGGCTCCACAATACGCAACAATGCTGGTGGATGAAAGTTATTACATAGCGAGGCACCATACCGAAGTTGATGGAGGGTGCAAGGTACTATGGGTCCCACAAGACGAGTTCATCACTTGCAGCTGTCGCCATTTTGAGTTTTCAGGCATCCTCTGCAGGCACGTACTTCGCGTGCTGTCAACCAATAACTGTTTTCACATTCCAGACCAATATCTACCTATGCGTTGGCGCGACGCACCATCAACAAATCCTGCACGTGGGTCATCAGGAAAGGTACAGTTGTTGCAGTCAATGATTTCATCACTGATCTCAGAGTCAATGGAGACTGAGGATCGACTTGATGTTGCTTGTGATCACATTGCTTCGGTTCTGGCTCGAGTCAAAGAGTTTCCTGCTACAACAGATAGCATTGATGCCATTGCTTATAACAGTCCAGGTTCTTTCATACTTCCGGATGTTGAAGAATCTGATAGCATAGCTCAAAGTTTCAGTGGAAATCCTAATGATTGCTTAGCATTCTCCAAGCTGAAGGACAGAAGATTACGCGACGAACTAGATATGTACCGGAAGAGAAGACGTTATTTAGTTCCATGCTGTGGGCAATTAGGACATGAAACTGAAAATTGCCCTATGATGGAAGATGATGATTTAAATGCAGAGGAGCTAGATTTTCTGTAGTATTACAGGAAACAACATTTGGGAGCTCACCATTATGCTGTAAGAAAATCTTTCTTGCTCTGTTAAGAATCAGTCATTGGCATTGGCAGGATAGATATGTTTCTCACTTAATTGAATAGATTCTTGATATGACATAGTTTGCGCTGTTATAAGTACATATTGCTCGATTCAAGTTGGAAACATGTAAAAAGCCCAAATATTTAGCAAATGCATTATGAATTTAATTAGCATGCTGGAATTATATCTATAATTTCATCTGAAAACATTTGTGTGGGGTTTATACTCATCTGATTGTGAAAGTTTGTAATTATCTGGTTTGTCAGCGTAGAAACTTTGCTTAGCCTACTTGGTAAACCGATTTCTTTTGGGCATGTAATCAAGTGGTACTAAGTTAAATGTCAAATATCTTGTTCGCCTCGTATAATTTCAAATATCTTGAATTTCCTATTAGTTTTTTATGAACAGTTGAATGTAAAAAAAATATATACTCCCTCTGTCCCGAAAAAGTTTGCGCCCCTCTTTTCAGCATGGAGATTAAGAAAGTGATGACTTTTAGGGATATAATGGTATTTTTTTATAATAAATAAATGATAAAGTATGTTAGGTAGAGATGGTTTTTTTGTAAATATAGTATATGGGGAAGGGTGATTGTTTTTTATTTTTTGTTTTTTTTGGAATTTGCAAACTTTTGTGGGACAACCAAAAATGAAAAGTGTGACATCTGAAAAGAGACGGAGGGAGTATATATATATATACTATTCATTAAGAAACAAATATAAATTACTTAATAAAATTAGGGTAGGTCTTGCGTGAGACGGTCTCACGTGAGACCATTTTTCACTTTTTAAAATAGTTATCACTTTCGCTATAAATTATTATCATTTACGCTATAAAATGTTATCACTTTTTATTTATACTATAAATTGTTCATGAAGAACATTATCACTTTTCATTAATTTATTATCACTTTCCTTCATAAAAGTTATCACTTTCTGACCATCTCACATAAGGGCTTACGTGAGACGGTCTCACACAAGTCTTTGCCATAAAATGTACGTGAGACGGTCTCACAAGTCTTTGCCATAAAATTAATATAGATTGAGTGCGGAAAAATTTATGCACCTGAATGTAGGAGATATCAACTCAAATTATCAAAATTCATAATTTAATCCAAAATTTTAAATATTATATTCTAAAATATACAAAAATACAAAGAAAACATTATTTAAATAAAGAAAAATAAAAAAATATAATAAAAAATTGAAAAAAAAAATTAAGCAAGTTAAAAAATTTTAGATATCGGTTCAACTGGTTTTGACCGACTCATTGAACTAATGCAACCTTAAAATCAATTTTTGTAGGCTATTCGAATCGATTCCGACTCTGATTCCCGGTTCAACGGATTGAGCCGACCAGTGCGTTGCAATTTTGACAATATTACCCTTGGGATAGTAACGAAACGAGTATTTTCGGCTATTCGGTATACCCAAACCCGAATGAGACGGGCACGAATAGTTCTAAATGAGTTTGAGATAGGTACAATTAATGCCTCAATACCCAAGAGTACCCGTTTATATATATACTCTCTCCATCTCAATTCAATATTTATATATTTTCAATTTGAGCGTCGTATTTCAATTTTTATGTTTTCTTATTTGGTAGATGAGACTTATGCAAAACAATTCATATATCTCAATGAACTCACACACAACACTAATACAACTATCTATTTTATATTAATTATTATATCTTTCAACCCACTATAAAATAAAATACTTTATTTCTTAATCCATATACAAAAAGCAAACGTGAGCATTGAAACTTGATTGAAGGAGAATTTTTAAAACTTTTTTTAATATAGTATTAGATAATTTATATCTACGTAAAAAATAAATGTAAGCATTCAAATAGGACAGAGAGAGTATTTTTAAATTTTTTAATATATATATTAGATAATTTATATATTACTCCCTCCGTCCCAAATTTATTTTCACGTTTACTGTAGATACGAAGTTTAAGAAAAGTTACTTTTTGACTTACTTTTGGGGATAGTGTGGTATTTTTGGTTAATAAATAAATGATAAAGTGTGTGTTAAAAAGGTAATGCCAAATTTGAAATTAAAGTATGTTAAAGGGATATTTGTTAGTTGCTTTTTCTTTTTATGGAAATATGAAATTGAATTTGGGATGGACCAGAACGAAAAGTGTGAAGTTGAAGTTGGGACGGAAGGAGTATAAGATATTATTTATATACACAAAATGACCCCCCTAAAAAAATCTTCTCATTTATGAGACACATTCGGAATATTAAGTTCCCAAAATAAAATGAAAAAAATCAAATTAGAAGGGGGTCAAACCTCTTGGATGAAAAAATGAATTAGATTAATTAAATGATTTGAATAACTCGGAAGAGAGTCTCTAGTCCGATGTTGCATAAATATGATACATGTTATCATATATGTGTGGATATATTGTGTATCACAAAAAAAATGCGGATATGGTCGAATGATAAAATTTCACTTTGCCAAGGAGAAAATGCGGGTTCGATTCCCACTATCCGCCCAAGAGAAAGTAATTTTTATAATATGCTAAAGGATTGGGTACAATTGGTCGTGATAGTATGGTAAATCTACTCCCCCCTCCAATTCCTACTACCCCAAAAACAAAAAGGGAGTAAGAGCGGAACCTCCCCTGTTTTTGGATAAAATAAAAAAAGATGTTGCGGAGAAATGATTTAAACCCGTGACTTCAAGGTTATGAGCTTTGCGAGCTACCAAGCTGCTTTACCCCGCGCTGAAGAGAAGAAGTCAAAACTAATAAACAAAGAAGGATTGAATGTGTCCCTCTATCATATCTGTACAAATAGAATAGTACATTTATACAGAATGGTAAAAAGGCCCTTTATGATCATTGACCATATAAATCAAATAAAAGATTAATCCTTACCAACTTGATCTTATTGCTTTTGGCAACAAACATGCATGAACTATTTCACGAAGTATGTGTCTGGATAGTTCGAAGTCTCGATAGTTAGCTCTCGGTATTCGGTAAAAAAAATAGCGACGAAGATGTGTAGGTGCATTATTTTGTGGCGGGGATTGTAACTTTTCATAATTTCTCATTTGTCACTCAATGATGGAACTTTACTTATTTTTTTTTTTTGAGGATCGACGAATCAAATCTTCTCTCAAGCTTTTCCTTTCTATAATGGTTCAGGTCCTATTAGTATTCATGATATATGTCAAATCCTAGATGTAGAAATAAAATAGAAGAAGGTAGGCCTTCTCACCATCGAAAAAAATGAGATTACCACACTACAGGAAATCACACCTTTTGTGACGAAAATATTTTCGACGCATGAATTTCGTCATATTTAATTACTCAAAAGTGACGACTTTTACTTTCGTCACTAAAATATATCATTTAGTGACGTAATTTGTGGTTGTCATTATTTGTAAATTTATTCGTCACTAATTAGTCTATTTCATGACGAAATTAATAAATGCATTACCATATTTTTAAAAGATAAGTGTTTTTAACAATACATTAGAGTTTAATTTTTTAATGACGATTTTATTGAATTTGGTGACGAAACTTACCGTCATCAGTAAAATATATTTTTATAACAACTATAAAATTGTCATGAAATTTTTGAAAAATTAGTGACATCATGTATATTGTCATAAATATCTAACTATAGTGAAGATAAATAGAAATCCTTACAAGTTTTAATAGAAGAGGAGCAATATTATAATGCAACACACGATTTTCATCATAATTTGTCAAGCAAATTATACAAATTTCAATTTAATTTTTGTTTGATAACAAATTTATTGTTATCTAAAATTTCTTCTTTACTAATTATTACATCCCATGACAACATTAATAACATCACAATTAATATAATTTAAAATAAATAAAAGTATAATATTTTAGCTATAAATTATGAGAAAATTAACAAGAAAATAATACTTTATTAAAATAATAATATGATGATTAAATGAAATATGCAAATATACAATAATCATAATTTGGAAAATTTTGACAAATAATCATGTTTTGAAATCTACAGCAAAACCAAATTAATTTCTAAATCAACTTCTTCCAATGAAGACATTACAATGATATGTTGAATCTGAAATTTTGCGTGCTCTAGCTTACATGTTAGCTAGCAGCAGAAAACCAGCAATAGCAGAATAACAACCCTTCAGAAAAATCCAAGAAAATCCTTCGGAATCAAAATACACTGAATCAATGAAAAACAATGCAGAACAAACTAAAACATTAAAGCAGATACCAATGACAAAACAACAATAACTAGCAACAGCGCACACAAATTGAGCAGGTTAGACTAGCATAGAAGAAAAATCAAATAATTAACAAAGAAACCAAGACCAAATAGAAACAACGAGAAAACCCAGTGCTCATCTGGACTAAAACAAAAGAATATCTATCAACTATTAAAACAAAGTAAAAAACGATCCATGGAAATTAATGTCCAACAACAACCAAATCCATCCAGATTTAAAAACAGAGAATACCAATATAGTAATTATCAAAGCAATCCCCAACCTGCAAAAATTAGAAAGCAACAGCATCAACCATGGAAAAACCCATGATCAGCATAATCCAATAGATTAATACATATAGCTAAAATTTCTAAAAATCTTGTCCTCCAAGCTGCATTGGACATAAGGATTTCGAAGCAATAGCGAATTTATGTAGTTGATTGATACTTGATGCTAAGGTGCGGAAGCTGCCCTTTGCAGTCCAGGTATCCTATCCTACATAAGTCGGCTAAAACCAAGAACCAAAAAATAACCAATTCCAAAAGTTCTCGTTGAGGCTGCTATAGCATACAACAACACACCACAACAGAACTACATCGAAACTCCACCAGTAGAATTAACACAGAGCCTAACCAACAAGTGTCAAAAGAACAAATATACATAACAACAAATTGGAAAACATCAGAAATTCAGCTGATAATCAGTAGAACAGACTAAAAAATTTCCCAACAATAGCAAAATAAGCATAAATTCCAGAAAAAATAAAAATGGAAAACAACAGCAGCCAAAACCAAGAACAACATCAACAACAAATACTGGGATGCTTCAAGGCTAAAACGAAATCAGCATGGATCCAATAAAAGTAAGAATAAATAAATTATCTATCATAAACACTAAAAATGCTCCATAATAAGATATGAAGCTAATGATACCTTAAAGCATGCACAATAATATATCAAAGTCACACATTAGACAGAATTCCAACAAGTTTTTCAATTTTAGGTTTAGAAGGAGGGTAAAAAAAAAGGCAAGTACATATAACTTTAATAATGAATTCTCAAAATAGCGTATCTTAATGGAAGACTTTGTTTTTTTTTTTCACAATAAGATGAACAACTGGGAAAATGTACCAATACAACGTAGCTTCATAAAAGATTACTCCAATTATGATAACCAAATTCCTATCTACACTAATTTATATGTTGCAAGGATAATGCTGGAAATGTGTAGTACTTAGAAAAGTATTACGACATCTTTAAAAAAACAAGATGCATAGTTCAAAACGAAGTAAAACAGGCTTACCTCAGAGATCTCCCCCAGAAAGAACTAGGACAAAAACTTGGAGGGATTTCAAAGTTTCTATGTTATTTTTTTCCCTCCCTGATTTTATTCTCCAATGGGCCAAATTCATTGCCATAAGGAGCACAGCATAGGGAATAGCTATGGGATCAATTTCCCATCTATTCTTTTGTTCATTATACCAAGTTCTGGATGCAAATTTATCTCGATCCCGAAGAATATGTACTTACGTTCAACATTTCTGAATTCAGATATAATGGAACAAACACTTATTGGCGCACATATTAGAGCTAAACTTCTGCAGTGATATTAGAAAAAGACAATAGAATACAATATCTCATACCTCATATAAGGTTGTAAGCTTCGATGACTTGGCTGTCGAACCATATTATTTTTTCATCTATATCACGCCAGAGTTTCTCTCTTACGTTAGAAGAATCCCAATTTGTTTGGTTAATATCAGCACCTACAAAGCATATAATATAATGACATGCAACCAATTTGCAAGATGGAGAAGATTGCAGCAATCGTATAAACTTAAACACATGACTGGTCAAATGCATAGCTCTAAATGACAATATCAGAGAATTTCTAGAAGGGTTGCTGTTTTGATGGAGTGGATTCAACCAAATATGGTAAATCATAGGAAGTCGCCGAGATAGTTTTTATTTAATAAAATTGTAAAACTATCATTCAATATCATTATTCATGCAGTCTACCAAGAAAAACTTTAATATTGGGGGATTATACGAGATCAAACAGGGGCAGCATCTGTTTCTTCACAACTAGGCCCCCAACATTAACATTATCTTCACTAAATCCAAATATAGTCCTAGTCCATGGTGAATTGTAGCGTAAAATTTTAAACATTAGCCTATGATGAAATCATCTTGCATATAGAATAATAAAGCATAACAGCGTTACAACATCATATGATCAAATGCTTCAAAATTTGATGTTGAGATTCCATAGAACTAGTTCTTGGTTAAAAGAAATTTGTGAAATAATAAAATAAAAATTGAGCTAAATTGTAGGAGGAAAAGAGATTATAAAGCACTGTATTAAGGTTCAGAATTATTACAAAGGAATCCTCTGCCCAACCAAAAGCTGAAAAACAATTTAAAGTTGAATCTTTGCCACTTGCTTACGTTTGCAGACTGAATTTACAGATTAATGAACTATGTAATTTGGCATCCCATTCAGTGTAAATAGAAATTAGTTGCTTACATGCTTATAATTATTGAAAATAAATATGTAATTAAAATTTCAATAATTTGATTACTATATCAGCTTCTCTATTTGTTTTGTTGTGCTTCTTGCATCTGCACATATATGCGGCCATAAGAATACACTTAATTATCTCCTGAATTTATCCGAATTTATGTCTAAGTGTATGCTAAGCATGTTCAGATTTTGTTTGTTCGTGACTTTTAGAAATTTTCACTTGCATGCTTACTACTGTGAAGCCTAGCTGCTGCTTTTATGTTTCTAGACTGTCCTAATTGTGTTCAGAAATTTTTTTCCTTTTCTATTAGGTGTTGTTTTTATTATGGATTGTGAAATGATTTCTTTTGGTTGTGTGAGCCTTGACTTCTCAAGCAAATGAAACTGGAGGGGCTCAGGTTAATCCTAGTTGTCAGAGTCAGGCTGGGAATCAGTCATTCCCTTCTCAAGGCCAACGTGTTGAATATGCATTCTATCCTATATACAAGATTGTAACTACAAAAGTTTTATTTCACATGCAAAACAACTTTAGATTAAGAAGTGAGTCACTGAAACTCTTTTGTTATTGTCCTAAATAAATGATATCATAGAAGTTCTAATACTAGCTGACAGAGGATAAAATCACCATCCATAAACTACAATGATTAAAATGAATCAAACACATACAGAAGCACAAACACACCTGCATAGATAGAGAAAGCCAAAAGCTTTCCAAGCAAAACAAGATTATTAGCACAAGAAACAATTCAACACAAGAGTCAAAACAAGAAAGCCTTCCACTCTATGTTTGGAGTATGAGTTCGTTTAATAAATTGTATCAAAGCTCTTTGACCATTTGTAAGAGTGGAGAATATCTCATCCTTGATCCCAAGTATCGGATTCAACATAAAGATTGTCACATCCTGCACAAGAAAACCTCAAACAACTCTTTTGGATTTGTATGAATATAACTTTCTGAAAATCCAAAATGGCTTCGAATTTTAAAGAAATTGTTGTATCGCTAACAATAAATAAAAGATGGAATGCAGACTAAATCAAACTTATTTCAATTTTAGCATTACAGGCTTACAGGAAATACCAGAATCCATAATCCAAATACTAGTCAAGAAATTATAATAGAAATAGAACCGTTCAGTACTTACCTACGCAAAACAACGTGGTTATTGAAGACTATGAGTCTATGACGGTCTTGAACCATTAGTCAGACCATAGATGCAATTTCAAGGCTGTGGGTTTCTCTTTGGAATTTCATAGAAGACTTGCGCATTTGCTGATGGGTTACGGCGAAGTGATGTTGCAGTAATTTTTTTTATTTTTTTTTTTGGTATTGAAAGGTTAAGAATCAAAATATGATGTCAAGACTTCAAACATCATTACAGTTTCGCACTTCGGCGGATTTTTTTTTTTGTTTTTTGTTTAGGAGGGAACTAATTGGCGCTATTATTTTGGTTTTGGAGGGACAGATTTGTGGAGCTTTTGGAACAAGAGTCATAATTTATTTCATTATTTAAAGGTCCATTTATTAGAATCATTAGATTATATATGTAAAGGCCTAATAACAATTTATTTGTTTTATCTCATTTTTTAAGAAAACAAAAATTGTATTAACTTGCTTTGTGAGTATTATTTTAATTTTTAAAAGTATTGTGATAATAATAATAGTATAATAATTATAATAATTTACATTGAAAATATAATAAATTTATATATAAATATATGGACAAATGCTTGTGTGAGATCATATTACGAAAATTATTTCATAAAGTGCTTGAGATAGATTGTAAGAAGGGTCGACCTATCATTAAAGTATACTTATTATATAGGTAAAATATGTTTATTTGTAGTTAAAATATATCAATAATAAACTATATTATAACACACTAAAATCATACTTTAATTTATAATTCAACATATTTTAACGACTATTAAATATACTTTAACTATATAATAAGCATATTTTAAGACATCTCACAAACAATCTCACGTAAGTAACGTCACACAAAATACTTTGCCAATATATTATTTGATTGGTGAAAAAATATCACTATTCAATTATCTCAAGAATCATTCATAGTATAAACTAAGTGTTCAAGAGTTAAGTATAATATTTTATTTTAAAGGCTATAATTTTAATTAATAAAAGTATAATTTTTTTAAGAAAATAATAAATGGAAATATAAAAGGTATTGTCGTTTGAATATATATATATATTAAAAATCAATAATGTGTATGAATATAATTTTGACACATAAGAAATATATTGATTATTTTAACTCATATACGAAAATAAAGTAAAAGTTGGTTTCTTGTGTCTCCATATGCACAAGGTGTGTAAGGGTGAAATATTTTATTCAAAAGGGTATACACTGTAATTAATAAGAGTATAACATTTTATTTTAAAAGGTATATACTTTCATTAATTTTTATTTATTTTTTTCAAGAAATAAATAGTACACAGTCCTTATACTAAAGAATATATCATTTGATACTAAAGAGTATCTGCACGCGGTATCCCGAGACATTCAAGTTTTAGCCATAAAACTTAAAAGAAAAAAAATGAAAAATTAAAGTATAAGTAATTCTAAAATTTATATGAAAAACTATTGTAAAAATATAATAATATTATCTAAAATTGTTTGATAAATGACATAAATATCTAATAAATTTGGAATTATATGATCAAAGATTATTTTATTAATATAAATATACAACAAATTTAGAATTAAATGATGTTGACATAAAATTTGATGAAACTTCTTTAAGTTTTTGATAAATGAAATAATTATAATGCTATTCAATGGTTCTTTTAATATTCCAATCAAATTTAGAGATTTAAAATAAAAATATTCTCTCTATTTCATAATTATTTTCACATTTTCCTATTTAATTCATTTTATAAAAAATTCAAATTTTTAAATACTCCCTCCGTCCCAGGCTAAGAGGGTCATTTTTTCATTTTTGTCGTCTCATCCAAAGAGTCTCATTTTCTTTTTTACACACATGGGACCCACATACCCCTTCTAATGAGGTGCCCCTGATTGAAAGGTCAGGGGTTCAAGCCCCCCGGAGCGCAATGGTGGAACAATTAATATTGAGGGCTACAAGCGGCAGTGTGGGAGGCTGAAACTCAGTGGGAACCTGCGGCTCGGTGGGAACCTGCGGCTGAGCTAGGGGGAGGGTCAGCATGGAGCAATCACCAGCATGGAGCAATCACTTGGGGATCGACTCCTTGTGCGCAGTAGTTAAAGATATTAGGAACCTGTGATCCATTGTGTGGTTACCGCGATTTACTTGGAGGCAGTTCTGAGGGGCCGGGACTGTTTCCTCGAGGACTAGTCGGGCGTAAGCCCGGAACCTCGGTATCAAAAAAAAAAAAAAAAAAAAAAAAAAAAAAAAATGAACCCACACTCCCACTAATACAACCACCCACTACACATTAAACAATAATATTCCATAATCTACGTGTCAAAAAGCAAATGACCCTTATAAGGAGGGACGGAGGGAGTATATGATATACGAAATGGGGAAAAAAATGTTTAATGCAGCTTTGTTTGTTTACTTTTTATTATTAATGCAGGTTTAGTATTATTTATTTCCTTATTTTAGTTAGAGTGTAATAAAATCAGATTATATAAATCTCACCCACCTCTTATACATATAACAATTTGAAATGACATAAAGTTAAAGAGTCCAACTGCTATGCATCTAGTGCACCGGTGCACTGAATGATCATAACTGTTACATTATATTTTATTTCGATCTCAACCATCAAATAAAATAAAATAATAAAAAATTTAAAATATAACTATCCACTGACCTCTATTTTTAAATCATTAACCCCACCACTGATTCACCCAAAATTAAAATATATCCTACTTAAATTCCTCACATAAAGAAGTATAAATTTATTAAGGAATTCAACTTATCCTAAATTCAAATCCTTTATTCCTACTTATACTAAAAACAAACACCACAAATCATAGGAGTTTCAAAGTTCTTATTTCAATCTTTTCTTTGAATAAAGTTGGATATGTATGAATAAAGTAGAGGGGGAATAGATTTTCATTCTTCGTATTATGTTATGATATTTAATAGACTGACTTGTACGTGTACTTTTGAATGAACCAACAATATATTTTCTTGAAATTGTTTTTCGTGAAACAAGATCATTTATTTATTTATTCAGTAGCATTTTCCCAAGTTACATAGTTTGATATTAGCCATATTAAATCTCCAGGATTAAAGTAATAAGCAAGAAAGGATTTATTCTTTTACATAAGTCGTATCAATTCCGTAATGATCAATGTTTGATGATTACTGGAGTGTGATTTTCTCATGATAAATTAAATGCACCTCACTTGTTTGTGAATAGTCTTGAGTAAAATCTGCATAAACATGGGCACCTTTCATCTTTATATATTTATTATTCTTTTAACTTTATTGTACTATATTCATTTATGAATGTAGCTTGAGCACCATTACTTCAGTTTATACATAATGAACAAAAATTTCACAGTTGTTGGTGTATATAATTGAAAATGTATTGTAATTTTTCTGCATCATTCTCTCTTTAGGTATTAATGTCACTCTAGACAAATCACTTTGTCATCTTCTATTTGGACTCCAAAGCAGTGGTCTTATCAAATCTAGCCGTGTTTTGTGATGAATTGGATGGAGATGAAAAAAGAGAAAGTGATGAATTTTGAAGTGAATTGAGATCATACGGTAGCCTTAATTAGTGTAGTAATCTATTGCTTAATGTAGCATAGTAATTTATTGAAGTGAATTAAGTTCATTACTAGTGTAATTGAGGTTGTCCTTACTTCATGCACTTGTTATTTGTTACATGAAGGCTTTATTATGTGGGTTTAGATTTTTGGAATTCTTTTCAGAGTGCCTTTGAGACCTTACATCTACTTTGAGTTTTGAAGTTCTAAGTAATTAGTTTACATTGCTAGCCTCAATTTTTATGGTGTTTTGAAGTAAGAGCTTGTTTTTGTACTCTGTGTTTGACACTGCTATGTTTACATTTCGAAATAAGTTGAAAAAGAGTAGAAAGAACATCAATTATAAAGTTCCTCATAGAAGGACTTAAAGGTTATTCCTTTCAGTGTGTAATTATGTGTAGTATATAGATTTCCATCAATATTGTATCTATTAAAGACACTTTGCAGTTTTCATAGGGCTGACCAGCCAAGTTTGGTATATTTCATTGACATTTAACATGCAATGTGTTTCTTTACCCTACTTTAGCCAACTTGAATTGGAGCATTTCAAATATGATGTGTGTGAAATGAACTGCATTAATCTATTGCTAAAAATAATAATTAGTAAGCTTTCCCAATCATTATTTATCATTTTATATGAAAAGATGTGGCATGTTGGATAAGTTCTGTGAGATTTTATGATTTCATCTCTTGTTATTTCAGATTATAATTTCAGCTATCCTAAAAGATATTGGGGAAGGACTTATCTGTCTTTTCACTTCTAGAGATCCCTGAATTGCTTTAGGTACCCAATGTATACTTGTTTAACTATTCCACACCTTGTTTATATAAAAATATGTGTTTATAGCTTATCTTTGATATAATTGTCTCTATGATTATAATGGTGGCTGCAGTCTTGCAGCTTTGTGTTCCTGTTGGTTCATGGATGAATGATGCGACCTTTCTCTTCCTCTTTTAGCTCCCATCTTTCCTTTAGGCCATCTCCAGCGGAACGGTAAAATGGTGTAAAAGTCCAATTTTGCCGTGAAATTCATCTCTAGCGGCACGGCATACAGGACGGCATTTTTGTGTAAGATATTTTAACCGCACCAAAATTGTGTGGGTTTGCCGTGAGAACTATCCATTTTTATTTATTTTTTAATTGTTTTTAAGTTTTTTTAACCATAAATTATTTTTTTTATTTAACTTTAAAATGAAGAGGTGACTGTAATTTTTATTTGGACTATTTTATTTTATTTTTATGTATTATGTATTATGTATGTATATATTTTTTTAAATATTTTTTTAAAACAATTAAATTAAATATGAGATTTAAATATAAAATTAAAATTACATTATACAATGCATAATTAAAATTACATTACACAATACATAATTAAAATTACATTTTACACAATATATAATTAAAATTACATTACACAATACATAATTAGAATTACATTACACATTATATAAAATTACATATTAAAAAACTTAAAGTAATACAATAAAATAAAACTAAATATGTAGATCATTTTCTTAATAATCGGATAGGCCACCTCCAGAACCCCCTCCAATATTTGGAAAAAATTATCCAAGCAAATCAAATGCAGTGTTAGAATTTTGTTGGTGCATTTGTCTTCTTTTATGGAGAATATTTTGTTGCTCCATTTTCAAGAGTTCACGCATTTCGGGATCAGCAATGGTGTTCAAATCTTTCATTATAATGTTATCTTCTCTAATTTTTTGTTTGAACTCGAGTTTTTGTCGCATCAATTCAGTATCTCGTTCTTTTTTATGCGCAGATTCAGCTAAAAGTTCACGTAATTTCTCATTCTCTTCTTTCACGATGTTCATAAAGTTTGAAGATTCTTCACCTTGTTTTCTCTTCATTTTGGCTTTTTTAATCCCCATTGGTCGTCCTGATGAAGAACCTCCACTAAAATTTTCATCACTTAAATTGATATTAAATTCATTAAAAGAAGGTTGTGGAGAAATAGGTGATTCCGAGGTATTTTCTTCTGGCTTTGATGTCTCTTCCTCTGCAGATTCTTACACAAATTTATTTATAATTGACCACACATGCATAAATTTAAACCCATCTCTGTAATCCTTTTGTTTTGACATCAATTCATTTGCCATTTCCCACTGCAATAATATAAATAAATGAAAGGAGTTTATATTATATTAAACTGCTAAGATTTGTAAAAAAGAAAAAAAAGAAAAATGTCTCTTACCATAATTTGGTCATTTGCACCACTTGGACGTGAATATTCAACTTGCTTCAGACATGCCCAAAACTTTCTACATTCTTTAAGAATGAGTTTGAAACGGGTTTGCAAGGATCTGTGGCTACGCTTTGCTACTTGACTAGGTCGTTCAGTGTTGTAGCGTTGTTCAACACGATTCCAAAATCGATCTTTGGTTTGATGTCTACCCACGATTGGATCTTGTGAGATGTCGAGAAATATAGTACAAAGACGTTTATCCTCCACAGGAGTGAAATTAGTTGTACGCTTAGATATTTTTGGTTTGAAAGATATTGTAAGATAAATGAGTAGGAGAGATTGGAAAAGTGTGTGGAAGATTAAGCTAATGTGCAATCTATTTATAGGAAAGAAATGGCTTTTAATCTTTAAAAAAAATAAATTGATCCGACGGTTGAGTTTTAAAGATGACATCCCCTATCAACGACTAGAATTGAAAGCACAAGGATTGTGCTTTTTGGTGTGAGCAAATTTGTATCCACTGATCCGACGGTTGAGAATTAAAGATGACATCCCCTATCAATGGCTACAATTGAAAGCACAAGGATTGTGCTTTTTGGTGTGAGCAAATTTGTATCCACTGATCCGACGGTTGAGAATTAAAGATGGCATCTCCTATCAACGGCTATAATTGAAAGCACAAGGATTCTGCTTTTTTGTGTGAGCAAATTTGTATCCACTTATCCGACGGTTGAGAATTAAAGATGGCATCTCCTATCAACGGCTATAATTGAAAGCACAAGGATTGTGCTTTTTTGTGTGAGCAAATTTGTATCCACTGATCCGACGGTTGAGAATTAAAGATGGCATCGCCTATCAACGGCTATAATTGAAAGCACAAGGATTGTGCTTTTTTGTGTGTACATTTTTTATTATATAATGGAGATTAGGGCAAGTCATTATAACGCACTGATATTTGCTTTTCCCTTCACATTCTATCTATTATCTTTTTCCACCTCTCTACCTTTACTTCTCTACTCCTACTTTAAAGAAATGAATTTCCATAGCAATATATCATTCTCAAGCTCTTCATCTAGTGATGATGAATCAATCCTGGAAAGTTATGACTTGGAACAAAAAATTATTGTCCAACAAATATAAAATAACAATCTTATGATAGCTGCATTTCTTGACCAGTAAAATGCAACTTCTAGTCATGGTGGCTCAGTTCCAGGTCGGAGAACCATTTTTCGTGATCGAGAAGCTGCTGCAGAAAATCTCTACAACGACTATTTTGCGGAGAATCCAACATATAATGAAGAACAGTTTCGTCAGCGTTTTCGGATGTCTCGTACTTTGTTCCTTACCATTGTTGATGCTGTAAAAGATCAAGATCATTATTTTCTGCAACGAACAGATGCAGCTGGGAAGCTTGGACTATCAACTCTTCAAAAAGCAACAGCCGCAATTCGTATTCTAGCATATGCAGTTCCAGCTGACTCAACCGATGAGTACGTATATTATATAATTAACTAAAATAAAATCATTTATTATCTGCCACGAAAATTATGATTTACTTACTAAAACATTAATTTCATATTCCTTAATATTTTTATAAATATTTATTTTTAAAATAATTTCTTTTGTATCATCAAAATTTTATTATTATTTTTTGTTGTATATTTTTATGTATAATTAAGAACCAAAATTTTAAAACAGAAGTATTAGGTAGCAATATATGATACCCAAAATGGATATCATACTTCTATTCATGAATAAGAACCAAACTTCTAAAACAAATCTAATATGGGTAATATTGGGTACCTAAAATCATTGATTGAGATAAAGAATAGTGTGCAAATTTATATCTAAGCATATCATGCCATAAGCTTAATAAAACACATGCAATTTTTAGACGTCTGCTTTGTCATCATCTGAAAATATCTTGTGTTAAATTTAACCTTTGTGCTAATTGCTATCAATTCAAGGAGTAAATAACATCCTTATTTTATGAACAATGTATAAGCTCAATATTGTCTTACATTATATATAAAATGTGTACATAAAAAAATAATTTTTCTTAAACAATGTAATTTTTTCAATGGATAACTAGAGGTAGTATTAGAAATGTATATAATAAATTTCAGAATACACTAAAATTATAAAAAATAAAGTTAGCAGTTGTGATAGAGTTGTATTTTGATTTAGTATAAAATTAGTGTCACATTGTTATTTTTTATATAAATTGTATTTATAAATTTGTTGATGTGTGAGTATTTATTTTATGTCGACAATATTTGAAATAAAAATTATCTCACATAAAATAATTTTTACGTTTTTTTCATTGATTATTAATTTTTATTAAAAATATTATTACTTTTCATTAAAAATATTATCACGTTTTATTTATATAACGAATTGCTCGTGAAATAATTACCTGCAGCATAATTATTTTTCTATTAAAATATTAATTCTTTTTTCGAATGGTTCATGAAATAATTCTCTACATCACAATTACTTTTTATTAAAATGTTATTACTTTTTATCCGTAGGACATTTTCCAGTAAGGCAGTTTGATATTTGTAATAAAATAGATAATAAAGTAGCAAGATTAAAATAATTACAATAATATGTATATTCTAACATTTACTATAATCTGCATATTAAAAACCATTGTTTAACAATATTAAATACTACTTTTTAACACTATAAAATCCTCTCGTTAAACAACATATTCTGTCGGATATTATATCTAGTTTTATACATTTTTCATCATGATTTGAAATTTTTAGACTAACACCACTTTATACTCTTAAAAAGAAAAGTTGATTGTGAATAAAAAGGAAAATATTAGAACATACATTACATAGTTTTAAGCTTCAAATATACATGGGTGGTTAAAAAAATGGATATGCAATTTTAGATAACACCAAACCCAAAATTAGAAAGGGAGATAAAAGTGCAAACTGAAAGCAAATGGCAGAATGGAGAATAACATGTCTTGAATATATAATGCTTTATACCAAAGAAAAAATAAAAATGAAAATGAAAGCACTGCAATTAATTAAGAAAGAATGCTGAATTATAATGCCTTTTTATGTGGTTTAGCTTTGATGCCCGCTTTTTATAAAGTTGGTTGTAGTTTAGTGGGAGAAAGAAATGGTGTTACCTAGAAAAAGAAGTTATCAAGATATCATATCCCAACAGTTATGAGATTCTAGAAATGTACAAATTAGATCAAGATTATGAACTTAAAAGTACCTTGGCGGAAATCCAACAAGTGATGAATCTGTAACCAAGAATTGCAATTTTATACATTCAAACTCCACTTACATAAATAGTGACTTAAATATTGTATTTTAAACGAATAGTACTTTATAAAGATCATAGGAAATAAACATATATTTCTTGTGCAATGCTCCCAAAAAATATATTTTTATTAGCACATCATCTTCAATAGAAGTGTCATTTTGTCAAAACTCAATATTATTTCTACCTACTAAACTGAACTCATATTTCATTGTAGAAAATCACTTTACCCAATTCATGTTTCGCCCGCCGAGTTCATTCTGGTTCTTTACTCTGTGTAGGTGTGCTTCTTCAGCTAATTCTTCAAATCAGTTGCAAAAGTAGACTATTTAACACTTAGACATTGATTTATCAAAGTAAAACAACAACAAACAACAAAAGGCAATCAATCTTAAGATAACCTGATGAATGCCTAGATGTCTGATTTCTTGAATTTCAGGAGCACTTACCATCTCATTGCCAGTCAACGTTCAACTTCTAGAAATATATAAGCCGGTCGCTGGAAGATGATTTCAACGTCGCAGTCGGAATAAGGCTATTTCTTAGTTGCTAAGATTTCTCTTCTTTGCTATCAACACTCCACGAGTGTCTCTCTTTAATATATATATATATATATATAAAGAGAAAAATGGAGAAATAGAGAGAGAAAGAGAGTGCCAACCTACTTATTTGGGAAGGAGTCACCCTCCACATCAAGGGTTACTGCGGAATTCTATTTGTCCACATAAAGCAGGTTGGCTCCTTAAGTAGTCATACATATTCTCACCTCATTTCACACTTCATTGCAGCCCTATAATATGGTTGTCTGCTGTTATATTCCTTCTCGCCAACATAAATGGCGAGTATTAAAAGATATCTATTTACCGAACATATAACATCCATGGGGTGGGGATGGGGGTGGAGGGACTTTTTTTTAATTCAAAAGAAACTATATCAAGCTTCTAAATTAAGCATGTTTCAAATAACCTGTACATTAATTACTGCAAGACATGCGTAGAACAATTCAATTTGCATCTATGAAAAGTAACATTATTCAATGTGTAGCTATTCTATACGTAAGTTAAAACAAAAGTAATGTATTTTCAATAATACCCCTTTCCCTCCAATTATAACCTGACTTTGAGGAAGAGATATTCTTTAAAAATCGTTATCATTTATAATAACAAAATCCATAATAAAAGAGATGGAATCATAACACAATTTGTCATTCAATTTACTTGGACAGTGGATATCATAAGACCTTCAACCCTTCAAGGAAAAGGAGTTAAAATATTTAATAAATCACCCAATGCAAAATGAATTTATTATTTGTAATAAAATCACAAAAGTAAAACTGACCTAATAGCCAATTCTAATAATCTAATGAACAACAATTAAGCAATTCTCTTTCCACCTCCCGATCAAAATCTTAATGAAGATATCCTTATAAAATGCTACCCTGAAAAAATAATTGATCCAAACCTAAAGATTAACTCGGTAAACTATTTAATTTTGTCATCAGTTTTACAACAGCTAAAAGAAATTGTTGAGGGCTCAAACGATCAATCTCTCGACTTCTCCATTAAAGTAATTATACTCGATAAAGGTAGGGCTTTCAAATCTATTTTATGCAGGTATTGATTCTTCCTCCACACTGATAGTTTTGATGGCATGAACATACCTCTGTAAATACTGATATCATAGAGTGCCACGGCTGAAGCACTTTTCTGCCCCCTTCGTGCTTCTTCCCCTATCCCATCAAATTCATTCTTGGCCATAAACATAGCATCTTAGTTTGTTCCTTTGCGCATCACACTACAACATAATTTTCACCACCTGCATTGCATTAATATAAATTCAATAATCTTTCCAACACATTACACTACAATACTGGTGTGATCTCATGCATCACAGATCAACCACAAATATACCTAACTATAAACTGCAACTAAAATAACACTTGACTTCTTTGACAGTCTACACAGATAAAAGCCTACGAATATATTGCAACATATGTAAGAACAAACTAATTCAACCCATCACAAATTAATCGTTGAATGAAAAAGAAGAACGTCCCAATTCATCGTCAGGGCTTGAACAGAATATTGAGAAAAACATTGCAAACAATCATGAAAAGAGTAGATCGACAATTTCACGCGCAAATCGTTATAACCCTTAGACCTAAAATTGTACGAAAATTTCACCTTAATCCAATGCTTCGCCGACGCAAATAGAGCCACTAGAAATTGATTCTGAGAATGAGATATTAAATTTTCATAACATAAAAACGGAAGGAGAGCATTGAATTGAATAACGCAATAAAAATTCATAACATAAAATGGAAGGAGAGCATTTAATTGAGTAACAAAAAAATTGTGTAGCTCGTCAGATTTTATTCCTTCTTAATAGTAGGTTAATGTGGTTGTTAGTGGATAACAAAGGGATTATCTGTACTAAGCTAACTTAAAATATGGAGAGAGGTTTGCCCCCTAGGTAGTCTTGTGCCTTTTTGAGGGGGTGAATTAGTGATGATCATTGTCATGGGTTGTCCCCATATTTATATTAGATAACCTGACGTCATCCGAATCTGGATACATGTCAGGTTACTGTATAATATATGCATACAGTGTGAACATTAAATGCATTTAGCCTCACGTGAATATCTTTAGGGGATCTCTGCGTATCTCGAGCAATTGGGGCAAGTGGCCTAGTAGCCCTCCCTTCTGGGTAGTGAGGCGGACGCTCCTCGCAATTTGGGGGCCTTTGGGCCCTTATTGGGCGTGGGACCATTAAGCCGAATGGATGAACATGAGGGATGAGAGTCCATCTCCGAGGCCCTACTACATTAGTCTCTGGGTTTCGTCATCACTAGCATATGACGAGTGGAGGCGGAACCTTCTCAATGCATGCACGCGCCCTAATCTTGAATTTTAAATTTTTGAAGTGATGTCTTTGGAGGGCTAGGGATCTTGAAGCGACATTTCAAGATCTTGGGGTGTTTTTCGACACGCCTTTTCATCATTTAGGCTACCTAAGGTGTGCTCCGCATTGATTATTTTCTGAGTAGGGGTCACGTCGATTGGGGAGATGCGCTATAAAAAGGGGCCTTTCGTTGCTTTGATTCCTATTTTCCCTTTCAATGTTTTCGCTTCCAACTTGTAATTCTCTGCCAAATCTCTTTCTTTAGTCATCTGAAGTATGAATCTCGATGATCATCCCGCGGCTAGTCGGACCCCCGGCGGATGGCAAGTGGAGGAGAAGGGGTATCGGAATCCCTGATAGGCTTTTTCTGCGCACTATAATTTAATCCCCAAGTATGAAGGATATCAATTGTAGCGGTAAGTGACCAAGTTAAATTATCGAACCCAAGGGACAACTAACTATTTATTTTCTAATTATACTAGCTTAATCAGAATAAGGTAACCGATTTTTAATGTTTTGTTGCGAATTAACTAAAATACTTAAATAATAAATTGCAGAATAATTAAAAGCAATAAAATAAAATAAAAGCAAGTTTCTAATCAAGAGATAACGAACAGTTCTAAGGTATCAGTTAGAGACCAATTAATTTGGGTTATTAAACTTACGATTGTTCATTCATGCAGTTTCACTGAAAATACACCACATATCCCTGTTATCCCACCGAATATGATTCGATTCTAAGCTAACAGTATACCCTGGTTTAAATCCTAAGGTGCGCAAATATTACCAAGCCTTTTTCCTAGATACTAATCAAAGCAAGCAACAATACCTCCGGATGGTAAGCCCGACTAACAAGATATTTTCTGGAATTACTACAAGGTTCTATTCACTTCCTACTTGATTGTCTAATTGCATTGTTCCACTAAACTAATCAAGCATTTGACATACCAGTTCATGAAATAAAAGTGCTTATAGCGGAGCTACTCTAATCCCTAACAGATAGACAATACCAATCATGAACGCACACAAGCTAACACAATAATCCAAGCATTATAGCGGATGTCATGAATATCATATGAAGACGTTACGAAGCAGAAAAATATGTCTTAATAAAATAAGTAAAATCAAAAGCTCAACTGCATAAAATCTCAATCTTTGGTCTAAATCCCCAAATCAATTAAATCAATCCATCAAACCCTAGAACTGTATATAAAATTAGCCCATGAGGTCACAAGCAACACTCATGGCTAAGCAATTCATAACAATAATCAAAGTAATAGAAAGGAATAGATAGGAATGGTGAAACCCTAGTGTAGGAGCAATCTCACGTTCCTTCTCCGTCTCTTCAATTGCTTGATTTTCCCTTAATTAGCACTTGAAACCCTTGTGTAATTGGATGGAGGATGAAATCAGGTTGTAAATCTGATATGGAGGTGTTGGAGGTGTGAATTGATGATGGATTATGGATGGGTTCTCTCCAATTTGGGTCTCGATCTCCCTAATTGTTTCTAGGACTGATGTAGGGCTTTTTCGCGATCGAAACTGCTTCAGAATCGAGACTTGAGGGTATATATACGCTGCTGCATCGAACAGGCCCCGACTGGGCTCGATTTTGGGTCGCTCGGCACCTAGCTCGAGCCGAGCTGATAGCCGAGCGGCCCCCAAACCTGCCGAGCCGCATATGGGTGACACCAGCTCGGCAGCTTTTGGTCACGTGGAAGTGCCGCTCGCCGCTCGCTACCCGCCGAGCTGCAGAAACTGCACTGCGCGATCTCACCGTTTTGAGCATAACTTATTCATACGGACTCCAAATTAAGTGATTTTTGTGCTCACGTGTTCCTATCTTCCTTGGCTTTCTACCATATAAATAACTCTCAGAAACACCAACATTTGAATATGTAAAAAGTCATGCAAAGTGGCTCCTCGGTACAGCATGCGCGATGTTAGCACTTTGATCATAACTTTCTCGTTTGGAATCCAATTGGGGTGTTCTTTACGTCAAAACGACCCTCTCTTCTGTAGATTTCCAACCATATATCATATGATCAATTTAGACTTCTATAAGAATACAGAAATTTGTGCAACATGGACTGTATTTTTCAGCATTCCTTCTCACTTTCACTCCTCATTCCAACTTTGAACTTTTGATCATGTTTTACCCTTCAAAACTCAACAAAATACCTTAGTAGCATCAAATTCATGTAAATACTCAAATGTACTCAATTCCATGCAAAAATAATAACTTTCCTAAGCAAAACGGTGTAATGGGCATATATAAAATGCGTGAAATTCAACTCTCAACAAACCCCCAAACTTACATGTTGCTCGTCCCGAGGCAACGACCTATAAAACCAATAGAGTAATTGAGAGGAAATTTCATAACTTCACATCCAAGAAAATATAACAATTCAAAAATCATACTTCAAATACTAAGACAACCATCCATCTAAGAACATACAATTCAAATCAACTACTTCACTTTTTCGGAATGCTCATCCACCATTCTCACGGGTAGTATTTACGCTCATCGCTCAAGTGTGAGATATACACTTCAGGGTAAGGTGTTTACACTCAAAGTCAATTCAAACACATGAGTAACCATAAGCTTGGCAATCATCTCAACTCTCGACTAAAGGAATAATTTCAACAATAGGATCACAAAGGTCTTGCATTAGATTGTAATGTTGCTCTTTGGTAAATGTAGGAAATATATGGATATCGTGACTCAATCACTAGTAGAGAATCAAATAAGACTTACAACTTTTCAACAAACAACTTTACTTTCTTCTTTCTTCTTCAACGCTCTTCAATGCTTCTTGCAATTTGATTCCTCCTTCACTTTTGAACACCACATCCTTACTTGAAAATTTTTTTCTTCTTCCCTCTTTTCTTTTCTCTTTTTTTTTTTTCTTTTTCAAATAAGGGTACCAGTTTCGGGCACTACCCCTTTTCATGGGGTACCAGTTTCGGGCACTACCCCTTTATGCAACAATTTAACTACTCTTTTCATCCATTTTGATCACTTCCAACTTATTCTCCTTTTATGTTTCTTCACAAGATACCAAATTGACTCCTTCAACTCTCTACTAGGTAGGGATTTTTAAAGGCTAACAAAGGGATCAATTGGCTAATCACGTAGGCTTCCACAAAAATAAGACTTTTAGGCTCAAAAGGGTTAACTACGGATAATTTCAATAGGTAGGATAATAATTTGGCTAGTGACTAATAAATAACAAAGATGGCCTAAGATCATCTCCTATTGTCTAATCGAACACGTAGCTTCAAGCAAGATATAAAGCCAAGTTCTAGAATACGTGTGTATGAACGATACTCACAAGAATAAACTGAATCATGCAATTTGTCATGATTTCAAAAGGCTCAAATCTCACATGTCTATAGGAATGAACGAGCAATCCTAATCAAGCTACATAGTTAATCATCCTTGCACATAATCAAATTTCAAGCATCTCAATACCAAAGCACAATATCAAAATGCTTCTCAAGTACAATCATATAAAAATACCATCAAGTGCCAAGAAAAATCAGAAAATCATCATAGAGAACCAAAAATCAACTATACTAACACTAGGATCAACAAACAACACACAAAACAAAACACGAAACCTGGCAAATTGCAAAAAATCGAACTCTCAACACTCTCGAATAAATCGACAATATTAAAAATCCGCAAAAAATCGACTCTCCAAGTAATGCAAAAATTCTATTTCGACACTGCGAGACAAGGTATGTACGTTACCCCCCCAAACTTAGATCAAACAAGGTGAGAAACTAAGTTTGCAAAGAAGTATATACCGTAGTCGAGCAATACCTAATAAAATTCCTACACCAACACAGACATATAAAAGTAATAAAACGGAAGGGACAGCCCCCAACAGGCGCTCATGTTTAATATCGGAGAGTCACGACGTAATACCTCAAGCTCATCGGAATGGCCATGGATATCTTTCATCCTTTCCATCGTATTCTAATCGCTGTGCTTCTTCATCAATCCAATACTTATGGCAAGGGATGGCCTCGTTGGCAATCTTAAAATTTATCTTGACCTTGCCAACCATGTTAAGATCAAATTTCATCAACCTCTTCATTCTACTCCACCACTTATTCCTTCTTCTGACAAAAATTCCCAACCTCTCTTCTAACTTCTTTTTATCTCTAAAAATATGTGAGGAATCATTAGGTAAAACAAAGTCAATAGAAACAATATCATCAAATTCAATGTAACTTAAAGAGTTTAAAGGTTTAGAAATGCTCATTTCATTCTTCAAGTTCTTTTCGATTGCTTCATGGCTTTGCGCTTCTTCATTCTTTTCTTCCTCAACAATTGACTCCAGTTGATAGCTCAATTCAAGTGGAACCACTTGACTTAATCGAGTGGACTCCTCTTCGAGTTCTATTTCCTCAAACGACAGCATAGGACCTTCAAATTGCATTCCAGGGCACAATGGAACAACAATATCTTCCTCAAACTCCTCTTCATCCATTCTTTCCTCTTGTTGACCTTGAGAATTTAAACTTGAAGTGATGTTCGCAAGAAGATTGTTTATGTCTCTCGTTCTTTGATCAAACTCCTGCGATGCAACTTCCCTCTCCTGTGATTGAACTTTCATCTTTCTTTCTAGAGCTTCCAATATTCCCATGTTTTCTTCATGCTTCTTGATGGAAGTATCAAACGCGTCTTGTAATTCTTGGGAAACTCCGATCGATCCAGAATAAGTGTTCTCTTGATAAGGTTGATATAAATTTTTATTGTAAGCACAAGACCATTCATCTTCATATCTGACTTGACTGTAGTACTGAGAATGACTTTGATTCACTAAAGAATCATAACCATAATTCCTCTCATCCATGTAATATGGAGAACGAACCATAGCATTATGATTTTCATAGCGTTTCAATATTTTGTCTATGCATGGAGAAGGATCCATAACATTCTGATTTCCATATCTTTTCAATATTTCGTCCATCTCAGTACCTCAAAGACAATTTATAGTCAGAATATATCCAAATAAGAAAAATAAAAAAAGCAATAAAAAGTCCTAATTAAACTAGCAATAAAAGAAAAATAAATAATTAAGCCGTCCCCGACAATGGCGCCATAAACTTGATAGGCTTTTTCTGCACACTATAATTTAATCCCCAAGTATGAAGGATATCAATTGTAGCGGTAAGTGACCAAGTTAAATTATCGAACCCAAGGGACAACTAACTATTTATTTTCTAATTATACTAGCTTAATCAGAATAAGGTAACCGATTTTCAATGTTTTGTTGCGAATTAACTAAAATACTTAAATAATAAATTGCAGAATAATTAAAAGCAATAAAATAAAATAAAAGCAAGTTTCTAATCAAGAGATAACGAACAGTTCTAAGGTATCAGTTAGAGACCAATTAATTTGGGTTATTAAACTTACGATTGTTCATTCATGCAGTTTCACTGAAAATACACCACATATCCCTGTTATCCCACCGAATATGATTCGATTCTAAGCTAACAGTATACTTGGTTTAAATCCTAAGGTGCGCAAATATTACCAAGCCTTATTCCTAGATACTAATCAAAGCAAGCAACAATACCTCCGGATGGTAAGCCCGACTAACAAGATATTTTCTGGAATTATTACAAGGTTCTATTCACTTCCTACTTGATTGTCTAATTGCATTGTTCCACTAAACTAATCAAGCATTTGACATACCAGTTCATGAAATAAAAGTGCTTATAGCGGAGCTACTCTAATCCCTAACAGATAGACAATACCAATCATGAACGCACACAAGCTAACACAATAATCCAAGCATTATAGCGGATGTCATGAATATATTATGAAGACGTTACGAAGCAGAAAAGCATGTCTTAATAAAATAAGTAAAATCAAAAGCTCAACTGCATAAAATCTCAATCTTTGGTCTAAATCCCCAAATCAATTAAATCAATCCATCAAACCCTAGAACTGTATATAAAATTAGCCCATGAGGTCACAAGCAACACTCATGGCTAAGAAATTCATAACAATAATCAAAGTAATAGAAAGGAATAGATAGGAATGGTGAAACCCTAGTGTAGGAGCAATCTCACGTTCCTTCTCCGTCTCTTCAATTGCTTGATTTTCCCTTAATTAGCACTTGAAACCCTTGTGTAATTGGATGAAGGATGAAATCAGGTTGTAAATCTGATATGGAGGTGTTGGAGGTGTGAATTGATGATGGATTATGAATGGGTTCTCTCCAATTTGGGTCTCGATCTCCCTAATTGTTTCTAGGACTGATGTAGGGCTTTTTCGCGATCGAAACTGCTTCAGAATCGCGACTTGAGGGTATATATACGCTGCTGCATCGAACAGGCCCCGACTGGGCTCGATTTTGGGCCGCTCGGCACCTAGCTCGAGCCGAGCTGATGGTCGAGCGGCCCCCAAACCTGCCGAGCCACATATGGGTGACACATGGACGTCGTGTAAGCTCCGTGGGACACCAGCTCGGCAGCTTTTGGTCACGTGGAAGTGCCGCTCGCCGCTCGCTACCCGCCGAGCTGCAGAAACTGCACTGCGCGATCTCACCGTTTTGAGCATAACTTATTCATACGGACTCCAAATTGAGTGATTTTTGTGCTCACGTGTTCCTATCTTCCTTGGTTTTCTACCATATAAATAACTCTCAGAAACTCCAATATTTGAATATGTAAAAAGTCATGGAAAATAGCTCCTCGGTACAGCATGCGCGATGTTAGCACTTTGATCATAACTTTCTCGTTTGGAATCCAATTGGGGTGTTCTTTACGTCAAAACGACCCTCTCTTCTGTGGATTTCCAACCATATATCATATGATCAATTTGGACTTCTATAAGAATACAGAAATTTGTGCAACATGGACTGTATTTTTCAGCATTCCTTCTCACTTTCACTCCTCATTCCAACTTTGAACTTTTGATCATGTTTTACCCTTCAAAACTCAACAAAAACCTTAGTAGCATCAAAATCATGTAAATACTCAAATGTACTCAATTCCATGCAAAAATAATAACTTTCCTAAGCAAAACGGTGTAATGGGCATATATAAAATGCGTGAAATTCAACTCTCAACAATCCCTAAAGAGGGTGTTCCAAGACCTGCAGGAAGAGACTGAAGTTTCTTCGTTGCACCGAAGGCTTCGGGCGACGACCCGCTCCTACCTTTTTCGTTTGCTATGGCGGAGGATGTGCCAAATTTGGAGAATATCCAGGCACATATTGCTTTATATGATGGGGCACACAATGGAATATGGGCCCACTTCCAAGACATCACCATTTCTCGTTCCCAATTCGAGGAATTATCTTCAAAATATGCAGCACCGGGAGTGAAATTTATTTTGCCGATTGAGCACGAGAAAGCGAGCAAGCCGACTCAGGGGCGAGTGGCAGTAAATGTCCATATGTTGAAACTAGGGTTCCGTCTGCCCCTTCATCCTTGCTTAGCGGAACTTCTTAACTATTGGAATTTGGCGCCACATCAGCTTTCTTCGAATGCCTGGGCTACGATAATTGGGTTCATACTCTTGGTTTGTAAGAAGGGGTATCGCCATCTGTCTCCTAAGGAAATCGACTACTTATACCATCCTTCGGAGAAAAATTTACACAAAGAGTTTTATCGAGTCAACCCTTCTCGAGGATTGACTCTCTCAGGGAAGTCTACCTCAAAAAGAATTGGAAGGAATGGTGGTGCTGGGCAATGGGCGTATGGAAGCCGCCACAAATTAGGGTTCCATCGGCCTTCTAGCTAATTCGTTCTCGCGGAGGTATGTCCTCTTATTTTTATCTTTTATTTATTCGAGAGGTATAGTCACCGTGCTTTTAACCCTGATTTTCAGATAGGGACACTCATCTGGGCCCCCTTCCTTCCAAAGAGTTCTTGGAACTAGTGAGCGTCATTAGTAGAATGAGTGCTCAGGAGAGAAGCATTGACATCATTACCGACGAGCTCTTGAAGAAGTACGGGCTCATGGTGGATTCGGGTACGTCGGTCCCTTTGTCGGTGGTGATTGTTGTAGCTCACGTTGTTGCCAGTTCGGAGCCCTCGGGGACCTCTCTCATTGGCCTAGACATCACCGTTGGGGTGGCGGTGATTCTTATGAGATCATCTGTATCCCTTGATCAGACGAATTTAAGGTCAGATGCCTTAATAGACATAATAGAGGTGGACGAGTCTTCACCGATGGAAGCGAGCCCTCGAGCTTTACAAGAAGGTACGGTCGTATTGGTTTCAAGAGCCGGTGATTTTGTGAAAGATGATGTCGCCGTGAACCATGAGCCTGTTGATGTTGTGCTACAAGAGGGTTTCGATAATGTGATGGTCACTTCAGGTGTGGGCGTGAAGAGGATTTTTTACTTCATGACTACGGCTGTTCTTCTCCCATCGTACGCATGGTGCAATGACATCCCGGGGATTCCAGTGAATTGCTGTGGATGATCAGTCGGCACCTGTCAGTGGACCTTCCGAGCCCTCAAGCAAGTGGGTTCAGGCCGATAGTTATGGCTTTTTTTTTTGGTTGGGCCGCTTTGGGAGCGCCTTCGACCGAGACCCCTTATCTTGGATTTAAGGTTGGCGCCTCTACTCCGAAGGTTCGTTCTCTGCCACCAGTGCTCCACAGCCTGTATGGGTCAAATCCGTATGATCTCAATCAACCCACACTTCTCGCATATATGCTGAGAGCAATGGAGTCTATCCATGTTAGCTTCACTCAAGAAGAAAGAGATATTATAGAGGCTTTAAATCCTGATGACCTTATCTATGCGGCGACTGGGTACCATACATGGGCTTTGAGCTATTCAAGCCAGATGTCTCTCATCTTGGCTCGCCAGTTCCAGGACCACAGAGAAGCGGAGCTAGCCCAGATGAGGGAAGAGATGGAGAAAGCGAAGCGGAGACATTCGGAAGAAATTGCGGCAGTTAAGGAGGAGGCAGTCTGCCAGCATAAGGCTTTTAAAGATGCCTTAAGGGCCCTTCAGGAGGAACTGAGACTGGCTGAAGGAAAACTCCTCCCCAGTGAAGTATCGTTGAGGGCTGCCGAGGAAGCTCTAAAAGAGTTGGAGGAAAAAAAGAGTCGACTCGCCCAGGAGTTGGACAAAGTGAAGAGGCGGCTAGCTGACTCCTAGGAAGAGCTAAAAGTCAAAAAGGCCGAGGTATCTGATATGAGGTGGACTTTTCCTTCTTAATCAATTTCGAGAGAAAAACCGCTAGAATAGTGGGTTTTGCCAAGGCTTTGGCGCACTCGGTGTGGTTGGCCAATGGGATTAGCACGATGGTTCTTCTAGAAAATTTTTGTCAAATGCTGCATGCTCGCATCACCGTCTCGGGATTGCCGGCGGGCATAGATTGGGAGTCGGAGGGGATGAATTTGGCTTCATTGGGACTTGTGTCTAATTTTTTCCATGTGTCAGATTTTCCTAGTCGAGTGGCCTCTCAACCGTCTACAGCGTCGACTTCCACAGTGGCCCCTTCTCGTCCTGCTCCCGCTCCGACTGGTCCTCCTGATGGGAATTAATTTCTAGGGTGGAATACCTTTGTAATTTCCCATTTCTCTTTTATTGGTTTTAACCTGGCTTATATTTTTGTTTTTCAATGGCAATGATTGTATTTAATAGTGATTCTGACATGTATTAATTATGCATTTAATGCAGTGGATCCCCCATATCTTCGCCGCCAGTTTTTCTCGAACTGTCATGTCAGCCATCATTCTTCTCACGATCTTAAGCCCAATTTCGTCCACGTGTCTTAATCCAACGTTCCACGATCTCTCCTCCAACTAGACTCTTCGAGTTCCAGGAGGGGGACAATTATTGGGCCCTCACTTTCTCCCTCTATAAAAGGGGTTGGCTATGTGAACACCTATGGCCACACTTAAACTTTTCACCTTTCTGCAACTTTTTCTTTCTGTTGAACTTGTGAAAAAATGGCGATTGTTTCTTTTCCTGGATTGTTCATACTTATTTGCCTGCTTTTCGTTGTTCTATTTTCTCCACTAATGGCGGTCGATTCGAGATCCTCACAAGAATTCCTCAGTTCGAAAGAGGACCAAGAGGCTAGTAATGCTAGGGCCCCTCCTGCTACCCCCGTGACACGAAGTGGCCGCCGCTCAGTTCCACTATCTCCGCATTACAAAATTCCTCGGGAGCCCATTCTTCATGGGGAGGGGTCATCATGGTGACGCGTGGTCCCCAAGACTGAAAGTCGAGCCTCCCCATCTTTTCTGAACCTAGATGATTCCGCCGATCCTGACAGCGTGAGTCATCCTTCCAGTCGGGGCCGCATGGTAACTGACTCTACTTTGTGGGGTTATTCTACTAGTATGCAGAGCGAGGACGTAGATGGAGTCTTCATCCTATACAGTTATCCTGGGATTGAGTTTGGTACCCCCGAGCAACGCGAGCGTCCTTGGAGTGGCGAGCCCGACCATGTTTCCTTCAATACGGGTATGTTTGCTACTAGTGTTAGGCTACCTCTGGCTCACGTCATTGGTAGGGTGTTGATCAACTAGGGTCTGGCCCCAATGCAGATAATCCCTTCAGCTTGGGCTAATTTGATCGGTCTGCTATTATTACTTCATGAGAATGGATGCCCCTCTCCTTCCGCTCGGGATATTAATTATGTCTATCTCTACGTTCGTGATTTGGGCTACCACGACCACTACTATCTGCAGGTGCGGTGAGGCGTTCATCCTATATTCAATAGGAACTCCATTGGTGGGCAGCATTAAAGGCGCCAACGGTTTTGGGTGCGAGGGTTTGAATGCCGAGACCCACTTGGAAATTATTTGCCCGTTCTATGTGCCTTCTGAAATCCCGAGTCTTGTAAGTTTTATTACTGCCTCTTTTTCTTGTACCCTTACTATTCTTACTAGTGTGTTTTTTTCTGCATTTTACCTTTCGATAGCTCCACTTCGTCCGGCTGAGGAAGAGCTGTCTCTAGGATTTTGTTGAGCTTTCGATGCTATCAACCAGATGACTTTTCCCCATGACGTCTTATCATATCTAACTGACGAGAGGCTCTCGGGGGCGAACCTTTATGATGATCCAACTCAGGCTCCACCGGTAAGCTTCGAGGGGATGGTAAGTGATAATTTCTCATCTTGGGATGCCCTTAAAGAAAATTTTTTCAATCAGGTCGCATATCCCCTGTCTCGAAGACCCCGTTAAGAAGCCGGCCCGAGTCTGGTTGTGGCTGAAGATACTTTCGCGGCAGTGAGGGGAAGGACTAGGCTCCGTAGTGTAGTAGTTGTCAATGTTGACGAAACTGAGGAAGCTGTGATGGGGCGACTCAGGGTAGGGTTTCTGTGGACGTCGGCGAAATAGTACGCGCTCGCCCATCTGACAAGGGAAAAGCCCCTATGGAGAAAACCGAAATATAAAAATGTGACATTCTGGAGGCTACTCATCGTGCTAGCCGGGATGCCGGAGTTCGAATTAATCTGATTTGAAGACCCGCTAAGCACTAGTCAGCCTCAAGTTCTTCGTCCCGACAGCGACCCAAGCCTCAGAGGGGGAGGGCTTGATAGCGGTGCCCAACAGTTGACTCCTCCGGCAGGGGAAACTCACGCCACGGGAAGAGACTTTGGTGGGGATGTTCCTTTGTTTGCCTTGGAGAAATTATTACGACTGAGGAGTATGGGTGATGCTCGGTCAGACATTGAATTGGAGCTTAGTGTCTCGGAAGTCGGCTTCGTTCCCACTCATTCATGGAACCCCATGCTGTCTTGCTGTTGCAAAGTGCCGGGCCTCATGAGATCGAAAATGCTACTTTGGTGAGTGTTGGACATGCGCTGACTTTCCTGTACCGCTTCCTTCTTGTGACGAAATCTGGGTAGTCCATCCCTCCGAGGGTCGCCCTTAGTACGGGAGCTTCTACTCGTGCTGAAGGGCTCTTTTCGATGATGGAGACCCAACAGGCTATGGTGGCAGAACAGCTTATCACCGCTGCTAATACTCGAGCTACAACTTACAGGGAGAGAGCACATTTGGCTGAGAGCCAAGTTCATCAGTTGGAGGTTGCTCGCAATCTAGCTGAGCATGAATTAGAATGGAAGAGGGAGCGCGTTGCTTAACTGGAGGCAGAAGTGGCATGTATGAGGAGTCTTCGCAACTTCTCTGGAGTTGGCGATGGTGCGGGTCCTAGTGGCGTGGGTGGCGCTGGGCCTAGCGGTGTCGGTCACAGTGGTGCTTGACGGGAGGCCCCTTTTATGTTTTTTTATGTTTTTTCTGTAAAACTTGTCTCTTAGGTTATGATGTTGCAGTAGGTTCTTTTGTGGTACAATGTGCATTTTATTTCTTGCACTTTTGCTTATTATGGTCTTACAATCTTGTGGCCTTACCACTTTCTTTACAACTTGTGCACATGGTGATTAGGTTAAGTATGTTCAAGCATAGAAGCGCTTTAAGTTTTGAGCGTTCTGTGGATGTTTGATACTCTCGCCATTGAGTTCGCTGAGCTCATATGCTCCATTATCCAAGTCTCTTTTTACTATGTATGGGCCTTCCCAATTTGCACCAAACACTCCACCTCCTTGTTGACAGACTTTCCTCATTACCAAATTTCTGACTGTAAAATCCCTACTATGTACCTTTTTATCATATTGGGATCCTAGCCTTGATTTGTATATCGAATGCCTTTCCACCGCCTGTAGTCAAAGTTCTTCCAATAGGTCAAAGTTAAGTTCAATGGCTTCCGAATTGGTTCCTTTTCCCTTATGAGACACACGGAATGTTGGGTAGGCTACTTCTGCTGGTATGACTGCTTCTGTGCTGTACATTAATGAGAAGGGGGTTTCTCCAGTTGACGTTCTGGCGGTGGTGCGGTATGACCAGAGGACTCCATGTAGTTGCGAGGCCCAATTTTTCTTGAGGTTCTCTAACCTGGTCTTGAGAGTATGCTTAATCGCTTTGTTTACTGCTTCAACTTGTCCATTTGAGTGGGAGTAATATGGCGTTGAGAATAGCTTCTTTATCCCAGTCTATCACAAAATCTTTGGAGCTGCATGCCTTCAAATTGTTTCCCGTTATCTGTCACAATGGCATTGGGTGTCCTGAAATGACAAACGATGTTTTTCCATATGAAGGTATCATATTGGCTTCATTAATGGTAGTTAGCGCTTCCACTTCTGCCCATTTTGAGAAGTAATCCATTGCGACCACAGCGTATTTGACACATCCTTTGCCGGGCGGGAATGGGCCTATCAGATCAATTTCCCATTTGGCAAAAGACCAAGGTGTCGCTGATGTAACTAACTCAGTGGAGGGAGCTCTGATTATGGGAGAGTAGATTTGATAGCTTTTGCATGCTTTGGCATATTCAATGGTGTCCGTCCTAAGAGTAGGCCAAAAATATCCCTGTCATATTATTTTTAATGCCAGTACTTGACCTCCCAAATGGTTCTCACAGACTCCTTCGTGAACCTCTATCAACACTTTGGTGGCTTCATCTTTGTCCAAACATCTTAGCTGCAGCATTAAATATCCTTTCTTATACAACACGTCGTTTATCATGGTGTACCTGGGGGCTCGGAGTCGCAGTCGCCTAGCTTCTGCTTTATCTTTCGGCTCATTTCCTTCTCTCAGGAAAGCCTTAATGGGAGTCATCCATGTTTCTTCTTCATTGATCTGCCAGATTGACTAATCACTCGGGGCTTCTTGTCTTACTATGCTGATGCTTCCCAATTGTTCGGTATTCTCTGAAGTCGCCAGGTGGGCCTGGGTGTTTTGTAGCCTGGGAACCCTCGTGATATAAATGTGATCAAATTTTTGGATCATTCTACTACTAGCTTGCGGTAGCCAACTAGTTGCTGATCTTTGGCCTTGTAATCTCCCTTTATTTGATTGACCATTAGTTTCGAGTCGCTGAATATTATTACTTTTTTGATCCCGATCATCAGTGCCATTCTCATGCCAGAGAGTAAAGCTTCATATTCGGCTTCGTTGTTGGTCGCCTGGAATCCAAACCTGTTGCCGAATAGAACATTTTTCTGGTGGGGCTTGTGAGCACCACGCCCGCTCCGGAGGTATAAGTTGTAGACGATCCATCTATCGACATCTGCAAAGGTTTGTTGGTCACTTCTCCCGATAAAATGGGAATGGTGAGTTCTACTATGAACTCGACTAGGGCTTGCGCCTTGATTGCTAATCGGGACACGTACTTGATATCGAATTGGCTTAACTCCATGGCCCACTTCATCAGTGTTCCTGCTACATGTGGTTTTGAGAGCACTTGTCTCAGCGGGAAAGATGTTACCACCTCAATTGGATGTCCCATGATGTAGGGTCTCAATTTTCGTGCACTCATTACCAGGGTGTAAGTGAGCTTCTTGACTATTGGATATCTGAGTTTAGTATCACAGAGCATCTGACTCACATAATACACCAGTCCCTGTTGCTTCTTCTCGGTTTTGACCAACACCACGCTTAACGTCGACTCTGAAGTTGCTAGGTAAGGTAAGATGTTCTCCCGGCTGTGGTTTTGATAGGGTTTGTGTGTTAGCCAATATGTCCTTTAATTCTTCAAAGGCCTTCTGGGCCGCAGGCGTTCAGTCGAATTTTTCTTTTTGGATCACGTCCATGAGGGGTTTGCATTTATCGAATGCTATAGGCAGGAAGCGACTGAGGGATGCGATCTTGTCGGCTAGTCTTTGTACACCCTTGGAGTGCCTGGGAGGCTCCATGTCTTGTATGGCCTTCACTTTGTCCAAGTTGGCTTAAATTCCTCTTTTACTCACCATGTACCCGAGGAATTTTCTTGTGGATACTCCAAACGTGCACTTCTTAGGGTTAAGTTTCATTCTGTATTGCAGTAGGATGTCAAACGCTTTGCTCAGGTGGCGTACATGGTCATTTGTGGCCATACTCTTCACCAGCATGTCGTCTACGTATACTTCCATAGTTTTTCCCAGCTCTTCTTGGAACATCTTGTTCACTAACCTCTGATATGTGGCGCCTGCATTTTTTAACCCAAATGGCATCATTACCTAGCACAGTAAGTTCCTTTTGGTATAGAAAGCAGTTTTTTCTATGTCGTTTGGATGCATAAGGATTTGGTGATAGCCTGAATATGCATCCATAAAGCTCATTAGTTTGTGGACGGCCATGGCGTCCACCATTTGATCGACGTGAGGTAGTGGAAAATTATCCTTTGGGCATGCTTTGTTGAGATATGTGAAATCGATGCATAATCTTCAGGACTTGTTTGCCTTTTGCACTAAGACCGGGTTAGCCACCCATGAGAGAAATAAAGCTTCCCTCACTAGATTGTTCGCCAACAGTTTCTTGGCTTCCATTTCAATGATTTCGTATTTTTTGGGGCTGTACTTTCTTTATATTATTCCACAGGACGATAGGACGGGTTTGTGTTGAGCCGGTAGCACGCGTGTTTTGGGTCTATCCCTTGAATGTCGCTGGGTGCCCAGGCAAACACGTCCAGATTAGACCTTAGGAATTCGATCAGGGCCGTTCTATACGGATCTTTTAGCTGTGACCCGATGTACAATTCTAGGTTTGAGTTGCTTGGCTCCATCCTTATTGCCTCGACTTCTTCGGTCGACTCTCCTCTATTCCTTTTCTTTTCCGATCTCGGATCTTCATCAGTTATTGGGGATAGGTTGACTTCCTTATTGTCGAAGGGACAGAGCTTCTGGTTATTCCTTGGCTTTGGGTCTACTGTCATCGGGTCATCAAGTGGGGGGGCTTCTTCCCGATTAGCTTCCTCCTCTTGATTCGGCTGCTCCATCATCATTAACTGAAAACTTGGATCGTGATAGTTGAGTCCGTCTCTTTTTTCAATAAACAAGCACTCCCTGGCTTTCCTTTAGTTGCCTCTAACAGTGCCAACTCGGCCGTCAGTGGTCACAAACTTAAGGCATTGGTGGAGTATGGATGGAATGGAGTTGAACTGGTGAATAAATGTCCGTACGAAGATGCAATTGTATGGTGACGAGAGATCTACTACCTTAAATTCGAGAGTGTGTTGGGCTTTCACGACTTGTCTTTCATCCAACATCTGGATTGATAGATTCATTTTCATCAAGGGGGTAGTAACGACATTACTAAAACCTCGAATCTCATCATCACACAAAGATGTCTTATGATGAGAGAGCCCTCCTATGGCTTCGAATGCCTTTTTGAATATAATGTTTTCGTATGCACCTGTATCGACCAGGCATCGGTGCACCTTTACACCTAAGATCACAGCTAAGATCACTAGTGGATCGTTGTGGGGGGTTAACACCTTGGCGAGATCTTCTTCAGAGAAGAATACCTCGGCTTCGTGTAGAGGCGGTCGAGGACTGGCAGTGAATACATGCTGGTACTTGTCGAGTTCTTGCAACTCAACTTTCTATTTTCTTCGCGACTGAGTGGTTAAGGCTTGTGAAGTGATATACCTCCTGAGGCGGTGTGGGCAAATGGTCTCTGGGTCCAATCTGTTCTTGTGGGTTGGCTGGTCCTTTAAACTGTTCGCTCGTCACAATGGGTTGCTCTCCTCTTCGCTTTTGGCCAGACACCAGCCGGTCTAGTTTTCTATCTTCGAACAATCTTAGTAGTTCGGCCAACAGGTCTCAACACTTGTTGGTGTCATGACCGATGGATTTATTGTATTTACAGAATTTCTTCTTATTTAGCTTGGTTGGATCTGCTCGTATCTTGGGCGGGGGATTTAATAGGTTGGTGTCTTGTATCTTGCCAAATGTCTCTTCGGGAGTGAGCTTGAGTACTTCAGTCATTTTTTGAATTTGTTCATCATCTGGGAACGGTTTGAAAGAAGACGGAGCTCTGTAGCCTTTTTCCCCTTTTTTCTTTTTCTTATCACCTTTCTTGAGGTCGCCTTTAGACTTCCTATATTCTTCGATAATTTCTTCGCTATGGATAAATGCTTGAGCCGAGGCCATGAAGGCTGCATAATTGCTCGGTAATTTCTACTGACAGCTGGTCCATATGGGTGACCCTGGGAGCAAGGTGGCAGTTGCCAAAATGGTTGATGTCTCATCCGAGACTTCTTCCGTATTGGTGTGCTGTTCATTGAATCTCTTCATGAAATCCTTCAGGGACTCCTTTGGCCCTTATCGTAGGCAGGCCAACTTCTGCTTCGACTCCTTTCTCTGCTTCAAATATGCGAAGTAGGACGAGAATGCTGTAGCGAGTTGTGCCTATGAGTGATGGAGTTCGCGGGAAGAGATCCGAACCACGAGTGTGCCTTATCTCCCAACGTTAAGGGGAACATCTTACATCGATCCTCTTCCGAACACCCTTGTGCCAGCATCCATCCAACATATTTATTGAGGTGTGAGATTGGACTAGAATCGCCGACTTATTGGGGGATCTGGGGGATCCATATTTTTTTCATGGTGACTGCCTTGATGACCCTATGGGTGAACGGGGTCCTCCTAGATTCTGGGTCAGGAATGCTATCGAGTCCGGCCTCATTTTTTCTCTCTATTTGATTGAGTCATCTCCTTAGCTCATTTATTTATGCATCATGCTGTTGCTTGAGTCGAGTTACGAGATCATCTCCCAAATTTTCTCCCATTTGCTCATGTTGAGACTTCACCAGATCTGGTCCTAGTCGATCTTTAGCGCTTATGCATCCGGTAGTATGCGCAGGGATCGGCTGGCGACCAAGTTAGCGTGGGATGCCGTCTTCCTCCATTTGTGTCCTTCGTCTACCATCTTCTGGGACTTTCTCGGTTCTTTTGGTCCATCCTTTTGCCCCATTCGTTCGTGCACCGACCTCCTGGGCAGGGTCCGTTCACGTTGTCGCTCGTTCGTCTGTTCCATCAAATTTTCTTTGAGACTGAAACTTAACCTCCGACTGGTGGTCTTTTGCCCCATCGCTCGCTTTCCTTTCATTTGTTTGAGAAGGTCGAAATACTTTTGACAGAAATTATTTTGCGGATCGTCCTCTTCAGGATCTATATCACGCGGCGAAACCTCTTTTTCTGTAGTTCGAGGGGGGTTCAGGTCTTCCTGCTGATGCCGACTAGTAGCTGCATCAACCCTGCTGGGGGAGGCTTCGTCCTGTTCATCCTCCATTGGATGTACAATTAGGTTGGGGTATATTGAGGGAGTCGGCAAAGCTGCGAGTGGCCCTTCCTTTAGCGCCAAATATATCTCGCCAGATTTTATTCCTTCTTAATGGTGGGTTAATGTGGCTATTAGTGGATAACAAAGGAATTATCTGTACTAAGCTAACATAAAATGTGGAGAGAGGTTTGTCCCGTAGGCAATCTTGTGCTTTTTTGAGGGGGTGAATTAGTGATGATCATTGTCGTGGATTGTCCTCATATTTTTATTAGGTAACCTGACATCATCCAAATCTGGATACATCGTCAGGTTACTCTACAATATATGTATACAGTGCGAGCATTAAATGCATTTAATCTCACATAAATATCTTTAGGATCTAATCTAGGATATTCCCTACGCAGATATCTCAGGAGATCTCTGAGTATCTCGAGCAATTGGGGCAAGTGGCCTAGAAGCCCTCCCTTCTGGGTAGTGAGACGGAAGGTCCTCGCAAATTGGGGGCCTTTGGGCCCTTATTGGGCTGTGGGACCATTAAGCCCAATGGATGAACAAGGGGGGATAGGAGCCCATCTTCGAGGCCCTACTACAAACTGTAAATACTGAGTTACACGTTGAATTGAGTTGCGTTATAGAATATAGTGAAAGTAAAAAAATAGTGAAAGTAAAAAAAATTGTCAAAAAGAAGGGCTTGACATGTCAGACTCAAATCCATGATAGTTTGCCAACTAAGCAAGTAGAAACCTTCATTTAGTAGTTTAAAGATTTCTCTCTCTTCCACATATACAACCTATAATCCAACCCAACCATAATTTTTCTATACTCCATCAACAACCCAATTCAACCTACTTTTTTAATAAAATATTCATTTCTCTCTCATCTAAATTTTTTTAATTTAAGATTAAAATAACCTTATACTCCCTCCATCTCACCCAAAGAGTTCTTTTTTGTCATTTTGGTCATCTCACCCAAAGGGTTTCCTTCTTTTTTTATACACATGGGACCCACACACCCCCTCTACTATAATTAAAATATGGGGCCCACACTCACGCTAATACAACTACCCACTATACATTAAATAATATTACTCATTAATCCACGTACAAAAAAGCAAAAATAACCCTTTGGGCGGGACGGAGAGAGTATTTTAAAAAATATTTAATTCCGTAATTATAGAAAAAATATTTTAAAAACACATAAAAAGAATAACATAGAACACAATAACAAAATTAAAATTGCAATAATTATATAAAAATTACATAATTGAGGTACAAAAATGAAAAAAAAAAGCATGAAATATAAAATCTTAAAAATAAAAGATACAAATTATATAATCAACTGTCATTACTAAATTTTTGCCATATATTTTCAATCAAGTTATTTTTAATAACTTTATGAGCTTCTCTATTACGACGTTGGGTACTATTAGTCATATAAGTAGACAAGCTTATAATGTTTCTGTTGGAGTATGACAAATCGTGATCATCTTCTTCATGTACTCTATTTCTTCTTTCTTGTCGGTTTATAGGCCTATCCGTAAAAATTTAGTGGGATCATGATGCAGATAATTATAGTATAAATTAATTAGTATTGATATGATTTAATTTTGATTTGTTTCATTTAATTTTAGAATAACTAGTATTAATGTTTTGATTTATTTCCTTTATATAAGTTTATCATTACTGTAATAGATTTTGTTATCACCTATAAATAGGTGATCTTATTATTGTACCAGGGAGTTGAAATTGAATGATTAAAAAATGAGAGTTTTCTCTTGTCCTCTTTTACGGTATTCTTATGAATCAACGTAATTGAGAAGTCTATCTTTCGGTATTCTTTAAGAATCAATGGATTATAGAAGATTATTTTACGTATCCTTTTTGTTATATGCTCTCGCTGCATCATTTGGTATCAGAGCCAGATTCTCGATGTTGGATTTGAGATTTCAAGTGGTTTATGATACTTTTTGTGATTATCAGTCTCATATGAAGATGATGTTACACAGATCTGCCATCAAAATGATTTGTTGGCATCCGATCCTGTATACGATGGACCACTAATTTTTGATGAATACTCTGACGAAGATTTGTGGTATGAACCTCCAATTTTCGATGAGTATATTGATTCGGTGGACATTATAAATTGTGGTAATAATGATACACTATATTTCAATAAGGAGATTGAGTATCATTCGTGGGAAATGGATGGTGTTTTTCAGGTGGAATGTCAAAGTTAAAATTATACTTTGATTTTTGGTTAATTTATTGAGATTGATGATGAAATGGCTTATATTGTTAAATCATATGGTATATTTGGAGGTGAATCCATGTATGTTGTAACTATTTGGCTACAAAAGTTTAAGAATATTCCTACACGTCTTTGAATCCAAACCTTTAGGATCGCTATTACGTAAGACTGGATTCGAGGGCGAATCCTTTTCAAGAGGAGGAGAATGATGCAGATAATTATAGTATAGATTAATTAGTATTGATATGATTTAATTTTGATTTGTTTAGTTTAATTTTAGAATAATTATTATTAATGTGTTGATTTATTTCCTTTATATAAGTTTATCATTAATGTAATAAATTTTTTTATCACCTATAAATAGGTGATCTTATTATTGTACCAGGGAGTTGAAATTGAATGATTAAAAAAAGAGAGTTTTTTCTTGTCCTCTTTTACGGTATTCTTATGAATCAACGTAGTTGAGAAGTCTATCTTCCGATATTATTTAAGAATCAACGGATTATAGAAGATTATTCTACGTATTATTATTTTTATTATACGCTCTCGCTGCATCAGATCATAATACAACCCATTATAATTTTACCCATCTGAAGTTTATCCCAAACAAGACATGGACGTCTAAAGAATGTAAAACGAGCTTGTAGAACTCCAAAAGCGTGCTCTATGTCTTTTCTCACCACCTCTTGGTGTTGAGTTATGCTTTTGGAGTTGTAGAGCTAAAATTGACTTAATAAATACAGCTCATGAAGGATATATGCCATCATTAAGATAATATGCTCTATCATTTTGTGACCATTCATAACATAATTAATCTTTGATGCTCGACCTTCCAACACATCATTAAAAACTTGAGAACGATGGAGTACATTAATATTATTGCATATACATGGTGTTACAAAGAATGCATGCCATATCCATAAATCATATGATGCAACAGCTTCTAAAATGATTGTTGGCTTTCCACGGCTTCCAACATATTGTCCGGCCCATGCAGTCGAACAATTTTTGCATTCTCAGTGCATTCAATCAATATTGCCTATCATGTCCGGGAATCCACGTTGTTCCCTGACATATATAGAGTAATCTAGTCAAATCTTGTTCAGTAGACCTTCTATGATACTCATTGCCGAAATAAGAAATAACACAATCAATAAATTTTATGAGAGCATCCCTTGTCACCATTTCACTCATTCGTATGTATTCATCAACAACATCAGTTGATGTGCCATATGCCAACACCCTCATAGCTCCAATACATTTATGTAATGCTGAAATCCCTTGTCTTAGTGTGGCATCAAGTCGTTGTTGGAAATACTCATCATTGGAAGCAACATCCTCCACTATGCGCAGAAATAATGATTTTTGCATGTGAAACCTGCGTCGAAAAATCTCAGGAGGATATGTTGGTTTGTCAACAGAATAGTCATTCATCAAACGCTCCTCACCAAGTTCACGTTCTCTATCAATATATCGTCGTTTAGCTCTGGGAGTGTGATTTTCCATAATTATATTAGGATTGTTTAAGATCACATCCCCAATCATCTTATTAATTTGATGATTGCTTTGAACAACTCAATTTTCCCATTCATCAAATTTTGAGAAATTGATAGGACCAGAACTTGAATATGAATTTACCTATAAATTTTCATTGAAAGGCATTTTTGCAGTTGAGGAAAAAAAATTTGTGTGTAATTTATGAATAATTTCAACAAGCATATATAGAAGAATAATTCAAAGATAGCATGCAAAAGTTATCTTAAAGTAATGAGCATGCATGTGCCTAAAGCTATCACTGCAGGTTGAATAATGACATTAGAACAACCCATTTGAACAAACCCCATGAATAAAGTAAGAGATATGACAATTGAAATATAAAAGTGACAATTGCATGTGAATAAAATAAGAAAAGGGACAAATAAAAGAGAAAAGTTGACAACTCAATTACTTGATTAAAATTACATGAAATTAATTAAAAAGTCTTATTAAAGTTGTGTTTGGATTGAGTCATTTCAAATTCAATGGATTTGAAAATGAGTGAATTTTAAATTCCATGAATTTTAAATCAATTCATTTGAATTCCATTGTTTGGTTGAATTATGAATTTATTAGAGGATCATTAAATCCATAATTCAACAATTATTTTTTTAATTCAAATCCATAATTCAACAATTATTTTTTTAATTTTTAAAATAGAATTTTATATAAGATAAATAAAAATAATAAAATTTTATCCTAATTAAATATAAAAATTTAAAATTTTATAAAAAATTTTTTTGGAAGGGGTTGGGGTGGGGGATTGTAGGGTGGGCATAGGCTGGGTGATAATATTTTTATTATTTAAATATTAAAATCTAAAATTTTAAATTTTTTTGGGACGGGGCGGGGGTGGTGCGGGGGTGGGTGGGGGTAGGTTAGGTTGTAATATTTTATTTTATTTAAATATTAAAATCTAAAATTTTATAAAAAATATTTTTTTGGGGGGAGGGGGTAGGTAGGTTGGGTGGTAGGATTATAATTTTAAAAAATAAAAAAATAAAAATTATATATATATATATTAATTTTATATACTCCTATTTTTATATATATTTGTATATTAATATATCAATTATATAATGGAAAGATTTCAAATAACACGGCTTGAGTAAGGATTTGAAAATCCATCTAAAACAACTAAAAAAATTTCAAAATCAAATTCATGATTTGAAATCCATTGATTTAAAATATTTGATTTATAAATTCATAGATTTCATTTACATCCAAACAAGAAGGAGGGATTTATAAATCCATCCTCAAATCTATCAATCCAAACACACCCTAATTAAAATGTGATATCTAAAATACATGATAATAAGATAGACCTACTGTCCAAATACAATTGCCATTAATTTGCATTTTATTTCGTCATTTTCTGGTGATAAGTGATCTTTAGCTAGCAATGTATTCAACATAAGTTCTTTCATCCTCATTTGATGCCTCCGTAACTTCTCTAGTTCAAATTTGATTTTTTCTTTTCCCAAATTTTTTATTACTTCAACTTCATTGTCTCTAGTGAGGCTCAACGCAAGAATTTCAACAGCAACTTCATTCGTAGCAAAAGATTGTGAGGCCTTACCTTTCCATTTTATCTCGCCTTATCTCTACCATTAGGACGAGAAATGGTTGATCATTCCACTCCTTTTTCGAGTATGTGCTTCCTTGCAAGATGCAATCCACTTATTTGCACTTTCATTGAGTCGTTTGAAGCGACCTTTCAACATATCCACAGTTCTTTCCTTCATATTTTCAGGATTTGTTGCTCGGATTTCATGAAACATTTCATGAACTTGTCTCCATAATGAAGTACCCTTTTAGTTTTATTCATACACTCTATCCTCACTAACGAAATACCAAGATGACATAAGAGTAATATCTTATTTCACACACCAATTGCCCTTTGGAAAGGGATTTGTTTGTTGAAAATTATTGAATAAATTTCAAAAAATATTTTATGATACTTGAACTTGTTCGGGAATTGAAGTTTGATTGAAATTTGACGGAAATTGGGAGCTTTGATAGTAATGAGAGTTTTGGTAACTTCCAAAATTAATAAAATCATCAAAGTTTAAAAAATTTTGCGAGTTTGGATAGCAATTTGGATTGTTTGGATCTATGAGAAATGGTAAAAAAAAACTCAAACGAAAGAAGAAGATATAATTTGAGATTGATAGGAAAACATGTTTTCTTTTTGTGATTCATAGTATGTCAATATTATACTCTATTTGTAGAGAAAAAAATAAAAATTTTGATTATTTTTTAAATATAATTTAAATATAAATTATTGAAAATCTAAAATTTAACCTCAAAAATAAATTATACCCAATGAAAATGTGACAAATGTCAATTGTGGATGAAGGTGGATAGGTTGAGATAAAAGCGTGGGTTGGTTGTGTCAGAAAATATTCTCCAACCGGTTGGATATTTATATTTTTTTCTAATTTATTTTATTTTATTTGTCGTGATGCGCACGACTTGTGATAATGGTTTCCAATGGGGATAGCCTAAAGTAATTAAAAATTGGGGTTGAGTTGTGTTGTAGGTTGTATATGTAGATGAGATAGAACTAAATATTTTATTAAGAGGTTTGATTGTGATGGTTAGACTACCCCCATCGGTGACACTCCACGTTAGGTCGCCCACTACCTGCCAAAAGAATAAAAAAAAAGAAAAATTATGTATTAATCAGCAACTGGTTGCTGTATCTTGGCCTGCCACAACCACATTGAAACGCGTGCCAACCCAATTTTTGTTATCAACATGCTGACACTTGTCAGTCAACTATTGGTGGGGTTTTATTTTTATGGATAGAATTTAGATTTTCATTATCTAATATTTAAATTATGTAAAAAATAAAATAAAATAATCAAAATTTGTAATTTTTTTCTCTATAAATAGACTACAATATTGATATATTTTAGACACAAAACGAAAACACTCCTTTTTCTCTCCATCTCCAATTGTATATTTTCTTTTTTTGAGTTTTTTTTTTCATTTCTCATGGATACAAACAATCTAAATTTCTATGCAAACTCACAAAATTTTTTAAACTTTGATGATTTTATTAATTTTGGAAGTTACCAAAACTCTCAATACCATCAAAGCTCCCAATTTTCGCCAAATCTCAATCAAACATCAATTTCCGAACAAGTTCAAGCATCACAAAATATTTCTCGAAATTTATTCAATAATGTTCAAAAAATAAACCCCCCACCCCCAAATATCAAATGGTGTGTGAAGGAAGATGTTGCTCTTATGTCATCTTGGTGTTTCATTATTGAAGATAGAGTGCATGGAAAAAATTAAAAGTCTACTTCATTATGGAAACAAATTCATCAGATGTTTCATGAAACTCGAGCAGAAAATCCTGAAGAAATGAATGAAAGGACTGTGGATATGTTGAAAGGTCACTTCAAACGACTCAATGAAAGTGCAAACAAGTGGATTGCAGCTTGCAAGGAAGTGGATGCTCATCCATTGCACGTCCTAGTGGTAGAGATAAGGCGAAAAAAAAGGGAAAATGTAAGGCCTCACAATCTTTTGCTACGAATGAGGTTGCTGCTGAAATTCGTGCATTGAGGATCACTAGAGATAATGAAATTGAAGTAATGAAAAATTTGGGAAAAGAAAATTTTGAATTGGAAAGAGAGAAACTACACAGGAATCAAATGAGGATGAAAGAACTTATGCTGAATACATTGCTAGCTAAAGATCGCTTATCTCCAGAAGATAAAGAAATGAAACGCAAATTAATGGCAATTGTTTTTGGACAGTAGACCTGTCTTACTATTATGTATTTTAGATATCGCATTTTAATTAATGTCCTTTAATTAAATGTATTTTAAGCATTTTAATTAATTTCATGTAATTTTAATCAAGTAATTGAGTTGTCATTTTTTGTCTTCCATTTGTCTGTATTCTCCCTTTATTCACATGCAATTGTCAATATCATTACTCAACCTGCCTTTAGTCACATGCATGCACATTATTTTTATTTTATTCACGTGGGTTGTTCAATACCATTACTCAACTGCCTTTAGTCACATGCATGTACAGAACTTTAAGATGGCTTTCACATGCTATCTTTGAAAAGGTTCTCTATATATATTTGTTGAAATTGTTCATAAATTACACACAACTTTTTTTCCTCAAATGCAAAAAATGTCTTTCAATAAAAATTTATTTGTTGATTCAGATTCAAGTTCTGATTCCATCAATTTTCCAGAATTTGTTGAATGGAAAAATCGAGTTGTTGAAAGCAATCATCGAATTGATAAGATGATTGAGGATGTGATCTTAAACAATCCTAATATGATTGCGGAAAATCACACTCGTAGAGCTAGAAGACGATATATTGATAGAGAACGTGAACTTGGTGAGGAGCGTTTGATGAATGACTATTTTGTCGACAGACCAACCTATCCTCCTGAAGTTTTTCAACGCAGGTTTCGCATGCAAAAATCATTGTTTCTTCGTATAGTGGAGACTGTTGCTTCCAATGATGAATATTTTCAACAAAGACTTGATGCCACAGGCAGACGAGGGATTTCAACATTACAAAAATGTACTGGAACTATGAGGGTGTTGGCGTATGGTACATCAACTAATGTTGTTGATGAATACTTGCGAATGAGTGCAACTGTAGCAAGGGAAGCTCTCATAAAATTTATAGATGGTGTTATTTCTTGTTTCGGTGATGAGTATCTTAGAAGGCTTAATGAACAAGTTTTATCTAGATTACTCTACGTCGGGGAACAACGTGGATTCCCAGGCATGATAGGCAGTATTGATTGCATGCATTGGAAATGGAAAAATTGTCCAATTGCATGGGCTGGACAATATGCAGGAAGAAGTGGGAAGCCAACATTCATTTTAGAAGCTGTTGCATCATGTGACTTATGGATATGGCATGCATTCTTTGGAACACCAGGTACGTGCAATGATATTAATGTACTCCATCGTTCTCCAGTTTTTAATGATGTGTTAGAGGGTCGAGCACCAAGAGTTAATTATGTTGTGAATGGCCACGAATTTGATAAAGCATATTATCTTACTGATGGCATATATCCTTCATGGGTTGTATTTGTTAAGTCAATTTCTGCTCCACAACTCCAAAAACATAAGTTGTTTGCTCAACACCAAGAGACTGTGAGAAAAGATGTAGAGTGCACATTTGGAGTTCTACAAGCTTGTTTCGCATTTCTTAGACGCCCATATCTTGTTTGGAATAAACTTCAGATGGGTAAAATTATGATGGCTTGTATCATCATGTACAATATGATTGTAGAGGATGAACGACATACATATCAAAACTATTATGATCCCGGCGAATTTATTAGGGATAGGCCTCTAAACCGACAAGAAAGCACAAGTGGAGTACATGATGTAGATGATCACAATTTGCCATACTCTACCATACGCATTGCAAGCTTGTCCATTTATATGACTAATAGGGCACAACTTCGCAATAGAGAAGCTCATAATGCTCTTAAGAATGACTTGATTGAACATTTATGAGAAAAATTTGGTAATGACAATTGATTGTAATGATTTGTACCTTTTATTTTTATGATTTTATATTTCATGTAATTTTATTTTTTTTGTATCTCAATTATGTAATTTTTACATGATTATTGCAATTTTAATATTGTTATTTTGTGTGTTTTCAAGAGAATTTTTTTACTATAATTACGGAATTAAATATTTTTTAATATACTATGAGATTATTTTAATTTTTAATATAATTATTAAAAAATCTCAAAATGATTATAAATAATTTTATATATATATAGAGGAGAGAGAAATAAATATTTTATTAAAAAGATAGGTTGAGTTGGGTTGTTGATGGAGTATAAAAAAGTTGAGATTGGGTTGAGTTGTGGGTTGTATATGTGGATGAGAGAGAAATGAATATTATATTGTTGGGTTGGGTTGTTGTGGGTTGTGAATGAGGATAGTCTTATGAACGATGGTACTATCTTTATTCACAACTTATAACTACCAAACCCAACAATATAATATTTGTTTCTTTCATTCACTTATACAACCTACAAACAACTCAATCAAACATCAATTTTTTTAATTCATCAACAACCCAAGTCAACATATTTTTTAATCAAATATTTATTTCTCTCTCTCTCTCTCATATATATATATATATATATATATATATATATATATATATATATATATATATATATATATATATAAGAGTATTCCCTCCATCACATTTTATTCTTTACATTTTTCTATTTTGGGCGTACCATTTCAATCTTTACGTTTTCCTTTTTAGTATATGGGTCCCATCCCATATGACTTACATCTAACACTAATACATTTACCCAATTTACATTAAATATTATATTTTTTACCCGCTATTCATTAAAATACTATATCTTTTAATCAACATGCGAAAAGAAAACGTAAGCATTGAAACGGGACATATGGAGTTATTTTAAGATTTTTTTAATAATTATATTTGCAATTAAAATAATCTTTTACTTAAATACTCCCTACGTCCGGTCCTAATAGTTACTCTTTCTTTATAAATTACAAAGGAAGCGTAATTATTATGATGAGACGGAGGGAGTATATTTTATTTCTGAAATTATTGTAAAACAATTCTTTTAATAACACAAAAAAATGCATATGAATACTGTAATAATATAAAAGTGCAATAATTATATAAAAATTATAGAAGTTTTATCAATGGGGACCTAAAAGATAAGTCAACTATCAATTCAAGACCTAAAAGATTTTTTTTATCGATTTAAGATCTCAATCATCTAAAACTATCAATTCAAGATCAATAACCTTAAAAACTTGTTTGGTATGTTCTAATAGTAGAAAAGAGAATATTCACCTTCAATTCTCATCTTCCTCCGATCTTCTCATCTTCTTCCAATACAGAAAGTAATATTGACATTTGAAATTGGAGATGATTTGGAATTTTGGAAATATGTATTATCTTTCATTACTAATCTTTCTCAATCTAGTATGCTTCTTCTCATTTGACAATATCGTAGAAAAATTAAAAGTACGCAGAGAGTTGCAAAAGAATTAGATTGGTGGCAGAGCCTATCCATCATCTTCAAATCAGATCACCAATTCTTATGATAGATTACCAATTCCTCTATCTGCCAATTATTTTTTACTGCAAACACTCTTGCTTTTCTCCACTACTTGAGCTTTCACTCATCTTTCCAACTGCCTCAAGTTCGCTAATACCCATTTATTTCTCAGACCCAGATGATTTGGAAATTTCCCTCATCTTTCACTACTAATTTTTTTCAATCTACCACGACATACCAAACAATATCTAAGGATATAGGTTTTGAATTGATAATTTTAGATGATTGTGGTCTTCAATTGATAAAAAAATCTTTTAAATCTTAAATTGATAGTTATCTCACCTTTCGGGTCCCTTAGCGTTAAAACTCCAAAATTATATTATTGGGATACTAAAAATGCAAAAAGATTCATGAAATATAAAATAATAAAAATTAAAGATTTTTAAAAGGTAGACAAAGATATAATTTGATATTAAGGAAAAAAAATAGAATTTTTAATTGTGATTCAAAATATGTCAATATTATATTCTATTTATAGATAAAAGAAGATAAAAATTTGATTACTATTTTTTTATAAAAGATAAAAAATTTAAATATTATATATTTAAAATTTAAATTATATATAAAAAATATTACAACCAACCATAATGGTAAGATCATATTGGTAGTTGGGTTGTGGCAAAACAAAATCTATTGCTCTTTTTTTATTTATTTTTTATTTACATTGTTTTGTTGAATTTGCTCCATGTAAACGGTCATGAATGAATGTAGACCATCCTCATTAACTATCAATGGAGAAGTCATTTATATATGACAAAAATACGTAAAGAAAAAAAGAATTCAATATCACAACCGATGAGGGTGTCGAATGATAGTACAACCTATCATTATCACCTAAACTACATGTACCAATTAATTTGTGACATGTGTCACATTAATGGTAAGTTTTATATGTATTATTTAAATTCTATATATAAATAATATACAATTTATTTTTATTTTATAAAAAAATAATGGGAGGATTACTACTAGGTACACAAAAAAACCCTAAATTACTATGAGATACAAACATACAAAAGTATTACTACTAGGTACAAAAATATATAGTGATATTCCAATATTACTCCTATTAATGTGCTGCACATAAATATTGTGTGCAGCAAAAGTTCATGTGCAGCAAAGTGTGTGCAGCAAAAAAAGTGTGTGCAGGAAAAAAAAAGTGTGTGCAGCAAAAAAAATGTGGTGGTCCGGCGGCGGCGGTCCGGCAGCTTTTCCGACGGCGGCAGTTTTTCCGATGACCAGTTTTTTTTTTTTTCTTTTTTTTTTGGACGAACAGTTTTTCCGGCGACCGGCTGCCGGAGCTCCGGCGGCGGCGCAGCTTTCCGGCGACCAGTTTTTTTTTTTTTTTTTTTTTTTTTTTTTTTTTTTTTTTTTTTTTTTTTCTGACGAACAGATTTTCCGGCGACCGGCCGCCGGAGCTCCGCCGGCGGCGGTGGCGGTCCGGCAGCGGCAGCGGTGGTCCGGTGGTGGGTGGAGGTTGGGGTTAGTGTTTTAAATGTATATGGGTTTAGGGGTATATTTGGTATTTTACTTTAATATTTTGTATTAAATAATAATTATTTTAAATCAATATATCTAGTAGTAATTAAGGGTACAAAGTGTGTACCTATCAGTAATTATTTCAAAAATAATCAAAATTATTTTTTAATAAATAGAGTATAATATTAACATATTTTGAATCATTATAAAAAAATTATATATTTTATCTCAATTTCATAATATTATACTTATTATTAAGGATGACGAAACGTTGGGGCAGGGGGCACTGGGCCCCCCATGTCATTTTAATAATAATTAGTATATTATTTATAATTTGTTATTATAGTTCAGTGGTAGGCATGTTTTCCTTTGACAGGGAGGTCACGGGTTCAACTTCCGTGAATTTCATTTCCCTGTTTTCCTTTTTCTTTTTTTTTTTTTATTTCATTTTATTTATCCTTTCGCTTTTTACTCATTTATTTATTAAAAGATCCAAGTTTATATTCTAAGTGAATCTTTTTTTTCCATGTTTTTTTAATCATTATCATTTTTACGTAAATTCTTTATTCTACTCTTTTCATATTTCAATTCAAATTTAGTTAATTGATTTTTCTTTATTGTTGTCATTTCTTTTTATACTTTCTTTTATTCCTATTAATTCATTTATATACTAAGAATAAATTGTGATAATATATGTGAAAATAGTAATATTACATATGAAAATGTATCATATAATATTACTAGTATGAAATCCGCATACTACGCGGGTTATTGAGATATTAATTATTACATAAAATTATTATTTTTATTGAAAAATTCTAAATTATATTCATAAAAATTATATATACTATTTATTTTCAATGTAGAGTAGGTATTGAAACTTAAATGGTTGTATTTGATATTGATAAGACATAATTGTATTTTATTACAACAACATGCCTCGTGAAATTCTGTTTAATGTGAATTATCCTTGATGAATTCTTGTTATCTTTATTTTTCTATCAAATGATCCTTTTTATATTATCTTCCTTTGTTTTCACTATCAGATAAAATCTGTTGTGGAATGGCAAGCCCAACAAAATCAGCACGAATTACATTGAAAAACTTTGCTCAAAAACAGTTAACTTTTATTGACTAAGCATCTAATGAACATTTAAATGAAAAAGTAAATGAAAAGTCATGAATTATAATGAGTGCTAATAGAGGCTTTGAAAATGTAAATTAATACATCTCATAATTATTACTCCACATTAGCACTCACCAGAAATGCCAATTACATCCATATCTGTAAAAGCATTCTAAATGAAGTCCAAAATATTTTGAACACCTTTAGAAATCATGTTCATCCCATGGCGCCCCTTGTGCTGCAACTAACTCGAATGTATATATTTTTTCCAATCAATAGCACATTGAATACCCTAGAGAAATAAATAGTGTATTACATATGCTTTTCAGGCCAAATTTAGAAAATATCAAACTAAATAAAATTAAAAAAAAAGGAAAAGTTCTTCTTGAAAATTGATAGGATCTTCCAAGAATGACTGTTATAATTTATAATCATAATGCAATAAATGAGTCTTTTAACACATCAAACAAAATTGGTGAAACATATAAAACAAAAATTATAAATTATTAAAAAATTGACACATAAGCTTAAATTTATTTTTGAGAGATGACATGTGGAAGATACAAATCTCCATAAGTTATCTTCAAACAATCCAATGAACACTGTTGCTGGAATGTTTAAGTTATTATGCATGCATAATATTAGAATACAAAGTGAAAAATGCAGAAAAATTAGCAGGCATGGCTAGAACTTAATTCCTGAAAAGAAATAGTGTCAAATCAGGAAAAAAAAGGTAATGTATATGTATAAGTATCATTCAAACCATCCCACTACCTTCTTATATGCAGTTATCTACTCAACAATAATACCACTGAAACCTGTATTCATTCTCAAATCTCCATTCCTTGAATCTAAACTAATAATTTGTTTTAAACACACAGTAATTGTTGTAGAACATGCTTGGACCAAACCAAAGATGTAAGGTTAGATTGCATTGAAAATTGGGTAAACCTATTCTAATTAAGCAAAAAACAATGAAATAGAGTACGAAAGAGAATCAAGTATGATCTAATCTTGGAAGAGATGCATGTTTCCTCGCTGAAGGAATCACTTTTTCCCGCATTCTCCAAATTGGAAAATTACTCATTAATTGTGCAAAATAGATGTCAAAAGATAAAAAGAAACATTAAGTAAGATGAATGGATCTGGTGAGGTATAATAAAACTTAGAAAAGAGAAAACTCATGTCAATATTTCTTGCTATATAGTTCTAATATTTCACACATCATGATATTACAATACACGTTGTAATATCAATTTATACAAACACAACGATTATCATAAATATACTTGTGAAACATCATATCAATGTATATTACATGTAACATCCCAAGCTGATTGTTTAATAATAATTCTCTAATATTTTCTTCAATATGTCAATGACAAAAAATAATAGAGAACATATTCACGTTATTCAGAGAGAAAAACATGGTCATTCCATCAGCAATAACATGGTACTCGTCGAACCATTAGAATGCCAAACATTGCAGTATTACAATGTCACCAAAAGTATATTATCTCATAGTGGATTTGGATCAGCAATGGTGTTCTTATATCCTTAAATACACTTGCAAATATCGCGAAAATAGAAGCATATTGATTTGGTCAATATAAAAGGAATACTTGTGAAAAGCAGATTTACATTTCTAAGTATTGGTAAATGAAGGAGAAGATGTACACTTATCCAAAATTTAGACGAAAGTGTACCTGATTGAGACGACGGCGAACGGTGACCGGCGAGAGATGAATAGTAAGTGCCGTTGATTGATAAACATGGGAAGCGGTTGAGAGATGATTAAGAATTGAAAGACATGTGGTTTTAATTTCTTTATTTCAGAGCTTGAATGTGAGGTTAGAGAGTGGTCAATAAATGAGATTAAAGTCGTCTGTAATATGTACTAAATGTAAAATTAAAACTGTAACATCCCTTCCTATTCTAATTAAGGCACAATATATAAGAATTGAATTTCAAGTAATAATAAAATAACAGGAAAAATGGAAAAGCTGAGGATTTGCCAAATCAGCCCAAAATCAGGGAGGAGGTGACACGTAAGAGGAGGAAACCCTCGTTTAGTTGGATAAAGATTACATGTTTATATTAGTATGTCCTTTCTATCACTTCATCCCTCCTACATAAAATTTCTCCTCCAACAATTTTCACCTATAATTAACTTCATATACATTTTACTTAAAAAATATCAAGTTACTTAAAACACATAACAAATTTTACTCTTTAAATATTATTCAAAAATATTAAATTAAATTATCTAAGAATAACACCTTTTTAATCCATGTACAAAAGTAAAAAGTAAAAAAAATTTATTGAAAATGTTTGTATTTTATTTTTAGTGTGTTTTTAAAATAATTTTCTTATTATTGTTGCGGGAAATAAAATGATTTTAAAATATAAAATTATTATAATGTTAAATATACTCCCTCATTCTCAAGCAAAGGGTTACTTTTGCTTTTTGCACGTGGATTAAGAAGTATTATTATTTAATGTATAATGAGTAATTGTATTAGTGGGTGTGTGAGCCTCACATTTTAATTGTATTGGTGGGTGTGTGTGGGTTCCATATTTGTAAAAAAAAAAGAAGACTCTTTGGGTGAGATGCCTAAAATAAAAAAAAAGACCTTTTGAAGGGGACAGAGGGAGTATAATTTAGAAATTCTCAAAATAATATATAATTTTTATTAATAATTATTGTATATATGTAGATGAGAGAAAAATGAATATTTTATTAAAAAGATGGGTTATTGGGTTGTTGATAAAGTAATTAAAAGTTGAGAGAGAAATTCTCATAATTTTTATTGTCTCAATTTAACATTCATCTCAAATCAAGATCTCATTTTTTATTTTTTCATAAATTAAGATTTACATTTATATGGAGACTCTCAATCCAAGAACAACTAACGAGATTATCAAACACCATCAAATACTTCTCTTTCTTCTCCATGAACATAAACCCTACATAAATACAATAGATTTCAAGCCATCAAGTTGCAGTTCATTCATTTGATTTCAAATCAATCGTTCAACTCTCAGATGACAGGTAATTTATTGATTTATGTCAAAATTTTATTCTTCTTATTTTCTTCGTGTTGTAATACATTCACGAAAGAATTAATAAATGGTTATTAACAACTTATTTAATCCTCATTAATTTATTTCACTAATTAAACTAACTTGAAACCTTGTTTTCAAGTGTAGATGTCAACCATTGATACTTTAGAAAGAGAAAATATTTTGCTGTATTTAAGAAAATTTAGCGAAAATTGAATACTCTTCCCACGTTAGTAATGATTCTTTTTACTATTGTTTGAGAAATTCAATTGGTATTAACAATTTTTAAAGACAAATTTTAAGATGCAACACTCGGTGGTCTTCAATTTCCTGTGTATTTCTCATTCTCTTCTTTATTTAGTGAACCGATTTTACAAGTTAATGTGAAATATAAGGAAGAAAAGAAATAGTTAACACTGTTTGATAATCCTGTTAATTAGTTAATCTTGGATTGAGACTCTATATATAAATAAATATAAATCTTAATTTGAGAAAAAATAAAAAATGAGATCTTGATTTGAGATGAATGTTAAATTGAGGCTTATTTTGAGACAATATTTTGAAATCGGATCTTAGTATGAAAATCTTCCAAAACAAATATTACAACCAACTACAATGTGACACTTGTCAAATTTTGGGTGGTAAGATCAGGTTGGTCGTTGGGTTGTGGCATCACAAACAACCCAACTGGTTACTCCTTTTTCTCTATTTTTTATTTACATTATTTTTTCGTATTTGTTCGACCTATGCAAACGATCATGAATGAATGTAGACTAATTCCATTCACAACCAAAGGGAGAGGTCATTCATATAAGATAAAAATCCGTAAAAAAAATTGAATTCAATATCACAACCGGTGGGGGTGTGGAATGATGGTACAATCCACACCACAACCCATCACCTAAATTACATGTATCAATTAATTTGTGACATGTGTCAAATTGTAAGTTATATATATATATATATATATATATATATATATATATATATATATATATATATATATATATATATATATATATATATATATATATATATATATATATAATTTAAATTTTATATAAATAATATACAATTTATTTTTATTTTATAAAAAACTAATCAAAATTATTATTATTATTTTTTCTATTAATAGAGTATAATATTGACATATTTTTAATAATTATAAAAAATATATTTTATCTCAATTTTATATTAATGTACATATTACTTTGTATTTTGTTTTTAGCATGTTTTTAAAGCAATTTTCTTATTATTATTGCGGAACTACAATAATTTTAATATATAATTTTTTATAATGTTAAATATACTCCCTCCGTCCCAAGCAAATGAGTGCTTCTTGCATGTGGATTAAGGAGTATTATTATTTAATGTGTAGTGAATAGTTATTATTTGTGACTGTGTGAACCTCATATATTTTGAATGTATTAGTGGGTGTGTATGGGTCATATGTGTGTAAAAAATAAATTGGGACTCTTTGGGTGAAATATCAAAATAGAAAAAAAAACCATTTGAATGGGGACAGAGGGAGTAAAATTTAGAAATTCTCAAAATAATATATAATTTTTATTAATAGTTATTGTATATATGTAGATGAGAGAAAAATGAATATTTTATTTAAAAGTTGGGTTGTATTGAATTGTTAATAAAGTAATAAAAAGTTGAGTTTAGTTGGGTTATAGGTTGTATATGTGGATGAGAGAGAAATAAATATTTTATTAAGAGGTTTGGTTTTAGTGGTTATAAATGATGGTATTATCTTCATTCACAACTTACAACAAACTTGTCCAACAATATAATATTCATTTCACTCATCCACATATATAACCTACAAATAACTCAACCAAACCTCAATTTTTTATACTCTATCAACAGCCCAACTCAATATATTTTGTTAATAAAATATTTATGTTTAGGCAAAAACTCCTGTGTTTCTGGGCGCACGGATTTAGACCTGTGCGCCCAAACGAGACCCTGCCCGTATTATCAACCCGACCCCGAATATTTAAAGAAAAAAACCCAATTCATTCTAGGGTTCATATGAACAGTTCTCATGCTTTTCTTTCCTCTCCCATTTTCGCTCTCTTTCCCCTTTTTCTTCTCGATTGATTTTTCGGCAGTTGCTTGCCGCCAATTAACAATGATATTTTCTGTGGAGATCGCGAGTTCTACAATGGTTCGCAATGTATCAATTGGCTGAGGTTTGGAAATAGTTGCTGAAAGTTTTGTCAATTGTTAAATATTCCAATATCACTTTTCGCTGATCGATTTCATCTATCTCTGTCCAAGTAAAAAAATTCCATCTATCTGATGTTAGATTTATGATATAGTAGTTTTACCTTTTAATTACTTGTGAGAGATCGTGGAATGTGGTGAAACGATCTCATACCCTAGCCTTTGAGAGTCAATAGAGTTTTTTAGTGTAAGGATACTTCTGATTTTTTTCTATCTTGGTAATTCTTGATACAAAAGTCAATTCCCTATTGAAATCTAATCATGGTTGACATCAGTTGACAAAACATAGACATTTTTTGTGGATTTTTACTTGTTTGATTGAATATTATGTTTGTCTCCTATAATTGGTCCTGATATTCTAAGTTTTCCCTCCTGAATTGACACTTGGAAGACTTCACTGCTATAATGTTGTTTGAATAATTAATTGTATGTTAGTTGTTATTAGTAATTTGCACTGAATGGGGTAATTCTTTCTTCTAAGATTTAGGATTTTTCATGTGGAATGCTTACACTAATACATGAGTGTACTCTGGGCTTGAGGATGAAGTTCAGTTTTCGTCTCCCTCTGTAGTCTTCCAGAAACTTCTATCAATATTTAAAGGTTACATTAAAATACAAAGTATAACAACAACAACAAATAAGCCTAGTTGCTCTTAACCATAAAAGAACTACTTAGAGCAACTAAATAATGTAATTTTGTACTATGAGAATGAATAGAGCTCTTGCTATACATGAATGGAATCAATTAGATTAGTCTATAAACTTGAGTCAAGGTATAGGAAACTAAATGTGCAAATATTTATTTGATCCTACACTTCTTGTCTTCTGGACACAAAAAGCTCAAATAGGCATAAAACTGTGGATATATTTAAAGAATAAAATAATGAGCCACATCCAAAAGTTACTATCACTTTGAGTACTAAATATCCAACCTGCTGTAAGAAACAAAGCAAATGATGACAAATTGCTGCTTCAAAGTTTTTGTGTACTTATGAATGTGCCTTAAATTTGATGATAGTAATAAACTGTTCAAGTTAGAACAAGTTATTAGTCTTCTAACATACAATAGAACAAGTTATTAATTTTTGATCATATACTTATCTAATTATTACTAATGTTAACTTATGCTATAATTCTTTTATAGCTAAATTAATCCTCAATACCATATGCTAATTTTTTATTGATAGAATGTTAGAATAGGAACCCAATTTTAATGGTTACATTTATTTTCTTAGGAGATTATTTATTTTACATTCTTTAATTTTTATCAATATCTTTAATTTTCTGTTTTATATTAATTTTTTTTCATTTAAGGTTTTAATTATAATCAGGAGATCAAAAACTTTTCCTTCAAGACATGTGCAAATTGAAACAGAAAAAGGATTATGCGGCTGAGTTAAATCAAGGCCCATCAAAAAAGTAAAAAAAAAACTAAACCCGTGGAGGGAACGTCATCTACTACTGTGGAAGTAAATGAAGCCCCATCAAACAAGGTAAAAAACCCAAACCAAGGTATTATCTTTCTCTATTTATTTATTAATTTTAAATTGTGGGATTACCTCTAGCTAGAATCTGTTGATATTTCATTATTGTTGCAAAGAGTACATTGTTAATGAGGAAAGTGTACATTATTAATATGTAAAGGGTAAAAATTTTAGAGTGTTATAAGTTTTTGTTAAAGGTATTATGGCATGTTGAAAAGAGTATATTGAGGATGAGTAAAGGGCACATATTTTTTCATTAGGTATATTGTTGTCATGTAATCTTTATAGAGTTGGAAAAGGTACATTGTTCATAATTAAATGGTGAACTGTTAATGAGGAAAGGGTACATTTTTTTTGTCATGCAAAGAATCCACCTATGTAGTTGGTTTGTATGATTTAACTAGAATGTCGTTTGTCCAAATTACATGTATATATTTAGAAAATTATGTTAAAAATAAAGTTTAATATACATGCCATTACTTCAATTGATTTTTTTATAATTATATTTAGCCATTATTTTATTGAATTGATGTTATGCCCAACATCAACATGATCATCAGTAAAAAAAAGAGAAGAAAATCAACATGATCATACAATTAACTTAATAATCCAAACCCTTACATAATGTAATAACTATATTTATTGTTATTAATGATTAGACTTTACGGGGTAAAGGGTATGGAGTTGAAAAGGGTATATTGTTGATATGTAAATGATATAGTGTTGATAAGTAAAGAGTACAATTTTATCATACAAAGGGTATGGAGTTTCGAGTGTCTCAAGTATGTTAAAAAGGTATTATGGCATGGTGAATGAGGTATATTGAGGATGAGTAAAGGGTACAATGTTGATGAGTAAAGTACCTTTGTTTTAGGGTTTGAGGTTTAAGGGTTTAGGGTTTAGAGTTTAGGGGTTTAGATTTTTAGAGTTTAAGGTTAGGGGTTTAGGGTTTAGGGTTCTGTGTGGGGTTGCAAGGGTATATTGTTTAGATTAAAGGGTGCATTATTAAGAAGAAAATGGTACATGTTTGGTATGCAAAGGGTATAATGGGTATACTAAGGGGAAAGAGTATTTTTTTGCAAAAAGTATTTTATAAAGGGTATATTTTTGTCATGCACAAAGTATGGAATTTAGTTGATATTTCGCTAGTTAATATTTCGTTGTTGCTGTTTTATAACTCCGTGATTAATTTTTCAGGATATTCACTATTTTATGTAGACCTCAGGGTCTACATTCCTTGATTCAATCGTTAACCAACCAACAAAAATCTGATGTTAATGATATTGGATTTGGAGGACTTTTAGAGTTGAAAATATCTAAGTTGTATCACATTGACATGCTCAAATGGTTGATTAAAAACTTCAACGGCTCTGCACGGTTGTTAACAGTTAACGGGTTCTATACTATTCATATTACAGCTTATGATGTTTATGATATTCTATGTATTCCTAGGTACAAAGGTTTTTTAATTTCAAAACATTCAAAACATACTAAGTCTGAAGTTACAAAAATTATCAATAGTCTTATAGAGCTGAATCTAGGTGTAAGATTCCTGTTTTGGAAACTGCTTTACATGTGAAATTGGCTTTGGGTGGTGATGAGTTTAAACGTGTTTTTTCCTGTTATCTTTTTTAATCCCATCTCCTAACTATTGGCTCCGAAATGGTATTATTAAGCCTGTTGAGAATGTAAATAAATTTTGTAATCTTGATTGGTGTGAATATGTCTTGGATGAGCTTTGTAATTGTGTGAACGCACACCAGGCTAAATCCACTGTAAATGTTGGGGGTTGTACTCTTTTGCTTCAAATATTTTATTTCCATAGGCTTGTATGGAAGGGTATACCCCAACCAATCACCACACCATTGATTACACATTGGACAGATGAGAAAGTGCTTGCTCGTTGTAATGAGGAAATTACAGTGGGTAAATTTGGATGTGGTGTATTGGACAAGGAAACTTTTTCACTTTTTGTGAATAGCCAATTGAAGATGGTGGAGGCTGTTGATGCAAGGAAAAAAATATGCTGCTAGAGTTAATGTTGAGGTATTTCTATCTCTAATATGCTATTAATATGTTTGATAATGGAATTTTGTAACCTTTAAATAGCACTCTTTGTTAAGTTGTTGTGTTATGTTCATTAATAAGTTGCAAGGCATAAGGGTATGAAATGTAGTATACTAGTGTATTATTATTATTATCAAAATATATTTTTGCTGATTTACTTGCATATTTTTCTGTTTTATTTTAATTTTAGGGTCTGTATGATCTGATGAGCGACTTGCGAGATGATGCAATTGAATTTTTTGATAGTATGCTCTGCAAGTTGTCAAAGATATCCACTTTGGAGAAAAAATTAAGGGAAAAAAAAAGAAGTCAATTCTTCTCCTGATCAGTGTTCTTTCATGGATGAAAAACTCCATAAATATGTGGATGATGTGTCTAATATTGAGAAGCTAACAAAGAAGTTGGTGGATGATATACCTAGATTCACTCTTTTTCTTTCCGATGATGAGTATTATAAAGAAGGATATTTTAAGGATGCTTTAGATGTGGAGGATATTGAGCTTGTGGAGGATGAAATTTCAGAAGATTTACTAGAAGAAGAATTAACTGATGCCATCAATTCGATTGGCAGAATGGAGAAAAAAAGTTGGAGTTGACACGAGTAATAAGTTTTGGAGTATCGATAAATATGTGGGATAAGTCTCTAAGTACATGCTAAAGTGTTGGATTACAGCTTCTATGATTGTGAAGGGTACTACAAGCTATAAGTTCTTTATAAACTCATACATGTATTCAGTTTTTTTTAATATATTTTATGATTAGAAAAAATTATTTAATGACTACCTTTTTTTGTTAGGAAATGGTTTTATAGGCATGATTTTAATTTTCTTGTGGAGAAGGCTGGTATTTTATACATGCAGCCAAATTATTTCATAGACGAATCCATGATGAATGCATGGTGCTTGGAAATAGACATGAGTTCCAGTGTTGAAGGCCCATTGACTCATTTAACCTTCAGTTTGGATCATAGTGTAAATTATTCTATTATAATTTAAGTTAATATTATTATTAACTATCGTATGTTTTAATTTTACTTCAATTGCTTCTTCTTTTCCTTTTTTCTTTAGGAATTTGTTGAGAAGATTATCCTTGGTCGAAGTACTATTGATGCTGAGTTTTCAAGAATTGCTAAAAATTAGGAACATTGGTTAAACAACCCAATGGATAAATTTTGTACTGCTCAAATGGTAACATACTTTTATTATTTAAATTATATACCCTTTAGATATAAAAGTATTACCTTGAATTAAAGCAATTTTTTTTAACTAACATAAGTTTTATTGCAGGTTTTATTTCCATTCTTGTTCGAATTTCACTATGCAGCTATTGCTATCAATTTTGTTGATGAAAAAGTTTAATATTTAGATAGTAGGAAGTATCAAAGTGGTTATACGAAGAACATATTTCATGGAGTAGTAATTCTTGTAAGTTTAATGTTCATACCTCAAGTTTAATTTTTATTAATTATATATGAAGTTGTAATTAGTATAAGTCAATGGATTTATAAATCAAAACCATTTTGTGTAGGTTGGTTTGTTTAAAAAAATTTATGGATCAAATTAAACATCTCAAAGCATCTGAAGTGGTTAGGAAGTTGAGTATGTGCCATTTAAATGGCAAACCTTTATAAGCACCAATGATTCCGGGCTTTTTTTATGCACCATCTAAAATACTTCAACAGAGTGCCATATACATCTCCTGATTTGAATAAGGTAATTTATTTTGACTATTACTTTTTCTTGTATATTTATATGCAAAATGAAAACTTAGTTTATTTATACAATTACTTATTATGACTTTTGTTTTCTATGTAGCCTAAGATCTGACTTATACTTAGGGTTGAGATCTGTGCGAATCAAAATCAAATGAGGGCTCGAGTTATTGAATTTGCATATAAATTCTACGAGGAGAAGCCTCGTGTTTTAAAGGAAAAAGCTGAAGAGAAAAAGAAAAAAACACTAAAGGCTATAGAAGAGAAAAAAGTGTTGCTCAAGAGAAATGGAAAGAATTGGAGAAAGTTGATCTGGGGAAGAGGCATAATTGATGGTGTTTGTTGGAGTTGTTTTAATTTTTGGATATGTTGTGTTTATGACTAGTATATGATGATAGTTATACCAAGTTGGAGTGATAACTCTTTATGCATTATATGAATAGTTTTTGCTATGTTTTATGATCAGTACAGTGAGACAATATCATTGTATGTGAAGGAAATATTATATCTTTTTGTCTTTCATTTACACTTAGTGAACTTGCATTTGAATTTAATCAATATGATTGTCACTTCAAAGAGTATATTATTATGATGTAAAGGGTAAATTGTTGTCATACATAGGGTATATTATTGTCATGTAAACTGTATGGATTCGAAAGGGTATATTGTTGATGAGTAAAGGGTATATTGTTTATAAGTAGATGGTACATTGTTGTCATGCAAAGAATACGGAGTTTAGAGTATTCTATGTTTATTATAAACAATATTATGACATGGCGAAAAGGGTGCATTGCGTATGGGTAAAGGGTACATTATTGATGAACTGCTTTGTCATTTAAAGGTTATACTGGTCGTGTAAATTGTATGAGGTAGCAATTGGTATATTGTGGTCATGTAATATCTGTGGAATTGCAAATGGTATGTTGTTAATTAGTAAAGATACATTGTTTATGAGTAACGAGTACATTGTTTGTCATGCGAAAGGTATAGTCATCATGTAAATTATATTAAGTTGCAAAGGGTACATTGTTGATGAGTAAAGAGTGTTAATAAGTAAAGGGTAGACTTTAAAACATATTTTATTGATGTTGTTTCAAGTTAATATTGTTAAGGTATATTGGCATGGTCTAAAGTGTATATAATTTTATACTAAAGAGTACGACTCTCAATACTAAAGGGTACAAGTTATCTGATACCTAAATTTCATAATGTGTTTTTAATAAAGGATAAATTACCAAAACCCCCCTCGAGGTTTGTCCAAACTACCAAATAAACCCCGTGATTTGAAAAATTACCAATTACCCCCTTTAACTTATTTTTTATTTGAACATTAATAAAAATACACTTTTTTCTTAAAATAAAGAAGGATGGAAATGACATCAAGACCCATATATTTAACATTATATTTTTAAATTTTACTATTTTAAAAAAAAAAATTTAAAGGGGGCAATTGGTAATTTTTCAAACCACGGGGTTTATTTGGTAATTTGGACAAACCTCGAGGGGGGTTTTGGTAATTTACCCTTTAATAAAAATATTTCATAATTACGTAATAGTTTACTCATTCAAATTCTATCACAATATTTAATCTATATATCATTAAAGTAAACGAGCATTTAGAGTTTTAGATCCAAATTTCTTTGCTAACTCTAAAGTTTTTCGCTTACTCTTTTTGCTTTTTTCGAAGTGGCCCTTTATCCTCTTCTTCCTCCCTTTTGTAACTGAATTAACTAGATCCAATACAATATTAGATAAATTCTTGTTTTGGACAACTTTCTTATTTTGGACAACTTGTTCTGATTGTGCTGAAGAATTCCATACCAAAGCATCAATAGCCAACAAATCTCTTGCATATGCATCATCTATATACTTCCTTGCTTCTTCATTACCCTGACATTTCAACACTAAATTATAATATCTTCTTGCTGCTTCATGACTCCAAGATGTTTTATCTCCATTCTTTTCTGTGCCTTCACTAAATTTATCCCATATTTCAGACTTGGCTAGCTTCGTCCACCTTTTTTGTATATAACAATTTGGTATATGTTCTACGAAATTAATGTGTAGAACTCTTAAGCTATGGTAGCACAACATCCCACACTTCTCAAATTTCTTAAAAGAGCACATGATTAGTTTCATCTGCATATCAAAGAACACTTGATAGATTTTACCATCAGCATCAACAGAATAAACATTGTAAACCATTGTTGTGTCTTCACTTTCAATATGTAGTGACCAAGCAATTATGCACTTCTCAAACTCTTCCACAAAATACCAAAAGATTGTAATTGTATATACTTCAGAATCATGTTTCAACAAACCAACCATTCGAAAACGAGATTCAGGTTTTGTTGTTGTGCATTAAAATTCATAAAGTTGTTCATTTTCTTCCATCGTTTTAGTGTTTCTCCAAAAATACCTTTAAATCAACATCACACGAATATAAATAAAACTATAATGACATCTGAACAATCATATGGAAGCAATTCCAATATCCTTTTCATGTCACTCATGCACCCAACCAAAAACTAACCACCTTAAGCACCTTTGCATTTCTATATTGAGCAGAACTAAAAGGTATACTGATTAATGCTAATGGATATAAAATCAAACATTAAAGGGAATACATGCCACTTATAAAAGATGTATTGCTTTAATTTTAAATAAGTACGAGCATACATATTAAGTAAGGACATTCAAATGAATTTTTATTAATTAAAATTTCAACAAGATCATATAAGGATTTTATTCTAAAGCCATACCATAGAAATCAGTTAGGCTTGTGCTTTTATTGGCGTTGAATCCGATAGTGTGGTTCGTGCTTTCACTTCTTTGTGATGATATTATTCCAGCCGAAAAAAAATCCTTACTTACAATCTTGTAAACCTTGTATCACCTACAAGACCATAAGTTGAGAACATGTCATTCCAAAAAATTTCAAATTCCTCTTCATTTGAACACCCCGATAAGAATTTTTTGAGCAACTCCTTGAAGGAATTGTTAGATTTCAACTCTGCAAAAATTTTTACTGCATTTGGTTGTATGTGCCTAGAATTTGGGAAAACCTGCAACATAAAAACACAACATGAATAGAATATAATAAATAAAGGCATAAAGTTTACACGAGGGTATTTGCTTATTAGTTTAAGTGTATTACCTTTTTTATGGCACTTGCAATTGCAGCCTCCCATAGACCTCTTGAACTTTTCAAACAGCCACTCGAAGGCGGCACTTGTCTCATCATTAATAAATGCACAACCAAACATGATATTTTTCCAATTATTATTTATTCCAACAAAAGGGGCATAAATCAGATTATATTTGTTGGTTGTACAAGTAGTGTCAAACACCAACACATCCCCATAAATTTATATTCTTCTTTCATCATGGAGTCTCTCCAAAACAAGTGACACAATCTACTATCGTTATCCACTTGCACCTTGTAATAGAAATTCTCTTCTTCCTCATCTCGATTCCCAATTAATTCAATATTTGTGCACCACCACCTTCAATCCTGCCCATCTTCTACCTATTCACATAGTTTTTATTATTTAGCGAAAGTAAGAAAATATAGAAACGTATTATCTTTCACCAGGGTATATTGAAGAAGAAAGATTCTCACCGGCAGCCTGTGCAGCCTCACCATTTTGGGCATAACTCTCTCATCTAATTTTCTATATGAGTGATCTACCCACCAAAACGATCCTCTCTTTAGTGGCTTTCCAATGGCATATCACAAGTCTAGTTTGGAGTTCTACACGATTTTAAAAAATCGTGCAAGTTGATGAACAGCAGCAGCAAACAACCTTTCGATCTTCTGCTGTATTTTCAAGTCCAATCTCGACGTCGTGTGGGTGATGATCTTAGAGATCTTCTCAATTTGCTATTCTCTCACCCTCCTCACAGTGTTAGGCATGAATTACTTTTCAGTTAGGGTTTTCGGATAGCTAAGATGATTTATATATGAGCTACAACAGGGACCAGGAGGAGAAATTAGAGTTGGGCCTCCATTGGGCTCAAGTATCCAAGCTTAACCCAAAGCTTATACTTAAGTCCAATAATAATAATATATACCACTAAAATATTATTACTGCACTACCGTTCTAATCCCATAATTACGTTATGGGATCCTTCTTATTATGAGCCCGTTAGTCTCCCCATGTTTAAGATATACAATGCCCATTAATTAATTAAGTTACTGACAACTCCATTAATGAATATCTCATTCGAGAGTAGTACCACTCAACCTCATTATCATGCTGGAATAAATCCACCTGCAGGGTTTACATGATAATCCTTATGAGCTCCTCAAGGGGACATCATCAACCTATATCGGACACGGATTCCTTCTACAATCAACAGCACACCATAGAGACATCAATATTTCCCAACTCACCGAGTTTATTGATTTAATTATATATAAATCTCACACATTGACGAATCAAAGAAATACACATTGTCTTACATGTCGAGGTTATTGTATAGGGATTAAGAGTACGAACATTCATAATAACTGAGATCAAGTTCTCCTATATAGTCAGTATAAGTTGAACGATCTTAAGCGGTCCTGCTCAATACACACAAGTGCACTAATGTGATTCTATAGTCAAGACAAACTAATACCAAATCACAAAACAACCATCCCGATATAGAGTCTCCGTCTATCTCGGTTGTGAGCATTTGTTTATACTTTATAAGAAAACCGATAATATGATCTTTCGCGTGTTGTCGCACAACATATTATCTACAATATAAAATAAATGGACTATTGCATCGGATATATAAATAAATTATACGATGCAATCATTTGATCAATGATTCCCATTTCAAAAATTATTAAGACATTACTCATAATAAAGCTAGACTTTTAGTATACAATCCAACACTTATGATCCTTTATTGTATGGCCTACATTCTCTTCTCCACCAGTATTTTAAGACATGTATCTATATGAAGTTGCTGTTCCTATTCCAGCATAGATCATATCCTCTATCATTTTTCCTTTTCCAATCGATATTGCCCTCTCCGAATGATAGAGATAGTTTTATTCTTTCGTTGTTAATGGATAGTTATGTGACATATCATGATCCACAATTTCAAAATCCCCATTAGTATTCAACTTCGCCCTCATGAATGCATGTACATTCTGTTCTTGTAACTCCAACTAATTTTCTTTCTAATGATGTAGCATGCAAATCATTATTTTTTTCCCAACACATGAACATATATAAGTCTTTCCAGTCTCAACACCATCACTAGAATATCTACTTGTAGACTTACGTACACTAAATTCCAATACGCTAGCATGCTTATAATATAGTTTATAAATTTCATTAAGTGTTTTTTTAGTCAATCCTACTAAAGAACCAATTATGTCTTCATAATCCTCATTATTTCCTATGAAGTAGAAATGATATAAGAAAAATAAGTACTCTTTCATTATTGAGAAACATAAATATAAGTTTAATAAACTAAAGTAAAAATAATAGATATTTTTACAGTAATTTTCATAGTCAATTTTAACGAACGCACCTTCATTTTCTCTTTCTACAACATCTTCTCCATCAAGATTTTCTCCATGGCTTATGGAAATATTTTCATTAGACAAGCAGATAAATCAATTACATTATGTTCACCACTTATTAATGTAATACTTTCTTTATACATTCTCATTCCCTCAAAAGTTTCTTCATGAGTTGGGTTAATATTGTTTTCAAATATGCATGATAAATCAAAAACATTATCTTGAGATGAAAATAGTAAAATAAGATCTGTACATGGACAGTTACCTTATTAATATAAGTTCACAATAGTAGGTACAACAAACAATACAACCAACTGTGAATTTATTGAAAGAAAAATAAAGATTTTGAACGCAGGTACAGAAATTACAACTAAAGGGTATATCAGCTACTGTTGAAGGGTACATTTTTGTCATGAAAAGGGTATATTGTTTTCATATGAACTATATGGATTTGCAAAGGGTATATAATTTATAAGTAAAGGGTATATTATTGATGAGTGATGGTACATCGTTTGTCATGCAAAGTGTATACTAGTCATGTAATTTATATGAATTTCCAAAGGGTTTTTGTGGATGAACAAAGGATACATTGTTGTCATAAAAAGGATATATTACATATAAGTAAAGAGTACATTATTGATGAGTAATGGGTACATTATTCAAATCTGGCACTAGTGACGAAATTAAAAGATGATTACAAAGACATGTCATAAAATAACAATGAATTAGCTGACAACCATGACCTACTATATTAATGGATAAAAGGAAAAGAGCAAGAACTTGCACATTGCTCTCCTCTATCAGAATCTCTTTGACCTTGCTACATAACATCCTTACCTATACAAATAAACAAAAAAAATTGCAAGTAAAAGTCAAACCAACTAGAGAACATATACAGTAATTGGATATGAAGTATAAAGATGTAGAAATAAGGGGATAGAATTTGAGAATTAAAGAAAATTGTATTGACAGATGGGGTGTTCAAGCAGGTATAGTCATTTATACTAAAGGGTATATCAACTACTATTGAAGGGTACACGTTTACTAGAGTGTCTATTATATTATAGTATTTAATAGTATTACTAGGATTCATAAATCTATGGATATAGATGCATCAAATTATCTAAGTTCTTAGATTATGGTATAATTAACATATATCTTTGAATTAAAAATTAAAAATAAAATAAAAACAACCAATTATAATCTAAAATATGATTTAATTGCCCTGATAGAGCTCAAAAACAACAAAGTAATCCACATAATTGACTTTCCATAAGCCCATAATCCAAAATGATCCTCATATCTTGTTAATCCAGCACTATCATGGAATTTGTCTAGTATTTTCCATGCATTCTTATAAATAAAAGCTGGATAATGGGTGTTTTCTCAACACACAATTAATCCTCAAGTATGAAGGATATAACTGTAGCTTAGGTAAGCGACCAAGTTATATTATCGAACCCAAAGGACGATTTATTATCAATTTATTATTATCTAAATTAACTAAAACTATGGTTTGATAATTTAAGTGTGGAATTATTATTAATCTACTTAAACAAATAATTAAATAACAAATAAAATAGAAAACAGCGGAGAATTATTGAGATTGAACAAGTGAGAAGATATTTAGTTCTTCGGGCCATCCAGTTTCACTTTATTAATTTCTCTTTCATGTATCAATGTCCAACTCTGCCTTGTGGAATATAGACGCATTACTAAGCCATGCAAATCTATTCTATAGACATAAGTAAATAAGCGTATAACACGTGTGAATTACCTCAAAGCAAGAACACAATTTTACCCCCCTTTCTAGGTACTATCAGTATTAATTATTTCCTATGCACTAAGTACTCTAACCCGATATGATCTCCCTTTATAGGTACTATGAAATTATCCTCTTTATCCTACTTACTAATCCGAATTCAATTCAATTAATAAGTATCTATATATAATAGTTCTAGTGAAGTTTCGGAGTCCCCTCACTTAGAATTATAACATGAAATCCTGTTCAACAGTGAACACACTCAATCAACAATCAAGGTATATATTCAGACTCTATATAACAGTTGAAGATGCACAAAACGACTCTGAATATGGATTAAAAATGCATAGTCATATAAAAAATAAACCACAAATAGTATTGTATGGAATATACACACGGAAGTTCAATTAACTAGTAAAACCTTCATAAATCCTAAAACTACCGAAGCGGTTCTAGCCCATGACGCTTCGAAGAACGTTCATGGTGATTGGATAGATCTTACCCATAGTCTTAAAAATTACAAGATAAATTAAGAAGCAAAATAAACCCTAGATGCAGACGTCGTCGCGTCTCTCTCCATCTTGAATCTTCACTGGGTTCTTGCTTGATTTGTTAGACGAATCTCTCTTTCTATAGCTCCGTTGGATGGAGTTAGGGTTTGGCTGTGGTATAAGATGGATGTGGAATCTAACTCTCTTTTTAATGTGATTTGCATCCCCTTTTATTCTTGTAAACTCTTTTTATAGACCTTTACTTGCTTTTTCATGGAAAATACGAATATACACGCACTTGAGGTGAAATCCAGATGATTTGGAGCTGACGTGTCCTTGCTCGACCAGAATGCTTTGGTCGAGCAAGGTCGGCCTTGGTCGAGCAACAGTCGAGTGGCACGACTGTAAGCTAAAACTCTTCCCAGTATCTTGCACAACCTCTTCTTCTGTTGCTCGACTAAAATGAGTTGATCGAGCGGCAACTCTTCTGGTCGAGCGCCTCAAAAACTGTATTTTCCAATTCTGAGCACTTCTGACCTGTTTTCCTGTATAATTATGCTCAAACAACCTCAGTAGTATCTGATTCGTGGCTTTTCCATACACATCCTGATTTGCCTCGATTTAAGACTAAATCATACTCAATTTTCACATAAATCAGAGCTCAAAATACGTGAATTCTCACTCTCAACACTGAAATCTATCTCCTCTTTGAACGCAGGTATAGTGATTACAACCAAAGGGTATATCAGCTACTGTTGAAATGTACATTGTTGTTATGTAAAGGGTATTGTTGTCATGTGAACGGTATCGATTTGCAGAGGGTATATTATTGAAGAGTAAAAGGCACATTCTTGATGAGCAGAGGGTACATTATTTTCATGAAAAGGGTAAGAAGTTTAAAGTGTTTCAAGTTTATTATATAAGGTATTATGGCAAGGAGCAAAGGGTATATTACTGATCAGTAAAGGATACATTATTGATGAGTAAAGGGTACATCATTTTTCATTCAAAGGGTATACTGGTCGTGTAAGTTGAATGAAGTTGCAAAGGGTTTTTTGTGGATGAGTAAAGGGTACATTGTTGTCATAAAAAGCATATATTACATATGAGTAAAGAGTGCATGTTGATGAGTAATTAATACATTATTTAAATCTGGCCATTGGTGAAGGAATTAAAAGATGATTACATAGATGCTTATCAGCGATGAAACAACCTCAAAATACATAAAATCTGCAGCAAAGTCGCCGAAATACTAGAAGAACAACAGGTAGAAGATGAAAACAAGCAGCAAGCGAAATATAAAAGAGTAATGCTCTCAAGTCTCAAATTCTATGAAGAAAGGAGCCATTCCACATAAAAACAAATTGAAGTTATAGAAAACAAAGCAAGCATTAAGTATTGAATGGCGCCACTGATTTCAATGAACAAAGTAAAAGAAAAATGTAAAGGAAGATTAATCTAACTCAAACATATACGTGCGTAAGCTACAAAAATTTTCACTCACCTCCGCACTCCATCTTCTATACTCCAGATTATCACTCCTCCAGCGCTAAAATCACACAATAGAAGGTGTAGAATCCCCAAATTATCGCCCCTCCAGTGCTGAAATTGCGTGATGAAGAATCCCCAAGTTATTGCCCCTTCAACGCTGAAATCACACAATAGAAGGTGAAGAATGTGTTTTGAAATCTTCTTTTTAATTTATATATGACTCGTTTTCTTATGGGTCGATTTGGGCACACATAATTAGATCCGTGTGTTCGGACACACAAGAGCCCCACTCTTTATTTTTCTCTCATCCATCTAACTATCTATCTATCTATCTATATATATATATATATATATATATATATATATATATATATATATATATATATATTATTTTAAGTTTTTTAATAATTATATTTAAAATTAAAATAATCTTATATTTAAATATATTTTATTTCCGAAATTAGAGTAAAAAAATTCTTTTAAAAAACACAAAAATACATATGAACACGATAACAAATTAAAAGTGCAATAATTACTTAAAAATTACATTATTGGGGTACTAAAAACGAAAAAAGATGAATGAAATATAAAATAATAAAAATTAGAGATTTAAAAAAGGAAGAAAAAGTTATAATTTGAAATTAAAGGAAAAAATAGAATTTTTTTTATTGTGATTCAAAATATGCCAATATTATACTCTATTTATAGATACAAAAAAGAAAAAAAATTGATTACTATTTTTTATAAAAGATAAAAATTTAAATATTATACATTTAAAATTTAAATTCTATATAAATAATATACAATTTATTTTTATTTTATAAAAAAATAATCAAATTTTTTTTTATATAAATAGAGTATAATATTAACATATTTTGAATCATTATAAAAAAATTATATATTTTATCTCAATTTCATATTATTATACTTATTATCAAGGACGGTGCTACGTTGGGCTAGGGGGCACTGGGCCCCCCGAAGTTTTAATAATACTCCTTCCGTCTTATAATACTTTTCACGTTTACTGTTCCACGTTGTTTAAGAAAAGTTGCATTTTTTAACCAATTTAATTAACTTTAGAGGGTATTGTAGCATTTTTAGGTAATAAAAAAAATATAGTAATGATATGTGTATGAAAAAGAATGACAAATTTAAAATTAAAGTATTTTTTTAGGTTGTTATATAAAGTGATGTTTCTTTTTTATAGTTGTGAAATATATATTATGGGACGGGAGAAAGTAATTAGTATACATGTATGAATTATTTATAAATTTGTTATTATAAAATGGTGTACCCCACCATTAGGGGCCCCACCGCCCCTGCAACAACCAAGCTCAGTTGGAAGGCATTTCCACCCTCCCATCTACCACTTGAGCTATGTCTTGAGGCATAAATTTGTTATTATAGTTTAGCGGTAGACATGCTTTCTTTTAACAGGAATATCACGTTTCGACTTCCGTGAATTTCATTTCCATTTTTCCTTTTTTTTTTTTATTTACCCTTTTGCTTTTTACTCATTTATTAAGAGATCCAAGTTTATATTATCTGTGAATTTTTTTCCCATGTTTTTCTTTAATCAATATCATTTTTATGTAAATTCTTTATTCTCCTCTTTCCATATTTCAATTCAAATATAATTTAATTAATTGATTTTTCTTTATTGTTGTTATTTCTTTTTATACTTTCTTTTATTTATATTAATTCATTTATATCCTAGAGTTGATATCCGGTGCACCCGGGGTAAGGGTGCACCTATATGTGTATAACATTTTAGTCTATATTGTATACATATTTCTTAATAATTGTATACTTTTTTCACACTTAATTTTTCATTAAAAAAACTAGCATCCGTATGTATATAACTTTTTATTCAATAGTGTATACATGTTTTTTAATAATTGTATATTTTTTACACTCAATTTTTCATTGAAAAACTAACAAAAAATTCACTAACAAAGTGTATACATTTTTTTTATCATAATTGTAAACATTTCTAAAAGTGGGTGCACCGTATCTTGGGATACACCCAGATGCACAGTAGTATTAGTCTATATCATAAGAATAAATTGTGATAATATATAAGTTAATAATAAAATTACGTATAAAAATATGTTATATGTATAATATAATATTATTACATTTTTATATTAGTATGTCTTATCTATCACTTCCTCCCTCCTACATAAAATTTCTCCTCCAACAATTTTCACCTTATATAATAACAGTATAAAGTTAAATAATTAACTTCATATACATTTTACTTAAAGAATATCAAGTTACTTAAAACACATAACAAATTTTACTCTTTAAATATTATTTAAAAATATTAAATTAAATTATCTAAGAATAACACTTTTTTAATCCATGTATAAAAGGAAAAGTAAAAAAAATTATCGAACAAAGGAAATCGGGCCCCCTCAATAATTTTTCTAGCACCGTCCTTGCTTATTATTGTGTTTGTATTTTGTTTTAATGTGTTTTTAAAACAATTTTCTTATTATTATTGCAAGAAATAAAATGATTTTAAAATATAAAATTATTATAATGTTAAACATACTCCCTCCTTCCTAATCAAATGGGTGCTTTTGCTTTTTATACATGAATTAAGAAATATTATTATTTAATGTATAATGAGTAATTGTATTAGTTGGTGTGTGAGCCTCATATTTTAATTGTATTGATGGGTGTGTGGGCTCATGTGTGTAAAAAAGAAAAGGGAACTCTTTGGGTGGGACGCCTAAAATGAAAAAAATGACCCTTTGAAGGGGACAAAAGGAGTATAATTTAAAAATTCTCAAAATAATATATACTCCCTCTGTCCCACAAAAGATTGCACCCCCAATTCCGGCACGGAGATTTAGGAAGTGATAACTTTTAGGGGTATAGTGGTATTTTTTGTAATAAATAAATGATAAAGTATGTTAGGTAGAGATGATTTTTTTGTAAATAAAATGTATGGGGAATGGTGATTTTTTTTACTTTTTGCTTTTTATGGAAATGTGCAAACTTTTGTGGGACAGCCCAAAATGGAAAGTGTGCCATCTGAAATGAGATGGATGGAGTAATATTTATTAATGGTTATTGTATATATGTAGATGAAAGAGAAATGAATATTTTATTAAAAAGGTAGTTTGTTGGGTTGTTAAATTAATTAAAAGTTGAGTGTGAGTTGAGTAGTAGGTTGTATACGTGGATGAGAGAAAAATAAATATTTAATGAAAATGACTATTTGCACCCAAAATTGCTAGACGAATCCCGATTACTAAACGTACACCATTAAAATTAAAACTTACATATTTAAATTACTAAATCACCCAATACAAAGACAACTTTATCCTTTTAATTAACTATACCCAAATTAAAGAAAAAATAATTAATCACAAAAAAAAAAAAAAAATTCTTGTTTACGCCATGAATGGCTTTTGCCACTGAAATTCAGCCTGACATGGCTTTTGCCATTGAAAGGCCACAGAAACCTGGAATGTCCAATACTGTAAGTGGGAGTTTAAGGATTACAATAAGTCTTTGCGAGTAAATTGTGAAAAGGGTTATCCGTTTCGTTGTTTTAGATTGGAGAAAGACAAATGTCCATCTTATGCCCCAAAGAAAGGGTACCAGAGTGACAGGCCTACACATATACGATTATGTAGCATAATCTTTATATTATAAGAAACAAAAACAGAATTTCAGGAAATTGAATTGATCAGGATTACATTTTATCCCCCATATTTGGCGGATGAATTAGCCCTCGCCGCTACTGTGGAATTAACACAGTACAAATCAAGGATAGAGTATTATTAGACAGACCTAATATAATCTGTAAACACATGTTAATTAGGGTTCATGGAGGATAATTCTCTTATATAAAAGTAAAGAGGTATAATAAGAATATTTTAATTTAAAATTTTAATAGGGTATGTTTAGATGAAATTGGGGGAGGATTGCAAATAGCCACACCCATATTTTATTAAGAGGTTTGGTTATGATGGTTATGAATGATGGTACTATCTTCATTCAAAACTTATAACTATCCAATCTAATAATATAATATTCATTTTGCTTATCCATACATACAATCTATAAACAACTCAACCAAACTCAATTTTTTTATACTATATCAACAACCCAACTCAACATATTTTTTTAATAAAATATTCATTTATCTTATATATATATATATATATTATTTTAAAATTTTTTAATAACTATATTTAAAATTAAAATAATCTTATATTTAACTATATTCCGAAATTATAGTAAAAAATTCTTTTAAAAACACAAAAAATACATATGAACATAACAAAAAATTAAAAGTGCAATAATCATATAAAAATTACATTATTGGGAAAGAAAAGAATGAAAAAGATGCATGAAATACAAAATAATTAAAAAAGGAAGAAAAAAATATAATTTGAGATTAAGAGAAAAAATAAAATCTTTTATTATGGTTCAAAATATGTTAATATTATACTCTATTTACAAATAAAAAAAAATTAGAATTTTGATTATTATTTTTTTTGAAAGATAAAAAATCTAAATCTTATATATTGAAATTTTAAATTATATATAAAAAAAATATTACAACCAACCAAAGTGTGACACTTGTCACATTTTGGTGGTAAGATCAGGTTGATCGTTGGGTTGTGGCATGACAAACAACCCAACCGATTACTCCTTTTTCTTTATTTTCTATTTAAATCATTGGGGGTGTGGAATGATGGTACAATCCACACCACAACTCATCACCTAAACTACATGTACCAATTAATTTGTGACATGTGTCAAATTATTGGTAAGTTATATATATATAATTTAAAATCTATATGAATAAGATAAAATTTATTATATAAAAAAATAACTTGAATTATTATTTTTATTTTTCTATAAATAGAGTATAATATTGACTTATTTTGAAAATTATAAAAAAATTATATATATTATCTCAATTTCATATTATTGTACATATTATTGTGTTTGTATTTTGTTTTTAGTGTGTTTTTACAAAAAATTTCTTATTATTATTGCAGAACTAAAATGATTTTAAAATATAAAATTATTATAATGTTAAATACACTCCCTCCATCCCAAGCAAAGGGGTACTTTTGCTTTTTGCACGTTCATTAAAGAGTATTATTTTGTAATGTGTAGTGAGTAGTTATATTGTGAGTGTGTGAAACTCTTATTTTAATTGTATTAATGGATGTGTGTGGGTCTCATGTGTTTAAAAAAGAAATTGGGACTCTAGGTAGGATGCTCAAAATAGAAAAAAAAAACGATTTGAAGGGGACGAATGGAGTAAAATTTAGAAATTATCAAAATAATATATAATTCTTATTAAAATTATTGCATATATGCAAATGAGAGAGAAATGAATATTTTATTAAAAAATTGAGTTGTTATTAAAGTAATAAAAAGTTGAGTTGAGTTGGATTATAGGTTGTACATGTGAATGAGAAAGAAATAAATATTTTATTTAGAGGTTTGATTGTGATGGTTATAAATGATGGTATTATCTTAATTCACAACTTACAACACTCAACCCAACAATATAATATTCCTTTCTCTCATCTATGTATATAACCTACAAACAACACATCCAAATTTCAATTTTTTTTCTCTATCAACCACCCAACTCAATATATTTTGTTAATAAAATATTTATTTTTCTATCATATATATATATATATATATAAAGTTTTTAATAATTATATTTAAAATTAAAATAATCTTGTATTTAAATATAAAGTAGGACTTTGGTACAACCAGGGGCACCAAATGATTTGGTGGCCCTTGTAGTCCCCACTATTCTTAATTATTCCCTACTCCTTTATTAACGTTATTTTTTATTTTATTTTTAAATTTATTATACTTAAATGACTATTATACTCTAAACCTAAACTATAGGGATAAATTATACCCTAAACCACGAGGGTAAAATTACAATTATACTGTAAACCCTAAACCCTAGGGATACGTTATACTCTAAACCACAAGGGTAAAATTATAATTATACTCTAAACCCTAGGGATAAATTATACCCTAAACAACAAGGGTAAAATTATAATTATATCCTAAATCAGTATTCTGAAACAGAAGGCCGGTTCAACTGGTTGAACCAAAAACTGGAGCCAGGACCAGTCCGATAACACCCTAAAAACTGTTTTAGCTATTGAACCGGAAAAAATCAATTTGGACCGGTCAGAACTAAAAAAAGCGATTGAACCGTCCAAACCAGGAACCGAGAGTTATATTATTTTTGAAAAAAAGAATTTTATCAATTCATGACCTAAAAAATGGGTAAACTATCAATTCTGAGCTTGAATTATGTTTTTTATCGATTAGGGGTCTGAATTATGTAAAACTATCAATTCAGGGTCTGAACTTAGGCCCTAAATTGATAAAATAGATGATAATATTTGACAAATTGAGATCTTAGATTGATAGTTTTACATATTTCAGGCCTTGAATTGATAGAAAAAATAATTCAGGCCCCAAATTGATAGTTTACCTATAATTCGGGCCTTGAATTGATAAAAATCAATTACTGAACACCGGCAATTTTTCATTTCTTCGCAGAAATACAACCCATAAAATACCTAATTCAAGACCTAAAATTTGAAGGAGATGCAGTTTGATTTGACTCGCGGTGGCAGATGACGATGCGATGTCGGAAGCAGACAGCGATGAGATGTCGGCAGCAGGGTGGTGACAACGATTTTGATAGATTTACGATAGCACTTGATTGATGTGCAGGCCTGCGGCATGACTTGATTGCACAGCGAACTGAGCGAGAGGCGGACACAGGTAATGAGCAAGTGACTGGCAGAAGTTCGACAACAAGATCTTGTTTTGGGAAAGAGAAATTGTTTTAGAGATGGAGGAAGATTTGTAGAAATGAGAACCCACAGTATCACTCTGGTACTCACGCTGCTTTTACCAATAATTTGTTCTTTGGGCTTTAGGTTTTATAGTTAATATCACTGGCCCATCAATTCTAATTTAAATTGGGCTGGGAAATTTTATAATTTATATACTCCCTCCGTCCCGTCCTTATAGTTACGTTTGTTTTTTGCACGTGGATTAATGAATATAGTATTTTAATGTGTATTGAGGTGAGAGAAATAATATTTTAATGTAAAGTGGGTAGGTGTATTAGTGTGATGTGTGGGGTTATGGAGAGAGAAAAAATTAATTTGTGTGGGTCCCATATACTAAAAAAGAAAACGTAACCATTGGGGTGGGACGCCCAAAATGGTAATGCGTAACTATTAGGACGAGACGGAGGGAGTATGTGAACTTATACTATATATTGTAAAATAATAAATATAATTAAAAATATTTAATTTCTATTTTTTCGGTTGAATCGCCCGGTTGACCGGTCCGACCAGCCCTACCTTGAACCGTTAGGATCACCGATTTGGCCTCCGGTCCGATTTTAAATCACTGCCCTAAACTCTAAACCCTAGAAATAATTATATCCTTAACCAAAAGGGTAAAATTACAATTATACCCTAAATTCTAAGGGTAAAAGTATACCCTTAACTCTAAAATTAAATTTGAAAAAAAAAGTAAAGAAAAAACAAAAATAAAAAATAAAAGAAACAAAAAATTAAACATAAACACAAACAGCGAATGATTGGGAGTGAGTTGGGGTGGGGGCCCACAATTAATGAGTTGAGAAAAAAATCAAAGTCTTTGCCTTAAATATATTTTATTTTCGAAATTATAGTAAAAAAATTCTTTTAAAAAACAAAAAAAAAACATATGAACATAATAACAAATTAAAAGTGCAATAATTATAAAAAAATTACATTATTGTGACACAAAAAAAAAAAAGATGCATGTACTATAAAATAATAAAAATTAAAGATTTAAAAAAGGAAAAAAAGATATAATTTTAGACTAAAAGTAAAAATAGAATATTTTATTGTAACTCAAAATATGTCAATATTATACTCTATTTATAGATAAAAAAAATATAAGAATTTTACAATTTTTTTTAAAGATAAAAATTTTAAATATTATATATTAAAATTTTATTTCAACCAACCACAATGTGACACTTGTCATAATGTGGATGGTAAGATCAAGTTGGTCATTGGGTTGTGGCATTGCAAACAACCACTCAGTTGCTCCTTTTTCTTAATTTTTTATTTTATTTACATTAATACAGCTGGTCATAAATGAATGTAGTCACCAAAAAACATCCTAACTACACCAATATGAGTTGATGGGTTTAAACTCAGTATCACCTCTGTCCCATTTCAGTTTAATGAAACGAACTAAGTTCATTTACTTTATTTTAAAAAGAAAAGTGTAATGTTTAATTTAATAAGTAAAAAATGAGTAAATAATATTTTTTTTAATAATCAGTTTAAATTGATATATTAATATAGAACATAGTTGAGTTTTATTGCAAGATGAAAAAAGTGATATGGAAGAGAGAGAGAGTTTAAACTTAGTTTCATTGGAAGATGGAGAAAGTGAGATGGCTTAGAGAGAAAGTTTAAGTTACTCTTCAATGTGGATGCTTTAATTACTATTCCCTTAGTCCCGTTTTAATGTTACGTTTATTTTTTGCACGTTGATTAAGAAGTATAATATTTTAATAAATAGTGTGTGGAAAAATATAATATTTAATGTAAAGTGGGTAGGTGTATCAGTGTTTCATGATATATTAATTTTTTAGATGAGTCCCATATTTCAAAAAGGAAAACGTAAATATTGAAATGAGACGCACAAAATAAAAACGTAAACATTGAAACGGGATGGAGGGAGTATCTATGTATCACTCTTCTATTGTCATCCATAGTGTAGCAACATAATAGCGTGAAATGTTTATTTGGTTTTGGAAATGCGCTCCAGCCGGGGACAGACCCACGTTGGAACCAAGAGGGGCACTGGCGCCTTGATTTTTTGATAATTTTTAGTATATATAAGGAAAATTAATTTAAATAAGTAAGTTGTCTACTGGAATTGTGATGGGAAAATCTCGTGAGTTCGAATGCGAATTAACTCAATTGTGATTTTTTTTCAGCCCTTCCTTTTTCTTTTTCTCTCATTAATGTTTTTTAAATTTTTTTTATCTAAATTTTATTATTTCATTTTTCCTCTTTCTTCTTGCTTGATTCTTTTTTATATGATTTAGTTTATCTATTTATTTATGTTTCCTAGTTTATTTCTTAATGTCTTTATTTTAGTATTTATAATTACTTTATGTTTTTTTACCCCCTTTTTTTCACTATTTATCTCCTTTCTTCTTACTTTAATTGTTTTTTCCCATCTTGTAATTAGTGGAATACATATAAGTTAATTGATAATTTACATATGACATACTCTATATTATAGAAGTAAAATATTTTTCTCGATTTATATGCCCACATACATGCGAAGAATGGAAGGAGTACATCATACTTTGTTTTATATCTGGGACTCTTAAGACAAAAATCTTGGGTCCATCCCTGGCTCCAACAACACGATATTCTTTGTGTGATGCATCGTATGCCCACTAAAATGTTGTGAGTTTGCCATGATTTGATTTCAATATTTTTTTTTTAAATTATATTCTAGTTAATTAATAGTGTCTTGATTTTAGTTTTTTTCTTTTTAATTTTATTTTAGTTGATTGTAAAAGATGAGATGATTATGTTTTTTTTCCTTTTTTTTGTGCAACATAATTTTTTTTAAAAATATTTTATATTAAAATTAATATGAGATTTAAAAAATTAAAATTACATTACACAATATATAGTTAAAATTACTTTACACAACACATAGTCAAACTTACATTAAACATTTTTTTTATCCAGAATATTTTGTTACTCAATTCTAAAGTGTTTACGTAGTTGAGGATGAGGAATGATGTCCAAATTCTTCATTAAAATATTATCTTCTTTTATTAATTGTTTGAGTTCATTATGACGACTTTGTGCATCAAGTTTTTTTTTGTATCAATACAACATCTCGATCTTTTTACAGAACATATGTATAAAAAATTTCATGAAATTTCTCATTCTCTTTTTTTTATCATTCTCATGAAGTTTGATAATTCTTCACCTTGTTTCTTCTTCAACTTTGCTTTGTTAATTCACATTGATCGCCCTAATAAAGAACCTCCACTAATATTTTCACTTAAATTGATAGTAGATTCAAAAAATGAGAGTTGTGGAGAAATATGTGATTTCGAGGTATTTTCTTGTGGCTTTAATGTCTCTTCCTCTATCAATTCTTTCACAAATTTAGTTAGAATTTGCCACACACGTATATCTAAACCCATCTCTAAAACTATTTTGTTTTGATATCATTTCATTTACCATTTTCTACTGCAATAATATATCAAAAAAGAAGTTGATATTCTGGTCATTTGTACTATTTGGACGTGAGTATTCAACTTGTTTCAGATACGCCCAAAATTTTCTACATTCTTTAATAAGTTTGCGTTTGAAATGAGTTACTAAGAATTTTTTGCTATGCTTTGCTACTTGACTAGTGTGACATCCGCCATCTTTTTCTATCTAATTACTATTTTATTTTATTATTATTTTAGCAATCTTATTTATGTTTCATGGCAGTGATATATTCATGAGATAACGTTTAATATTGTGGTTAGTTTTAGTCTCGTATTTATCTCCCTAAGTTTTAGGATAGGAGGAGAATTTAAATTATGATACCTTATCTACACCTTTCAACCCACGATCTCCTCAACCTCTCCATACGTAACAGAATAGGATAATACACGATCTCCTCAACCTCTCCTCAACCTTATCTACTACACCTTTCAAGAATACATACACGCATCATTCCCTCTCCCTTTTTTTGAATAGTTTATGCTTTAAAAAAACCTAGTTTTTTCTCCAACACCGTGAGCACTTTCTCGTTCTTCTTCTCTGCTCCATCATTGCTTACTATTGTTGACGGTAATATTTCTCCTTACTCATAGTTTTGCAAACTAAGATAATATTTTCTCTGCTATTTCAATAGAATTGGACTCGTAGGTAAACAATCGTACTATGTCCACATGTATTCTTCTATCCTCAATGAAAGAAATAGTAATGGTAGTTACCGTATGCAGTATATATATATATATATATATATATATATATATATATACATATATATATATATATATATATATCACCCATTCATTAGGTAGACTACTTTATTTTATGAAATATTGTAATGAATGGATATATGGCTCAAAATTTTAAGATGTTAAAGAAACATGTGTATTCTGAATTTTAGGTTCTGGAACCATTGCCTTCGATTGATAAAGGAAAAACAGTAGTGATTGGAGTAAATAAATTTTATCGAGTTATGTAATTAGTCATGGATTGAGAGAGCAATAGTAGTTTGGAATCATAATTAGCAGGTGTGTGCATAAGGTATGAGAGTAAAAATATAATTTGGCTTCCTTTTCTTGGTGGAGTGTTGTCGGTACATGTATAGTGGATAGTGAGGAAAATTCCCTTATTAATATTTTTCCTTGAGTTCAATTTCTCCTCTGTGAAAGGAAATAGGTCAAGCACCTCCATTAGCAATAACTCTTTCATGGATTCAGTGCTTCTTATCATTTTACTTATCTCATATTAATCCTCCTTTAGAAAGGACATCAATGTTTGAAACCAATTCCCAAATTTTACCTTACACATTTCAAGATTTCGAAATTGTTTTACATAAGGTCTACCTTAAACTTATTCATTGATATTATGTCTATACTTACTATTAGGTGATGATAATCTTGAGGAGTATAGCTAAGGGCGTGCATTTCATCTTTCTCATTTTTCTTCAGCAAACTTGAGGTGGGAATTTCTAAAACCTTTTTGTCTGCTATATGTGCGTATGTGTTTATATTTATTGAATTATTTCACAGTCCTACTGTAATAAAGTACTCTCGTAGTACTATCACAGTACATAAACCAGACACTTTCAGGTGTCGGGATTCTTAATTGGTCCTCGGGTAATGCCAGCCGAGTTTCATGATCGATCATCACAGTCACAGAAAATTCATGGTGTATGATTATGTTTATGTGAATATGTGTGCATATTATGTTAGACGGAATTATATTTTCCACTGAGTCATTGTTTACTCACCCCTTTCACTAAAATTATTTTCACAGATTGAAGAGTAAGACGAGGTATGGCCGTTGGAGTTTAATGCTCGTTTTATTTTGAAATAAGCTCAAACATTATTTATTAGTACTTGCAAATGGTAATTTGAACATTCATGCAACTGTCATGCTTAGCACTTAATCCAGACATTGTTTTCATTTAAATTTGGACAAAGACGTTGCTGGAATTATTGATATAAAAACTTGGAAGTGTGGTGGTTTTGGTTAATCTGTTAATATGCAAGTTTCTTTAATGACATGTGAAGTTTGCTGCTTGTGGGAGAGAGATGGTTTAAGTTTTTGTTGGTGTTGTAGCAAAAAACAAAAAAAATAAAAATCAGCTGCAGTCCAGTAAATTTTATTTCTTAGTTTACTGGGTTAGTGAGTTTAAATATGTGAATAAATCATACGGTGGGTCAACACGGTTAATTAGGTTTAAGGATTTGTTACATAATTATATGTGTTAACATGTTTAGTTGCATAAAATAAATATATTGGTATAAGAAAGTTCTGTTGTGTCAGTTGGTATACTAATAGACATATTTCCACTACTAAGAAATTTTGTTGGTCCTGTAAGTTGGGGTTAATCTTTATATGAAAAAAAAATCATTCTTTTAAAAAAATCCTACTTTTAATTTGGTCGTTACATTAGTGGTATCAGAGCAGGTCTATGATTCTGTAGACTTGTCTTTTAAATGTAAAATATTTTATTCTCAAATAAATGTATTTAAAAATTTTGAGCATCTACTCCTGTCCTACCACGTCGACTCCAAGAGTTAATTTACAATTTACATTGTCACAGATATGTTCATAGGAAATTTTTCATGAAACTTCTCTCATTTATGAATTGTGATACATGCATGCCCTTTAGTCCTACGAACCTACATGAACAATATACATTGTATTCCTCCATAGAAGCTATACTCCATAGACATTGATCATTTTCTTATGGGTACATATGATGATTATTATTTATTATTTTCTACGTGACGTCTTGATGTATATACATCTCTTAAAGACATAGTTGCTCCTGCTCCAGGGACATGGCCACTTGTAGAAGGCGCCCAAATCGAACACGTAATGCACGAGATGATCAAGCACCTCCTCCAGCTCCACAAGTTCCTAATCCTGCAACTCCCAATGCCCTTCTAGCTCCACAAGATCCTCCTCCACCAGCTCCCCATGCTCATGCCCCTGCTGATGGTGGGCAAGATCATCATGCTCCTGCCCCTGCTGATGGAGGACCAGATCGTTTTAATGAGTTCATGGATGCATACATGGCACAACACTAAGAAAACAACCAGGCAAGGATTGTGGAGCAATTTCACAGGCATAAGCCCCCAATATTCAATGGACGGGAGAGCCACGAAGTAGTTAAGTAATGGATTGACAACATTGAGCGAATTCTAGAGTTGATAAATTGCCCCGATGCTGAGCGTGTGACTTTTACTAGATTCCAATTGAAAGAAGATGCATACCATTGGTAGGCTGCTTACTAGAGATCTAGGACAGTGGAAGAACGGGATGCTCTGACTTGGAATGGGTTTAAAGCTATGATGATTGAGAAGTTTATCCTACCATCATATCGTACCTGTATGTCCATTGAGTTTCTTAGTCTGAAACTGTGAAACAAGTCTGTGATTGAGTATGAGAGGAAATTCAATCAAATGAGCAGATTTGCTACTCAATTAGTTGATACAGATGAGAAGAGAGTTCAGTTGTTCATATGGGAGTTGCGTGAGGATATACGTACGAATCTAGCAGGCAGTGGAGAGATGACTTATCTCAGGCCTTTCGGCGTGCTGATGATGTGATGACCAGCAAAGAGTTTGGTGCACCAAAGCCGAATCTAATCGAGGCTAACTCTGGGAAGAGAAAGGGGCAGGGTTCAGGATATGCCAGACAGGGGAACCATAATCAGAGGTACAATTAGAACAAACAGCCCAGGGGTAGAGAGGTTGATGGTCAAAATTGCTCGGACAAGCCGGCTTGCAGAACTTGTGGGAAGAATCATCTTGGTGAGTGTCTTGCCGGCCAAAACAAATGTTATAGGTGCAAGAAGCCCAGTCACATGGTTCAGAATTGTTCCTTGGCAAATAACAGTTCAGGAGCTCGGAATGGACTGTCAGGTGGGAATGCATGAATGTATGCTCTTACTACGGAGGAAGCTGAGAAGGATCCTGGTACAATGACAGGTATGTTAACAGTTCTTAATGTACTAGCTTTAGTACTATTTGACACTGGAGCAACACATTCTTTTATATCTGCAAAATTCTATGCTCTAACTGGTAGTAAGAACATGAGGGTAGATGAGTCACTTGAAGTTAGTATTCCTTCGGGAGAGACTATTACTACTAATTTAATGGTCAAAGGAGTGAGCATCAACATCAATAAGAGAGATCTTGAAGCTGATATGAATGATTTTGATGTGATCTTGGGTATGGATTGGCTCAGTAAATACAATGCAGACATTAAATGCCGAGAGAGGGAGATAACATTGCACCCACCTAACATGGAACATATTATCTTTCATGGAGTAAAGGCTAGAACTGCACCCAGTATAGTGTCTGCGATGAAGGCGATGAAAATATTGAGGAAAGAAAACTGCCAAGGCTACTTAGTTAGCTTAATAGGAAATCAGAACACAGAAGTTACAGTTGCAGATGTGCCCATCATACGAGAGTACGCATATGTTTTTCTAGAAGATTTGTCAGGAATTCTACCTAAGAGGTAGTTTGAGTTTACTATCGATCTGATACCTGGAGTAGCCCCAGTATCAAAGGCTCCCTACAGGATGGCACCGAAGGAGCTACAAGATTTGAAAGTTTAAATTCAGGAGTTGTTAGACTTGGATTTCATCCAACCCAGTATTTTATCGTGGGGTGTACCGATTCTTTTTGTGAAGAAGAAAAATGGAACATTACGAATGTCCATAGATTACAGAGAGTTGAATAAGCTCACCATCAAGAATAAGTACCCGTTGCCAAGAATAGAAGACTTGTTTGATCAGTTGAGAGGAGCCGGAGTTTTCTCAAAGATTGACTTGAGATCGGGGTATCATCAGTTGAGAATTATAGAGGCTGATATTCCAAAGACAGAATTCAGGACCCGTTATGGTCATTATGATTTTTTTAGTAATGCCTTTCGGGTTAAGTAATGCGCCAGTTGTATTTATGGATATGATGAATAGGGAATTCCATCAATTTTTGGATAAGTTCGTCATTGTGTTCATAGACGATATTTTGGTGTACTCGAGAGATAAAGAACAGCATGAAGATAATTTGAGGCTAGTATTAGAAATGCTATGAAAGGAGAAACTCTATGCAAAATTCAAGAAATGTGAGTTCTGGATTGATAAAGTTGTGTTTCTGGGACATGTTGTTACAGCTCATGGAATCGAAGTTGATCCAGCAAAGGTGGAGATAGTTAATTAGTGGAATGCACCTAAGAATGCTCATGAAGTGCGTATCTTCTTAGGGTTGGCTGGCTACTATCAGAGATTCATAAAGGACTTTTCAAAGATAGCGGCACCGATTACACGACTCACTCGAAAGGGAGAGAAGTTCTTGTGGAATGAGAAGTATGAGAACAACTTTCAAGAACTTAAGAAAAGGCTCACAACATCACCAGTTTGACGTTCCTGATCCTACTCAAGACTTTGTGATCTATAGTGATACACCTAAGCAAGGTTTTGGTTGTGTTTTAATGCAACAAGGTAAGGTGGTGGCCTATGCTTCAAGGCAACTAAAATTCCATGAGGTGAACTACCCGACTCACGATTTAGAGTTGGCTATAGTGGTATATGCTTTGAAGATTTGGCGGCATTACTTATATGGAAGGAGGTGTGAGATTTATTCAGACCATAAAAGTTTGAAATATCTCTTCACTCAGAGAGAGCTAAATATAAGACAAAGGCGATGGTTGGAATTGGTGAAGGACTATGACTGCACTATACACTACCATCCTGGTAAAGCAAATCTAGTTACAGATGCTTTGAGTCGTAAGACAAACAACAAGTTAGCTAGCATGCACATTGAGCAACAATAGTTGGTTAGAGAGTTTGAGAAGTTAAGAATTGAGATGGTTAATGGGCCTAGTGACGTAAAGGCAGTTTTGGCAAATATGATTGTGCAGCTTGTATTGAAAGATATGATTAAACTGAAAGATGATAAAAGGGTTCAATGTCGCTGAGGATGGAACATTGTATTATGAAGGAAAAATTTATGTTCCCGAGAATCTCGAGATAAGAAGAATCATTTTGGAGGAAGCTCATGTTACACTATACACTACTCACCCTGGAAATACAAAGATGTATCAGAATTTATGCTTTTTGGTGGAGTGGAATGAAGAGAGATATTGCGGAGTTCGTGAGTAAATGTTTGACATGTCAGCAAGTGAAAGCGGATCATCAGCGGCCATCTGGATTGCTTCAGCCACTCCAAATTCCAGAATAATAATGGGAGCATATTACTATGGACTTTATCGTAGACTTGACGAAGACAGTAAAAGGTAACAACGCCATATGGGTTGTGGTTGATCGTTTGACGAAATCTACACATTTTTTCCCTATTAAGACTACTTATAAAGTGGATCAGTATGCACAGATTTATGTTCGTAAAATAGTGAGGTTGAATGGTGTGCCAGTCTCTATTGTGTCAGATAGATGATTAGCCTTAACTTGTAGTCGGGTTAACCAATTCAAGAATTTATCGAACCACAGGGAGGTCGGTGCTAGAGCTTAAGCGAGATCACATTTATCACAATATTATAGAGACGAATCATCAATAGGTAGTTTGATCAAACAAGAAATTAAATCAATCAAAGTAAGCAAACAAGCAATGATTAGCAAACAAGATAGATGGATGAAAAGTAGTTTTCCAAATTAAGTAAAAGTGAGATTAACAAAAATTAAGAAGTGGAAATCCTAGGATAACTGCATCAAATTCACATGAATCATGGATTGAAGACTAAGGGCCAACACTAAGATCACCTAAACTTTCTCTCAAGATGGATATGATATAGTTCTAAATATAGCTCAATGAGTTGGTTCTCACTCAAACAATTCCAACTAGGTACTAAGCTTGAAATGAGAGTCCTTTCACACGATTAATCAACCTCTCGATCAAACCAATCATATGTTCTATCAAATGGTTCTAAACTCTAAAGGATTTCTCAATCTCTTTACAATTTATAATGCACATAAAGTGTTTGATGAAATGATTCACTCAATTATCCTAAACACATAATTGATTTCTCAATCTAATCACATATTTAGAACAACTAAACACGCAAATCATCAATACAAATCAAGCAATTAATAATCAATGATAGAAAATCATAGATCCAATCAACATATGAATTCAAATACACAAATCTCAAAATTATCCAACAACTCTCATGTTGCTAATCTCACAAGGGAGATTAGTCTACCATATTCATAAAGAAATTAACATAGACAATTAAATCCTTACAAATTATGATAAAACTATGAGGTTTAATACAAAGATTGAATGGAAACTCCCCTGATCTATCTTCAATGGTGATCTCCTTCCCTTCTTTGCACTTTCCTCTCTTCCTTGATCCTTTTTCTTCACTTGGATGTAAAAATTGATGGTGGAATGATGGTAGATGGTGTAGATGAAGAATGGATGAAGATGATGGTGTGGAATGGAAGAAATGATGTGTGAGGTGTGTGCAAGGTTGTGAATTTCAGATCTCTCTCCAAAATATTGAAGTATTGGGTATTTATACCCCTTGGGTGAATTGATGCTACCGCACGGCCTCTCCTTACATACGAAAATACAAAATAAAAGACACTAAAGTCTAGGTGAAAATATCACTCATCACAGACCCTCATTTTACTTCAGAATTTTGGAAGAGCTTACAAAGATCTATGGGGACTAAGTTGAGCTTCATCACAGCTTATCATCCTCAAATAGATGGGCAGTCAGAAAGGACTATTCGAATTCTTGAAGATATTTTGAGAGCTTGTGTACTTGACATGGATAGTAGTTGGGAGAACTACCTACCATTGGCTGAGTTTTCATGCAACAATAGTTATAACTCAACTATTCAGATGGCACCTTATGAGGCATTTTATGGAAGGAAATATCGTTCACCAGTCTATTGGGATGATGTCGGAGAGAAGAAGTTGCTTGGACCTGAAATGATTGTGAAAATAGTTGAAGTGATTGAGAAGATACGCGAGAGGATTAAAGTGGCCAGAGACAAGCAAAAATCCTATGCTAACAAGCGTAGAAAATATTTGCACTTTGAAGTTGGGGATAGAGTGTTCTTGAAAGTAACGCCAACTAAAGGAGTTGTATGGTTCAGGAAGAGAGAAAAGTTGAAGCCGAGGTATGTTGGGCCTTTGAGATTCTTGAGAGAATTGGAGACTTAGCCTACCATTTGGCTTTGCCTTCTTATTTCTCTGCAGTGCATAATATTTTTCATGTATCTATGTTGCGAAGGTATATGCATGATCCGAGTCATGTGGTGGACTACTCGATGTTGGAAGTTAATTGAGATTTGTCTTATGAGGAGACACCTGTGGAGATACTTGAGAGAAAGATTCATCGTTTGAGAAACAAAGAAACCATCTTGATCAAAGTTCATTGGAGCTGTCATAGTAAAGAAGAGGCCACATGGGAATGCGAAGATGAAGTGTGAGCCAAGTACCTGAACTTCTTTACTCACGATTAGTCACCTAAATTTCGAGGACAAAATTTTAGTTAATGGGGGAGGGATGTGACATCCACCATCTTTTTCTATCTAATTACTATTTTATTTTATTATTGTTTTAGCAATCTTATTTATGTTTCATGACAGTGATATATTCATGAGATAATGTTTAATATTTTGGTTAATTTTAGTCTCGTATTTATCTCCCTAAGTTTTAGGATATGAGGAGAATTTAAATTGTGATACCTTATCTACACTTTTCAACCCACAATCTCCTCAACCTCTCCATACGTAACAGAATAGGAGAATACGCAGGCCTTGTATCTATTAATTAGTTTGTGCATTAACATTCTTCTTCAACCCACATTCAAGAAAACATACACGTATCGTTCCCTCTCCGTTTTGTGAACAATTTATGCTTTTTAAAAAACCTAGTTTTCTCTCCAACACCGTGAGCACTTCTTCGTTCTTCTTCTCTACTCTATCATCACTTATTATTGTTGACGGTAATATTTCTCCTTACTCATAGTTGTGACAATTAAGATAATGTTTTCTCTGCTATTTCAGTAGAATTGGACTCGCAGGTAAACAATCGTACTCTGTCCACATGTATTCTTCTATCCTCAAGGAATGAAATAGTAATATTTGTTACCGTATGCAGTATATATACTATCACCATTCGTTAGGTAGACTACTTTATTTTATGAAATATTGTAATGAGGCTCATAATTTTAAGATGTTAAGGGAACATGTGTATTTTGAATTTTAGGTTCTGGAGCCATTGCCTTCTATTGATAAATGAAAAACGGTAGTAATTGGAGTAATTAAATTTTATCTTGTGATGTAATTAGTCATGGATTGAGAGAGCAGTAGTCGTTCGAAATCATAATTAGCAGGGTGTGTATATAAGGTATGAGAGTACAAATAGAATTTGGCTTCCTTTTCTTGGTGGAGTGGTGTCGGTACATGTATAGTGGATAGTGAGGGAAATTCCCTTATTAATGTTTTTCCTTGAGTTCAATTTCTCCTCTATGAAAGGAAATAGGTCAAGCACCTCCACTAGAAATAACTCTTTCATGGATTTGGTGCTTCTTATCATTTTATTATCTCATATTAATCCTCTTTTAGAAAGGACATCAATGTTTAAAACCAATTCCCAAATTTTACCTTACACATTTCAAGATTTCGATAATGTTTTACATAAGGTCAACCATAAGCTTATTCATTGATATTATGTCTATACTTACTATTAGGTAACGGTAATCGTGAGGAGCATAGCTAAGGGCGAGCATTTCATCTTTTCATTTTTCTTCAGCAAACTTGAGGTGGGGAATTCTAAAACTTTTTTGTCTACTATATGTGCGTATGTGTTTATATTTATTGAAGTATTTCACAGTCCCACAGTCATAGAGTATTCTCGTAGTACTATCACGGTAACATAAACCAGGGCACTTTCAGGTATCGGGATTCTTAATTGGTCCTCGGGTAATGCCCACCGAGTTTCATGATCGATCATCATAGTCACAGAAAATTCATGATGTATGATTATGTTTATGTGAATATGTGTGCAAGTCTCTTTAATGACATGTTAAGGTGTTGCTTGTGGGAGAGATATGGTTTAAGTTGTTGTTGGTGTAGTAGCAAAAAAATTAAAAAATAAAAATAGCAGCAGTCCAGTAAGTTTCATTTCTCAGTTTAATGGGTTAGTGAGTTTAAATAGGTGAATAAATCATACGGTGGGTCAACACGGTTAATTAGGTTTAAGGATTTGTTACATAATTAAATGTGTTAACATGTTAAGTTGTATAAAATAAATATATTAGTATAAGAAAGTTCTTTTGTGTCAGATGTTATACTAATAGACATATTTCCGCTACTAAGAAATTTTGTTGGTCCTGTAAGTTGGGGTTAATCTTTATATGAAAAAAAATTCATTCTTTCAAAATCCTACTTTTATTTGGGTCGTTACTACTAGATTATTCATAGTTGTAGCACTCTGCTACACGACTCCAAAATCATTATTTGGTTTGTTGTCTACCCACGATTGAATCTTGTGAGATGTCAAGATATATAGTACAAAGACGTTTATCCATCCTCACAAGAAGATAAATTAGTTATATGCTTAGATATTTTTTGTATGGAAGATGCTGAAAAATAAATCAATATGTTGAAAATGATTATGAGAGATTGGAAAGGTGTGTGGAAGAATAAATTAGTATGCCATCTATTTATAGAAAAGATATGACTTTTAATACTAAAAAAAAGAAATTTAATCCGACGGTAGGGAATTAAAGAGGATATCCCTTATCAACGGCTATAATTGAAAACACAAATATTGTACTTTTTTATGTGAGCAAATTTGCATATATTGATCCGATTGTTTGGAATTAAAGATTATATCCCTTATCAACCGTTATAAATGTAAGCACTAGGATTGTGCTTTTTTAGTGTGATCCAATTTGAGTCTATTGATTTGATGGTTGAAAATTAAAGAGGATATTTCTTATCAACGGCTATTATTGAAAGCACAAGGATTGTACTTTTTAGGTGTTTACATATTTGCATCTATTGATCTGATGATTGGGAAATAAAGATGATATCCTTTATCAACAACTATTATTGAAAGTTCAAAGATTGTGCTTTTTAGGTGTGTATATTTTGAATTATATAATGGGCATTTGGACAGATCATTGTTATTTACTTCAATTTGTTTTTCTCTACTCATTCGAAATTATCCTTTTTCATCTTTCTATTCTTACTTTTAAGAAATGAATTTCCATGATATATCTTATCCAAGCTCATCATCCCATCATCCATGGATGATTGATCTATCAATCTTAGAAAGTTATGACTTAGAAGAAAAAATGATCCAACATATAAAAAATAATAATCTTATGATAACTGCATTTCTTGACCAGCAAAATGCAACTTCTAGGCATGGTGGCTTAGTTTTGGTCAGAAAATCTCTACTATGGCTATTTTATGGAGAATCCAACATATAATGAAGAATAATTCCGTCGATATTTTTGGATATCTCATAATTTTTTCTAGCCATTGTTAATGCTGTAAAAGGTCACAATCATTATTTTCTGTAACAAACAAATGCAGCTGGAGGCTTGGGTTGTCAACTCTTCAAAAAGCAATAGCTGCAATTCGTATACTAGCAAATGCAGTTTCAGCTGACGCAATCAATGAGTGCATCAAAATTAGAGAATCTACGAACATCGAATGTGTTAAAAGATTTTGTAGTGCTATTGTGGATATATTTGGAGAGCAACATCTAAGAATGCACAATGTCAGCGACGTTGCTAGACTACTTTATATTGTAAAGCAATGTGGATTTCTTATGATGTTGGGATGTCTAGATTGTATACACTAGAAGTGGAACAATTATCCAATGGCTTGGGTAGGACAATATTTGGTCCGAGTGAATCCCCTACAGTAATTCTTGAAGTTGTGGCTGACTACCATATGTGGATATGACACGCATATTTTGAGATGTCAGGTTCCAAAAATAATATTAATGTAAAAGAGACCTCTCATTTTTCCTCTCACATTGCCAAAGGCATTGTTCCTCTGGCACATTATGTCATTTAAGAAAATAAATACAATATGGGGTATTACTTTGCTGATAGTATATACACCAAATGGTTAACACTTGTTCAAACTATCCATATACCTGTTGGTCTAAAAGAAATATTTTGCAACAAAACAAGAAGCATGTAAAAAAGATGTGGAATGTTTATTTGGGGTTCTCCAAAGTTGATTTGCGATTGTAGCAAATCAAGCTCACTTTTTTGAGTAAAATTGATCTGAAAATGATTATGCGTGTGTGCATAATAATGTATAATATGATAATTGAAGATGAATGAGAACTTGATGCTCCAACTGAAAAAGCAAGAGAAATACCACCTTAAATTGTTGAATTTGAATTCAAGATTTTCTATCAATTTACACAAATTAGAGACACAGATACCCAATATAACCTTCTAAATATGCATTAATTGATCATCTATGAATTTAATATTCCAACTCAAAAGATTAGTTATTTAAGCCATTGATCATATTGTAACTTAATTTTCAAGTATTAATTAATGAATATTTTCTAAATATTTAAGTTGTATTAATTTCGTCTTGAATTAAAGATAAATATAAAAATTAAAAGGTATAATAATTTTAATTATATGGAAAAACATTAAATGAGTATTAAATAATTTTTTTTAAAAGGTAAAAATTTGCATGTGAAAACTAATATTTTCATAACCAGACCGAAGATCGAACCGGTAACTGCAACGATTTGAGGTTCAACCGATCGGATCGACGGTAAAATTGTAAAAACAAAAATCATATATTTTTAATAATATTTCATTGTGTGTGAGTATATACGCGCGTGCGCACACGCGCACAATATATATATATATATATATATATATATATATATATATATATTAATAAATTTAATTAGACAACAGTTGCAACACATTACATTTTCACATTTAATAAATATTTAGTGCATGCAGGAGTGAGAGAACTAGAAAATCTAAATCATCTCATCTTGGAAATATATATATATATATATATATATATATATATATATATATATATATATATATATATATATATATATATATATATATATATATATTAATAAATTTAATTAGACAACAGCTGCAACACATTACATTTTCACATTTAATAAATATTTAGTGCATGCAGGAGAGAGAGAACTAGAAAATCTAAATCATCTCATCTCTCTTTCCAAGAGAGACAAAGTAGTATTTAATGTTGGAACTTGGAATTTGTCATTTAAAACTCAAAATTCAGGCATAGAGCATCATTAAAAAATTTAAAAAAATACATATCCAGCGATTTACGACCGATTCTTTCGTACGTATAGAACCGATTCGAATCGATTTTTCTGGTTTAACTCAATTTTTTATTTCATAGGTGTATTCAAACAGATTTTCAGATCGATACCCGATTTAACCATTTTAACCCGACTGGTCCGGTCCACTAGTTGAGATGAATTAAAGTTTCTGCACAATTTTTGTGTTGAATATGCTACAAAATGGTGCAACTTTTAGAGATAACTTAACATGATAACTAGTATGGGGATACAACCAATAGGTCAATCATTAATAACTTTAAAAAAATTAAGAAGAAAGAAATAAAGACATCACCCTAACAATTTTTTGTTTTAAAAAAATTATATATATATATATATATATGTGTATGTGTATGTCATATGAGCTCTTGGACATTTCACAAATGCAAAAAGAGAAATAAAATCTATGTGGTTGGGCATCACCCAAAAATAAAAAATAAGAATAAAAGCAACATTAATTTGTCAAATGGGCTAACAGTGCCTGACATTCCACAAATGCCGATTAGAAAAAAAACAAAAATAAAGAGGTATCGGAGCTTTAAAATGTCAATATATATATATATATATATATATATATATATATATATATATATATATATATATATATATCAGATAATGATAAAAATTAACAATGCAAAAAAAATGCTGTAGGACTTTTACAATGAAGGGGAAAAAAATATAGTTGGCAGACGTTGGCAAAAAGAGAAAAAAAAAACTTAGAAAGAAAGACAAAGACCGTCTCATATAAGAGTTTATATGAAATTGATAAAAAGTGATAACTTCTATAATGAAAAGTGATAATGCTATTTAATGAATAATTTATAAATTAAATAATTGAAAAGTGATAATATTTTATAATGAAAGTGATAATTAATTTAAAAAGTGTAAAATAATCTCACGTAACACGATCTCAAATAAGACTTTTCCTGCAAAAAAATATTACTGAGATTACACATATACCAAAAAAAATACCAGACAATATTCACTCAAAAGCAAAAATAAAATTTGTGACATTTTAAAAATGGGTTAATCAAAGTGGACTTTAATTTTAAGGTTATTGTTGGAAAATATTTTAAAAGTTGGTAAAAAAAATGATGTGTTTTAAGAAAGTAGGTAAAAGAGATGTATTATTTTGATATTTAGCATAAAGATGCATGGCAATAACCTTTGTGGAAAGTTCATTTTTTTATGGAACCGGAATCTATTTAGGGTCAAAGTGGCTTTCCTGTATCTCTCTCCACATACGCACTGCCTTCTTCCTTACACCACTCTTCTCTCTCCAAATATGCATTGTCTTCTTCCACACATTTTTCTCCCCTCCCTTTTATCTCTCCTCTTTATTACATACGAGTACCAATGCCCCTCTTCTCTACCTGCAATTTAGCAACCTCTTTATTACATACGAGTACCAATGCCCCTCTTCTCTACAGTAGTGATTGGTGGAGGGGGTAAATCGCAGGATGTACCTCAAGTGGCTTATAGAGAGGGCTCACTGTTAAACTTGTGCTTGCAAGGGACTAAATTCATGCCAAAATCAGGATTCGAACCCCTGCCCTGTAGCAACCAAGTTCTGAAAGGTCTTTCCACCTTCCCTCTACCACTTGAGCTATGCCCTGGGTTGTAGAATTCAAAAACAATACTCATATGTTCGTGCATGTGAAATAGAGTAATGGAGTGTATGATGTCAGTGTGAAAGAGAGGAGGATGACTGTGAGGTGAGAGAGAGGATGCATGTCAGATAGAGAGAAGGAATGTATGGTGTGTGTGAAAGATGTGAAATGATGTGTGATTGTGTGAAAGAGAGGGTGGGACCACAAGAAGGAAATATGTGATGAGTGTAGATAGGCTTTCAAAGTCAATTTCACCAAAGGATCAAAATTTACCAAATCTTTTTTAAGACCGGTTCCACCCAAGTTATGCATCTATCCATTTGTATACTGTAACAACAAATTTTGTATTTATAATAAAATAAATACAAGTTGAATTACAAAGATAATCCAGATTGATTGAACTTAATAATTTAGGAAATAATCTCTATCGATCCTCTGATTTTTCTCTCTCGAACCAACTTGGACTTTGACTTTGACTGGTTGTGTTGACGGCGCTGACTATGTTGACTGCGCTGATTTTGACTTTGTTGACTGGAGTGTACGCTGACTGTATTGACAGCGTGTGTGGAGTGTACAATGACTGTGTTGACAGCGTGTGTGGAGTGTACGCTGACTGTGTTGACAGCGTATGTGGAGTCGGATCTTCAATTGAAGCTTGTCCGAGCTCGAATTTAGGACTTTGTAACGTTTATCCAGAGGCGTCAAGCCTTTGTTTGGATTAAACGTATTTGATGTGAAAACACTCGATTTGGGGGGCTCAGCACCTTAATCCCGGGTCGTATGTTGTTCTTGTCTCGAAGAACACTGAAGAACTTAACGTATGCAAAACACTCGATCTGGGGGGATTAGCACCTTAATCCCGGGTCGTTTGTCGTTCTTGACTTGAAGATCCTGAGGAGCGTTGCTCGTGTTTCAATCTCTTCAGAGTGTCTGTGTCTTCAGATGCTTCAGTGTGTGTTTGGAATGAATGGAGGAGACCCCTTTATATAGGTGAGAGGTGAAGACCCCATCATAAATGTCCTGCATTCTGATTGGTCCAGAGTTATTTGGGCCATATCCTGCGGGCTTGGGCCTCCATTTGTTTGGGCTGTAATCAGGCATATTTTATTTGGGTCTGATTTAATTTGTATGGGCTTGTTGACTTCAGTCAGACCTCCTTTAATTTGGGGCTTATTTGACTTGGGTCAGGCCTCATTTAATTTAAACTCCATTTAATTTGTTGGGTCCAAATTATTTATTAATTTACTTTAGGAATTAATTTATTTAAATTCCAAAATAAATTAATATTTAATTAATAAAATCCACATGTCGCCATTTAATTGGACCGTAAATTTTAATTGCTTACAAATGTCCCCTTGCGATTTATTTCACGGACGCCATGTCTTGTTGTGAAGGAATCGCAAAAGTCCCTTTTATTTTCAGCATTTATAATTTGCGCTTTTGCAATTGAAAAAAAAATTACTTTATCCAAGTAATAGTTTTCTTCTTGGCCCAACCTTTTATTTCTCAAGTGGCCTCATTTATTTATTTTCTCAAGTGGCCCAATTCATTTTCCTAGGCCCAAATCAACCTCATTCCCTGCTTAATTACAAGATACGGGAGACAGAAAAGAGGGACAGATTTAATTCTTGCTCATCAAGATAATTTCCATATCTTTGCTCAAAATAAAAGAGATCTCTTGAAATCCTGAGAGATTTCACTCATGCAAATTATTTTCATAATTTGCTGCAGCCTCTCTACTATATAAGAAGGCTCCAGTGCCTTTGATTTCTTCATCCACAGAACGTAAAACACTTACAGTTCTGATTTTTTTTTCACTTCTTTTTTTTTTTTTCGGAGAGCAACATCTGCCTTGAAGATTTTCACGGGACACAACGAGCTTATTACCTCCAGGCTAGATCTCAATTTACTTCTTTTATTTACTTCTTTTTTTAAGCAATTTTTTTTTTACACTATGTTCTTTATTTTGCTTATTTTGTTTTCAATGCACATACTGTATAATTTTTTATATGGCCGTGTTCTTCCTGTCAACCTGGTTATTCTTCCTTTTCGAAGGAACGAGCCTTGTCCCTTATCGATCGTCCCTTTAATGATTGTCCCTCGGTTTGCTCTTCGGTAATTGTTGTGTGTGACTAATGGTAGTCTGATGAAAAAACTGAGGTGAAAACTGACTTGTGCAAGGTGGTGACCGGCTGCTACGACTACGAGCAAAGGCATAGTGTGATGCATGGTTTTCAGCACGGCAACATGGCACGAGGTCGATGGTGCTTCAAAACAGCAAGCGGCGAGAGGCAGCAAACTGATGTGGATTTCGGGCGAGAGATGGTATGCTCTCCGGTGGGTGTGCTCGGCGATCGATGATGAACAGTTTCGCGAAGGTGGAGATGGGCAGCGGCTGTTGCCTCGTCCCTTAACGGTTGTCCCTTTAACGTTTGTCCCTCGGTTGTCCCTCGATTGTTCCTTTTAATAGAATCAACAGTGATCAGTTCCGTGACCGTGGATATGGGCAACACACGGCTAAGTGGCAAGCAGTTGGCGGGACTATGCGGATTCTTCGGTGATTCAAGCGGACGGTGGCTGCACGGCTGCTTCCTTCTCTTGGAGTGATGATTTGTGTTTCCAGTGACATCACAAACGGCAGCCTTGAGGCGACAGCGGCTTGGAGAGACCACTCGTGGCGGCTCGGCGGCGGTATCCACCTGGCGCATTCCAACGGTGGGAGTGACTGTGGTGTGAAAATCCAGAAACAAATCCGGGGGACTTCAGCGTGGTGAGTGGCGAATGGAGCAACTGCTTCGGCGGCGTTGGTGAGTTCCGGCAGAAGAAAATGAAGGCTGAAGGTGGCCGATCGAGACCAGGCTCAGCGATTAAGCGGCGGCAACGGACAGTGCTTCCCGGTGGCGTGTAGTCTCCCGACTGATCGATGGCACTCCAGAAGCAGCGGCAATGATCGACGGACATGGGCTGATTCCAGCGGTGTGGCGGTGGGACTTGCGGTTGGTGCATGGGTAATTACGACTTCGGCGATCGTCTGGATTTGTAGCGGCCGGTACGGTGGGACTTGGCGGCTGACAACAGCGTGCTCGACGTCGTGGGGATCGCGGATCGGCGGCATGGCTGGTGATTCACGGGTTGTGGCTGCCGATACTCGTCGCGACGGACAGCACTTCAGGGCGAGGACCAATGGCTGGCGGTGGTCTTCTCGGCAACGAACAGTACTTCCGGCAAAGGAAGCTTCAAGAGCAGTGAACAGGCTTCCGGTGGAGCGCGGAATAGGCAGTAGTGCGTCCAAATCCAGCTGTGTGAGGCTGAATAGATCGCGCCCGTCTCTTATCTCCGAATGCATCGGCAGTGTCGCGTGGCTCCTCGATTTCGATGGCGAGCCGTGGTGAGTGACGGCAGTGAACGCGGTTGTCGGTGGATTGCGGGAGCGGGCGAGCGGTGCTTTGCAGCGACGGCGGCGGCTGGCGACGAGAGATCCGGCGACTGTCACGCGTTCGAGGTTGCGGAGTCGGCGAAGCCGTCTGCTAGAGGATGGTCGCGGCGACGGGCGACTGATTCCGACGAGCGGCCAACAGAGATAGTGATTCCAGCAGAGAAGGTCGCCTCAAGATTTTCAATTTTGGGAGAAATCTCATTTGAAGAGAAAGAAAGATAATTGATTCTGCAGGAGGAGGAGTTCACATGTGTACTCTTGAAGGGAATTCACGTGGCAGGAATTGATTAAATTACCATCAAGTTTGACTTCCCCAAGCCTATTTTGACCACTTTAACCCATTTAATTAAATTTGGGCCTTCAAGATAAAATAACTTTGCAATTTGAAGGCTATAAGCCCATGTGAAAGTTAATTTCTATTTTGGGCCTTTATATAAATTGGGCTTGTATCAAACTCAAGATCCATAACCTTGGGCTTTCAAGCTTCAACTAATTTTAATTCATGCTTCTAAAACATGAATTAATTTAGTTGTTTACTTTAATACTTCAGGCTCTTCCCCTCATATGTTTAATTTATAATTTCGAATTTAATAATTAATTGGTCCCATGAATTTACTTTGGACCTTTTAATTAATTAAATCTATAAATTTAAATTAACATGTATTCCCCTTTTTTTAAATGGGCCACAAACTTGAGTCCTTATGAATTAATTCGGGCTTGGTTCTATTTTGGACCAATTAGGTGTGCCAACGAAATAGACGTGCCTTGATTAAATTCAATCCATGTGGCCATACGCATTAATTAATGTAATCGATCAGCTTCAATATTTGAGTCTCCCATACTTTGCTTATGCGGAGTGGATGAGCAGCTATCCATTGGGAACAATATCGGCCTGCCACTCTTCCTTAGATGGAATCAATAGAGCAATATCAACATCGCCATTCTTGCTTAAGATGGTACTTCTGCTTCTTTTCCTTGCACTTTATTTGCTACATGTATGCTTCAATTCTTTATTTCTCTCACAAACTTGATAAGAATAACTTGAATCATGACTGAACTTAGTAAACTACTAAGCTGCCTACGTATCTCTTTAAAGAGAATCAAGTCATAACGTAGTTCAAAGGGACACGATGTGATTTGGATAGGGGGTGCCGTGCACAGTTTATACTCATGCGGGCCAGGAGTGCGTCGTACACAGTTTATACTCGTGCGGACCAGGAGTGTGTCGTACACATTTTATACTCGTGTGGACCAGGAGTTTGTCGTACATAGTTTATACTCGTGCTGACCAGGAGTTTATCGTACACAGTTTATACTCGTGCGGACCAGGAGTAACATGCAGTTTAGGCTCGTGCGTCATGGAGCGTTGTGTTTGAATTTGCTGACAACTTATACTCATGTCAATGAGTCTTGAATTTGAACTTGTAGACAGTTTATACTCGTGTCAAGGAGCCTTGTATTATTTGTGTCAGATAGTTTAAACTCATATCAAGGAGTATCATGTGGACAGTTTTAGCTCGTGTCAAGGAGCTGAGAATTTGATTTGGGAGATTTTAGATAGTTTAAGCTCGTATCAAGGAGCATTATGTGGACAGTTTTCGCTCATGTCAAGGAGCTTTGTCTTTGATTTATCAACAGTTCATTGCCCCCAATCCTGGGATGCATTGCTTTCTCTTGCTTCCACTTCATTTCTATGAATCTTTATGGAAACTGCAGTCTTTGTTTGTGGTTCGTCTTCCACGAGCTCATCATAAGGCATGTCCTCAAACTTGTAGGAGTCTTGAATAGATGGCCATTCAATATCATTTGATATCAAGCTCAACTCCATGTCGTGAGTTCTTGTAGCCAACTCTTCAAAAGTCTTTGGCTGAATTCCTTGAAGTATGTAGCGAAGATTCCATGGCATCCCTTGAATGCACATTTCAATAGCTGAAGTTACTGACAGCTTCTCTTTGCAATTGAGGCTGAGGCTCCTCCATCTGTTGATGTAGTCGATGACATATTCTTCATCACTTTGACGAGTATTTGTTAGCTCCATCATGCTAACAGTTCTTCGTGTGCTGTAGAAGCGGTTGAGGAACACTTCTTCCATTTGCCCCCAACTGTCGATGGAGTTGGCTTCTAAGTTGATATACCAATCGAACGCATTTCCTTTAAGAGAGCGAACAAACTGTTTCACCATGTGATCTCCGTAGGTCCCAGCATCATTGCATGTCTCGACGAAATGCGCCACATGTTGTCTTGGGTTGCCTTTGCTGTCAAATTGTTGAAAATTGGGAGGTTGATAGTCAGCTGGCATCCTCAAGTTGTCAATTCTCTTTGTATATGGCTTCTTGTAGGCAACAAGGGATTTTGAGCTCCCTTCAAACTTGTCTTTTATCGTTTCTAAAATGATGTTCTTCAGTTGGTTCACATGAAGCATTTTGTCAGTTGAAACTTGTATTTTTTCTTCAACTGGCTTCTTTTCAAAAGGATGGTGTTTCGCTGAGTCTCCTTCCTCGCGCTCATCCTCAACTTGTTTCTCATTTGTATGACTTGTCTCCACATTCTCCATTTTCTTCATAAGTATGGAGATCTTTACGTCTTGAGCTTCCATATTCTTGTTGAGTCCATCAATGGCTCTCATCATAATTGCGAGTTGTTCCTCAATGGTCATAGCATTTGTTGTCATTACTGCAGCTACAGCTAAGGCAGATGGTGAGCTTGGCGTTGAACGAGGAGTTGAACAAGCAGAAACATTTTCACCACTCTTGTCTCCGTGCAATGGCTTGTTGAGAGTAATCTACACCATATAATTTGCCTCTACGGAGCCTTCGGGAATACTTCTTGTAACGACTCCAACCTTTTTAGCTTGCAATTCTTGAGGCTTTGATGCAGCAGGCCTTCGTATCGCAATCTTGAGTGGAGTTATCTTTTGAATTTCTTCAGTTTGCAACTCTGAATGCTTCAAGGTAGAAGATATTCTTATTGCAATCCTGAGAGGAGTCATTCTTTGTACTTATGGCGAGAAGAGATGAGAGGTAGAGATGGTCCCACTGGGTGTGCCAAAATTTGTAACAACAAATTTTGTATTTATAATAAAATAAATACAAGTTGAATTACAAAGATAATCCGGATGGATTGAACTTAATAATTTAGGAAATAATCTCTATCGATCCTCTGATTCTTCTCTCTCGAACCAACTTGGACTTTGACTTTGACTGGTTGTGTTGACGGCGCTGACTGTGTTGACTGCGCTGACTTTGACTTTGTTGACTGGAGTGTACGCTGACTGTGTTGACAGCGTGTGTGGAGTGTACGCTGACTATGTTGACAGCGTGTGTGGAGTGTACGCTGACTGTGTTGACAGCGTGTGTGGAGTCGGATCATCAATTGAAGCTTGTCCGAGCTCGAATTTAGGACTTTGTAACGTTTATCCAGAGGCGTCGAGCCTTTGTTTGGATTAAACGTATTTGATGTGAAAATACTCGATCTGGAGGGCTCAGCACCTTAATCCCGGGTCGTATGCTGTTCTTGTCTCGAAGAACACTGAAGAACTTAACGTATGCAAAACACTCGATCTGGGGGCTTAGCACCTTAATCCCGGGTCGTTTGTCGTTCTTGACTTGAAGATCCTGAGGAGCGTTGCTCGTGTTTCAATCTCTTCAGAGTGTCTGTGTCTTCAGATGCTTCAGTGTGTGTTTGGAATGAATGGAGGAGACCCCTTTATATAGGTGAGAGGTGAAGACCCCCTCATAAATGTCCTGCATTCTGATTGGTTCAGAGTTATTTGGGTCATATCCTGCGGGCTTGGGCCTCCACTTGTTTGGGCTGTAATCAGGCCTATTTTATTTGGGCCTGATTTAATTTGTATGGGCTTGTTTGACTTCAGTCAGACCTCCTTTAATTTGGGGCTTATTTGACTTGGGTCAGACCTCATTTAATTTAAGCTCCATTTAATTTGTTGGACCCAAATTATTTATTAATTTAATTTAGGAATTAATTTATTTAAATTCCAAAATAAATTAATATTTAATTAATAAAATCCACATGTCGCCATTTAATTGGACCGTAAATTTTAATTGCTTACATATACCTAGAATATAGGTGGAATTTTTTATATTTTTTGTTAAAAATAATACTCACTCCATCCTACAAAATCCTTCAAACTTTCTTTATTTATTTGTCCACAAACCTTGCACTCCAAAAAATAAATAAATAAATAAATAAACAAACATTATTTTATCCAACAACCTCAAAACTTGATTTAATTTTTAATAATTTTCATTTCTTCTTAATACACTACTATTATTTTTTTTATTACCTAAAAATACTAAAGTACCTCTTAAAATCAACAAAATTAATAAAAAAATAAAAGAATAATATTTTTTAAACAACCTGGAATAGTAAGCGGGAAGCGTTCTCTAGGAATAGAGAGTATATTTTTTTTGTTCACTTTTTATAAAAGTAAGTTTAATACCCACATTTTGAATAATTTTACTAAAATACTCAAAATCAAATTAATATTATATTCAATATTTATTTAATAATATGATAAAACTTGGTGGATATAATCTATTCAAATAGAAGTATTAAATGTTTATTTACAATTACTATTTTAACCATATAATTTTTTGGAGAATGGCCCAAGTAGCCCATTTTTTTAACTGTAAAAAATTGTCAACCATTCAGTTATATCTGTAACAAATTTACCCAATTGTGAATTTTTTGACACAAATGCACTCACCCATACCATCCTATTTTCCAAAATTAAAAAACCACCCCACCTAAATCTGGACCCTCACCCACCGACCCGCCCCTTCCCAGCCGGCATCAATATTTTATCTGCAGGAGAATGAAGGTCTAAATCACAGACCTTCCGCCTCCGTACCACCACCCCCTCGCCGTGATCGACACCTTCTGCCTGCCCGTCACCATTCAAAATTGCATCATCTCGCCGTCACCTAAGCATTCACTTGCCCCGAAGATATCTCCAACCTCCCCTCCGCCAAGTTCTACCTTGACACTGCAGCTGAATTCCTTGTCCTCCGCCGTCGATTGATTCATCCTCCGCCAAATTTTATTTTTTAATAAAAATATAGAGAGATGTAATTCCATCATCAATCCCAATATTAACATCAATTTAATATTTTTTTAAATCACTTTATAAATTTTTTGAAGAAAATTTAGAAATATTAAATACAGGATGAATAAATCTTCCTCCACACACTAATATATAGGGATAAAAACCTTTTTAGTTCCATAACTTTTTTCATGGTCTTTTTTAATCCCAAAAAAGATAAGTTTGTCAAATTAGTCCCACCGACGAAAAAATAGGGCAAAAGACGTCCCATTTTTGCCGGAAAAAGCTGACATCACCTGAAAACAGCCACGTCACAGCCGGAATTATCGATTTCCGATCGGTATGATGATGTGGCGCCCTGATGGCAGGCGAGTCAGCGGGATAAAAACCTATTTAGTCCCATAACTTTCTTCATGTTCTATTTTAGTCCCAATAAAGATAAGTTTGTCAATTTAGTCCCACCCGTGTAGAAATAGGCCCAAACACGTCCTATTTTCGCTCAAAAATACGGACATTATCGCAATCACTGATTTTCAACCGGGATGATGACATAGCGCCCTGATGGCAAGTGAGTCAACAAATTAAGTGTTATTTTAATACCAATAAGATATTTTTATTTAAACAATTCCAACCGGTGTCATGGTCGATGGCGAAATTGTGGTCAGTGGCAAAGTTCTGGTGTTTGTGATGTGGGCCATGGTGGCGGCGATTCCGTGCCAGAAGAGAAATGGGCCGATGACCCTTATTAATTTTTTTTCTAATTATTTAAAATTTAAAAAAATTAAAATGCCTTGTTGGTATTAAAATAAAATTAATTCTGACTGAAAATTGGCGATTCCGATTGTCACTTGACAATCACGTGCCATTTTCAGTGATGTTCGTATTTTTCGGCGAAAATAGAATGTGTTTGGGCTTATTTCTACATGGGTGGGACTAAATTGACAAACTTATCTTTATTGGGACTAAAATAGAACATAAGGAAAGTTATGGGACTGAATAGGTTTTTATCCCGCTGACTCACCTGCCATCAGGGCGCCACGTCATCATACCAGCTGGAAATCGACAATTCTGGCTGTGACGTGGCTGTTTTCAGGTGATGTCAGTTTTTTCCGGCAAAAATGGAATGTTTTTGGCCCTATTTCTTCGCCGGTGGGACTAATTTGACAAACTTATCTTTTTGGGACTAAAAAAGACCATGAGAAAAGTTATGGGACTAAAAAGGTTTTTATCCCCTAATATATAATACTCCCTCCGTCCCGGGTATTTTTACATATTTTGTACGGGCACGAAAATTAAGAAGTATTGTTTTTTTTAATATATAATGTATGAAAATATTGGGATAAATTAATAATTACGAGAGAAAAATAAATAAATTTATTGGAAATGATAAATAAAATGTAAAAAAATAAATAAAGTTGTTGGAACTGACAAATAAAGTGTAAAAATGAGGTGAAGTGTATAATATATTTTTACCACTAATGAAAATGTGTAAAAATACATAGGACAGCTAAAAATGAAAAGCGAACAAAAATACATGGGACGGAGGAGTAATAAAAAAAGAGTTTATATATATATAGAGAGAAGAAGGCCGACGTGAAATCCTAACTACTCCCTCTGTCCTCTTCAAAGAGTGTCTTTTTTTCCATTTTGGGCTTTCCACTCAAAGAGTCTCATTTCTTTTTTTACACACGTGTGACTTACACACACCCACTAATACAATTAAAATATGGGACATACACTCTCACTAATACAACTACCACTATACATTAATAATAATACTCCTTAATCCAAATGTCAAAAAGCAAAAGATCCTCTTAATAGGGACGAAGGGAGTATTATTTAATAATAAAATCCATTTGTTCTTAAATAAAATAATAAATCTTGTAGTGGAAGCTTGGAGCATTTATCGAGATGAACCCATTTATAACAAGCACACAAAGAAGAAATTGAGGAAGTAAGAAAACCATTAAATATTTGACTGAGAATTGAAGATGTTTTCGAGTTCAGCAATGACGACGATGGTATCTCTCTAGCATCTTCGGATGATGAAGAAGAAGAGAGTGAAAACCACAGGGCGTCGACTTTCGACGGTCAACGCCACATCGATGAAGACTTTTGTATAAAAGGTGTGTGTATCAGTCTTAAAAACCAATGGCAGAAGAGGTTGAGGTGAAGAAACAATTGCGGCGCCGCTTGGCTGGAATTTTCGTACGGTAAAAATGTTATTAAGCTATGGGATAGTTTAGGATTGAGCTTGGATTTTGAAGAAGATCTATTCAATTATGATTCAGAAACCATGGCTTTTATTTAAGATAATCGTCTAGTGGTGTTTAAGGCGGAGCGTAGTGGTAAAGGAGACGGCGTGATTCTGGATGGGTACAATACTAGGATGCGACGTCGTGTTCCAGGTTTGTATGCGGAGAAGGCGGCGGTTGTCAGTGTGTGGGAAAGTTTACGTCAGAGACCCAGATCCTCTCCCATAGGAGGAAATTGACCTCTCACTATAGCACGCTAACTACAGTAAAATCAATGTAGCATGATATAGTGAAAGGAAATTGAGGTAAAGTACGGAAGAGGATCCACACTCTTACGTTAGGTCATCTCCAGCGGAACGGTAAAATGGTGTAAAAGTCCAATTTTACCGTGAAATTTATCTCCAGCGGCACGACATATAGGACGACATTTTTGTGTAAGATTCTTTAACCGCACCAAAATGGTGTGAGTTTGCCGTGAGAACTATCCATTTTTATTTATTTTTTAATTTTTTTAAGTTTTTTTAACCATAAATTATTTTTTTGATTTAACTTTAAAATGAAGAGGTGACTGTAATTTTTATTTGGACTATTTTATTTTATTTTTATGTATTATGTATTATGTATGTATATATTTTTTAAATATTTTTTTAAAACAATTAAATTAAATATGAGATTTAAATATAAAATTAAAATTACATTATACAATGCATAATTAAAATTACATTACACAATACATAATTAAAATTACATTTTACACAATACATAATTAAAATTACATTACACAATACATAATTAAAATTACATTACACATTATATAAAATTACATATTAAAAAACTTAAAGTAATACAATAAAATAAAACTAAATACGTAGATCATTTTCTTAATAATCGGATAGGCCACCTCCAGAACTCCCTCCAATATTTGAAAAAAATTGTCCAAGCAAATCAAATGCAGTGTTAGATTTTTGTTGGTGCATTTGTCTTCTTTTATGGAGAATATTTTGTTGCTCCATTTTCAAGAGTTCACGCATTTTGGGATCAGCAATGGTGTTCAAATCTTTCATTATAATGTTATCTTCTCTAATTTTTTGTTTGAACTCAAGTTTTTGTCGCATCAATTCAGTATCTCGTTCTTTTTTATGCGCAGATTCAGCTAAAAGTTCACGTAATTTCTCATTCTCTTCTTTCGCGATGTTCATAAAGTTTGAAGATTCTTCACCTTGTTTTCTCTTCATTTTGGCTTTTTTAATCCCCATTGGTCGTCCTGATGAAGAACCTCCACTAAAATTTTCATCACTTAAATTGATATTAAATTCATTAAAAGAAGGTTGTGGAGAAATAGGTGATTCCGAGGTATTTTCTTCTGGCTTTGATGTCTCTTTCTCTGCAGATTCTTCCACAAATTTATTTATAATTGACCACACATGCATAAATTTAAACCCATCTCTGTAATCCTTTTGTTTTGACATCAATTCATTTGCCATTTCCCACTGCAATAATATAAATAAATGAAAGGAGTTTATATTATATTAAACTGCTAAGATTTGTAAAAAAAAAAAATGTCTCTTACCATAATTTGGTCATTTGCACCACTTGGACGTGAATATTCAACTTGCTTCAGACATGCCCAAAACTTTCTACATTCTTTAAGAATGAGTTTGAAATGGGTTTGCAAGGATCTGTGGCTACGCTTTGCTACTTGACTAGGTCGTTCAGTGTTGTAGCGGTGTTCTACACGATTCCAAAATCGATCTTTGGTTTGATGTCTACCCACGATTGGATCTTGTGAGATGTCGAGAAATATAGTACAAAGACGTTTATCCTCCACAGGAGTGAAATTAGTTGTATGCTTAGACATTTTTGGTTTGGAAGATGTTGTAAGATAAATGAGTAGGAGAGATTGGAAAAGTGTGTGGAAGATTAAGCTAATATGCAATCTATTTATAGGAAAGAAATGGCTTTTAATCTTTAAAAAAAAGAAATTGATCCGATGGTTGAGAATTAAAGATGACATCCCCTATCAACAGCTATAATTGAAAGCACAAGAATTGTGCTTTTTTGTGTGAGCAAATTTGTATCCACTGATCCGACGGTTGAGAATTAAAGATGGCATCTCCTATCAACGGCTATAATTGAAAGCACAAGGATTGTGCTTTTTTGTGTGAGTAAATTTGTATCCACTGATCCGACGGTTGAGAATTAAAGATGGCATCTCCTATCAACGGCTATAATTGAAAGCACAAGGATTGTGCTTTTTTGTGTGTACATTTTTTATTATATAATGGAGATTAGGGCAGGTCATTATAACGCACTGATATTTGCTTTTCCCTTCACATTCTATCTATTATCTTTTTCCACCTCTCTACCTTTACTTCTCTACTCCTACTTTAAAGAAATGAATTTCCATAGCAATATATCATTCTCAAGCTCTTCATCCAGTGATGATGAATCAATCCTGGAAAGTTATGACTTGGAACAAAAAATTATTGTCCAACAAATACAAAATAACAATCTTATGATAGCTGCATTTCTTGACCAGCAAAATGCAACTTCTAGTCATGGTGGCTCAGTTCCAGGTCGGAGAACTATTTTTCGTGATCGAGAAGCTGCTGCAAAAAATCTCTACAACGACTATTTTGCGGAGAATCCAACATATAATGAAGAACAGTTTCATCGGCGTTTTTGGATGTCTCGTACTTTATTCCTTACCATTGTTGATGCTGTAAAAGATCACGATCATTATTTTCTGCAACGAACAGATGCAGCTGGGAAGCTTGGACTATCAACTCTTCAAAAAGCAACAGCCGCAATTCGTATTCTAGCATATGTAGTTCCAGCTGACGCAATCGATGAGTACGTAAAAATTAGAGAGTCTACGGCCATCGAATGTGTTAAAAGATTTTGTCGTGCTGTTGTAGAGTTATTTGCAGAGCAATATCTAAGAACACCCAATGCGAGTGACGTTGCTAGACTACTTTATATTGGAAAACAACGTGGATTTTCTGGGATGTTGGGAAGTCTAGATTGTATGCATTGGAAGTGAAAAAATTTTCCAACAGCTTGGGAAGGGCAATATTCTGGTCGGAGTGGATCCCCTACCATTATTCTTGAAGCTGTGGCTGACTATGATATGTGGATATGACATGCATATTTTGGGATGCCAGATTCCAACAATGATATTAATGTATTAGAAACCTCTCCACTTTTCTCTAATCTTACCAGAGGCATTGCTCCTCCGGCACATTATGTCATTCAAGGAAAGATATATAACACGGGGTATTATTTAGCTGATAGTATATACCCCAAATGGTCAACACTCGTTCAAACTATCCATGCACCTGTTGGTCCCAAAAAAAAATATTTTGCAACAAAACAAGAAGCGTGTAGAAAAGATGTTGAACGTGCATTTGGAGCTCTCCAAAGTCGATTTGCGATTGTAGCAAATCCAGCACATTTTTGGAGTAAAGCTGATCTGAAAATGATTATGCGGGCGTGCATAATAATGCATAATATGATAATCGAAGATGAACGGGATCTTGATGCTCCAATTGAACTAGAAAGAGAAATACCACCTTCAAATGTTGAATTTGCTGACAACGATCCTGCTCGGTTTCAAGATTTTCTTTCTCGATTTACACAAATCAGAGACAAGGAAGCCTATTATGACCTTCGAAATGCCTTAATTGATCATCTATGGATGGAGTATTCCAACTCAGAAGACTAGTTAATTAATTTATTGAATATTGTAATTTAATTTTCAAGTATTTTATTAATTAATGAATATCTTTTAAATATTTAAGATTGATTTATTTTATTTAAATTAAAGATAAATATATCATAATTAAATGTATAATAATTTATATTATGTTGAAAATCGATTAAATAAAGATTAAATGAATTTTTTATTATTTAGTGAAAAAAATAGTGCAAACTGCTGGAGATGAATTACTGTTTTCACACCATTTTTGTGCTGAATGTGCTGCAAAATGGTGCAAACTGCTGAATATGGCCTTAGAGATGGTGTGTGTAGGGCACTAACGTGGGTGATGTGAGAATTGTTAAGCGGCCGTTAGAAAGGGTATGAGAGTCTAACGGCGAGACATGATGGGACCGCTTATAGAGACTTTTGTCACAGGTGGAGAGTATACATTATTAATAACCTGGCAACCATTTATAAATACTCTCAATTTTAAGTGTATATCTATAGGTTTATACACTTTGAAAATTAAATCTAAAGGATTCGAATTTGGAAAGGTAAAAGAATTTGAGAGAAGATAAATTTACTCTCCAATAGATGGGATAGTGAATGCTAACATAAAAAAAGATAGAACGAGTTTTATTTATTCTAAGCATAGCAATATTTCCCAAATTAAAAAAATAATTGAAGCATGATAATTTATCAAAGATCGCATTATGTAAAAAAAATAGTGCAAAAAAGAGATAAATTAGGAAATAATGAGAAGTTTTGATAACACAGAAATCAACAATTTTGGATACTGTAGTAAGTTGTCTTGAGGATTGGATGGATTTGGTGCAGGTGGATATTAAAGTATGATGCCAATGTTTTTGGAACCAAACCAGATCGGTCAGTGCAACGGGGAACCGGTTCGAAAATCGGTCAAAAAATCTATATAAAATTAGAAATTGAGTTAAACTGGGAAAATCAATTTGAACCGAGAAAACCGAATGAAACTGGACGAATCGGAACCACCGATTATTTTTTAATTCTTTTTAATGCTGTATTGCTGCAAATTCTAACTTGCAGTATTCACTTTACTTTCTCTCTTGAAAACATTATCAGGAAAAAAAGGGAATATTGAGGGGTGGGCTCAAAGGTAGGGGTGGGTATTTTTTTTTGGATTTCGGGTACTCGAACAGGTCCAATAAAAAATTATCCGAAAAACCCAGTTTTTTTGGGTAATTTCGGGTTTCGTGTTTATCCGAACCCAATTGTTAATTATCGGATTGGGTATCAGGTTTTGAAAATTACCCGAATTATCTGATCGGGTTACCCGATTTTTTTTATTTATTTTTTATGTTTTATTTCTATTATATATAATATAATATATACTAATATTAAATAGGTTTCCATTACCCAATCCTCGGTTCAAGTTACATATTCATTGAAGAGAAATAGAGAATCCCTCAAATTTTCATTTCTCACAAGTAGTGAAGATTCTCAATCTCCATTTATTTATATATTATATGAAATAATAAAGAAACTAATATTTTTTAAAGAGTTTTATACAACAATTTACTAAATTTATAATATAATACATCTTAAAAATATATTTAAATTTCATTAAATCACATTTTAATAAAGAGTTTGACACAATATTATTATTCTTATATTAATTATAATATTATCATTAATTAATTTTTTTAATAAATTTTTATAAGGATGATAACTATTAAATTTGTTGAGAGTAACAATATATAAGGATGACAAATATAATACTAATTTTATCACATGAAATTATAAGAAAAAATAAAATAAAAAAATAATAGTAATAAAAATTCGGGTTACCCGATCGGGTACTCGATTTTTTCAGGTACCCAAAATATCGGGTTCTTAAAATATCGGTTCGAGTTCGGATAATGCATTTTAAAATCCAAAATTTTGGGTACCCGAATCCAAAACCCAATCCGATACCCACCCCTACTCGAAGCAATCACATTAACAACTTCTCTCTCCATCCTCTCTCTATAGCCTTAAATGTTGTAGTATTTCTCGACTCTCATTATATATATATATCAAATACGCAATATATTATTAAAAGGGCCAAAGAAAATTAGAAGAGGGACAAAGAGAAAGGGAGAAGGGGAATACGAAAATAAAAAGCCAAACAAGCGACTTGCCAAAAAAAACCTAAACAAGTGGCTCCAATAATCAAAAGAAAATAAAATATGATTTTGTAGTACAAAAAGATGTTAAGCAATTGAACTCGACTATAATCATGATAAATGCCAATGAGTGGCATGAAAGTGAAGAGAAAATCTGATGAATAATGCAATTTTGGCTGATTTCATTGCATGTGCAGGTTGAGACGTCCAAATGGACCTATATGTTAATATAAAATTATTTGTAAAATAATGAAATATTATTAAAAATATATTATTTTAATTTTTCGATTGAATCGCCGATCCGACCGGTCCGATTGCGAACAGTTGGAGCTACCGGTTCGTTCTCTGATTCAATTTTGAAAACACTGTATGATGTATTTACCATTAAATATATTGTTGATTTAAGCTAATTTTATTATTAATTAATGCATCATGCATGCATATTTTATTTAAAGACTACGCCGTTTAGAAGTTAGCATTTTCGAAATAAAAAAATATGAATAATTAAAAATAATTATAGTAATTATATTACAATTTACAATAATAAAATCATTTTTATGAATAATGGCAAAAACTTGTGTGAAGCCTTTCGTATAATGGGACTGATAACATTTTAATGAAAATTTGATACTCACTTGAAGAAAAGTGATAATTGTGCAATGAACTATTTCATTAACAATCAAGGGCAGATCCTAAAAATAATTTTTGGGGTACGACGTGTAATTATAAAAATATTCTTTATTTAATATTTAAAATCGTACCATAAATAAATAAAAATGCAAAATTTTAATTATTATTGACATCGTCTCATTTTTATTTTTAAAATTCAATTTCACACATTATTATCATGAATTTATAGCATATTTAGAAACATATGGGGAAAATATAAATTATTTTATAATATATATATATATATATATATATATATATATATATATATATATATATATATATATATATATATATATATATATATATATATATATATATATATATATATATATATATATATATATATATATATATCGGATTATTTTTTAATAGGACCACTGATATTTCGAAATGTGTAGGATAATATTAGAGAAATATGTGTGACAGATAAAATAAAATAATTAAAAAAATATAGAATAATAATATAAATATAAATAAAGAAAAGGACAAATCATAAATTATATAGAAATATATATATATATATATATATATATATATATATATATATATATATATATATATATATATATATATTATGAGAGTGAAGCAACGACGAAACACCAATGTTTAAAGTAAAATAAAAAAAAGGTGTAGGATAACATTAGAAAAATATGTGTGACATATAAAATAAAATAATTAAAAAAATATAGAATAATAATATAAATATAAATAAAGAAAAGGATAAATCATAAATTATGTATAATAATATAAATATAGAAAAGAATAAAATAAATATAAAAATAAAATAATAAATCTTACATTAAGTTGCATAAATAATATAAATATAGAAAAGAGAAAGATAAAAATAAAAAATAGTTATTCTAATTAAATAAATATAAAAAAAAAGATAAATCACATATTATGTTACAAAATAATATAAATATAAAAAAGAGAAGGATAAAAATACAAAAAAATAGTTATCAAGGTTTGAACCCTTGACATTATCTATTATATTATAAGATCTGATTATTAAGCTACTAATGGATGCCAGTAATCATATCCCATATGTATTCATTGATGTTTGTATATTTGAGGTTCTATGAAGGAACTTACATTAATTGCAGAGTAAATGCAGTGAGAGAAATACATTTGGGTGTGTAAGGAAGAGGATGAAGTTGATATGAAGAAGTTTGTGTGGGTATCCTCATGTCTTATCTTATAGAAAATATTTTGATGGTCCCTCCTTGATATTGATTGATCCATGCTATCTTTTCATCCAATATCTCATTTGTCTTGTTGCCTCCCATTGTAGGTACTTTTCTGTTAGAAGTACAATCATGAGTTTAATATGTTCTCTTCATGTTCTATGTTTCTTTTTATATAGCTGGCTGGGTTGAATTGTTAATGGGCTGAGGATGATGTTGACGGGTTGAGGATAATGGAATAAGCGATCGGGCTTAATTGTTGATGGGCTTAGAATAATAGAATATGCAGTTAGGCTTAATTATTGATGGGCTAAAGATGATGTTTGTGGGCTGAGAATAATGAAATAAGATGGTGGACTTAATTGTTTATGGGTTCAGGATGTGGGAATGAACTTATCATCGGTTTGGCCAAGTTTATCCTCGGGTCAGTGGAGATATCATGGGTTCAGCTTCTTTTGTAATCTTTTCTTCTTGGCTAAAGGTTCAGACCTTCTGCCTTTAACATTAACATATGTTTGGTCCATTATCTTCATCCTAAGTAGTGAGTGGTATATTTATTCTCGATCTCTAATCAGATTTATTTTTGGTGTCTAAAGGAATGACCTTAACTTCTATCCTGAAATCGGATTGTTTCTCCTAGCATGTATAAGTCATGCCTTATATAGGTAAGGATGTCAACGGGCCAGGTCGTGTCGGGTAGTTAACTACCCAGATCTGGCCCATTTTAAAAATACCCGCTCCAGACCCATCCCGTGCCCCGAACGGGTCCTACTTCACAGACCCGTGCCCCGCCCTGTTCAGTGCGGGTCCATCCCGTCCTGTCCTAATTTTTTTTACATCAATATTTATCTAAACTAAACATCTCAGCCCTCACCCCGTAATTTCCATCAATAATCATAAAAACTCATCTAAAACTTATCAACAGTAATCTAAACTCCATAAACAGTTATCAAAATTCAAAACTATACTTCTAGTTTTTTTTAAATTCTACATGAACTACAACACTTTTGCCTAAAAAAATTATACCATAACTTATTACATAGATAACCAGTTCCACTACCTCCACCCTCAGGTGAGCCAAATTCGAAAATTTTAACAGCAAATAAAATACAGAAATAAATCCACAACAAACACGAAACATGTAGTCATGATCTAATTAAGCAATAAAACAAAGTGGTATTCTCACTTCATGCTTTAAAGTTTAAACTATTTTTTTTCTTAATTGATCTGAATAAACAACAAAAGATAATAGCAAAGAAGTTGATGCCATTTTACTGCAACTCAAAAATTAGTAATTACCCTAACGTGTTATACAATTCTGGCAAAGAAATAGCTGGCGGACGGCGGCTAGCGACTGGTCCTTTGAAACTTGAAAGAGATGAGAGAGAGAGTGTACTGTTGGGACTTGGGAAATGGGGGGGAGTACGGTGGCTGGCGGATGGATTGGCGGCTTGTCCTTTGAAATTTGGAAGAAATGAAGAGAGACTCAGAGCTGAGTGTGTATTGGAAAATGGAGGGAGGGAGGCGTGAAATGGCTGGTCTGCTGTGGTGAAAGGATGAGAGAAAACTAGGGTTAGTTCCATAGTCTATATATATATATATATATATATATATATATATATATATATATATATATATATATATATATATATATATATATATATATATATATATTATAAATATATAATATAATATAATTATTATTATATGTAACGGAACGGGGCGGGTCCAGGTCGGGGCTTAATCAAGACCCGGACCCACCCCGCATGCATAATGGTCTGGGCCGGCCCATCTCATTTCTGCTCAGGGCCAGATTTGGGCCGCCCCAAATCTTGCGGGGCGGGACGGGCCAGGGCAAGATTGACATTCCTACATATAAGTGTAGAAACACTTATAACATTAGCCCTAGAGATTGCTTCTCATCATAAAGCTACAAGAAGCAATCTCAAACATGAGTTGCTAAAATCCCGTCAGCCTCGTTAAAAGCCTCCATACGAAAAAATCTAGTGAAAAAGAATCGTATGTAGGAAAAAGAGTACAGTAAGAACTTTAGAACTCAAATTTTGAAAGGGGACCTCTTAGTCTCGCTTAGCAATCACTTTGTATGTCTCACTTTTGTAGAGATCTGAAGTCTTTCATCTTTCTATTCTGCTTTATATGATCGTTGATTCCTACAGTGTAGAGGTTGGCTGTTAGAGTCGGCCTCCTCTTCTATTCAATCTGGTAATGATGATACCTTAGCAGTGGAAGACTTATTTTTCCATGTTCTAATCCACTGAGCTATTTGATTCCACTTTTGTTTAAGGATCCCATCTTCATTCTTCGAGATGAAGTCCTGAGTTTTGATTTTTCTTTAATATTGAATATTTAGTGTTGACCCTTCCGCTTCAGACATCGATCTCAAATTCTAACTCTTTTCCTCGCTTTAACTTAATGATCCAATCTTCTTCTTAGATAGAAGGAGTCTTCGATTCAACATCGGCATGAGATATTTCTATTTCTATTTCCCTCGGTTCATCATCGACATGGATTGTTTCTGCTTCTATTTTTCTCGATTCAACATCAGATGTTTATGCTTCTATGTATTTCTCTCTACTTCTCTTTGAATGTTGCGGTCTTCTTCTCATTAGTTGGACATATCTTCTATGCTCTAAACAACAGCACAATTTCATTCACTTTTTATAGAGGTTGGACCTTCAGGCCCTGAGGTTTAATCTCGGGTTTTGAATCTTTTCTTTTCTTAGGATATTTAGTCTTAGGTCATCATTATTTCCTTTCTGTCCTACAAAAATGAGTTAGTTGTAATGGATTAGACATAATTTCATCTTACTTGATGCGGAAAGACCATGTTAATCTCATCTATTTTGTTCCTCTTTGTGAATTTTGCTCTAGCCTCTAATGGGATGGTCTTCTAAATTGGGGTTCCGGCTAAATGCTCTAACCCACCAAGATATCTTTCTTTATAGAGTAACATTCATAATTTTTAAGCTTATGATCTTTACTTATAAGTTGTTACTTGCCTTTTCTTGAGGGGTGCGAGGGCCTTAGTGAGTCGTAACTCGACTTTTTTTATAGGTGGATCCGTGACCCTTTTTGTGAGTCATGGCTCGTCTTTTGATTGGCTATTAGCTTTTTTCGAGCCATGGCTCATCTTTTTGTTGGCTCTGTCGGTCTTGTATACTTTTAATTGGCTTCGTAGGCCTTGTATTCTTTTGTGGCGAGCCTCTAAAGGGTTTACTCAACTTAATAATGAGCACCTGTTGTTGAGTCGGGCCTTTGAAGGGTCAGCTGAGCTTTTCTATAGGCAATTATTGTTGAGCCTGACCTCTGATGTTTTTGCTGAAGCTTTTCTTTTCTTGAAAGTTGGAGTTGGAGTATGTTCTTCTTCTAGGCTGAAGTTACACGTGCTTTCCAACTACGCCATTCTAGAGAGGATTTGACCTTTTCTTTGTTTGAAAGTTAGAACTGGATAAAAAACTGGGGCTAGAGCGAAATCGCTCTGGAACTTGGATTGAATTTTGTAATGGTCATTTGCCTTTTTTTATTTTAAAGTCAAGCATCTCCTTTCTTGAAGGCTGAGGTCGGACTTCTGATTTCATGAAAGTTGAAGGCTGTTTATCCTATACTAAATGCTGAGGTAAGATCTTTTCTTTACTGAAACCAGATCTTTCATTCCTCAGGGTTGAAGCTTTTCATCATTTATTTTCATAAGGATGAGCTGTACGTGCTAGTTAATTACGTCATTACTTCTTGGAAGTGGGTCCGACCTTTTAATTTTAGACGGCTGAAGTTTGGGTATTTTTGTCCGACCTCTCTTTCTTGAGAGTGAATCCAAATCATGTTCTTCTTCCAAGTTTGATATTGCATCTTCCATATCCTTACTTATCTTACACTTTTTGTCTGTTTATTGTCGACGTGCTAATTAACTGCACCATTATAAGAGAGATAAGACATTTTCTTTGATTGGATGTTGGAATTGGATATGAGATATGGCTGGAATCAAATATATTCTTTACCAAAGATTGAGGTCAAATTGGATCTTTTCTAACTTTACTGTGAAGTTGAGGCCTAAGTCTCCATTGTTCTGGCTGAGATTGAAGTCTTATCTAATTGAAGGTGGAGGTTAGACATGTTAAACAACTGTTCCATCATTTTTGGAAGAGGATCCAAACTTTTATTTTATTTACTGGAGACCTGACCTTATCTTTCTTGAAAATGTTGAAGATGGAGTAGATCTTATATTTGACCTTTCATTTCTTAAAAGAAGATAGATTATCCGACCATCAATTTCACGAGAGTAGAGCTTTTCTTTTAACAATATGTTGATAATGTTATTTTTCTTCTATTTGAAAACTTGACTTCTTAATCCTCAACTGGAGGGAACTGATGAGTGCAGAAATCTCATGAATTTAGGGTCCATTTATAGCACTGTTTCATAAATTATGCTTGGTTTGAGTGTTTAAGTGTTCTAGATTGCTTGATATGTGTAAATATTCGGAGAATTGGTACTTTGGTAGAATTTGTATGATTTTCAGGTAAAATTAGATTCTATAAGTGAAAAGGAAGATGTAGAAAAAAAATAAATCTCAATTCGGAGTTAAAATGAGGGAGAACGAGCCAAAACAGAGAAGTATGGTGAAGCTATCATGAAAATTCGACCAATACAGGAAAATTTGGTCGAATTTTCATAGACAAAACTAGGGAAAACGAGGTCCATGGTGGTGAGCATCCTGTAAGAAAAAATGACCTTATGCATAAAAATTTAGTCGAATTTTTGTGCACTTGCAGCTAATTTCACAAAAAATCGACAACCTACACGAAAATTCGATCGAATTTTCGTGCGGAACCACCACTTGTCCAGAAAATCGAGTTCTCCCCACATTTGGCTATTTAACTCCCAAAAATCTGTGAAGAGATCAGTTTTCACTCCCCAATTCGACCACACACACCCCCACACCACCATTTTCACACACCTTCTTCCCTAATCCATCTCTTCATCCATTTCACCCATAATCTTCCATCAAATCCACTATATTCCTCCATCACCCATTCCAAATTGATCAAGGAAGCATAGAAGTGTTGAAGTTTGCAAGAGAAGGAGTTTCAAGTTAAGAATTTCATAGGAAATAAATTATTATTTTGTAATTTTGTTTTGTTCATTCATGGAATTTTTTTTAACAATGTCTTTGTGATACTTGAAACCATATTTAGCTAATCTCCTTTGTGAGATTAACAATTATGATTGGTGTTGGTTGATTTGGATTTTATGCAATTAAATTCTAATGTTGAATGGGGTTTGCTTAATTATTTCTATATTAATTTCTCTACTACTTGATCTCTATAATGATATGTGTGGTTGATTTCTCTTAGCATGTAGTTAGGATGGTCAATCCAATTATTTATATATATATATATATGTAACAACAAATTTTGTATTTATAATAAAATAAATACAATTGAATTACAATAATAATCCAGTTGGATTAAACTTAATAATTTAGGAAACAATCTCTATCGATCCTTTGTTTCTTCTCTCGAACCAATTTGTACTTTGACTTGTGTTGACTGCGCTGACTGTATGTGTTGAGTCAGGATCTTCAGTTGAAGCTTGTCCGGACTCGAATTTGGGACTTTTTAATGTTTATCCAGAGGCGTCGAGCCTTTGTTTGGATTAAACGTGCTTCCTATGAGAAACACTCGATCTGGGGGGCTTAGTACCTTAATCTCGGGTCGTATGATGTTCTTGACTCGAAGAATACTAAAGAACTCAACGTGCTTGCTATGAGAAACACTTGATCTGGGGGCTTAGCACCTTTATCCCGGGTCGTATGTTGTTCCTGACTCGAAGTACACTGAAGAACTTAATGTATGAAGAACACTTGATTCGGGGGCTTAGAATCTCGATCCCAGACCGTATGCCGTTCTTGCCTTGAAGGATCTTGAGGAGCGATGCTCGTGTTTCAATCTCTTCAGAGTGTTGTCATCTTCGAATGCTTCAGTGTGTGTCAAATGAATGAAGGAGGAACCCTTTATATAGGTGAGAGGTGAAGACCCCCTCATAAATGCCTTGCATTCTGATTGGTCCACTCTATTTGGGCCATATTCTGCAGTCTTGGGCCTTCACTTGTTTGAGTTGTAATCAGACTTATTTTTTTGGGCCTGATTTAATTTGTATGAGCTTGTTTGATTAAGTCATGCCTCATTTGACTTGGGCTTACTTGACTTGGGCCAGACCTTCTTTAATTTAAGTCCCAATTTAATTTGTTGGGCTTAAATTAATTATCAATTATTTATTAATCAATTTTTAGGATTTAATTTATTTAAATTCCAAAATAAATTAATAATTGATTTTTAATCCAGAAAATCCATGTGTCGCCATTTAATTGGACCGTAAATTTTAATTGCTTACAATATATATATATATATATATATATATATATATATATATATATATGTGTGTGTGTGTGTGTGTGTGTGTGTGTGTGTGTTTAGGGTATTGATTGAATCATGTTATTATGGAGATGATGCATGTTAGTGTAGGAAGAGTATGGTAGTACCTTCATATGCTTAGAACACTAATGAGAGGACACTAGATTAATTCATCATGTTTGATAGTTGACTTAGTGAGGGGAATACAATTTTATGGTCATAGTACCTTAAAGGGAATTAAAAGTAAGAATCAATCATAGGAGCTTGAAACTTGTTAAGAGTTTAGAACCTAGTTATCTTGGTCAAAGGGATTAGTGGAATTAGTGTTATTGTTGGCGTTCAATCATTTGGTTAACGTGAACCGATAGGGTTCCATACGATTCTATATTCAGCGGAAGTAAGAAAACATAAAAATATATTACCTATCACCAAGGTATGTTGAAGATGAAAGATTCTCGCCGGCAGCCTGCACAGTCTCACTGTTTTGGGCATAACTCTCTCATTTGATCTCCAATTTGAGTGATCTATGTATCAAAACGATCCTCTCTTCAGTGACTTTCTAAAAATGTATCACATGTATAGTTTGGAATTTCAAAAAATTTTAGAAAAATCATGGAAGTTGACAAACAGCTGCAGCAAACAACCTCTTGATCTTCTACTGTATTCCCAAATTCAATCTTGACGTCGTGTGGGCAACGATCCTCAAGATCTTTTTAATCTGCTATTCTCTCACCCTCCTCGCAGTGTTAGGCGTGATTCAGTTAGGGTTTCCGCATAGCTGAGATGACTTATATATGGGCTACAGCAAGGACCAGGAGGAGAAATTAGAGTTGGGCCTCCATTGGGCTTAAGTATCCAAGTTTAGCCAATAATAATAATATATACCACTAAAATATATTACTGCACTACCGTTCTAATCCAATCATTACGTTATAGACTCCTTCTTATTATGAGCTCGTTAATCTTCCCATGTTTAAGATATACAATGTCCATTAATTAATTAAGTTACTGTCAACTCCATTAATTAATATCTTTTCCGAGAGTAATACCACTCAACCTCATTATCTTGCCGGAATAAATCCACCTGCAGGGTTTACATGACAATCCTTATGAGCTCTTCAAGGGGACATCATCAACTTATTTAATAGGATACAGATTCCTTCTACATTCAACAGCATAACATAGAGACAACACTATTTCCCAACTCACCGAGTTTATTGATTTAATTACATGTAAATCTCACCCATTGATGAATCAAAGAAATACATACTGCCTTACGTGTCGATGGTATTGTATAGGGATTAAGAGCACGAACATCCATAATAATAGAGATCAAGTTCTCCTTATAGTCAGTATAAATAGAACGATCTCAAACGGTCCTCCTCAATACACACGAAGTGCACTAAAGTGATTTTATAGTCAAGACAAACTAATACCAAATTACAATACAACCATCCCGATAGATAGTTCCCGTCTATCTTGATTGTGAGCATCTGTTTATACTTTATAAGGAAACTGATAATATGATATTCCGCGTGTTGTCGCACAAAATATTATATACAGTATAAAGTAAGTGGACTAATGCATCGTAAATATAAATAAATTATAAGACGCAATCATTTGATCATATGATTGTCATTTCAAATAAATTGCTAAAACATTGTTTATACTAAAACTAGACTTTTAGTATGCAATCCAACAATCTCCCACTTATACTAAAAGACTATGTTGTCATGTCTTCTGCCATACATTTAATTTCCACTCCCACTACACGACCATCAAAAGTTCTCGCCTTAAGGTTCTTGTAAATGGATTTACTAGGTCATCATCCGATGCAATCTTAGCGACAATAATCTTCCCCTCATCATACGATTTCTCGTAACAGGTGGTACTCGCGCTCCATGTATTTAATTGCTTACGGGTTCGTGATTCCTTAAAGTTTACAACTATACCATTATTATCACAACAAATTGTGATAACCATGGGAAAACTTATAAATACTTCGAAGTCCATCATGAAGTTTCTAGAGTCATATAAATACTTTGGCTGCCTTACAGGCTCCAATTTATCATCTTTCCATGGTGGAGTCCGAAATATATTTCTATATAACACTCCTCCATCTTATGATTCTACTTCCTAAAATTAAACACATAACCTTGGAGGTGGATTTACTGTCGTCCCTATCTGATTTGAAAAGTCTGAATCTATGTAACCCATAAGAAGCAGTGAATCTGTTCGGTAAGTCCACATATAATTTTTTATCCTTTTCAGGTACATAAGTATATGTCTTACCACAGTTCATTATTCTTATTTCGGGTTACCTTGATACTTACTGACCATGACTTCGGCAAAATAGATATCCGATCTTGTGTATAGCATTCCTTATATTAAGCTTCCCTATTCGCCGAAGCATAAGGAATTGCTTTCATCTCCTTTATCTTCTTTTGTGTCATAAGATAAAATTTTCTTAGATAAAGTCATATGCTAAAACGAGTAAGGATTGTATTATTTCATGAAACTTGAGATAAGCACAACATCCTATCTTGTGATCAACATGATCGCAAGGATATATTTTGCTTCTCTTAAGTCCTTCATTTCATACTACTTTATCAACCATACCATACGCCCGACAATACTCTTTCATTGTCTACAATGAGCAATATATCTTCTACGTACAGTACAAGAAATATCGCTACGTTTTCGTCACTCTTTTCAATACACAAGACACATCTGCTCCTTGAATAAATCCATATACCTGAATTTTCTTATCAAAACGGATGTTTCATGATCTTGAAGCTTGCTTTAGTCCATTAATGGACACCTTTAAACTTACAATCAAAATGCTCTTAGCTCTTTACAATGAATCACTTGGTTGCTTCACATAGACGTTTTCTTTAAGACTTCCAATCAGGAAAGCTGTCTTGACATCTATTTGTTGTACCTCATATTCGATATGAACAACAATAAATAAAAGAGTCCAGATCGACTTAGGCATAGCTACCGGTGAACAAGTTCCCTCATAATCGAATCCTTTCTTTATGAGTATACATTTTCGCAACAAGCTTTGCCTCCAAAATTTTCACCTTACCTTATGATCCTCTTTTATTTTGTATGACCACTTCCAATAACTTTTACACCATTTAGTGGTTCTACAGGTCCCAGATTAAATTTAGAATCCAAAGATCCCATTTCATAATTCATTGCAACTTACTAAGATTCCACATTTCGATCTTGTAGTGCTTCGTCATATCCGTAGGTCAATTCCATGTTTAATAGAGATCAAGTCTCACGATTCTCCCAAAACATAAATCTTTCGGGTTATAAAATAACCCTCCCACTACGACAAGTCACTACATGCAATTGTGTATCAGATATGACACGCGATACAGTTTACCTTGTAGTATATCCTCTTGTACAATTCGTACTAATACTTTGTGTTTTTCCTCTCACTTCCTTTAGAACAACTTATATATGGGTTTGTGATTTATTACATTGTCCTTTTTCAAAAATCTAGTATTTGTTTTAACAATCACCCTTCGATCTTTTGAACTAATAAATAAATCACCTTTCATTTTTCAAGGATATCCAACAAACAGACAAACATTCATATGAATTACTGTTTCTAGGGCATATCCATAAAATGAATTCAATAATTCCAAATAACTCATCATCTATCTAATCATTACCATAAGAGTCTTATTCCCTCTTTCCGTTACACCATTCAGCTTGGGTATGCCCGATTTAGACAACTTGATATTTAGTCTCATCCTCTGATAAATAACTCCTAAATTATCATAAGAGGTACTCGCCACTACAATTAAATCGTAATGACCACCTCTCGTAGGGATAATCTTAGGACCGCTTAAATCAGTATGAACCATTTCCAACATATTTTTGGCTCTAAGCCTCTTTGCCTTAAAAGGCTTTTAATTATTTTCACTTTCAAGTAAGACTCGCAAGTCAGATAGTTTCCACTTTCAATAAACTCAACGGTCCATCGGCTATCTACCTTTGAATCCTACTCAAGTTAATATGATTTAGTCTTAGATGCCAAGAGTATGTTTAGTTCATCTCCGAAGGTTCCTTTCTCTTACTAAGATTAGAAGATGTATTATTAGTTATTATTTATTACATCTGTGGGATAAACATAATTTAAGAGTATACAAAATTACCCATCAATGTACCACAACAGATTATAGTTCCATCCCTCATCACTATGACCATGTCATTTAAATGATATGGAGTATCCATCCGTAAATGCATAAAAACTGAATTGAAATTCTTTCTATGAAAACGTATGTAAAGATAATTTCTCAAAATCAATCGTTTATTCCTATCAAAAGATAAATAAACAACTCCCACTGCAACAACCACTACTTTCGTAGTTTTTACCCATGTCTATAATAATCTTATCATCACTTAATTGCAGACATTTAGTGATTCTAGTATCTACACACAACGTGTTAGTGAACACCATCACTAATCATGCTTCAACCATTAGCGAATAAGATTCTAAACTTGTTCACATCTTGATGAAATTGGCTTTTCTTCGCCACAAGTTTTGTCAGAAGTTCCCCACCATACACAACCTCTTGTATTTCAGGTAGAACTTGCTTAAAATATCCAGGCAAATTATGGAGAATAAAATTGGCCTAGGTTTCCCTTTCAATTTCTACTCCATGTTTTCCAATTCATTCATCAATTCAACCATGACCTCCCACCTATTAACCTTAATCAAGTATCCGAAGAGTCGTATGAGACCATCATATTTCTATGAACCTCTCACCTCTCCACTAGAGACTTTAATCAATAGGCATCACAGGACATCCTTAGTGATAACACAATTTTATTTTTCTAAACAGTAAAAATTAAAACCAATATTCTTTTCTTATCATGTAATTTTAGACCAGTAAATATGTTTCTTTTAGTAAACAATAAGCGAGATAAAACCATTTGAAAATACAGAGAATCACAAATGAATACATCGATCAAATCTTCGAATTTATCCATTTATATTGATTCCCTCTAAACAATATAAAATAAAATTCACCCACATCTCAAGCACCGTGAGTCTGCATGCCACGATAGTGTGAACGTATAAAAACTCAAACATTTATAAGAGAAGGTTTTACCCATTAATTTTATTTGTTAACCTAACCTCATGATAAAATAATTAATAGTCGGTTCATCTTTAGCCATGCAAATAATAGCAGTGACTCCGATGGGGAGGATACTTATTAGAGTTAAAAGTTTTTTTGTCCCATAACTGTTTGAAACTTTAAATTTTGTCCCAAATAAGATATTTGTATCAATTTAGTACCATAACTATGAATTTACTTTCAATTTTGTCCAATTTTCGCCGGAACCCTAGATTCTCACCGGAAAGACCGTTCAATTTGGGGAAAACCGACGACCTTAGCTGATGTGGCATCCCAAATAAAATTGGGCCATTCATATTTACACGTCACATTATTTTTTAAAAAAATAAAAAATATGAGTCACCTCCCACCTAATTTAGGAAAACATTTGACTAATTTTATTAAAATGAAAATGGGTCAATATCTCCACCACCCTTGACCTCAACGTAATCCTCACTCCCACATTAGCGTCGTCGTCCTTTGCGCCAAGAAACTTGGCGTCCCACTCAAAATCCTCAACGGCGGCCATGACTACGATACGAAGGCATCTCTGACACCACCTTCATCGTACTCGATATGCTCGGAGAACTCTATTACAGAATTTGGGACAATAGCAAAGTCCATGGATTCCCCACTGGAGATTGTCCACTGTCGACGCCTGTGGCCACATCAGCGGCGATGGATACGGAAACTTATTGTGGAAGTACGGACTGAATGTTGATCACTTGATCAACGCACAGATTATCGAAGTGAACGGCAGAGTTCTGAACAGGAAAATCCATGGGGAATAACTTTTCTGGGCGATTCACGGTGGCGCCAGCGGCAGCTTCAACGTCATTGTGGCTTACAAGATAAAGCTGGTGCCAATTCCCACGACGGTGATAGTTTTTCGATTGAAGAAATTAATTCAACGCAATAGAGATTGTAAACCAGTACTAGCAAATCACCGACAAGATCGACAACGATCTATTCATCAGAGTTCTCCTGCAGTCGGTTAGAAGTGTCCGAGCGACGTTCATCAGATTATTCCTTGTTGACTCCTCCCGTTTTTATTTTAATAAAATTTATCAAATGTTTTCTAAGTTAGGTGGCAAGTGACTCACATTTTTTATTTTTTTAAATGTGACGTGTAAATATGTTTGGCCCAATTTTATTTAGAGCGCAATGTCGGCTAAGGTCGTCGGTTTTCCCCAAATTGAAAGGTCTTTCCTGTGAAAATTTAGGGTTCCAGCGAAAATTGGATAAAATTTAAAGTAAATTCATAGTTATGGTACTAAATTAATACAAAGATCTTTTTTGGGACATAATTTAAAGTTTTAAATAGTTATGGGACAGAAAAAACTTTTAACTCAAACTTATTATTCATACCTAAGTGTACACCATTATTTGATCCCAAGTCCGCGGCCCAAGCTTATATGCCTTACAGATGGAGAAGTACACACGCGCTCGGATAACTTTCTACAATCATTAATTACAAGTTTGTATCAGTGAACCGCATATAAACTCATCCGATGGGGAGAAAGGTCTATGCCAACACGCAAGTTCATGTGCACCACCTTACAAACAATAATTATTTAATGAAGTCTGTACCAGTGATCCGTGAATAAACTCATCCGATGGGGAGGAAGGTCTATGCCAACACGCAAGTTTACTCACATCACTTACGAACTAATAATGAAGGCCACGGGAATTAATTAACAATCCCCTCTCCCACTTAGTAATTTAACAACGAGGGTTTTTACATGCATATAATATTCAGTAATAAAATACGCAACTTAGTATTCTCCTATTACAGCAAATAAGGCAGTAAATCACGAAGAATCATGCATACATATATAATAATAATCAGATAATTAAATCAATTATGAATAGTTATATATTAGCGAATTCGATTGTTCGCCACAAAGCACAAATATCGGTAAAGACCTCCATATTATCAAATTTTCAAAAATGTCCAGATTATCAAATTTTTTAGAATTTTCAGATTATCAAATTTTCAAAAATTTTCAAATTATCAAATTTTTGAAACTTCCAGATTATCAAATTTTCGAAAATATGCAGATTATCAAATTTTTGAAAATTTCTAGATTATCAAATTTTTGAAAATTTCAAGATTACCAAATTTTCGAAAAATTTCAAGATTATCAAATTTTCGAAAATCTCCAAATTATCAAATTTTCAAAAATTTCCAGATTATCAAATTTTCAAAATTTTCAGATTATCAAAATTTTGAAAATTTACAGATTATCAAATTTTCAAAATTTTTCAGATTATCAAATTTTTAAAAATTTTCAGATTATCAAATTTTCGAAAATCTCTAGATTATCAAATTTTCGAAATTTTCAGATTATGAAATTTTTAAAAAACTTCCAGATTATCAAATTTTCGAAAATTTTCAGATTATCAAATTTTCAAAACTATCGATATCGAACGTCTGTATTGTCCAGATTATCAAAATCATCGATATCGACCAGATTATCAAAATCGTCGACATCAACCAGATTATTGAAATCATTGATATCGACATGCAACCATAAATAATAATAATAGACAATTAAATCAATTATGGCAATTATATATCACGAATTAAATCACGTCTTATATGGGCATAAACACCCATAACAGTATACATGTTATTTTATTTTGCATATGTGTTTCGTAATAATTGTATACTTTTTTCATATTAAGTTTTTTATTAAAAAAACTAGCATCATATGTGTAACTTTTTATTCAATTGTGTGTATATGTTTTTTAATAATTATATATTTTTTACATTCAAGTTTTCATTAAAAATCTAATAATTAAATTGTATATATTTTTACTCTTAATTGTATATATTTATGTTTATATTTGTATATGGGTGCACCATATCTTAGGGTGAACTCAACTATAATTAGCCATAAATATATATGGTTGATCAAATCTGGTTATTCAAAATTCAAATCGAAACAGATATAATGTTCAAATGTCTAAATCTAAATAGAAAATTTAAAAATAACATATCAAGAGAGCGCATGAATAATGAGCATAGAAATGCAAAAGTTAAGAAAAGATTATATTTTCTATGTCAAAATCTAAATAGAAATTTTAAAAATGACATATTAAGAGAGCACATGAATAATGAGCAAAGAAAAGCAAAAGTTAAGAAATTTAATGTTATTATTAAATACTGCTATAAAAAAATGTTATTATTAAATATACTATGTTGTACATGGTGGTGTGCAGATTTTGATGATATGAGTTGTAATATGATATTTGGTGAGGATCCCCCACCACATTCTTTAGACCCAGCATTCACTCAGCCATGCTACAAGCAATGTAAATAAGTCACTTTTATTATACAGTAGTAATATGAATTATTATTTTAACATCGTAATCCAGTTAATATTCCACAAAAGAAATTAGTAAATCCTAAAAATATAATTAAATTCTGGTTGCTTGAAATCAATCCAAAAAATAAAATTACACCCAACAATTATATAATGGATACTTTTTTAAAGTATGTTTATTATAATATATGTTAAGTATGCTTTTGGATAGTTAAAATATATTTGTACTAAATCATATTATAATATTCTAAAATTTTAAGTTAATACATCATTTATCAAACTTAGAAAAAAATATACTTCCTCCGTCTCATTCAATCTTTACATATTTTTAATTTGGGCGTCCCATTTTAATCTTTACATTTTCTTTTTTAGTAAATGGACCCGCACAAATTAATTATTTCTCTTTCCATAAGCCCACATATCACACTAATACACCTACGTAATTTATATTAAAATATTATTTCCCTCATCTCACTACACATTAAAAACATTTGTTAATTTACAAGCAAAAAGCAAATGTAAAATTTGAAATAGAATGGAGTAAATATACTTTAGCTATCAATAAATATATTTTACCTATATAATAATCCTATTTCACAGCGTCATACATAAATAAAATCTCACGATATACTTTGTCTTATATAATATATGGAGTTTCAAAAGGAATACGATCCAAATGGTACGTTGAAAATTAATTGATTATAGTTATTTTTCATAGACATCACATCCTTTCAATATTTGTGCAGGTAAGGCTACTCAAAGGCACCAGAATAACTGCACTAATTAATGGCTTTTATTCAATATAGGTTAAATTGTTATTTCATGTGTAAGATCAACAAAGGTGTTATACCGCCAGGGGTATTTCTTCTGTTATTTCATTTATTTATCATCTCTTGTGCCACTAATTATATGCTCGAAACATAAAAATGGGAGAAATCTAGCTATTGCTCACTATATTTGTTTTTGATTTACTTAGTTTCGAAAACTAATGAATAGTAGTAAGTAAATTCTTCTGTGCATCCGGGTGGACCGTGCACCCTCATTCAAAAACTTATAACTAATGAATAAAATCATGGAGCATACACTAATTGATAAAAAAATTATTTATTTTGTTAGCGAATTTTTGTTATTATTTTTTTAATGAAAAATTGAATATAAAAATATTATACAATTATTAAGAAATACAATTATACTATTAAATAAAAATTAATACATATATGAGTGCGTGCGGGGTGCACATGGTATCAAATTATAGTAGTATATGTTTGTTTTGGATTTTGGGTAGGATAAATTTTAATTGAGATAGTTACTAGTAGGTACACTACATATGTGAAACATACTATTAGATACACAAACCTAAAATCCTTACTCTTAACCACATTATTTAATTGTTTATTGCTTTTTTACCCTAATTCTAATTAAATGCATGAAATGTATATTCTTTTTTCAAATCCCATTTCTCACCTAATTTCCGCAATTGATGGCATTTATCCCCCAAATCTTGCACGGAACGTATTCTGAGTAAATGTGTAACACCCAAATATTTCAAAAAATCTTATATTTTACTTTAAAATAAAACGACTTCATAAATATACTTTATCTTAATTACTAAATATTACATGTTTATCTATAATAATAATAATATTGGATGATGTCTATCCAAAATAAATAGATAGGATTGGATGATGTCTATTTATAATAAAAGGATAAGAATGGATGAATAAGATTGAATGCTATTTATTCATAATAATAATAAAACTTTTTTCTAATAATAAAATATTATGATAATAAATTATTAAGTTTGGGGTTAATTACCCCTATATATAGGTTTGAGTTAAATCGGGGTAATTCACCCATAAATAACCAACGACAATGGATGGAGGAAGGGAGGGAGGGAGGGAGGAAGAGAGAGAGAACGTCCAGAAGCCAACGGTGTGTTCATATTAGCTATTCTTTTCACATTATATATTAAAATGATCCTCTCGTCACGTAAATTCCAAATATTAAAACTATTTATTATTTTGATATTTTATTAGTTAGATATATCTTCCTATAAGCTCGTACGTTCCGACATTCGGTCAACGAGGATGAAACCTTATAGTTTATACCTTAAAATGTTCGTCTCGTAGCGTGGATACCAAATACTAAAGTTGTTTGTTGTTTCAGTGTCTTAAATGTTAGATATTTTCTGTTGAAATTTTAATATCAACTTCCGTTTTGGTAAACATGGTACCTTGCGTTATATACCCTTTTTAAACAGACCACACAAGGATCACAACCGTATAATTAGTTTTGAGACCCTAGTCTTACCAGGAACTCAACAATACTTTCGGGTTGAAATAGGAGTTATATAAGTTTAGTTGGGACAATTTGCAATAAGGATAAAATTTAGGGAATGCAAAATAAGAATTTGATAAATAGTAAGGACTTAAGTGTAAATGTAATAAATTTATTATTATATAAACTTTTAATCAAACGTTTCCAAAATTCATAAAACATTATGTTTTATAATAATAATAATACTATATTATTATTATACAATTTTATCTTATTCATATTAATAGCTTCATGCTTTTAAACCTTACATATTTATTAATTTAAGTGAAATTTTTGTCCTATATTTTACTTAACTTATATACGTCACTACAACCAAGATAATGTGAGAATTTAATTCAACTCTACACCGAGTTTAACCTTCTATGTTATGATTGCCCTTATTAAATTTCATTATATACGTAATAGGTGTTAGGCCTCAGCCTGCACTATCAGAATAAATGGTTAGTTTAGCTCGACCAACACCATTATTAATTTATTATTATGTGTAGTTTGGCTTTGCCAACCCAATGACATTCAAAATGGAGTTTGGCTTTGTCAACCTAACTATAATGTGGAGTTTCTACCAACCCAATCATGTTCAGAATGGAGTTTGGCTCTGCCAATCCAATTATTATATGGAGTTTGACTCTGCTAACCCAATCATGTTTAGAATGGAGTTTGACTCTGCCAACCCAGTTATTATGTGGAGTTTGGCTCTTCCAACACAATCACGTTCAGAATCGAGTTTGGCTCTGCCAACCCAATTATTATGAGAAGTTTGGTTCTGCCAACCCACTCATGCTCAGAATATTATCGGCTCTGCCGATACACTTGTGTTATATGGAGTTTAGCTTCACCAACCCATATTATGATGACAGATTATATGGTGCTCAGTTTGGCTCTGCCATCACCACTTCATGCTTTATAGTTATATTATTTACATTAATGAAATTTAATATATGCAATCGTGAGGTTATTCCCACTGAGTGTATTTGACACACTCACCCCTATTAAATATTATATTTAGGATCTCAGGACGGACGGTTGATCAAGGATGATGTGGCCAAATAAATAAAAGAAAATAATTTATGTTTTTGGAAACTTCTTTGAGTTGTAACAATACTACTATCAAATTCAGGATTTTTAATATTTAAATAAAATTCCGCCATGGTTTTATTCTATCTATATGTATTTCTATATATATCTACAAAAAAAATAGTTTTATATTTAAGTCGGGTCGTTATAGAGTGGTATTAGAGCAGGCATTAGATTCTGGCGACTTATTTAATAAAATGACATAATCTTTAAGTGGTCACATCCCAGATTAACTATCCATATCGAACCTGATTTATATAGAATATAGAACTTATCACTAAATGGTCTATGCACTTTCAGTTATAAGTTTGTCTAAACTTCTAGAAGGCTTATATCATATGTTTAGAAGTTCCCACCTTCATAATTTTTTACAAAAAATGAAATATTGTTACGTGTTCTAAGAACAATGTATCTATTTTATGATTTCATCCCATATGGTCTCTCATGATAAAACTTCATTTGAAATCATAGGATGGACCATAATGAATTTCTTAGACGTTTTTATTAAACTACGTACTAGTATGAAGGAGAAAATATTAAAAACTACATAGATCGATTGAGAGGGCATAGAAAGATGGCAATGAAAGAGGGGGTCAATCAAAATGAGCTATTTAGCAGCTTCAGTTCTCTTAAGAGAAAGTGTACGTCGAAAATTTAGAAAAGTCTCCCGTTCTGTATTTAATGATCTGGTTACCCTTGATTCTATATGATCTGGTTACCATTGATTCTATCTACGGACCAGTCATAAATTTTAATTAGTATTGTGACAAGCTAATTAAGGCAATTGAAAATCAGGCATATTGTGTGGAGGAAGTTAAGAAATGGGAGGCAAAAGCTTAGACCGATGAGGAAAAGGCAACTTATTGAAATCAAAAGACAATAGAGCTAAAAAAATTGGCAGATGAAGTAGACCTACGCGCAAATGACTACAAGCAGCAAGCTAAACATACCAAAGGACTTGCAGGATTGTACCGAGAGGATGGAAGAATTGAAGGTTCCTACAACAAATCTAGCCCCATGACATGGTATGACAGTATGATGAGAGATGAAGGGCCAATCGTACATGGAATGTCTTTTGTAGGTAACCTCCAACCCCAAACTACGATAATAACATGGAAGGACAAGATAGTGTCAGATAAGTTACTTCAAATTTTGCGGGTTCTAGTATACCACCCGACATCCCGTAGTTAATAAAGTTATCCAATAAAAAAAAAGGTAATCCTTTTTTGATGTATGTATAGTCAGTCCTTAAAAATCTTATGCTTTAATTGTCCATGTAAAGTGCATAAATTTTTTTGTAGAAAAAAAATTTATTTATATAAGTTTTGAGTTAGAATTCCAATTTCTTCTCGTTCTTTATAAGAATACTTGTCAAATGAATTTTATATGTTCAATTTAATTCTTCTTTGTCCTAAATGTTGTTTATGTAAGAAATATATATATATATATATATATATATATATATATATATATAATTAAGGAATAGTATATTATAATAATTAAAAAATTTCTTACTTGATAAGAAAAGTTTGATGTGGACAATCAGATAAGCTTGGACATACAAGTGGAGGAGATTTGATTTGTTTTACAGTTAAAATTTTATCTAATTAACCCAATTACCTTCTATATATATACATACTTATCTTATTGCCACTGTTAGTGGAGATTTACGGGAGAGGTGAGGTGAGTTCATATATATATATATATATATATATATATATATATATGAACTCACACGTGTGCACACACACATATATATAAATATATATCACGCACATACTAACTCCTTCATTATCTTCCTTTTCATAATTTTTTTTATCATGTTATATATCATAATGATCGTCTCGAAGCGTAGATTCTATATATATAACTCTTTTGTGAAATGGATTTCGTATAAGTAAGAAAAACTCCATCGAAATTTTTAACCCTTTAATTGCATATTTGTTTTGGTATGACATATCTTTGATATTATAAGCCATTTTGAAGCCCTCCTCACGAGGATCACAAACATATAATTAGTTTTGAGTTTGGACGTGAAATGAAGAAGATGGAAAGAAACCCACTTCGAGTTAAAATTTTGTCCCCTTTAAACTTTGTTATTTTCATGAAAAATTGGTATGCATGTGATCCTCACCTTGCGAGGACTCCATACGTGCTTTCTAATTTTCAAACGGAGTTGTATAACTCAAGTTGGGTCATTTTGTAATAAGATTAAAGTTTAGGGTAAGTTTAAAGGAGAATTTAATATAATGTAGGGTCTTAATTGCAATTTCTAAAAAGTATATTAATATCTTTAATATACTAAAAAATAGAATTTAATTTTCATGAGGTGTCGCCTCCAGAATTATTCTCAATTATATATATTTTAAATTCTTAATTTTTAATAATTATTTTATGAGCACATCTTAATTAATATATTTATTTATTACAATTAATAGGATCCTATTCATAATACATATATCATGCTATTTACTTAATATATATATTATGCTATTGCAGAAATTTTTCTTGATGACGTGTCGTCTCCAGAGCGCTCTAATATGATGTGTAATTTTTTCAAAATTTTGAATTTATTTACTTTTACTTAACTTCCTTATTTAATATTTTATTTTTTAAATAATGTTTTCTTATTTTTAATAATAATTAAATTTTTAATATTTTATTTATTTATATGGGTATCATTAAGTAATTAATAAATCTTTTAATTCAATCATTAATACTATTAATTTACAAGTGCTTGCAAAAATATTTTTTTTAAATTGTGAGGTGGCGGCGTGATGAGTGATATTTTCACCTAGATTTTAGTGTCTTTTTATGTCCGTTTTTGTATTATTTTATAAGTATTTATGTGTTATTTGTATCACTTCTAATTGATTTTAATTTGGATTGAATGGATTAGCATGCTACTTTATGTATTATGTTTTGGGAAGTTTACTTTTCAATCAAAGGTTGGGATGATTGTGAGCTTAATTGTCATGGATGATATAAAATGTGTGCTTTATTGTTAATGATGGTGATTTTTATTCTTGCATATTATGTGTTTTTGTTTTGTTTCTTGTTTGTTGAGTATTTTATGTTTGTGTATTTTCTTATTTTTATCTTGGTATGTTTGGTGGTTTGTTTAGGGATGTCGTGAGTCATTTTTGAATATGAGTGACGACATGTTGTTGTGATAAGTGATGACAAGTTATGATTAAGAATCTCTACACTTTCGAATTGTGACATGTTTTATTTAACTTGTTCAATTTATAAGATGATGTGGTGTAATAAGTCTTTAAGGTCTGAGCACAAGTTTGTGAGCGTTTGAGCCTCAACCATGCATACATGGTATTTTTTTCTTCATGAGTGGATCGATTGAGTTTTGATAAGCTAGAACTTACTCAAGGACTATAGGAACGAGCCTGATTTGTGGAGATTAGTGAAATGATCTAAGGTCATCCTTGTCATTTATAGTCATTGCCAAATATTTTCCTACCATGAATATCATCCCTAGTCAGCCACTTTGAGCCCTAAAATTATTTTATTGTGAATTTAGCACATTACAAGCCTTGATTACACACATGAGCCTTATATATTTACCCTTTTATGTGAGTGATTGAGGAGATGATAGTTAGAAAGGTTTGATGAGAAAGCAAAATGAAGAAAGAAAATAGTAAATAAGTAAGAAAAAAAGGATGAAAAGAGCAAAACCAAGAGTGAACATTCAACCTCAAAACAAGAAAAATGAGCAAAGCAACAACAAGATGCTCAAGAAAATAAAAAACCAAAGAAGGAAGCATGCATTAAAAGAGTTCAATTCAAGGAAAGTTGATTATTAGTGCTTGTGATCATTAAAGAAAAGAAAGGAAGAAAGAAATTGTTAAGGAATGGAAGAAAGTAGATACCTCTTCGATTACTTACACATGATGAGTCACTCTTACCTAAATTCTTTCTACCATACCAAAGAGCCTATCATTACATCCTTAATTAAAGATCTTTTTGATCACTAATGGAAACTTTGACGGTTTGTGAATGTATTCCACGAGCAAGCTTATAGCGAGTTGAGCCAATCGATTGATGAGTGTTGTTTTACCACTTTAAAGAGTGTTGAGTGACATTTATAACCTATGTGAGGCTTGGACTAAAAAGGGACTATATTACACTTTTATTCTCTTTAGATTGAACTTGTTAATTTTTCATGTTATGAGTTTAATGTTGTAGGATGACTTAGCATAAATTGTAATTCTTATTGCCATCGATGTGTTATTACTTATGTTCATTTAGTCTTTTCTTAGGTGAAAATCTCACCCCTTGGTTTATCATTTTCATTGTTTGGGGACGCAAAATACTTTAAGTTTGAGGGTGTGATGAGTGATATTTTCACCTAGATTTTAGTATCTTTTTATGTCTATTTTCGTATTATTTTATCCGTATTTATGTGTTATTTGGTTGTGTTTTGTATTTTTATTGAATGAGCTTAAACATATGATAAGAAAGATGTAGGAAAAAGCAGATCTCAATTCGAAGTTGAAACGAAGGAGAACAAGCCGAAACAAAATATGAAAAACAGGGGCATGCACCAACATGGGCCGTGTACGGAATACGGCCCTGTAAGAGGTGGCCGTGTCCCGATATCAATTCATCCAACACAACCATCCTGTGCCCGTGTTACAGCACACGGGCCGTGTTGCAGCACACGAGTCGTACTGCATAACACAGCCCTGTAAGCCTTGGTCGTGCAGCGACATCAATTCACCCAACACGGACACCTTGTGGCCGTGTTGCAGAGCATAACTCGTGTTGTGCAAAAAGCTGCTAAAAATTTCAGAATCTTCTAGAAGCTTTCCAAGGGATATAAATACCCAATAATTCAACATTTGATCAGATTTTTTGAAAGGTTTCACTCCTACACCTAGATCACACACATTTTCTCCATTTTACACCATCATCTTCATCTATTCTTCATCCTTTGAATCTACCATCATCCCACCATAAATTTCTACATCCAATTGAAGGAAAAGGATCAAGAAAGAGAGAGAAAAGTGCAAAGAAGGGAAGGAGATCACCATTGAAGATAGATCAAGGGAGTTTTCATTCAATCTTTGTATTAAACCTCATAGTTTTATCATGATTTGTAAGAATTTAATTGTCTATGTTAATTTCTTTATGAATATGGTAGGCTAATCTCCCTTGTGAGATTAGCAACATGAGAGTTGTTGGATAATTTTGGGATTTGTGTGTTTGAATTCATATGTTGATTGGATCTATGGCTTTCTATCATTGTTTATTAATTGCTTGATTTGTTTTGTTGATTTGTGTGTTTAGTTGTTCTAGATATATGATTAGATTGAGAAATCAATTATATGCTTAGGATAATTAAGCGAATCATTTCATCAAACATTTCATGTGTATTATAAATTGTAAAGAGATTGAGAAATCCTTTAGAGTTTAAAATCCTTTGATAGGACATATGGTTGGTTTGATTGAGAAATTGATTAATTATGTGAAGGGACTCTTTAATTGAACTTAGTACCTAGTTGGAATAGTTTAATTGAGAACCGACCTTTAAGCTCTTTTGAGATTGTGAAAATGATCTACATCCTATACATTTCGAGAGAAAATGTAGGTTATGTATGTGTTGGCCCTTAATCTTAACCCTTGATACATATGAGTTTAATGCATGAATCCTTGAATTACCACTTCATTAGTGTTGTTAATCTCACTTTTACTCAACTTGAAAAACCACTCATTTCATCCATCTACTTTGTTTGCTAATCATTGCTTGTTTGCTTGCTTTAAATGATTTAATTTCTTGTTTGATCAAACTACCCATTGACGATTTGTCTATATAAAATTACGATAAACGTGATCTCGCTTAAACTCTAGCATCGACCTCCCTGTGGTTAGATAAATTCTTGAACTGGTCAACCCGACTACAAGTTATGGCTAATCGCGGTGCCACGTTGCTTCTTGAAAAATTTTGTGTATTTGACGCTCCCACGTTGATCCCACAATTAATATTTATTATATTTAATTTAATTTAAAATAATTAATATTTTGTAATCCAACCATTAATACATCTTAATCTAAATATTTAATAATCCTACCATTAATACATAATAATATTATTTTAAGTTTATATAAGTAATTTAATTTAATACTTTAAATATTTTTTTATTTAATCCATAAATTTTGTGGGAATTTTAAATTATTTATTTTCATTGGATTTTAAATTATTTTTTTTCATATTTAGCATATACATTTTAATTAAGGTATGATACAATCGATTAGTTATAAAGTTTTTGTAAATTATTTATTTTCATTGAATTTTAAATTATTTTATTTATTTTCATAATTTACAAGTGCTTGCCAATTTTTTTTTAAATTATGAGGTGACGGCGCCATGTTGCTCCTTGAAAAATTTTGTGTATGTGGCATTCCCACGTTGATCCCGCAATTAATGTTTATTATATTTAATTTTATTTAAAATAATTAATATATTATAATCCTACCATTAATACATCTTAATTTAAATATTTAATAATCATACCATTAATGCATAATAATATTATTTTAAGTTTATATAAGTAATTTAATTTAATACTTTAAATATTTTTTATTTAATCCATAAATTTTGTGTGAATTTTAAATTATTTATTTTTATTGGATTTTAAATTATTTATTTTTATATTTAGAATATACATTTTAAATAAGGTATGATACAATCGTTATAAAGTTTTGGTAAATTTATAGTATTATGTAATAATATTATTTAAGTAATTTTCTTATAAAAGTTTATGTAAGTAGTTAAATTTAGGGTCACTTACTATTGGATACATAAAATAATGTATAATTACTATAAACTACATCAATCAAATCACTAATACTCATAACTACACAATTATGATTGTGATACCATAAATACCCCTATGTGTTTGCACAATTTATTTTGCATACTTTATTTTTGCACATTTTGTTTGCACATTTTAAGTTCCGGCGGAGGTCAGGCGGCGGCCCGGCGAATTTTTTTTGCATAATTTGTTTGCACATTTTAAATTCCGATGGAGGTTCGGTGAATTTTTTTGCACAATTTATTTTTTCACAATTTGTTTGCACATTTTATATTCCGGTGGAGGTCCGGCAGCCGATGGCGGAGGTCAGACGGCGGTCTAGCGACTTCCGGCGGTGGTGGTGAGGGGTAGCGTTTGCACAAATTTATTTTGCACAATTTTGTTTTTGCACATTTTGTTTGAAACATTATTATTTTTTTTTTGAAAATTTTGCTTTGTAGTTTTTGTTTTTGCATATATTTTTTTTCTTTTTGCACTTTCTTTTCCACATTTTCTTATACATTTATCTTTGGCACTTTTATTTTCATATTTTTTTAGGAGTCGACTAAGTATGAAAGTGGAATCATCCTAAGCAATTGCTATTTTGGGAAGACCAGTACAACTTTTTTCTTGAACCCGTGACTTTATTACTCTGTTTATTGGTACAATATACAATATGAAATAATTTCTGCAGTATTTCACCCCGTAACTCAATGCAAAACTTTATTTTAATGCTTACGTGACTCAATTTCACAAAATAAATCAGACATACCTGCAAATTTATAGACGAAAATAAATAGTGCAAAAAATTGTATAAATTGTAATAGACCATAAAATCAAGAAATATGATCATCAAACGAAAATAAGATGATTAATCAAATGAGCAAATTAACATTTCTTGAGAAAATGTAATATAGTTCTAATTAATGCAATATGGAAAGAGGGTGGAGAAATTAAAAAATTAATAAAAATTAATTGCATTGTCACACAAACAGTAAGAAAGAACACACACACAGAAACACATATACACACAATTGTATGAAACAATTTCCGCAGTATTTCACCAAATAACTCAATGCAAAACTTTATTTTAATGCTTCTCAATTTCACAAAACAAACCAGACATACCCGTAAATTTATAGACGAAAATAAATAGTGTGAAAAATTATATAAATTGTAATAGACCATAAAATCAAGAAATATGATCATCAAACGAAAATAAGATGATTAATCAAATGAACAAATTAACATTTCTTGAGAAAATGCAATATAGTTCTAATTAATGCAATATGGAAATAGGGTGGAGAAATTAAAAAATTAATAAAAATTAATTGCATTGTTACACAAACAGTAAGAAAGAACCCACACACACATAAACACACATATACACACAATTGTATAATCACATTAAATTAACAAACAAGAATATGAATATTAACAATTAATCCTCACCTTAATTCGAGAAAACTCCAACCGAAAATTTGCAAAAAATGAAGAATTAATAGAAAGTGAAAACCATAGAAAGCTAGGGTTCTAAAGCAGATCCTCTACTATTTGTTTGCAATTAAATAGTCAAGGAAAGGGGAGAAGAGATTAATTAGTAGAATGGAGATGGATTGTTTTGTGTGTAAAAGAAGAATGAATGAGCATTGCAAAAATGGAAAATGGAGTAATTAATGATTATTGAAGAAGTCAGTCTTATTTAATTACTCACTTCTCTCACTTCCAGATCTACGTCGTCCTTCCCGCCACAGTTCACCACCACCGTGTACTTAACCACCGAGCCATACCGGAGCTGCACGTAAGTCGTTAGCAGGTGTCGCCGCGCCTCCATCGCCTTCACGCTCGCAATTTTCACTGCCCGTTTCTTCACTGGGTCGACTAGCCGGAGCACGTCTCCGTCATGATCACCTTCGAGTACACTAATTTGTCATCATAGAAGATATCGACGGCGAGATCAATTCGGATGTTCTAGAAGCAGTACGACTGATTCTTGACTTGTGGCCGGAAGAGGTACTGTAGCAGCGGACGGAGGGGAAAGTGTCGGAGTAGAATGAGCGGTGGCCGGAAGAAAAGGCAAAGATGGCGGCGCGTGGGGTGGGTGGTGGCGGCCAGGTGGAGTTGCTAATTTGCCTCCAAGATCTTTACTGCATAGAGAGAGTAGAGAAAGAAATTGGGCGGAGGCGCATCTGATGGAGGACAAGGATTTGGGGGAGTGGAATTGGGTGAAGGAAAGATACAACAGAATTTCTTGTTTAAATAATAGGGGTATATAGGATATATTAATAGATTATTTTGCAGTGGACAGTAATTTCAAAATTTTCATGTATCTTATAACAATTATGACATAAAGTGTGTATTTTACAGTAATAAACCCTTAAATTTAATACTTTAAATATTTTTGATTTAATCTGCAAATTTAGTGTGTATTTTAAATTATTTATATCCGTATTTAACATATAAATTTTAATTAAGGCATAGTACAATCGAATCAATTAGTTATAAAGTTTTGGTAAATTTATAGTATTATGTAATAATATTATTTTAAATAAATTTCTTAATATTATTTTAAGTAATTTTCTTATAAAAGTTTATGTAAGTAATTAAATTTAATACTTTAAATATTTTTGATTTAATCTGTAAATTTTGTGTACATTTTAAATTATTTATTTCCATTGGATTTTAAATTATTTATTTCCATATTTAGCATATAAATGTTAATTAAGGTATAGTACAATCGATTAGTTATAAATTATTGGTAAATTTATGAAAAAAAAACTTTTGTTGTTGTTTGATTATTTAAATTAAGTTTTAATAATTTTAGGAAAGATGAAGCATATTATTAAAATTTAATATTTTTAAAGTAATTTTGGTGTTGATTTTAAATTATTTATTACCATATTTATCATATAAATTCATTGTATATAAGTATATGACATAATACAATCGATCGATATTCATTTATAGTGAATTTTTTACCTCAATTGCAATCTTTATACTATTTCTTTTTTCCTTTATTAAATCATGTCATCAATTTATGATCATGTGTCTGAAATTACTATGCAAAAGGAGACTTGGCGAATTAAAGTTAAATGCTTGAGGCTTTGGATATCATACCTTGATAATACAAAAAAAAAATATGCCTGGATATGGTTATGATGGATGAAAAGGTAAATTTTAGTTGATTATAATGATTAAATATTTTTTAAGTATATGGTATATTTTATATTTCCACAACTTTTATATTATTAACATGACAAGGTTTTTATTTAATTATTGTCATATTATATGTGTAGGGTTCGAAGATTCAAGCAACAATTCGCCATAATCACATCTCAAAATTTGAAAAATTATTAAGTGAGGGGGCAACATATATTATACTCCCTCCGTCCCGTTTCAATATTTACGTTTATTTTTTGCACGTTAATTAAGGTGTATAATATTTTAATAGATAGTGGGTGGAAAGATATAATATTTAATGTAAAGTGGGTAGGTGTATTAGTGTTGTATGATATATTAATTATTTTAGATGGGTCCCATATTTCAAAAAAGAAAACGTAAACATTGAAATAGGACGCGTAGAAACGTAACCATTGAAATGGGATGGAGGGAGTATCAAATTTCCGTGTTGCTAAAAATATTGGGTCAGTCCTTATTACAAATCATGAATTCAAGTTAAACATCCATAATTAAACGTTGGTGCAATTGACTTCGCCATTGAAAACCAAAAAAACTGGCTTGAATTTTATTGATTTTGATACAATCAATTCTCAAGACAACACTAGAGATACAATACTCATAGGTATGTTTTAAAAGTTTATTATTATTTTTTTAATAAAAACTAAATATACTTTTAAAAAAAATTGGTTCTATTTTTTTCTTACAATGACAATATCCACATACATAATTGATTTGGTGGTAAAAATAGGAGATATAATTTGTGTTAGTGCAAGGGACAAGCCTACAGATAAAATTGATATTGAGCTTGAAGATGAACGATAACTTTCTTTTAAAATATTTATTAATATTTTTTAACTCAATTTTTATGTTAAATATTTTTTTAATTAAAATTTTAACGTCAATTTATGACACACAATCATGAATTGTACATTGTGAGGAGAATATGCAAGATAATTGATGCAATACAAGAGGAACAATCCAAACTAAACACTTATTATTGTTCTTGAGTATGCTAAAATCAACAATAAATATAGAGGTACATTTTTTTTTAAAACTCATTTTATTTATGTATAATTCTGTATGTACTTAGATGTCATTAGATGTTTATTCTAATATATTCAGCCATTAATCATATATTATTTGTCCTCTAATTTCTTAGATATGTTTTACCAATAATAATAATAATAGTTACATAAAAATTTAAATCATAATTTTTTTGAAATATGCTATAGGAAAAAATATATCAAATTCTTTGAATGCAACAAGGATAACAATTAATGAAGATATAGAAGAAGTTCATGATTTCCGAAAGAGGTACACGCTCAATCTATACATTACATTTAGTAATATTTTCTTTTAAAAGAATATATCTATAAATTTTAATATTTATGCATTTGGAAATGTAGCATGGGTTTAATAGGCCATGATAGATTGTCTGGATAGTCTCATATAAATCATATTGGTAGAAGCTTCGTCTTTGAAGAATTTACACCAGATATAGAGGTGATCTATCTTGCGAGAGCACCATTCCAATGATTTTATAATATAAAGATGTTGACCTAATGGGCCTAGGGCTCAGATTTAAATGATTTATGAACTGGACGACCTAATTAAATATTTTTATTCCTTTGAGTCCACAAAGTGTTATTCTTAGGTAGTTTAGAAACTTCCTCATTTGTGCTTCACATTTGTTAAAAGCTCGAATCCACTCCTATTTTGGAGATTATGGTTTGACAATATATAATTATGCAAAATGAATAAAGGTTATAATTACTTTTTTTAAAGCGAATTTTATATTGGTATTCTCACATAGAGATTTATTTGGAAAGTTTTCAATATCAATGACTTTGGATCGACCAAATTCGTATTAATTTTATGTAGTTTTTTTTCTTGTAAGATTTTATCTCGAAAGTATTTCAAATCATTACTGTGTCATGTTTGTTTTTTTATAGAAAATAAAAATATCTAATTTAGCTCTCAGTTGATCAATCCTGTGATGCATATTTTGGGATGTTGATATTGCTCAATCAATGGCTAATTAGTTGAGGTGTGAAGTAAGTGAAAATTTATTTTTTTACTTGGGAATCAATGTTGATATTAATCATAGAAATGCTGCACCTTAAAGAAATATTGTTGATAGAATACGCAGTCACTTGAAAAAATTCAGGAGATCTTATAGAGAGTGATGATGGCGGGAACTAAAAAAATTAGGTGTGGTTGAGTCGGTATTTTATTTTTATTTATTATTTTATTAATATGATGACGCGGCGATTCTATTTGCTCAAATTTACCCAAATGTCCATGTCATCCTCTCTCGCCGGATACCCCCAAATTTGCATGTCATGTGCAGCGCACGTGACCAATTTTCGACGAAAATTGGGCAAAATCAAAACAAAACTAATAGTTATGGGACAAAATTGATACAAATATCTTTTTTGAAACAAAATCTAAAGTTTTCAATAGTTATATGACAAAAAAAACTTTTAACTCAAAAGAAATGAGATTAATTAATAATCTTGTATTAAAAAACTACTCTAATTTTAGCTAAAAAATTTAATAAAATGATAAAATATGCATCAATTTATAGAAATTAATGTACATAATTAGCTCATATTATATTTATGGTAGATATTATAATTAAGAATATAATTTATAGTAAGTGCCCTTAATAAGGACATAAATGCCCTTGAGTTTTGAGTGGGACCATAAGTGTCCCCAATTGGTGCTTCAAATTTTCGAAAATCTCCAAATTATCAAATTTTCAAAAATTTCCAGATTATCAAATTTTCAAAATTTTCAGATTATCAAAATTTTGAAAATCTACAGATTATCAAATTTTCAAAAATTTTCAGATTATCAAATTTTTAAAAATTTTCAGATTATCAAATTTTCGAAAATCTCTAGATTATCAAATTTTCAAAATTTTCAGATTATGAAATTTTTAAAAAATTTCCAGATTATCAAATTTTCGAAAATTTTCATATTATCAAATTTTCAAAACTATCGATATCGAACGTCTGTATTGTCCAGAGTATCAAAATCATCGATATCGACCAGATTATCAAAATCGTCGATATCAACCAGATTATTGAAATCATTGATATCGACATGCAACCATAAATAATAATAATAGACAATTAAATCAATTATGGTAATTATATATCACGAATTAAATCGCCACTTAAATAAGAAAGTCATATCCGACACTCCAGCTGTTAAACTGATGCCTTACGCAACAAGCATGATTACTTGCGTTCCTAAGTCGTTCATCATCACGGGTTGACTTGACCCGGAACATGCCAAAATACATCGACGTCGTGAGCCCTCAAACGTATAGAGTATTCAATAAGATACAATAATTTCTAAACCCTAATCCACATTTGACACATAAACCTTAGCCTAACGTTTCACGCTTCACCACGAAACCGAAGCTCTGATACCAATTGTTGGCGTTCAATCATTTGATTAGCGTAAACTGTTAGGGTCCCATATGATTTTATATTCAGCGGAAGTAAGAAAACATAGAAACGTATTACCTTTCACCAGGGTATGTTAAAGAAGAAAGATTCTCACCGGCAGCCTGCGCAGCCTCACCGTTTTGGGCATAACTCTCTCATCTGATCTCCAATTTGAGTGATCTATGCGCCAAAATGATCCTCTCTTCAGTGGCTTTCTAATAGTGTCTCACACGTATAGTTTGGAGTTTCAAACAATTTTAGAAAAATTGTGAAAATTGACAAACAGCAGCAACAAATAACCTCTTGATCTTCTGCTGTATTCCTAAATCCAATCTTGACATCTTGTGGGCGATGATCCTCAAGATCTTCTCAATCTGCTGTTCTCTGACCATCCTCACAGTGTTAGGCGTGATCTTCTGCACTACCGTTCTAATCCAATAATTACGTTATAGGCTCCTTCTTATTATGAGCTCGTTAGTCTTCCCATGTTTAAGATATACAATGCCCATTAATTAATTAAGTTACTGACAACTCCATTAATTAATATATTTTCCGAGAGTAATACCACTCAACCTCATTATCTTGCCGGAATAAATCCACCTGCAGGGTTTACATGATAATCCTTATGAGCTCTTCAAGGGGACATCATCAACCTATTTAATAGGATACAGATTCCTTCTACAATTAACAGCACAACATAGAGACAACACTATTTCCCAACTCACCGAGTTTATTGATTTAATTACATGTAAATCTCACCCATTGATGAATCAAAAAAATACATATTGCCTTACATGTCGAGGGTATTGTATAGGGATTAAGAGCACGAACATCTCATAATAATAGAGATCAAGTTCTCCTATATAGTCAGTATAAATCGAACGTTCTCAAGCAGTCCTGCTCAATACATACGAAGTGCACTTATGTGATTCTATAGTCAAGACAAACTAATACCAAATCACAATACAGCCATCCCGATAGAGAGTCCCCGTCTATTTCGGTTGTGAGTATCTGTTTATACTTTATAAGAAAACCGATAATATGATCTTCCGCGTGTTATCGCACAACATATTATCTACAGTATAAAGTAAGTAGACTAATACATTGTACATATAAATAAATTATAAGAGCAGTTATTTGATCATATGATTGTCATTTTAAATAAATTGTTAAAACATTGTTTATACTAAAGCTAGACCTTTAGTATACAATCCAACAATTATTTCCCTTATTCCATTGCTTATGATATATTAGAATTGATTACATGAACTCTAAATGTTTCATGCCATATTATGTTAATCTCATCCTTGCATCATTTGGAATTCATCTCACATCCGTCCACTCATCCATTATTCCATCTTATTATTTCCTTTATCTTTTATATTGCTTATTTCTTTCACTTATTTGCATTTTATTTGCTTTCATATCTCCTTATCTCTCTTGAGGTATCAGTTTTGGGCACTACCTCTTACATCTTCCATAGGGTACTAGATTTGAGCACTACCCTAGGGTGTTTGATTCCATGGAGTACTAGATTTAAGCACCACTCCATGATTTTCCTTAGATACATTATCAAGTTCATTCACTATTTCAACACCAATTTCATTCATTCCCAAGCTGTTATCAAACTCCATCAACACACTTTGAAAAACCGTTAATTCTCTTCATAACGGACAATTAAGGCTAAAAAATTCGGATACTCAAAGTGGTTATTTCTCGTAGGCTACCAAAGAATGAGATTTTTAGGCTCAACATGGCTAACTATGGATAAACATCATTCTGTAGGAAATTATTTAGCTAAGTGACTCATAAATTCAAGGATGACCTTAAATCATCTCCCATCATCTAACACACATGTAGTTTCAAGTAAGACAAGAGGCAAGTTCTAGAATACACACACAAGAATGATACTCACCAGAAAAAAAATATCATGTGATTATGTACATGATCAACAAGGCTCAAAATCTCACATGGATTTTTAACAAGTAATAGAGCACACTTCATGGTAAGTAATATCCCAAAAGTACACATAGAACTTTATATCACAATATAATTCAACTTCCTTCATCAATTTCAAGAGCATATGAATTTTAGGCACAATTTAAAATATAAGCTCACATGGATTACTAAAATCAAGATCTTAGACCTCAATCCTTCTACTCCCATGATTAAAAGCACATATAAAAATTAAATTAAAGAAACGAGGGCACCTGATTTCTCCTTCAAAACATGAACGAGTTCCTCGAGTTATTCAACTCAGTCAGGTCAAACCCTCAGCGTAGAACTCATCTTGCCATCTAATTACCTTTTTCTATCATCAAAACTTAAATACACTCATCATTACAGGATTCATCAATAATAAAATAGGAGATACTAGAAAAATTAAAAAGATGAAAAATTAAAAACTCGACCACTAACACTAGGAAATACACAAAAACAACACACAAAATATTAGGTAAGTTGCAAAAAATCAACATACCAATACCGGTAAAAATATTAATATGCCGCAAAAAATCAATCTCCTAACAAACGAACAACAAGACGAAACGAAAAATTATGCCCTCAGTGCTCATAAGATAAGGTAAGTACATCACACCCCCCAAACTTAGTAAAAACATAAGTCAAAATTAAGTTTGCAAAGAGATGTAATTGCCTAGGCAAATAGATGGTATGATATAAAAGAAAAACCAAAAAGTAACAGAAAAAAATCGAGATGTAATTGCCTAGGCGTGAGCACCTAAAATATAATGACTCCTCACTCACACAAAAGAAATAATAAAGTAATAAAACAGAATGGACAAGCCCCCAACAGGCTCTCATGTTTAACATCGAAGAGTCACAACGGAACAAATAAAAGTCTTAATCAAACTAGAAATAATAAATTAATAATGACTGCCGTCCTTTGTAACGGCGCCAGTAACTTATTGAGCATATTCTTTGCACACAAAATTAATTCCCAAGTAAGAATATCAATTGTTGCTTAAGTAAGCGACCAAGTTAAACATCGAACCCAAAGGACGGCGTATTATCAATTTAATTATTTACTAAATTAATTAAGACAAGAAAATAAAGTTTGAGGTTTATAATTATTAAACTACTAAGAAAAATTATTAAATAAAATTAAAATAAAATAGCAATGGAAGAATACGAAAGTGCCTCAAGAATGGAGAATATGTAGCTCTAAGGTAATCAAGTTTTACTACTTAACTTCCCTCTCAAGTGCTGGCCAACTCTGTCTTGTGGACTATGGACGCATCACTAAACCATGCAAATCTACACTATAGACATAAGTAAATATGCGTGTAACATGTGTGAATAACCTCGGAGCAAGAGACGTAATTTCAATCCCCCCTTCTAGGAACTATCAGTATCAATTATTTCCCACGTCTAGAATCTAACCCAATATGATCTCCCTTTATAGGTACTATAAAATTATCCTCTTTATCCTGCTTACTAACTTGAATTCAATTCAATTAATAAACATTCATATATGACAGTTCTAATGAAGTTTCGGAGTTCCCTCACTTAGAATCATAACATAAAACCCTGTTCAGTAGTGAACGCGCTCAATCAACATCCAAGATATATATTCAGACTCTATATAACAGTTGAAGATGCACAAAACGACCATGAATATGGATTAAGAAAGCACAATCATATATAAAATCAATCCACAAGTATTGTTGTATGGAGGATACGCAAGAGAGTTTAATTAATTCATAAAACCTTCAAAACCTTAGATCTACCAAAACGATTCTAGCCCATGATGTTGCAAAGAATAATCATGGGGGTTGGATAGATCTTACCCATATGTCAATAAAATTAGAAAATAGAAGAAAAGAATTAGGAAAACCCTTGGTGTAGAAGTCTCATTCCTTCTCTTCAAATCATCTTGGTTCTCCTTCTTGATTCCACAGACGGATCTTCCCAGTGATGGATGGATGAAGGTATGGAGGTGGATGATGGTGTGGGGGGTAATCCCCCTTGTGGGGTGGTAGCTATGTTGTGGTCCTCTCTAACCCTTCTAATGATGCTCTTTTATACTTTTTGGACCTTCCAAGTGACCTTAATGGGCTTTTTCATGTCAAAACACGCACATACATGCACTGGGGGTGTAAAAATATGGATCTAGAGCTGTCCAGTATGCTGGTTCGACTTGTGGGCTTGGTCGAACCAGGGTCGAACGGTATTTGGGCAATTAAATTCACATCCTGGAACATTCAGGTGTCTGGTTCGACTCGAACCAGTGGTTGAACCAGTGCAGGGAGGTCGAACTGCATTGCGCAGTCTCACATTTTTGAGCATAACTCCCACATCTTAACTCCAATTTGGGTGATTCTTACGCCAAAATGACCCTCTCTTTCGTGGATTTCCAATGATGTATCACATGCCCAATTTGAACTTCCACAAAATACAGTAAAATTACACAAGTAAAATGTGTGTTTTTCAGCATTCTTGCACAAGTTTCCCTTTTCTCCAACTTTGCACCTTTAATCTTTGTTTCCACCTAAAACACAATAAAATACCTCAAATGCACCTTTTGTCTCACATATATTGAATATAAGATACTTATGCTAATATATTATAGTAGTTCTCATCAAAATGATATTAAATAGGAAACTAAAAGACGCTTATTTTCACTCTCATCATGTTCGTCCTTATAAAATCACAATAAACTTGAAAACGCTTAGACTCTAAGTTGCTTGATTTCCCATGGATTGGTAATTAAAATTGGTTGCCCGTGGCTACTATGTAGAGTACACTTGCTCTATAAATTGATAAAGGAAATAGGGATCAAGTTTTTGGCACAGGGGAAATCAACATGATTTAGTAGTTTGACGAAGGATTATTTAAAGTGATCTTAATAAGGATATTTTTCTTTGCATCTTATATTTACTTTAGAAAATTTTTTCTCTAACTTATTCTTCTTGATAGGTACACCAATCTTGAGAGAAGAGGAGAAGGAGTAAGCCAAAAATAGAAAGTGAAAAGAATATTGTAGTAAGCCTTGAAAATAAGAGTATGAACATGGATGGTTGGAACTAGGGATATCAACGAGTCGGGTCTGGGGTGGGTACCTAACTACCTGGACCCGAACCGTTTTAAAAGTGCCTGTCCTGGACCCATCCCGGACCTGTACGGGTCTTATTATACAGCCCCAAACCCAGACCCAAATGGGGTGGGTCCGCCCCACTCTCTCCTTTTTTTCTTTTTAAAATTTTATTTTTAATTTTTTTAAGACTTATGTGGTACTCATAAATCACTAACTCTCTCATTTCATCATTCTCCATTGTTTCAAGTAATAATTATGTTAAAAAAATAAAAATAAAATTCAAATATTAATAATAATAATCATAAAATTAGTAGTAAAGTATTAGATTTTTAAATAATTATAAAAATAAAAAATATAATATTTATATTTAGTACCAGGCGGGGCGGATCGGGTACCCGCGGGTCTAAAGTAATGCCAAGACCCGACCCGTTTCAAAATGTGTCCGGGGCGACCGCCCCATTTTTAGTTCAAGATGGGTTTGGGTCGGCCCAAATCGTGCGGGCCGGGCCCAGATTGACATCCCTAGTTGGAATCAATACATGGGAGGAAATTATAGAAATGAATTTGCTTAAGTTCCCCCCACAACAATCAATGAGCTACATGAATGAGAGTAACTGTGGGTATAATTGCCAAATGAATCAAAGCTAGCTCTCAATGCTACAATAATGGAGGATATGAGGGATGACAGAGTGCTTACAATGGAAATACATTCCAAATTCATCAAGGAAATAAAGTTCATGCGTAACCCCTACATCCATCAATGAAGCCTTCGTTAAGTTGTATAGAAGAGATGTTCAAAGGAGTGATGAAAGGCAATTCTCATCTGTCTTCCTAGCAACGGATCATCTAAGATAATCTCCTCTGCTACCTTTAAATTGGTAAGACAAATGAAATTGATGGATCAAATGAGATTGATGAATCAAGGAGCTTATGGTCAAGTCTTATCTAATTTGATTGGTGGTCATGGTATGCAAAGTATGCTTGTTCCTAACTCTAAGGAGCAATAAGAGTGGATGATGCCTAATCCTCAAGTGGAGGATGTTTCTTACGTGCAAGAGAGTAATTTTCAAGAGAACTTCCAAAGTAATAATCAAGGGAATTATCTCTAAGAACAAATATGGCATCATCGAGTGAAGAGGCAAAGCCATTCGTGAAAGATCGAGTTAGGTAACTCATGGAGATGTTGAAAGAGATGATTGAAGAAAGAAAAGAAATGAGAGAGGAAAGAAAGCAAGAGAATGAGGCTAATGAAATAGATTTGAGGCTTCAGAGAGTCTAATGACCCAAATTGCAAGTGAGAGGAACACTCTTCAACAAATAAAAGATCTTATCCGTGATGCAAATGATGAGGAAAGTAAGATTGAAGAAGTATTGGATGTAGAAGAGTATTCGAGGGATGATGAATATTCAAGAGATGAAGAGCATATTGAGGCTAACGAATACAAGGTAGAAGAAAGTTTGGAGGTAGTAAAGAGTGTGGGGGTTGAAGAATCAAAAGAGATGCTTGAAGCGCCTAATGAGGCAAATGATGTTGATGAAGAGGAATAAAGTCTAGAAGCAAATGATGATGACTTGAAGGGTGAAATGAGCATTTCTAAATGATGAGCGTTTTCTCAACACACAATTAATCACCAAGTATGAATGATATCAATTGTAGTTTCGAAAGGTGACCAAGTGAATATCGAACCCAAAGGACGGCGTATTATCAATTTAATTATTTACTAAATTAATTAAGGCAATTTGACAATTAAGTTGGAGGTTTAGAATTATTAAACTAATAAACAAATAATTAAAATAACAAATAAAATAAACTATCACTCGAAGAATACGTAGGTGGATCAAGTAGGAGAATAGGTAGCTCTAGGATAATCCAGTTTCACTAATTAACTTCCCTTCCATGTGTCAATGTCCGACTCTGCCTTGTGGAATATGGACGCATCACTAAACTATGCATATCTACTCTATAGACACAAGTAAACATGCGTGTAACACGTGTGAATAACCTCGGAGCAAGAGATATAATTTCACCCCCCTTTCTAGGTACTATCAGTATCAATTATTTCCCCCTAGGATTGGTACTCTAACCCGATATGATCTCCCTTTATAGGTACTATGAAATTATCCTCTTTATCCTACTTATTAACCCGAATTCAATTCAATTAATAAGTATTCATATATGATAGTTCTAATGAAGCTTCGGAGTCCCCTCACTTAGAATCATAACATGAAATCCTGTTCAGCGGTAAACGCACTCAATCTACAACCAAGATATATATTCAGACTCTATATACCAATTGAAGATGCACAAAACGACCGTGAATATGGATTAAGAAAGCACAATCATATATAAAATAAATCCACAAGTAGTGTTGTACGGAGTTTACACATAAAGATCAATTAATTCATAAAACCATCAAAACTCCTAGATCTACCAAAAAGGCTCTAGCCCATGATGTTTCGAAGAACAATCATGGGTGTTGGATAGATCTTACCCGGATGTCCGGAAAATACAAGATAAATTAGGAAACGAATAAACCCTTGATATGGCGTCTTCATGCCCTTCTTCATCTTGAATCCTCTTCTTGGTTCTCCTCTTGATTCCACAAATGAATCTTCAAAGTGATGGATGGATTGAGGAAAAGAAGTGGATGATGGATGGGGGGTGATCCCCCCTTGTGGGGTGTTGTATGGTTGTGGCCTCTCCTCGGTGATTGGTGACGTTTTTCTTGACTGCATGAGCCTCCTTTTATACTTGTAATCACGTCTCTAGGGCTTGGAATGGGCTTTTCAAGTGATCCCACGCGTTTTGGCCTCGAAAATACGTAAGTTCCCGCACGTAGGTTCGACCTCGTCAAACAGGTCGAACCACAGGTCGAACCCTGCTACTGGATTTGCGCAGTCTCTCCGTTTCGCGTATAACTTTCACATCCGACCTCCGAATTGAGTGATTTTTGCGCTCACACGATCCTCTCTTCCTTGGCTTTCTATCCATATAAAGAAATCACAAAAATTCCAAGAATTGAATATGTAACAGGCCATGGAATGTAGCACTGCAATTCTGTTCGGCACAGCTCGCGCGGCGTCACCACTTTGCTCATAACTTCCTCGTTCGGACTCCGAATGGGATGTTCTTTACGCCAAAATGACCCTCTCTTCAGTGGATTTCCAACCATGTATCACACTTCCCGTTCAGAGCTCCACATCAACACAGAATAATTATGAAATTTCGACGTGCGTTTATCAGCATTCTTGCACAAATTGCATCTTTTCTCAAACTTGGCTCTTTTCATCCTTTTTCCACCTAAAACACAACAAAACACCTCAAGTGCTTGTGCTCATATAATACTACAATATCAATCAAAAAGGTGTTAAATTGGACACTAAAACACGCTTATTTTCACTCTCATCAATCCCCCAAACTTACCCGTTGCTCGTCCCGAGGCAACAAAATAAAAATAAAAAGAGGGAGAGAGTAAGAAAATTAGCAGGGAAACAAGGACTATGAATAATACCCCATTCAAAATACAATTGTCCTCAACTTAGGTCATGCAACTCTCATTATATGTAATAATTAATGCATAGCATACACGTTAAGACAATTACCACCAATTCAAATGCTCCATTGACATGCTCTCACGGGAAGTATATATCACTCTCACTCAAGTGTAAAAATGTACACTAATGGGTTAAGGTGTTTACGCTCAGATTCAATTCAAGTGCATGCGTAACCATAAGCTTGCCAAAAGTCTCAAACTCTCCACCACTAAAAGTATGATTCGACAATGGGATCAAAAAGGATTTTTCTTTTGGATGTAATGTTGGCTCTTTGGTTAAGGTAGGAAATATATGGACAATGTGACTCAAATAGTGGAGAACTAAAGCTGATTGATCACTTCAACTTTCATCCTCTCTTCCTTTTCAATGCAGACGATTTTCATTCCTTCTTCACCTTCAAGCACAATTATTTTTCTTTTCTCAAGCTCATCCGTTTTTTCCTTCTCTTTTTCTGCTTTTTCTCTTGAGGCACCAGTTTCGGGCACTACCTCACGCATCCTCCATAGGGTACTAGATTTAAGCACTACCCTAGGGTATTTGATTCAATGGAGTACTAGAGTTAAGCACTACTCCATGCTTCTCCTTAAATGCATTATCAAAATCCATCACTAATTCAATACCAATTTCATTCCTTCCCAAGCTGTTCGTTATCAAGCTCTATCAACACACTTTGAAAAGCATTAATTCTCCACTAATAAGACAATCAAGGCTCAAAAAAAAATTTAAGATGCTCAAAGTGGTTATTTCACGTAGGCTGCCAAAGAATGAGGTTTTTAGGCTCAACGGGGCTAACTACGGATAAACAATCATATGGTATAGGGAATTATTTGGCTAAGTGACTCATAATTTCAAGGATGGCCTTAGATCATTTCCCATTATCTAACATAACATGTAGTCTCAAGTAAGACAAGAGGCAAGTTCTAGAATACACACACAAGAACGATACTCACCAGAAAAGAAATATCATGTGATTATGTAACATGATAAACAAGGCTCAAAATCTCACATGGGTATTTAACAAGTAACAGAGCACCTTTCATGGTAAACAATATCCCACAAGTACACATAGAACTTCATATCACAATATAACTTAAGTACACTTCCTTCATCAATTTCAAGAGCATATGAATTTCAGCACAATTTAAACAATTTAAGCTCACATGGATCACCAAAAATATAAACTCAATCCTTTCACTCCATGAATTTAAAGTACACATAAAAATTAGAAAAAGGAAACGAGGGCACCTGATTTCTCCTTCAATGAATGCACGAGCTCCTCGAGTCGAAACCTCAATGTAGAACTCGTCTTGCCACCTAGTTACCCTTTTTCTATCATCAAAGCTCAAACAAATTCATCATCATAGGATTCATCAATAATAAAATAGGAGAACTATAAGAAAGAATTAATTGACTATGTAATCGACTCCACACACTAGAAACACCACTGAACACTAGGTAAATTGCAAAAAATTGACACATCAAAACCGATTAAAGTTTCAACATACCGCAAAAAATCAACTCCCCTAGCAAACATTACAAAGAAAAGATTATATTCTTAGTGCTTTAATGAGGTAAGAACATCACACCCCCCCAAACTTAGTAAAAACGTAAGTTGAAACTAAGTTTGAAAAGAGATGTAATTTCCGAATAATAAGCACGCCAAATATAAAAATTTCTTACTCACACAAAATAAATAAAGCAATAAAACGGAAGGGCAAGCCCCCAACAGGCGCTCATGTTTAACATCGAAGAGTCACGACGGATTACCACTTTGTAGACTACTTGATCGGAGGACCGTCTTGTCGCATCCTCACCTTCAAGTACTTTCTTTCCCTCTTCTTGTCTACACTCAATACCTCGCCTTTCTTGGTCACAAAAATATGATCATTGAAATTTTCTTCCTCCCATGGCTGTCTAGACTCCCCCTTGTCAATCTTCCACTTAAATTCAGAATCACCTGTCTTAGAAAAATCAAGATTAAACAAGTTAGAAACCATATCAATGCTCTTGCATGATTGAGTCTCCATGGGCATCTTCATTGCATGATCAAGAGAGAAAACCACATCTTTATTATCCATTCGCAATCTAAGCTTTCCTTCCTTAACATCTATCATAGCTCCAGCTGTGGCAAGGAATGGTCGTCCCAAAAAAAAGGGGAATATCACCCTTATCATCTTCCATGTCAAGTACAAGAAAATCCACGGGAAAAACTAACTTATCCACTCTCACTAAAACATCTTCAATTAAACCCTTCGGACAAGTCATGGATCTATCCGCCAATTGAAGAGCAATATTCGTGGGAGTTAACTCCCCCAAACCAAGCCTTTTAAATATGGACAAAGGCATCAAGTTAACGCTTGCCCCCAAATCACACAAGACTTTATGTGCCGACCCTTTTCCAATGTCACAAAGAATGGTGAAGCTTCCCGGATCCTTTAACTTTGTAGGCAGCTTCCTTTGAAGGATCGAGCTGTAATTCTCTGATAGGTTCACCGTCTCCACTCCGTTCAAGCTTCTCTTCTTTGATATAATATTCTTGAGGAATCGGGCATAGTATGGCATCTCCATGATTGCTTCAGAGAAAGGAATGTTCAAGCTTACTTTGCTCATGACATCGTGAAACCTCTTGAACTTTTCTTCCAATCCCTTCTCGGCCAATCTCGAAGGGAACGGAGGAGGTATCTTGGTCTTTGGTCTTCCCCATTCATCACGTTCAACCTCCTTCGCTTTATCCTTCTCGGCTCTCAATCTCTTTGCTTCTTCCCACTTCTTCTCAGCTATTATCTCTGTACTTTGCTCATTCCGAACCACTGGAGTAGCATCAACATCATGCGGAACATTTGGCGCAGAAACGGGCAATTTCTGGATGGGTTCGACCAGGGTTCGACCTGTGGAACAGGTCGAACCAAGCACGTACTGGTCGAACCTACCTTCTGGACAACGGCTCTTTTTTTGAATATGAGGTTCGACCTGGGTTCGACCTATTTGAAAGGTCGAACCAGGTACGTAATGGTCGAACCTATCTCCTGGAAAACTGCTCTCTTTCTGCTCTTGAGGTTCGACTAGGGTTCGACCAGTGTTAGAGGTCGAACCACTGCCCCCTAGGTCGAACTGCCTCACTGTATAGTTTATATCCTCCGGTTCGACCTGGGTTCGACCTGCTGGGTTGGTCGAACCATTACGGTCGTGGTCGAACTGTTGCTGCGACAAAATAGAGCACTCCGGATGAAGAGGTTCGACCATGGTTCGACCTGCAGAACAGGTCGAACCCTCTGGGTTTTGGTCGAACCGGTGTTCTGGAAAAACAGAGTGCTCCGCATGGTGAGGTTCGACCATGGTTCGACATGAATGCCAGGTCGAATTGGTCGAACCGAGGATTAGCTATGTCCAAATTTGATCTCGGCCTCGTCGTTTCCTCGTACTGCGTTCCAGACCTTAATGTGATGGCTTTATCTTCCAATTTTTGTGTTAATTGATTCACGTTCGTGGTCATCTGCCCCATAACCAAAGTAAGGTCCTTCAATTGCTTAGATAAATCTGCACGATCAACATTCATGGTATCCCCAAGACGATCAATCCTTGCATCATTCCCAGCCATGTATCGATGGAAGGTATCTTCAACACTCTTCACTTCTTGCTGCTTCATACTAGGCCCCCTTAGTGTCAACTCTATGATCTGCCTTTACTGGGACTCTAGTAGCTTGTTGATGTTAGCTAGACTAGAGACGATCTCATTATCCCTATTCGGCTTCACTTGATATTCAACCTGCGCCACCTTACCAAGTACATATGATCCTCTATCTCTCTCTACTGGCCAGTCACGTGTATTCATAGAGATGTCTTCGAACAACTTTTCCGCTTCAAGTGCTGTCTTAGATAACAGCGCTCCTCCTGATGATGCATCAATAAAAATACGCGACTCACAATCCAATCCATAGTAGAAGATACTTATGTATTCAGCCTTAGACATTCCATGTTGTGGGCACCTCCTGAGCATGTCTTTAAACCTGTCCCACGCCTCATAAAATTTCTCACCCTGATTCACAACAAATCGAGTGATCTCTTGCTTCATTCTTAAGATCCTTGAGGGTGGCATGTATCTCTCCAAGAACTTCTGCTGCAGTTGGTCCCATGTAGTGCATTCTGTGGCATTAAGAGTCTCATACCAAGCTTCTGCCTTATCAATCAATGAGAACTTGAATAAGGCGATCCGCCTAGCATTATCGTTAGATCCAGCTCCTTTTTGAGTGTTTGCATAACCAAGAAATTTTCGAAGATGCTGATATGGATCTTCAAAACAACCTCCAGAAAAGGGATTCTTTTCCACCATGTTAATAAGAGCGGGATTTATTTCAAAATCATCATCTTCCCCCCTTGCTCCTATCAACCCCATGTTACCAATTCCATAGTTCGTGAAAATTTCACGTATGGCAACATTATCCGGATTCTGCCTTGCTCCGGCCATGTTTAGCACAGTGTGTTATTCGTTCCTTTCCTTCCTCTCCTTTTCAAGCGCACAAGTAACTCGGAAAAATTCAAGGTTAGATAGAAATAAATAATCACAAATAAAAGAAAAAAAATCTTAATCAACTAGAAATAATAAAATCAATAATAACAGCCGTCCCCGGCAACGGCGCCAAGAACTTGATGAGCGTTTTCTCAACACACAATTAATCCCCAAGTATGAAGGATATCAATTGTAGTTTCGAAAGGTGACCAAGTGAATATCGAACCCAAAGGACGGCGTATTATCAATTTAATTATTTACTAAATTAATTAAGGCAATTTGACAATTAAGTTGGAGGTTTAGAATTATTAAACTAATAAACAAATAATTAAAATAACAAATAAAATAAACTATCACTCGAAGAATACGTAGGTGGATCAAGTAGGAGAATAGGTAGCTCTAGGATAATCCAGTTTCACTAATTAACTTCCCTTCCATGTGTCAATGTCCGACTCTGCCTTGTGGAATATGGACGCATCACTAAACTATGCATATCTACTCTATAGACACAAGTAAACATGCGTGTAACACGTGTGAATAACCTCGGAGCAAGAGATATAATTTCACCCCCCTTTCTAGGTACTATCAGTATCAATTATTTCCCCCTAGGATTGGTACTCTAACCCGATATGATCTCCCTTTATAGGTACTATGAAATTATCCTCTTTATCCTACTTATTAACCCGAATTCAATTCAATTAATAAGTATTCATATATGATAGTTCTAATGAAGCTTCGGAGTCCCCTCACTTAGAATCATAACATGAAATCCTGTTCAGCGGTGAACGCACTCAATCTGCAACCAAGATATATATTCAGACTCTATATACCAATTGAAGATGCACAAAACGATCGTGAATATGGATTAAGAAAGCACAATCATATATAAAATAAATCCACAAGTAGTGTTGTACGGAGTTTACACATAAAGATCAATTAATTCATAAAACCATCAAAACTCCTAGATCTACCAAAAAGGCTCTAGCCCATGATGTTTCGAAGAACAATCATGGGTGTTGGATAGATCTTACCCGGATGTCCGGAAAATACAAGATAAATTAGGAAACGAATAAACCCTTGATATGGCGTCTTCATGCCCTTCTTCATCTTGAATCCTCCTCTTGGTTCTCCTCTTGATTCCACAAATGAATCTTCAAAGTGATGGATGGATTGAGGAAAAGAAGTGGATGATGGATGGGGGGTGATCCCCCCTTGTGGGGTGTTGTATGGTTGTGGCCTCTCCTCGGTGATTGGTGACGTTTTTCTTGACTGCATGAGCCTCCTTTTATACTTGTAATCACGTCTCTAGGGCTTGGAATGGGCTTTTCAAGTGATCCCACGCGTTTTGGCCTCGAAAATACGTAAGTTCCCGCACGTAGGTTCGACCTCGTCAAACAGGTCGAACCACTTGCCACAGGTCGAACCACAGGTCGAACCCTGCTACTGGATTTGCGCAGTCTCTCCGTTTCGCGTATAACTTTCACATCCGACCTCCGAATTGAGTGATTTTTGCACTCACGTGATCCTCTCTTCCTTGGCTTTCTATCCATATAAAGAAATCACAAAAACTCTAAGAATTAAATATGTAACAGGCCATGGAATGTAGCACTGCAATTCTGTTCGGCACAGCTCGCGCGGCGTCACCACTTTGCTCATAACTTCCTCGTTCGGACTCCGAATGGGATGTTCTTTACGCCAAAATGACCTTCTCTTCAGTGAATTTCCAACCATGTATCACACTTCCCGTTCAGAGCTCCATATCAACACAGAATAATTATGAAATTTCGACGTGCGTTTATCAGCATTCTTGCACAAATTGCACCTTTTCTCAAACTTGGCTCTTTTCATCCTTTTTCCACCTAAAACACAACAAAACACCTCAAGTGCACCTTATTCTCATATATATCGAATATAAGACATTTGTGCTCATATAAGACTACAATATCAATCAAAAAGGTGTTAAATTGGACACTAAAACACGCTTATTTTTACTCTCATCACTAAACCCTTAAACTCTTTAAGTTTCTTTGACTTTCATAATATTGTTTTCATAGACTTTGTTTTACCTATTGATTCTTCTCATATCCTTAAGAACAAAAGGGAACTTGAAGGAATGCTAGAATTCTATATGGAGAGAAGGAATAAGTGGTTCTCAAGAATGAAGAGATTGATCGAATGTAAGATCAAGAGAGTTGAATTTCTAAAGTCATATGTGAAGGATGCTAATGAGGCCATTACTTGCCACAAATGCCTCATTTAGGAAGAAGCACGAAGATTAAAATGTGGTGGCAAGGATGAATGATATCCATGACCTTTTCGATGAGTTTTCAAATTTCGTCCGGCTTGAAAACGTTAATCTTAGCGCTGGATGGAACGCAACATAGATGGCGTCACGTTGGGGCCAGGGAGGCACTGGGTCCCCCCTCAACTTTTCATAATTTTTAGTAAATATATAAGAAGTATGACTAAATGATAGTGTAGCATAAGTGGATGATAACAGTATTTTCATAACCGGACCGGAGATTAAACCTATGTCTCCACCGATTCGAGGTTCAACCGGTCGGACCGGTTGGACCAACGATTCAACCGGTACAATTAAATTTACCTATTTTTAATTATATTTAAAAATATATATAATAAATAAAATTATTTATTGAAAGAAAAGAAAGATCTATTAGCCCATCACAACCCATTTACATGAGTTAGAATAATAAAATCCATTTAATAATATATTATTAGAAAAAGGTAAAAGCATGTTAATTAAATTTCAAATGCCAATCCGTGGTCAAAAACAAAAAATGTAGGGTTTCTGCTCCTTCAGCAGCAGCGCCGTTCCCTCCTCCCTTCCTCTCTTCCAGAATTTTTATTCCCTCTTTCAGATTTATTTAATCGAATTTTTTTCTTCCAACTTCAAATCGAAATAAGTCAGCATGAGTATTAATTGAGAAATTTCAACGGAGATGATTCGTGGAGACGCTCAGCTACTGGAGAAGAGAGAGGGCTTTGTGTTCTTCAATTTATTGAATTTGTGTAAGTTGCAGTCGATGTATGAAGACAAGCTGCGAGACTGATGCAAGTTTATGTGGTCGTTACTTATTTCTATTATCTCTCCTTCTGTAACTCTCTCCCTCTGTAACCATGAATGGGACATTTGTAGTATATAAGATTTGTTATTTCAATGATGAGAAGTTTGGAATTTGGATAAAATGTGAATTTGGAAACAAAATCGGCCGTTTCCCAGTTCTGTCGATCTTACCGATTTATCGATTTTGACTTGTTCAATCCGATTTTTCCCGGTTCAACTAGAAAAGCGGTTATGTAGTCATTTCGGACTGGCTCCGGCTTTGATTTTCGGTTCAACCGATTGAACCGATCGGTCCGATCCAATTTTCAAAACACTGGATGATAGGTCGTTACAATAGTAGAAGGTGAGGGGTTCAACTCTCCTTAGCCACATTTGTCTTTTCTATTTCTTTATCTTTTCTTTTCACCTTTCTATTTTTATTATTTCCATCTAATTAATAATTCAGTTTTTTTTTTCCTGTCTAATTTTTTTTGTTCCGTAAAATATTGTGTTTTTATTATAGGTAGGTCTTGCGTGAGACCGTCTCACGTTAGATCATTTTTCACTTTTTAAAATAGTTATCACTTTCATTATAAATCATTATTACTTTCGCTATAAAATGTTATCACTTTTTATTTATACTATAAATTATTTATGAAATAACATTATCACTTTTCATTAATTTTATCACTTTCCTATATAAAAGTTATCACTTTCTGGTCGTCTCTCATAAACTTTTATGTGAGATGGTCTCATACAAGTCTTTGTCTTTTATTATATACTTATAATTTTTTTTTTAATATTTTTTATTCTTTTATAATAAATCATGTTTTTTCTAGCTTTTTATAAATTTCTAATTCATTGTTCTTTTATATATTTATCCATTTTTTATCAAATTAATAAAAAAGATTTTTGTGAGGTCGTCTCATGGATCTCATTTTCATTTCGTGAGACGGGTCAAAAAAAACCAAATTAAAAACGCGCGGATCTCGGCATACCTGAAACCTGCTAAAAACATGTCAACTTAACTTATTTCATTTTGCCGTTTGATTTATTTATTTATTTTAAGTTAGACTTTGTTTTGTTTTAGAATATATACTTATTATTTATTATTACATTTATATTGTTATTCGTAAATAAATTATGAAATTAATTTTTTAGAAACACAACTAATATAATTTTATTCGTGTCAAATAATATATATTTGAAAAAAATAATAACAATTCACTTTTTATTAATTAGTTACCACTTTTTATTTATTGTAATAATAGTTCATGAAAAAATTCATTTAAATGGTTATTTCTTTTATTAAAAATGTTATTACCTTTTATCTTTTTTATAAAATATGTAGTGTTCATTAAATATTTTAATTGGACATTTATCACTTTTCTTTAATTAGGTATCACTTTTTTATTAAAAATGTTATCACTTTTTTATCTGTCCTATAAATTTTTATTAAATAATTTATTTGGATATGTATAACTTTTTCTTAATCAAGTATCACTTTTAATTAAAAATGTTATCACTTTTTATCATTCTTATAAATTATTTATTAATCGAGTATCACTTTTCCATTTAAAATATTAATTTTTTTAAAAAATATTATCAATTTTTAATTTATTAAATTTTTCATGAAATAGCTCAATAATAAGTTTATCATTTTTTTTCTTATTAGTATCACTTTTAAATTTTCAACTATCACTTTTAATTTTCTTATTATCACATTATACTTTAAGTATTAATTGTAATTTTAATAATTAATAAATTTTAAAATGTATAACAAAAGAAAGAAAAAAAAAAATGTAACACTTCATTAATGGATTGCAGCCAGACGTTCATGAATGTGTGCCATTTCGGGAGGCTTGAACGGGTGACCGGCTACGGCCCTGTTTTCTTTATTTTATTTTATATATATTATGTTAATTAGTTGTTGAATAATTCGTCTTACGTAAGGAGATCCGTGAGACGGTCCCGCACAAGACTCACCCAATATATAATATCTTATTGCTTAAATTTTTTAATTTAAAAATCATGGGGAGATATTTTTATATTAAAGAGTACTCCCTCTTTCCGCTTTCAAGAGTATCATTTTTTCATTTTGGACGTTCGCCCCAAGGGTCTCATTTTCTTTTTTATACATACTAGCTTTTGAACCCGTGCGTTGCAAGGGACTAAAATATTCTGATATTATTTAAATCATAGGAGGAGAAACTTAAATCATGCATTTTAGATAAACAATTATATTTCTACATTTTATAAAATATAAGTATATTTTCGCATAGAGTTTATCAGAATTGAAAATTTTATGTAATACAATCCCTCAATCCATGCTAGTATGTTCATTTTTAGCGTAAAGAGATTAAGAAAAAAATTATTTTAATATATAACTGAAAGATTATAATGGTAAATATTGAGCGTTTTTATAAAATAATTATATTTCTTTTAATATAATAAATAATGATGTTTATTAATTATGTAAGATACTTGCTTATTTCGTAATACTCGTAATCATATATAAATAAATAATTTCAAACCCGTTTATCAATACACGTTGATTACACATAACCATTTAAAATTATTAAGATGCTAGTACTAATAATATTAATTTAAAATTATTAATAATGAAGAAAATAATTTAATAATGAATTAATTGTTATGTATTGGTATCAATTAAAATATAAAAACTCATATTCGTACCCATTTCATTAAAAAAAATATTATGATACTTTTGACTTAAAATTTATCTTAACTGCATTTTATATAATATAATCCCTCAATTTCTACATATGCTCTTTTTAGTAGTACGAAAATCAAGAAACATGCTATGTAGACTCTTACCATTAAGTAGTGGTAAATATTGAGCGTTTTTATAAAATTATTATATTTTTTTGAAAATAATAAATAATTATGTTTATTAATTATGTAAGATACTTGTTTATTTCATAATACTCTTACCTGTGTATAAATAAATATCATCTAAAAATTAATGTTTTTAAATTGTTTCATTAAAAAAAAATATTATGATACTCATACCCGTCCCAAACCCATTTGTTAATACGCAACTACTCATATTCATACCTGTTTCATTAAAAAAATATAAAATAATTTAATTCTGTTTCAAATCCGTTTATTAATACATGTTGATTACACATACATACCCATTTAAAATTATTAAGATGTTAGGATCAATAATATTAATTCAAAATTATTTATAATGAAGAAAATAATTTAATACCGTTCCAAACTCATTTATCAATACCCGTTGATTACACATATCTATTTAAAATTATTAAGATGTTAGTACCAATAATATTAATTCAAAATTATTAATAAAGAAAAAAATAATTTAATAATGAATTAATTGTTAAAACTACATTATAGTTTCAAACTACATTATAGTTTTAAAAAATACATTATTATAATTATAATTACAAAAATAAATCATAATATAAACTTAATTGTTAATACCATAAACAATAAATTAAATTTTGCTGAAATAAATAAGAGGGAATTTAAAATCTTAAAATTAAAATTAATTACATATGGTATCAATATGACAAAAATTAAATAAGGTATATTTTAAATAAGGTATCAAATCAATGGTCAAGATCTAATCTCATAATTGTGATGAATGGATGAGATTCAATAATGTTATGATTGAATGAGATTCAAAATGGCTTATAGTAATCAAATCCAAGGGTGTAAATTAAAAATTGACTCAATTTTGACTTTTTCACTTTGCTATTGTTACTTTAGATAGATGGGACCCCCACACACACTAATACAACTAAAAAAGGGACTCACACCTCCACTAATACAACTACCCACTATACATTAAATAATAATACTTCTTAATCCACGTGCAAAAAGTAAATGTCATCCTTAAAGGCGAACGGAGGGAGTATTTTTTAATTTAAGTAATAAAGGCATAATCTTCTGAGTCGAGATCTGGGCACATGGATGCGTATGAGAATTACTACCTCTGTCTTTGGTATTTTTATATATTTATACGGATACGAAAATTAAGAAGAGTTATTTTTTTAATATAATCTCTTAGTACCGCGTTAAAATTTACATTTTTCATTTTGGATTGTCCCAAATTAAAGTTTACGTCTTTTTTTTTTAATTGCGCCATACAACATTAATTTAAATAAACTACGGATTACATATTAAAAAATTAATCTGTATGTTAATAACAAACGTAAATGCATATATGGAGTTTTTAATAAGTTTTTAATAAAAAAATTATAATAACTAATTAAAGATAAATAAATAAAAATGTCATGAGTGCTAAATCACTTGAGACAAAAGAGCATCTTCACATGAACATTGCCAATGCCATCAAATAATCCACCACCCCCGTCCCCCCACCCTCTTAATAAATAAATAATAAATAAAAAAATAAATAAATATGTGAAGATTCCAAGTAAATTCAGCAATGCCTTGGTATAAATATGCCATTTCTCAGATTTTGTTTCTTTGCAATCCCCCTCTCTCTCTTCAAACATAAAAAATATAATTCTCTCTCTCCCTCCTCCCCCTCTCTCTCTCTCTCATGATGGATGCAACCATGATACAACCATATTACAAGACCTTCTTTTCACCACCGCGAATCAACCACAGAACCATCATGCAGAATCCTACACCATCTCCCAATTTAATCATCTTATCACTCCTCACTAATAATAATTTGGATTCTACAGCTGCCAAGACTTCTTACAACGACTCCTGGTTTGATCGTCTCGCCATTAACCATCTTTCTCAAAGCTTACAAACTGCCACAGGTTCTTTTCAATCTCTTTATCTCTCTCTCTCTCATCAGTCATCACTGTATATATGAATGAATTATGATAGGGCTGAGAAGCAAGAAGGGAGTGTACGATGGACTGGTGGAAGCAGCAACCATGGCTTCTCGAAGATTCAGCCCCATTCAACAAAGACAACTAGTTACGAGAGCTCTTCAGTTAGCCTTCCCATCTCCTATTCTTTTCTTGGCAAGTTTATTATACTTTTTTATTCCAAATCACTCTCGTATATTAGTGGAACATTTTTTTTTTGTCATATTGATAGCTGAGTTTCACATAGAGGAGAGGAGAAAATTATCCCCAAATGAAAGGATTTTTTTTTCAAATGGAATCTCCTGCATTATTTTGTGCATCATCTTATGTGCCTCACATTAAATGATTGACACTAGGAGAAAGAAATCCAACAATTGTCGTACTCCAACATGTTATTCATCTAAAGAAGATCATGTGTGGCATATAAGATGATGTACTAAAATAATATATATAATTAAATTTTCTTCTCTTTTATGGCAATTATATGAACAAAAAATGATACACAAAATGACATAATAAAAGATTTCGTATGAAAATAATTTTACTTTTAAATACATTTTTACCCATAATTATTTCATCATTTCATATTGAACAAACATATGGTGGAGGGATACATGAATCTTCTAATATTCATGATTGATAGGCACTTCCTTGCTAAAATAGCAACATTTATTTTTATCAATTTAATACTCCCTCCATCCAGCTCAAAGGGTTATTTTTGCTTTTTGGCATGTGGATTAAGGAGTATTATTATTTAATGTGTAGTGTGTAGTTGTATTATTGGGAGTGTGGGCTCCATATTTTAATTGTATTAGAGGGGGTATGTGGGTCCCATGTGTGTAAAAAATGAAAGATGACCCTTTGGGTGGGACGATCAAAATGACAAAAAGGAACCCTTTGGGTGGGACGGATGGAGTATATTGTATATAACTAATTATTATCTTAAGCTCCTTATATTAGCTAAATTCTAATATTAAATTTTCGACATTAATTATATAATGAGACACCCCTTTGACCCATTATTAAAGTAGACTTATTATATAAATATAATACTCCTTCCCGTTTGAACAGGCACGGAGATTAAGACATTTTATTTTTTTAATATATAATGTAAGAGAAAGTAGGGATAAAGTAGTAATTTAAAAAGAAAAAATGAATAAAGTTATTGGGAATGATGAATAAAGTGTAAAAAAGTAATTAAAGTTGTTGGGATTGTAAAAGGTAGGTAATAAAATATTATGTATTTTTGCCAAAAATGGAATGGGTAAAAATACGTGGGACACCCAAAATGGAAAGTGGGTAAAAATACGTGGGACGGAGGGAGTATGTTTATTTGTAGTTAAAATATATTAATAATGAATCAATTATAATTCATTAAAATCATACTTAATGCATAATCCAACATATACTTTATAAAACATATTTTAACAATCATTAAACATACTTTATTTATATAAGAAACATATTTTAATTCGTATCACAAATCTCTTATATAATATTATTACTTTCTTATATTTCAAAAAATCAACTAACCATAATTACACAAGTTGCGTATATGTCTCCATTACACGGTTTGAAAAGTGGAACATTTGATCACGTCTCTTGGAAATCATAACGCACGTAAATATAATATAAATCATTGCTTATATTCTCAGATAAATAAATAAATAAAATATACAACTAAAACTTCAAAAGGAAAATAATTAAAATAATAAGTCTGCTCATATATATATATATATATATATTAGGTTGTATCAATAATTATATTGTACTTTCGGAATGATCAAGGAATATTTCATGGGAAATATCATATTTCATGTGTATACAATATAGATATTATAGGTATAAAATTGATATTTGATTATTTTATGTTAACAGATAAAAACAATTCTTCGACCGTCTAAATTTGCTAGAGAGTATTTTGCCGTCTTCACAACAATCTTCTTCACTTGGCTTGTTGGTCCTTGTCAGGTTCGTGTTGCTTTCTCCATTCCATTCTGTTTAATATCACATTATCCAATTGAGGGATATTAGTGTGCAACCGAATGGTATTCCTTTTTGAAAGTGTTAAAATATGAAATTACATAAGATTACTCTACTCAAAACATTCATATTCTTTTTATAGAAGAGTAACTCTTATGGTAATAAATTTACTGTGGAACCAGCTTCGTACCATACTAATTTTGCATATTTAATTTTCAGATATTTAAAATTATTAAATTTAATAATTTATTTTTGTATTTCAATTGTTCAAGGTGAAAGAATCGGAGTTTGAAGGTAAAAGAGAGAAAAATGTTGTGCATGTTCCAAAGTGCAGGTATTTGCACTCTCAATATACAAGTCCCTTAAAAAAAGGTCTTACTAGTTACAATAATGTAAATTAACTGAATATTAAAAAATTATTGTATTAAATTCAAAAAGTAACCATTTTAGAACCCAAATCAAAGTTTCATGATGTGACGATTTTTGGAGGAAATTCAGTTTTAAAAATTGCATTAATTATCTATTTATATATATTATAACATGAATGATGTTAACACATTTCACATTCGAGAGATATTATGTTAATTGATATTTGTAAATTGTTGAGGTTTTTGGAGGAGACAAATTGTGTAGGAATGTGCACTAATCTTTGCAAGATGTCTTCTCAAGCGTTCATAAAGGATTCCCTTGAAATGCCCATCAATATGGTCCCCAGTAAGCAACTCTCACATCAACTTAGTGCTTACTTTTTATTTTATTCTTATTTACTCCCTTAGTATATACGAACCACTCTTTCCATGAACTATACAAAGCTAACTCTCACATCAACTTAGTGCTTACTTTTTATTTTATTCTTATTTACTCCCTTAGTATATACGAACCACTCTTTCCATGAACTATACAACATTGTATAAGAAAAGTTACATTTTTTTAACCAATTTTATTAATTTTAGAGTATTTTAAAGTATTTTTAGATAATAAAAAAATATAAAATAATCATATGTGAGTGAAAAATAAGTAATTTAAAGTTAAAGTAACTTTTGAAATTGTTGAATAAATTAATATTTTTTTGGGGTGCGAAGAGTAATGTAGAATTGAAAATTTAAAAAAAGAGTGAAAGGTGGTGTGACACTAAAAGAATATTTTTTTTATTTACCTAGATATATACACAATACATCAACCATTGTATATAAATTATCCATAACAAATAAAGTAACTACATTTTACACCCTAATTTATCTTATGGAGTAGTGTATTTTAGGGTGCATCGTTGCCTTAAACTTGTTACGTGAAATTGTCTAAGCAGAATTGCTCTAAAAATAAAATTCTACTCTTATCATCCAATTTATGTATACTACCCCTCCATCATATCTATAAGGCTCCATTTGCTTTTGCACATAAATTAATGAATACTTTATTTTACGTGAGTTAGTAATTAAATTATAAGTATTGAGTGGTGAGTCATATATAAGACTCTTTTGCTAAAAAGTGAGTAAAATTTTATTGTTTTTTTCTGAATGTCTCAAATATATCTTTCTCTTTCTATATTAATGTGTTCTACTACGTACCTAAAAATGAACTTGAGTTTTTTTTTTCCTTAAGAGCATAAAGATTAACTAACCATCAAATATAACTATATTTTAAAGAATAAACTTGTTTATATATGCTTAAAAAAATATTTGCAAATAAATTAAATTAATGAGATAGGGGAGTATTTATAAATTTTAAAAAAAAGTCAATTTATACTGTAAATTAAACACCTCATAAAAATCGACTACGAATACGTTCTAATTTTGATCATTTGATGAATTTAAAATGTTATCTAATAAAGAAATATTAAAGTAAAAAATACTTATACAAAAGTGAAAAACAACTAGGGTGCAATCCGTTGTCCATATATAATTAATTATTATTTTTAATTAATAACAATTATATATACTTTAAAACTAATACTAAATCTTAGAGTAAACCATAAATTCTAATAGTAAATAATAGACTTAGAACAATAATTTTAAAATTATAATTATATTTTAAGAATTAATTAAATTAAATATAAATTTTAGAGGTTAAATAAGACATAAAATGTTAAGATAAAATATATACATCATAAATTATAAATTATAAGAGTAAAATTACAAGTACACCCAAAGAATCAATTAAACTAAATATAAATTTTAGGAATAAAATAAAACATGAACTACTAATATAAAAATAATATATGAATAAAACAGTGAAATTACACTTATATTATAAAAATTAATTAAACTAAATATAAAAATTTTAGGGATAAAATAGGACATGAAACACTAGGACAAAATACATTATAAACCATAAGTATAAAATTATAATTATATTTTAACAATTAGTTAAAGTAATATAAATTATAAGGGTAAAATAAGATATGAACTCAAGAAAAAAAACAGTATAAACCATAAAGAATGGGTTCTGCCAGATCAATAATTAGTAATAACTTTTTTATAATATATAAAAATTGATTATTGTTCCATTAAATTAATTTATGAATAATTCTTAAAATTTGATAAAAAAATCTTTAATAAAAAATAAAATATGATTAAAAAAATTATGAAAAAATCTTGCACGGAACTCTTTCAATATATATTGGAGACTTACGTAGCATCGTTTCATTAAAATGGATAATGTTATGTGGAGTACTATTTCTGTGCTATTGCCATTAAGAAGAGCATAATTAAGTGATGATCATGTATATATATAATGGGATGATACTATTCAAATATTAAAAATATTTGGTTCTGAGTTAATAATGCTTTATTGGCTCTAAAAATTTACAAAAAAATAAGTTTCAAGACTTATTCCATTTAAATGGATTTAATTTTCTTCTAAGTTCATTAATTAAAAGAAAGGGCCAATAAATTACGACATTAGAGAATGGTGAGTAACAATATTACACTATTAAAAATTAAGATAATTTCATACATATTCCTTCGGTTAGTTGAGTGTCAACCAAAGTCCCACATCGGTTAAAAGTGGGATGACGATGAGTTTATAAATGAGGGATGAACTCTCCATAGCATGAGGTCTTTTGGGTGTGAAGCCCAAAGTGGTAAAACTGTGCGGCCTAGTTGGCGGTCCAAAACGGACAATATCATGCTAGTGGATTGAGTGGGCCCAGCCTCCTGGGCGGATAAACCCAACAAGTGGTATCAGAGCCAGACCCCAAACTTAACCGGCCCGGGGTTGGTGGGATGTTCGAACATGAAACTGTGGATGGTCTAGTTGCGGGACTTTGTTTGAGGGGGAAATGTTGGTTGGGTGTCAACCAAAGTCCCACATCGATTAGGCGATAGGTTTATAAATGATAAATGAGGGGGAAATGTTAGTTGGGTGTCAACCAAAGGTTTATAAATGATAAATGAGGGGGAAATGTTGGTTGGGTGTCAACCAAAGTCCCACATCGATTAGGCGATAGGTTTATAAATGATAAATGAGGGATGAACTCTCCCAGCTTCCTGAGCGGATAAATCCAACAAGTGGTATCAGAGCCATACCCCAGACTTAATCGGCCCTGTATTGGTGGGATGTTCGAATCTCAAACTGTGGATGGTCTAGTTGTGGAACTTTGTTTGAGGGGGAAATGGGAGGATAAATCCAACAAGTGGTATCAGAGCCAGACCCCAGACTTAACGGCCCGGTGTTGGTGGGATGTTTGAATCTCAAACTGTGGATGGTCTAGTTGCGGGACTTTGTTTGAGGGGGAAATGTTGGTTGGGTGTCAACCAAAGTCCCACATCGATTAGAAGTGTGGATGATGATAGGTATATAAATGAGGGATGGACTCTTCCTAGGTGAAAAGCCTAGAGTGGTAAAACCGTGCAGGCCGCCTGGTGGGATGTTCGAATCTCAAACTGTGGATGGTCTAGTTGCGGGACTTTATTTGAGGGGGGAATGTTGGTTGGGTGTCAACCAAAGTCCCAATCGATTACAAGTGTGGGACTTTGTTTGAGGGGAAAATGTTTGTTGGGTGTCAACCAAAGTCCCACATCGATTAGAAGTGTGGATGACGATAGATATATAAATGAGGGATGAACTCTCCCTAGGTGAAGTCTAGAGTGGTAAAACCGTGCGGGCCGCCCAAGTCCCACATCGGTTAGAAGTGGGATGATGATGAGTTTATAAATGAGGGATGAACTCTCCCTAGGTGAAGCCTAGAGTGGTAAAACCGTGCGGACCGCCCAAGTCCCACATCGGTTAGAAGTGGGATGATGATGAGTTTATAAATGAGGGATGAACTCTCCCTAGCATGAGACATTTTTGGGTGTGAAGTCTAGAGTGGTAAAATCGTGCGAGCCAGTGAGTGGCGCAAAGCGGACAATATCATGCTAATAGTTTAAGTGGGTTCGACTCCCTGATCGGCTAAACCCAAACACCTTCTATATGACATTTTTAAATTTTATTAACCCACCTAGAAGCGAACATTAAATCATCGGTTGGAAACTAAAATAATAGAATTGAGGGCCCCATATATATGTAATGCTTATTATAGACACCTGCTCGCTTTATATCTGAAGTATAAGGAAACTCATCAAATTTCACTCATAATTAGAAAAATGGATATTGGAAAACCATATTTTGACTTAATTTTTACTGGACATGAATATGTTGTTCCAAAATTAATCAGGGTCACTATGTCCTACAATACATCATGAGTTTTCCCACTACAAGAAACTGCCAGAATACCGACGGATTTACCGACGGAAAAAAATCGTCGGTAATTACCGACGGTTTACTAACGAATTACTGACGATTTATTGATTTAATGAGATTTTCTTTTTAAAAAATCATCAATAAATATTTCTGACGGTTTTTGCGACGGATTACCGACGGAATTAACGACGGATTATTTGTCCGTCGGTAAAGTCGTCGGTATTTTGGAGGGAATAAATCCCGGAAGATTACCGACGGATCTATCCGTCGGTAAATATTCAGAATTTTATTTTTTAAAAAAATAATTATAGTCTTTAATTTCCCGACGGAGTTTTTCCGTCGGTAAATATAATAAAATTTATTTTTTTTAAAAATAATTTTAGTCTTTAATTTACCGACGGATTTATTCTGTCGGTAAATATATAAAATTTTTATTAAAAGAAAATTAATTTTAGTCATTAAATTACCGACGGATTTAATCCGTCGGTAAATATATCAAATTTTATTTTTTAAAAATGAAATTAGTCTTTAATTTACCGACAAATTATCCGTCGCTAAATATATCAAATTTTATTTTAGTCATTAAATTACCGACGGAATATTTCCGTCGGTAAATATATGAATTTTTATTTTTAATATACCGACGGAATTAATCCGTCGGTAATGTAAAGCTTTATTTTATTCAAATTAAAAGTACCAAAAATCACACAATTTCTCCCGAGAAGATAAGCCCACCCATCTTCGACCCCTCTTCCACTCCGCCGCTGCTACCGCCGCCACTCAATCTGCCGCCGATCACTTTCGTCGCCATTATTACGTCAGTCACTGTCGCTGCTGCTGTGGTCACGGTCGATTTTAACGGTGCTCAAGTCTAGCTGCTGAACCCCCTCCGGTGGGAAGAGAAGATTCTAGGGTTTCTTCAGGTCCGAATTCACACACTCATTTTGTTATGTTTGCGTCTGTTGTTAGATAATTGAAGACCCAATACATTGAAGGTAACAATGATTTTGCAGTATCGACACAGAACTGAACCTTATCTGGGACGCCGGATCGATCTGCTCTTATCTCGCCGGAGATAGTTCAGGTACTCCCCAACTTCGTTGTAATGGTTTATGCCACCTGCATCACTATGTGAATGCAATTCCATTCGCTGCGCTTTTGCTTTTTAATCCGTTTCTTCTCAGATCTGTTTACTTGTTAATAGTTGCGCGTTTATTACTTAGCTGTTTTGATTTGTCAATGTACTTGTGATATGTATTGATTTTGCGCAAGAGATATAGATGTCAGTTCCCACGCTGTTTTGTCATTTTTGCCCATTGATATTTTGTTTCTTTTTGGTGTGGTATGAATAGGTTGAATTCCATTTAGATTGACATTGAGTGATACTTAAAAATGATATGGAATATCTTGCATCCATAGCATTACCATATTGACTAAATGGACGACAACTTATTAAAAGCTACAAGACACATTATGCAGATCCAATAACTGCAAAAAAAAAATCCTAATTATTGGTAGTTTTGACTTTCGAAATGATAAAATCTGAATTGAAGTGATCCTGTGAAAAAGGAATCAGCCTGTCAGGATTTGGTCACATCTAGTCTTCACTAATCATATAATTCCAAGTCTTCGAAGAAATATCAGCACTGTTATAATAATTTTAGCTTAAGATTGCTAAGATAAACCACCCGTCTTTCATGGCTAATTACCAACTCTTTATTTATTATGCACCAACCAATCTACACTTTCTTTTAACAAAATGTAATGATGGTGTATATGTCATCAATCTTTTTTAATTTAAATTATTTACTATAAGCTTATAAAGTGGGGTATTAAGGTGATGGGTAATTATCAAATTGTGTTTTTCTCAATTTTTTAATTTGTACGCTTCTGTATAATATGTTAAGTCCTAGTGAGTCTACAGATTTATGATATGAGCGTACTTATATTATATGATAGCTTAATATTCGAGACTCATATTTCATATTTTGGCAATATATGCATAATAAATATTTTAGTTTGTATATATATAAACCTCAAATAATTTTTTTTATGTATAATATTACTTAATAAATGGTGCCATATTTATTCCCTGGATAAATGTTTTAATAGAATGTATATTTCATGAGCCTTTATCATTGTTGGTTACACTATGATAGTGTTTTGCCTTATTACTCTCTCTACTTTCATAATGAATTCATGTTTTTAAGTCATTGCTCGTCACGTGCCACTAATTCCTCTTGTCAATTTAACATCACAAGCACTTAGCAAATAAATAATTACATGTTTGGAGTGGTTGAAATTGTTGTAGCTAGGATATTAAATACTACGCCAACTTCATACTATAGCAATAAATTACTCCTTAAATTACGATTAATCCTCATAATATTTAATCTTGCTTTTGCGACATTATTACTTTCTTTAAGGGAGGGATAACAAATAAATAAATACTAATTCACTACTTATATTCTAAATATATTTTGCTTTATCCATCACATGCATCACTCTATGGCCTATTTGAAATCAAAATATGGAAGTATCCCATTGTTGGGCTAAAATTGATGGCAATAAATACCAGTATGAAATATATGTTTAATTTTTTGTAGATTGTGTTGGTATACAAATATGTTTAATTTGTTTTCTTTGTTAATAAGGCTAAAAAGCATAAAAAGGAAGCCAATGAGTATGACATCTTTTTAAACTTCCACCCTCCGGATGAAAATGGAAAGTACGCCTATGCCGTAGCTGAAAATGTGGCTGTAAGTATAATATTTTGTGTTTTTAAAGTATTTATGAGTAAAATAATAAATTTATAATATTTGATTAATAATTCATTATTAACCATGTAAATTCACAGAATACAATCCAACAAAAGAAAGACGAACTGAGTCAAATGCCTGATGCTCCTGAGATTAATATGGGAGATATTTTTCGTCAAACCGTTGCACCAAAAAAAGGTCGCATCTTCGGCATTGGTAATTTGGGAGAAGGAAGTTCAAGTAGCCAATCCAGTGTTACTCAAGTTGTCTGTTCAAAATCAGAGTGCAAGAGACAGTTAGATGAAAAAATCTTGGAGGTGCGTAATGAGATGCAAGCAGAAATTCAAGTGCTTCAAGCCCAAGTGCAACAACTTATGGAAATGATGCGAGGTGGAAGTACAATGGCTTCTCCTTATGGTGGTGGATCTACATCTGGTGTCGCTCATAATGATGTTGATATTGATGCTGATGCTGGTGACGAGGTTGATGCTGATTTGGGAGACTTGTGATCACGTTTATTGTATTGGATGTGTTGTGTCAAAGATTGAGTAGAATTTGATATTTTGTGTTGAATTTGGATAATCTATTTCAAATTATGGAGATTGTTGAATTTAAATCTTACATTGGGTTGTGTTTTGAAAATTTAATTAATTAGAATTTTATATTAATTAATAGGTATTAATATTAATTTTAAAATATAAAATTCAAATAAATACATAAATTTGCGACGGAAATTTTCGTCGGTAACTGAAATATGTAATTTGAAAAATAAATATTACCGACGGATAATTCCGTCGCAAAATTTATGACGGATTACTTTCGTCGCTAATTACAGACGAAATCGCCGATGGATTACCGTCAGTAAACTAATTTTCATATGATTTTGCTTTTTTAAATTTGCGACGGAAATTTCCGTCGCTAATTTGCCGATGGATAAATCCGTCGCTAAATCCGTCGCTAATTTGCAGCACCGACGAATTTTATTTTCATGATTACCGACGGAAAATTCTATTTACCGACGTCCAAAATCCGTCGATAAATACCGACGGAATATAATTTCCGTCGGTAATAAATTACCGACCATGGTTTTAGCGACGGATTAAATTTCGTCGCTAATCCGTCGGTAACCTCATTACCGACGGATTTTTCAAGTATTACCGACGGTAATTTCCGTCGGTAATCCGAGAGTTTTTTGTAGTGTCCTGCAATATCTTAATTGAGCAGTGATTTAATCAAGTTTAAAGAAGTGGTTAAAAATAAGATCAGAATGTGTTAAGACATGACATTTAAGTTTGAAGGTAGATCCCTAAACCTAATATTTTTACTTGTGATCAATTTCATCAATAATGCACATTTAAACATGCAAAAATTACACAAGAAAAAAATTTATCTAAATTCTATCCATCGCACTATAAAAATTGCGGAATTTAATCAAGAATTTAGTGATATAAAATTTTACGAGAAAATTATCACATTTGATCCTATACTTGTTAAAATCCACATTTGATTTCTTACTATTTGAAAATTTTATTTTTAGTCATTTTTTATTTAATTTTGATTTTGATGGATTAATTAGAAAAAAATAACTAAACTGAAAACCTTAATAGTTAAAAAAATAAACGCGAATTTTGTGATAATTTCACGAGCTACTAAAACAACTGAATATGATAATTTGAAAAAAAAAAATACTTCCTTCATCCTACTATAACTTTCACACTTCCTTTGTAAATACTATAACTTTCATATTCCCTTTGTAATTTACAATGGAAATATAAAAGTTATAGTGAGATGGAATGAGTACCATTTTTCACATAATATTAAAACTCCCACAATGTTATATAAGAGTACTCTAGAAAATTACATTTTAAGTACTTACTTTAATTTAAAAAATCATGGGGAGATATTTTTATGTTAAAGAGTATTTTTTAATTTAAATAACAAAGGCATAATTTTTTGAGTCGAGATCTGGGCACATGGATTCAAATCATGTGTCTGGGTATTTCTACCTGTTTGTACATGCATGAAAATTAAGAAGAGTTATTTTTTTAATATATAATAATGTAAAAAAAGTGGGTATAAATTGATAATTTTAAAAGAAAAATAGATAAAGTTAATGAGAATGATGAATAAAGTATAAAAAAGTAAATAAAGTTATTGTAATTGATGAATAAAGTATAAAAAATAGGTAAGATGTATAGTATAATTTTACCATTGATGATATGTGTAAAAATACGTGAGACAACTCAATGAAAAGTGAATAAAATTAATTGTGACGGAAGGAATAATATTCTTATATTTCAACCGACCTTTTTAATAAAAAATAATATTATATTAATTAAAATAAACACTTTAAATATAATATCCTGCAACAATATTGTGAGAGTTTTTATATTACGTGAGAATTATATATTTCCTCCATCTCGTTTCAATATTTATGTTTTTATTTTGCGTGTTCCATTTCAATGTTTAATTTTTTTCTTTTCGCAATATGGGACCCACCTAAAATAATTAATATATCATCCAATACTAATACACCTACTCACTTTACATTAAATATTATATTTTTATACCCACTATCTATTAAAATATTATACTTCTTAATCAACGTTCAAAAAATAAACGTAAACATTGAAACAAGACGGAGGGAATATATATTTTTTTGGTTAAATTATCATATTTAGTTTTTATTAGTTGATATCTGATGCACCCGGATACAAGCGTGCATCCATATGTGTATAATTTTTTATTTAATAGTGTAATACATGTTTCTTAATAATTAATTGTATACTTTTTTTTACACTCAATTTTTATTAAAAAAACTAGCACCTATATGTGTATAACTTTTTATTCAATAGTTTATACATATTTTTTAATAATTGTATACTTTTTACACTCAATTTTTCTTTAAAAAACTAACAAAAAATTCGCTAACAAAGTATGTACATTTTTATTTATAATTGTATTCCATGTTTCTGAAAGTGGGTGCACTCGGGTGCACAAGAGTATTAGCCTTTTTTTATATTAAATTATCACATAATTCAAATTTGATTCTTTAATTATTGCAATATTCCATTTTTTTTTTCATTCAAATTTTAGTTTTTTTTTTCAATTTTAGTCTTAAAAAATTAAAATTTGAAAAAGAAAATATTAAAAAACTACAATAGGTAAAGTACCCAATAGGATTTTGAACACATCCAAATGTGAAAATTTCTCAACTTTTTAAGACAACATTAGAAATTGCAAAATAATATTTTAGTGTCGCGTGATTTAAAAATATAGGTCAATGACCTAACTCGAATTCCAATGATTTCATTATAATATTATCATTTTTTATCCATTTCATTGAAATCATTATGTGAGACGGTCTTACACAAATATATACTTACTTTTTTTATAATATGTTATTGGATAAGTCACATGTGAAAAATAGTACTTAAAATAAGAACTTTATATTTATTTTCGGTTCAAGTGGGATTTGAAAATCTGAATTTCGAAAAACAAATGAATAGTGATAAACAGGAGTGGGCAAATATTTTCGGGTTTCGGGTTCTCGATCCGACCCGATCAAATTTATTCGATCGGTTTGGATAATTTTTTTAAAAAATTGGGTTTGGGTAACCCGAACCCGAAACTATAACTTCGATTCGGATTTCGAGTATTAAAAATATACCCGAATTACCAGATTGGGTAGCCGAAGTTTTTTTTAATACTCTTATATTATCTACTTAAATTCAAGTCGCACTCAATGATCTATTGTTAATTTTTCGGGTTTCGAATTCCCGATTCGACCCGATCAAATTTATTCGATCGATTTGGATAATTTTTTAAAAAATTCGGGTTTCGGGTAACCCGAACCCGAAACTATAACTTCGGTTCGGATTTCGAGTATTAAAAATATACCCGAATTAGCTGATTGGGTACTCGAAGTTTTTTTTTAACACTTATATTAACTACTTATATATACGTGCGTTGTAAGTTAAATTCAAGTCGCACTCAATGATCTCTTGTTAATTTTATATATCTTAATGATCTATTGTTAATTTAATGTATCTTTTTTTATTACGTAAATTGTAAATTTTCAAAATAATAATAAATAAGTTAGGAAAATTTGTTATTTATAAATAACATCAAAAAATTTTTATCTAATTTTGATACCTTTTCTTAATTTTTTTTGTTATTGTCGTGTTTTGTTTTGTTTTTTTTAAATTTTTGGTATGGTAAGAAAATTTTAATTTAAAATTGATTTTAATTGTGTTTTTATTTTTTTCTCATAACTTTTATATGAATTATTAATAAATAAATTGTATAATGTAATAAAGCTATTAGGGCGTTAACACAAATGGAGCATATTGTGTCTAACTCCAAAGCCAATGATCATTCCTGGAGAGACCTTCACATATATTTTCACTAGGATTATATATTGAAGATCGAGGCACCATCTAAGAACAATTTCAAATTTAATGTACAATAGTATACTTTAACTAATGAAAGCACCATTTAGAAAATGCCACTATTAGCAAAGCACCAAAAATTAAATCAAAATCCAACATATATTTACTCATAAATGATACAACAAATTAAATATTTTTTATATAATGATCTAGTGCTCGTCAAAATATTATGACATATCTATAGGTGATACTCACTACTTTGAGCTGCTCATAAGATGTCAAATCCAATGGAGCGACATCATCATCTTCTATTTCAATGTCTTATCTTACTTTATTATTTTGTTCCTCTAATCTAATCTAATTGAGCATTTGAGAAACTTTCCATTACCATTGAGAATTTGTTCAGGAACTAAGTTTTCGGTATTTCCATCACCACCACAAATTCACTATATTTTATAATACTCCCTCCGTCCCACATATTTTTACACACTTTCCATTTTGGGGTGTCCCACGTATTTTTACTCATTCCATTTTTGGCAAAAATACATAATATTTTATTACCTACTTTTTACAATCCCAACAACTTTAATTAATTTTTTACACTTTATTCATCATTCCCAATAACTTTATTCACTTTTTCTTTTTAAATTACTAATTTATCCCTACTTCCTCTTGCATTATATATTAAAAAAATAAAACATCTTAATCTCCGTGCCCGTATAAACGGGTAAAAATACCCGGGACGGAGGGAGTATTTGATTTATCTCTTCGTATTACTTATTAAATAATTTAATTAATTATTGATGTATAGATGTGATGTATGTTATATTATAACTAAAATTCATTATAGTTCAAACTGAATAGTCACAATTTGTTGAATCAGCGCAAGTAATATGAATATAATTTAAGTGAAGTAATAAATACTATTAAGTATAGTAAAAAGAAGAAAAAAAAGAGGAAAATTGAGGATATGAATAAGAAAATAATATTTAATGAATAATTAATGTTAAATATGTAAAAAAGAAAAAAAATAAAGATATAATGAGAAGAAAAAGTTTCTCAAATTCTTTACACTTTTAATATTTCAGGATTAAGATAAGATAAGATAAGATTAAGATTATAAAAAATAATTAGATTCAGGAAATATTAAAGTTTTGATCCATTCTTAATTTTTAAATGTAATATATATTTATCATCCTTTAAACATTACTTAATTAAATTTATTTATTTTTTAAGTTGTCAATTATTTTTACATAATAAAAATAAAATTTTGTATTATTACATCCTTTTCTCATCAAATTTAAAATTGATTTCTTTTTATATCATTAATTTTAGTATGATTTAAGTTATCATATATTTTAATATATAAATATTTTTGATTAATTACATAAAAATAACATATAAAAATATATAAATTTAAATATCTCACAACTTAATTAAAATATACTATCTAAATCCTATCATTAGTATAAAAATTCATATTATTATGATGTGATATGAATTTATTATATTCTTTTATAATTATTTAAAAACGAAGAAAAAATGATAAAAGATACTCCCTCCGTCCCAGTGCATTGCGAACACTACCTTATTATAAACTATAGGTAACTGTCTCCATTTCACTGGGACGGAGGGAGTATCAAATAAAATATTGCCTCAAAGATTAAACATTAAAAAAATTTATTTAAATCACACCTAATTAATTTATTATAAGAATATTTAAAAAAATTAAATTAAATTTTAAAAAAAAAGTAAAAGAGGTATTTTTAGGTAACCCGAATCGGGTACCCAATTTTTTCAGGTACCCAAAATGTCGGGTTCATAAAATATCGAATCGGATTCGGGTAATATATTTGCAAACTCGAAATATCGGGTATTGAACTCAAAACCCGAAAAATTCAAAACCCAACCCGTGCCCACCCCTAATGATAATATACGTTTATTTTTAGTATTTAAGTAGAATAGATTTCTACTTTATTTTAAAATTAATATGTAAGATGTGAATAATAATGTGTAAGAGATGTATAAAATTAATTATTATTGTACTTAATAGGGATACATATATAAATATAGAGTGTATATTGGTTGCACCCGGGTGCAAGGGTGAACCCACATGTGTATAATTTTTTATTCTATTTTGTATATGTTGATGGTCGTTTTTAGCGGGTTAGATTAAGAATAACGAATAATCGGACACTAAAACGGACACATCAAACAAGTAATTTTCTCCGTCACCCCATAAAATTGGTGCCCCTTTCCTTTATTATTGATGTTAGTAGTGCAAGTTCCATGAAGAAACATTACATAGTAGATAGAGAAATACAAGTGGCTTTCTAGAGAGATGAAGTATAATGGAGAAGATGAAATTAAAGTGGAGTGCACTCTAAGTCTTGTGTGTTCCTTCCATCTGCAGAAGTGTTGTCTTATCGTGGAGATATTTTGTGGATGGTCCCCCTTTGGTTTTTGCCAAACGTTGACATGTATCCCTCCAAGGAAATCTTGTCTGTAAGAAGGTACGATAAGATCTGAATAGCTGAGCTATTTCCTCCTATTTTTGTTGAGATCTGAACTTCAGCCCCCGAAGTGTACACACGGGTTATGAAATATTTATTTTCTTTCCATCCTTCAAAACTGAGTTAATTGTAATAACTTTAACATAATTCCAACTCACTTGATTTAGAAAAATCATGCCGATCTGATCCCATTTGATTTTAACCACTCAATTTAGTTCTAACCTTTGAAGGGACAATCGTTCCTATTTGAGATTATTCTTATTGTGAGCGCTCGAGCTATTCCGGCCTTTGAATGATCGACCGTTCTATTTGAGTATTTGAGTCAAACGCTCTGACCGATCGAGCTATTTCTCTTCATGGAGATATTGCCGATATAATCCCATTTATTTTTAATCGCTCCCTTTGAGTATTTGAGCGAAATGCTCTAACCAACCGAACTCTCTCTCCTCATAGAGAGATTACTCACATTGTGAGCCCCCGAGCTACGTCTATTATTCATACTGCGAGCCCCTGAGCTACATCTCCATTTGAGTATTTTGATTAAAACACTCTAACCAATCGAGCTCTCTCTAATCATAGAGAGATTATTCATATTGTGAGCCTCTGAGTTACGGTTATTATTCATATTGCGAGCCCCCGACTATATCTCCATTTGAGTATTTGAGTAAGACACTGTAACCAACTGAGCTATCTCTAATCATAGGGGGATTATTCACAAGCCCCCGAGCTATACTTGCAAGCCATGCCTTGCATTTTTACTGATTCTTATGCCAATGATGATGTTAATGATGATGCATATGATGATGATGATATGATGATGATATAATGATGCTGATGAGTGTGTTTTTGAGTCGTGACTCACCCTTTTATTGACACTTAGCCTTTTTTTTGAGCTGTAATTCGTCTTTTCACATGTGGGCTGAGGATAAGACCATATTCTCATCCCTGCATTTTTTGGGACCGATATATGACCTCATATTCCATCATAATTTTCCATAAAATCCGATACCAACGTAAATTTCTATACCATAATTTTTCATATCGATACCATAATTTCACCAATTTTAATACCATAATTTTTCATTTCCCTGCCATAAATCCACCAATTTCAATACCATAATTTTACATAAAACCCGATATCATAATTCCATCAATTCTCACATCATAATTTTTCATACCGATACCATAGTTTCAGAAATATCGATACCGAAGTAAATTTTAATACCATAATTTCTAATTCCAAAATACCGATGTTATAATTTTAGAAATACCGATACCGAAGTAAATTTCAATACCATAATTTTCGTCAATACCGATACCATAATAATTCCACCAATACCGATATCGAAATAAATTCCCAAATACCGATACCATAGTAATTCCATCTATACCGATACCGAAATACATTTCAATACCATAATTTTCGCAAATACCGATACCATAATTCCACCAATACCGATATTAAAATAAATTCCAAAATACCGATACAATACCATGATTTTTGCAAATACCGATACCATAATTCTACTAATTTTCAAATACCGATACCATAGTTCTACCAATACAGATATCAAAATAAATTCCCAAATACCGATACCATAATTTTCACAAATACTAATATCAAAATAAATTCCCAAATACCGTGATTTTCCATACCGATACCATAATTTCAGAAATACCGATACCGAAATAAATTCAATACCATGATTTCCACCAATTTCACAAATACCGATACCATAATTCCACCAATTTCAAAATACCGATACCGTAATTTTAGAAATACCTATACTGAGGTGAATTTTAATATCATGATTTTTCACACCGAAACTATAATTCCATCAATTCCCATACCAAAATTTCCATAAAATCCGATGCCGATATCATAATTTTCCACAAATTTTCATACCGTAAATTTCCATAAAATTCAATACCGATACCATGTCCATACCAAAATTTCCGTAAAATCCGACATCAATATCGTAATTTCCCATGAATACCAATACCGTAAATTTCCATAAATTCCCAAAATTTCCATAAATACAGATACCATATAATTTCCGTAAATTCCGGTAAGATATTCCTTTCCTTTCACCATAAAATTTTTCATTCCTAAAATTTTTATAAATTTTCCATCATATGACTTCCCCTTTTACTCTTTAACGCTCTAACCTACCGAGCTGTTCTAATCAATATTTTTCCAATAAATATTGTAGCCTTTTCTTCTAGTAGAGGTGTTACTCAACTGCCCATAAGAAATCCAACCTTTTTATTTCTTTGAAGATTGAAACCAAGCCGATCGATTCTAGTTTTGAGTTCTTTTCTTAGTCCCGAGCTCTTTGAAGATTGAAACCGAGTCGATCGATTCTGATTTTAAGTTCTTTTCTTAGCCCGAGCTGTGTATTCTCATTTCTTTTTCTCTGTTTACGCGCTAACCAATTGTGCCACCATCTTCTTAGATTGGAGTAATTGGATTTTCTCCTTTCTTTATTTCTTTGATTCGAACCGGATTTTCCTTCTTCTGTATTTGGCTTCTCTATTCTCTTCTTTTGTTAGAAGATGAAGTCCCACGAGTTAGCCAATTGCATCACCATTTCTTGAAAGAGATTAGAGCTTCTGTCCAGCTGGTCTTTTCTTTCTTTGAGTGTCAAGTATTGGGCAGAACACTAGACCTCGGAGGGAGCCGACCCTCAACCTTCGATGGATGAGGTTGGTTGGATTTTTCTTTCAATCCATGCTCTAACCCATTGAGCTTGCTTTCTTTCTTTAAGATTATATTACCTTGATCTCCGCTGGCCTCCGAAGTAAGAGGGCAGAATCTTCGACCATCGATGGATAGATGGATGAGGTTGGATTTCCTTTCCACCGACGGGTAGATGGATGGAAGAAGTTGGAAAACCCTTTCGATGCACGCTCTAACCAACTGAGCTAGCTGATTCAAAGAGTACATGTCTGACTACCGAGGTTGACTTCTCTTTCCTTCTTTAAGTGCTAAAGGCCGAAGGCTGAACTTTCTTCCTTTCTTGCATTTTTGCATGTGTCTGATATCTGCGCCAAATTATTACGCTCTAACCAACTGAGCTATACTTCAAAAACCTTTTCTTATCTCCTTTCTTCTACCTCCTTCTTCCCCGGTGGTCTTCTGCCCTCGGCCCTAGACTTCTTCTTCTTCTTCTTCTTTTTTAATTCTGAGCTTCTAGGTAAGAATCCGTTTCTTTCATCTCCATGTGATTTCTTTTCTGCCCAAATCTTGGCAGTTGATATCCTACGCTCTAACCAACTGAGCTATTTCTCATACCTTCTTACATTTCTTATTACGTGGTATCATGTAAGAATTGGATTCTCATTATACCAAGTGTCGAATTTTTTTATTTTTTTCTTCCATTTGAAAACACGTGTTCTTCATACCCGAGATGATGGAGCCTCTGCCTCTATATCTTCAGCTGATGGAGACCTCGGTCTCGACGTTTGGAATCTTTATTTCTCTCATAAAATTTTATCCATTACACGCTCTAATCAACCAAGCTATATACCGACCAACCTTTTCGTTACCGTTATTTCTTCTTTTTTTTTTCTTGACCATCTAGTCCTTTCTTATCGGACCTCGGACTTTCTTTTTTTTAATCTTGGCAGTTAACAATCAATTGAGCTGCCACATTCATACTCACTCAACTAGAAGGAGCCTCGGCCTCTACATCTTCAGCTGGGTGGAGATCTCGGTCTCTACCTCCTCAACTGGATGGAGGCCTTTGACTCTTCATCTCCTGCTGAAGTCTTTATTGATCACGTGGAATCTCGTCCCCTATATGTTCTAACCCACTGAGCTATATAACTACCGATTTCTTTCTTTCTTCTTTGCATTGTCGGACTTCTGCCCTTCGGTCTCATGCATTTTGCTTTTCCTTCTCCTTCGTTTTTGTCTCTTATTCCATGACTTGATTTCCCTTTTTTTACCTTCTTCAACCACTGTCGTTCGATCGCCGAGTGTTTCAACATCAGCCTTCTCTACTTTTCTAATGAACTCCGCATCTTTATTGGCCACGTTGTAATCCTCAAAATCTTTCTGACTTCTTCTCCCATGTTTTATATTAAATATGGCTAATAAAAACGTTCTAATCAACGAAGCTACCCTTTTGCGCCAATATACCCTTTGCCGATATGGAACTTTGAAGTTCGATCCACGCTCTAACCCACTGAGCTAACTTTTTCTTTCTTATTTTCTCATCTTCACTCCTTCCCCAATTTCTTTCTTCATCCAAGGTCAGCCCTCAAACGCTCTAACTGACTATAATAGAGCATCAGCTCTATACCACAGGCGGAAAATCAGCTAGGACATCTCATCTTGATGCACCGTCGGCTTCTTCACCTCAGCCCGAGTGGAGCCTTCGTTTCTACATCTCACATGGGTGGAGCTCAGCTTCTACACCTCATATGGATGGAACGTGCTTCTACACCTCGGCTGGGTGGAGCCTCATCTTCCTCATCCAATCTGCATATAACCAAACTCTACGCTCTAACCCACCGAGCTATCTCATTTCTCTTCTTAATTTCTCATCTTTCGTATTTTTCTGACCAATTTCCTTTCTTATCGGTATTGGACACTGATCTTCTCTCTCTTTTTTTCGCACCAGTTCAGCTGGCATCCTTTCTTTCTTATCGATATTCACTGGGATTGGCCTCGGCCTTGGTATATCCAACTTTCTTTTTTTCACGTGAGATTTTCTTTTATTATCTCTTATAGATCTCATCCCGACAGTTGATGATTAAAACACGCTCTAACCAACTGAGCTACAAATCAAATCTTAGTTGAACCCAAACTTGCAATTCTCCTCGGCCTCGGCTTTCTTCACTGGATCTTTCGCCACGTGGGATTTTCTTTTCTAATCTCTTACAGATCTCATCCTGGCAGTTGATGAGAAAAATACGCTCTAACCAACTGAGCTACAAATTAAATCTTAGTTGAACCCAAACTTGCAACTCTCCTCGGCCTCGGTTTTCTTCACTGGATCTTCCGCCATGTGGGATTTTCTTTTCTTATCTCTTACAGATCTCATCCCGACAGTTGATGAGAAAAATATGCTCTAACCAACTAAGCTACAAATTAAATCTTAGTTGAATCCAAACTTGTGATTCTCCTCGGCCTCGGCTTTCTTCACTGGATCTTCCGCCACGTGGCATTTTCTTTTCTTATTCTCTTATAGATCTCATCCCGACAGTTGATGAGAAAAATACGCTCTAACCAACTGAGCTACAAATCAGATCTTAATTGAATCAAACTTGCGATTTTTCCTCAGCCTCGACTTCCTTCATCATCAACCTTGGCCTCAGCCCTCGGTACCCTACATCTTGACTTCTTCCTCGGTCTCAGCTTCCCTTTTTGATTTCCTCATTTTCTTTTCCTCTCACCCGACATGTTTGTAGTTGATGAAGAAACACGCTCTAACCAACTGAGCTACACCTCGGATCAGCTTCTCTTCAAATATCCTCGGCATGGGTTGGCTTCGCCCTCGGCTTGCGTCAATCTATTTTTTTTCTTTTCTTTTCCTTCATTTTTACCGTAATGAGAAAAACATGCTCTAACCTACTAAGCTATATATCACATGGTGACGTCAGCATTTTCCCAAACATCATCCACCTCGGCACTGCAACTTAGTCCACCTTTCCTTTCTCTTCTGCGTCGGTTGGCTTCGATAAGTTTTACAGTTGATCGAGCGACACACACTCTAACCAACTGAGCTGCACATCACAACCCCTTTTCTTTTCACTTCGGCCTTGCCCCTTTATGTATCTTTCACTTCGGTCTCGGCCCTTTCTGCATCGGTTTTTTTTTTCACGTGGGTTCATCTCCAAAAGTTGAACCTCAGCATCCCTTCCAAAATAAACTATCGGCAGTACACGCTCTAATCAACAGAGCTATGCATCAGGTCTTAACTTAAACTGAACCCCAAATCCGAAGCTTTCTCTATTTCATGTTTAACATTAATTAAACATGAAGAAATCATAGAATATTCTTTTTTCTCCAGATTTAGCATAAAACATACACGCTTTCACTTTAGATTTAGCATAACATAGTAAGCAAATACGTAGAACATGCCATATTCCCCTTATTCCGTACTTCTGCATAATTTATTTGCAAATTTAAGATTGGAGATGGTAATATTACCTCAAAGTCATCTTTTAAGATGAGTCCTTCCTCTTCTTCATGTAGAGAATCTCACCATCTCATCTGGAGGGGTGTGCTAAATACCCTCGGCCTTCTTCCGATGTATGCAAATTTCTTTCTTCTTTTCAGTAATCAACTACCCACGCTACGACCTACTGAGCTATACCCAGTCTTCTTCTTTCCTCAGCAACGTGCGCTGCTACTTCATAATTTCTTCCAGATCTGGTTCCTTTTTTGCATCTTCTTTACAGAATTCGAGAAAAACTCTTTGGGTAACAAGGTTACGCGCTAACCAACTGCAACACCAAGTTTTTTCCTTCTTTTCCATCATATCTCTCTTTGGTTTTAGAGAGAGAAATAATGGAATATTTGGGTTTCTGAGTTCTTTCAGAACAGAAAGAACAAAAATGGTGAGAATGAATGAACTCTCGTTGGTGACAACGGAGACGACGGAGAACATCACAAAATTTGGACAGAGCATTTCCCACAGACGACGCCAACCGTTGATGGTCATTTTTAGCGGGTTAGATTAAGATTAACGAATAATCGGACACTAAAACGGACACATCAAACAAGTAATTTTCCCCATCGCCCGATAAAATTGGTGCCCCTTTCCTTTATTATTGATGTTGGTAGTCCAAGTTCCATGAAGGTGTTGGCAATTGGATCGTGCGGTTCAACGTGATCATTAGGATTAACAGTTAAACAAATCAGCGGAAGCAAAAATAATTATTTACCGTACTTCTGGGTCGATGTAGAGGATGAACAGCAGTGTAGAACACCTCTGATCTTCTACTGTATGTCCCAAAGTCAACTCTGGTGTTGGGTGGTCAACAATCCCCAGAGTTCTCTCATTCTGCTCTCTGTTTTTTTCCCGTGTGTCAAAAGAGGCACAGACTTAGGTTTAACAGGAACTGAGATGACTTATATACTTGGGCTACAGCAGGGACCAGGAGGAGAAATTGGTCTGGGCCTCAATTGAATTTAATTAACCAAGCTTAGCCCAAAGCTTTTAATTAAATCCAATAATAATAATATAGTCCACTAAAATATTATTACTGCACTACCCGTCCAATCCCAAAATTATGTTCTGGGCTCCTTCTTATTATAAGCCCGATAGTCTCCCCATGTTTAAGATATACAATGTCCATTAATTAATTAAGTTACTGACAACTTAAATTAATTAATATCTCATCCGAGAGTAGTACCACTTAACCTTTTTATCATGCCGAAAATTAATCCACTTGCAAGATTTACATGATAAACCTTATGAGCTCCTCAAGGGGACATCATCAACCTATGACGGACATGGATTCCTTCTACAATCAACAGCACACCATAGATACAGCACTATTTCCCAACTCATCGAGTTTGTTGATTTAATACTTATAAATCTCACCCATTGATGAATCAAAGAAATACATACTGCCCTACGTGTCGAGGTTATTGTATAGGGATTAAGAGCACGAACTACCATAATAACAGAGATCTAGTTCTACTATATAGTCAGTATAAGAAGAACGATCTCAGGCGGTCCTGCTCAATACACACAAGTGCACTAATGTGATTCTATAGCCAAGACAAGCTAATACCAAACCACACTACAACCATACCGATAGAGAGTCCCCGTCTATCTCAGTTGTGAGCATCTGTTTATACTTTATAAGGAAACCGATAATATGATCTTCCGCGTGTTGTCGCACAACATATTATCTACAGTATAAAGTAAATGGACTATTGCATCATGCATATAAAATAAATTATAAGATGCAATCATTTGATCAATGATTCTCATTTCAAATATTGTTATGACATTGTTCATACTAAAGCTAGACTTTTAGTATACAATCCAACAATCTCCCACTTATACTAAAAGACTATGCTGTCATGTCTTCTGCCATACATCTGATTCCTACTCCTACTTACGTGACCATTAAAAGCTCTTGCCTTAAGGTCCTTGTAAATGGTTTACTAGGTCATCATCCGATGCAATCTAGGCGACAACAACCTTCCCCTCATCATACGATTTCTCGTAACAGGTGGTACTCGCGCTCCATGTGTTTAATTGCCTTATGGACTTGTGATTTCTTCAAGTTTGCAACTGCACCAATATCATCAATGTAAATTGTGATTACCTTGGACAAACTTAGAAACACTTCAAAGTCCATCATGAAGTCTCTAGAGTCATATAGATACTTTGGCTGCCTCATAGGCTCCAATTCATCATCTTTCCATGATGGAGTCCGGAGTCTGAAATATATTTCTATATAACACTCCTCCACATTATGACTCTACTTCCTAAGATTAAACACATAACCTTTGAGGAGAATTTACTGCCGTCCAATCTGACTAAAAAATCTGAATCTACGTAATCCACAAGAAGTTGTGAATCTGTTTAGTAAATCCACATATAATTTCCAGTCCTTCTCAGGCACTTTATATATGTCTTACTACAGTTCATCATTCTTGTTCCGGGTTACGTTGATACCTTTTGTTCATGCGTTCAGCAACACATATATCCAACTTCGTTCATAGCATTCTTTAGATTAAGCTTCCTTATTGGCCGAAGCATAAGGAACCACTTTCATCTACTTTATCTTCTTCTTGTGTCTCTAAGACACATTCACTTAGATAAATTTACATGCTAAATGAGTATGGACTGTATCATTTTATGAAACTTGAGATAAGCATAACATCCTTTCTTGTGATCCGTATCACCGTGATCAAAAAGATGTATTTTGCCTTTCTTAAGTCCTTCATCTTTACCGCTTTATTAACCGTACCCATACGCCCTATAATACTCTTTCATTGTCTCCAATGAGCAAGATACTATCTACGTATAGTACAAGAAACACCACCACGTTTCCGTCACTCTTTACAACACACAAGACTCATCCGCTCATTGATTTAAATCCATGCCTCTGGATTACCTAATCAAAACAGATGCTTCACGATCTTAAAGCTTGCTTTAGTCCATCGTTGGACAATTTTAAGCTTACTATCAAAATGCTATTAGTACTTTGCAATAAATCACTCTGGTCGCTTCACATAGATGTTTTCCTCAAGACTTCCAATCAGAAAAGCTGTCTTGACATCTATATGATGTTCCTTATAGCAGCAACAAATAAAAGAATCCGGATCAACATAAGCATAGCTACCAGCGAACATGTTTCCTCATAATCGAACCATTTCTTTCTGAGTACATCTTTTCGCAACAAGCTTTGCTTCCAAGATTTTAACCTTTCTGTATGATCCTCTTTTATTTCCTTTGACCACTTGCAATGGCTTTTACACCATTTTAGTGATCCTTCAAGCTCCAGACTTAATTTAGAATCCGTAGATTCTATTTCAACATACATTGCAACTTACTAAGATTCCGCATTTTAATCTTGTAGTGCTACGTCGTATTCGTGGGTCAATACCATGTTTACTAGGGACCAAGTCTCACGACTCTCCCAAAACATATATTTATGGGTTGTCATACAACCCTCCCACTGCGACAAGGCACTACATGTAATTGTGTATCAGACGTGACACGCGTTGCAGTTTACCTTGTGGTATATCCTCTTGTACACTTAGTACTTATACATAGTGTTTTCCTCTCACTATCTTTAGAACAACTTATACATGGGCTTGTGATTTATTACATAGTCCTTTTCCAAAAATCTGGTGTTTGTGTTAACAGTCACCCTTCGATCTTTTGGACTAAATAAATCAACCTTCATTTTTCCAGGATATCCCATATACAGACAAACGTTTCACGAATTACTGTATCTAGGGCATATCCATAAAATGAATTTAATTATTTCAAATAATTCATCATCTATCTAATCATAACCATAAGAGCCTAATGCCTTCAACCCACCACACCATTCAGCTGGGGCATACCCGGTGTAGTCAACTTGAGATTTAATCTCAACTTCTGATCAATAGCTCCTAACTATCCCAAGAGGTTTTCGCCATCATGATTGAATCGTAATGACTTAATATATTTTCCATGACGCTTCACTGTACCAGCCTTACAATTCTTGAATTAATCAAAGAACTTAGACATGCAGTGCATCATATAAATATATTGGTTTCTAGAATAATTTTCGAATATTCATAACCACCTCTCGTCTGGATAATATTAGGTTCGCTTGAATCAGAATGAACTAATTCCAACATATATATCTTTGGCTCTACACCCTACAGCCTTGAAAAGGCAGTTAATCATTTTTACTTCCAAGCAAGACTCGCAAGTCCGATAGTTTCCACTTCAAATAAACCTTACGGTCTATCGGCTATCAACTTTTGAATCCTACTCAAGTAAAATGAATTAGTCATAGACGCCAAATGTATGTTTAGTTCATTTCCGAAGGTTCCTTTCTCTTACTAACATTAGAAGATGCATTATTTAATTACTATTTATTGCATCTGTGGGATGTACATGATTCAAGAGTATACTTTTTATCCACCAACGTACTTTAACGGATTATAGCCTCATTCCTCATTACTATGACCATGTCATTTAAATGAAATGAAGTGTCCATCCGTTAATGCATAGAAACCGAAATTAAATTCTTTCTATGGAACGTACGTAAAGACAGTTTCTCATAATCAATCGTTTATTCTTATCATGAGATAAATAAACAACTCCCACTGCAATAGCCACTATCTTTGTAGTTTTACCCATGTTATTAACAATCTTATCCTTACTCAGTGATAAACATTTAGTAATTCCAATATCTACATACTTCGTGTCAGTAGATGCCATCACTAATCATGTTCAAACCATTAGTAAATAAGATATTAAATTTGTTCACATTATGATGAAAATGACTTTCCTTTGCCACATGTTTTGTTAGAAGTTTTCCACCATTTACATCCTCTTGTAATTCAGGTGGAACTTACTCAAAACATCCAGGCAAATTGTGAAGAATAAATTGATTTAGGTTTCCCTTTCAATTTCTATTCCAAGCTCTTCCAATTCATTCATCAATTCAACCATGATCTTCTGCCTTTTTAATTTACTCAAGTATCCGAAGAGTTACATGAGATCATCATATTTCTATGAACCACTCATCTCTTCACTAGAAACTTTAATAGGCATCATGAGACGTCCTTTGTGAGAATACACATGTATTTTCTTAAGCAGTAATTATCAAAAACAAGATTCTTTCTAATCATCTAATTTGGACAAGTAAATATAATGTCTTTTAGTTAATAATTAGTGAAATAAAATCATTCAAAATTCAGAGAATCATAAATAAATTTACCGATCAAATCTTCGAATTTTATTCTTTTTATATCGATTCCCTCAAAACAATATAAAATAAAATTCACCGACATCTCAAGCACCGTGAGTCTGCAAGCCACGATAGTGTGGACGTTTACAAACCCGAACATTTACAAGAGAAGGTTTTACCCATTAATTTCATTTGTCAACCTCACTTTATGACAAAATAATTAATAGTCGGTTCCTCTTTAGCCATGCAAATAAAAGCAGTGACTCCGATGGGGAGGATACTTATTATTTATATCTAAGTGTACACCATTATTTGACCCCAAGTCCGCGGCCCAAGCTTGTGTGCCTTACAGATGGAGAAGTACACACGCGCTCGGATAACTTCCTACAGTCATCAATTACAAGTTTCTACCAGTGAACCGCATATAAACTCATCCGATAGGGAGGAAGGTCTAAGCCAACGCGCAAGTTCATATGCATCACATTACAAACGTAATTATTTAATGAAGTCTGTTCCAGCAATCCATGAATAAACTCATCCGATGGGGAGGAAGACTCTAATGCCGACGCGCAAGTCTATTCACATCGCTAACAAACCAATAATGGAGGCCGCGGGAATTTATTACCAATCCCCTCTCCCACTTAGTTATTTAATTACCGAGGGTTTTTAACATGCATATAATATTCCAGAATAAAATATACAACTTAGACATGCTTCTATTAACAGCAATTTAAATAAATAAATCACATAGAACATGCCTTACATATATAACAATTAATTGTCAAGTTAAAACAATTAACTCAGTTATATATCATAATTAATTGTATAATATGTTGGATCAATTAAATGGGCCCTAGAGCATCAAATAAGCACAAAATAAGCAGCATATTAATTAATTAATCATGCTCATTATCTATGGCCCATAATCTTAGCCCAAAACTAAATTAATCCCACCAAGCCCACTAGCACAAAATTAGTCCATTAATTAAAATTAATTTATTATGCTTGGCTCATTACTCACAATTAATTAAAATAGGATTAGCCCAGCAGCCCATTAGCATTTAATTAAAATTGGGCCCAAGACCACAGCCCAAAACTATTTAATTAAAATAAAAGGCCCAACTGTGGCAGCCCAGTAGCAATTAAGGTCCAACAGCCCATATCCATTTTAATTAAAATTTGGGCCCAACAGCCCAAAACCAAATTAAAATTAATGACCAGCCTTAATAAAATACTGAATTGGGCCCTATAATACAATCCCCTCTCCTGGCCCATTAATAAAATTGGTCCATAGAGAAAATGTAGAAACCAAGCCCAAAACAAATAAAAGAAAATAGGCCCAGCAAAACAAGAAAAAAAATGGGCCCATGAGCCCAAATTCTCTGCTGCCCTAAATTCAACCAGCCGCAACCATCTACAACACCCAGTGCATACCAGCGCATCCGCCAGCAAGCTGCTCCCGGGGCCGGAGTTCGTCTGGTGCCGTCAAGACCCGACAGCTCCGCCGGAGACGCGCCGTCAAGACTCCATCGAGACTGACCCTCGACACGCGCCTGCAACCATCCTCACCGGACGCCAGACCTTCCAGCAACGCCGCGCCAGCCAGCCACTGTCGACAGCCAATCGGAGCCGCACCGACAGCAGTCAGAGATCCGAGCTCGACAGCCGTGCCCGTCTGCCGCGCTATCGCCGACCAACAGTCACGCATGCATACTTTCCGGATCGACAAAATGCGTCACTCCGGCGAGACGCGACGGAGTCCAACGCGCCGCCCAATCACCTGTCATCGCTGACCTTGCCGCCGCCAGCCATGCAACAGAGATCCAGTAGCCATGACGCCGAGCGCCGCCTGCCACCACTCCGTCAGTCGCACGATTCTTCGTGCCGACAACCACCAGCAGCGCCGCCGGATCTGCGTCGATCTGGATCATCAGCGCCGTCAGATTAGTGCCGATCTGCTCCGATCGACAGGGATCGTGTTGAACTCTCTCACATCCCCTTCTGATTCGATATAATCAACCGGTAACCCATCTTTGCACCAGCAATCGGGAGTTGCAGAGACGCCCCCACCAACGCCAGTCAGCGTCTTCCCCGTGCAGTCGCCTCCGCATAGACTTCCAGGCATCACGCGCTGCCGTCAACAGTACCAGTCGAAGCCTCTTGCCTTTCCAGCGCCGCCATGACATATCTGGTCCGGCCGAAGCCACCAGCCGTCGATTGTCGGTGCCTGACTGACCCCGCCGTCACCTCCAATTGTTCACTCATCGCCGTACGAAAATCCATCGAACAGGGTGTACGTGTGTGATGCAAAGGATCAGTTGACTGACTGTCTTTGGTGTATGTGATAAGTGTGTATAGTGTATACAATTAAAGAAAAATACATAACAGCATATCACAACAGAAGATCACATATTAAAATGCGATTACAACAGGTTATACTCCAATCACATAATCACACACTGACTAATCAATAAACATGCGATTAATACAGATCAGATCATATAATCACATTAACCCTTACCTTATGATCCACGTTTCACCACGAAACCAACGCTCTGATACCAATTGTTGGCAATTGGATCGTGCGGTTCAACGTGATCATTAGGATTAACAGTTAAACAAATCAGCGGAAGCAAAAATAATTGTTTACCGTACTTCTGGGTCGATGTAGAGGATGAACAGCAGTGTAGAACACCTCTGATCTTCTACTGTATGTCCCAAAGTCAACTCTGGTGTTGGGTGGTCAACAATCCCCAGAATTCTCTCATTCTGCTCTCTGTTTTTTTCCCGTGTGTCAAAAGAGGCACAGACTTAGGTTTAACAGGAACTGAGATGACTTATATACTTGGGCTACAGCAGGGACCAGAAGGAGAAATTGGGCTGGGCCTCAATTAAATTTAATTAACCAAGCTTAGCCCAAAGCTTTTAATTAAATCCAATAATAATAATATAGTCCACTAAAATATTATTACTGCACTACCCGTCCAATCCCAAAATTATGTTCTAGGCTCCTTCTTATTATAAGCCCGATAGTCTCCCCATGTTTAAGATATACAATGTCCATTAATTAATTAAGTTACTGACAACTCAAATTAATTAATATCTCATCCGAGAGTAGTACCACTTAACCTTTTTATCATGCCGAAAATTAATCCACTTGCAAGATTTACATGATAAACCTTATGAGCTCCTCAAGGGGACATCATCAACCTATGACGGACATGGATTCCTTCTACAATCAACAGCACACCATAGATACAGCACTATTTCCCAACTCATCGAGTTTGTTGATTTAATACTTATAAATCTCACCCATTGATGAATCAAAGAAATACATACTGCCCTACGTGTCGAGGTTATTGTATAGGGATTAAGAGCACGAACTACCATAATAACAGAGATCTAGTTCTACTATATAGTCAGTATAAGAAGAACGATCTCAGGCGGTCCTGCTCAATACACACAAGTGCACTAATGTGATTCTATAGCCAAGACAAGCTAATACCAAACCACACTACAACCATACCGATAGAGAGTCCCCGTCTATCTCAGTTGTGAGCATCTGTTTATACTTTATAAGGAAACCGATAATATGATCTTCCGCGTGTTGTCGCACAACATATTATCTACAGTATAAAGTAAATCGACTATTGCATCATGCATATAAAATAAATTATAAGATGCAATCATTTGATCAATGATTCTCATTTCAAATATTGTTATGACATTGTTCATACTAAAGCTAGATTTTTAGTATACAATCCAACAGAAGGAACATTACACAGTAGAGAGAGAAATACAAGTGGCTTTCTAAAGAGATGAAGTAGAATGGAGAAGATGAAGTTGAAGTGGAGTGCCCTCCAAGTATTATGTGTTCCTTCCGTCTGCAGAAGTGTTGTCTTATAGTGGAGATATTTTGTGGATGGTCCCCCTTTGGTTTGCCAAATGTTGACACATGTCCCTCCAAGGGAATTTTGTCTATAAGAAGGTACGATAAGATCCTGACAAGTTATCTCCATGCAAAACCCGTGTCTTCCTACGGTCTAAACATAATATCGGGCTGATAGCCGATGGTCGATGGGCTGAGAGTAATACGCTAATGGCTAGCAGGCCGATGGTCGGAGACTGATAGCTGATGCCAACTTCACCCTCGGTATCGGCATGTAACTCAGCCTTCTACTTTCTGCCCAGTCAGCTGAGGTCTTATCCTCGGTGTTGGCTTCTTCTGCCTTTTGCCTCGTCAGCGTGTATTCAAATCTCACTCTTATCCTTAATCTTGCTTATCTTTCGGGTTACACCGCGCATATAAATCACGCCTTATATGGGCATAAACACCCATAACAGTATACATGTTATTTTATTTTATATATGTGTTTCGTAATAATTGTATACTTTTTTCATATTAAGTTTTTTATTAAAAAAACTAGCATAATATGTGTAACTTTTTATTCAATTGTTTGTACATATTTTTTAATAATTATATATTTTTTACATTCAAGTTTTCATTAAAAATCTAACAATTAAATTGTATACATTTTTGCTCTTAATTGTATATGTTTATATTTCTATTTGTATATGGGTGCACTCTATCTTAGGGTGAACCCGGTTGCACACTATAATTAGCCGTAAATATATATGATTGATAAAATCTGGTTATTCAAAATTCAAATCGAAACAAGATGATATAATGTTCAAATGTCTAAATCTAAATAGAAAATTTAAAAATAACATATCAAGAGAGCGCATGAATAATGAGCATAGAAATGCAAAAGTTAAGAAATGAAATGTTATTATTAAATACTGCTATAAAAATGTAATTATTAAATATACTATGTTGTACATGGTGGTGTGCAGATTTTGATGATATGAGCTGTGATATGATATTTGGTGAGGATCCCCCACCACATTCTTTAGACCCAGCATTCACTCAGCCATGCTACAAGCAATGTAAATAAGTCACTTTTATTATACAGTAGTAATATGAATTATTATTTTAACATCGTAATCCAGTTAATATTCCACAAAAGAAATTAGTAAATCCTAAAAATATAATTAAATTCTGGTTGCTTGAAATCAATCCAAAAAATAAAATTACACCCAACAATTATATAATGGATACTTTTTTTTTAAGATGGAAATTTGTAGGATGAATTATGAGACGAATCGATGCATTATTAAAGTATGTTTATTATAATATATGTTAAGTATGCTTTTGGATAGTTAAAATATGTTTGTACTAAATCATATTATAATATTCTAAAATCATAAGTTTATATATCATTTATCAAACTTAGAAAAAAAATATATTTCATCCGTCCCATTCAATCTTTACATATTTTTAATTTGGGTGTCCCATTTTAATCTTTACATTTTCCTTTTTAGTAAATGGACCCGCACAAATTAATTATTTCTCTCTCCATACACCCACACATCACACTAATACACATACGTAATTTATATTAAAATATTATTTCTTTCATCTCACTACATATTAGAATACTACATTTGTTAATTTACAAGCAAAAAGAAAATGTAAAGTTTGAAACGGGATGGAGTAAATATACTTTAGTTATCAATAAGCATACTTTACCTATATAGTAATTATATTTCACAGCGTCATACATAAATAAAATCTCACGATATACTCTGTCTTATATAATATGTGGAGTATCAAATGGAATACGATCCAAATGGTACATTGGAAATTAATTGATTATAGTTATTTGTCATAGACATCACATCCTTTCAATATTTGTGCAGGTAAGGCTACTCAAAGGCACCAGAATAACTGCACTAATTAATGGCTTTTATTCAATATAGGTTAAATTGTTATTTCATGTGTAAGATCAACAAGGTGTTACACCGCCAGGGGTATTTCTTCTGTTATTTCATTTATTTATCATTTCTTGTGCCACTAGTTATATGCTCGAAACATAAAACGGGGAGAAATCTAGCTATTGCTCACTATATTTGTTTTTGATTTACTTAGTTTTGAAAACTAATGAATAGTAGTAAGTAAATTCTTCTTTACATCCGGGTGGACCGTGCACTCACATTCAAAAACTTATAACTAATGAATAAAATCATGGAGCATACACTAATTGATAAAAAAAATTATTTATTTTGTTAGCGAATTTTTGTTATTATTTTTTTAATGGAAAATTGAATATAAAAATATTATACAATTATTAAGAAATACAAATATACTATTAAATAAAAATTAATACATATATGAGTGCGCGCGGGGTGCACATGGTATCAAATTATAGTAGTATATGTTTGTTTTGGATTTTGGGTAGGATAAATTTTAATTGAGATATTTACTAGTAGGTACACTACATATGTGAAACATACTATTAGATACACAAACCTAAAATCCTTACTTTTAACCACATTATTTCAATGTTTATTGCATTTTTTACCCTAATTCTAATTAAATGTACGAAATATAAATTTTTTTTCCAACTCCCATTTCTCACTTAATTTCCGCAATTGATGGCATTTATCCCCCAAATCTTGCACGGAACGTATTCTGAGTAAATGTGTAACATCCGAATATTTCAAAAAATCTTAAGTTTTACTTTAAAATAAAACGACTCCATAAATATATTTTATCTTAATTACTAAATATTACATGTTTATCTATAATAATAATAATATTGGATGATGTCTATCCAAAGTAAATGGATAGGATTGTATGATGTCTATCTATAATAAAAGGATAAGAATGGATGATGTCTATTTATAATGAATGCATAAAATTGAATGCTGTTTATTCATAATAATAATAATAAAAATTTAATAATAAAATATTATGATAATAAATTATTAAGTTTGGGGTTAATTACCCCTATATATAGGTTTGAGTTAAATTGGGGTAATTCACCCCTAAATAACCAACGACAATGGATGGAGGGAGGGGGAGGGAGGAAGAGAGAGAATGTCCAGAAGTCAACGGTGTGTTCATATTAGCTATTCTTTTCACATTATATATTAAAATGATCCTCTCGTCACGTAAACTCCAAATATTAAAACTATTTATTATTTTGATATTTTATTAGTTAGATATATCTTCCTATAAGCTCGTACATTCCGACATTCTGCCAATGAGAATGAAACCTTATAGTTTATACCTTAAAATGTTCGTCTCGTAGCGTGGATACCAAACACTAAAGTTGTTTGTTGTTTCAGTGTCTTAAATGTTAGATATTTTTCGTTGAAATTTTAATATCAACTTCCATTTCGGTAAACATGGTACCTTGCGTTATACACCCTTTTTAAACAGACCACACAAGGATCACAACCATATAATTAGTTTTGAGGCCCTAGTCTTACCAGGAACTCAACAGTACTTTCGGTTGAAATAGGAGTTATATAAGTTTAGTTGGGACAATTTGCAATAAGGATAAAATTTAGGGAATGCAAAATGAGAATTTGATAAATAGTAAGGACTAAAGTGTAAATGTAATAAATTTATTATTATATAAACTTTTAATCAAACGTTTCCAAAATTCATAAAATATTATGTTTTATAATAATAATAATAATAATAATAATAATAATAATTTATTATTATTATTATTATTACACAATTTTATCTTATTCTTATTAATAGCTTCATGCTTTTAAACCTTACATATTTATTAATTTAAGTGAAAATTTTGTCCTATATTTTACTTAACTTATATACACTTATTGTAGGTCACTACAACCAAGATAAGGTGGGAATTTAATTCAACTCTTCACTGAGTTTAACCTTCTATGTTATGATTGCCCTTATTAAATTTTATTATGTACGTAATAGGTGTTAGGCCTCGGCCTGCACTATCAGATTAAATGATTAGTTTGGCTCGGCCAACACCATTATTAATTTATTATTATGTGTAGTTTGACTTTGCCAACCCAATCACATTCAAAATGGAGTTTGGCTTTGTCAACCTAACTATAATGTGGAGTTTGGCTCTACCAACCCAATCATGTTCAGAATGGAATTTGGCTCTGCCAACCCAATTATTATATGGAGTTTGACTCTGCTAACCCAATCATATTTAGAATGGAGTTTGACTCTGCCAACCCAATTTTTATGTGGAGTTTGGCTCTGCCAACCCAATTATTATGAGGAGTTTGGTTCCGCCAACCCACTCATGCTCAGAATATTGTCAGCTCTGCCGATACATTTGTGTTATATGGAGTTATGCTTCACCAACCCATATTATGATAACAGATTATATTGTGCTCAGTTTGGCTCTGCCATCACCACTTCATGCTTTATAGTTATATTATTTACATTAATGATAATTTAATATGTGCAATCATGAGGTTATTCCCACTGAGTGTATTTGACACACCCCTATTAAATATTATATGTAGGATCTTGGTGTTGGCATTCGATCGTTTGGTTAACGTGACCCGTTAGGGTTCCATGAATTTCTAACAAGCAGCGGAAGCAAGTAAACATGAAACGCATTACCTTTCACCAAGGGTTGATGTAGAGGTTGAATTATCGCTGGCAGTCTGCGCAGTCCCACGAGAATAGCCATAAGTTCCCCTTCTGATGTCGGAATTGAGTGATCTTTGTGCTCAGACGATCCTCTCTTCGTCGGCTTTCCATCAGTATATAATACATCAAAATCGAAGAACTATACGATTTTATATGAATTTTGGAACATGACGAACTGCAGCAGCAAACGACCTTCCGGTCTTCTGCTGTATGTCCCAAGTCCGATCTCGACGTCGTATGGGCGACGATCTACGAGACCTACTCAATCTGCTCTCAACCCTCATCACACGTGAATAATGAATTAGATTAGATTAGGGTTCCAGATAAGCTGAGGTGACTTATATACATGGGCTACAGCAGGAACCAGGAGGAGAAATTGGGTTGGGCCTCCATTGGGCTTAAGTATCCAAGCTTAGCCCAAAGCTTATACTTAAGTCCAATAATAATAATATATTCCACTAAAATATTATTATTGCACTACCGTACCAATCCCAAAATTACGTTTTGGACTCCTTCTTATTATGAGCCCGTTAGTCTCCCCATGTTTAAGATATACAATGTCCATTAATTAATTTAAGTTACTGACAACTCAATTAATTAATATCTCATCCAAGAGTAGTACCACTCAACCTCATTATCATGCCTGAATAAATTTCACCTGCAGGGTTTACATGATAATCCTTATGAGCTCCTCAAGGGGACATCATCAACCTATGACGGACACGGATTCCTTCTACAATCAACAGCACACCACAGAGACAGCACTACTTCCCAACTCACCGAGTTTATTGATTTAATTGTATGTAAATCTCACCCATTGATGAATTAAAGAAATACATACTGCCCTATGTGTCGAGGTTATTGTATAGGGATTAAGAGCACGAACTTCCATAATAACTGAGATCAAGTTCTCCTATAAGTCAGTATAAGTCGAACGATCTCAAGCGGTCCTGCTCAATACACACAAGAGCACTAATGTGATTCTATAGCCAAGACAAGCTAATACCAAACCACACTACAACCATCCCGATAGAGAGTCCCCGTCTATCTCGATTGTGAGCATCTGTTTATACTTTATAAGGAAACCGATAATATGATCTTCCGCGTGTTGTCGCACAACATATTATCTACAGTATAAAGTAAGTGGACTATTGCATCGAACATATAAATAAATTATAAGATGCAATCATTAGATCATATGATTCTCATTTCAAATTAATTGTTACAACATTGTTCATACAAAAAGCTAGACTTTTAGTATACAATCCAACAATCTCCCACTTATACTAAAAGACTATGCTGTCATGTCTTCCGCCATACATCTGATTCCCACTCCCACTACACGACCATTAAAAGCTCTCGCCTTAATATCCTTGTAAATGGATTTACTAGGTCATCATCCGATGCAATCTAGGCGACAACAACCTTTCCCTCATCATACGATTTCTCGTAACAGGTGGTACTTGCACTCAATGTGTTTAATTGCCTTATGGGCTCGTGATTCCTTCAAGTTTGCAACTGCACCAATATCATCAATATAAATTGTGATATCCTTGGGCAAACTTAGAAACACTTCGAAGTCCATCTTGAAGTTTCTAGAGTCATACAGATACTTTGGCTGCCTCAGAGGCTCCAATTTATCATCTTTCCATGATGGAGTCCGGAGTCTGAAATATATTTCTATATAACACTCCTCCACATTATGACTCAACTTCCTAAAATTAAACACATAACCTTGAGGTGGATTTACTGCCGTCCAATCTGACTAAAAAATCCGAATCTACGTAATCTACAAGAAGCAGTGAATTTACCCAGTAAGCTTACATATAATTTCCAGTCCTTCTCAGGCACTTCTTATATGTCTTACCACAGTTCATCATTCTTGTTCCGGGTTACGTTGATACCCACTGTTCATGCGTTCAGCAAAATAGATATCCATTCTCGCGCATAGCATTCCTAAGATTAAGCTTCCTTATTCGCCGAAGCATAAGGAACCGCTTTCATCACCTTTATCTTCCTTTTGTGTCTCAAGACATATTTTCTTAGATAAAGTCACTTGCTAAAACAAGTAAGGATCGTATCAATTCATGAAGCTTGAGACAAGCATAATATCCTTTCTTATGATCCGTATTACCGTGATCAAAAGGATATTTTTGCTCTTCTTAAGTCCTTCATTTCATACCGCTTTATTATCCATACACATACGCCCGACAATACTCTTTCATTGTCTCCAATGAGCAATATATCATCTACGTATAGTACAAGAAATACCACCACGTTTCCATCACTCTTTTCAATACACAAGACCCATCCGATCATTGATTAGATCCATGTCACTGGATTACCTCATCAAAACGGATGTTTCATGATCTTGAAGCTTGTTTTAGTCCATTAATGGACACTTTTAAGCTCACTATCACAATGCTCTTAGCTCTTTGCAATGAATTACTCTGGTTGCTTCACATAGATGTTTTCCTCAAGATTTCTAATCAGGAAAGCTGTCTTGACATCTATTTGCTATCCCTCATATTTTTTATGAGTAGCAACAGATAAAAGAGTCCGGATCAACATAAGCATAGCTACTGGCGAATAGGTTTTCTCATAATCGAACCCTTTCTTTCTGAGTATACCTTTTCCCAACAAGCTTGCTTCCAAGGTTTTCACCTTATTCTATGATCCTCTTTTATTCTTGCATGCCTGCTTCCAATGGCTTTTACGCCATTTAGCGGTTCAACAAGCATCCACACCTAATTTCAAATCGTTCTATTTTAATATTCATTGCACTTTGCTAGGATTAGGCATTTCTAACTTGTAGTGCTTCGTCGTATCCGTGGGTCCATTTCATGTTTGCGAGGGACCAAGTCTCACGACTTTCCCAAAACATGTATCTTACAAGTTGTCGAAGAACCCTCCCACTACGACAAGGCACTACATGCAATTGTATATCAGACGTGACACGCGTTGCAGTTTACCTTGTGGTATATCCTCTTGTACACTTGGTACTTATACTTTGTGCTTTCCTCTCACTTCCTTTAGAACAACTTATACATGGGTATTTGATTTATTACATAGTCCTTTTTTCAAAAATCTAGTGTTTATGTTAACAATCACTCTTCGATCTTGTGGACTAAATAAATCATCCTTCATTTTTCTAGGATATCCCACAAACAGAAAAACATTCTTACGAATTACTGTTCCTAGGGCATATCCATAAAATGAATTTAGTAATTCCAAATAATTCATCATCTATCTAATCACTACCATAAGAGTGCTATTCCTTCTATTCGTCACACCATTAAGGTGGGAAATTCATTTCCGAAGGTACCTTTCTCCTACTAGATTAGAAGACTCATTATTAATTACTATTTGTCGCATCCAGGGGATAAACATGATTTAAGAGTGTACAAATTGTTCACCAACGTACCATAACAGATTACAACTCTATCATTCATTATAATGACCATGTCATTTAAATGAAATGGAGTATCCATCTATTAATGCATAGAAACCGAAATCAAATTCTTTCTATGAAAATGTACGTAAAGACAATTTCATAAAATCAAACGTTTATTCATATCGTAAGATAAATAAACAACTCCCACTGCAACAGCCACTACTCTCATAGTATTATCCATGTATAAAATAATCTTATCCTCACTTAGTAATAAACATTTAGTGATTCCGGTATCTACACAATGTATAAGTAGGTGCCATCACTAATCATGCTTCAACGACTAGCAAGTAAGATTCTATCCTTGTTCACTCCTTTTATGAAATTGGATTTTCTTTACCACATGTTTTGTCAGAAGTTTCCCACCATATACAACCTCTTGTAATTCAGGAGAAACTTACTCAAAACATCTAGGAAATTATGGAGAATAAAATTGACTTATGTTTCCCCTTCAACTTCTATTCCATGTATCTAATTCATTCATCAACTTCAATCATGACCTACCGCCTTTTAACTTACTCAAGTATCCGAAGAGTTACATGAGACCATCATATTTCTATGAACTTCTCACCTATCCACTAGAGACTTTAATAGGCATCATGAACATCTTTAAGGGAGAACACATTTTTATTTTCTTAAGCAGTAAAATCAAAACCAAGATTCTTTTCTAATCATCTAATTTTGGACCAGTTAATATAATTTCTTTTAGTTAACAATAAGCGAGATAAAACCATTTGAAATTACAGAGAATCATAAATAAATATACCGATCAAATCTTCGAATTTTATCCTTTTATATTGATTCCCTCAAAACTGTATAAAAATAAAATTCACCGACATCTCAAGCACCGTGAGTCTGCAAGCCACGTTAGTGTGGACGTTTACAAACCCAAACATTTACAAGAGAAGGTTTTACCCATTAATTTCATTTGTCAACCTAACTTTATGACAAAATAATTAATAGTCGGTTCCTCTTTAGCCATGCAAATAATAGCAGTGACTCCGTTGGGGAGGATACTAATTATTTACACCTAAGTGTACACCATTATTTGATCCCAAGTCCACTGCGCGAGCTTGTGTGCCTTACAGTTGGAGAAGTACACACGCGCTCGGATAGCTTCCAACAATCATCAATTATAAGTTTGTATCAGTGTGCCCCACATAAACTCATCCGTTAGGGAGGAAGGCCTATTGCCAACACGCAAGTTCATGTACCACATTACAAACAATAATTATGTAATGAAGTCTGTACCAGTGATCCGTGAATAAACTCATCCGTTAGGGAGGAAGGCCTATTGCCAACACGCAAGTTTACTCACATCACTTACAAACCAATAATGGAGGTCGCGGGAATATTTACCAATCCCCTCTCCCACTTAGTAATTTAACACCGAGGGTTTTTACATGCATATGATATTCAGAATAAAATACGCAACGCTAGCATGCTTCTATTACGGCACATAAGGCAGTAAATCACAGAGAGTCATGCATACATATATAACAATAATCAATAATTAAATCAATCATTAACAGTTATATATCAGCGAATTCGATTGTTCGCCACCAGACACGAATATCAGCAAAGACTTCCAGACTATCAAATTTTCAAAATTTCCAGATTGTCCAATTTTCGAAACCATCGATATCGACCGTCGATGTCGTCCAGATTATCAAAATCATCGATATCGACTAGATTATCAAATATTCGAAAAACATCAAGATTATCAAAATTCCGAAACTATCGATATCGATCGTCATATCGTCCAGATTATCAAAATCATCGATATAAACGAGCAACCATATATAACAATAATAGATAATTAAATCAATTATGTCAGTTATATATTAGGAATCAATTCAACATCCATATATAACAATAATAGACAATCAATTATAGCAGTTATATATTAGGAATTAATTCGACATTCATATATGACAATAATAGATTATTAAATCAATTATATCAGTCATATATTAGGAATTAATTCGACATTCATATATAACAATAATATACAATCTATTATGGCAGTTATATATTAGGAATTAGTTTTCTTAAAATTGGATGTCTTATCCAACACTCTAGCAATACATGCATATAATATACCAAATATAATACGCAATCTAGCATGCTTCTATATAAGACAATAAATCATAGAGATCAGACATCCATATATATATATATATATATATAACAATAATAGACAATTAAATCAATTATGACAGTTATATATATTAGGAATAAAAACTCCTCTAAATTTTAATGTCTTGTCCGACACTCCTACTGTGGAATCGATGCCTTACGCAACAAGCAGGATTGCTTGTGCCCCAAGACATCCATCATCATATCCCACCGCCAATTATGTCAGGGAGCATCCCAACTGCCTTGACGAGCGCCCCTCGCCCGGACTGTCGCTCGTCCAAGGGCCTACTTGCATGGAACCAAGTTCAGCCCAACGCGCAACACCAAACTACACCAACTGTCGTTCGTAGTTCGAAACTGAAAGAACCTCAGAATCAAATCTCCACCGTCCAGAATCTACTACTGTAAGTCCTAAACATTTTGTCCAAATTACAGATCGATCCAACGGTTATTTTCTGAGAAACGGCACTTTTCCCTCGACTGCGCAAAACAGAATCGCCCAAATATCTGCTTCTGTTTTCAGCGTACTCCCAGCAAGAAAAAGCTCCAAATTCGATCTCCACCGTTCAGAATGTACATCCACAATTCTGAACGTGCTGACCAAATTACAGATCAATCCGACCGTTGAAACTCTGGTTATTGCCTCTGCAATATCACTACGCTGGATTTTCTCTCAAAAGCGTGATTCTATTTTTGCCCTCTCTTTCTTCCTTGCATGTGAAATTGACAAACAATTTTCGTCGAATCCTCTCACACACAACCATGGACGAATAGATATGATATAGGGTATATATTACATAGGAATATTCATGGTTTGCGCAATAAAACCAAAACCCTAAACATGTGATCCTAATTCCGAAAAATTAATCACATAAGCCCTAGCCTAACGTGTCACGCTTCACCACGAAACCTGGCTCTGATACCAATTGTTGGCATTCGATCATTTGGTTAACGTGACCCGTTAGGGTTCCATGAATTTCTAACAAGCAGCGGAAGCAAGTAAACATGAAACGCATTACCTTTCACCAAGGGTTGATGTAGAGGTTGAATTATCGCTGGCAGTCTGCGCAGTCCCACGAGAATAGCCATAAGTTCCTCTTTTGATGTCGGAATTGAGTGATCTTTATGCTCAGACGATCCTCTCTTCGTCGGCTTTCCATCAGTATATAATACATCAAAATCGAAGAACTATACGATTTTATATGAATTTTGGAACATGACGAACTGCAGCAGCAAACGACCTTCCGGTCTTCTGCTGTATGTCCCAAGTCCGATCTCGACGTCGTGTGGGCGACGATCTACGAGACCTACTCAATCTGCTCTCAACCCTCATCACACGTGAATAATGAATTAGATTAGATTAGGGTTCCAGATAAGCTGAGGTGACTTATATACATGGGCTACAGCAGGGACCAGGAGGAGAAATTGGGTTGGGCCTCCATTGGGCTTAAGTATCCAAGCTTAGCCCAAAGCTTATACTTAAGTCCAATAATAATAATATATTCCACTAAAATATTATTATTGCACTACCGTACCAATCCCAAAATTACGTTTTGGGCTCCTTCTTATTATGAGCCCGTTAGTCTCCCCATGTTTAAGATATACAATGTCCATTAATTAATTTAAGTTACTGACAACTCAATTAATTAATATCTCATCCAAGAGTAGTACCACTCAACCTCATTATCATGCCGGAATAAATTCCACCTGCAGGGTTTACATGATAATCCTTATGAGCTCCTCAAGGGGACATCATCAACCTATGACGGACACGGATTCCTTCTACAATCAACAGCACACCATAGAGACAACACTACTTCCCAACTCACCGAGTTTATTGATTTAATTGCATGTAAATCTCACCCATTGATGAATCAAAGAAATACATACTGCCCTATGTGTCGAGGTTATTGTATAGGGATTAAGAGCACGAACTTCCATAATAACTGAGATCAAGTTCTCCTATAAGTCAGTATAAGTCGAACGATCTCAAGCGGTCCTGCTCAATACACACAAGTGCACTAATGTGATTCTATAGCCAAGACAAGCTAATACTAAACCACACTACAACCATCCCGATAGAGAGTCCCCGTCTATCTCGATTGTGAGCATCTGTTTATACTTTATAAGGAAACCGATAATATGATCTTCCGCGTGTTGTCGCACAACATATTATCTACAGTATAAAGTAAGTGGACTATTGCATCGAACATATAAATAAATTATAAAATGCAATCATTTGATCATATCATTCTCATTTCAAATTAATTGTTACAACATTGTTCATACAAAAAGCTAGACTTTTAGTATACAATCCAACACTTGGGACGGACGGTTGATCCAGGATGATGTGGCCAAATAAATAAAAGAAAATAATTTATATTTTTGAAAACTTCTTTGAGTTGTAATAATACTACTATCAAATTCAGGATTTTTAATATTTAAATAAAATTTCACCATGGTTTTATTCTATCTATATGTATTTCTTTATATATCTACAAAAAAAATAGTTTTATATTTAAGTCAGGTCGTTATAGAGTGGTATTAGAGCATGCATTAGATTCTGCCGACTTATTTAATAAAACGACATAATCTTTAAGTGGTCATATCCCAGATTAACTATCCATATCGAACCTAATTTATATAGAATATAGAACTTATCACTTAATGGTCCATGCACTTTCAGTTATAAGTTTGTCTAAACTTCTAGAAGGCCTATATCATATGTTTAGAAGTTCCCACCTTCATAATTTTTTACAAAAAATGAAATATTGTTACGTGTTCTAAGAACAATGTATCTATTTTATGATTTCATCCCATATGGTGTCTCATGATAAAACTTCATTTGAAATCATAGGATGGCCCGTAATGAATTTCTTAGACGTTTTTATTAAACTACGTACTAGTATAAAGGAGAAAACATTAGAAACTACGTAGATCGATTGAGAGGGCATAGAAAGATGGCAATGGAAGAGGGGGTCAATCAGAATGAGCTATTTAGCAGCTTCAGTTCTCTTAAGAGAAAGTGTACGTCGAAAATTCAGAAATGTCTCCCGTTCTGTATTTAATGATCTGGTTACCCTTGATTCTATATGATCTGGTTACCATTGATTCTATATGATCTGGTTACCATTGATTCTATCTACGGACCAGTCATAAATTTTAATTAGATTGTGACAAGCTAATTAAGGCAATTGAAAATCAGGCATGCAGTGTGGAGGAAGTTAAGAAATGGGAGGCAAAAGCTCAGACCGATGAGAAAAAGGCAACTTATTGAAATTAAAAGTCAATAGAGCTAAAAAAATTGGCAGATGAAGCAGACCTACGCGCAAATGACTACAACCAGCAAGCTAAACATACCAAAGGACTTGCAGGATTGTACCGAGAGGATGGAAGAATTGAAGGTTCCTACAACAAATCTAATCCCATGACATGGTATCACAGTATGATGAGAGATGAAGGGTCAATCGTACATGGAACGTCTTTTATAGGTAACCCTTCAATCCCAAACTACGATAATAACATGGAAGGACAAGATAGTGTCAGATAAGTTACTTCAAATTTTTCGGGTTCTAGTATACCACCCTACATCCCGTAGTTAATAAAGTTATCCTATAAATAAAAGCAATCCTTTTTTATGTATATTTAGTCAGTCCTTAAAATCTTATGCTTTAATTGTCCATGTAAAGAGCATAAATCTTTTTGTTGAAAAAAAAATTCATTTATAAAAGTTTGAGTTGAATTCCAATTTCTTCTCGTTCTTTATAAGAATACTTGTCAAATGAATTTTATATGTTTAATTTAATTCTTCTTTGTCCTAAATGTCGTTTATGTAAGAAATATATATATATATATATATATATATATATATATATATTATTAAGGAATAGTGTATTATAATAATTAAAAAATTTCTTACTTGATAAGAAAAGGTTGATGTGGACAATCAGATAAGTTTGGATATACAAGTGAAGGAGATTTGATTTGTTATACAGTTAAAATTTTATCTAATTAACCCAATTACCTCCTATATATAAACATACTTATCTTCTTGCCACTGTTAGGGGAGATTTACAGGAGAGGTGAGGTGAGTTCATACATGCACAAGTATATATATATATATATATATATATATATATATATATATATATATATATATATATATATATATATATGAACTCACACGCTTGCACACACACATATATATAAATATATATCACGGACATACTAACTCCTTTATTATCTTCTTTTTAGTAATTTTTTTATCATGTTATATATCATAATGATCGTCTCGAAGCGTAGATTCTATATATATAACTCTTTTGTGAAATGGATTTCGTATAAGTAAGAAAAACTCTGTCGAAACTTTTAATCCTTTAATTGCATAATTGTTTTGGTGTGACATAGCTTTGATATTATAAGCCATTTTGAAGCCCTCCTCACGAGGATCACAAACATATAATTAGTTCTGAGTTTGGACGTGAAATGAAGAAGATGAAAAGAAACCCACTTCGAGTTAAAATTTTGTCCTCTTTAAACTTTGTTATTTTCATGAAAAATTGGTATGCATGTGATCCTCACCTTGCGAGAACTCCATACGTACTTTTGGATTTTCAAACGGAGTTGTATAACTCAAGTTGGGTCATTTTGTAATAAGGTTAAAATTTAGGGTAAGTTTAAACGAGAATTTAATATAATGCAGGGTCTTAATTGCAATTTCTAAAAGTATATTAATATCTTTAATATACTAAAAAATAGAGTTTAATTTTTCTGAGGTGTCGCCTCCAGAATTATTCTCAATTATATATTTTTTTTAAATTCTTAATTTTTAATAATTATTTTACGAGCACATCTTAATTAATATATTTATTTATTATAATTAATAGGATCCTATTCATAATACATATATCATGCTATTTACTTAATATATATATTTATTTAATATATCCTGTTATTTACATATATCCTGCTATTTACATCTATCCTGCTATTCATAATACATATATCCTATTATATATATATATATATATATATATATATATATCTTAAGTATACTATAGCATAAATTTTTCTTGATGACGTGTCGTCTCCAGAGCGCTCTAATATAATGTGTAATTTTCACAAATTTTTTATTTTTTAATATTTTTTTTAATATTTTCCTTATTTACTTTTACTTAACTTCCTTATTTAATATTTTATTTTTTAAATAATGTGTTACTTATTTTTAATAATAATTAAATTTTTAATATTTTATTTATATATTTAGGTATCATTAAGTAATTACTAAATCTTTTAATTCAATCATTAATACTATTAATTTACAAGTGCTTGCCAAAAATATATTTTTTTAAATTTTGAGGTGGTGGCGTGATGAGTGATATTTTCACTTAGATTTTAGTGTCTTTTTATGTCAATTTTCGTATTATTTTATCCGTATTTATGTGTTATTTGTATCACTTCTAATTAATTTTGATTTGGATTGAATGGATTAGCATGCTACTTTATGTGTTATGTTTTGGGAAGTTTACTTTTCAATCAAAGGTTGGGATGATTGTGAGCTTAATTGTCATAGATGATATAGAATGTGTGCTTTATTGTTAATGATGATGATTTTTATTCTTGCATATTATGTGTTTTTGTTTTGTTTCTTGTTTTTTGAGTCTTTATTTTATGTTTTGTGTGTTTTCTTATTTTTGTCTTGGTATGTTTGGTGGTTTGTTTAAGGATGTCGTGAGTCATTTTTGAATATGAGTGATGACATGTTGTTGTGATAAGTGATGACAAGTTATGATTAAAAATCTCTACACTTTCGAATTGTGACATGTTTTATTTAACTTGTTCAATTTTAAGATGATGTGGTGTAATAAGTCCTTAAGGTACGAGCACAAGCTTATGAGCGTTTGAGCCTCAACCGTGCATACATGGTATTTTTTCTTCATGAGTGGATCGATTGAGTTTTGATAAGTTAGAACTTGCTCAAGGACTATAGGAACGAGCCCAATTTGTGGAGATTAGTGAAATGATCTAAGGCCATCCTTGTCATTTATAGTCATTGCCAAATATTTTCTTACCATGAACATCATCCCTAGTCAACCACTTTGAGCCTTAAAACCATTTTATTGTGAATTTAGCATATTACAAGCCTTGATTACACACATGAGTCTTATATATTTACCCTTTTGTGTGAGTGATTGAGGAGATGGTAGTTAGAAAGGTTTGATGAGAAAGCAAAACGAAGAAAGGAAATGGTAAACAAGTAAGAAAAAAAGGATGAAAAGAGCAAAACCAAGAGTGAACATTCAACCTCAAAACAAGAAAAATTAGCAAAGCAACAACAAGATGCTCAAGAAAATAAAAATCCAAAGAAGGAAGCATGCATTAAAAGAAGCTCAATTCAAGGAAAGTTGATGATTAGTGCTTGTGATCATTAAAGAAAAGAAAGGAAGAAAGAAATTGTTAAGGAATGGAAGAAAGTAGCTACCTCTTCGATTACTTACACATGATGAGTCACTCTTACCTAAATTCTTCCTACCATACCAAAGAGCCTATCATTACATCCTTAATTAAAGACTTTTTTGATCACTAATGGAAACTTTGGCGATTTGTGAATGTAGTCCACGAGCAAGCTTATATCGAGTCGAGCCAATCGATTGATGAGTATTGTTTTACCACTTTAAAGATTGTTGAGTGACATTTATAACCTATGTGAGGCTTGGACTAAAAAGGGAGTATATTACACTTTTATTCTCTTTAGATTGAACTTGTTAATTTTTCATGTTATGAGTTTAATGTTGTAGGATGACTTAGCATAAATTGTAAATCTTATTGCTATCGATGTATTATTACTTATGTTCGTTTAGTCTTTTCCTATGTGAAAATCTCACCCCTTGGTTTATCATTTTCGTTGTTTGGGGACGCACAACACTTTAAGTTTGAGTGTGTGATGAGTGATATTTTCACCTAGATTTTAGTGTCTTTTTATGTCCATTTTTGTATTATTTTATCCATATTTATGTGTTATTTAGTTGTGTTTTGTATTTTTATTGAATGAGCTTAAACCTATGATAAGAAAGATGTAGGAAAAAATGGATCTCAATTCGGATTTGAAACAAAAGAGAATGAGCCGAAACAAAATATGAAAAATAGGGGCATGCACCAACACGGGCCGTGTACGGAACACGGCCCTGTAAGAGATGGCCGTGTGCCGACATTAATTCATCCAATACGACCATCACGTGTCCGCGTTACAGCACACGGGCTGTGTTGTAGCACACGACCCATGCTGCGTAACATGGCCCTGTACATCTTGGACGTGCAGCGACATCAATTCACCCAAAACGGCCACCTTGTGACCGTGTTACAGAGCACGACTCGTGTTGTGTAAAAATCTGCTAAAAATTTCAGAATCTTCTAGAAGCTTCCCAAGGGGTGTAAATACCCAATAATTCAATATTTGATCAGATTTTTCGAAGGGTTTCACTCCTACACCTAGATCACACACAATTTCGTCCATTTTATATCATCATCTTCATCCATTCTTCATCATTTGGATCTACCATCATCCCACCATAAATTTCTACATCCAATTGAAGGAAAAGGACCAAGGACGAAAGAAAAGTGCAAAGAAGGGAAGGAGATCACCATTGAAGATAGATCAAGGGAGTTTCCATTCAATCTTTGTATTAAACCTCATAGTTTTATCATGATTTGTGAGGATTTAATTGTCTATGTTAATTTCTTTATGAATATGGTAGGCTAATCTCCCTTGTTAGATTAGCAACATGAGAGTTGTTGGATAATTTTTGGATTTGTGTATTTGAATTCATATGTTGATTGGATCTATGGCTTTCTATCATTGTTTATCAATTGTTTGATTTGTTTTGTTGATTTGTGTGTTTAGTTGTTCTAGATATATGATTAGATTGAGAAATCAATTATATGCTTCGGATAATTAAGCGAATCATTTCATCAAACACTTCATGTGCATTATAAATTGTAAAGAGATTGAAAAATCCTTTAGAGTTTAAAATCCTTTGATAGGACATATGGTTGGTTTGATTGAGAAATTGATTAATTATGTGAAGGGACTCTTAATTGAACTTAGTACCTAGTTGGAATAGTTTAATTGAGAACCAACCTTTAAGCTCTTTTGAGATTGTGAAAATGATCTGCATCCTATACATTTCGAGAGGAAGTGTAGGTGATATATGTGTTGGCCCTTAATCTTAACCCTTGATACATATGAGTTTAATGCATGAATCCTTGAATTACAACTTCATTAGTGTTGTTAATCTCACTTTTACTCAACTTGAAAAATCACTCATTTCATCCATCTACTTTGTTTGCTAATCATTGCTTGTTTGCTTGCTTTGATTGATTTAATTTCTTGTTTGATCAAACTACCCATTGATGATTCGTCTCTATAAAATTGCGATAAACGTGATCTCGCTTAAGCTCTAGCATCGACCTCTCTTTGGTTCGATAAATTCTTGAATTGGTCCACCCGACTACAAGTTATGGCTAATCACGGCGCCAAGTTGCTTCTTGAAAAATTTTATGTATGTGGCACTCCCACATTGATCCCACAATTAATATTTATTATATTTAATTTAATTTAAAATAATTAATATTTTGTAATCCAACCATTAATACATCTTAATTTAAATATTTAATAATCCTACCATTAATACATAATAATATTATTTTAAGTTTATATAAGTAATTTAATTTAATACTTTAAATATTTTTTTATTTAATCCATAAATTTTGTGTGAATTTTAAATTATTTATTTTCATTGGATTTTAAATTATTTATTTTCATATTTAGCATATACATTTTAATTAAGGTATGGTACAATCGATTTGTTATAAAGTTTTGGTAAATTATTTATTTTCATTGGATTTTAAATTATTTTATTTATTTTCATAATTTACAAGTGCTTGCCAATTTTTTTTTAAATTGTAAGATAGCGGCGCCACGTTGCTCCTTGAAAAATTTTGTGTATGTGACGTTCCCACGTTGATCCCGCAATTAATGTTTATTATATTTAATTTTATTTAAAATAATTAATATTTTATAATCCTACCATTAATACATCTTAATTTAAATATTTAATAATCCTACCATTAATACATAATAATATTATTTTAAATTTATATAAGTAATTTAATTTAATACTTTAAATATTTTTTTTATTTAATCCATAAATTTTGTGTGAATTTTAAATTATTTATTTTTATTGGATTTTAAATTATTTATTTTCATATTTAGCATATACATTTTAATTAAGGTATGATACAATCGATTAGTTATAAAGTTTAGGTAAATTTTGGTAAATTATTTATTTTCATTAGATTTTAAATTATTTATTTTCATATTTAGCATATATATTTTAATTAAGGTATGGTACAATCGTTATAAAGTTTTGATAAATTTATAGTATTATGTAATAATATTATTTTAAGTAATTTTCTTAATATTATTTTAAGTAATTTTCTTATAAAAGTTTATGTAAGTAGTTATATTTAATACTTTAAATATTTTTGATTTAATCTTTAAATTTGGTGTGTATTTTAAATTATTTATTTTCGTATTTAACATATAAATTTTAATTAAGGCATAGTACAATTGAATCAATTAGTTATAAAGTTTTGGTAAATTTACAGTATTATGTAATAATATTATTTTAAGTCATTTTCTTAATGTTATTTTAAGTAATTTTCTTATAAAAGTTTATGTAAGTAATTAAATTTAATACTTTAAATATTTTTGATTTAATCTGTAAATTTTGTGTGCTTTTTAAATTATTTATTTCCATTGAATATTAAAAATATTTATTTCCATATTTAGCATATAAATTTTAATTAAGGCATAGTACAATCGATTAGTTATAAATTTTTGGTAAATTTATGAAAAAACAAAAAACTTTTGTTGTTGTTTGATTATTTAAATTAAGTTTTAATAATTTTAGGAAAGATGGAGCATATTATTAAAATTTAATATTTTTAAAGTAATTTTGGTGTTGATTTTAAATTATTTATTACCATATTTATCATATAAATTCATTGTATATAAGTATATGACATAATACAATCGATCGATATTCATTTATAGTGAAATTTGTTTTACCTCCATTGCAATCTTTATACAGTTTCTTTTTTTCTTTATTAAATCATGTCATCAATTTATGATCTTGTGTCTGAAATTACTATGCAAAAGGAGACTTGGCGAATTAAAGTTAAATGCTTTGAAGCTTTGGATATCATACATTGATAATACAGGAAAAAATATACCTAGATTTGACTATGATGGATGAAAAGGTAAATTTTAGTTGATTATAATGATTAAATATTCTTTAAGTATATGGTATATTTTATATTTGCACAACTTTTAGATTATTAACATGATGAGGGCATTGATTTTTTCCTTCCTTCTTCCAATGCCCGAATGTGTTATGCTCCGCCAAACGCTATTGTGGCCTATGAATCGCAACTTGAGCTCGGCCTTCGGTTTCCTCTTCATACTTCATTCGGGACATTTTCAAGTTCTAGGGTATAGCCCTAGCTCAGTTGGCTCCCAACGACTGGGCTGCTATGATGGGAGTTTTAATTCTTTTTCGGAAGTAAAAATATTCCTTCTTGACCAGCTCTGAGATTAACTTCATGTAGCGACTTATCCCGAATAATAGGACAAAGGGATATTATTATTTGGTATCTCGTCATGTCAATCTTGTTGCTTTCCTACCCAGCTCGATTAAAGGGTGGAAGAATCCCTGGTTCTGGGTTCGTGGGCCATGGCGGTGGTCCGCCGTCTTTGATCTCGGGGATCCTTGAAATCCCACAGTGCTCCCTCGAAGCTCCTTCTTCAAGCCTGTTCTCAGTGCGTGTATGTCTTTTTCGGCTCTCTTCCTGTTATTTGGGAATTCTCTATTATTTCTCTTCTTTTGCTTTATGCAGTAGGTGAATCGTGTGCTCTCGAGATGTTGCCGGAAGGATTTCAAGACGCGCTCCGTCGTGTTTGCAAGCTCTCTGAGGACAAACAACAATACTAGCACGTTCTTACTGGAAAGAATCTTTTTCGAGCTGGACTTATTCCTCCATAGCTATGCCAGGTGATTTTCTGTGGTTACTTTCTCTTTTGCTGCACTCGTCGTATGTCTCTTTTTCCTATCCAGCTCTCCCTTTCATATTAACCTTCCTTCCTTTCGATTATGCTTAGGTGAAGAGAAGCACTTTATGCCCAATATTGCTCGTATTGCTACTATCCCCTCTGCCCGTCAGCAGGCTGCGCTAAACAAGGGGAAAAAGAAGGTTTCTAAGATATTTTCCCAAAATTTTTCTGGAGCCCCTCTTGCCATACAGCCCCTTACGTCTGTCAGGATTGAAGAGCCTTCGCATTTTATTTCCTTGAGATTAAATGCCGACATCATCCGAGGATCGGCTATGGGTCCTGGAGAGAAAGTTTCTAAAAAGGCCCCTCGAGCCCTGAAGTCTAAAAAAGAGGGGTCTAAGGCCGTTGCTGCTAAATATGTTCCCCCTAAATGGAAGTATAGGTTGTTGGATGAAAGTTCCAAGGAAGGTACCCAAGATAGTACTGCTCTCATCGTACGTCCCTCGAAGAAGATTAGAGATGATACTGTTGGTGCTGCTGCTGACGGTTCCTCCGCTGCGCCTGGCACCGCCCCTCGGAAGACCATAGAAGTTTGTGACATCAGCTCTTCTCCCTCTCCTGAAGCCTTTGTTCGGTCTCCTTTAGTCATTCTCGGTCAACCAGGTAGCTGTACTCCGTCCACCCTTCAGCAGACTCCGGATGGTACTTCTAGTGAGCTGGCCTTTCGTTGTTCTCCCTCCGAGATATGGCGATATTATCGAGGAAAGATCCCTTTGTGTTTTTGGGAACATGGCGAATCTTCTACTGAGGGTGCCTCCTCTGCTCTGCCCTTGTTGGATGATGCTACTCCATTTCTTCTAATAGATTCGATTGCTGATCAGGAACTCCTACAGAAGTATGGACACTTGGATGAGGCTGGGAAAAGCTTCCTTCGTACTTAGGAGCTTCTATTTGATTTTGATGCTCCAGCATGTTTGGCTCGTGCTGCCATTTTTCCTTTCAAAGGTTGTACCCGAGAGCTTCTTGGTCATATGGAGAATATGTCTGCCGAGGATTTCCTTCATAGTATCGCCAACTACCTTGGCCAAAAAGCACTTCACACTGCTAATGCTCTGCACTGCATTTCTGAGTTGGAACGACGTGACTTCCGTTTGCAAGACGAGGTCACTTCGCTCATTCAAAAGGCGAAGGATCAGGAGAAGAAAGCATTTGAGGTGAGCACTGTCGAGGCACTAATTCAAGGAAAGTTGAGGGTTGAGCAAGATAAGAAGGCTGAGCTCCAGGAGAATTTTGAGACCCTTCGTGCTCGGTATGACACTTTATTGATTAACTCCAAAAAGGAGAAGAGTACTCTGGAGCTTCAAAATAAGGTACTTTCGGACAAGGTTGCGGCCTTGGAGGGCGAAGGAAGACCAATTCTGAGCTGATCTGTCCTGAATCCAGAACAGTCTTCACGCCCTCCAGATATCTTTTGAACAAGAGCTTGAGAGAGTATAGTAGAAAAAGAAGCATTGGAGACGTCGTCTGCTCAGAAGATTAGGGCCGCTGAGGATGTTGTCACCGAAGTCCTAAGGGAACGAGATGAGGCCATGGCCGAATTAAATCGTGTGAAGGATGCGTTCTTCTTATCAGAGGCTGATATCCTCTGTTATAGAGAGGTCATTGTTCTGAAAGCTAAAATATTCTATTTCTGCTCTTCTGCTGCCGCTCTGGCAAAGGCCTCTTCTGAGAAACCTTATCCTGATTGTCTCGACGACATGCATGGTATCCTTCGCTGAGCTCTCAGTGAAGAGAAAATGCCTCCGGTGGAGTCTTTAAAAGGTGATCTTGATTTCGGGGTATTTGGCGAATATTTTAACTTTATTTCTAACATCCCCAAGGAGTCTTCCGAAGAGTCTGAGGAACATAGATCAAATGAGGAATTCACCGATGGTGTCTTGGATCTTGCTGCGGTTGATTCCAGGGCTGAAGACCCTCTTGTCAAACTTTCCACCAAATCTGTAGGGGTACCTGTCCGAGAGGCATCCACTGAGACTGAACCCCCCGAATCCAGTGATGCACGTGCTTCCAGTCAAGTTGTTATTGCCAGGGCCTTCGAATCTCTGCCTTTTGAGACTGCTACACCTCCCAAAGTTCTTTTGATCCCAGAGGCTACTCTCCCTATGGGTAGTACTAGGGTGGTTGATATCTTATTAGGGCCGACGATCTCCGAGGTCCCTTTAGGTGTCTCCGAGGAAGTGCCACTTAAAAGTGGGGGCTCGAAGTTTACAGATGCTGTTGATTCCGAAACCCTCCTGGCTGCTGGCTGATTGATAAAGTCTTACCGAGCCCCTAGAGTTAAATCGGATGTATCTTCTTTATTGAAGTTTATTCTGAACATTCTGTGTATATTTATCTTTCTTCGAGTAATAGGACTTTTGGTGATTCCCACCTCGTTTGTAATCCACCTCTTATGAATGGAATATTTTTTCTTCATTATTGGTAAGTCTCGCGAGAGTATTCTGGTAATTTACTTTTATTTTAGAGCATAACTGCCATTTTCTGACGTGGGTTGTCATGTCTTTAGTCAGGCGCTACGTGGATTAATCTGGATCTTCCATCTTTCTTGGAAGTTGTAAAGTCCCTCTGTCCCAGCCATTGGATCTTAGCTATTTTTTGTCCATTATTTCCAGTAATAATAAGTGCTACTCTTCGATTTTGTCTGACAACTTCCGTTTTGGTTTTTTGAAATTCAAATCCTTCGTATCCTTTGCATAGATCCTTGCATTTCCCTTCAACTGCTTCCCCCAATATTCTTACGATTTTTAAAATCTTCCTTATCTCTTCTTCCTATAAGCCCTAGTTCTTGCTTCTCTCTTTAATAGAAGATGTCTGGTGAAGGTACTCCCTCCACGCCTGACGTTCAGGAGGTGAATACTTCCGATTCTATGCCTTGCACCACGTGTGGCTTGGCGTCCGTAGTTCAAATCATCTTTGCAGGATGCCGCGTCCCAATTTGAGGGACTTGTCTACTTCATCTTCCTCAGGTTGTAACTAGGTTTGCGTTCCCTCTCTTGATCGGTAGCAGGTCAATGTCGTGCCGGTTGTAGGTGCTGGTGGTGCGTCGATACTCATCGATGAGAATTTAGGTGCCATTTTGCCTTTGAATGTGCGAGATTATCTTCCAGTTCGTCGAGATATCGGTGATTTGGGGGCAGCTCATCAAGGGATGGCTCAGTGGCTCGGCTGGGTGCTACCCTCTAGGTTGTCCCTTGGGCATTTGGAAGAACTCCACCAGTTGTATGGTAATCCTAATGATACTTTCGAGCTTCCCTTAAGTGGTGTTCCCATTTTCGATCCCCCTCCTGGTTGTATGCCTTTTACTATTCTCTTTTTCTTGTCGGTCTGCGTCTCCCTATCCCCCCTGTTATTGGTTTGTTATTACAGAGGTAGGATATGGCCATAAGTCAATTGTTGCCTTCCTCCTAGTTACGTTTGATATCCACTATGTCGCTGTTTCATGTGCTAGGTCATACCATTCGAGACCCTTTCGAACTTGAGTTCCTTTTCTTTTATGCTCTGTCTGGTCGTTCCGGTGGCTTCTTCCATTTACTTTCTCGTAATAACTATCATTTCGTGGTGATAATCAAATCATATTATAATATTCTAAAATCATAAGTTAATATATCATTTATCAAACTTAGAAAAAAAAATATTTCATCCGTCCCATTCAATCTTTACATATTTTTAATTTGGGTGTCCCATTTTAATCTTTACATTTCTCTTTTTAGTAAATGGACCCGCTCAAATTAATTATTTCTCTCTCCATACACCCACACATCACACTAATACACCTACGTAATTTATATTAAAATATTATTTCTCTCATCTCACTACATATGAGAATACTACATTTGTTAATTTACAAGCAAAAAGCAAATGTAAAGTTTGAAACGGGATGGAGTAAATATACTTTAGTTATCAATAAGCATACTTTACCTATATAATAATTATATTTCACAGCGTCATACATAAATAAAATCTCACGATATACTCTGTCTTATATAATATGTGGAGTATCAAATGGAATACGATCCAAATGGTACATTGGAAATTAATTGATTATAGTTATTTGTCATAGACATCACATCCTTTCAATATTTGTGCAGGTAAGACTACTCAAAGGCACCAGAATAACTGCACTAATTAATGGCTTTTATTCAATATAGGTTAAATTGTTATTTCATGTGTAAGATTAACAAGGTGTTACACCGCCAGGGGTATTTCTTCTGTTATTTCATTTATTTATCATTTCTTGTGCCACTAGTTATATGCTCGAAACATAAAACAGGGAGAAATCTAGCTATTGCTCACTATATTTGTTTTCGATTTACTTAGTTTTGAAAACTAATGAATAGTAGTAAGTAAATTCTTCTGTGCATCCGGGTGGACCGTGCACTCACATTCAAAAACTTATAACTAATGAATAAAATCATGGAGCATACACTAATTGATAAAAAAAAATTATTTGTTTTGTTAGCGAATTTTTGTTATTATTTTTTAATAGAAAATTGAATATAAAAATATTATACAATTATTAAGAAATACAAATATACTATTAAATAAAAATTAATACATATATGAGTGCGCGCGGGGTGCACATGGTATCAAATTATAGTAGTATATGTTTGTTTTGGATTTTGGGTAGCATAAATTTTAATTGAGATAGTTACTAGTAGGTACACTACATATGTGAAACATACTATTAGATACACAAACCTAAAATCCTTACTTTTAACCACATTATTTCATTGTTTATTGCATTTTTTACCCTAATTCTAATTAAATGTACGAAATATAAATTTTTTTTCCAACTCCCATTTCTCACTTAATTTCCGCAATTGATGGCATTTATCCCCCAAATCTTGCACGGAACGTATTCTGAGTAAATGTGTAACACCCGAATATTTCAAAAATCTTAAGTTTTACTTTAAAATAAAACGACTCCATAAATATATTTTATCTTAATTACTAAATATTACATGTTTATCTATAATAATAATAATATTGGATGATGTTTATCCAAAGTAAATGGATATGATTGGATGATGTCTATCTATAATAAAAGGATAAGAATGGATGATGTCTATTTATAATGAATGGATAAAATTGAATGTTGTTTATTCATAATAATAATAAAAAAATTTTAATAATAAAATATTATGATAATAAATTATTAAGTTTGGGTTAATTACCCCTATATATAGGTTTGAGTTAAATTGGGGTAATTCACCCCTAAATAACCAACGACAATGGATGGAGAGAGGGGGAGGGAGGGAGGGAGGGAGGAAGAGAGAGAACGTCCAGAAGTCAACGGTGTGTTCATATTACCTATTCTTTTCACATTATATATTAAAATGATCCTCTCGTCACGTAAACTCCAAATATTAAAACTATTTATTATTTTGATATTTTATTAGTTAGATATATCTTCCTATAAGCTCGTACGTTCTGACATTCCGCCAACGAGGATGAAACCTTATAGTTTATACCTTAAAATGTTCGTCTCGTAGCGTGGATACCAAACACTAAAGTTGTTTATTGTTTCAGTGTCTTAAATGTTAGATATTTTTTGTTGAAATTTTAATATCAACTTCCGTTTCGGTAAACATGGTACCTTGCGTTATACACCCTTTTTAAACAGACCACACAAGGATCACAACCGTATAATTAGTTTTGAGGCCCTAGTCTTACCAGGAACTCAACAGTACTTTCGGGTTGAAATAGGAATTATATAAGTTTAGTTGGGACAATTTGCAATAAGGATAAAATTTAGGGAATGCAAAATGAGAATTTGATAAATAGTAAGGACTAAAGTGTAAATGTAATAAATTTATTATTATATAAACTTTTAATCAAACATTTCCAAAATTCATAAAATATTATGTTTTATAATAATAATAATAATAATATAATATTATTATTATTATTATACAATTTTATCTTATTCTTATTAATAGCTTCATGCTTTTAAACCTTACATATTTATTAATTTAAGTGAAATTTTTGTCCTATATTTTACTTAACTTATATACACTTATTGTAGGTCACTACAACCAAGATAAGGTGGGAATTTAATTCTACTCTTCACCGAGTTTAACCTTCTATGTTATGATTGCCTCATTAAATTTTATTATGTACGTAATAGGTGTTAGGCCTCGGCCTGCACTATCAGATTAAATGGTTAGTTTGGCTCGGCCAACACCATTATTAATTTATTATCATGTGTAGTTTGACTTTGCCAACCCAATCACATTCAAAATGGAGTTTGGCTCTGTCAACCTAACTATAATGTGGAGTTTAGCTCTACCAACCCAATCATGTTCAGAATGGAATTTGGCTCTGCCAACCCAATTATATATGGAGTTTGACTCTGCTAACCCAATCATGTTTAGAATGGAGTTTGACTCTGCCAACCCAATTATTATGTGGAGTTTGGCTCTGCCAACCCAATTATTATGAGGAGTTTGGTTCTACCAACCCACTCATGCTCAGAATATTGTCAGCTCTGCCGATACATTTGTATTATATGGAGTTATGCTTCACCAACCCATATTATGATGACAGATTATATTGTGCTCAGTTTGGCTCTGCCATCACCACTTCATGCTTTATAGTTATATTATTTACATTAACGATAATTTAATATGTGCAATCATGAGGTTATTCCCACTGAGTGTATTTGACACACTCACCCCTATTAAATATTAGATGTAGGATCTCGGGACGGATGGTTGATCAAGGATGATGTGGTCAAATAAATAAAAGAAAATAATTTATATTTTTGAAAATTTCTTTGAGTTGTAATAATACTACTATCAAATTCATGATTTTTAATATTTAAATAAAATTCCGCCATGGTTTTATTCTATCTATATGTATTTCTATATATATCTACAAAAAAAGTAGTTTTATATTTAAGTCTGGTCGTTATAGAGTGGTATTAGAGCAGGCATTAGATTCTGCCCACTTATTTAATAAAACGACATAATCTTTAAGTGGTCATATCCCAGATTAACTATCCATATCGAACCTGATTTATATAGAATATAGAACTTATCTCTTAATGGTCCATGCACTTTCAGTTATAAGTTTGTCTAAACTTCTAGAAGGCTTATATCATATGTTTAGAAGTTCCCACCTTCATAATTTTTTACAAAAAAAAAATATTGTTACGTGTTCTAAGAACAATGTATCTATTTTATGATTTCATCTCATATGGTGTCTCATGATAAAACTTCATTTGAAATCATAGGATGGCCCATAATGAATTTCTTAGACGTTTTTATTAAACTACGTACTAGTATGAAGGAGAAAACATTAGAAACTACGTAGATCGATTGAGAGGGCATAGAAAGATGGCAATGGAAGAGGGTGTCAATCAGAATGAGCTATTTAGCAGCTTCAGTTCTCTTAAGAGAAAGTGTACGTCGAAAATTCAGAAATATCTCCCGTTCTGTATTTAATGATCTTGTTACCCTTGATTCTATATGATCTGGTTACCATTGATTCTATCTACGGACCAGTCATAAATTTTAATTAGTATTGTGACAAGCTAATTAAGGCAATTGAAAATTAGGCATATAGTGTGGAGGAAGTTAAGAAATGGGAGGCAAAGCTCAGACCGATGAGAAAAAGGCAACTTATTGAAATCAAAAGGCAATAGAGCTAAAAAAATTGGCAGATGAAGCAGACCTACGCGCAAATGACTACAACCAGCAAGCTAAACATACCAAAGGACTTGCAGGATTGTACCGAGAGGATGGAAGAATTGAAGGTTCCTACAACAAATCTAGTCCCATGACATGGTATCACAGTATGATGAGAGATGAAGGGTCAATCGTACATGGAACGTCTTTTATATGTAACCCTTCAATCCCAAACTACGATAATAACATGGAAGGACAAGATAGTGTCAGATAAGTTACTTCAAATTTTTCGGGTTCTAGTATACCACCCTACATCCCGTAGTTAAAAAAGTTATCCAATAAAAAAAAGCAATCCTTTTTTTATGTATATTTAGTCAGTCCTTAAAATCTTATGCTTTAATTGTCCATGTAAAGAGCATAAATCTTTTTGTTGAAAAAAAAATTCATTTATAAAAGTTTGAGTTGAATTCCAATTTCTTCTCATTCTTTATAAGAATACTTGTCAAATGAATTTTATATGTTTAATTTAATTCTTCTTTGTCCTAAATGTTGTTTATGTAAGAAATATATATATATATATATATATATATATATATATATATATATATATATATATATATATATATATATATTATTAAGGAATAGTATATTATAATAATTAAAAAAATTTTTACTTGATAAGAAAAGGTTGATGTGGACAATCAGATAAGTTTGGATATACAAGTAAAGGAGATTTGATTTGTTATACAGTTAAAATTTTATCTAATTAACCCAATTACCTCCTATATAAATACATACTTATCTTCTTGCCACTGTTAGTGGAGATTTACAGGAGAGGTGCGGTGAGTTCATACATGCACAAGTATATATATATATATATATATATATATATATATATATATATATATATATATATATATATATATATGTGTGTGTGTGAACTCACACTCTTGCACACACACATATATATAAATATATATCACGGACATACTAACTCCTTTATTATCTTCTTTTTTGTAATTTTTTTATCATGTTATATATCATAATGATCGTCTCGAAGCGTAGATTCTATATATATAACTCTTTTGTGAAATGGATTTCGTATAAGTAAGAAAAACTCTGTCGAAACTTTTAACCCTTTAATTGCATATTTGTTTTGGTGTGACATAGCTTTGATATTATAAGCCATTTTGAAGTCCTTCTCACGAGGATCACAAACATATAATTAGTTCTGAGTTTGGACGTGAAATGAAGAAGATGGAAAGAAACCCACTTCGAGTTAAAATTTTGTCCTCTTTAAACTTTGTTATTTTCATGAAAAATTGGTATGCATGTGATCCTCACCTTGCGAGGACTCCATACGTGCTTTTGGATTTTCAAACGGAGTTGTATAACTCAAGTTGGGTCATTTTATAATAAGGTTAAAATTTAGGGTAAGTTTAAACGAGAATTTAATATAATGCAGGGTCTTAATTGCAATTTCTAAAAAGTATATTAATATCTTCAATATACTAAAAAATAGAGTTTAATTTTCCTGAGGTGTCGCCTCCAGAATTATTCTCAATTATATATTTTTTAAATTCTTAATTTTTAATAATTATTTTACGAGCACATCTTAATTAATATATTTATTTATTACAATTAATAGGATCTTATTCATAATACATATATCATGCTATTTACTTAATATATATATTTATTTAATATATCCTGTTATTTACATATATCCTGCTATTTACATCTATCCTGCTATTCATAATATATATATATATATATATATATATATATATATATATATATATATATATATATATATATATATATATATATATATATATATATCTTAAGTATACTATAGCAGAAATTTTTCTTGATGACGTGTCGTCTGCAGAGCGCTCTAATATGATGTGTAATTTTCACAAATTTTTGAATTTTTAATATTTTTTTTAATATTTTCCTTATTTACTTTTACTTAACTTCCTTATTTAATATTTTATTTTTTAAATAATGTGTTTCTTATTTTTAATAATAATTAAATTTTTTTATTTTATTTATATATTTAGGTATCATTAAGTAATTACTAAATCTTTTAATTCAATCATTAATACTATTAATTTACAAGTGCTTGCCAAAAATATATTTTTTTTAAATTGTGAGGTGGTGGCGTGATGAACGATATTTTCACCTAGATTTTAGTGTCTTTTAATGTCCATTTTCGTATTATTTTATCCATATTTATGTGTTATTTGTATCACTTCTAATTGATTTTGATTTGGATTGAATGGATTAGCATGCTACTTTATGTGTTATGTTTTGGGAAGTTTACTTTTCAATCAAAGGTTGGGATGATTGTGAGCTTAATTGTCATAGATGATATAGAATGTGTGCTTTATTGTTAATGATGATGATTTTTATTCTTGCATGTTATGTGTTTTTGTTTTGTTTCTTGTTTTTTGAGTCTTTATTTTATGTTTTGTGTGTTTTCTTATTTTTGTCTTGGTATGTTTGGTGGTTTGTTTAAGGATGTCGTGAGTCATTTTTGAATATGAGTGATGACATGTTGTTGTGATAAGTGATGACAAGTTATGATTAAAAATCTCTACACTTTCGAATTGTGACATGTTTTATTTAACTTGTTCAATTTTAAGATGATGTGGTGTAATAAGTCCTTAAGGTACGAGCACAAGCTTATGAGCGTTTGAGCCTCAACCGTGCATACATGGTATTTTTTCTTCATGAGTGGATCGATTGAGTTTTGATAAGTTAGAACTTGCTCAAGGACTATAGGAACGAGCCCAATTTGTGGAGATTAGTGAAATGATCTAAGGTCATCCTTGTTATTTATAGTCATTGCCAAATATTTTCTTACCATGAACATCATCCCTAGTCAACCACTTTGAGCCTTAAAACCATTTTATTGTGAATTTAGCATATTACAAGCCTTGATTACACACATGAGTCTTATATATTTATCCTTTTGTGTGAGTGATTGAGGAGATGGTAGTTAGAAAGGTTTGATGAGAAAGCAAAACGAAGAAAGGAAATGGTAAACAAGTAAGAAAAAAAGGATGAAAAGAGCAAAACCAAGAGTGAACATTCAACCTCAAAACAAGAAAAATGAGCAAAGCAACAACAAGATGCTCAAGAAAATAAAAATCCAAAGAAGGAAGCATGCATTAAAAGAAGCTCAATTCAAGGAAAGTTGATGATTAGTGCTTGTGATCATTAAAGAAAAGAAAGGAAGAAAGAAATTGTTAAGGAATGGAAGAAAGTAGCTACCTCTTCGATTACTTACACATGATGAGTCACTCTTACCTAAATTCTTCCTACCACAACAAAGAGCCTATCATTACATCCTTAATTAAAGACCTTTTTGATCACTAATGGAAACTTTGGCGATTTGTGAACGTAGTCCACGAGCAAGCTTATATCGAGTCAAGCCAATCAATTGATGAGTATTATTTTACCACTTTAAAGAGTGTTGAATGACATTTATAACCTATGTGAGGCTTGGACTAAAAAGGGACTATATTACACTTTTATTCTCTTTAGATTGAACTTGTTAATTTTTTATGTTATGAGTTTAATGTTGTAGGATGACTTAGCATAAATTGTAATTCTTATTGCTATCGATGTGTTATTACTTATGTTCGTTTAGTCTTTTCATATGTGAAAATCTCACCCCTTGGTTTATCATTTTCGTTGTTCGGGGACGCACAATACTTTAAGTTTGAGGGTGTGATGAGTGATATTTTCACCTAGATTTTAGTGTCTTTTTATGTCCATTTTCATATTATTTTATCCATATTTATGTGTTATTTAGTTGTGTTTTGTATTTTTATTGAATGAGCTTAAACCTATGATAAGAAAGATGTAGGAAAAAATGGATCTCAATTCGGATTTGAAAGGAAAGAGAATGAGCCGAAACAAAATGTGAAAAATAGGGGCATGCACCAACTCGGGCCGTGTACGGAACATGGCCCTGTAAGAGGTGGCCGTGTGCTGACATTAATTCATCCAACATGACCATCACGTGCCCGCGTTACAGCACACGGGCTGTGTTGTAGCACACGACCCATGCTGCGTAACACGGCCCTGTACGTCTTAGCCGTGCAGCGACATCAATTCACCCAAAACGGCCACCTTGTGAACGTGTTACAGAGCACGACTCGCGTTGTGTAAAAACCTGCTAAAAATTTCAGAATCTTCTAGAAGCTTCCCAAGGGGTGTAAATACCCAATAATTCAATATTTGATCAGATTTTTCGAAGGGTTTCACTCCTACACCTAGATCACACACAATTTCCTCCATTTTATACCATCATCTTCATCCATTCTTCATCATTTGGATCTACCATCATCCCACCATAAATTTCTACATCCAATTAAAGGAAAAGGATCAAGGACGAAAGAAAAGTGCAAAGAAGGGAATGAGATCACCATTGAAGATAGATCAAGGGAGTTTCCATTCAATCTTTGTATTAAACCTAATAGTTTTATCATGATTTGTGAGGATTTAATTGTCTATGTTAATTTCTTTATGAATATGGTAGGCTAATCTCCCTTGTGAGATTAGCAACATGAGAGTTGTTGGATAATTTTTGGATTTGTATATTTGAATTCATATGTTGATTGGATCTATGGCTTTCTATCATTGTTTATTAATTGTTTGATTTGTTTTGTTGATTTGTGTGTTTAGATGATCTAGATATATGATTAGATTGAGAAATCAATTATATGCTTCGGATAATTAAGCGAATCATTTCATCAAACACTTCATGTGCATTATAAATTGTAAAGAGATTAAAAAAATCCTTTAGAGTTTAAAATCCTTTGATAGGACATATGGTTGGTTTGATTGAGAAATTGATTAATTATGTGAAGGGACTCTTAATTGAAATTAGTACCTAGTTGGAATAGTTTAATTGAGAACTAACCTTTAAGCTCTTTTGAGATTGTGAAAATGATCTACATCCTATACATTTCGAGAGGAAGTGTAGGTGATATATGTGTTGGCCCTTAATCTTAACCCTTGATACATATGAGTTTAATGCATGAATCTTTGAATTACAACTTCATTAGTGTTGTTAATCTCACTTTTACTCAACTTGGAAAACCACTCATTTCATCCATCTACTTTGTTTGCTAATCATTGCTTGTTTGCTTGCTTTGATTGATTTACTTTCTTGTTTGATCAAACTACCCATTGATGATTCGTCTCTATAAAATTGTGATAAACGTGATCTCGCTTAAGCTCTAGCATCGACCTCTCTTTGGTTCGATAAATTCTTGAATTGGTCCACCCGACTACAAGTTATGGCTAATCACGGCGCCAAGTTGCTTCTTGAAAAATTTTATGTATGTGACACTCCCACATTGATCCCACAATTAATATTTATTATATTTAATTTAATTTAAAATAATTAATATTTTGTAATCCAACCATTAATACATCTTAATTTAAATATTTAATAATCCTACCATTAATACATAATAATATTATTTTAAGTTTATATAAGTAATTTAATTTAATACTTTAAATATTTTTTTATTTACTCCATAAATTTTGTGTGAATTTTAAATTATTTATTTTCATTGGATTTTAAATTATTTATTTTCATATTTAGTATATACATTTTAATTAAGGTATGGTACAATCGATTTGTTATAAAATTTTGGTAAATTATTTATTTTCATTGAATTTTAAATTATTTTATTTATTTTCATAATTTACAAGTGCTTGCCAGTTTTTTTTTAAATTGTGAGATAGCGGCGCCACGTTGCTCCTTGAAAAATTTTGTGTATGTGACGTTCCCACGTTGATCCCGCAATTAATGTTTATTATATTTAATTTTATTTAAAATAATTAATATTTTATAATCCTACCATTAATACATCTTAATTTAAATATTTAATAATCCTACCATTAACACATAATAATATTATTTTAAATTTATATAAGTAATTTAATTTAATACTTTAAATATTTTTTTATTTAATCCATAAATTTTGTGTGAATTTTAAATTATTTATTTTTATTGGATTTTAAATTATTTATTTTTATATTTAGCATATATATTTTAATTAAGGTATGATACAATCGATTAGTTATAAAGTTTTGGTAAATTTTGGTAAATTATTTATTTTCATTAGATTTTAAATTATTTATTTTCATATTTAGCATATACATTTTAATTAAGGTATGGTACAATCGTTATAAAGTTTTGGTAAATTTATAGTATTATGTAATAATATTATTTTAACTAATTTTCTTAATATTATTTTAAGTAATTTTCTTATAAAAGTTTATGTAAGTAGTTAAATTTAATACTTTAAATATTTTTGATTTAATCTTTAAATTTGGTGTGTATTTTAAATTATTTATTTTCGTATTTAACATATAAATTTTAATTAAGGCATAGTACAATCGAATCAATTATTTATAAAGTTTTGATAAATTTACAGTATTATGTAATAATATTATTTTAAGTCATTTTCTTAATGTTATTTTAAGTAATTTTCTTATAAAAGTTTATGTAAGTAATTAAATTTAATACTTTAAATATTTTTGATTAAATCTGTAAATTTTGTGTGCATTTTAAATTATTTATTTCCATTGAATATTAAAAATATTTATTTCCATATTTAGCATATAAATTTTAATTAAGGCATAGTACAATCGATTAGTTATAAATATTTGGTAAATTTATGAAAAAACAAAAAAAAATTTGTTGTTGTTTGATTATATAAATTAAGTTTTAATAATTTTAGGAAAGATGGAGCATATTATTAAAATTTAATATTTTTAAAGTAATTTTGGTGTTGATTTTAAATTATTTATTACCATATTTATCATATAAATTCATTGTATATAAGTATATGACATAATACAATCGATCGATATTCATTTATAGTGAAATTTTTTTTACCTCCATTGTAATCTTTATACAGTTTCTTTTTTTCTTTATTAAATCATGTCATCAATTTATGATTCTGTGTCTGAAATTACTATGCAAAAGGAGACTTGGCGAATTAAAGTTAAATGCTTTGAGGCTTTGGATATCATACATTGATAATACAGGAAAAAATATACCTAGATTTGACTATGATGGATGAAAAGGTAAATTTTAGTTGATTATAATGATTAAATATTCTTTAAGTATACGGTATATTTTATATGTGCACAACTTTTAGATTATTAACATGATGAGGGCATTGATTTTTTCCTTCCTTCTTCCAATGCCCGAATGTGTTATGCTCCGCCAAAAGCTATTGTGGCCTATGAATCGCAACTCGAGCTCGGCCTTCGGTTTCCTCTTCATCCTTCATTCAGGACGTTTTCAAGTTCTAGGGTATAGCCCTAGCTCAGTTGGCTCCCAACGGCTGGGCTGCTATGATGGGAGTTTTAATTTTTTTCGGAAGTAAAAATATTCCTTCTTGACCACCTCTGAGATTAACTTCCTGTACCGACTTACCCCAAATAATAGAGAGGTCATTGTTCTGAAAGCTAAAATATTCTATTTCTGCTCTTCTGCTACCGCTCTGGCAAAGGCCTCTTCTGAGAAACCTTATCCTGAGTGTCTCGATGACATGCGTGGTATCCTTCGCCGAGCTCTCAGTGAAGAGAAAATGCCTCCGGTGGAGTCTTTAAAAGGTGATCTTGATTTCGGGGTACTTGGAGAATATTTCGCCGATGGTGTCTTGGATCTTGCTGCGGTTGATTCCAGGGCTGAAGACCCTCTTGTCAAACTTTCCACCAAATCTGTAGGGGTACCTGTCTGAGAGGCATCCACTGAGGCTGAACCCCCCGAATCTAGAGATGCACGCGCTTATACCAAATAGAAGATGTCTGGTGAAGGTACTCTCTCCCCGCCTGACGTTCAGGAGGTGAATACTTCTGATTCTATGCCTTGCACCACGTGTGGCTTGGCGTCCGTAGTTTAAATCATCTTTGCAGGATGCCGCGTCCCAATTTGAGGAACTTGTCTACTTCATCTTCCTCAGGTTGTAACTAGGTTTTCGTTCCCTCTCTTGATCGGTAGCAGGTCAATGTCATGCCGGTTGTAGGTGCTGGTGGTGCGTCGATACTCATCGATGAGAATTTAGGTGCCATTTTGCCTTTGAATGTGCAAGATTATCTTCCAGTTCGTCGGGATATCGGTGATTTGGGGGCAGCTCATCCAGGGATGGCTCAGTGGCTCGACTGGGTGCTACCCTCTAGGTTGTCCCTTGGGCATTTGGAAGAACTCCACCAGTTGTATGGTAATCCTAATGTTACCTTCGAGCTTCCCTTAAGTGGTGTTCCCATTTTCGATCCCCCTCCTGGTTGTATGCCTTTTACTATTCTCTTTTTCTTGCCGGTCTGCGCCTCCCTATCCCCCCTGTTATTGGTTTGTTATTACAGAGGTAGGATATGGCCATAAGTCAATTGTTGCCTTCCTCCTGGTTACGTTTGATATCCACTATGTCGCTGTTTCATGTGCTAGGTCATACCATTCGAGACCCTTTCGAACTTGAGTTCCTTTTCTTTTATGCTCTGTCTGGTCGTTTCGGTAGCTTCTTCCATTTGCTTTCTCGTAATAACCATCATTTCGTGGGGGCTTCTGACGTCATTGGTAGAAGTTGGGAGTAGGTCTGGTTTTGGCTAGGTGGTGATTATCGAGTCCATGTGAATGGTGTTCTCGTGAATTTTCCTACTCGGTTCCTTCTGTTGGACAAATGTATGGTCTTTCCTGTCTTCCGAGCCTTAGATTACTTCCTGCGATTCCTAATGTTCTCTTAATATGTCGTGCAGGTCTCCCTCGTCGTCTCCTTACACGGTTAAGTGATGGGTTTCGTCGTGTCTATGAGGTTTTGTCTCGTGGGGAGAACTCTTACCGCGTCTCTCCTTTGCTTCAAGAGCCTGTTCTGGTTTCGGCCGGGCTGTCTACCCTCGGCCGTAGCGCGACGGCTGGTACTCCTTTCTTTGATCCTTTGACGGTTACCCTTGTTTGTTCAAGTCCCTTTTATTTTATGCTTGATCTTCCTCTCTTATTCTCCAGGTGAGCTCCAAGGTGCCCTGTCTCTGGGGGACCCACTGCTTCATATTTAGCATATACATTTTAATTAAGGTATATACAATCGATTAGTTATAAAGTTTTGGTAAATTATTTATTTTTATTGAATTTTAAATTATTTATTTTCATATTTAGCATATACATTTTAATTAAGGTATGATACAATCGTTATAAAGTTTTGGTAAATTTATAGTATTATGTAATAATATTATTTAATGTAATTTTCTTAATATTATTTTAAGTAATTTTCTTATAAAAGTTTATATAAGTAATTAAATTTAATACTTTAAATATTTTTGATTTTATCTGTAAATTTTGTGTGTATTTTAAATTATTTATTTCCATTGGATTTTAAATTATTTATTTCTATATTTAGCATATAAATTTTAATTAAGGCATAGTACAATCGATTAGTTATAATTTTTTGGTAAATTTATGAAGAAACAAAAAACTTTTGTTGTTGTTTGATTATTTAAATTAAGTTTTAATAATTTTAGAAAAGATGGAGTATATTATTAAAATTTAATATTTTTAAAGAAATTTTGGTGTTGATTTTAAATTATTTATTACCATATTTATCATATAAATTCATTGTATATAAGTATATGACATAATACAATCGATCAATATTCATCTATAATTAAATTTTTTTACCTCCATTGCAATCTTTATACAGTTTTTTTTCTTTATTAAATCATGTCATCAATTTATGATCATGTGTCTGAAATTACTATACAAAAGGAGACTTGGCGAATTAAAGTTAAATGCTTGAGGCTTTGGATATCATACCTTGATAATACAGACAAAAAATATACCTGGATATGATTATGATGGATGAAAAGGTAAATTTTAGTTGATTATAATGATTAAATATTTTTTTAAGTATACGGTAGATTTTATATTTTCACAACTTTTAAATTATTAACATGATAAGGTTTTTTATTTAATTATTGTTATATTATATGTGAAGGGTTCGAAGATTCAAGCAACAATTTGCTATAATCACATCTCAAAATTTGAGAAATTGTTAAGTGAGGGGCAACATATATTATATCAAATTTCCGTGTTGCTGAAAATATTGGGTCGATCTTTATTACAAATCATGAATTCAAGTTGAACATCCATAATTACACGTTGGTGGGATTGACTTCGCCATTGGAAACCAACAAAATTGGCTTGAATTTTATTGATTTTGATACAATCAATTCTCAAGACAACACTAGAGATACAGTACTCATAGGTATGTTTTAAAAGTTTATTATTATTTTTTAATACAAACTAATTATACTTTTAAAAAAATTGGTTCTATTTTTCTTACATTGACAATATCCACAGACATAATTGCTTTGGTGGTAAAAATAGGAGATATAATTTATATTAGTGCAAGGGGCAAGCCTACAGATAAAATTGATATTGAGCTTGGAGATGAACGGTAACTTTCTTTTAAAATATTTATTCATATTTTTAACTCAATTTTTATGTTTAATATTTTTTTAATTAAAATTTTAACAACAATTTAAGACACACAATCATGAATTGTGCATTTTGGGGAGAATATGCAAGACAATTGATGCATTACAAGAGGAACAATTCAAACCAAACACTTATTATTGTTCTTGAGTATGCAAAAATCAACAATAAATATAGAGATACATTTTTTTAAAACTCGTTTTATTCATTTATAGTTCTGTATGTATTTAGATGTCATTAGATGTTTATTCTAATATATTTAGTCATTAATCATATATTATTTGTCCTCTAATTTCTTAGATATGTTTTAACAATAATAATAATTATTATTATTATATAAAAATTTAAATCATACTTTCTTTGAAATATGCTATAGGAAAAAACATGGAGTATCAAATTCTTGGAATGCAACAAGGATAACAATTAATGAAGATATAAAAGAAGTTCACGATTTTCGAAAGAGGTATGCACTTAATCTATACATTACATTTAGTGATTTTTTCTTTTCAAAAAACTACATATCTATAAATTTTAATATTTATGCATTTGGAAATGTAGCATGGGTTTAATAGGTCATGATAGATTGCCTGGACAGTCTCATATAAATCATATTTGTAGAAGCATCGTCTTTGAAGAATTTACACCAGATGTAGATATGATCTATCTTGCAGAAATTCAAGACATCAAGGATGTAAATATTCCATTATAATTTTTTTTTGTTTTAAAATATTTTTGTTACAAAGATTAAAATGCATTACAATTATTGTATAACTTATGTTAATTTATATTTTCATCATGGATTTTTAGGAAAGCTATTGCATTATTGTTGCAAATGCTCAAAGGATCCAAATTCAATATGGATGGTACTATAATGGATGTAACAAATGCACCAAGAAAGTTATTGGTAAATCTGGAGTCCCTTACTGTGAGAAGTGTAAGCAGGACATACCACTGTCTGTGCCACGGTAAGTTTTATTTTTTTCTTTGAAAGTTTAACATATTTTTTAAAATTTTCTATTTTCTTTTGAAAATTTAAATAAGTTATTTTGCATTTCAACTGATATAAAATTCATCTCAAGGTTGTCGATGAAACTGGGAGTACTTCCTTTATAGTATTTGATAGAGAAATTAGGTCAATCATTGGAAAAACAGAAGCCGAACTCATTGAAAATCTTGAGAAGGTATTTTATAATTTTCATATACTGACATCTATAAAGAATAGAATTGCATTAATCAAATTTCACATATTACAAATTTTTACATGACTGAAAGATATGACATAAATTAGAATTTAGTTTGCAAAATACAACATACCTGTTATACTTATCCTGTGTTTTATTATTATTCTTTTTTATTTTTTTATTAGCTGGACTCTTATTTGTTCGAAGTTCATCTTTAGATTTCATATCTCTGAAAGAAATATAAGTAGTCAATGGAATGTATACACTGTGATGAAAGTATCTTCAGATCCTACTATGATCAAGGCTATAACAAATAGATCAAAAGAGAAAAAGGTATTGAAGATCAAAATTAAAAATGAATTTATGGTGATTTGCTCCATCTTTTTTAACTATTATATTATACTGTTATTTTTATGTTTACATACAGCCTTTAGGATCCTCTGTGAATGATGTTTTTTCAAATAAAATGAGTACTTCAAAGGGAAAGCGTAAATTGGTTGACTTTAAGACTATTGATGATGATGAAGATAATGCTCTGGATCAGACTCAAATGCCGGACACGAATAAAAGGATGATTCAAGTAAAAGTTGAAGATGATCAATTTTAAGAAACAAAACCTATTACTTCATGAAATACTTAGGATTTATCCATAAATTTTATTATAACTGCAGATTTAGATTATCATAATTTTTATGAAACTATGAATGATTATTTTAATTCTATTATCAATTCTATCCTTCAAACTTTTTTAGAATAAAAAATTAATGTTTATTTCAATACCATTACCAACTCTGTTTTCCATATCAAGTAGACATGCGCCACCACAGGAATAAGAATTCATAATCTAAATTGTCTCATACAAAATTAATTTATTCAAAATAGTCTCAAAATTACAACAAGTAAAAATTAATAATTAAAACAAAAGTTATGGGACAACATTGATAAAAAAAAGATTATTGTATTGAAACAAATACTCCCTCCATCCCATTTCAATGTTTACATATTTCTATTTTGGACGTTCATTTCAATGTTTACGTTTTTCTTTTTGAAATATGGGATCCACCTAAAATAATTAATATATCACCATGGGTCCTACATCCAACACTAATACACCTACCCACTTTACATTTTATTTTATATTTTTTTACCCACTATCTATTAAAATAATATACTCCTTAATTAACGTGAAAAAAATAAACGTAAATATTGAAATTGAATGGAGGGAGTACTATATAGTAAAACTAAAAGGTTCCAGGTTTGGAACGAATATTAAGCTCTTAATTAATATTTTATTTAATCTTGCCATTAACATTAATTTTAAGTAATTTAATATAATATTTCAAATATTATTTTATTTAATGTCCTATTTTAAGTAATTTATTATGACAACCACAATAAAATTTGTACATGTGACAATCTCACATTAATCTTATAATTAATATTTTAATTTAACTAATTTATTATTCTAAATATTAATTTTTTGTATTCTCTTATTTATTTATAATTTTAATAACATAACTAATATTTTATTTTAAATAATTTAATATGAATACCTTAGTGAAAAATACTTTGTCTGGATGAAGAAGGAAAACAAGCAACAACACAATTAATGTTGTGTTTGGTGAGATTTTTAGAAATTTACAGTAATTAATGATACAGATAATATAAATATGATTATATTTCACTTTTTATTTATTTAAATTCAGTTACATAATATACCATTTAAACGTAAACATCATAATTACAATAAGTAAAGATAAATATATATGAACATGAAAAATAGAACGAAAATAACATTACATCAAAACATATCAAAATTAACATAATAAAGTAAAGATCATTTAAAAACGTTATATTTTAAAAAATATAACCCGTGTAATACACGGGGAAACATACTAGTTACCAAATAATTATTATATTAAAAAAAAGGCATGTTCAAGAAATAATAATGACAAATAAAATAAAGTAGAATATGAATATATAGTCATACTACCGGTTCCAAGAACTTAAATTTATATTTTATTTATTTATTTATTTATTATTATTTAATGATTATTTCTTTGCAGGTCCGTAAAACTTTAAACTTGCATATTTAATCTCATACAATTGTATTATTGATCCAAAAAATTTAGATTTATTTTTATTTATTTACTTATTTTTTATTTTTAATGTTATCAAATTTTTATTACTTAAAAAACATGTTCATAATAATAATAATAATAATAATAATAATAATAATAATAATAATAATAATAATAATAATAATAATAATAATAATAATAATAATAATAATAATAAATAAAATATGAATATACAATTATACTATTAGTTCAAAGAATTTCGATTCATATTTTATTTTATTTATTTATTTATTCATTTAGTATTATTTTTATTTTTATTTTTAATGTTACTAAAATTTTATTTTAAAAAAATACATGTTCAAAATAATAATATTAATAAAATAAATAAATAAATAAACATAAAATAAAATTTGAATTTAAATTTTTAGAATCAATAGTGCAACTGAATGAGACTAAATATGCAATGTTAAAATCTTATGGGACCAAGTTTGCAAAGAAAAAATCATTTGAGACTAGAAGAGAAAACATTGGAAGCATTTTGAAGAGAAAATATGTCCTATGGGACCAAAAGTGCTAAATTCTCGTGGAGTAGTCATTGATCACCAAAGTTTGTCATCATCAAAGGTGCGGTCTAACAGCAACCGTTGTCCTTCAAAGTGCGACGGGCAGTAGGAGAAATCAACGAAGAAGGCAAAATTTCAACTTCTCTCCGTCTTTCGTTAAAACATTTGAGCAAGTTACCCTAGGAAAATCATCTTAAACGGTGTTTTATAAGGTTCAAAAGAACTCCCACACTAGAGGAAACATATTTAAACTCAACGAATCGATATTCGTCTTATTACTTCCTAGATCACCATGTTCTCAAAGCAAAGGTAGTATGGCTTGCACTTCGTTTTATTCCTTCCTAGATCACCATTGTCTCAGGCAAGGGTAGTACGGTTTGAAGAGATGGGTACGCATACACAAAACATAGCCTACGGGGCTCTACTTTAATTCCATCAAATAGGCAATAATAAACAAAATAAGGAAAAAGTTTCACAGAATCTCAGTAAACCCCATATGAAAAAATTTCTTCCACTCAAATGTGAACTGCAAAGCAACAAGTTATACCAAAGTCTCAAGTTTAAAGGAAAACCAATGCCATAAAGCTCAAGCTAAGTTAAAAAGTGCTACTTCTGAAATAAAATGAAGCTCTTCATGCAACCGAAGCCATGTGACAAATCAAATCAATCACCCGAGAGCTGCACGTATAACAGTATGACATCAACACTTGGGAATATAATAATTATCTCAACTCAATACAAGGATATCTAAAGCACATCTAAACGTGACTTTTACCTGTATCCCCATTCGTTGTCATACCACGAGACAAGTTTCACAAAGTTTTTGCTCAATGCAATTCCAGCCTTGGCATCAAAAATGCTTGACCTGCACCATTGTGATAAAACATGTCAGTTAACTCTGAGCATCTACCAAACTCAAAAGAATTATTATTGCCCACATCCAAAGATAACGGACAATCACCTGCTATCACCAACAAAGTCTGTTGATACCACGTCATCTTCAGTGTATCCCAAGATGCCCTTGAGCTTAGTCTCAGACTCCTCCCTGAGAAAAATACCAAGTAAAGAACATAATTTAATAAAACTACCAAGAAAACAATTTCATACAACTAGTGACTTAACTAATTTCGAGATAAATTGGTGTTGTTCAAAAGCAAAACAGTGAGAACTCACTTGATGGCAGCTTTGATGTCCTCATATGAGGCCTCCTTTTCAAGCCTCACTGTGAGGTCCACCACAGAAACATCGACTGTGGGAACTCGGAATGCCATCCCTGTCAACTTTCCGTTTAGGGCTGGAAGCACTTTACCAACAGCCTATACAGTTATTATATAGACCACAAGCAAAGAAATATAGAGGGCGTCAATTAAATCCTTTCATAATATGCTGGCCGAAATTGAATAAAGAAGATATAGTAGATCACAACAGTGAGAAGCAATCAGGGAATACCAATTTATTACAGTTTAATCGAGAGGTTAATTCAGTACCTTGGCGGCCCCAGTGCTGCTAGGGATGATGTTGAATGAAGCAGCTCTTCCACCTCTCCAGTCCTTGCTTGATGGACCATCAACAGTCTTTTGAGTAGCTAAATGCAAATACGGAATAAAATTAGGTTGGGATGCTGTCTGAATATTCTGTTTTACAGTAACAACAAAAAATAGATAACTTACCAGTAATAGAGTGAACAGTGGTCATAAGACCTTCCACAATGCCAAACCTATCATTTATGACCTGCAAGAATTTAAATTAACAGTATGTCCAGCAAAGATCAAAATGTCAATAATTGAGTCAAATCCTCGGAAGAGAATGCATCAAACCTTGGCTAATGGAGCAAGGCAATTGGTAGTGCAACTGGCATTTGAGACAATGTTTAATTCAGGCTTGTACTCTTTCTCATTGACACCCACAACAAACATTGGAGCATCTTTGCTAGGGGCAGAGATCACAACCTTTTTAGCACCACCCTAATGATATTTGACAACAAATGCATCACAATCAATCACTTAAACCATACCACATAACACTTCAAATTATGTATGGTGTCAGTATAAATCCACAAATACAAAAGAAACAAGAAAGAATGGTGCAGCAGGTAAAACGGCTAACATAATTACCACAGCAAGTCCTAATAAAACCATAAAGATGCGTGCGATTTGATTCAATAACTTCAGTTCAAGGAAAACGGTGGAGATCACAGAATGACAGAAGTATACGAGGGCCCTTTACAAAACAAAACTAACATCTCTATGTATTTACTTAGAAATATTAAAGATATGCCCCTATAAGGGGATAAAACATGAGGTAAAATAATTTAGAAAAAAAAAATGTATAACGCATACGTATATTCAATTTCGGAGAGCTGCATCACACATTTAACAAGGCAACATTGAACAGGCACGACAAACTTCATTTATAATATTTTAAATTAAGAAAGGACAAACAGGATGCCAATAAAAACCATTAAAAATGGCAGAGAGATGGAGAAGAAGGTAAATAGGTAATTACTACAGCAAGCCAAAATACAATCATAAGGCCTAGACAAATTTTTTCACAATTACAGCTGATTGAAAACTAAGAAACCAAACATTCCAATGGCATAGACAGAACAGGAAACGTGCAAGAGGAAATTGAACTAAGAAATCCCACTGTTAAACAGATCTATAAAACATTAAAACTACACAGACCCACAGTTTTTAACATTTAAACATCACAACATAATCAATGAAAACGATTCAAAAATTAGAAGAAACAATGACCTTCAAGTGGGCAGCAGCCTTATCCTTGTCCGTGAATACTCCAGTGGACTCCACAACAAACTCAGCACCAGCTTCAGCCCATGGAATCTCCTCCGGATTTCTTAAGATCATAAGCAGAAGATAAATAAAAAGCAGCATTGACCAAAATTACATTTCTTCAATTAAATTCACAAATCAATTGAGAAATGCATGTCACAAAATTGGGAAAGAATTACTACCTATATCCGAAGACTTTAACCGGCTTCTCGCCAAAGAGAAGGGTCTTATCATCCTTCACCGTCACATCATGGTGCTTCCAGACACCATGAACACTGTCATACTTGAACATGTATGTCTGTGCATTTTTTTTATCACCATTAATCACATGAGCAAGCAGATCACAGTATGCATTAGATCCACAAGACAAAGTTTCAGATCAAAGAGATAGAAATGTTTTTTACCATGTAATCAGTGGTGATGAACGGATCGTTAACAGCAACAAGCTCAACATCATCCCTCTGGAGAGCTACCCTTGCAACCAAACGCCCGATCCTACCAAATCCTGGTAGATAAACGTGGCAAAAGAAATTAATTATTTATGTGCTTAATAGTGTAAACAGTGAACTCTTTCAGAAATTCGCTGAAGTAAGAAGGAAAAACTAAATATTTCAACCCAAATGTTGAATTACCATTGATTCCAATCTTGATCTTGGCCATTAGAGAAGGGAGATTTGATGAATGCAACTTAGTTGGGAACGATAAATCTGAAGAACTGGAGGGTAGAGAGGACGGAGGAGGAGTGCGAGAGAGAGTGGGAAGGTGGGCGATATATAAGAGGGAGGGGTTTAAGGTTTTTAGCCGGTTTTGAAAACTGGTGGACCTCACAAGCGGTTTTCTTTTTCTTGGGCAAAAAGAAAGGCAAGAATAATAAATAGTAAATAAATAAATGAGTACGGCTATTTACAATATCATTTTTCTATACGTACCCCATAAATTATTTAACTTAAATTCTTAATGAAGATAAAGACTAAAATATCCCTAAATCAACTCCATTCAATAGTCTATTTTCCGTGGAACGCTTCATCGCCAAAATATCACCAGTAGCGGGGAGAATGCCTCTGTACACCGTCCCGAAACTCCGTTCCGAATAATCCGATTTGAATCGAAGCCTTTGGTGGCAATTTTAATTAGGTTCTTGTAGGTGAATTCTCTTGGCATCTCAATCACTTCCAAGTTAGATTCTGTAAGTTTTATTCATTCTTAAATTTCTTGTTGCAAGCAAGACAAGAAAAAGCAAGGAAAAAGCGCTGGCGGTTACCACTCCGGCGACGGCTCCGATTTTGCAAAGATGGTTGTGGCATTTCTCGCTTCTTTTTGTTGTTGTGGTGGTGTTTTGAGCCGCTGGTGCGGCGACAAATAAGATGTGTCCGACATTACGCCCAACGGTGGGGTGGTGTTTCACACGGCGGCACCAAGTCAGGACTCGGAGTTTCCTCGAATGACGAGGAGAAACTCCACAATTCAATGGTGTGGATTTCCGTGCTATCCTGAGTCGACTTAGAGAAAGCAATAAAAATGGAATCTTTCAGTATATACCAGTTGAAATCAATAGTTGCAGATATAATTGGATAAGTGAAGAATGTGGAGAAGCTAGTCGGATACTGTTGTCCAGGGTGCCAGAATGTGACAGGCTTTGAGAATATAAGACTGCGCCCACACTGGAGTGGGAGATCTCATTTTTAAGAAAGGGTGAAATTGTCTAATAATGGGTATGTTTTGTTTTATTTTATTTATTTATTATGGGGTTTATTCAATTAATGGTATGTATTTAGTAAAAGTGGGGTGTAAATAGCCATGCCCTAAATAAATAAGGGTAGGTTTTGTGTCGGACACAATTTACAATTTTTAAAATAATTACCACTTTCGTTATATAATGTTATCAAAATAGAATTCTCTTTATTAATAAATAAATAGTTGATATACGTTAAGCCGAGTGTATACGTAGCTTATATAGGTGTCCTAATAATTGTTATAATTTTTGCATTTAGTTTTTCATAAAAAAATTATTAAGAAATTCACTAATAATAAAGTGTAGTCTATATTTTTATTTATTAGTATGTATGTTTTTATTTATAAAGTGTATAAATTTTTAAAGTGAATGTGCGGTGCACCCTGTATCTAGGATAATTTCCATAAATAAATAAGGTAAACAAATGTCTAAATTGAGATTTGTGTCATCGGAAGATTTTCGTTTGATAAGTATAAAATAATAATTTTTAATAAAATATATTCTCTCTATTTGTCTCAATCATTGCATGTGAAATTTTCTCATAAATGAGTGGCGATGATGTTTGAACTCTGAACCTTTGCTAGGCTTTGACCCTGATATCATGTTTTGATAACCACATCATCTAAAAGTTTAAGCGGATAGAGAGGGAAATCGTTTAATACTTAATCAAAGTCACTCCCTCCTTCCATTCATAAGTCCATATTTATTTTTTACACATGGATTAAAGAGTGTTAATATTTTATGTGTAGTGGATAGTTGTATTAGTAATGAGTGATTGATTATATGTGGGGTTCTTTTACCAAAATGGAAAAATTGGGATCTTTTAAGAAATTCAACATCAATGATAGAAATTACACAAAAGCTCATTCAACATTAGAGTTAAATTGAATAAAATCCAAATCAACCAACATCAATCATAATAATAGCTTAAAGGAGATTAGTCAAACATAGTTGTAAGTATCACAAAAGACATTTTTCTACGCATTTTCATGGATGAACAAAAGAAAATTATAAAATAAGAATAAGCTTCCCTTAAATTTCTTCACTTGAACTCCTTCTTCTCTTTCATTCTTCAACACTCTATTTTTTTCTCTTAATCAAATGAAATGAGTGATGGAAAAATTTAGTGGATTGGATAGAGGATTATGAATGGAATTGATTGATTGATAGAATTTGGGAAAATGGTGTAGAAGGGGAGAGAATAGGTGTAGGTTTTTTTTTATGGGTGGAATTTCGTAACTGATGGGACATACTCTTTTGAATCAAGGAAGTCACGAGTTAAATGGCCAAATTGGAAAAGATTCTCAATTTTCTGAACAACTGTAAAAAATTTGACCAAACTCGAGTCGAGTTCGATACTTCTGGTCAAGTTTGGGAACGAACTCTAGTCGAGTTTGGTACTAGACATCTTGCAGGGTTGCGTTCGCGTTTTTGACCGCTGAACTCGCCCTTTATCAAGCCCAAACTCCAAACTCGACCCGAGTTGGCTCGATGACTCTTCCATTCTTATTTTGGTCAATTCTCCTTCATGTGTAACTTCGATTTGAGTGCTGTTTTTTCCTACATTTTCATTCATTTTTACCTAAAACTTACACAAATTATACTAAAGTACTAATTTTCTAAATATTTTTAAATATCAAGTAATATAGGGCACTTAACCATAAAATCCAAACATATTTATATTAATTCATACTATAAAAAACACTAAATTTACGAAATTTTTACACTCATCACCTTAAATGACCCAACTCATGTAGAAAAACTCATTTGAACCTACAAAATGGTGGGCCATAGATCAACCAAATAGGCCACCAACTTATTTTGATACCTCAATTAAAAAGTGTAGGAATAGATGAAGTTACAACTTTGCTTAAATTCCCAACTAATGTCCATGCTTCCTCGATTGAGTATGATGCGAATACATATCATGTGTGAGATCATCTTGCATTGAAACTATTTTACTCTTTCGTAATTAATTATTAAATTTTATTAAAAATTTATCAATTTTTTTAAAGATGTTATCATTTTTCATTTATACTATAAATTGTTAAAGAAATATTTAATAGTATTATTATCACTTCTCAGTAATTGAGTATCACATATCATTAGAAAAGGTATCACTACTTATCCGTCTCAAGGACGTCATACCATAAAACGATCTAACACAAATGATCTTTACTTTAAGAAAAGTGTAGAATATGATATACTCTTTTTGTCTCATTTCAATCTTTACATATTTCCAATTTGAGCGATGATGGACGTTTTCTCAACATACAAAATAATCTCCAATTATGAAGGATATCAATTGTAGTTTCGATAGGTGACCAAGTGATTATCGAACCCAAGGGACAGATGATTATTAATTTAATTATATTCTAATAAACTAAGACTATACTGGCAAATTGATTTATGGTGACTAAGTAACTAAATAACAAGTAACTAAAATAGCAAAGAAAATAAACAAGAAATAGGGATAATATGACTGTGATCAAGTGAGAAATTAGGTTGTACTTCAGGTCATCCAGTTTCACTTATTAATCTCTCTCCCATGTGTTGATGTCCGACTCTACCTTGTGGTTTATGGACGCATTACTAAACCATGCAAGTTCACTCTATAGACACAAGTAAACATGCGTATGATACATGTGAATATTCTCGGAGCAAGAGATATAATTCACCCCCCTTTTTAGGTACTATCAGTATCAATTATTTCCTGTATACTTAGTACTCTAACCCGATATGATCTCCCTTTATAGGTACTATGAAGTTATACTCTTTATCCTACTTATTAACCCGAATATAATTCAATTAACATGTATTCATATAAGATAGTTCTAATAAGACTTCGGAATCTCTTCACTTATAATTATAACATGCAATCCTGCTCAGCAGTGAACGCACTCAATCAATAATCAAGATATGTATTCAGACTCTACATAACAGTTAATGATGCACAAAACAACTGTAAGTATGAATTTAAAAGGCGCAATCTTATATAAAATAAACCACAAGTAGTGTTGTATGGAGTTTACACATGAAAGACAAACTAACTCATAAAACCTTCATAACCTTAGAACTATAGAAGCGGTTCTAGCCCATGATTGATCTAGGAACAATCATGGTGATTTGTAGGATCTTACCCATAGTCTTGAAAATTACAAGATAAATTAAGAAGCAAAGCAAACCCTAGATGCGGGTGCCATCACGACTCTCTCCATCTTGAATTTTCACTCAGTTCTCACTTGGTTCGACAGACGTACCTCTTTCCACAACTTCTTCAGATGGCAGTAGGGTTTCAATGATGAAGTGGTGTGTGTCTTCTTTTTCTCCTGCGAAAGCTCTTATTTTATACTTGTGGAACCTCCTTACAGGCTTAGGATGGGCTTTTACTTGAGGCACACGTCAAATTTGGTAAAAGAAATTTGAAATTTCCAAAAATAGAAGCAGGGAGAATCCGTTCGACCAAGCCTTGATTGGTCGAGTAAGGCCTCCTGGTCGAGCAACGGTCGAGCAAGCGTTCTGTAAGTTTTTGTACATTTTTCTCGATTAAGCCTCATCTGTTCGACCAAGATGATGCTAGTCGAGCAACATCTCTTGGTCAAGCAAGCTCTCTGTACGACTCTTCATATTTTGCTCGACTTGACCACCTTGTTCAACTAAAGTGATAATGGTCGAACAGGGTCCTGAGGTCGAACGGCCTTCGAAAATCGCCTCAAAAATCGTGTCTTCCAATTGCGAGCCCTTTTGATATGTTTTCCTGTACAAATATGCTCAAAAAGCTCTTGTACCCTCTGATTCGTGGCTTTTCCATAGATATACCGATTCGTCTAAAAAAAGACTCAATCGTACTCAACTTCCACGTAAATCATAGCCCAAAATACGTGAATTTACACTCTCATCAAACCCCCAAACTTACATGTTGCTTATCCCGAGGCAACAAAATAAAAAAAAATCCAGAGAGTGTAATCACGAGATCAAGCACAAGCTATCCTAACACATGTAATCATATCAATTCAAAACATGCAATCCATCATACCTTTTATTCACGCAAAAACATCAATCAATCAACATACTTCTACGAGTGCTAAGTCATCTAGCTCACGGGTAAGTGTTTACTCTCTCTCTCAAGTGTAGAATATGTACACTTCATGGGTTAGTATCGATACTCAATTTCAATTCATATACTCGCATAACCATAAGCTTGACAAGGGACTCAAAAATCCATTCATAACTAATTCAATACTAAGATCACAAAGGACTTGCATTTAGGTTGTAACGTTGGTTCTTTGGTAAAGGTAGGAGAATATAGATAAGTAACTAAAATTACTAGTAAAGAAGTACCTTGGAGATTTGCTTTTCAACAGCTTCCTTCTTTTCTCCTTCATCCTTCTTATGCACTTCAATTCACGCCTTCTCCATGTTTTCTTAGATCAACATCTTTTATTCACAGTAGAATACCAATTATGGTGTTCTTCAAATATAAGGGTACCAGTTTCGGGCACTGCCCTTGCAAGCATTAGGGATACCGGTTTCAGGCACTATTCCTTGCAAGATTTAACCACTTGTCTCTTGATTATTATTATACCAAATCTCTCCTTCCTATTCTTCTTCAAAACTTCATATAGCATTTATTAACCTCCATTCTTTACTAGTAATAGGTGTTCAAGGCTCAACAAGGTAAACGACTATTTATCAACGGCTTGCCAAAGAAAAAGATTAAAGGCTGAAAAGGGCTTCCAATGATAATTATGTAATAAGCTATGATAAATTTAGCTAAATAACTTAATCAACAACAATGACCTAAGATCATTTCCTAGTATCTATCAATTATAGACTTCAGACAAGACTCCAAATTAAATTCTAGAATACGAGTATACAAACGACTCTCAAGAATAAACTATCATGCTTATAGCACAATCAAAAGGCTCAAATCTTCACATGGTTAATAGAATCCTAAGCACTCTTCAAAGCATGCAATCAACATCAATTTTCTATGAACTACAAGTAAAAATAGGACATGCTTGTCATCAACAAATCAACATGCATCAAAATAAAGGCACATGCATAACATGAATAATCCTCATCACTAAACAATCCAAAGCAAATTCATGTAAATGTCTTCCAACAATCAATCACCCAATCATCATCAATATCAAATACATGTCACTCACACCACAAATACACAACCTGTAAAGATAAAAGAAAAGGGAGATAAGATGAAACAGACAAAGAAATACCTGATGCTCTCTACTCCTCCGGAGAATCATCATCACTAGCACCCTTTTCGTCATCACCATCACCCATCTCCAATCGCAACTGATCTACATCTCTATGAAGAGTATTAAGCTTCCTATCCAACTCGCGCTCGTCGGCATGCATCCTCCCTAATCTCCTATACATCTCAACATAATTGTCTTGCAGCGTGTTGTACCTCGCATCAAGTGTAGCATAATTTGTATTCACCAATGCCAGCTGCCTATTCATCTCCTACTGATTTGCATTAAGTGTGGCGAAGTCTCATTCATCAATCGAAATTGCTCATGATAAAACTGATCCTGAGCTCGCCAAAAATCTTGTTGTTGCTGTGACGGTGGCTCATAAAACTCCTGCTCATGTGGCTGTGCCTGTAGAGGCTGCACCGGAGGAATACCCATCTCCGGATGTACAAAAGCTGGTGGCGGCTGTGGCTCTTCCTCTTGAAAGTCGGCCGGATCTCCTATCATTACCATATCCTCATCTAAGACGATCCCCTGAGTGCGCATCTCAGAAAGAAGTCTCCACTCTCCTCTTCCCAAACAAGTCTCTGAGATCACCTTATGCTCCGTGGTATTCATCAATAAATTGCTGTTGATCCTAATGCTAGTGAGATCAACAATCGACAGTGAAAATATGAATGTACTAGGATTCTTTCCTTGGATGTGTTAGATTGTATACTAAAAGCCTAACTTTTGTATTAAACAATGTTTTAACAATTTTATTTGAAATGAGAATCATATGATCAAACATTTTGCATATTATAAATTATTTATTTATATATTTGTGCAAAAGTCCATTTATTTTATATTGTAGATAATATGCTGTGCGACAACACGCGAAAGATCATATTATCGGTTTCCTTATAAAGTATAAACAGATGCTCACAACTGAGATAGACGGGGACTCTCTATTGGTATGGTTGTAGTGTGGTTTGGTGTTAGTTTGTCTTGATTATAAAATCACATTAGTGCACCTTGTGTGTATTGAGCAGGACCGCTTGAGATCGTTCGACTTATACTATCTATAAAGGAGAACTTGATCTTAGTTATTATGAATGTTCGTGCTCTTAATCCCTATACAATAACCTCGACACGTAGGGCAGTATGTATTTCTTTGATTCATCAGTGGGTGAGATTTACATGTATTAAATCAACAAACTCGGTGAGTTGGGAAGTAATGCTGTCTCTATGGTGTGCTGTTGATTGTAAAAGGAATCCGCGTCCGACATAGGTTGATGATATCCCCTTGAGGAGCTTATAATAATTATCATGTAAATCTTATAAGTGGATTAATTCCGGCAAGATAATAAGGTTGAGTGGTACTACTCTCGGAAGAGATATTAATTAATTTGAGTTGTCAGTAACTTAATTAATTAATGGGCATTGTATATCTTAAACATGGGAAGATTTTTGGGCTCATCATAAGAAGGAGCCCAAAACATAATTTTTGGATTGGATGGGTAGTGCAGTAATAATATTTTAGTGGACTATATTACTATTATTGGATTTAAGTATACGCTTTGGGCTAAGCTTGGTTACTTAAATCCAATTGGGGCCCAAATTCAATTTCTCCTCATGGTCCCTGTTGTAGCCCAATATAAAAGTCATCTCAGCTTCTTGATACCCTAGTTCCTGTGCCTCTTTTGACGTAAAGAAGGGAGATAAGCAGATTGAGAAGATCCTGAAGATTGTTGCCCACACAACATCAGGATTGGACTTGGGTCATACAGCAGAAGATCAAGATGTAGTTCTCTGCAGTAGATCTTCAGCATAATTGCCTGGTGAAAGGTATTGTAAACTTTAATCATTGCTTCCGCTGTTATAGTTTACATGGATCCTTAATGAATCACGCTAGCCAAACGATCCAAAAGCCAACAATTGGTATCAGAGCTTTGGTTTCGTAGTGAAACGTGACACGTTAGACTAGGGTTTTAATGTGATTATGTGATTATTTGATTTTATCGGGATATAATCGCATGAAAGAGCTAGGGTTTGGTATTATTGTTTATCCATGAAACTCAATCTTCTGCTATATGTTATCGTTGATTAATTAACACAGCACGATACACACACACGGTTATACCATGGTGAGAAAGTTGTGATCGTGGGCCAATGGTGAATGATCCGTGAGACTACCGTGCCGAACAACGATGGTGGATATACGACGGCTGTAGGCAGCGGCGTAGTAGAGTATGGTGGACAGTCGCTGGGGTATGCGAGCATCGGCGGCTCAGCCTGTATGACGACTTGTAGGCGCGGCTTAGCAAGACGCACTGCGACACGTCAACGTTAGGATGCGACTGTAGCCTGGTGATTCACGTCGACCGCTGCAACGACGTGATATTCCACTGGCTTGGATGGTGTCGCGATGGGTTGGTGATGGCGTGGCTGGACATGACGATCTCAGCCATGAGCGATGGGCAGTGGGGCATCATCGGACATGAATAGTGATTTTCCTGAGCGAGTCGACTGCTGCTTCTGGGCAAGTTGATGGGGGTTTCCGACCGAGTCCAGTGGGAGTCCTGGTGAGTCATGAGACGATTCTGAGAGAGTCTGAAGCTCTTTCCAGTCGAGTCTACAACCCCTTACTTAACGGGGCTGTTACTTTTCGGAGTGGGTTTGGTTGGGCTCTTCTGCCGATCAAGTCCTGCAAATTCCGAGATGGATCTGAAGGGCTTCTGGTCGGAGTTCAAGGCGGACTCAAGGTGAGTCCTTTCGCCACCAGCACATGTCTGATTCTTTCAGCTGTTTTCTCGGTGGGCTCCGGGTAATTCGACGATCTGATGGCGCTGCTGGAAGGTCTGGGTGCGGAGCCACACACAGCAGGTGGCTGGCGGCACAACTCCGGTGGGCTGGCGGGAGTCTGCTGTGCATGGATTTCTTGTTGTCGGTCGAGCAGGATGGAAGAACGAGTGATGGCTGGCGGCACGTGGTAGGTGGGCTGTCGGCGCGACTCCAGTGGGCTGACGGCATGACCGCCGAGAGCAGTGGGCACCAAGTCGTGCTGATGAAGGCTCGGCGTGTGTATGCTTATCGCGACTGGCGAGATATAGTGCAGGGCTGGTGAACTTGTTTTCAGGCTAGTTGGGGTGAGTTTCCAGCATTGGCGTATTATGGCAGGCATTGAGCCTTGATGCCTAGTTGGGCCAACTTTTCTAAATGGGCTAGATATTTCATGCAAGTAATATATGTGGATTAAATGGGCTACTCTTTATGAAATTGCTGCTAGCTCATTTACTTGATCCATCCATTTATGCACAAAATTCCTAACATATATAATTACTTTAATTATTTTAACTTGACAATTAATTGTTATATATATGGCGTGTTCTATGTATTTTTTTAATGACTTAAAATAGAAGCATGCTAGGACGTATATTTTATTATTGTAATATGAGTGTATATTAGGTGCACCCGGGTGCAACCTTGCACCCAACCTTTTATTCTCTTTTGTATACATGTTATTCTCTTTGTATACGTATTTTGTAATAATTGTATACTTTTTTCACAATAAGTTTTTCATTAAAAAAACTAATATTCATATGTGTATAACTTTTTATTCAATAGTGTATACATGTATTTAATAATTGTATATTTTTTACACTCAATTTTTCATTAAAAAAATTAAGTGTTAAATTGTATATATTTTTATTCATAATTGTATATGTTTTTGTTTATATTTGTATGTGGATGCACACGAAGCTTCGTGTGCACCCGGATGCACACTATATTTAGCCTTGTAATATTATATGCATGTTAAAAACCCTCGGTGTTAAATAACTAAGTGAGAGAGGGGATTGATAATTAATTCCCGCGGCCTCTATTATTGGTTTGTAAGTGATGTGAGTAAACATGCGTGTTGGCAATAGGCCTTCCTCCACAACGGATGGGTTTATTCATGGATCACTGGTACAAACTTCTTTATGATGATTATAGGAAGTTATCCGAGCGCGTGTGTACTTCTCCAACTGTAAGGCACACAAGCTTGGGCCGCGGACTTGGGATCAAATAATGGTGAACACTTAGGTTTAAATGATAATCATCCTCCCCAACGGAGTCACTGCTATTATTTGTATGGCTAAAAAGAAACCGACTATTAATTATTTTATCATAAAGTTAGGTTGATAAATGAAATTAATGGGTAAAACCTTTTTTTATAAATGTTCGAGTTTGTATACGTCCATACTAACATGGCATGCAAATCCACGGTGCTTGAGATGTTGGTGAATTTTATTTTATTTTATTTTGAGGGATTCAATATAAATTGATAAATTCGAAGTGTTTGATCTGTTTATTTATTTATGATTCTCAGGATTTTCAAATGGCACACAACTCACTCTCTGTTATAATTAAAGAGCACAAACTTACTGGCACTAATTATGTTGACTGGAAACAGAACATGGACATTGTTTTAATTGTTGAAGATTATATTTTTGTTCTCACTGAGGAATGTCCTCCGGCACCACCGATGCCTCTACCGAAGAGCAAAGAGTTGCTTATAATAGGTGGGTCAAAGCTGATAGGATGGCTAAGTGCTATATTTTGGCTTCTATGTCAAATGTGCTTCAGACTCAGCATCAAGCTATGGAGACCGCCTATGATATGATGCATAATCTTAGGGAACTCTTCGGGCATCAGAGTCGTCCTGCTAGGTCGAGGGGCATGTCTGTTCTAATGAACACCAAAATGGCTGAGGGCACTTCCATAAAGGAGCATGTGCTTAGGATGATGGGCCAACTCAATGAGTTGGAAGTTCTTGGAGCTGAAATCGATGGGGAAACCCAGGTCAATATCATACTCCAAAGCTTGCCTAGGAGTTTTGAGCAATTTCGCCTGAACTACGGTATGAACAAATATTTGTACACGTTGGCGAAACTTCTGACAGAACTTGAGACGGCAGAAGAACTGTTTCGTAGACCTCCTCAGGTTTATGTTGCTGAAAATGGTGCTCATCCTAGGCCGAAAGGTGGTAGGAATAAGAAGAAGCAAGGAAATTCAGCACTGGTGAACCAAAAGACTGGTGCGGTCAAGAAGCCTAAAGGCAAGTGCTTCAAATGCAAGCAGCCGGGACACTAAAAGACTGACTGCCCTCTTCTGAATGGGAACATGAATGGTAAGTCTTTTATACTGGTTGTTGAATCGTGTTTAGCGGCTGTATCAGCTGACACTTGGTGTGTAGATACGGGAGCCACTAACCATGTCTGCAATTCTTTACAGGGGTTCCACCAAACCCGACAGCTTAGTGATGGGGAGATTACCATACTCATAGGAAATGCTACAAGTGTAGCGGCTGTTGCAGTGGGAGATGTCTATTTATCTTTTAATAAGAATAAAACTCTTGTTTTGAGGAATTATCTTTATGTACCTCATTTTAGAAAGAATTTAATTTCGGTTTCTAAATTATTTATGGATGATTATTCTGTTTCTTTTAATGACAAGGTTCTTTTAAGGAAAAATGAAATTTTTATATGTGATGGTGCATTGATAGATAATTTTTATACTCTTAATCCAATTTCTCCCACGGTGCAATAAATTGAAATGAATGATACATCTACTAATAAGAGAAAAGAACCTTCTAAAATGTACTAAACATATCTTTGGTATCTAAGACTAGGTCATATTAACTTGAGTAGGATTCAAAGATTGATAGCAATGGACCTCTGAGTTCATTAGTAGTGGAAAATTATCCAACTTGTGAATCCTGCTTGGAAGGAAAAATGACCAAAAGGCTTTATAAGGCAAAGGGGTATAGAACTAAGGATCTGTTGGAATTGGTTCATTCTGATTTATGTGGTCCTATGTCTGTCCAGGGGGGTTATGAATATTTTGTCACTTTTATTGACGATTATTCTAGATACGAATATATTTATTTGATGCGCCGCAAGTCTGAGTGCTTTGATAAATTCAAAGTGTACAAGGTTGATGTGGAAAAGCAACTTGGAAAATATATCAACACTACGATCTGATCGTGGTGGAGAATATCTCTTGGGAGAGTTTAGGAATTATTTATTGGAGGAAGGGATTGAATCCCAATTGTCTGCACCGGACACACCCCAGCAAAATGGTGTAGCGGGAAGAAGGAATAGGACTCTTATGGAAATGGTAAGATCAATGATGAGTTATTCGGAATTACCAAATTTATTTTGGGGATGTGCCTTAGAAACAGCGGCTTACATGATTAAGATTGTTCTAGATAAAGTAAGAGAGGAAACACCAAACATAATACCAACTGTACAAGCGGATATACCACAGGACACTGCACCGCGTGTCACACCTGATACACAATTGCCTGCGGAGTCTCGTCGTAGTGGGAGGATTGTGAGACAATCGGATAGATTCATGGGATTGGGAGAGTCTTCTGACTTGGTCCCTGGTGAACATGAAATTGACCCATGGAATTACAATGAGACACTGCAAGATAAAGATGCTCAATTATGGCAAAACGCAATGAAATCAGAAATAGAATCCATGTATTCTAATCAAGTCTGGGAGCTTGTAGAGCCACCCGATGGTGTAAAAGCTATTGAATGCAAGTGGATCTATAAAAAAAAGGATCTGATTGTAAGGTGGAAACCTTTAAAGCAAGGCTTATTGCTAAAGGATATACTCAGAAAGAAGGAATCGATTATGAGGAAACCTTCTCGCCTGTGGCCATGCTTAAGTCAATCCGGATTCTTTTGTCTATTGCTGCTCATATGGACTATGAGGTATGACAAATGGATGTCAAGACAACTTTCCTGAAGGGAAGTCTTGAGGAAAACATCTACATTAAGCAACCAGAGGGATTCATTGCGAAGGGCGAAGAGCATCTTATGTGTAAGCTTAAAAGATCCATTTATGGATTGAAACAAGCTTCAAGATCATGGAACATCCGTTTTGATGAAGTAAACCAGTCATATGGATTTATTCAATGTCCATATGAATCATGTGTGTACAAGAAGTGTGACGGAAACATAGTGGTGTTTCTTGTACTCTACGTAGATGATATTCTACTCATTGGAAACAATGTAAAGGTATTGTCGGGCGTAAGGGTATGACTGTCTAAGCAGTTTGAGATGAAGGACTTAGGAGAAGCCGGACATATTCTTGGGATTAAATTAATAAGGGATCACAAGAAAAGAATGTTGTGCTTATCCCAAGCTTCATACATTGATACAATTCTGGCTCGTTTTAGCATGCAAGATTCCAAGAAAGGTTTTCTACCTTTCAGACATGAAATACCTCTATCTAAGGGTATGTGTCCTAAGACACAACAAGAAATAGAGGAGATGAAGCTGGTTTCTTATGCTTCAATAGTAGGAAGCCTCATGTATGCTATGCTATGCTATGTACAAGACCGGATATCTATTATGGCGTTGGCATGGTCAGTTGTTATCAAAGTAATCCAGGACAAGGGCATTGGACTGCGGTAAAGCATATTTTGAAGTACCTGCGAAGGACTAGGGATTATATGCTGATTAACCGGGCAGATACTTTATTACCTTTGGGTTATATTGATTCAAATTTCCAGTCAGATATGGATGCTAGTAAATCCACCTCGGATTATGTGTTTACTCTTAGAGGAGGAGCCATAATATGGAGGAGTGTAAAGCAGAAATGCGTTGCTGACTCCACCATGGAAGCTGAATATGTAGCAGCCTCTGAGGAAGCTAATGAAGCAATATGGTTTAGGAACTTCTTAATAGATTTGGATGTGATTCCTGGTTTGCCTAAAGCGATCATAATTTATTGTGATAACGGTGGTGCAGTAGCAAACTCGAAGGAACCACGAGCCCATAAGGTGAGTAAGCACATTGAGTGCAAGTACCACCTGATACGAGACATCGTTAAAAGAGGGGATGTCGTTGTTGTTAAGATTGCATTGGAGGATAACCTGGCTGATCCTTTTACTAAGAGCCTTCCAGCGAAAGCGTTCGATGAGCATGTAGAAGGAATAGGGATTAGATGCGTATCAGCAGATATGGCAGCGTAGTCTTTTAGTATAAGTGGGAGAATGTTAGATTGTATACTAAAAGCCTAACTTTTGTATTGAACAATGTTTTAACAATTTTATTTGAAATGAGAATCATATGATTTGGGTTGAGTGCTACTACTCTCGGAAGAGATATTAATTAATTTGAGTTGACAGTAGCTTAATTAATTAATGGGCATTGTATATCTTAAACATGGGGAGATTTTTGGGCTCATCATAAGAAGGAGCCCAAAACGTAATTTTGGGATTGGATGGGTAGTGCAGTAATAATATTTTAGTTGACTATATTATTATTATTGGATTTAAGTATAAGCTTTGGGCTAAGCTTGGTTACTTAAATCCAATTGAGGCCCAAATCCAATTTTTCCTCCTGGTCCCTGTTGTAGCCCAATATAAAAGTCATCTCAGCTTCTTGATACCCTAGTTCCTGCGCCTCTTTTGACGTAAAGAAGGGAGAGAAGCAGATTGAGAAGATCCTGAAGATTATTGCCCACACAACATCAAGATTGGACTTGGGTCATACAGCAAAAGATCAAGAGGTAGTTCTCTGTAGTAGATCTTCAGCATAATTCCCTGGTGAAAGGTATTGTAAACTTTAATCATTGCTTCCGTTGTTATAGTTTACATGGATCCCTAACTAATCACGCTAACCAAATGATCCAAAAGCCAATAGGATGAACATTCAAGTATCATCTAGCCCCTCAATCAGCCCCATCCTCACACCTGATGTCAGAATCAAGTCTGGATCCCCTCGGATAGGCCTGTGCCTGCTCAAATCGACTCTATAGCACTCATCTATCAAGGTGATGAGCCCTCCAATGTTAACACGCTGAAATTCGAGGGTTGTAAACTTGTGAAGCTACTGGAAGAAGTACGCAACCATATTAGAACGCTCCATGTAGCATGCACCTTAACAAATATAGTCCTCCCTTGGAATATAACTCTCCTCGGACCTCGTAAACAGTGTGTTGACTAAAATTCTATCCATATATGCTAACTCGGGATTGTGGATGAAAGCAACCTTGGAAGTATTCGAATTATATCTCTCTCACCTCCCCGTAATAGCTCTCCAGAACTCATCAGGCTTAAAATCATCATGCTCCACATTCGTCTCATTCTCACAGCCAATCAACTCATTAAACTCTCGGGCCCACATCGTCTGCTCCTGCCGCCCACCAATCTGCATCCGAATACCATAAGAAAGGTTATGATCTCCATGCTCTGTCCTCAACGTGCATAAAACCTCCGTAGTGATATAAAAATAGGTCTCTCTCTTCATCTCCATGAACTGAGTAATGCCCACTCTACCGAACATCCAACGAATATCATTGATAATGTTCATCTCCATCATCGCATGATTATCCTGATATCGTGTCCTCATGATCTTTTGTGCTATTTCAGTCCACAACTCCTTCTTCTCCTTCCAATTTGCAATTTTGATGCCATAATCGGATGACCTCCTCTTCTCCATCCAAATTTTCTTGACTATCTCACCAAGCGAAGACGACCTAGGTCTCTTCCTCTTGGATGAAGAAGCAATCCATTTTTCTTTTAAAACTAATTCTGGACTACATTCAACTTGAGTGGATTAGTTGATAAGGGATGTAAGTCGAGCAAAATGGAATTACCCTTTAAAATTGGTGTCGTTTGACCTCCGTTCGACCAAAATATGGTGGTCGAACAAGTGCTGGAAGTTGAGCAACCTGTCTGGTCATGCCCCCTGTTCTTCTCTATCATGCTCGACCTTCGTTCGACTTACAGTCTCTGGTCGAGCAACCCTTGCTTGGTTGAAGAAACTCTCTATAAGTTTTTGGATATTTTGTTTGACCAGTGCTCGACCAAGACACCTTGGTTAAATAGCATGGTCCAAGTCAAACAAGCTCTCTGGAAGATTTGCACATTTTGTTTGACTTTCGTTCGAGTTCCAATTTAGTCGAACAATCTTATCCAGGTCGAACAACCCTACTGGAAGAATTACACCTTTCGTTCGACGATTGCTCGATCAAACAACATGGTCGAAAAACCTCCTGGAAATCCAACAACCTCTCGAACTCCATAAACTTCATACTTTTCTCATATTTCCCTGCAACAATTAAACTATAGGACAACATCAAGTATCAAGATAGCAATTTCTATGCTCGAGAACCACTTTTAGACCATATAACATCAAGTGTAACTCCGCAACGACACTTAAAAACAAAACACCACTAAACACTAGGCAAATTGCAAAAAATCGATACATTAAAACTGGTAAAAGTTTTAATATACTGCAAAAAATCAACTCCCCTATAAAACATTACCAAGAAAAGATTATACTCTCCATACTATGATGAGGTAAGTACATCATATCCCCACCAAACTTAGTAGAAACTATAGTGGAAACTAAGTTTGCAAAGAGATGTAATTTCTGAATAATAAGCACGTCGAATATAAAAATTTCTTACTCACACCAATGAAAATAAAGCAATAAAATGGGAGGAAAAGCCCCCAACAGGTACTCTTGTTTAACGTCGTAGAGTCACGACGGTACTAATCTAGTGCAAGGTATCTCCAAAGACGACGCAAGCATCATCAGCGACTTGTAATGCTTCAAACGATGCCCATTCGCCGTGATAATGTCCCCATCTTTGTCCATAACTCAAAACTCCCCCCTCCGCAAGCTCTATGGATAATGAACGGCCCCGTCCACTTTGATTTCAATTTTCCTGCGAAGAGCTTCAAATGAGAGTTAAAAAGTAACACCTCATCACCTTGCTTGAATTCCTTATATGAGATCTTTGAATTATGCCATATCTTCATTCTCTCCTTAAAGATCTCTGAATTCTTGTAAGCATGGTTTTTGAACTCATCCAATTGATTTATATGAGTCATCCTCAACTCTTTTTGATCCTTAAAAGACAAGTTCAAACTCCTTAAAGCCCAAAAAGCTTTGTGCTAATTTTTTTCGGATAAGTGGCACGGCTTCCCATAGACAATTTGGTAAGGTGACATATCCAACACCATCTTATAAGCAGTCCAGAACTCCCACAAAACATCATCAAGCTTCATAGCCCAATCCTTCCTATTGGTTCTGACTACCTTTTCCAAAACTTGCTTCACTTGTTGGTTGGAGACTTCAGCTTGCCCATTCGCTTGAGGATGATATGGTGTAGTAACCCTATGCTTGACACCATAATCCTTGAGAACTTTTTCAAGAAGCTTATTAACGAAGTGAGTACCTCCATCGCTTACTAGTGCTCTAGGAACTCCATAGCGGGCAAATATATGTTTCTTCAAGAAAGATAAAACAGTCATTGAATCATTCACGCGAGTGGGAATAGCTTCCACCCACTTAGAAAAATAATCCACTGCTAAAAGGATGTAGAGAAATCCATTAGATGGGGAAAAAGACCCCATAAAATCGATCCCCATACATCGAAGATCTTAACAACAATGCTCGGCTGAAGTGGCATCTCATCTCTCCTACTTATGTTTCCCATCCTTTGACATCTATCGCATGTCACCACATAGGTTTCACAATCTTTAAACAAAGTAGGCCAATAAAGAGCAGATTGAAGTACCTTCGTTGCTGTCTTTTGAGCTCCGAAGTGCCCCCCGTTAGATTATGCATGGAAAAATCAAGAACGCTCTCTATCTCCATTTTGGGCACACACCTACGGACGATAGAATCTGTACAAATCTTATAGACAAACGGATCATACCATATAAATGTCTCAACATCCCGCTTGAATTTTGCAAGTTGATATCGATTGAGATCTCTTGAATTTTCTCCTATGGCAATATAGTCCACATAATTCGCATACCATGGATCCATCCCTTGGGCAGCCATCATACATGCTCTTTCCACTCCTTCAACAAACACTGCCATGATCTTCTCATCAGGGAACATCTCTTCTATGTAATCGAAAGAATCATCATAGTGCTCCCTTGTCTCCAATCTTAATAGGTGATCCGCCAAAATATTTTCTGTAACCTTCTTATCTCGGATCTCCATATCAAACTCCTGCAAAAGAAGGATCCATCTAATGATCCTTGGCTTCATTTTCTTCTTCTCCATCGAGTATCGGATCGCATAATGATCCGTGTACACTATAGTCTTCATGCTAACTAAATACTGTCGAAACTTATTGAATGCATACACCACAGCTAGAAACTCCTTTTCCATCACCGTGTAGTTCTTTTTTGCAGCATCAAAAGTCTTACTCGCATAGTAAATGGCGCAAAACTTCTTGTCCCTCAACTGCCCAAGCACCACTCCAAGTGCTAAGTCACTTGCATCACACATAAGTACAAACGACTTAGTCCAATCTGGTGTGATCAAGATAGGTACAATAATAAGGGCTGATGAGTGATATTTTCACCTATATTTTAGTGCTTTTTTATATCCGTTTTCATATTATTTTATTCATATTTATTTGTTATTTGGTTGTGTTTTGCAATTTTAGTTTGTAGGTTGATTGTGCTCGTGAGGAAGATGCGTATTAGAGATACAAAAAGTGCTTGATTTTAAGTGTATAGGTAAGTCACACCACTTTTTGCAAACTTAACTCGAAACTCTTGTTTCAATTTAAGTTTGGGGGGATATGGCGTGGTGTGGCATACTTTGTTTTGAAGGCATATACTTTTCGTGTTTTTGGACTAATTTTAAAATTTTTCTCATGAGTATTGGTATGATTTTGGTACGTTTGGTTGTGTTGAAGTACATAATAATCTATATTTTTAATGATATTGTTGAGCTAATATTTTTGATGAGTTGTTGAGCATGAATGAAGTATAGTAGAAGCACGAATTGAACCCAGAGATCAAGTCGAGATTCGTTGTGTATTCAATCCGGAAGCTAGTGCCAACCATTTCCACTACCAAATGCCTATTGAGGAAGTTCACTCTATACTCTACCACTTCTAGTTGCTTGACATGAATTTATTTTATTTGGATTGGTGTGATTAGCATGTCACTTCATTTGTTATGTTTTGGGAGGTTTATTTTCGTAAGTTGGGATTTTCTTTTCAATCAAAGGTTGGGATGATTGTGAGCTTAATTGTCATGGATGATATAGAATGTGTGCTTTATTGTTAATGAGGGTGATTTTTATTCTTGCATGTTATGTGTTTTCGTTTTGTTTCTTGTTTGTTGAGTTTTTTTTTATGTTTTGTGTGTTTTCTTATTTTTGTCTCGTTATGTTTGGTGGTTTGTTTAGGGATATCGTGAGTCATTTTTGAATATGAGTGATGACATGTTGTTGTGATAAGTGATGACAAGTTATGATTAAGAATCTCTACACTTTCGAATTGTGACATGTTTTATTGAACTTGTTCAAATTTAAGATGGATGTGGTGTAATAAGTCCTTAAGGTCCGAGCACAAACTTGTGAGCGTTTGAGCCTCAACCGTGCATACATGGTATTTTTCTTCATGAGTGGATCGATTGAGTTTTGATAAGCTAGAAATTGCTCAAGAACTATAGGAACGAGCCCAATTTGTGGAGATTAGTGAAATGATCTAAGGCCATCCTTATCATTTATAGTCATTACCAAATATTTCCCTACCATGAACATCATCCCTAGTCAACCACTTTGAGCCTTAAAGCTATTTTATTGTGAATTTAGCATATTACAAGCCTTGATTACCCACATGAGCCTTATATATTTACCTTTTTATGTGAGTGATTGAGGAGATGGTAGTTAGAAAGGTTTGATGAAAAAGCAAAACAAAGAAATAAATGGTAAACAAGTAAGAAAAAATGATGAAAAGAGCAAAAGCAAGAGTGGACATGCAACTTCAAATCAAGAAAAATGAGCAAAGCAACAACAAGATGCTCAAAAAAATAAAAATCTAAAGAAGGAAGCATGCATTAAAAGAATCTCAATTCAAGGAAAGTTGATGATTAGTGCTTGTGATCATTAAAGAAAAGAAAGGAAGAAAGAAATTGTTAAGGAATGGAAGAAAGTAGCTACCTCTTCGATTACTTATACATGATGAGTCACTCTTACCTAAATTCTTCCTACCATACCAAAGAGCCTATCATTACATCCTTAATTAAAGACCTTTTTGATCACTAATGGAAACTTTGGCAGGTTGTGAATGTAGTCCACGAGCAAGCTTATAGCGAGTCGAGCCAATCGATTGATGAGTATTGTTTTACCACTTTAAAGAGTGTTGAGTGACATTTATAACCTATGTGAGGCTTGGACTAAAAAGGAACTATATTACACTTTTATTCTCTTTTGAATGAATTTGTTAATATTTTTTGCATTTCATGAATTTAATGTTGTAGGATGACTTAGCATAAATTATAATTCTTATTGCTATCGATGTATTATTACTTATGTTCGTTTAGTCTTTTCCTAGGTGAAAATCTCACCCTTTGGTTTATCATTTTCATTGTTCGGGAACGCACAGCACTTTAAATTTGGGGGTGTGATGAGTGATATTTTCACCTAGATTTTAGTGCCTTTTTATATCCATTTTAGTATTATTTTATCCATATTTATCCGTATTTTAGTGATATTTATATTCTTTTTATAAGGAAGAATAGGAAAAAGCGAATCTCAATTCGGAGTTAAAACGAAGGAGAACGAGCCGAAATAAAATGTGAAAAATAGGGGCATGCACCAACATGGGCCGTGTACGGAACACGGCCCTGTAAGAGGTGGCCGTGTGCCATCATCAATTCATCCAACACAACCACCCTATGCTCGTGTTACAGCACACGAGCCGTGTTGCAGCACACGAGTCGTGTTATGTAACACGGCCCTGTAAGTCTTGGCCGTGCAGCGACATCAATTCACCCAACACGGTCACCTTATGGCCGTGTTGCAGAGCACGACCCATGTTGTGTAAAAAGCTTCTAAAAATTCCAGAACCTTCTAGAAGCTTCCCAAGGGGTATAAATACTCAATAATTTAACATTTGATTAGAATTTTTTGAAGGATTTCACTCCTACACCTAGATCACACACCATTTCCTCCATTTTACACTATCATCTTCATCCATTCTTCATCCATCCATCTACACTTGATCTCCTCCATCAAATCCACCATCCAAGTGGTCAAGGAAGCAAGGGAGAGTGAAGATTGCAAGAAGAAGAAGGAGATCTCCATTGAAGGACTTCAAATGGGGAATCTAATTCTGATTTTTGTGAACTTCTTTATAGTTTTATCATGGAATTTGTAGATTCAATTGTCTATATTGTTTTCTCTAAGACTATGATAGGCTAATCTCCTTTATGAGATTAGCTCCATGATTGGTGTTGGATAATTTAGTTTTTATGCAATTTGATTTTAATCTTGAATGAGCTTTGTGTATTTCTATCATTGAATGTTGATTGCTTGATGTATATGATGATATGTGTGATTAATTGTCATGGACATGTGATTAGATTGAGAAATCAATTGTGTGTTTAGGATAGTTCATTGAATCATTTCATCATACACCTCATGTGCATTTATTTAGAATGAGATTGAGATATCCTTCTAGATTTAGAACCCTTTGATAGAACATTTGATTAGTTTAATCGAGAGATTGGTTGATTAGGTGAGGAGAACCAAGCCATTAGTGAATTCATAGTACCTTAAAAGGGAATATTGCTTACGATTTAGTACCAAATTAGGGAACTCGTAGAGTAATTAGTACCTAGTGGAAGGTGTTCGCTATGGTATCGATCTTAAGTGCTTTTGGGAGCTTGTTAAGGGCCTACATCCTATCCATCTCGAGAGAGAATTTAGGTGGAATTAGTGATCGCTCCTATGCTATGTCCATGATAGATTAGAATTAATTGCATGATTACTTTATTATCTATGCAATGATTGTTGTTAATCTCATCCTTGTATCATTTGGAACCATTTATTCTTGCATTCATTTTATCATTTATTTCTTGCATTAGCTTAATTGCATTTGTTTGCATCTTATCCTCCCATTCCGTTGTCCTTATAAAATCACTATAAACTTGAGATCGCTTAAACTCTAGTGCATTCCTCCCTGTGATTCGATAAATTCTTTAATTGGTCATCCTGACTACAAAACGACCAATCAAGCGCCTCTTTCAAAACCTGAAAAGCTGTTAGACACACTTCATCCAAAACAAAAAACATCCTTCTCAAGTAAATGAGATAAGGGCTTGGAGTATTTTGAGAAGTCTTTTATGAATCTTCTATAAAAACTGGTGTGTCCAAGGAAGGACCGCACTTCCTTTTCATTAGTAGATGGTGGAAGCTTCTCCATTGCCACCACCTTTGCTCTATCCACCTGCAATCCCTTGGCCGAAATATGATGACCAAGAACAATCCCATCTCTAACCATGAAGTGGCACTTCTCCCAATTCAAGACAAGATTAGTTTCTTGGCATCTCTTCAAAACAGTAGCAAGGTTAGATAAACAAATATCAAAGGAGGAACCAAACACAGAAAAATCATCCATAAACACCTCCATGATCTTTTCTATCAAACCGTCAAATATAGCCATCATGCAGTGCTGAAATGTAGCAGACGCATTACATAATCCAAAAGACATCTTTCTAAAGGCAAAAGTTCCATAAGGGCAAGTGAAAGTAGTCTTTTCTTGATCCTCGAGTGCAATCATTATTTGATTATAACCCGAGTACCCATCCAAGAAACAATAAAAATCATGCAAGACGATCAAGCACTTGATCCATGAAAGGAATGGGAAAATGGTCTTTGCATGTATTTTCATTCAGTTTCCTGTAATCTGTACACATACGCATCCCGTAGGAATCCTAGTGGCTAATGTCTCTCCATCCTCGGCTTTTACAATAGTCATGCCCCCCTTCCTAGCTACTATATGCAATGGACTCACATGGGGACTATCACTAATGGGATAAATAATCCCAGCATCTAGCCACGTTAGAATTTCCTTCCTAATCACTTCTTGAATAGCGGGAATCATCCTGTGCTAATTTTGTATACTACTCTTAGCCTCATCTAACAATCTTATTCTAAGCATGCAATATGAAGGATTAATGCCTTTTAAATCATCAAGAGACCAACCAATCATAGACATACTTCCTAAGCACATTCAACAATTTCTCAAGTTGACCATCATCAAGAGAAGAAGATACAATTACCGAATATTTTCCATTGTCACCTAGATAGGCATACTTCAAGTGCTCCGGTAGCAGTTTCAACTCCTCTTTCTTCTCTTCTTCAGGTGCGCTGTCTCTATCCAACGACAAGTATTTCCTAGACCACTTCACCTCTTCAATCTTGGTCCTTTTTGACTCATACCTGTCAACACCAAAAATAAGTAAATTTTTAAGAAAATCAATACATACTTTGTTGGAGAGTTCATCTAGATCCGTCGTGGGAAAAGTAAGAGACTCCGCTAAGCATGTCTCAAGAGGATCCTTTGAAAAGATCAAAGACATATCTTTGATGAGTGTGTAAATTCACAAGTTTGGCGCTATGTTTTGTGCTAGTTTTGGAGAGTTTTGATGTGGAAATAGGTGGAAAACCTATATATATTGTGAAATAGCATGAATCAGGTGTTAGTAGAGCTATTTGAGTGTTTTCTTAGCAAAAACGGAGTGAAAGCGCCAAGAATCGAAGAGACGGAGTCGAAGCCACGCGAATCGCCCAAGAAGTAGGTGTGTTCGACCTAGCTGGAGGAGGGTTCGACCTCTCCAGCAGGTCGAACCAACATTGCTGGACATACATAGATGGGTTCGACCAAGACTCGGTTGGTTCGACCTGGCCATCAGGTCGAACCATGGTTGAACCTGTTTGCAAGAAGGAGGATTCGACCACGACGTTGGAGTTCGACTTGCCAGTTGGTCGAATCGGGAGCAAGAGTTGTCCAGTGCTGAGGTTCGACCTGGGGTTCGACCAAGGCCTAAGTGGTTCGACCTGAAAAGAAGGTCGAACCTGTGCAGAATTCTTCCAGTAGCGGGGTTCGACCTGGGGTTCGACCTGTGGCTCGGGGTTCGACCTGCGTGACGTGGTCGAACCTGTGTGCGAGAACTTACCTTATCCGGATTTTCGAGGCCGAAATGCGTGAGATCACTTAGAAAGCCCATTCCAAGCCCTAGAGACGTGATTACAAGTATAAAAGGAGGCTCATACAGAGAATAGAGAGGCTTTTGATCGTCAATCATAGGAGAGACAAGAGTAGAGGTGGTGATCCATTCGGAGGGCTGTGACAGAGGTTCACTGAAGGTTCAAGTAAGAATGATTAATCTAACCATGATTGTTCCTAGATCAATCATGGGCTAGAACCACCTTGGTAGTTCTAGGGTTATGAAAGTTTCATGATGTAATTCGTGTTTTGTGTGTAAAACTCCGTACAACACTACCTGTGGTTTGTTTTATATAAGATTGCATATTTAATCCATACTCATAGTCGTTTTGTGCATCAATGATCGTTGTGTAGAGTCTGAATACATAACATGGTTATTGATTGAGTGCGTTCACTACTGAGCAGGGTTTATTGTTATAATTCTAAGTGAAGGGATTCCGAAGTATTATTAGAACTGTCTTATATGAATATTCATGAATTGAATTGAATTCGGGTTGATGAATAGGATGAAGAGTATAACTTTATAGTACCTAAAGAGGGAGATCAAATCGGGTTAGATTCTAGACGTAGAAGATAATTGATTATGATAGTACCTAGAAAGGGGGGTGAAGCATATCTCTTGCTCCGATGTTATTCACACGTGTCAAGCGCATATTTACTTGTGTCTATAGAGTGAACTTGCATGGTCTAGTGATGCGTCCACAAACCACAGGGCAGAGTCGGACACCATCACATGAAAATACGAATTCCTAGTGAAACTGGATGACCCGACGAACTACCTATCATTCTTATTGATCACAACTCACTTCTCTCTACTTTTGCTATTTCTTTTGTTAATTCGATTAGAAGTTACTATCCAGTAAACCTTAACATCAGTTTCCAATCCCACATAACCCATTTCAATACATTAACTAAACGAAACGATATAAAATAAGTTTGAATTCGACATAAAAATTCTGAAATTTTCCAGCTAGCGGCAGTTTACGAGAAAAATCATAACTAATTGTAGAATAATCGGATTGAGGCGTTTCAAGTGGCTATGGAAAGCTAACAAGTTTAGATACGTACAGAAATTAAGTTTGCAAACTTTCAAGGGCAATAGCTATATCAAAATCAGTTCAAACAGTCTGCGAATTACCCACATACCAAAAAGAAAAACCCCACAAAATTACAAAACTATGGAAGAAGGAAGCTTAATTCACACACCACTTACCTCAAAACAACTTAGAAACCACCTAGGATGAGGGTTGTAAGGGAGAATTTGATCAACAAGGGTTTCTCCTCTTCACTCTCTTCTTTCCCCTTTTTTGTTTTTCTTCTCCCGTTCTTCTCTCTTTTTTTTTTTAACTTTAGCCTTAATAATTATATATCAGACCATTTAAGTGGGCTGAAACTTTGGGCCACAAAATAAATAAATAAATAAGTTTGGGCTTTCTAAAAAAATCTAATTGGGCTATGGGCTAAGATAGGGCTGGCCTTTTGGGCCATAAAAATAAATAAATAGGTTTTGGGCTTTCTAAAAAAAAATCTAGTTGGGCTAAGATATTATACAACTTGTTTACGTTTCTTGCCATCTCTCCCATCAATAATGTAAGGTCTTTCACTTGTTTAGACAAATTCTCATGATTAACATTAATCTTCTTTTCTAACTTGGCCTCAAGCCTATCCACTCTTCCATCGTTCCTTGCTATGTACCTATTCACCGTATCCTCGAACTCGATTTTCCTTCTTCCACTTTAGCACCTGGATCAACACCAATAGGAGATTGCATTGCATTGTTGGGATTACTCCATGAAAATTCTTGCCTCATCGGTTGTAGATAATTACCCGGCGGATCACGATTATTGTAGTTCCCTTGATAATTCTGGTTTCATTGATTTTGGAACCTCGTTCCTTGAATACTTTGACCTATGGCGTAGTTAGCCTACTCGATCCTGCTGCATCATTGGTACTCTCTGTGATATATCCGTAATCTGCTTTTGCTGAGACTTGAGTAATTTATTGATATTAGCCAAGCTAGAGATGATCTCAACATCTCTTCCCGACTTCATGATAGTATGCTCAACCTATGCTACTTTACCAAGAACATAAGTTCCTCTTACTTTATCAGTCGGCCAATCTCTTGAATTCATCGAAATATCCTCAAAAAGCTTCTCGGCCTCAATGGGTGACTTCGTAAGCAATGCTCTATTGGATGAAACATCAAGTAACACACGAGAATCACAATCCAACCCATTGTAGAAAATACTGATATATTGAGCTTTAGATAGCCCATGCTGTGGACACTTTATAACATGTCCTTGAATCTGTTCCAAGCTTCATGAAACTTCTCGTTACCATGGATAGCAAATTGATTGATTTCTTACTTCATCTTGAACACCTTCGAAGGTGGCATGTAGCACTCCAAGCATTTCACTTTCAACTTCTCCCGGGTATCACATTCAGCAGCATTAAGATTATCGTACCGATCTCTCACTTTTTCATTCAACAAGAACTTAAACAAGATGATCTTCCTCGCATCCTCATGAGCTTCTGCATCTTTTTGTGTACTTGCATGCCCAAGGAACTTATTTATATGTTGCTGAGGGTCTTCAAAGGTTCCCCCAAAGAAAGGACTCCTTTCAATCATGGTGATAAGAGCAGGGTATAGATCAAAATCGACTCCAGCCCCTCTTACTCCTAACAGCCGCACATTGTCTCCTTCGTTATTCTTAAAGACTTCACGGATGGCAAGTGTATCATGATTATCCACCATGTTGACTGCTTCTGCTTCCAAGTTGAATTCAGTTGCAGCTTCAGTTGCTTGCAGAATTAGCTCTCCAACGTCAACTACTTGATCAATAGTATCGGTTAGCTCCTTATTCTTATTCTTCTTTTTCTTAGCATTCCTTTTCTTCGCGGATGCCTCTGATTCTAGATCAAAAGGTTCTAGATTAGTTACCTTCGATCTAGTGTGCATACACCTAAGAAAAATTCAAAGTTAGAAAGAAAAGAAATCAGGAATAACAAGTAACTAAAATAGCAAAGAAAATAAACAAGAAATAGGGATAATATGACTGTGATCAAGTGAGAAATTAGGTTGTACTTCAGGTCATCCAGTTTCACTTATTAATCTCTCTCCCATATGTTGATGTCCGACTCTGCCTTGTGGTTTATGGATGCATTACTAAACCATGCAAGTTCACTCTATAGACATAAGTAAACATGCGTATGATACATGTGAATATCCTCGGAGCAAGAGATATAATTCACCCCCCTTTTTAGGTACTATCAGTATCAATTATTTCCTGTATACTTAGTACTCTAACCCGATATGATCTCCCTTTATAGGTACTATGAAGTTATACTCTTTATCCTACTTATTAACCCGAATATAATTCAATTAATAAGTATTCATATAAGATAGTTCTAATAAGACTTTGAAATCCATTCACTTAGAATTATAACATGCAATCCTGCTCAGCAGTGAACGCACTCAATCAATAACCAAGATATGTATTCAGACTCTACATAACAGTTAATGATGCACAAAACGACTGTGAGTATGAATTTAAAAGGTTCAATCTTATATAAAATAAATCACAAGTGGTGTTGTATGGAGTTTACACATGTAAGACAAACTAACTCATAAAACCTTTATAACCCTGAACTACTGAAGCGTTTCTAGCCCATGATTGATTTAGGAACAATCATGGTAGTTGGTAGGATCTTACCTATAGTCTTGAAAATTACAAGATAAATTAAGAAGTAAAGCTGATGAGTGTGTAAATTCACAAGTTTGGCATCATGTTTTGTGCTAGTTTTGGAGAGTTTTGAGGTGGAAATAGGTGAAAAACCTATATATATTGTGAATTAGCATGAATCAGGTGTCAGTGGAGCTATTTAAGTGGTTTTCATAGCAAAATCAGAGTGGAAGTGCCAAGAATCGAAGAGACGAAGTTGAGACCACGCGAACCGCCAAGGAGAGAGGTGGGTTCGACCTGTTTGCTGAGGTCGAACCATCGTGCGGAAACTTATCTTATCCGGATTTTCGAGGCCAAAACGCGTGGGATCACTTGAAAAGCCCATTCCAAGCCCTAGAGACGTGATTACAAGTATAAAAAGAGGCTCATGCAGTCAAGGAAGACGTCCAAAAGTCCCCAAAGTCCCAAAATCACCAACAAGAAGAATACAAGAGAGTTTTAGAGTCCGCTGGAGATTCAAGTAAGATTGGTCCATCTAACCATGATTGTTCCTAGATCAATCATGGGCTAGAGCCACTTCGGTAGTTCTAGGGTTATGAAGGTTTCATGAGTTGATTTCTATTTCGTGTGTATACTCCGTACAACACTACTTGTGGTTTATTTTATATAAGATTGTGCGTTTTTAATCCATACTCATAGTCGTTTTGTGCATCAATAATCGTTGTGTAGAGTCTGAATGCATAACATGGTTATTGATTGAGTGCGTTCACTAATGAGCAGGGTTTATTGTTATAATTCTAAGTGAAGAGATTCCGAGGTTTTATTAGAACAGTCTTATATGAATGTTTGTTAATTGAATTGAACTCGGGTTAACAAGTAGGATTAAGAGTATAACTTTATAGTACCTAAAAAGAGAGATCAAATCGGGTTAGAGTACTAAGTGCATGGGAAATAATTGATTATGATAGTACCTAGAAAGGGAGGTAAAGTATACGTCTTGCTCTGAGGATACTCACACGTGTCAAAAGCTTATCTATTTGTGTCTATAGAATAGATTTACATGGTCTAGTGATGCGTCTATATTTCACAAGGCAGAGTCGGACATCGACACACGAAAATATGAATTAACGAATGAAACTGGATGGCCTGACGAACTACCTATCATCTTATTTGATCACAACTACTATTCTCTTGTTCTTGTTATTTATTTGCTATTTTAATTGTTACTTAGTTTACAAACCAACAATTACAATTCTCAACATAGTCATAATTGCTAGAAAATAACTAAAGTAATATTTATCCGTCCCGTGGATTTGATTTTAACTTGGTCACCTTCGAAACTATAATTGATATCCTTCATACTTGGGGATTAAAATTGTGTGTTGAGAAAACATCCATCAAGTTTTTGGCGCCGTTGCCGGGGACGGCTTAAAATATCTTTTTATTATTTCTAGTTTATTAGGGCTATTTATCTTGTTTTGCTGTTTTAATTCTAGTTCTTTTTAGGTGTATGCTCCCGAGATCAAAGAAAGGTGAACTTGAACCCTATAATCCTGAAATCGGAGCATCGTCAAGAAAGAAGAAGAAGAAGAAGAGCAAGGCAAAGACTATTGATCCAACTGAAGCTCTGAATTTTGGAGTTGAAGTTGACGAGCAGAATTCACAGACGATTGAAGCTACAACTGAAGTTAATTCGGGAGTAGGGACAGTCAACATGGCAGCGAATCCGGATAATCTAGCCATCCGAGAGGTTTTCAGAAATAATGGGGCTGGAAATTTTGGGCTTCTAGGAGCGAGGGGAATTAATGCAGCTTTCGATCTTCATCCCGCTCTTATTAGCATGATAGAAAGGAACTCCTTTTCAGGAGGGTCTTTCGAGGATCCGCAGCAGCATCTGAACAAGTTCTTGGGCTATGCAAGTACTCAAAAAGATGCAGGAGAACATGAAGATGCTAGGAAGATCATCTTGTTCAAATTCTCGCTTACTGAAAAGGCGAGAGATTGGTACGACACTATCAACGCAGCTGAGTGCACCACTTGGGAGCAACTGAAGTTAAATTTCTTGGAGAGGTACATGACACCTTCAAAGGTGTTTAAGATGAAGCAAGACATTAACCAATTTGCTATCGGTGGAGGTGAGAAATTTCATGAAGCATGGGATAGATTCAAGGACATGCTTAGGAAGTGTCCTCAACATGGGCTATCTAAAGCTCAATATATCAGTATATTCTACAATGGATTGGACTGTGATTCACGAGTGTTATTGGATGCTTCTTCTAATGGAGCATTGCTTACAAAGTCATCCATAGAGGCCGAGAAGTTGTTTGAATATATTTCGATGAATTCGAGGGATTGGCCAACTGATAGAGTTAGAGGTACTTATGTCCTTGGGAAGGTAGCTCAGGTTGAACAAGCAATGGTGAAAACAAGTAGAGAGGATGAGATCGTCTCTAGCTTGTCCAATATCAACAATCTACTTGAATCCCAACAGAAGCAAATCAGCGAATTATCTCAGCGCGTACTGATCAAGTAGCAGGAGTTGAAGAATGATGGACCAATCCAAGAGGAGTTGGAAGAGGCACACTATGTCATGGGTCAAAGTATTCAAGGGACTAGGTATCCAGATCAAGGAAACCGGAACTACCAAGGGAACTATCGAGAAAACTTCAATAATCGTGGTCCCCCGGGTGGTTATCAACAGCCTAGGAGGCCGGAGTTCTCATGGAGCAATCCGAATAATGCGATTCAACCTCCGATGGGTGTTGATCCGGGTGCTAAGGTGGAAGAAGGGAAACCGGGTTTTGAGGATACTGTGAACAGGTATATGGCCAAGAACGATGAAAGAGTGAACCGCCTTGAGGCCAAACTTGAAAAGAAAATCGATGCAAACCATGAGGTTATATCTAAACAGGTGAAGGACCTTACATTGCTGATGGGGGAGATGGCAGGAAGTGTTAACAAGCTTACTCAAACTCTTGAGAAGGGGAAGTTCCCGTCTCAAAGTATTGAGAATCCAAAGTCCTGCAATGCCATCACATTGAGGTCAGGAACGCAGTACGAGGGACCTATGAGGCTGGAATCAAATTTGGACATGTCTAGGGCAAGATTCGACCATGGTTCGACCAACATTGAAGGTCGAACCATACAGGAGAAGTCGATCCAATGCACTGGACACGATCAGGAGGCATCGCAGCATCGGTTCGACCAAACTGCAGATGGTTCGACCTGGCATACAGGTCGAACCATGGTCGAACCTGACAATTCTGAGCACTCTGTTTTTCCAGAACACCGGTTCGACCAAATTGATGATGGTTCGACCTATCCAATAGGTCGAACCCAGGTCGAACCACATAACTTGGAGCACTCTGTTTTGTCGCGGTAACAGTTCGACCACGACGGACATGGTTCGACCTATCCAACAGGTCGAACCTTGGTCGAACCGGAGGGTGGAAGGAGTACAGTAGGTCGGTTCGACCTAGGTGGCCGTGGTTCGACCTACTCAACAGGTCAAACCCAGGTTGAACCTCAAATTCAAAAAGAGAGCCGTTGTCCAGAAGAGCGGTTCGACCATTACGTGTCTGGTTCGACCTGTTCCACAAGTCGAACCCTGGTCGAACCCATCAAAAAGTTGCCTGTTGCTACTCCGAACACTCTCGATGATGTTGATGCTACTCCAGTAGTTCGGAATGAGCAAAGTACAAAGATAATAGCTGAGAAAAAATGGGAGAGAGCCAAGCGATTGAGAGCCGAAAAGGAGAAAGTGGAGAAGGTTGATCGTGATGAATGGGGGATTCCCAAAACAAAGATACCTCCGCCGTTTCCTTACAAGCTTGTGAAGAAGGGATTGGAAGAGAAGTTCAAGAAGTTTTCAGAGATAATAAACTAGATAAGTTTGAGCATTCCTTTCTCAGAGGCCGTTGTCCATCTTTCAGAGGCTTGGTTTGGGGGAGTTGGCCCCTACAACAGTGGTTCTCCAATTGGCGGACAGGTCGATGACGTTTCCAAAAGGTATAATTGAAGACGTTCTCGTCAAAGTGGAGAAGCTAGTCTTTCCTGTGGATTTTCTGCTGCTAGAGATGGATGATGACAAGGATAATATCCCTTTAATCTTGGGGAGACCTTTCCTTGCTACTGCTGGAGCTATGATTGATGTTCAAAAAGGAGAGCTTAGATTGCGAATGGACAAAGAAGAAGTTCTTTTCAACTTGGACAAAGCAATGAAGATGCCCATGGAGTCGCAGTGTTATAGTATTGATGAGTGTGTAAATTCACAAGTTTGGCGCTATGTTTTGTGCTAGTTTTGGAGAGTTTTGATGTGGAAATAGGTGGAAAACCTATACATATTGTGAAATAGCATGAATCAGGTGTTAGTGGAGCTATTTGAGTGTTTTCTTAGCAAAAACGGAGTGAAAGAGCCAAGAATCGAAGAGACGGAGTCGAAGCCACGCGAACCGCCCAAGAAGTAGGTGGGTTCGACCTGGCTGGAGGAGGGTTCGACCTCTCCAGCAGGTCGAACCAACGTTGCTGGACAATACTGAGATGGGTTCGACCACGACTCAGTTGGTTCGACCTGCCATCAGGTCGAACCATGGTCGAACCAGTTTGCAAGAAGGAGGATTCGACCACGACGTTGGGGTTCGACTTGCCCGTTGGTCGAATCGGGAGCAAGAGTTGTCCAGTGCTGAGGTTCGACCTGGGGTTCGACCAAGACCTAAGTGGTTCGACCTGTCCAGAAGGTCGAACCTGTGCAGAATTCTTCCAGTAGCGGGGTTCGACCTGGGGTTCGACCTGTGGCTCGGGGTTCGACCTGCTTGACGTGGTCGAACCTGTGTGCGAGAACTTACCTTATCCGAATTTTCGAGGCCGAAACGCGTGAGATCACTTAGAAAGCCCATTCCAAGCCCTAGAGACGTGATTACAAGTATAAAAGGAGGCTCATACAGAGAATAGAGAGCTTTTGATCGTCAATCGTAGGAGAGACAAGAGTAGAGGTGGTGATCCATTCGGAGAGCTGTGACAGAGGTTCGCTGAAGGTTCAAGTAAGAATGATTCATCTAACCATGATTGTTCCTAGATCAATCATGGGCTAGAACCACCTTGGTAGTTCTAGGGTTATGAAAGTTTCATGATGTAATTCGTGTTTCGTGTGTAAAACTCCGTACAACACTACCTGTGGTTTGTTTTATATAAGATTGCATATTTAATCCATACTCATAGTCGTTTTGTGCATCAATGATCGTTGTGTAGAGTCTGAATACATGACATGGTTATTGATTGAGTGCGTTCACTACTGAGCAGGGTTTATCGTTATAATTCTAAGTGAAGGGATTCCGAAGTATTATTAGAACTGTCTTATATGAATATTCATGAATTGAATTGAATTCGGGTTGATGAATAGGATGAAGAGTATAACTTTATAGTACCTAAAAAGGGAGATCAAATCGGGTTAGATTCTAGACGTAGAAGATAATTGATTATGATAGTACCTAGAAAGGGGGGTGAAGCATATCTCTTGCTCCGATGTTATTCACACGTGTCAAGCGCATATTTTCTTGTGTCTATAGAGTAAACTTGCATGGTCTAGTGATGCGTCCACAAAGCACAGGGCAGAGTCGGACACCATCATACGAAAATACGAATTGCTAGTGAAACTGGATGACCCAATGAACTACCTATCATTCTTATTGATCACAACTCACTTCTCTCTACTTTTGCTATTTCTTTTGTTAATTCGATTAGAAGTTACTATCCATTAAACCTTTACAATTACCAACATAGTCTAAAATATACTAGAAGATCACAAAATTGATATTTATCCGTCCCGTGGGTTCGATATTGTAACTTGGTCATCTTCGCGACTACAATTGATATCCTTATACTTGAGGATTAATTTGTGTGTTGAGAAAACCCATATCAAGTTCTTGGCGCCGTTGCCGGGGACGGCGTAAACTATCTTTTTTGTATTATTTCTAGTTTATTAGGACTATTTACCTTGTTTTGTTGTTTTCTTCCTTATTCGTTTTAGGTGTATGCTCACAAGATCAAAGAAAGGTAATCTTGAACCGTATAATCCTGAGATTGGAGCATCATCAAGAAAGAAGAAGAAGAAGAAGAGCAAAGTAAAGGCAATAGACTCAACTGAAGCTCTGAATTTTGGAGTTGAGGTTGACGAGCAGATTTTGCAAGCGATTGAGGCTACAACTGAAGTTAATTTGGAAGTAGTAACAGTCAACATGGCAGCGAATCCGGATAATCTAGCCATCCGTGAGGTTTTCAGAAATAATGGGGCTGGAAATTATGAGCTTTTAGGAGCAAGGGAACTAACACAGCGTTTGATCTTCATCCCGCTCTTATTAGCATGATAGAAAGGAACTCCTTTTCAGGAGGGTCTTTCGAGGATCCGCAGCAGCATCTGAACAAGTTCTTGGGCTATGCAAGTACTCAAAAAGACGTAGGAGAACATGAAGATGCTAGGAAGATCCTTTTGTTCAAATTCTCGCTTACTGAAAAGGCGAGAGATTGGTACGATACTATTAATGCAGCTGAGTGCACCACGTGGGAGCAATTGAAGTTAAGATTCTTGGAGAGGTATATGCCACCTTCGAAGGTGTTTAAGATGAAGCAAGATATTAACCAATTTGCTATCAGTGGAGGTGAAAAATTTCATGAAGCGTGGGATAGATTCAAGGACATGCTCAGGAAGTGTCCTCAACATGGGTTATCTAAAGCCCAATATATCAGTATATTTTATAACGGATTGGACTGTGAATCAAGAGTGCTACTTGATGCTTCTTCTAATGGAGCATTGCTTACAAAGTCATCCGTTGAGGCCGAGAGATTGTTTGAAGACATATCAATGAATTCGAGGGATTGGCCCACTGATAGAGTTAGAGGTACGTATGTTCTTGGAAAGGTAGCTCAGGTTGAACAAGCAATGGTGAAGACTAAGAGAGAGGATGAGATCGTTTCGAGCTTGTCCAATATCAACAACTACTTGAGTCTCAACAGAAGCAGATCAGCGAGATATCCCAACGAGTGCCAATCTTGCAGCAAGAGATGATGAATAATGGAACCATCCAAGACGAATTGGAGAAAGCAAATTATGCCATGGGTCAAAGTATCCAAGGAACGAGGTACCCAAATCAAGGAAACCGGAACTACCAAGGGAACTATCGAGGGAACTTTAATAATCGTGGTCCATCTGGTAGTTATCAACAGCAACCAAGGAGGCCTGAATTTTCATGGAGCAATACGAACAATGCAGTGCAACTTCCAATGGGTGTTGATCCAGGTGAAAAGGTGGAAGAAGGAAAGCCTGGGTTCGAGGATACTGTGAACCGATACATGGTAAAGAATGATGAAAGAGTGAATCGCCTTGAGGCAAAGCTTGAGAAAAAGATTGATGATCACCACAGAGATTTGTCCACTCAAGTAAAAGATCTCACATTGTTGATGGGTACAATTGCAGAGAATGTGAACACATTAACTCAAACTGTAGGAAAAGGCAAGTTTCCGTCTCAGAGTATAGAGAATCCAAAGTCGTGTAATGCCATCACACTGAGGTCAGGAACGCAGTACGAGGGACCGATGAGGCCGGAATCGAAGTTGGAATTTTCTAAGCTGCGGTTCGACCAACAAGAAGAGGGTTCGACCAACTCTTCAGGTCAAACCCAGGTCGAACCTCATCGGCCAGAGCACTCTGTTTTGACGCAGGAACGGTTCGACCAACACGCGGAGGGTTCGACCAACTTTACAGGTCGAACCCAGGTCGAACCTCATCGGCCAGAGCACTCTGTTTCGATGCAGGAATGGTTCGACCACGATCACGAAGGTTCGACCAACTCTTCAGGTCGAACCCAGGTCGAACCGAAGGATGGAAATTATACAGTGAAGCGGTTCGACCAAAGGGGCAGTGGTTCGACCTCCAATGTTGGTCGAACCCAAGTCGAACCTCCGGAGCAGAATGAGATCAGTCTTCCAGGAGAGAGGTTCGACCAATACAGTCCTGGTTTGACCTTTCAGCCTGGTCGAACCCCAGTCGAACCTCGCCGAGATATTTTGTTTGATGCACCTGTTGTTCCTTTTGATGTTGATGCGACTACAGTGGTACGGAATGAGCAAAGTACAGACATAATAGCTGAGAAAAAATGGGAAAGAGCTAAGCGATTAAGAGCCAAAAAGGAGAAAGTGGAAAAGGTTGATCGTGATGAATGGGGGATTCTCAAAACAAAGATACCTCCACCGTTTCCCTACAAGCTAGTGAAGAAGGGGTTGGAAGAGAAGTTCAAGAAGTTTTCAGAGATAATGAACAAGATAAGCTTGAACATCCCTTTTTCAGAGGCAATCATGGAGATGCCATATTATGCTCGGTTCCTTAAAGACATATTGATGAAGAAGCGAAGCTTAACCGGAGTTGAAACGGTAAACTTATCTGAGAATTGTAGCTCAATTATTCAAAGGAAGTTGCCACCAAAGATGAAAGATCCGGGGAGCTTTACTATTCTTTGTGAGATCGGAAAGGGGCCAGCACGGCGAGCTTTATGCGATCTTGGGGCAAGCATCAATTTGATGCCGTTGTCCATCTTTCAGAAGCTTGGTTTGGGGGAGATGACCCCAACAACTGTTGCTCTCCAATTGGCAGATAGATCAATGACGTTTCCGAAAGGAATAGTTGAAGATGTTCTAGTAAAGGTGGAGAAGTTAGTTTTTCCTGTGGATTTCCTTGTATTAGAAATGGATGATGACAAGGATAATGTTCCTTTAATCTTGGGGAGGCCATTCCTTGCTACAGCTGGAGCTATGATAGATGTTCGGAAAGGAGAACTGAAGTTGAGAATGGACAAAGAAGAAGTACTTTTCAACTTGGACAAAGCAATGAAAATGCCAATGGAGTCCCAATGTTATAGTATTGACGTGGTGGAGGAGATTGTGAAGGAGGATATGTCTTTGATCTTGTCAAAGGATCCTCTTGAGACATGTTTGATGGAATCTCTTACTTATCCCACTACGGAGCTTGACGGACTTTCTAACGAGGTATGTATTGAATTTCTTGAAAACTTACTTGCTTTGGGTGATGACAGGTTTGCATTGGAGAGAAATAAAGTGGAAGAAGTCAAATGGACCAGGAAGTACTTGCCTTTGGATAATGAAAACACCCCAGTGGAGAAAAGAAAAGAGGAGTTGAAACCATTGCCGGATCACTTGAAGTATGCTTTTCTTGGTGATGATGCACAATATCCGGTAATTGTATCTTCTTCCCTTAATGATGATCAACTTGAGGAGTTATTAGATGTTTTGAGGAAGTACCAGTCTGCAATAGGGTGGTCACTTGATGATTTGAAAGGTATTAGTCCTTCGTATTGTATGCATCGGATTAGGTTGTTGGATGAAGCCAAAGCTAGTGTTCAGAATCAGCGTAGGGTGAATCCCGCAATTCAAGAGGTGATAAGGAAGCAAATTCTTACGTGGTTGGATGCTGGAATTATATATCCTATTAGTGATAGCCCCCATGTGAGTCCATTGCATGTAGTTGCTAAGAAGGGGGGTATGACTGTAGTGAAAGCTGAGGATGGAGAGGCGATAGCCACGAGAATTCCTACGGGATGGCGTACATGTGTGGATTACAGGAAATTGAATGAGAACACGTGTAAGGACCACTTCCCTCTTCCATTTATGGATCAAATGTTGGATCGTCTTGCAGGGTATGAGTTCTATTGTTTCTTGGATGGATACTCGGGGTATAATCAAATCATGATTGCTCCCGAGGATCAAGAAAAGACCACTTTTACTTGCCCCTACGGGACTTTTGCTTTTAGGAAAATGCCGTTTGGATTGTGTAATGCGCCTGCTACTTTTCAGAGATGCATGATGGCGATTTTTGATGGTTTGATAGAGAAGATCATGGAAGTATTCATGGACGATTTTTCAGTCTTTGGTTCTTCTTTTGATATGTGTTTGTCTAACCTTGCTGTTGTTTTGAAAAGGTGTCAAGAAACTAATCTTGTCTTGAATTGGGAGAAGTGCCATTTCATGGTGAAGGATGGGATTGTTCTTGGGCATCATGTTTCCGCCAAGGGATTACAGGTAGACCGTGCTAAAGTGGTGGCAATTGAGAAGCTTCCACCACCGACAAATGAAAGAGGAGTGCGATCCTTCCTTGGACACGCCTGTTTTTACAGGAGATTCATTAAAGACTTCTCAAAATACTCTAAGCCCTTATCTCATTTACTTAAAAAGGATATTCCTTTTGTGTTTAATGATGAGTGTTTAACAGCTTTTCAAGTTTTGAAGGAGGCGCTTATTACTGCCCCTATCTTGATCACACCAGACTGGACGCAACCGTTTGTACTTATGTGTGATGCAAGTGATGTAGCATTAGGTGTGGTGCTTGGGCAGCTAAGGGAGAAGAAGTTCTGCGCCATTTACTACGCGAGTAAGACTTTCGATGCGGCACAGAAGAATTACACGATAACTGAAAAGGAGTTTTTGGCTGTTGTGTATGCATTCGATAAGTTTCGTCAGTATTTGGTTGGCATGAAGACGATTGTGTATACGGATCACTCAGCGATTCGTTACTTGATGGAGAAGAATGAGACAAAGCCTAGGATCATAAGATGGATTCTACTACTGCAGGAGTTTGACTTGGAGATTCGGGATAAGAAAGGAACAAAAAATGTGTTGGCCGATCACTTGTCAAGGTTGGAGACTAGGGAGCATTGTGATAATTCTTTCGAGTATATTGAAGAGATGTTCCCCGATGAGAAGATCATGGGGGCCGAGCGAGCATGTGTGGTTGCAGCGCAAGGTATGGATCCATGGTATGCGGATTATGTTAATTACATTGTCATTGGTGAAGTTCCAAGGGATCTCAAACGATATCAACTTGCGAAATTTCGTAGGGATGTTGAGACATTTATATGGTATGATCCGTTTGTTTATAAGATTTGTACAGATTCTATTGTCCGAAGATGTGTACCCGAGATGGAAATGGAAAGTGTGCTGGAGTTCTGCCATGCACAACTGAATGGGGGGCATTTCGGAGCGCAAAAGACTGCAGCTAAGGTACTTCAATCCGCTCTTTATTGGCCTACTTTGTTTAGAGATAGTGAGAGCTATGTGGCGTCTTGCGATAGATGCCAACGCATGGGTAATATAGGAAGGAGAGATGAGATGCCATTGCAGCCTAGCATAGTCGTGGAGATATTTGATGTCTGGGGGATCGATTTTATGGGACCTTTTCCCCCGTCGAATGGGTTTCTCTACATTCTTCTTGCGATGGATTATGTTTCGAAGTGGGTGGAAGCAATTCCTACTCGTGTTAATGATTCGAAAGTTGTTTTATCTTTCCTAAAGAAACATATTTTTGCCCGTTATGGAGTTCCGAGAGCATTAGTTAGTGATGGAGGTTCCCACTTTGTCAATAAATTTCTGGAGAAGGTACTTAAGGATTATGGTGTTAGGCATAGGGTTACTACACCCTATCATCCGCAAGCAAATGGGCAGGCGGAGGTTTCCAACCGTCAAGTAAAGCAGATTCTGGAGAAAGTGGTAGGAACTAATAGAAAAGATTGGGCTATGAAGCTTGATGATGTGTTATGGGGGTTCCGGACCGCTTACAAAATGGTATTAGATATGTCACCGTATCAAATTGTCTATGGGAAGCCGTGTCACTTACCCGTAGAAATCCAACACAAAGCGTTTTGGGCTTTGCGTCGCTTGAACTTGACCCTTAGGGATGTAAAGGAGTTGAGGCTACCTCACATGAATCAATTGGATGAGTTTAGGAGTCGTGCTTTCAAGAATTCAGAGATTTATAAGGAAAGAATGAAGAGGTGGCATGATTCTAAAATTTCGTACAAGGAGTTCAAGCAAGGAGATGAGGTACTATTTTTTAACTCTCGTTTGAAGCTTTTTGCAGGCAAGTTGAAGTCTAAGTGGACGGGACCGTTCATGATTCATCGAGCCTTAGGAGGGGGGAGTTATGAGCTTATTGACAAAGATGGTGACGTTATCGCGGCGAATGGGCATCGATTGAAGCATTATAGGTCGCCGGATGATGCGTGTGTCATTTTTGATGATACCTTGTTCTGATTTGGTACCGTCGTGACTCTACGACGTTAAACATGAGCGCTTGTTGAGAGCTTACTCTTCTGTTTTATTGCTTTATTTCTTTTGTGTGAGTAAGAAATTTTTATATTTAAGATGCTTACTCCTCGGCAATTACATCTCTTTTCAAACTTAGTTTCGACTTACGTTTTTACTAAGTTTGGGGGGGTGTGATGTTATTACCTCATTGAAGCATTAAGAGTATAATCTTTTCTTTGTATTGCTTGTTAGGGGAATTGGTTTTTGCGGCCATGTTGAAATTTTAATTGATTTTGATGTGACGATTTTTTTACAATTTGCCTAATGTTCAGTGGGTTTTGGTTGTGTTTTCTTATACGGAGATACTCATGAATGATATTATGTGGAACAATTTCTGAAGTTGTGCTCTAGATTATGTAGTGAATGAAGAACACTCAGTTTCAGTGCTCTAGATTATGTACCTAATGAGGTTGTGTTGAAGCTTGAAGTATGTAGTGAATGAAGAACACTCAGTTTTGGAAATCAGGAGGTAGGTTCGACCAAGTCTAACAGTGGTTCGACCAGAGCCAGAGGTCGAACAAAAGCAGAGGAAGTCGAACCGGCATTGAAAGTTGTCCAGAGAGGAGGTTCGACCAAAGCCATAGTGGTTCGACCTGATCATGAGGTCGAACCTATGGTCGAACCTGTCAGTCGGAAGCACTCTATTTTCCAGAAGAGGGGTTCGACCAATTCAAGAAAGGTTCGACCTGTTTAGCAAGTCGAACCCCTGGTCGAACCAAAAAGATTGTTTGTCCAGAAGAGAGGTTCGACCTCGCCATCCATGGTTCGACCAGTACAGGTGGTCGAACCCGAGGTCGAACCAAGCCAGGTACGCTTTTTAAGTTCGAATTTTCAGAGGGGTTCGATCACTTTTTCGAAACACCAAACCTCGAACCCTCTTCGAACCTCTACACCCTTGCACAAATTCTTCAATTACACTTGATTTCGCACCGATTACACAACATTACACCGTGAATTATCGATTTGGTCGCGGATTTGGGCGGATTTCGTCGCGAGTTAGGGCTGAAATCGCGTTTTTGGGTGTTTTGTGTTTTCGATCGGTTTTTCACCATGGGCAAGTCACAAGGTACGTTTTTTCCAACTCAATTACTCTAGGATTGAAGGTTTAGGTAAGCAATTTGATGTGAAATAGAGAATTGATGTTGAGTATGGTTGAATTTCATGGTGAATGTTGATATTTTGATTGGTTTCATATGAATTCTTGTTTCTTGGATTGTGGTTGATTGATTATTGATAGAACTTGGATTTTTATGTGAATTAATCAAGGATATAGAATATACCATAGAATGAGCATGTTGATTTGGTTTGAAATTGATGAAATTGAAGTAGTTCACGGAGGAAAACATGTTGAATTTTTGATTGAATTTCTTGAATTGCTTAATGCATGCTTGTTGGTTATGTTTTGATGATTAAAGAAGGTATAATTGAAGATGTTTTGAAAATGTTGAATAAGCAAGAGGTGTTGAGATGATAGTTTATATGAATATGCATTGATGTTTGAAGTCTTGAGTAGAGTATGTGATGTGCTAGTACAATACTTGCTTTCTTGTCTTGTTGGTTGGATTGAAGTATTTGTTTTTAGGAAAGGGACAAGTATCAAGCAAAGGAAAAGGAAAAGCAGAGGAGGAGAGATCAAAGAAGAGGCATGACAGGCCTTCAAACTTGGACAAAGTGACAAGAAAACTGAGGCTACAAGACCGTTTACCTGATAACTTCAAGATTAGGATGCAAGGTTGGGATGAGATTAAAGAGAAGTGGGAAGAAGTTTCAGATAAGATAGCTCGCACTCGATACCAAGATGATGAAGCGATGAGGATAATGAGAATAGGGGATGATATATTTTGGATGTTTGATCAAGTAGGGATCCGAAGATTCATGGAGTTGAAGAGGCCGACGTACTTCCATGTTACAGCGGAAGTGGTTTGTTCGTTTGAGATGGAGAAGGACCCGCTTGGATACCCCTATTAGTGTACGTTTCAGCTTGGTGGAGTGAGTAGAAGATGGACGTCTGAGGATTTCAACGAGCTGTTTGAGACACCTTTGGAGATCCCTCGTTTAGAAAGTACTGCATTCAGTGTAAAGCGATTTTGGAGGGAGATCACGGGGGAGATTATGATTACAAGACTAGACAAGCTCGTACTTCCGCAATAAAGAACCCTGTCTTGAGGTACATGGACCGCATCCTGAGCAACACGTTGTTCGCCCGCTCGGAGGGCAGTGTTGTGTCTAGAGGAGAGTTATATGCCTTGTGGTGTATGTTGCATGGAGTAAAGTTCAACGTTGGAGCCTATTTTATTGCGCAGCTGAATCGATTCAAGACCATTGGTTTTCAAAAGGTGAATATTGGAGGGTTATTGACGATTTTGGCTGAACATTACAACTTGGACCTCACCGGCATTACACCAGTAGAAGGAGAACCCGATTTGATTATGAGCACGTGCGCGAAGGGAGGGTTTGCCCATTTTAGAAATGGATATTGGTTTTTCACGAGAGGTGTCAAGCCTTTCGAATTTATGTTCCCCTTCGACGTGAGCAACTTGACAACTATTCGGGAAGCAAGGAATAGACTAATGAATTCTCTAGGACACACCGCTTTATCTGTGGCAGCGAAGTCGGGTGGTGATTGGAGAGCGGTAGCACAGATGTGTGCTGAGGGAAGGATGGCTGAGTTACAGCAGATTGTTGATCGAGGAGAGTTCCGTCCACCTCAGCCACAGCAGTCTGAAGAGGAGGATCAGGTAGAGGAGCAGCCGGAGATGGAGATTCCGGAAGGAGAGCAGCATGATGCGCCTCAGCATGCTCCAGGACCGCAGCAGAGGCGAGCAGTTCCAGGTACTCGGGAGCAGCTTCGCTTGATTCATGAGCAGCTGATCGCGGTGGTAGCTGCACAGCAAGAGACGAACAGGCAACTCGCGCTCGCTAACGCCAACTACGCCACGCTGAACGAAAGGTTCTCTGCCTTGGATGAGTGTGTTGGTAGAGTGAGTAGTCGAGTAGATATGATGGACAAACACATTACCAGTCTGTGCCGAGCTGTGGAAAATAGAATGGATAAGGATGACGATGATGATGAGGATGATGATGCTCCTAGGGAGTAGTTTCAGGTTTTCTTTTGGTTTCTCCGATTCATCTTATCTCCCATTTTTCTTTTTATTTTTACAGATTGGGGTGTGATTCATGTGTGAGTGGAATGTACTTGATATAGTTGATCTTGTATCGTTGCTCTGTATATGGGTTATTGATTATGTGCATTCATATGTTTACGTGTTTATTTTCATTTGGAAAGAGCATGAATAATTTGTTAAGTATATGGAATTCATGAGGAATTGATTTTGATTATGTGCTATGAGGAGTATTAGGAATTGATTATCTATGTGAGGATTTGAGCCTTTATCATGATTAATCATGATAGTTTATTCTTGAGATAATCATTCATATGAACGTATTCTAGAACTTGGCTTGGAGTCTTGTGTGAAACTTACAATTGATGAAATATTGGGATATGATCTTAGGCCATTTTTAATTAATTGAGTCACTTAGCCAAATTTCACCTTTCCTAATGATCTTATAAATCTTTGGTAGCCCTGTTTGAGCCTTTTAAAAGCTTTTTCTTTGGCAAGCCAAATATACGAGCTTTAATTACCTTATTTGAGCTTTGAAAATACCCTATCCATTGGTAGAGAGAATAAGGTGAATGAGTGTGGAAGAAACAAAGGGAAGATGGAATGAGGTTCAGTAAAAAGTGCATGGTTAAATCTTGTTAGGGATAGTGCCTGAAATTGGTACCCCGAATTGCTTATACATGGGGCTTGAAGTTTCTAAGAAACAGCCGGACAATGTTCGAGAAGGGTAGTGCCTATAACTAGTACCCGAGCAATTAAAAGAAGAATGATGTTGATGCAAGGAAGAGAAGGAAAATTGATAATTGCAAGTGCAAGAGAAGAATTGGAGGAGAATATGAAGGCGAATGAGAAATCAAGAACCTCCAAGGTAACTCTCTACTAGTGTATTAAGTTACTATGACCAAATTTTCCTACCCTTTCCAAAGAGCCAACATTACAACCTAGAAACAAGTCCTTTGTGATCCTAGTGTTAATCTAATGTAAGTTGATTTCTGAGACCTTTGCCAAGCTTATTGTTACGCGTGAATATGAATTGATAGGAGTGTTTATACTAGCCTATAGTGCCTCACGCACGAGTGAATGAGAGTAAAGACTTATCTTGTCAGTGAGATTACTTAGTGCTCCGAATGGTGTGTGATTAGATTGATTTTACATGAGTGACATATTTGATGCAAGTAATTCTTGTTTGATTCAATGAAGTGGCATGTGTAATATGTGTTGTACTTGATCTTGTTGAATTATACACGACTCCTGTGGTTTAAATTGGTTGCCTCGGGACGAGCAACATGTAAGTTTGGGGGTTTGATGAGTGTGTAAATTCACAAGTTTGGCGCTATGTTTTGTGCTAGTTTTGGAGAGTTTTGATGTGGAAATAGGTGGAAAACCTATACATATTGTGAAATAGCATGAATCAGGTGTTAGTGGAGCTATTTGAGTATTTTCTTAGCAAAAACGGAGTGAAAGAGCCAAGAATCGAAGAGACGGGGTCGAAGCCACGCGAACCGCCCAAGAAGTAGGTGGGTTCGACCTGGCTGGAGGAGGGTTCGACCTCTCCAGCAGGTCGAACCAACGTTGCTGGACAATACAGAGATGGGTTCGACCACGACTCAGTTGGTTCGACCTGGCCATCAGGTCGAACCATGGTCGAACCAGTTTGCAAGAAGGAGGATTCGACCACGACGTTGGGGTTCGACTTGCCCGTTGGTCGAATCGGGAGCAAGAGTTGTCCAGTGCTGAGGTTCGACCTGGGGTTCGACCAAGACCTAAGTGGTTCGACCTGTCCAGAAGGTCGAACCTGTGCAGAATTCTTCCAGTAGCGGGGTTCGACCTGGGGTTCGACCTGTGGCTCGGGGTTCGATCTGCTTGACGTGGTCGAACCTGTGTGCGAGAACTTACCTTATCCGGATTTTCGAGGCCGAAACGCGTGAGATCACTTAGAAAGCCCATTCCAAGCCCTAGAGACGTGATTACAAGTATAAAAGGAGGCTCATACAGAGAATAGAGAGCTTTTGATCGTCAATCGTAGGAGAGACAAGAGTAGAGGTGGTGATCCATTCGGAGAGCTGTGACAGAGGTTCGCTGAAGGTTCAAGTAAGAATGATTCATCTAACCATGATTGTTCCTAGATCAATCATGGGCTAGAACCACCTTGGTAGTTCTAGGGTTATGAAAGTTTCATGATGTAATTCGTGTTTCGTGTGTAAAACTCCGTACAACACTACCTGTGGTTTGTTTTATATAAGATTGCATATTTAATCCATACTCATAGTCGTTTTGTGCATCAATGATCGTTGTGTAGAGTCTGAATACATGACATGGTTATTGATTGAGTGCGTTCACTACTGAGCAGGGTTTATCGTTATAATTCTAAGTGAAGGGATTCCGAAGTATTATTAGAACTGTCTTATATGAATATTCATGAATTGAATTGAATTCGGGTTGATGAATAGGATGAAGAGTATAACTTTATAGTACCTAAAAAGGGAGATCAAATCGGGTTAGATTCTAGACGTAGAAGATAATTGATTATGATAGTACCTAGAAAGGGGGGTGAAGCATATCTCTTGCTCCGATGTTATTCACACGTGTCAAGCGCATATTTACTTGTGTCTATAGAGTAAACTTGCATGGTCTAGTGATGCGTCCACAAACCACAGGGCAGAGTCGGACACCATCATACGAAAATACGAATTGCTAGTGAAACTGGATGACCCAATGAACTACCTATCATTCTTATTGATCACAACTCACTTCTCTCTACTTTTGCTATTTCTTTTGTTAATTCGATTAGAAGTTACTATCCATTAAACCTTTACAATTACCAACATAGTCTAAAATATACTAGAAGATCACAAAATTGATATTTATCCGTCCCGTGGGTTCGATATTGTAACTTGGTCATCTTCGCGACTACAATTGATATCCTTATACTTGAGGATTAATTTGTGTGTTGAGAAAACCCATATCAAGTTCTTGGCGCCGTTGCCGGGGACGGCGTAAACTATCTTTTTTGTATTATTTCTAGTTTATTAGGACTATTTACCTTGTTTTGTTGTTTTCTTCCTTATTCGTTTTAGGTGTATGCTCACAAGATCAAAGAAAGGTAATCTTGAACCGTATAATCCTGAGATTGGAGCATCATCAAGAAAGAAGAAGAAGAAGAAGAGCAAAGCAAAGGCAATAGACTCAACTGAAGCTCTGAATTTTGGAGTTGAGGTTGACGAGCAGATTTCGCAAGCGATTGAGGCTACAACTGAAGTTAATTTGGAAGTAGTAACAGTCAACATGGCAGCGAATCCGGATAATCTAGCCATCCGTGAGGTTTTCAGAAATAATGGGGCTGGAAATTATGAGCTTTTAGGAGCAAGGGGAACTAACACAGCGTTTGATCTTCATCCCGCTCTTATTAGCATGATAGAAAGGAACTCCTTTTCAGGAGGGTCTTTCGAGGATCCGCAGCAGCATCTGAACAAGTTCTTGGGCTATGCAAGTACTCAAAAAGACGTAGGAGAACATGAAGATGCTAGGAAGATCCTTTTGTTCAAATTCTCGCTTACTGAAAAGGCGAGAGATTGGTACGATACTATTAATGCAGCTGAGTGCACCACGTGGGAGCAATTGAAGTTAAGATTCTTGGAGAGGTATATGCAACCTTCGAAGGTGTTTAAGATGAAGCAAGATATTAACCAATTTGCTATCAGTGGAGGTGAGAAATTTCATGAAGCGTGGGATAGATTCAAGGACATGCTCAGGAAGTGTCCTCAACATGGGTTATCTAAAGCCCAATATATCAGTATATTTTATAACGGATTGGACTGTGAATCAAGAGTGCTACTTGATGCTTCTTCTAATGGAGCATTGCTTACAAAGTCATCCGTTGAGGCCGAGAGATTGTTTGAAGACATATCAATGAATTCGAGGGATTGGCCCACTGATAGAGTTAGAGGTACGTATGTTCTTGGAAAGGTAGCTCAGGTTGAACAAGCAATGGTGAAGACTAAGAGAGAGGATGAGATCGTTTCGAGCTTGTCCAATATCAACAAGCTACTTGAGTCTCAACAGAAGCAGATCAGCGAGATATCCCAACGTGTGCCAATCTTGCAGCAAGAGATGATGAATAATGGAACCATCCAAGACGAATTGGAGGAAACAAATTATGCCATGGGTCAAAGTATCCAAGGAACGAGGTACCCAAATCAAGGAAACCGGAACTACCAAGGGAACTATCGAGGGAACTTTAATAATCGTGGTCCATCTGGTAGTTATCAACAGCAACCAAGGAGGCCTGAATTTTCATGGAGCAATACGAACAATGCAGTGCAACTTCCAATGGGTGTTGATCCGGGAGAAAAGGTGGAAGAAGGAAAGCCTGGGTTCGAGGATACTGTGAACCGATACATGGTAAAGAATGATGAAAGAGTGAATCGCCTTGAGGCAAAGCTTGAGAAAAAGATTGATGATCACCACAGAGATTTGTCCACTCAAGTAAAAGATCTCACATTGTTGATGGGTACAATTGCAGAGAATGTGAACACATTAACTCAAACTGTAGGAAAAGGTAAGTTTCCGTCTCAGAGTATAGAGAATCCAAAGTCGTGTAATGCCATCACACTGAGGTCAGGAACGCAGTATGAGGGACCGATGAGGCCGGAATCGAAGTTGGAATTTTCTAAGCTGCGGTTCGACCAACACGAAGAGGGTTCGACCAACTCTTCAGGTCGAACCCAGGTCGAACCTCATCGGCCAGAGCACTCTGTTTTGACGCAGGAACGGTTCGACCAACACGCGGAGGGTTCGACCAACTTTACAGGTCGAACCCAGGTCGAACCTCATCGGCCAGAGCACTCTGTTTCGACACAGGAATGGTTCGACCACGATCACGAAGGTTCGACCAACTCTTCAGGTCGAACCCAGGTCGAACCGAAGGATGGAAATTATACAGTGAAGCGGTTCGACCAAAGGGGCAGTGGTTCGACCTCCAATGTTGGTCGAACCCAAGTCGAACCTCCGGAGCAGAATGAGATCAGTCTTCCAGGAGAGAGGTTCGACCAATACAGTCCTGGTTCGACCTTTCAGCCTGGTCGAACCCCAGTCGAACCTCGCCGAGATATTTTGTTTGATGCACCTGTTGTTCCTTTTGATGTTGATGCGACTTCAGTGGTACGGAATTAGCAAAGTACAGACATAATAGCTGAGAAAAAATGGGAAAGAGCTAAGCGATTAAGAGCCGAAAAGGAGAAAGTGGAAAAGGTTGATCGTGATGAATGGGGGATTCCCAAAACAAAGATACCTCCACCGTTTCCCTACAAGCTAGTGAATAAGGGGTTGGAAGAGAAGTTCAAGAAGTTTTCAGAGATAATGAACAAGATAAGCTTGAACATCTCTTTTTCAGAGGCAATCATGGAGATGCCATATTATGCTCGATTCCTTAAAGACATATTGATGAAGAAGCGAAGCTTAACCGGAGTTGAAATGGTAAACTTATCTGAGAATTGTAGCTCAATTATTCAAAGGAAGTTGCCACCAAAGATAAAAGATCCGGGGAGCTTTACTATTCTTTGTGAGATCGGAAAGGGGCCAGCACGGCGAGCTTTATGCGATCTTGGGGCAAGCATCAATTTGATGCCGTTGTCCATCTTTCAGAAGCTTGGTTTGGGGGAGATGACCCCGACAACTGTTGCTCTCCAATTGGTAGATAGATCAATGACGTTTCCGAAAGGAATAGTTGAAGATGTTCTAGTAAAGGTGGAGAAGTTAGTTTTTCCTGTGGATTTCCTTGTATTAGAAATGGATGATGACAAGGATAATGTTCCTTTAATCTTGGGGAGGCCATTCCTTGCTACAACTGGAGCTATGATAGATGTTCGGAAAGGAGAACTGAAGTTGAGAATGGACAAAGAAGAAGTACTTTTCAACTTGGACAAAGCAATGAAAATGCCAATGGAGTCCCAATGTTATAGTATTGACGTGGTGGAGGAGATTGTGAAGGAGGATATGTCTTTGATCTTGTCAAAGGATCCTCTTGAGACATGTTTGATGGAATCTCTTACTTATCCCACTACGGAGCTTGACGGACTTTCTAACGAGGTATGTATTGAATTTCTTGAAAACTTACTTGCTTTGGGTGATGACAGGTTTGCATTGGAGAGAAATAAAGTGGAAGAAGTCAAATGGACCAGGAAGTACTTGCCTTTGGATAATGAAAACACTCCAGTGGAGAAAAGAAAAGAGGAGTTGAAACCATTGTCGGATCACTTGAAGTATGCTTTTCTTGGTGATGATGCACAATATCCGGTAATTGTATCTTCTTCCCTTAATGATGATCAACTTGAGGAGTTATTAGATGTTTTGAGGAAGTACCAGTCTGCAATAGGGTGGTCACTTGATGATTTGAAAGGTATTAGTCCTTCGTATTGTATGCATCGGATTAGGTTGTTGGATGAAGCCAAAGCTAGTGTTCAGAATCAGCGTAGGGTGAATCCTGCAATTCAAGAGGTGATAAGGAAGCAAATTCTTACGTGGTTGGATGCTGGAATTATATATCCTATTAGTGATAGCCCCCATGTGAGTCCATTGCATGTAGTTGCTAAGAAGGGGGGTATGACTGTAGTGAAAGCTGAGGATGGAGAGGCGATAGCCACGAGAATTCCTACGGGATGGCGTACATGTGTGGATTACAGGAAATTGAATGAGAACACGTGTAAGGACCACTTCCCTCTTCCATTTATGGATCAAATGTTGGATCGTCTTGCAGGGTATGAGTTCTATTGTTTCTTGGATGGATACTCGGGGTATAATCAAATCATGATTGCTCCCGAGGATCAAGAAAATACCACTTTTACTTGCCCCTACGGGACTTTTGCTTTTAGGAAAATGCCGTTTGGATTGTGTAATGCGCCTGCTACTTTTCAGAGATGCATGATGGCGATTTTTGATGGTTTGATAGAGAAGATCATGAAAGTATTCATGGACGATTTTTCAGTCTTTGGTTCTTCTTTTGATATGTGTTTGTCTAACCTTGCTGTTGTTTTGAAAAAGTGTCAAGAAACTAATCTTGTCTTGAATTGGGAGAAGTGTCATTTCATGGTGAAGGATGGGATTGTTCTTGGGCATCATGTTTCCACCAAGGGATTACAGGTAGACCGTGCTAAAGTGGTGGCAATTGAGAAGCTTCCACCACCGACAAATGAAAGAGGAGTGCGATCCTTCCTTGGACATGCCGGTTTTTACAGGAGATTCATTAAAGACTTCTCAAAATACTCTAAGCCCTTATCTCATTTACTTGAAAAGGATATTCCTTTTGTGTTTAATGATGAGTGTTTAACAGTTTTTCAAGTTTTAAAGGAGGCGCTTATTACTGCCCCTATCTTGATCACACCAGACTGGACGCAACCGTTTGTACTTATGTGCGATGCAAGTGATGTAGCATTGTGTATGGTGCTTGGGCAGCTAAGGGAGAAGAAGTTCTGCGCCATTTACTACGCGAGTAAGACTTTTGATGCGGCACAGAAGAATTACACGGTAACTGAAAAGGAGTTTTTGGCTGTTGTGTATGCATTCGATAAGTTTCGTCAGTATTTGGTTGGCATGAAGACGATTGTGTATACGGATCACTCAGCGATTCGTTACTTGATGGAGAAGAAGGAGACAAAGCCTAGGATCATAAGATGGATTCTACTACTGCAGGAGTTTGACTTGGAGATTCGGGATAAGAAAGGAACAGAAAATGTGTTGGCCGATCACTTGTCAAGGTTGGAGACTAGGGAGCATTGTGATAATTCTTTCGAGTATATTGAAGAGATGTTCCCCGATGAGAAGATCATGGCTGTGGCTGTTGAAGGGGCCGAGCGAGCATGTGTGGTTGCAGCGCAAGGTATGGATCCATGGTACGCGGATTATGTTAATTACATTGTCATTGGTGAAGTTCCAAGGGATCTCAACCGATATCAACTTGCGAAATTTCGTAGAGATGTTGAGACATTTATATGGTATGATCCGTTTATTTATAAGATTTGTACAGATTCTATTGTCCGAAGATGTGTACCTGAGATGGAAATGGAAAGTGTGCTGGAGTTCTGCCATGCACAACCGAATGGAGGGCATTTCGGAGCGCAAAAGACTGCAGCTAAGGTACTTCAATCCGCTCTTTATTGGCCTACTTTGTTTAGAGATAATGAGAGCTATGTGGCGTCTTGCGATAGATGCCAGCGCATGGGTAATATAGGAAGGAGAGATGAGATGCCATTGCAGCCTAGCATAGTCGTGGAGATATTTGATGTCTGGGGGATCGATTTTATGGGACCTTTTCCCCCGTCGAATGGGTTTCTCTACATTCTTCTTGCGGTGGATTATGTTTCGAAGTGGGTGGAAGCAATTCCTACTCGTGTTAATGATTCGAAAGTTGTTTTATCTTTCCTAAAGAAACATATTTTTGCCTGTTATGGAGTTCCGAGAGCGTTAGTTAGTGATGGAGGTTCCCACTTTGTCAATAAATTTCTGGAGAAGGTACTTAAGGATTATGGTGTTAGGCATAGGGTTACTACACCCTATCATCCGCAAGCAAATGGGCAGACGGAGGTTTCCAACCGTCAAGTAAAGCAGATTCTGGAGAAAGTGGTAGGAACTAATAGAAAAGATTGGGCTATGAAGCTTGATGATGTGTTATGGGGGTTCCGGACCGCTTACAAAACGGTATTAGATATGTCACCGTATCAAATTGTCTATGGGAAGCCGTGTCACTTACCCGTAGAAATCCAACACAAAGCATTTTGGGCTTTGCGTCGCTTGAACTTGACCCTTAGGGATGTAAAGGAGTTGAGGCTACCTCACATGAATCAATTGGATGAGTTTAGGAGTCGTGCTTTCAAGAATTCAGAGATTTATAAGGAAAGAATGAAGAGGTGGCATGATTCTAAAATTTCGTACAAGGAGTTCAAGCAAGGAGATGAGGTACTACTTTTTAACTCTCGTTTGAAGCTTTTTGCAGGCAAGTTGAAGTCTAAGTAGACGGGACCGTTCATGATTCATCGAGCCTTAGGAGGGGGGAGTTATGAGCTTATTGACAAAGATGGTGACGTTATCGCGGCGAATGGGCATCGATTGAAGCATTATAGGTCGCCGGATGATGCGTGTGTCATTTTTGATGATACCTTGTTCTGATTTGGTACCGTCGTGACTCTACGACGTTAAACATGAGCGCTTGTTGAGAGCTTACTCTTCCGTTTTATTGCTTTATTTCTTTTGTGTGAGTAAGAAATTTTTATATTTAAGATGCTTACTCCTCGGCAATTACATCTCTTTTCAAACTTAGTTTCGACTTACGTTTTTACTAAGTTTGGGGGGGTGTGATGTTATTACCTCATTGAAGCATTAAGAGTATAATCTTTTCTTTGTATTGTTTGTTAGGGGAATTGGTTTTTGCGGCCATGTTGAAATTTTAATTGATTTTGATGTGACGATTTTTTTACAATTTGCCTAATGTTCAGTGGGTTTTGGTTGTGTTTTCTTATACGGAGATACTCATGAATGATATTATGTGGAACAATTTCTGAAGTTGTGCTCTAGATTATGTAGTGAATGAAGAACACTCAGTTTCAGTGCTCTAGATTATGTACCTAATGAGGTTGTGTTGAAGCTTGAAGTATGTAGTGAATGAAGAACACTCAGTTTTGGAAATCAGGAGGTAGGTTCGACCAAGTCTAACAGTAGTTCGACCAGAGCCAGAGGTCGAACAAAAGTAGAGGAAGTCGAACCGGCATTAAAAGTTGTCCAGAGAGGAGGTTCGACCAAAGCCATAGTGGTTCGACCTGATCATGAGGTCGAACCTATGGTCGAACCTGTCAGTCGGAAGCACTCTATTTTCCAGAAGAGGGGTTCGACCAATTCAAGAAAGGTTTGACCTGTTTAGCAAGTCGAACCCCTGGTCGAACCAAGAAGATTGTTTGTCCAGAAGAGAGGTTCGACCTCGCCATCCATGGTTCGACCAGTACAGGTGGTCGAACCCGAGGTCGAACCAAGCCAGGTACGCTTTTTAAGTTCGAATTTTCAGAGGGGTTCGATCACTTTTTCGAAACACCAAACCTCGAACCCTCTTCGAACCTCTACACCCTTGCACAAATTCTTCAATTACACTTGATTTCGCACCGATTACACAACATTACACCGTGAATTATCGATTTGGTCGCGGATTTGGGCGGATTTCGTCGCGAGTTAGGGCTGAAATCGCGTTTTTGGGTGTTTTGTGTTTTCGATCGGTTTTTCACCATGGGCAAGTCACAAGGTACGTTTTTTCCAACTCAATTACTCTAGGATTGAAGGTTTAGGTAAGCAATTTGATGTGAAATAGAGAATTGATGTTGAGTATGGTTGAATTTCATGGTGAATGTTGATATTTTGATTGGTTTCATATGAATTCTTGTTTCTTGGATTGTGGTTGATTGATTATTGATAGAACTTGGATTTTTATGTGAATTAATCAAGGATATAGAATATACCATAGAATGAGCATGTTGATTTGGTTTGAAATTGATGAAATTGAAGTAGTTCACGGAGGAAAGCATGTTGAATTTTTGATTGAATTGCTTGAATTGCTTAATGCATGCTTGTTGGTTATGTTTTGATGATTAAAGAAGGTATAATTGAAGATGTTTTGAAAATGTTGAATAAGCAAGAGGTGTTGAGATGATAGTTTATATGAATATGCATTGATGTTTGAAGTCTTGAGTAGAGTATGTGATGTGCTAGTACAATACTTGCTTTCTTGTCTTGTTGGTTGGATTGAAGTATTTGTTTTTAGGAAAGGGACAAGTATCAAGCAAAGGAAAAGGAAAAGCAGAGGAGGAGAGATCAAAGAAGAGGCATGACAGGCCTTCAAACTTGGACAAAGTGACAAGAAAACTGAGGCTACAAGACCGTTTACCTGATAACTTCAAGATTAGGATGCAAGGTTGGGATGAGATTAAAAAGAAGTGGGAAGAAGTTTCAGATAAGATAGCTCGCACTCGATACCAAGATGATGAAGCGATGAGGATAATGAGAATAGGGGATGATATATTTTGGATGTTTGATCAAGTAGGGATCCGAAGATTCATGGAGTTGAAGAGGCCGACGTACTTCCATGTTACAGCGAAAGTGGTTTGTTCTTTTGAGATAGAGAAGGACCCGCTTGGATACCCCTATCAGTGTACATTTCAGCTTGGTGGAGTGAGTAGGAGATGGACGTCTGAGGATTTCAACGAGCTGTTTGAGACACCTTTGGAGATTCCTCGTTTAGAAAGTGCTGCATTCAGTGTAAAGCGATTTTGGAGGGAGATCACGGGGGAGATTCGTGATTACAAGACTAGACAGGCTCGTGCTTCCACAATAAAGAACCCTGTCTTGAGGTACATGGACCGCATCCTGAGCAACACGTTGTTCGCCCGCTCGGAGGGCAGTGTTGTGTCTAGAGGAGAGTTATATGCCTTGTGGTGTATGTTGCATGGAGTAAAGTTCAACGTTGGAGCCTATTTTATTGCGCAGCTGAATCGATTCAAGACCATTGGTTTTCAAAAGGTGAATATTGGAGGGTTATTGACGATTTTGGCTGAACATTACAACTTGGACCTCACCGGCATTACACCAGTAGAAGGAGAACCCGATTTGATTATGAGCACGTGCGCGAAGGGAGGGTTTGCCCATTTTAGAAATGGAGATTGGTTTTTCACGAGAGGTGTCAAGCCTTTCGAATTTATGTTCCCCTTCGACGTGAGCAACTTGACAACTATTCGGGAAGCAAGGAATAGACTAATGAATTCTCTAGGACACACCGCTTTATCCGTGGCAGCGAAGTCGGGTGGTGATTGGAGAGCGGTAGCACAGATGTGTGCTGAGGGAAGGATGGCTGAGTTACAGCAGATTGTTGATCGAGGAGAGTTCCGTCCACCTCAGCCACAGCAGTCTGAAGAGGAGGATCAGGTAGAGGAGCAGCCGGAGATGGAGATTCCAGAAGGAGAGCAGCATGATGCGCCTCAGCATGCTCCAGGACCGCAGCAGAGGCGAGCAGTTCCAGGTACTCGGGAGCAGCTTCGCTTGATTCATGAGCAGCTGATCGCGGTGGTAGCTGCACAGCAAGAGACGAACAGGCAACTCGCGCTCGCTAACGCCAACTACGCCACGCTGAACGAAAGGTACTCTGCCTTGGATGAGCGTATTGGTAGAGTGAGTAGTCGAGTAGATATGATGGACAAACACATTACCAGTCTGTGCCGAGCTGTGGAAAATAGAATAGATAAGGATGACGATGATGATGAGGATGATGATGCTCCTAGGGAGTAGTTTCAGGTTTTCTTTTGGTTTCTCCGATTCATCTTATCTCCCATTTTTCTTTTTATTTTTACAGATTGGGGTGTGATTCATGTGTGAGTGGAATGTACTTGATATAGTTGATCTTGTATCGTTGCTCTGTATATGGGTTATTGATTATGTGCATTCATATGTTTACGTGTTTATTTTCATTTGGAAAGAGCATGAATAATTTGTTAAGTATATGGAATTCATGAGGAATTGATTTTGATTTGTGCTATGAGGAGTATTAGGAATTGATTATCTATGTGAGGATTTGAGCCTTTATCATGATTAATCATGATAGTTTATTCTTGAGAGAATCATTTATATGAACGTATTCTAGAACTTGGCTTGGAGTCTTGTGTGAAACTTACAATTGATGAAATATTGGGATATGATCTTAGGCCATTTTTGATTAATTGAGTCACTTAGCCAAATTTCACCTTTCCTAATGATCTTATAAATCTTTGGTAGCCCTGTTTGAGCCTTTTAAAAGCTTTTTCTTTGGCAAGCCAAATATACGAGCTTTAATTACCTTATTTGAGCTTTGAAAATACCCTATCCATTGGTAGAGAGAATAAGGTGAATGAGTGTGGAAGAAACAAAGGGAAGATGGAATGAGGTTCAGTAAAAAGTGCATGGTTAAATCTTGTTAGGGATAGTGCCTGAAATTGGTACCCCGAATTGCTTATACATGGGGCTTAAAGTTTCTAAGAAACAGCCGGACGATGTTCGAGAAGGGTAGTGCCTATAACTAGTACCCGAGCAATTAAAAGAAGAATGATGTTGATGCAAGGAAGAGAAGGAAAATTGATAATTGCAAGTGCAAGAGAAGAATTGGAGGAGAATATGAAGGCGAATGAGAAATCAAGAACCTCCAAGGTAACTCTCTACTAGTGTATTAAGTTACTATGACCAAATTTTCCTACCCTTTCCAAAGAGCCAACATTACAACCTAGAAACAAGTCCTTTGTGATCCTAGTGTTAATCTAATGTAAGTTGATTTCTGAGACCTTTGCCAAGCTTATGTTTACGCGTGAATATGAATTGATAGGAGTGTTTATACTAGCCTATAGTGCCTCACGCACGAGTGAATGAGAGTAAAGACTTATCTTGTCAGTGAGATTACTTAGTGCTCCGAATGGTGTGTGATTAGATTGATTTTACATGAGTGACATATTTGATGCAAGTAATTCTTGTTTGATTCAATGAAGTGGCATGTGTAATATGTGTTGTACTTGATCTTGTTGAATTATACACGACTCCTGTGGTTTAAATTGGTTGCCTCGGGACGAGCAACATGTAAGTTTGGGGGTTTGATGAGTGTGTAAATTCACAAGTTTGGCGCTATGTTTTGTGCTAGTTTTGGAGAGTTTTGATGTGGAAATAGGTGGAAAACCTATACATATTGTGAAATAGCATGAATCAGGTGTTAGTGGAGCTATTTGAGTGTTTTCTTAGCAAAAACGGAGTGAAAGAGCCAAGAATCGAAGAGACGGAGTCGAAGCCACGCGAACCGCCCAAGAAGTAGGTGGGTTCGACCTGGCTGGAGGAGGGTTCGACCTCTCCAGCAGGTCAAACCAACGTTGCTGGACAATACAGAGATGGGTTCGACCACGACTCAGTTGGTTCGACCTGGCCATCAGGTCGAACCATGGTCGAACCAGTTTGCAAGAAGGAGGATTCAACCACGACGTTGGGGTTCGACTTGCCCGTTGGTCAAATCGGGAGCAAGAGTTGTCCAGTGCTGAGGTTCGACCTGGGGTTCGACCAAGACCTAAGTGGTTCGACCTGTCCAGAAGGTCGAACCTGTGCAGAATTCTTCCAGTAGCGGGGTTCGACCTGGGGTTCGACCTGTGGCTCGGGGTTCGACCTACTTGACGTGGTCGAACCTGTGTGCGAGAACTTACCTTATTCGGATTTTCGAGGCCGAAACGCGTGAGATCACTTAGAAAGCCCATTCCAAGCCCTAGAGACGTGATTACAAGTATAAAAGGAGGCTCATACAGAGAATAGAGAGCTTTTGATCGTCAATCGTAGGAGAGACAAGAGTAGAGGTGGTGATCCATTCGGAGAGCTGTGACAGAGGTTCGCTGAAGGTTCAAGTAAGAATGATTCATCTAACCATGATTGTTCCTAGATCAATCATGGGCTAGAACCACCTTGGTAGTTCTAGGGTTATGAAAGTTTCGTGATGTAATTCGTGTTTCGTGTGTAAAACTCCGTACAACACTACCTGTGGTTTGTTTTATATAAGATTGCATATTTAATCCATACTCATAGTCGTTTTGTGCATCAATGATCGTTGTGTAGAGTCTGAATACATGACATGGTTATTGATTGAGTGCGTTCACTACTGAGCAGGGTTTATCGTTATAATTCTAAGTGAAGGGATTCCGAAGTATTATTAGAACTGTCTTATATGAATATTCATGAATTGAATTGAATTCGGGTTGATGAATAGGATGAAGAGTATAACTTTGTAGTACCTAAAAAGGGAGATCAAATCGGGTTAGATTCTAGACGTAGAAGATAATTGATTATGATAGTACCTAGAAAGGGGGGTGAAGCATATCTCTTGCTCCGATGTTATTCACACGTGTCAAGCGCATATTTACTTGTGTCTATAGAGTAAACTTGCATGGTCTAGTGATGCGTCCACAAACCACAGGGCAGAGTCGGACACCATCATACGAAAATACGAATTGCTAGTGAAACTGGATGACCCAATGAACTACCTATCATTCTTATTGATCACAACTCACTTCTCTCTACTTTTGCTATTTCTTTTGTTAATTCGATTAGAAGTTACTATCCATTAAACCTTTACAATTACCAACATAGTCTAAAATATACTAGAAGATCACAAAATTGATATTTATCCGTCCCGTGGGTTCGATATTGTAACTTGGTCATCTTCGCGACTACAATTGATATCCTTATACTTGAGGATTAATTTGTGTGTTAAGAAAACCCCTATCAAGTATTAACGTGGTGGAGGAGATTGTGAAGGAGGATACATCTCTGATCCTGTCAAAGGATCCTCTTGAGACATGCTTGATGGAGTCTCCAACTTATTCAACTACGGAGCTTGATGGTCTTTCTAATGAGGACTGTATTGAATATCTTAAGAATTTACTTGCTTTGGGTGATGCTAGGTATGCATTGGAGAAAGCTAAGGCTGAAGAAGCGAAAGGGTCAAGGAAGTACTTGCCGTTGGAGAGAGAGAGCACTCCGATGGAAGAAAAGAAAGAGGAGCTGAAACCATTACCGGAACACTTGAAGTATGCTTATCTTGGTGATAATGAAAAAGATCCATCAGGTGATTCGGAATTCATGAGGAAGATTGACCCGGAGGAGTCTACACGGCCATGGGATGAAGGTAATTCTAATGATCATATTTTTGTGAGCGAGAAAGGTGCCGTGCTGACTGTAGACAAAGGAAGAGTAGATGATGCCTACTTGAAGCCTCCTAACTTACCACCGGATACCAACAAATTTGAAAGTCCTTGCGCTCGTTCTTATCCTGACTTTGATCTTGATGGAGATAGGAGTTATCCCAAAATTGAGTGGAAGATTGACAGGAATGAGAAGAGAAAGTTTGTGAAAGGAGATTCTACTGATCTTATGGTGCATAAGAATGGTAAGGTGGTAATTGTGGACAATAAGAGGGGGAGAAAGTATTGGAAGGTGAGGATGCGACATGATTACCCTCTGATCAAGTAGTCTTCTAAGTGGTAATCCGTCGTGACTCTCCGACGTTAAACATGAGCGCCTGTTAGGGGCTTTCCCTCCCGTTTTATTATTTTATTTCATTCGTGTGTGTAAGAAATTTTTATATTTGAAGTGCTTACTTATCGGCAATTACATCTCTTTGCAAACTTAGTTTCGACAATAGTTTCTACTAAGTTTGGGGGGTGTGATGTACTTACCTCAATAAGCACCGATAGTATAATCTTTTCTATGTGACGTTTGTTATGGAAGTTAATTTTTTGCGGCATATTTAAAACTTTAACCGGTTTGTATGTGTCGATTTTTTGTAACTTGCCTAATGTTCCATGGTGTTTTGTTGTTTCGTATTTGAGTGATTGCGGAGTTACTCATGATTGATAAGTTTTTAAAGAACCAATTTTTGATGAAGTTGTGCTCTAGTTGGTACCTAATGATTCGTATTGAAGTTTGAAGTGTGTAGGGATTGAAGAACACTCAGTTTTGAAGCTTAGAAGGGTGGTTTGACCAAAGCCAGCGTAGGTTCGACCAGTGCCAGGAGGTCGAACCCAACAGTGGAAGTCGAACCGTGGTGCAAAAGTTGTCTAGAGAGGTGGTTCGACCTCATGCAAGTTGGTTCGACCAAATCAACAGGTCGAACCAAGGTCGAACCAGTGATAGCAGAATTCCAGAAGTACAGTTCGACCACGACGTTCTTAGTTCGACCTGTTCAGCAAGTCGAACTGAGGTCGAACTGGTGACATGAAACTTACAGAAGGGTGGTTCGACATAAGCCGATATGGTTCGACCTGGTCAGCAGGTCGAACCCAAGCCAAACCGAAGGAGAAAGTGTTCAGAATGTTGATTCGACCACGATGAAGTTGATTCGACCTCTTTCTAAGGTCGAATCAAGGTCGAACCAAGCCAGGAAAGTGTGTTCTTAAATCCGTCCTTCTATGATGCATGAGTTGGAGTGTAGAGATACTTGTATGATTTGATTCGGTTTATGGGCTATTGATTTTGTGCATTCATATGTTCATGTATTAATTTCTATTGATGAAAAGCATGTATAATTTGATAAGTATGTAGAGTTCTTGTGGAATTGATCTTAATTATGTGCTATGAGGAGTACTTAGGATTCTATTTACCTATATGAGGATTTGAGCCTTGATAATCATGCTTGATCATGATTGTTTTATTCTTGAGAGGATCATTCATATGAACGTATTCTAGAACTTGGCTTGGAGTCTTGTGTGAGACTTATGATTGATGAATTGCTAGGACATGATCTTAGGCCATTATTTTGTGATTAAGTTACTTAGCCAAATTTTATCCTTCCTAATGATCTTATTAACCTTTGGATGCCCCGTTGAGCCGTTAAAAAACCTTTTCTTTGGTAGCCGAAGTAAATAACTTTATAAACCTTTACTTGAGCCTTGATTAACCTATTCATTGGTAGAGAGAGTTGAGGTGAGTAAGTGTTGCAAGAAAAAAAAGAAAGATAGAATATGGTTGGATGAAAAGAATATGGTTAAATCTTGTTGAGGGGTAGTGCCTGAAACTGGTACCCCGATTGCTTATAACATGAAGCTTAAGCTTAAGAGCAGCTGATTGATAAAGTGAAGAAGCGTAGTGCCTAAAACTGGTACCCGAATTGTCTAAAGAGATGATGTTGATGCACGGAAAAGAAGAAAAATCCATGAGAAGAAGAGGAGAAGTTGGAGGAGATATTGCAGCAAGAAGAAGAAATCGAGAACCTCCAAGGTAACTCTCTACTAGTGTCTTAAGTCACTTTACCTAAATTTTCCTACCTTTTTCCAAAGAGCCAACAATACAACCCAAAAACAAGTCCTTTGTGATCCTAGTGAAGAGTTGATTATAAGTTGATTTTTGAGACCTTTGCCAAGTTTATGGTTACGCGTGAATATGGATTGATATGAGTGTTTATATTAGCCTATATAGTGCCTCACGCACTTGAGTGAAAGAGAATAAATACTTATCTTGTGAGCTAGATTACTTAGTACTCCGAATAGTGTGTGATTGGATTGGTTTTGCATGAGTGATATATATGAAGCAATTAATACATGTTTGATTTAATGAAGTTGCATGTGTGATATGTGTTGTACTTGATCTTGGTGAATTATACACGAATCCTGTGCTTTGATTTGGTTGCCTCGGGACGAGCAACATGTAAGTTTGGGGGTTTGATGAGTGTGTAAATTCACAAGTTTGGCATCATGTTTTGTGCTAGTTTTGGAGAGTTTTGAGGTGGAAATAGGTGGAAAACCTATATATATTGTGAATTAGCATGAATCAGGTGTTAGTGGAACTATTTAAGTGATTTTCATAGCAAAATCGGAGCGGAAGTGCCAAGAATCGAAGAGACGAAGTCGAGACCACGCGAACTGCCAAGGAGAGAGGTGGGTTCGACCTGTTTGCTGAGGTCGAACCGTCGTGCAGAAACTTACCTTATTCGGATTTTCGAGACCAAAACGTGTGGGATACTTGAAAAGCCCATTTCAAGCCCTAGAGACGTGATTATAAATATAAAAGGAGGCTCATGCAGTCAAGCAAGACGTCCAAAAGTCCCCAAAGTCCCAAAATCACCAACAAGAAGAATACAAGAGAGTTTTAGAGTCCGCTAGAGATTCAAGTAAGATTAGTCCATCTAACCATGATTGTTCCTAGATCAATCATGGGCTAGAGCCACTTCGGTAGTTCTAGGGTTATGAAGGTTTCATGAGTTGATTTGTATTTCGTGTGTATACTCCGTACAACACTACTTGTGGTTTATATTATATAAGATTGTGCATTTTTAATCCATACTCATAGTCATTTTGTGCATCAATAATCGTTATGTAGAGTCTGAATGCATAACATGGTTATTGATTGAGTGCGTTCACTAATGAGCAGGGCTTATTGTTATAATTCTAAGTGAAGGGATTCCGAGGTTTTATTAGAACCGTCTTATATGAATGTTTGTTAATTGAATTGAATTCGGGTTAACAAGTAGGATTAAGAGTATAACTTTATAGTACCTAAAAAGGGAGATCAAATCGGGTTAGAGTACTAAGTGCATGGGAAATAATTGATTATGATAGTACCTAGAAAGGGAGGTAAAGTATACGTCTTGCTCTGAGGATACTCACATGTGTCAAAAGCTTATCTATTTGTGTCTATAGAATAGATTTGCATGATCTAGCGATGCGTCCATATTCCACAAGGTAGAGTCGGACATCGACACACGAAAGTATGAATTAACGAATGAAACTGGATGGCCTGACGAACTACCTATCATCTTATTTGATCACAACTACTATTTTCTTGTTCTTGTTATTTATTTGCTATTTTAATTGTTACTTAGTTTACAAACCAACAATTACAATTCTCAACATAGTCATAATTGCTAGAAAATAACTAAAGTAATATTTATCCGTCCCGTGGATTGGATATTTAACTTGGTCACCTTCGAAACTACAATTGATATCCTTCATACTTGGGGATTAAAATTATGTGTTGAGAAAACACCCATCAAAAGCAGACCCTAGATGCGGGTGCCGTCGTGACTCTTTCCGTTTTGAATCTTCACTTGGTTCTCACTTGGTTCGACAGAAGAACCTCTCTCCACAACTCCTTTGGATGGCGGTAGGTTTCGATGATGAAGTGGTGTGTGTCTTCTTTTTCTCCTGTGAAAGCTCTTCTTTTATACTCGTGGAACCTCCTTACGGGCTTACGATGGCCTTTTGCTTGAGGCACACGTCAAATTTGTTAAAAGAAATATTAAATTTCCAAAAATAGAAGCAGCGAGAATCCATTCGAGCAAGCCTTGACTTGTCGAGCATGGCCTCCTAGTCGAGCATGTGTTTTGTAAGTTTTTGCACATTTTGCTCGACTAAGCCTCATCTGCTCGACCAATATGATGCTGGTCGAGCAACATCTCTTGGTCGAGCAAGCTCTCTGTACGAATCTGCATATTTTGTTCGACTTGACCACCTTGTTCGACTAAAGTGATGATGGTCAAACAAGGTCCTGAGGTCGAACGGCCTTCGAAAATTGCCTCAAAAATCGTGTCTTTCGATTCCGAGCCCTTTTGATCTGTTTTTCTATACAAATATGCTCAAAAAGCCCTTGTACTCTCTGATTCGTAGCTTTTCTATAAACTTACCGATTCATCTCAATAAAAGACTCAATCGTACTCAACTTCCACGTAAATTAGAGCCCAAAATACGTGAATTTACACTCTCATCAGGCGTCCAATTTTAATCTTTATATTCCTTTTTGGTAGATGGGACTCAGAAAAATTAATTATTTCTCTCTTTATGGGTTCACACATCACACTAATACATTTATTTACTTTACATTAAAATATACCCATCATTACATATTAAAATACTATATTTCTTAATCTCCGTACAAAAAACAAATGTAAACTTTGAAATGGGACCTAGGAGTATATATTAGAGAGAAAAAAAATTGTATGGTTAATCCATTGGTTTAGTAAGCAAGTTGAACGGCTTTGATGAAATAAGAAGTGAAAGAAAAGCATAAATATAGGCTTATTTAGGTGGCACCATAGAGATGGATGGAAAACAATTGAGAGTACTATAAATAGAAGAAAGATTATGGATGTTGTGCAGTAGAATTGAGATAGAGAGTAATCTTGTATTTTGTTGGGCTGCAGAACAAAATAGAATATACAAGGCAGGAGAAGCTCATCAATCCTTTTGCAGGGTAGGTGGGCTTTTGTTTGTGTTGCTTGTTTTGCCGCTCCAAGAAAATGGCGGGTCGATGGGTGAGGCCAAAAGTGTATCCACTCGGTGCAGCCATTGGAGCTGCCCTTGGAATCATGGTGATGCAACTAGGTAGAAATAAATATTTTATGAATATCCATATTCATAAAATGAATGAAGTTCATAAGAAAGAATTAATTTGGTGTATATTTAGCTATTAGGGTGTGTATAGTGGAACTGGGGGTGTTAATAGCCAGGGCCGAACAGAATAAACATGAATTGTTTGTGTGCGATGCAGTTTTAAACATAAAATCGGTGGTTTTTCAGTTCCGTCGGTTTTATCAATTTTGGCGGTTTGTCCGGTTCAATCAGGAAAATGTTTTTTTGGGTGGTTTTGGATCGGTCTCGGCATCGATTTCCGGTTTAACTGATTGAATCGGCCGGTCCGGTCCGATTTTCAGAACACTGCTATATATTACTAACAGGGAGTATAATATTATAAATTTTCATATTCATATTAAGATGAATTAGTAATTTATTATCTAAAAGAGTATTTATTCATCGTCGTAAATAATATTCCCTCCGTCCCATAGAAGTTGACACACTTTCCTTTTTGGTTTGTCCCACTAAAGTTGACACATTTCCTTTTTAATACATGGGACCCACACAAAAATAATTAATCTATTCTCATGGATCCCACATATCACCTCTAATACAACTACCCACTACACATTAAATATTATTTCTCTCACTTCACTTTACTTCACTTTACATTAAATTATTATACTCCTTAATCTCCGTGCCCAAAAAAAATTATACCGACTTCTATGGGACGGAGGGAGTAATATTTTATGTTTAAAAAGTAAATTTAAGTATATCGTCATATATTTCATAACACAAGAATTTAAATATACTCCATAAAGTTTTATTTAGTTTGCCTCTTAATAATATATATATATAATTTAAAGTTATTAAATATTTTTATTTTAATTATAATTCCTACATAAAATATTTTTAAATTATATTATAATACTTAAAATTATATTTTGATATAAAATATATGTTTAGTTATATATATATATATATATATATATATATATATATATATATATATATAACATATTTAAAATATAGTTTTTAATATTCTATTAGAATGAAAGATCATTAACGGTGATTAAAAGTAAAAATTGGAAGGAATACAGTAGAGAATGAACCGATGACAAGGAATAGAGATAAAGTGTAAAGAATGAGGTTTAAAAGGTGGGAAGATGTAAGAGGAGCAGGGAGGAGCCAGTGCAGAGAATGAAAGATGAATATATGGGTAATAATCATTACACTTAAATATGTGGTTCTCATTTTACTTGTAACCTGCTGCTGATACCTGGGTCATGTGTGAGCCCAGGTCAACTAAGAATTACTTAATATTTCTTGACTCACAAGATATTTTCAACTATTAATCAAAACAAAATCAATTTGATACTAAGTAAAATTTTGTAAAAAAAAGATAATTATAAATAACTATTTAGTTAAATAAATAAATAAATTTGTAGAGATACTCTCTTTTGTGAGACGGGTCTATCAATTGTTAAAGTATAGTTGTTATATAGATAAAATATGTTTATTGATATTATAGTTGTTATATAGATAAAATATGTTTATTGATATTTAAACTATGTTTATAGTGAATCGTACTATAACTCTTTAAAAACATACTTTAATTAATTGTTCATCATACTTTAAAAAACACACTTTAACTATAAATTAACATATGTTACATATATAACGTGCATACTTTAATAACTGGCCGACCCATCTAACATAATTACCATCTCAGACTTTACCAAATTTGTAATACCTAAACATAAAAGATGAATATCTAAAATATCTAATGCATCTTGATACTACAAATATAAAGTAATATTAATTTTAACAAAATTTTAAGATTTTAAAACAATTCCAGATTAATATAAAGACATAAAAATATTGCAGTAAAACAATGAACATAGTGTATGAAAATTTATTAGAAATTGGATAATTCAGATTACTGTGATTTCGCGTAGAGACGTATGAGTTTGAGGTATGAGGGAAAAAAATTAGGAGATTAAGTTTGAATGAAATTAAGATATTTGAGTTAGATATCTCACAAATGTCAGATTTGAAGGTGGAATAAGTAAATAAATAAATGATAAATAAAATAAGTAAAATGCTAATGATTCTGTGCATCCGAGTGTACCGTGCACTCATTTTCAGAAACTTATACATTTATGAATAAAAATGTATATTCTAATGAAAAAAAAATTATACACACTTATACATTTATGAATAAAAATGTACTATCCTAATGAAAAAAATTGTATATACTTTGTTAGAAAATTTTCTTTAAGTGTTTTTTAATGATAAACTGAATTTAAAAAAATTATAAAGGAAATATATACACTATTAAATAAAAAATTGCACACATATGGATAAAAACGTGCACCTAAATGCAAAGGATATCAACTCTAAGTAAAATAATTATGGTACATATATATATAATCGTGTACCTGACTTATAGATCCGCACATGTTATATATATAAAACATGATAAGTGTAAATAACATGTAGATAAATGTGTATGTATTTACATAACATATATTGGGTTATTACATAGTTAACGGAAGGTAGGCCATGTAATGGCACATGATTTAATTTATTGAGTAGCAGAGTGAGTACATACCAAATAGGTGAAGAGAAGAACAACATTTACTAACCTTGTAATTCGCTCATGATTTTCATGAAGATTGCATAATAAATTTCGGTGGAGTTCCAATCCTGGTTTTTAAATAATTCATTTTTATATCCACTTCAGGCAAAGGATTGCAGTCAAACACATGAAAAAGAAAAATATTTTGAAGGGACGCAGGAGCAAATTCAAACTCTTTCCACCTGTAGCAATGTTTGATAATTACTCTGTTAAGAAGTTTGAAGCTTCCACTTGTCCACTTTCCTTATACCAGATCTGCATCTTCAATTTCAAGAACAAGAAGATTTTGAAATCCATCCTCTTCCACTTCCCATGTTGGACCTCGAAAGGCATCAAATCTCAACTTGAGCAGTTGAAGATTTGGCAACCAACCAAGATTGCTCATTTCTTCCCAAGAATATCTCATCCCACTCAAACTCACCTTCTTCAACGTAAATGGCAGGCATAGGAAAGAAGCAACCTTAATCTCCCTTTGAGGATTCACAATCACACATTTCAGTGATTCCAATTCTGTTAGATTGGAAATATGACCAAAGTAAACCAAACGCTCTTCCATCAATGCGATTTTGATTCCTAACTTCTTTAGCTTAGGGACTCTTTTGACAACAATGCAGCTGCCATTCGTCACATTTGACAGCTTCATAAGCTTTTGCAAGGATGCTTCGCCTAAATCCGGTAGGTCACATCCCATGACATCTAGAACCTTCAGGTTTCCCATATCCAGTATCTCCACGGGCAAATAAGACAGAGCTCCACAGTGCTTGATGCTCATATGAGGATTGACAATCAAGTATTCCAATTTTTCAAGTTTGGATATAGATGGAGGAAGCTTTCTATTGCATGTGAGAGCAAGGTATGTTAAGTTAACCAATTCCAATACTTGCATTGAGAATTCATAAAAACGGATGCTAAGGGCATCGAGCCTCTTGAGCAACTTTAAACCAAAACATATCGGTACCATGTATTGTGTATATGGACTAAAACATAAGAGAGACTGTGCAGTAGATCTGCAGTTTCCGTGACAGAGTTATGCACATCTTTGAGAGCAAATAAAACATTACTGTGCACACTCAATCTTATCTGATTTTGTACTCCTTGTTCAATTCCATCATCATAACATTCTAGGACATAAAAAAAGTTGGTCCTCCTAGCTTCCCTTTTGCAAAAGTACCACCAGGATGAATGGAGGCCACAAGTTTTTATGGTTACCATTAATGTCGATTGAAACGTAGTAAACCTTTCTTGGTGGACCATGACAAGACCATTGTAGTTGATAAAACTCATGCAATTTATCATATCATATACTGAATATAAGTTTATAGTTGGGTCAACAACTTCCTCAGCAGTCCACAAATAGTAGAGCTTCGAGCAGGATATGTCATAGCTTTCAGGAAAAACTCCCATATAAATTAAAAAAGCACAATTTGAATTCGTCTTCTAATTGGTTATAGTTTGGAAGTAGTACCTTGGATATTTGATCATATGCTTCAACAAAGACTTGGTGATTCCTTTGTGTTGCTACGTTGGCCCAAAATGATCTTGAGTATCCTCGGCCTTGGATAGGAGTTTGGCAACAGTGACGATTGTAAGAGGAAGGCCGTCACATCTCTTGGCAATCATTTTTCCAGGTTCCTCAAGCTGAGGAGGAAACCACTTGCCACCGAAAACCTTATCGCATAGAAGATGCCAACTTTCTTCCTCAATCATCAATTGCATTTAAACGAGAAATGTATAGTCAGATCAATGAATTTCTTCCTAGTGGTAAGCAAGATTTGACTTCCATCTTTCTTGGCGGGAAGTGAGGTTTTCAAGTAATCCAGAACATAGTCATCGCTCATATCGTCCAACACAACCAGGTACTTCTTACTCATCATGCTCTCTTTCAAACGCAATCTGCCTACTTCTTCCTCATACCCACCTCCCACGAGCATCTCAGGATCCACCTGAGCAAGAATATTGGCTTTAGTAATTACTTCCTCAAATTTCCAGTCATGATCATATCCAACAGTCACCCACACACAACAGTCGAATGAATCCAAAACATCCAAATCTTGGAAGATCTCTCGAGTAAGAGTGGTCTTACCAATGCCAGCCGACCCAGCAAGTAGTAAAACAGGTTTTGTGAAGAATCCATTTAAGAGGTTTTGTTTGAGATATCTCAGGTAGTCACGAAATCCAACCATGTTGGACTTGGAAACAACTGTGGATGCAGCACCATAATAGTACTCTTCCCTCATCTTCTTCAAGCTCTCAATCAAGGAATAATACTCTTCCCTCATCTTCTTCATGCTCTCAATATAGCAAGTTTTGCTTTTGCTTCCTTCGAATTCTTCGTCTCCATCACGTGTGAATCTCTCTGAGACTAGTTCGTCTGTGAGATAGAGAATAGCCTTGGCGGTTTGTTGGAGCGACTCCTTCATCCTCTCCCTGCTTCTGCTGTCCAATCCTTCCATGAACGTCATAAAGGATTTCATCTCCGTAGCTGCAACTTCAAACATTTTCAAAGTATTGGAGGGAAGGAGAACGCCAACATCATCTATGAATGCAGAAACAAGTGTGAACCCGGTAAAAGCTGCAGAATAAGCCATCTCCCTAATTAATCTCAAACCCACAGATTATATATCCCACAGCCTACCCATTTGCTATTCATATGTTGAACATCACCAATACGCGTGTGGATCCTCTCCCATAATGGGGGTAAATTTCCACACGTGTGGAAATTTAGGATTCGGGTCCTCACCAAAGACTGACTAAGTCAAGTAACTCTAGTCATGATCAAAATTTAATTTGAATTAAATGTTGCCGCTTTACCGTAAATTAAGTTAATTTAATTGAATATTGTTGTTTAAAATTTCTTTTAGTGAAATATTGTGGTACTTTGAATACAAAGTTACTTCTTATGGGAAGCATTATCAACATATTGTAAAGCTCATTTCTCTGGGGAGTTTAGGGACGAATTGAATAAACGGTGATTGTTAGTGTTTGTTTATGTAGGGACAAGGTGTTAAGTTAGACAGTGATTGTTAGCTTGTATGCCATGTTGTGCTAAAATCTTGAATCACTTTATGAATAATTGAGAATGATTATCTGAAATGGTGCTTTCTTGTCTATTTCAGACCATACAAGCACCAAGAATAGAGACAGGGGGAATCCGAAGAATGTGGCTGCCATTATTCTTGGAGGAGTTGCTGGCTCTCAACTTTTTCCACTTAAAAGCAGAACTGCAACCCCAGCTGTAAGAAATCTGATCATCAATTAATATATTTCTTCTCAAGCTACCATGTATTTAAAATTTTAGTCTTTAATGAAATTAGTGTAGGGATCCAACCATCCACCAGATTTGTGGCATTTGATTTACGAATCTGCAGAGAAGTATATTGGATCATGCATACTTATAATGTAACTATCTATGAATGATATGGATAATATAATCAACATTAGTAGTTGCTGATGTATGGGAGATGAATTATTATTTAACAAAACAACCCTTATTTGCTAGAGTTTGTTTCACTTGGACTCTTGATATGGTTTTGGTTACTCTCGTGTAATACGATGGGCAGTTTCCGGTATGAGGATGCTATAGGCTGATTGGGGGATGGTTACGTTGAGGTTTTGGCTGCAACTCAAACGGCAGGAGAAATGGGAAAACGATGGTTCCAAGGGCCGGCAGATGCTGTTAGACAATTTACATGAGTGTTTGAGGTGTACCTTGCTTTTGTAATTTTAAAGTATCGTTTCTTCGTGTCCTAAAAGTTTTCGACTTGTTCTTGCAGGATGCCAAGGCGAAAGATATTGACAAACATATTGATTCTATCATGTGATCATCTTTACAGGATGGATTGCATTGACTTCATTCAGGTACATTTCCATCTTACAATGAACTAATATTGCTAGTGTGTGTTCTTATTGCTAAGGCTGGTTCATGCTTGAACAGAACCACATCGACAAGAAATGGCGACATCACTCTATCATGTGCTCCGTTTGGCGACAGGTTCGCGCAACTGATCACATTTTACATGGTTTGATTAGCTGAGCTCAATACAGTTAAATGAATTATTTACCTATTTTCTTCATTCGGCATTTTAACATACCAAAGTGTCATAGGACATTTAGCGCCATTTTAACTAGAGATGTGATTGATAAAAAAAAACCTTATGCAACCTACTTAGTCATGTTAGGCATATAATTCCTTCCAACGATGGAAAAACTTGTTCATCAAATTTAATCTTTATCTAGTATATACACAAAATTTTCTATAATCTAAAAATGGCACCCCATTTTGAAAATTCTACATACCTACTAGTATTTCTTTTGTTAGTGAGTAAAAGAAGAACCAAGTTATGAGATAGTCTGCTGCTGTAGTTCCTCCTCTGACTGCAGCAAACAAGCATTTCAACACATGTAAATATGCATTCTCATTCTATTCGAAGCTGTTGTTAGCAGAGGATGTTCTCAAGAATTCCATCACCAAACCCGAGAAGGCTGAGTTAGTATCTCTCAGTAACTGAGCCGGGGAGTCGTACTCGACCACTTTGCCTTGAGAGAGGAGGAGAATCAGGTCGTTGTCAACGACAGTAGGTATCCGATGGGCTACTGTTATGACGGTGCAGCCATTCGTCTCTTCTCGTATAGTTTTCTGTATCAAGTTATCTGTTGCTGAGTCCACTGAAGCAGTAGCCTCATCCAGGACCAATATTCTTCTCCTCTGTAACAACACTCTTGCTAAACACATAAGCTGCCTTTGCCCCACACTCCAATTCTCTCCATCTTCTGCAACTGCAACAGTTTCGCAATTATCTTTAAGTGTATAGAATTTGTTCACATAAACACACATACCTGGTGCTTCTAGAAGCCTCTCATCTTGCTTCACATTTTCAGCCACATGACATTTCTGTAGAACCTGGCAGATTCAAAAATGATCACATGTTTATTTAAAATGATGAAGCAATGTGTGCAAGGGTTTAATGATCATTTCTAATTCGTCTATCTATACTAATGCCTTACCTCCCATATCTCCTGATCAGAGTGCTCTTGTAAAGGATCAAGATTAGTCCTCAGGGTTCCCTGAAACAAAATTGGATCCTGAGGAATTATACTCAACCTACACCTCAAATCTTGCAGGCCTATCTTAGAAATGTCGATTCCATCAATCACGATCCGACCCTCCGAAGGCTCCACCACTCTGAAGAGAGCTTGGATTAGAGTAGACTTCCCACTTCCGGTTCTTCCCACCACCCCGATTTTCTTTTTACCCGGAAAGGTGCAAGTGATCCCTTTAAGAACTTTGGGGAGAAGAGGGTTGTAGTGTACTTGGAGATTTTCAATCTCAACCGTTCCAACACGAGGCCACTCCGCGTCTGGTCTGTTATCTTCGATTACAAGAGGAGCCTCACTTTGTATGCCGGTGAACTGGAGTATCCTCTCTACGGATATCATCTTATTTTCGACGTTGCAGAGGTTCCATATCACCCATGCTTGGAGTACATTTAAGTTCAAACCATATGTAGCTGCTAGTCCTCCCAAGCCTGCATTTTTCAACTGCATTACTACTGTATCACTCCAAATGTTGAGGAAATGGTGGAGTAACTAAATGAACTTACTAGAATCAATGGCTGCCTGTGGAAGGCTAACTAGGATGACGAGGAGGAGGAAGAAGACGAGGTTGAATAGGAAGTTGATCCGCGCACACAGCCATTCCATTGATGCCGAGTTGTAAAAGGCTACACGAGAGTAATGGTCGATCAGTTCAAAACTTTTCTTACAGAACCGGTCCTCCTGATTGAAGCTCCGGATCACTGTGGCTCCTCCTATTGATTCTGAAAAGTGATGTAGGATTGGAGCTTGCTGAGCTGGAACCATTCTAGCTAGTTCTCTTGCACTTCGGATATAGTAGGCCTGTGTTCGACAAAGCTTGGTTACTACTACTTCAAATTATGGAAACCGGGTTTGGATCCTCTGAGTGTGCAGCAACGAGGATCCAAATCCGTTTTTATATACACAATTGCCCTTACCTGATACCATATGGAGACGACGAAAACGACAATGAAGAGGAAGAAGACCTGCCATGCTACCTGGGACATTAGCACTATGATGCTTAATAGCTGAATCAGTGCAAACACCAGCCCAGCTAATCTGTACGGAATATCTGTATCGACTACGCTTTGATCCGTCGAAGCCTGGTGAACCACAACAGAGTTTTAGACCAAAATACACAAAAGAATTTCTCAAGTGAAACAGATTCAATATACAAACAAACCCGGTTGAGAATTCTGCTCGATGGGGTAGAGTCGAAGAAGGATAAAGGGGCCCGAAAGATGGACGACATCATTCCCAGGAAGAGTCTCTGAGCTGTGGCAATAGCAACGGTTGAGAGAAGAACAGCTCTTCCCAAGATAAAGATGGAGCTTCCACCAGAAAGAAATGCAAATATCCCAATCAAGTCCTGTTTGGTAACACTGTCTTCTCTTTCTGATCCCCAAGCGATCCAATAGTTGCTCGCCATCTGTAACAGCTGGAAGAGGATCTGACACATTAGGATAACAGGAACAAGAGCACCTTTGTAAGCAGTGGTGACAAAGGTTGCATACACCTCCCATTTCACCCTCCCACTTTCTGTTTCTTGGTGCTCACATTTGGATGAGTGGCTATCCATGCTGCCTGTGCTATGATCTAGGAATTTAATTTCGGTTAACTCCACGAGTTTCGTCGGATGGAGATTAGTAGCTTTGCGCCTCAAGGGTGGAGGGTTCACTTGATTCAAAGAAGTACTGTGGGCTTCCATTTGCTTTACAAGTTCTCCATCATGATTTAAGATCAAATCTTGATACTTTCCTGATTCAACAATTCTTCCATCTTTCATAACCTAAACAAGATTCAGACCATCATTAGAAAATGATCACCAAATTAATAACATATATGCATCTATAAACTTACTAGTACAAGATCAGAAGCATCTAAGAATTCCAACTGATGAGTAACATAGACAACAGTCTTGTTATGCAGTAGTTGAATCAAACATTTCTGCACAAATGAAATTAAAGCAAGGTAAGTTTTCACTGCTAAAAAATCATTCAAAATATACTTTTTCTTTCTTCTTTTTTACCTTGAACATATGAGCTCCAGTATGTGCATCAACAGCACTGAAAGGATCATCAAGCAAATATATATCTGAGTTGCTGTAGAGAGCCCTCGCCATTTGAATTCGTTGTTTCTGGCCGCCGCTCAAGTTCATCCCTCGTTCCCCCACGAGGCACAAATCTCCATCGGCCCACGTCTCCATATCTTGGTTCAGTGCACATGCTTCCACCACTTCTTCATAGAAAGCTCTATCCATTTCCTTACCAAACAGGACATTATCTCTAATGGTTCCCGTTTGTATCCAAGCACTCTGAAGAACGAAAGCCTTGGATCCGTGAGTCTTGATGCTCGGCCCGGATATTCTAGGTATTTCGCCGATTATGCTACAGAGCAAGCTCGTTTTACCCGAGCCAACCGAACCACAGATAGCCACCTTGCTCCCTTTCATGATTCTGAGCTTCTCAGTGATCTTAATAGTTGGTTTCTTTGCATCTCTATTCTGCCATGCGTATTCTCCGGGTTCAATCTCGACGGCCACACATGTGGCCGATGCATTCGGACTATGACTGCGCCTCTGTCTCTTCTGATCTTCCTCCATGATAAAATTCTTAACTCGATCAATTGAGACCTTAGTTTGAGCAATCATAGAGAGGAGCTCAGGCAGATTGTAGATAGGTTCTTGAAGAATTCGGAAAGTTGCTAAAGCCGAGAGAACCGTCGCAGACGTCAAGGGCGTTCCCAGCACGACACAAACGGTAAAAGTAACAACAGAAACCACTGTGGGAGAAGCCCAGAAAAGAAAAGCCACAGCTGAGCTAGTGTACAGATACTTCTTCAGCCAACCTCTTTCGGTCTCCCTAAACTCGAGCAGACGATTAAAGAATGTCGACTCCCACGAATGCAGCTTCAGGACTCTCATGCTCTTCAATGTCTCGGAAGTAGCCTTAATCCGCGAGTCCTTCGCCTCCATTATCCTCGTGTGCAGCCTCTCTTGCATATTAGCAAGCGGGGTGTTGCTGATCATCACGAAAACGGTGGTGAAAAGAGCTGCAACGGAAGGAGCAGCTCCCAAGTTCTTGTACAAGATGACAAGAGCAAAGATAACCTGCATTGGAAGCAACCAAATTCCATGGAAATACCAACAGAAGTCTCCAATCCTTTCAACGTCAACATTGATGTAATTAATGATCTTTCCACTACTTGTACCACCATACTTGATGGCCAGAGACTTTTTGTATGTCAAAGCCATCAACGCCGCCCTCACTTTGATGCCAATACGACGAGCACCAAAGTACCACTGCCTCTGGCACAGCGACTCCACGGTCTTCGCAGCGAAAAAGATCAACGCGAGCACTAGACCATGGAGCCATTTCGTGTTTTTTTCGTCCTTGGTCGACAAAAAGTTCACAAAACTAGTAATTAACAGAGGACCAATGTAGGAGGCAACTGTATACACCCCTGGAAGATTCATCACAAGCTCAATTAATCAAGAAACTTAAACACCATATAAGATTACACACAACTTAAACACCATATAAGATTACACACAAATGCAGACATTAGGCATAATATTATGACAAAAGAACTGACAATGACCATTGAAACTTCTTCTATTTCATACATATACCTGCAAAAACTGCATTCAAGGCCAAGGGCGTCCGCCAAGCGTTGAACATGGCACTCGGGAGGGACGGGCCCTGGCTTTTCGGCTTAATGAGAAACTCTTGAAGCAATGAAGAAGCTTCATCAGCAGTTTCTGTTGGAGGAATGGGTGGTATGTCCTTGATTTGGAGTTTATCAAGATGACCCTTTGCAAACAGAGGATTCAGCCACCTGAATGTGACATGGCTCCAAATACCTGCTCTCGAAAACGGATCACATTCGCGTCCCAAATCGCTTTCAAGTAATGGTTTTGCTAAATCACACGCTGTCTCATTGGCATTGGTACGTAAAGCATTGATAAAAAGCAGCAAAGATATCGGAAGAGCAGCAAAATCAATTAAGTTCGATCTTGTTAGAAACTCTGGTGAATCTATGTACTTATTAAGATGAATTAGGACACACAACACTACTTCAACAAAGTAGTAAAAGCTTGCAACACCCCACCATACCATGACAACCAATGGCCATCTATTCTGCTCTCTACTCACTGCATAAACTGCCACCATGCATGCAAAAAACCAAGCCATGGCTGAGAAAACAGCCTCAATCGGGGCAGCCGCAGCCACCCCGATTGTCAGCATCTCATGAAGAAAGAATGCTAAATAACATAAGCTGATAACAAAATTCAACAACATAGTAATCCTAGGGATAAAAAGTGGTGGTTTGAGTGGTGTTACTCTCTCAACACCATTATCTCTCCTTCGATTCAGAACATCCCACAGAATCCATGTCAGAAACAGCAAGCAAAACCCCACATCAACTAACTTCAGATAATTAACACCACCCATTAGCAAATCCAACATCATAAGTAACTCAACCAGTTAAAAAATCCAGTTATTACAACATTAGCAACACATTCAATCAAGAATCTTGCTCTAGAAACAGTCCCACCACTAGAATACACACCAAGATTAAAGAAATTTTGCACCTAGCTAGCTACCAACAATTCCATCTAGCAAGTGGAGTGCATACAAAAGACAAAAGGATTATGAACATACTATAATGCTGTAGGAATATATATCCAGAATTGGATCAACTCTGGAGAAAGCACGTGGGCAGTTCAAGGTTGGTGAAACAGGGAAAGGAATCTAAGCTTTATAAGGTGCACCAAAGGTCTACAGTCTACTGCAATTTTGCGTTTTACTTAGTAGTATTATTTATTTATAGACGAATTAGGAGATATCCCAATTATAATTGTGATTTTATTACAATCTTTAAAAAAGAAAAAAAAAATGGGACCAGAATCTGAACAGTGCCCTTTAAACTTTATATAGTGTGGCTATGTTAAAGCCTGCTGTCAATTTTCTGCAGAGAAAGAATGTCATCATGGATGTGTTCATTATATAGTAATTAATTAATTCTGTATCTATCTATTTATATGTATTTATTTATTTCCTGTAGAAGATATATATAAACAGAAATAGCGGATAAGTATAAATTGAACAAATATATCATACCATAAACGAGGAGGTGGCTAGGTGGCTAGGTGGCTTCGCCCATATATTCCACATCTCAAAATCTTCAACACGTGACGACTGCAAATCTTGCATCAACATATTTTTAATACAAAAATTGGTTAAATTATTAAATGAACAAAATTAGCATTGAACGGATAATGTTTTTTTTTTTTATTAATTACAACAAAAAAATCATCTTGCACTATATTTTCCCCTTTAGGTCATTGATATTAGTCAAATTAATTTTTAGGGTATAGTACGTAGTTGTGATTTCCTCTTTATCTTTGTAATTTATAGTGTAATATTTTACGAGTTGGTTCCTTGTTCATTGTGGTGCATAAAATGTTTAAGAATGTAATGTTTTGTTCGTTTAATCAATAAATATATTATTTTTTCAATAAAAAAACGTTCAAAATATGAACAATATTAAATTTTAACTAAACATAAAAAAAATTTCAAAAATCAATTCTATAAATTTTTATACTAAATGTAGAACAATAATAAATATTAAAAAATATAAATTTGGATTTTGTCGCACAAAATTTGCTCCATGATTTATATCCTAATGGAACATATCCAATTTTACCCTTAAGTTTATATTTCTCTCTAATACAAACACTTCCGTAAATTGGGTTATTATACGTTTATATATATATATATATATATATATATATATATATATATATATATATATATATATATATAAGTGAGTCTCTTGTAAACTTGGGCACACGAATTTAAATCCGTGTCTTTTACAATTTAAACTCCCTAACAATACATATATTTAAATAGAATAGAGAGGGAAAAAGTTTTGTTCACACACAGACCGTGTCCCCAGGGACAAAGGAGCTTTTGCTTATATAAACTCGATTACTCTTTAGTACGTGAAAAATTACTTTTTAGACACATAAATTATTACTTTTCAAAATTAAAAAATTATTCTTTAAATTCTTGTAAAATCTCATTTTTCTATTACTCTTTAGTATATGAAAAATTATTTAATAGAGACATGAATTACTGATCTATATAAAAATTATTGCTCTTCAAAAAATAATTTTTTATATACTAAAAGAGTAATTTTAAAATTTTAGGTTTACATATAAACACGATTTATATAAGAACCACTCTTGTTTTAATTAATTTTTGGGTATAATTTTAGGCATATTATACCCTAGTTGTGTCTCATCTTATCCTTAGAATTGGTGTGTGATTTAATTAATTTTTAAAGTATAATATAATTTCACTCCTATAATTTATAGTGTATTTTAATTTTATAGTTCATGTTTTATTTTAATAAGTGAATTTATAATTTACACTTATGGTTTAATATTAATTATTTGTTAATGTCAATAATAAATTTATAATAGGCAAATTATTATGTTGGTGTATCCACTCTTAGAAACTTATACATTTATCAATAAAAATATATACACCAGTGAATAAAAATGTATACACATATTAGCAAATTTCTATTAATTTTTTAAATAAAAAACTAAATGTAAAAAATTATACAATTACTAAATACATCAATGAATAAAAATATATATACAATAGTGAATAAAAATATATGAAAAAGACTTGTGTGAGACCGTCTCACGTTAGGCTTACGTGAAACTGCCAAAAAGTGATAACTGTTATAAAAAAAGTGATAATAAATTAATGAAAAGTGATAATGTTATTTCATGAAAAATTTATAGTATAAATAAAAAGTAATAACATTTTATAGCGAACGTGATAACTATTTTAAAAAATGAAAAAAAATCTCACGTAAGACGGTCTCACGCAAGACCTACCCCTATTAGAAAATTTTCTACTCCCTACGTCCCATAAAGAAGTTCACAGTTACTGTAGATACGGAGTTTAAGAAAAAGTTGCTTTTTGGGGGGTAGTTTGATATTTTTAGGTAATAAATAAATTATAAAGTAAGTTTTGTGAGTTGTAAAGGGGTGACAATTTTAAAATTAAAGTGTATTGTGGAGTTATTGATTTGTGTGCATTTCCTTATTTGGGGATGTGAACTTGTTTATGGGACGGACAAAAATAGAAAATGCGAATTTGTTTATAGGACGGAGGGAGTATTAATTTTTTAAATATAAAACTAAATGTAAAATTTATATAATTATTAAAAAACATATCTAGACCATTAAATAAAAAAATAATACATTAATACACGCATATACCAAATACACAAGATATCAACCCTTTATAATATTACGAATCCACCGTGTATTTAGTGATTGCCACCAGCCCACCGTAGATTTAGTAATTGAGCAAACTATGCGTAATTACAATTACAATTTAAGGGGAAAAAATCGACGAATTTAAGGAAAAAAAATCAAATAATATATCTATTTGCAATTTAGAAGATACAATAAGATTTTATTAACATTTTAATAAAAAGTAGGAGAGGCTAGTGTGAAACGTCTGTTTTTATGAAAGATATTCACTTTATTAATATCACTTTTTATTAATTTAAATTTTATTTTTAATTAAAATGTTATTACTTTTTTATTCATCTCATTAAACTCTTCCTGTGATATAATATCGCACAAGTATTTGCGCTCTTTGTAATATCGAGTATAACTCTTCAAATTACATAAAAGTACACCACTTGAAAGAATTCACAAATTAAAATAAGGATTAATTGAAAAAAAAAAACCCCAACTTTTATTTTTGTAATAAATAAATCTCAATTTTTGAGAATTTGTAAAAAAAAAATTCGAACTTTAAGTTTTGTATAAAACACACTCAATGCAATGGGCAGGAGATGATTGTTGGACGTGGCGTTGATCTTTGCCACGTCATCTTCCATATTAGATTTGAGTTTATTGCACAAAAAAAACTCAAACCTTTACTTAAATTGCAATTTAATCCCAACCTTTGAGATTTTGACAAAAAAGATCATCAATTTTTTTTATTTTTTTAAATTGCACCCATTATATTTTATATTTAAAATTTAAATTCTAAAAATTATTATATAAAATAATCAATTTATTTTAGTTTTTAAAATATTTTATGCATTATAAAATTTTTATAATTTATAAAATCAAAATATTCTTAAACATGTATTAAGATTTTTTCGTAATTTTATGTTATATACTCCCTCCGTCCTATATTAACGTTAATGTGTTTTTTGCATGAAGATTAAAAGATATGCTTCCTCCGTCTCATTTCAATGTTTACATATTTCTATTTTGGGCGTCTCATTTCAATGTTTATGTTTCCTTTTTTGGAATATGGGACCCACCTAAAATAATTAATATATCACCATGGTCTCCACATCCAACACTACTACATCTACCCACTTTACATTAAATAGTATATCTTTCCACTCACTATCTATTAAAATACTATACTCCTTAATCAACGTGCAAAAAGCAAACGTAAACATTGAAATGGGACGGATTGAGTATATTTTAATGTGTAGTGAGATGAGAGAAATAATATTTAATGTAAAGTGGGTAGTTGTATTAGTATTGTGTGTGGGCCTACATGGAATAATTAATTATTTTGTATGGACTCAACTTGACAAAAAAGAAAATATAACCTTAACGTGGGACAATCCAAAATAAAAAATGTAAACCTTAATGTGGGACGAATGAAGTATTTAATATGACAATATATATATATATATAAATATATATATATATATATATATATATATATATATATATATATATATATATATATATATATATATATATATATATATATTATAGCAGAATCTTTTCTTACTGACATGTCGTCTTCAGAGCGCTCCAATATTACGTGTAATTTTCTCAGTTTTTTGAATTTCTTAATATTTTTTTTTAATATTTTTCTTATTTACTTATAATTAACTTCCCTGTTTAAAATTTTCTTTTTTAAATAATATATTTCTTATTTTTAATAATGATTAAATTTTTAATATTTTATTTATTTATTTGGGTATCATTAATTGGTTACTAAATCTTTTAAGGGTAGGTCTTGCGTAAGGCCGTCTCACGTGAGATCATTTTTCACTTTTTAAAATAGTTATTACTTTCGCTATAAATATTACTCCCTCCGTCCCGCAGAAGTTAACACATCTACTCTCTGTAAATATGTTAACTTCTCCGGGACGGAGGGAGTATTACTTTTATTTATACTATAATTTATTCATGAAATAGCATCATCACTTTTTATTAATTTATTATCACTTTTCTGCATAAAAGTTGTTACTTTCTGACCATCTCACGTAAGTCTTTACGTGAAACGGTCTCACACAAGTCTTTGCCATCTTTTCATACAATACATAAATTAATTAATACTCCCTCCATTCCAACTTCAACTTCACACTTTCCGTTTTGGTCCGTCCCAATTTTAACTTCATACTTCCATAAAAGGAAAAGATACATAATTAATATCCCTCTAATATACTTTAATTTCAAAATTGACATCACCTTTTTAACACACATAACATACTTTATCATTTATTTATTACCTAAAAATACAAAACTACCCCCAAAAGTTACTCAAAAATGACTTTTCTTAATTTGCGTGCGAACAGTAAATATGAAGATGAAAATGGGATGGAGGGAGTATCAAATTAAATTAAATCATATTTATAAAAGGAAAGAAGAATATTTCATATAATATTCTCTCTCAGCCGACTTATAAATAAGACTTTTTGGTTATTGGTTCTAAATATATATATTCGTTTTTCTAAGAGGAATAAGAGTTTTCTTCAAGTTTCTCTAGAGAATTGATTCATAAAAGTATTAAAATTTATTTCGATAGAGCGAATCAAGTAGAGATTCGATCTAACTTTAAAAAATTAATTTAAGTATTCTTCAAGAGAAAGAGAATTGATTCAAGTATTCTCGATTTGTTTTACCTCTTAAGAATGAAAATCGATTCAAGTATTCTTGAATAGATTTATATCATAAAAATCTATTTTTCAAGAGTAAGAGGATTGATTACTCAAGAGGAAAAAAATCGATTCAAGTATTACCTCTAAAGAATCGATTCAAGTATTCTTTAAGATCTACCTCTGAAGTATTGATTCAAGTATTCTTCGAATGAATCAAGTATTCTTCAAGTGAAGAGGATCGACGATTCAAGTACTCTTGAATCGATTTACCTCTAGAGAAAAAGAGGTTGAAAAATTAATTCATGTATAGAATCGAAAGCTTAAGTTCTTTAAGTTAAATTATTATTTCATATCAAATAACATTAAAATTGAGTTTATAAATATTTATTAATTTTTTTAATTTAGTGTATTAATATTTATTTATTTACATATATCTTAATTATTCAATTATAACATATTATATTTTCTTTAATTTTTTATATAATTTACAAATAATAAAATTAAATAAAAAATAGAATTGATAAATTCATTATAAATTTATGAAAATTGAAAGAATATTATATATAAATTAATTTTATTTATGTTTTATATATATTTTTTACATTAGTTTCTTAAGAATAATAATATATAGAAATAGAATTATTATTATATAGTTAATTAAGAAATACTAAATCATAATCTCTATTTAAATATTATTTATAATATTACGTATATTTTAAAAAATATATATAGAAACTATTTAAAATATTTTAATAATTTTATTTTAATTAATTTAAAATGTTTGACCTTATTTTTTATAAATAATCAAAATATATATATATATATATATATGTATATTCAGTATAGTATAACAAAATCCTTTTCCGCTCACGTGTTGTTCACGTATAGTCTTACTATTTATTTATTTTTCCTATACAATTATTATTAGTTATTTACTTTAGTATTATTAATTGCAACTAATAAATAAATTATTTGATATAAATAAATTAATTAGTATCAAATCAAATCATGTATAGAAAAAAAAGAATAAAGTGAGATTTTTTTATTTGTAATTGATATTTATTTTATACAAACAATAAAATTAAAGATTTATTACTAAGAGTTACATACTTTGATCATAATTGCATTTAAATGAAAGAAATGAAATACTAACAACTATATAAATATACATTAAAGAGACAAAATTGCCCCTATGCAGTTGCACATTTTTTAAGAGAGACAGTGGGAGTAATAAATAGTTTTCAATTATATTATGTTATAAAGTAACATTTAAAAAAAATACAAGTCAATATTCTTTCAAATAATTAGAATATATGTATATATATATATATTAACTTTTTATATGATTTAGTTATACATTACATTATTAAAACTTAAATGTTATAATTTGTTGTAAATTCTTTACATTGATAAATTAAATTGTCTAGCCATAAGAAAAAAAATCTCCTTAATTAAATGTTGTTACGTTATATAACACGAATGATTTAATTTATAAAAAATAAAAATAATAATGAAATGATCTCGCATTGTACGCGAGTTTCATACTTTATATATATATATATATATATATATATATATATATATATATATATATATATATATATATATATATATATATATATATATATATATATATATATATATATATATATATATATATAGATGACAAAAAATTATAAAAAAATAGTTTATAATTCATGTAGACTTAATTTATAAACTCATAGTTTTATACAGATAAAAAATAGTATTAGTTAAGTTTTAATTTATACCAACTAAATTTTCATGTACTCCCTCTGCCCATTTCAATCTTTACATATTTATATTTTTGGCGTCTTATTTCAATCTTTACATTTATCTTTTTGGCATATGACTCACTTAAAACAATTAATATATTATCATGGGACCCACATACAATAATACACTTAACCACTTGCATTAAAAATTAATAAATTTGGGACAAAGCGAATAATAAAAAATTAATAAATAAAAACTGAAAAACCTTTGTAAGAAAAAAAATCTTTAATTATGAAAATTTTATAATGTATAAAATATTTTAAAAATTAAAAGAATTTAAATATTTAGATGTTTCACAACTTAAATATTAGAGTTAATAAATTTTGCTCAAATAATAAAATACTATAAAATTTTAAATTTTTTTTAACATATTAGTTGTAGTACTCCCTCTGTCCGCTTATAAGGTGTCAATTTTACTATTTTTTGTATTCGTTTTAAATGTATCCATTTCCCCTATTTAGTAAAAAAGTACACAATATGACTCACCACTTCCCTCAATACAACTACTCACTTTAAATATAATGATAATACTCATTAATCCACATGCAAAAATTAAACGAACACCTTAAAACCGGACGGAGGGAGTATAATATTCCGATTGATCTGAAGCACAAAGACATTGATCCGTACTATTAAAATAGACTATTATTTTTTATTTAATGTATCTTTTAATAAATTTATACTAAATTTTTATTTTTAATTTTTCATTAAAAAATTAATAAAAAATTCGCTAACAAACAATGTAAGTTTAATGTACAAATTTTGAATAGAGTATACCATGCACATGCGAATTTGTCATTTAAAATAGACTATTTCGTAAATTATACTCCCTCATCCATTTGAAATAAACTACCTCGTATGTATAAATTTTGAATAGTATACTATGCACATGCGAAATTGTCATTTAAAATAGACTATTTCGTAAATCATACTCTCTCATCCATTTGAAATAAACTATCTCGCAAGTTGTCATTTAAAGACTATTTCGTAAGAGTTAGTATTTGTGAAACGTGTTTTCTGTGTAAATCATGTGATTATCTTTAATTTAAATACTCCCTCCGTCCCAAATTTAAGTTCACGTTTACTGTAGATACAGAGTTTAAGAAAAGTCACTTTTTGACTTACTTTTGAGGGTAGTATGGTATTTTTAGGTAATAAATAAATGATAAAGTATGTTATGTGTGTTAAAAAGTGATGGCAAATTTGAAATTAAAGTATGTTAGAGGGATATTAGTTTATTACTTTTTCCTTTTATGGAAGTGTGAAGTTGAATTTGGGACGGACCAAAACGGAAAGTGTGAAGTTGAAGTTGGGACGGAGGGAGTAAATCATTAACAATACATAGGGTATTTATGGTTAGAAGGGGTAACCACATTGTTTAGAATAATAAAATACCAGAAATTTACATATTAAGCTTTGTAAATTAGGTTTATAAGAGTGTTTGAAATTTCATAAATCATACTCCCTCAACCATATATAAGACTATCTCATAAATTGTCATTTAAAATAGAGACATTATATATATGATATTTTTTGTTAAATGTGTTAACATATGTCTATTATATAGATAAAGTATGTTTAATGGTTGTTAAAGTATATTTTTTTAAAATATGATAAATAATGAATTAAAGTCTAATTTTAGGATATTATAATATGATTCATTATTGACATACTTTAACTATAAATAAACATACTTTAATAGTGAATTAGCCCGTATCACAACCGTCTAACAAAAAACTCATCTCACAAAAAATGTTTCTCATTTCGTAAATCAAACTCCCTTGGCCATTCGAATAGACTATCTCGTAAATCATACTCCCTCTACCCTCTAAGTTATGGACGTGCGGTATCTAATATTTTCAATCCCACTAAATTATGAATCATCCTATATTTCACAAAATCATTTAACACAAAGTATCAATATTATAATTTTGGGTTTATTAATAATAGATACCTAAATTAATAGGCTAATTACTTACATTGATTTTATATTATTACTCTTAAATACATGATACCATTTTCTTTTTTAAAGATTACCCTTATTATCTCAATTGAATAAATCTTCGTATTCCATATATAATTATTGTATTATTGTAAGTGTCTTACTATCGTGAACTCCTCGTCGGCACCTTTTGCTCAGCCGCAGATTGTCGTTGTATGAAAATGTCACCGCTCGTGTCCATCATTTCCTCAGCCGACTCGACCCTGATCGATGGGGTAGTCACTCAGTTGTGCCACTTTTGAGAGTAGCGATTACTCAGAGGCGATAATGAAGACCAACCTCTTCAGCCGTCGAAATATAAGGCTGGGAACACTTTTAATCATCGGATCCAAGAAGATAAAGTTAATGTTGGCGAGTTGCATACTATCATATTAATCGCGCTTATATAACGCACGACGTTGTTTAAAGAATGGAAGTGACACGCCGTCTCCTTCCCCGATCCTCCCTGCCTTGAAGAGGAATTTGCACATACAGATTTAAATAACATTAACAGATTTAAAGAAATCAAGGATTTGAAGTCTAATGTGGTCTACTCTACTGATGTGGTCTTCTTTTCCTGCAAATTTTGTTACTATACATTGGTGTGCATTAGTATTGTATATTGGTGTACATTAGTAATTTTTTTATGTACGCATTAATGTTTTTCTTATTGTACATTGGTGTACATTAGTAATTTTGTTATTGTACACTGTTGTACATTAGTAATTTTGTTATTGTACATTTACACCAATGTATGTTCTTGCCCACGTTGTTGAGAGAATTAATGAAAGATTTCAGGAACATATCTTTCTTCTATTGATGTACACAAATGTACATTAGTATTGTACTCATCACTTGTCGATTTTTGGAGAGAATTTAGGAATAAACCATTTTACAATTTCTCTCTCCTGTCATGTTCTTCTATTTCTCTCTCCAGATGCACGTCAATGTACAGTTTGTCTTCGTTCTTCTAATTCTGACTTCGTTCTTTTTTGTGATAAGTTTCATATTTAGTGTTAAATGTACAGTACAGACTATACAATACATCATAATACATTCCTTTTTGTTGATTAATTAATCCAAAATTAAGATTGATTAAGTACACATGTACAAATTAAGATTTTATTCAATGTCTCTCTTCGAAAATTATTTATCTCATATGAATGTACAATGATGTATATCATATAAATAGTTTATTCATTATTTCTCTCTCCAAAAACTATTTATCTCACATGAGTGTATAGTGATGTATATACATATCAATACTTAATCGTGTTTTTTTTTAATTTTCTTCACACGATGCACATTAATATTCAGTAAGTATGGGTATTATGGGTAAAACAAAATAAAATTTTGTATCTGTGAGTTATTTTCTATAGCGAATGTATGGATTAGTAATATCTAAATACGTTTTGTACATCATATTTATTGACCCTATAATTTTTTACTATACATAACATATATATTTACACTTTATTTATTTAAAAATACTTTATTATTCATAAAAAAATCAATAAAATTGATTTTTAAAAAAAAGCATTTTATTTTATCTCCATGAAATGATTGTTCACACTTTGTCCGAAGGATGAAAGTACATTGAATCCGACCAAATTGACTTATATACGAATCATTTTCAAAATAAAAAAAATGTTACATTATTATAAAAAGAAAAAAAAACCGATTTAGCAAAGAGAACTTGAGATGCTTTAATGTAAAATTTCTTAAGGTCTCAATTTTGAAATACGTGGGTATGATTAATAATTGTCCAGCTAGTTCATACAGAGTGTAAAACTATGACTTAAAATGGGATCCATGTTAGTAGATTGTAGATTTTGGCCTCCTTCAATTCGATTTATGAAACGAATATCTATACATAAAAAAACAAAAAAAAACTTTGTGCTATGAAGTTCTTATTATTAATTAATAGAAAATACTCCCTTCGTCCCACCCAAAGAGTCATTTTTTTCTATTTTGGACGTCCCACCTAAAGAGTTTATTTTCCTTTTTTATACACATGAAACCCCCACACACCCACTAATACAATTAAAATATAGGGTCCACACTCTCATTAATACAATCACCCACTACACATTAAAAATAATACTCCTTAATTCACGTGTAAAAGGCAAAAACAACCCTTTGCACATTGAAGAAGGAAAAGAAAAAGTTTTTTGAGGGATTGAATTTGAAAAATCGGAAGAACCGGTTGAATATATATTTATTTGGTGCAGTGTTTTCATAACCGGATCGGATATCGAACCGGTGGCCTCAATGGTTCACGGTCGAACCGGTTGAATCGCCGGTTCAACCGAAAAAACTAAAATTAGATATTTTTTATAATATCTTATAATATTTTATGTATGGTTATATATTAACATGCTTAGTGTACATTTAAATAAATACCTAATTAAAAATAATAATAATAGATTGAAAGAGGAAAGTTTAATGTGAAGAAAAAATGATTTTTGAATTTTGAATTCTTGTAATAGTTAACTATTTCAATCACAAATAAATAAATTGGAAAGAAATATATTAATAATTATTCTTTTAATCCACTTCAATAATAAATATCCCTATGAATTAAAATTTTAAATAAATTTAGAAGGAAAATTTGATTGAATATTGAATTGAAATAAATTTGGATAAAAAAATTAAAATAAACAAAAAAATCTAAAAAAAAATAAAAAAATATCAAAACCAGCGGTTTCCAGTTTGGCCGGTCCAACCAATTTTTTCGGTTTTGACCGGTCCGAACTGGTTCTTCCTGATTTTAAGCTAAAAAATGGTTCTTAACGGGTGATCGGACTGATCACCGGATCGGTTCCCGGTCCAATCAATCGAACCAGCCGGTCCAGTCCGATTCTGACAACAGTGATATGGAGTATTTGATTTTTTAATTTTTTTTAATTTTTTTTAATTTTTATGATATTATAGTATTGAGTGTGTATACTTGTCCAAAGGTAGAGTCGCCCACACCAGGCTCCCTCGTATGCCGGTCCGATAAACCTTTAACCACCACACAAGGAGCACAAGGAGCCCCATAATAAGAGGTTGCTCTCACGCTGGGGGTGGAATTTGATCCTTACTTGACCAAGCAATCTGCTCATGCAGGTCATTGAATGTGTATAGTATAAACGGGAAAATATCACATTTGATCCCATAAGAATTCCTTCACTTTAATTTTAGTCCCGTAGGAATTCACTGGTCCATAACTAGCGGTTTTGGTCCCATAAGAATATTATAACCATAATATTTTGAAAATTTTCATCCCAAATTAACTTAAAATTATTATAAACTACCAGACTTATATTATTTTATGTCATTCAACATAGACATAGTCCATTATAACAATTCCCCTCTATTTTCTCTCTCAATAAATATTGTATTAGTTTTTTTTTGGATTATTTTTGCAAATTATGGAATCAAATTTGCAAGTTGTTATTTTAGTTTTGCTAACGGTTCAGAATATTTCGTTAACTATTAACAGATTTTGATGAAAAATTCATATGAGACTAAATCTGCCAGTTTTGTGACTTTTTTGGCATTGAGCAATTCTTACGGGACTAAATATGAATTTATCCCATTATAAACTATATATGAAGTATGAATATTATGAACTATAAATATTTTTATTTTAAATTAGATTTTAAAATAAACTCTATCGATTCTTTTTCCGATCCGTTTATAAAAACATGTTTATATTCCTGATAACATTTGTATTTAATTACTTCCTCCGTCCAATATCAATGTATCAATTTGCTTTTTGTAGGTGGATTAAGGAATATATTATTTTATGTGTAGTGGGTAGCTGTATTAGTGGAGGGTGTGAGTCTCATAATTTATTTGTATTAGTTGAGGGTATGGATCTCATATGTCTAAAATAAAAAATTAATAGATTAAGAGCGTACGATTCAAAATAGTAAAATGAATAAATTAAAGATGTAAAGTAAGAAAGAGTTAAAAAGACATTATGTCACATAAAACTGAGTTAGAAAATTAAAATGTTGTCACTCAGTTGTCTCTGTAATTAAAAGTTGAAATCCCATTAGGGTAATAGAAAGGGTGGCGTCGGTGTGTTGAACAGTGACACCACTCATCGGGAATAGGGTGTACAAACTCATCAAATGATCCCTCTTCTCATAATAGGATTTGGGGGGTTGGGTTTATGACATGTGGGTGGTGTAAATTTACAAAAGTGACCACGTCGGAAAGAAAAAGCGTGTAATATTAGAGGCGTGCGTGTGCGGGTACATGGTGGGCCGCTGTGCGGTTCGTGCTGTCCGCGTGGTAGCTACGACTCACGTGGTGCGCTATATATATTCGACTACACCCACTTTAATATTGTTGCTCTAGTGGTCCAATTTTTTATTCTCATCTCATGGGAGTATCCAATTTTTTGTTCTCATCTAATGTACACAACCCTTGTTAAATTGAATCATTACATTCGTCTTATAGTCTCCTATTTTCGATTGATATATTTAATAATAATAAATTGATAATATAATAAATTTCAAGAATAAAATATAAAAAAAAACTGTTTTTTACCAATGAAATATTTCGTTGGTAAAAATTTTTTATTTCATTGTTAAATTGATTTAGCAATGGATAACAATAAATCCGTATTTTTCGTGGTGGTTGGTAAATTTTGAACAACAAAATTTTGATTTTAATGGTAAATAATTCTGTTGATAATCTGTTGCTAATAACCCTAATGACAATGTATATAATGATTTCGTTGGTAAATAAAAACGAATATTATTTCATTGGTAAAAATATAATAAATTCATTAGAATTATGTGTTGGTTTATATGGTACATCAATCAATCACTTTTACAATAATTGGATATAAATGTAGAAAGTTAAATTGGGAGTTTTATTAATTTAAGGCCCAAATTATGGGTAAACTATCAATTTGGGACCTGAATTATTTTTTCTATTAATCCAAGGTCTGAAATATGTAAAACTATCAATCGAAGACGTGAATTTGTCAAATATTATCTCATATTTCTATCAATTTAGGGCCTAAGTTAAGGCTCTGAATTGATAGTTTTATATAAGCCAGGCCCATAATTGATAGAAAATATAATTCAAACCTCAAATTGATAGTTTACCCATTTTTAGGCCTTGTATTGATAAAATTCCTAAATTGAAAATACGAAAAATGGAAAGAGTGGAAGCAGAGGATCTTCTAACTCTTCTTGGAGATTTTTTCAACATCTCGGGATTATGACGAAATCGAGTCGAGTATAACTCTTCCCACAAGAAGAAACACGCCCCAATAGTGCTCTGGTCTTGGCAAAGCTTCCCCAAAGGTGAAATAACTTCTTGTTTTCGTGAAATGACTTCTCGTTATCGACGAAGTCAGCATCGCTGTCGCAAGAACTCCGACAAACTATGAGAGAACGGAGGACTAGATCGTATTAAGATGCAAATTCTTATGTTATGCAGATTCTTTGGTTGTGGTGTATGGAATGAGGTGTAGAATGACCTTATTTATAGGCTCCATAGTCCACTCCCGGTATTGCAGAATTGATGATTGCTCATTACTGATTGTGTTCACACACAGCCTTTGACCATCCAGATAAATGTACCATATGTTGTATCTAATGGAGAGGATCTGAGCTATGTGGGCTCTCTAATCATGGCCTGACTTTTGCCTAAAAATAATATAGACTACTGGGTCAAGCTCAATGTCCAATAAATTCCCAATTTATCATATTTAATCCTCTCCACATGTGAGACTAACTTCACTCACTTTAATTATTATTTTATTGGTGATTAATTTACTCTTAATCCTTACTAACCAATTTTTCAAATAAATCCTTATTATTAAAAAAAATAAATATTAAAAATAAAAAGAAATTCTTAATAAATTTTAAATACTCGTTTGCAGTTGTGTTATAGAAAAACACTTATACGTAAAAAATTTAAAAATAAAAGCATATAAAGAAAAAATATATTGAAAAGTATTTTATTAAATGCAATAGTTATGAAACACATATCTCTTTTTTATCATTAAACTTGGCCATAATTATATTTAAAAATTGAAGAAAAATATTATAAAAAGATAAATTTAAATAATTTTAATTTTTCATTAAAAAAAAATATAACCAAACAAAATTAAAAAAAAATTGAAAATGTATTTGACAACTAAAAAATTACAACGAAATTAATATACATTTTAATAAATTAAAATAAAAAACACATTTAATATATATATAAATCAATAGAAATTAATTTTTTTAATGAAATTATTCAAAAAAAAATATAAATAAATAAATAAATAAAGCAATCAAATGAAATAAAAAAATACATTTAACATATACAAATTATTTAATATAAATTAAAAAATTATAACAAAAATAATTAAATGAGATATAAAATAATTTTTTAAAATTTGAAGAAATTTTATTACAAAATATATATATATATATATATATATATATATATATATATATATATATATATATATATATATATATATATATATATAATATCAAAATTAAAAAAAATTGAAAAGTTGAAGAAAAAAATTATGACAACACAAATAAAAATTGCAGGCCAACAAGAATAACATAATTAAGTAAAAAAAAAGTAGAAGATAGTTTCAATTAGGTTATTCTTGTTAGCATATAATTTTGACTCCGTACTATCTTCCTCCTGGGATGTGCATGAAGAAAGAGTATATGTTCCTAACAATAATTATTCCTGGTCAAAATAATCTTAAAAGTAAAATTAATGAAAATTTATGACCCTTGATTGATGACTTGAAGATGCTATGGCATGAGGGCATCAAACCTATGATATTTTTGAAAGACAATTTTTGTTTGAAAGCTGCACTTTGTTGGACTATCAACGATTTCTCTGCTTATGGAATGTTATCTTGTTGGTGTAAATGTGGTAGATTGGGTTATTCGGTTTGCATGGAACACTATATAGCATTTAAACTCAAACACGGGATGAAGACAAGCTATATTGATTGTCATAGGAAATTCTTTGTAACGGATCATTCATTGCATAAGAATAAATATGACATTTTGAAAGGTAGAGTCGAGAAGGGTTCCCCACCTAGGTGGTATTTCGAAGTTAAAGTATTTGAAAAAGTAAAGGATATTCCTAAGATTGTTGATTTTGGAGGCAGTCAATTAATCGATGGATATGGGAATGAACATCATTGGATAAACACAAGCTATCTTTTAGGAATTGCCATATTGGTGTGATTTATTATTGCAGCATAATATAAATGTCGTGCACACTAAAAACAATGCTTTTAAAAATGTGTTCAACACAATTATGAATGTCAAAAGCAAAATCAAAGACAATGATAATGCAAGGAAGGATCTTGTATTGTATTGTAATCGTCAGATGCTATATTTGGAAGATAATGGTAAAGGAAAGAGTATCAAGCCTAAAGCACAATATTCATTAAACATGAATAAAAAATAGGATGTGTGATTGGGTCAAGGGCCTGAAGCTTCTAGATGGATATGCGTCTAATTTGGGATCATGTACGTTGATTTGAAGTCTAATTTGGGATCATGTACGTTGATTTGAAGTCGCATACCCTGAAGAGTCATGATTGTCACGTATTTATGGTGATATTGATTCCAATTGAATTTAGATGCTTATCTTCTCTAATTTAGAAAGTTTTAACCGAGTTAAGCTACTTTTTTTTCAAGATTTATGTTGTCCAATGTTAGAAGAATCTAAACTTAATGTGACGAATGACAATAATCCTATCATTTTATGCAAGTTAGAGAATATATTTCCTCCATCCTTTTTCAGACGTGATGGAACATCTACCTATACACTTGGTGAATGAAGTTAAAGTTGATGGACCTGTACAATATAGATGGATGTATCCATTTGAGAGGTAATATATACACACATGTATACATATTTGTTCTTGCAATACTATCTTAATACATTTAGTTATACTTATGTATTTTATTTTACTTAAATTTTTGAATAACTTCAAGAAGAAAGTTAGCAATAAAGCTAGTGTTGAGGGGTTCTATTTATGAGGCTTACGTGCTTGAGGAGATATCAACTTTCTATTCACACTATTTTGAATCTCGTATCCAAACTAAAAATAGATGTGTGCCTCAAAATGACGATGGGGGAGAGTCGTTTGAAGTTCCTCAACTCTCTATTTTCAACTACCTTGGGCGATATCTGGGGGTTCTGAAAAGTCGCTATCTCAATAATAAGAAAATAGCCATGATCTTTTTATATGTTCTCTTGAATAGTCCTGAAGTAAAGTCATTTTACAAGTAAGTTTTGTTTCCTGTAACATACACACACACACACACACATATATATATATATATTCAAATTAATTTCAATATTAAATATACTAATTTCAATTATTTTAGCACATATGTCAAGTTTTTGAGAGCCAACAATAATCCCATATTGTATCAAACTTTGCAAATTGAAATATATGTAAGTTTTCTTGTTGAACTATCATGCATATTCAAAACTAAATTTTGTTTCCTTATTTTTCTTTGTATAATTAGTTTGAGTGAATGGTTTTTAGGTGCACGATCCTGATAATGGTGTTGAAGACAACTTGTTAGAGTTCATAGCTCGGGGTCATTACATCATGTGCAAACTTTCTCAATTTACTTTATGAATGATTATTTATTTTGCACTTCTACGAAATCAAAAAATATAAAATAGATAATTTGGGAGTTTCTCTTAGTGGAGAAGAATCGTTGTGTCATGAAATCCTTGAAGAAATTTTAGAAGTTGAGTATTCTGGATTTACCAATAAAAAGATTAACACTCTTTAATTGCAGATAATTTGATCCATCAATGATGGGTACAAGGATTTGCCCTAAATATGGAGTAGTTGAGATTAAATCAAATAGGAGATATTGACACGACTGTGATACTTTGGTGTGATATCTCATATAACATCTTCTTAGAAAATGACACGTGGTGGGATGAAGAAATCCAATTCCTTATCCCTAGGGTTTACTGATTGAGTTAGGGTATAGTTTTTCTCCTATCTCCTATGTGTCACTTATCCAATGGAGTGCCATACGAGATATCACACCAAAATGGTACAGAAGATCTAAACCCACAAATATTAAGGTAAAGATACATTTATATTTTTTCAACAAGCCGAACAAGTATATTTTACATTGTATCCCAACCCAACTCTCAATTTGAAAGACTCGTTTGTTGTAATTAAGACCAAACCAAGAGGAAGAATCTTATCAACTGATGCCCCATTTCAAGATAATAATGGTTGCCCCCATATGAAGTATCATGTGAAGATGGAGCTAATGTTTAGTTAAGAGATTATAGTGAAAGGGGAGAAGAATTGAATCAAACTATGGAGAAGGAAGAAGAAGAAGAAGAAGAAGAAGAAGAAGAAGAAGAAGAAGAAGAAGAAGAAGAAGAAGAAGAAGAAGAAGAAGAAGAAGATGATGATGACATTGATGCTTAATAGCACACCAAGTGATTATCATGTTTATATTGTTTGCATAAATGACTTGATGCATTATTTAATATTTTAATTTATTAGTGGAATTGCCTTATTTCTATACAATTAATTAATATGCACGTTTATTAATTTATGAACGTATGAATTACCATGTTATGTGTTTATAGATGACAGGTAAGTGATCGTGTGGATAATAGAATACCAGGCGCAAGAGCGAATAGAGGAAGAGATAGAGGTAGTGGCAGGGGAATTAACATAAATTTATTTAAAGGTAGAGCTACAAGCAGTGATGAAGGAAGTTGGAGAGATACAAACATATTTGGAAATACAAGTATTACACCCACTATTAGTGGTAGTGTTGATACAACAAGAGTTAGTTATGAAAGACAAAAAATCCAGGAGATGATCAAGATAGATTCTAAAGATCCAAAAGATAAATCATCACCGGTTATGAATAGTTCTCTAGGAAGATCTGCTGATGATTCTTTTACAACAGGTGCATCATCCGCTTATACATTGAGCGATGACATTCTGAACATCAGACCAAATGGAAAAGAGTATGATTGTATGATTTCTACACTTGAGTTTAATATCACATATATTCTATCATTAATTGAATTAATTTAGTTTTTATATTTTTATTATATGATTAGGATTACTAATCAAAATTTATTATTTTTTCAAGATTTTATCCTACAGATGTAGTAAAAAAGATATCAAGTATCATGAAAACCAAGTATTCAAAATCATGGATTAAGTGGAATGAGGTCTTAAAAGATGTAAAAGATTTTTGGTTCTCGGAGTTTAAGGTAATATTAAAAATATTTTTGACAGCCTTTGATGCAGTTTTATGAATAATACAAAAATAAATACTTATTTTTTTATTATGTAGAGAAAATGTACATGGGATACTGATCATAATGCAAACATTGAGCGAATATGAAAACACAAAGGTGGAGAATCTGTGTGTAACTCTTTGTCTGACATATGTAGAGGTAAATCAGATGGGAAATGAATGTCAGATAAAGTGCTTAAAGGTCAAAAGTAAAAATGAAAGATAGACCTCCATTTCAAGAAAATGTCTGATTAGAACAAGGAGAATATAGCTAGAAACAAGGACGATTTTCTAGAAGTGGTGCCATGTCGATATTTGAGCATAAAAGACGAAAGGTAAGATCATTTGGAATGTTTGTAATATTAAGACCTTTTTTTATTCTATTTACCTAAATTTAAGTTTATTTCAAGAAGAAAGGTTAAAAAGACAAGTTACAATTCCTGAATTTTTTTTAAAGCTCAACTATAATGAAAAAACTAAGAAGTGAGTTAATGCAAAAACTAAGAAGACTTGCGTAAGTAAAGTATCTCTGTTTAGTTGAATATATTTCTTTTCTTAAGAAAACTTGTTCTTACAATTGAAGTATTGTGTCCAGAATATCTATAAAAAGTTGACAGAGCAGAAGAAAGCAGAAGGTCAATCAGAGGTGGATGAATCTAGGACTTCTTTAGAGGCTAATGAAGAGAAGAATAAGAGAGGCAGAGCTCTTGGATTTGGATCTTACTTTTTTTTATATAATTCTTCTAATTCAAACTGTGCTAGAGCCTAACATCTCTGAAGTCCACTATTGAACCAACGTTTGGATATTGTCGAAAAGAAGAATGAGTTAGTGGAGGAGGAATTGACCATTATGAAAAAACGTAATAAGGTGCTAGAAGATGAAGTGACCTCTATTCATAAGCTTCTTGAACAACTCAGCGATGCACCTTCATAGAGATCGCCCAATATAGATAAGGAATTGGAGGTCAATAGAGGATTAAAAGATAATAATACTCATGAGGATATGAACGATGGTGAAGGCTTGATGAATGTAGATTCTGATGGAGATGATTTTATTGGAAATGATGGTGATGGTGATAATGCTAATGAGGATTTAGAAGGAGATGATCATGGCTATGATTATTATAAAAATTATGATTATGGAGGCAAAGATTAATTATGGGGATCATGAATGTTATGATAGTGATAATAGTGAGTGGTAGTGATGACAACTCTTTTCATGTTTTATGTAGGATTCTATCATTTAAATTTTGAAAGTGCTACTTTTTTGTTGGCGATTTTTTTTTGTTATACCACTTTAAATTAATGTTTAGGTATTGTTTAATACACTGGATTATATTATTAGTAGTAATGACTATTATGTGTTATTTTATTATAATATTCTACTGAATCATTTTATATATGTGCCTAATTAGAATTCTTTTATAAGGCTAACAATTGGAATAAAAATCGGAAATATATTGAATGATATATATTTATAATATTCCAACAGAAAAAATTATTTTGATGAAAACTTTTCCAACAGAATGAGAACTGTTGGAAAAAAACATAATTTATCCATTGGAAAATTCCAACGATAAGTTGTATTGGAACATGTGATGGAAATAATTAAAATTTCCAATGAAAAATTAATACTTGGAAGATCTGTTGGAAAATATTCCATCAGTAAGTTCAATAGTAATCTACGTTGGAAAATTTCAATAGTTAATTGTGTTGGATTGTGTGACGAAACTTGTTAATAATTTCCAATAAAATTTAATAGTTGGAAGATCCGTTGGAAATAATTTCAGTGGTCATTCCAACAGTAAATTACGTTGGAAAATTCTAATGGTTAATTGCATTGGATTATGTGAGAGGAATAGTTGATAATTGCCAATAGAATTTAGTAGTTGGATAATACGTTGGAAAATTTTCTAACAGTAACTTTAAAAAAAAAGGTGTTGGAAAAATGTTTGATTCACTTTGGGATGCAAAAAATCAGAAGATTTTGGAATCTTCCATGTGATTAAAAACTGCCTTTCGTGGATTAGAAGTCAGATTTTACATTCAGGATAAAAAAAAAACACAATTCTCACACTTTTCTCACAAACATTTTCTCTCTACATCTCCATCTTCAATTCACTTCATTTCTCCATCAATTTTCCATCCAATTCCATAAATTCTTCTATATATCATTCATCCATCACCAATATAAGGAGGAGCATAAAGATTGAATAAGAATTGATATGTTAGAGGAAGGATATCTCCACTTGTCAAAGAAAGAAGTTCAGCCATTAATTGGTTCTTTTTCTCAATTTTTTGTTCCATTGGAGTTTTGAAAGATAATTTGTATTGAATTCATCATGTCATTGTTAGGTTAGTCTCACTAGTGTGACTAACTATCATGATTAGTTAGAAAATTTAGACTTGTGAATTTGTTGTGACGTATTGAAAGGATTGATTGTATATTCTTAATTCATATGTTGATTGAATATGGTTAATTTTCCATTTCATATTGATTAGAGTGTGAACTCAATTATGTGGTATAGATGTTAATTGAATCATGTCTTCCTATGAGTTATTTCTATTAAGTGTGACTTGAGTTTGTGAAGATAATGCATGCTTAGAATCTTATAATATGAAACTAGTATGGGTTACTTATGAAGGTGCTTGAACTAGTGAAAGAGCTTACCAATAGAAGCTTAGTACCTTGAAGGGAATAATGAGTATTGCATAAACTATTATGAATCTTTTTGAGATTACGTAGGTAGTCTACATCTTGTGTATCTTATGAAGGAACATTAAGTGGAATATGTGAGTGCTTTTAGTACCCAATTCTTGATATTCATCATAATATATTCATAAGTCAAAATTACTTCATAACCATAGTGTAACTAGTCTTACTATCTCCTTAGATTAATACACCTTCATCCATTCTATCCTTTGTCTACTTTAGTTTATTTATTTATTATTCTTTGCTTGTTAATTGATAGATCATTGATAGTTTATCTTTAGTTATAATCAAATCCATACATTTGGCCGTTCTTATAAATTTAAGTAAAGTTAAGGCACGGATATACTAGACCCTCTCTCATGTGGATTCGATATTTTATTACTTGATCACCTGAACTGCACGATAGAGTACACTTGCTCTTATCACCTAGAGAATTCACCGATTATCGAGCTGACTTTCTTGACAATAGTGGTACATTACTTAGAGGTGGCATACCATTTCGTACCAAAAATAACGATTACTACCGCATACCGTACTGAAATTGTGAAAAATTCATGTTGTTACCATACCGAAAGTTTTGGTATGATAAAGTTTGCTATAATATAAATAAATATTATTTCATATTAAAATGCCATTATCATCGAAATTTACTAATTCATATTGAAATTTTAATATTTCGATTTCATATTGAAAATTTGGTATATGGTTTAATATTTTTCCATACCGAAATTATTATTTAAAAAATTCAACACAATTTAATAAAATGATCGATATTAAAAATAAAAAATAATGAGTATTTTGATGTTTTGGTATGGTATATATATCGAGATACAGAAATACTAATATATTTATTATATTTCGGTATATACTGAATTACCAAAATTATTTGAAAGGCATACTTTTCTTACTGAAAATTTCGATAGGACACCATACCATACCGATTTTTTTAATGTTTTTGTATTTTTTATACGATAATTTCGATATACCGAATTTTGATTTTTTGGTCCACCCCCAATACTATACTCGAGTGAGCATTTACCCAACTCGAGTGAGGTGATTGCTCAACTTGAGTGAGCTCTCTTTGACTTGTAGTAACCTTTTGCACATCGTTCACACATAACTCAACTCGAGTGGAGCCTGGCTCGACTTGAATGGCTTCATTTTCTGTAGTACTACCGTTCCATTTCTGCTTCCGCTTTTGCTCTTTTTCTCCTAGATTTCCACTTAAAATATAATAAAACACCTCAAATACATGACTAGCAAGAGATTTACGCTAATATAAAATAATAATCTCACAAAAAGGTGTGTAATCGGATCATAAAACACGCTGATTTTAACTCTAAAAATCCCCCAAACTTAAAATGCTATTTGACCTCGAAAAACAAAATTAAAAGAACAAAGGAAGGAAATATTGAGAGGGAACATTAGCGTGAAAACAAAGAATATCAATGAGTCTAAGGCCTCCGAGGATGTAATCATTCTATATATGGTTCACATAACGTCAATATCAATAGCAACAATTCATTGAAAATATTCAGGTTAAGATAATTACTTCACCAATCCAAGTGATCAATCAACTTATACTCACAAAATAGTGTATGTCACCAATGCTCAAAATGTTTTAAGGGATAAATATATTCTCTCATATTCAATTCAAATACATAAGTAACTATAAACTTGCCAATGATCTCAACTCTCATTTCACTTGTAGCTAGTAAATCATGGATTAAAAAAATATCTTTATATTTGATTGTAATGTATGCTCTTTGGAAAAGACATGAAATATATGAATAAGTGACTAAAAACTCAGATCAATCAAGTAGCTATCCATCATGATTATAAAATTTTCATCATTTCAATTAAGCACAATATCCTCCTCAAGTACTCCAAAATTATTTAACATCTTTCTTCAACCAATGGCACAAATTGTTTTATCATCACATAAGATAATTTTTTATGTGCCAATACCTAAAACTAACCAAGATAAAGAGAGAAAAATTAATACTGATGATCATGTAACTTAATTATGTTTTATAACCAATAGCCATTTTTTTTACAATACTAACCCTCCTTGTATCTTATCAAAATTACCAGCTGCGTGATTCATACCCTACCTACCCTACCCAATTAAAATATATCAAGTCAAATTCATATTCTCTCCCCATGCTGCGTCTCCTCCAACTGGGTTATAGGCTCCCACAATTGCAGCAGAAGGAATTCAATTCAACTCAACCCTATCTAGCTGAAATTAATCAAGTCAAACTCCCATTTTCTCTCCTTCCTGTGTCTCTTTCAGTTGGGTTATAGCCTCCCACAATTGCAGCAGAAATAATTCAATTCAATCCCAGTTTCATCTTCACCCTAAAATCCGTTCGACACCTAAGCCGAAAAGGAGAGGTAAGAGCTACTCCACAATTGTGAATTCCCCAAATTTCACTTTCGATCAATACCCCAGCCGGAAGGAAGAGGGAATTGCAGGTAAAAGTTCTCGCTTGCGTCATTTTGGCAAAGTCCGTCCCCCACTTGCAGCGGTACTTTCGCACTCGACTTCCGATGAGAAACCCACCTCATTGAATATAGGCTATGTGTGAGGCATATTCGTCGTAGGCCTCCATCGCTTCTCACATCAACACGTGACTGCCTCGATACCGCTGGTGAAATCAATCACGATGAGCGCACACTTTTCTAGTGAGCTCCAAACATTCTCTCATTCTTTACTTCATCCGTATCAAATTAAGTTCTAAGGCCCGGGGATATGCATTTGTGATTTGTCTAATGTAGGCCTGAATTTTTCAAAGTAGTGGTTTTCAGTTCAAGGCCCTAACCTATTTGGATTGCAAGAGCTAAATAGCCAAGATTTTCTTGTCTATTGCATTGGTTGTAGTTCAAATTGTATATTAGCTCTATTTCTTATCCCATAAGGTCTTTGATGGAATTTAATCCATAAAAATTGGGTAGGTGTGTGTCATAGAAAGATACTAAAGATCTTCGCGGCGAATTGAATTTTAGTAAAGCAAAATTTTTAATTATGAATCATGTTATGTAGAGAAAATAGTTGTTCTGGTGACCCAGATGAAATGAATGGAAATGGATTTGTCTAATCAGAAAAAAGAGATAAAGTGTCAAACTATATATTTTTGTGCATTGTTCTATTGTCAATCTTTAAGCAAATGTGTTAATCTACCATGCTCGGCTAGCAAAAGGAGTGGTGAAATGGTCTCTTTTAATTATATACACTTCCTTTAATCTGTCATTCTTTAAAGGCTCGGGGATGGACGGAAAGTTATTATTCTATAAAAATCTGTGAAAATGTATGAAGATAATATAGATTCCGAACCCATCTGTTGATGTGAAGTGTTGAGACCAGTATCGTCATATTTGGAATCACACTGATCCTCTACCAGTTATTATTTAGCCACTAACATATTAATATTTTTCTTGTGGTGTTGTGCTTGATGTTGCTTTCAGGGTTGTGGCAGTCGAATGAAGATCGTGCTGAATGAGACCCACAAGCCTGGAGAGCAGTTCGGAAAGTTCTAGAAGTCCAGAAGACTCTAGAAGTTGAAAATAACTATCCAAAGTAGTGGGTTGATTATTCACTATTAATGGGTGGTTTCTATATCTCCTAGTGAACCACTTATTTGAAGAAGGCTTGCAGCATGCTTTACTACTATAAATAGAAGCTATCAGACTTCATTTCCTGGACCGAAAAACTTGAAGAGTTCCTACATAGAGAGTCGTCGGACTTAGAGTTTATTCGACTACGTTCCTCTTGTAGTACTTTCACTAGTATTGTAACATCTTGTTTTGCATCACGTGTATAGTATTATCCTATACGTTTTGTGTGTACTGTTCACAGGCAATGGAAGTGCATACTTGAAGTAGGATCTAGATCTAATAATCTAGGTTTTGCCATTTGGGAGTTTGTTTAAGATTTATATCGGTGTGTGTATTCGAAGAGTGGAAGGAATATTTCCATCTCTTTGAATCTGACTTTTGTAAATCACTTTTTCCAAGAGGCCGCTACAAACTTATTTATAAGTTTATAAAAAGATTGAGTAATTCCGTGTGTTAAATCTTCCACTGTACAAATTTGCATATTCGTATTCAAGTTTCATTCTGATAAGAGTCGGTATTGTACAAAGTGTTATCATACTAAGGATAACACTTCGAACAACATCACTGACATAAACACACTTACACCGCTGGGCGCAACGACAAGTGGCATCATAGCCGACACTTGACGGTACTAAGTGTTGATTCCTAGTGTTAAGTGTTGAAGTATCATGGATTACTCCGCTAGATCGATCAACCGTCCTTCCATACTTGATGGAATCAATTATGTCTTATGGAAAAGCCAAATGAGGAGTCATATCAAATCCATGGATGAATGTGCTTGGAAAGCTATTCTGGCAGGCTGGACACCCCCCACAGTTCAAGACAGTGATGGAGATCAAATCATCAAGAATGAGCTTGAATGGACCACTGAGGAAAATAATCAGTCGATGCTGAACTACAGAGCACTCAATACATTCAACTCATCGATTGATAGAGTGATGTTCAACCTGATTCAGAACTATACATCTGTAAAAGATACGTGGGAAAGGCTTCAAGAGCACTGCAAAGGATCTGGAAGTGTCAAAAGGGCAAAGGCAAGGATGTTGAATGCTCAATTTGAGAGCTTGAGGATGAAAGAAGAAGACCATCTCATCATACAATGAGTGACTCTACGAAGTGATGAATGAACTGCAGTCACTTGGAGACCCTATCTTCAACATCAGGTTAGTAAACAAAACTCTGCGTACGCTTCCTAGGAGATTTAATGGTAAAATTTATGCTATAGAATAGTCTAGGAATACTGATCAGTTGAGTCATAATGAGCTGATAAGTATCTTGAAAACTTATGAAATGAATTTATCTCAACAAGATGCTGCGTATGATAGAAAAGGTGTTGTTGTTTTTAAAGGTGAAACTGGTGCTTGTTCTAGTTCTAGTTCTGGTAAGACGTCTACCATAAGTAATATTAAACAAATTGATGATAATGTTGACAACATTTCTGATGACACTGACAGCATTGCTTTACTTGCTAAGAAATTTGAGTCTTATCTTAGACTAAAGAAGAACAAGTCTAAAGCAAACATTCAGCCTAAGGTAGAACATTCCCCTTATACTCTTATTCGTAAACCCACTCAAAGAAGGAAATTTAGGTATAATTCTAAGTTTAGGGAAAAGATCATTTGTGATGAATGCACCAATTTTGGTCATTATTCAAGTGAATGTGCTAACACTCTTCTGAAGAAAAGGATGAGCCTAAATGCTTGTTTGAGTAATGATGATTCTGAAGGAGATCCAGATGCAAATGAAGAAGAACTTGCGTTCTTATCACAAAGTGTGAAGGAGGATTTTTCTAAGAGTGACTCAGATGTTGAGTCTAGTGTGCCGACATCAGAAACAACATCGTGCAAGTTTATGTCTACTTCTGATCTTGATATGAACGGTACTAATGCTTTTTTTCTAGAGGAGGTACTACACAAGAATCTCTAGAGATGAAGATTTTTGAACTTCTGAAAGAACTGAAAGCTGTCAACCAAGAGAATGATGGTTCAATTGAGACCATAACAAGACTTGAGGTAAATCTTACTAAGAAGGATGCTGAGATTGCTAAACTCCAAGGTCAGTTAGCTGCTTCCACGTTAAGTTTCAAAAAGTACAGTAAAGATACATCTGTTTTGAATGAAGCTTTATCTATTGGAATAACTGATAAGTTTGGTCTTGGATACACTAAAGATTGCATGCCTTTTAGTTTTGAAAATCCTGTCAAGTTTGTGAAACCTGATTCAAAATTTGTGAAACCTGATTTAAATGATTTTTCCAACAAGTTTCCTGATAGAAAAGGTAGTATGGCCCTTGTTTGTCATTATTGTTCAAATCCTGGTCATATTCATCCTTACTGTTTCAAACTAAAAGATGATATACTTTCTGAAAAAATATTGCCTGGAGTGTTACCACACAAGTATTCACACACCCCTAAATCTGCTTGGGTCAGAAAACTAAAAGTGCTTTGTAATATTATCTGTACTTTTTTACAAGCATGTGTAACTGGTCTATGATATTTTGATAGTGGTTGTTCTATACATATGACTGGTAATGTTGAATACTTGAAGGATTATGAAACTTTTGATGGTGGTAAAGTTACTTATGGTGGTGGTTCTAAGGGTAACATTGTTGGAAAATAAACTTTAAATGCTAAAGATTTTCCAAATCTGAAGAATGTGCTTCATGTTGAAGGTTTTCGTGCTAATTTGATAAGCATAAGATAATTATATGATGATAATTTGCATGTGAAATTCGATAAGAATTCACATTTTGTGCTGAATGAAACTGATGATTGTGTGATGATTGGTAGTCGATCTGCTAATAATTGTTATCTGATTGGTAACAACATTTACTGCAACATCTCACAACATGATGAAAGTTTACTTTGGCATAAAAAACTTGTTCTTGTAAATTACAGAAATTTACAGAAATTGGTTAAGTTTGAAGTTGTTAAAGATTGCCTAAGCTCAGTTTCAGAGATCCACATGTATGTGGTTCATGCCAAAAAGGTAAGCATGTAAGGTCTTTGCATAAAATCACAATTATGTGCACATCTTCAATATCTTTTGAATTTCTTCACATGGATCTTATGGGTCCTATGGAGACTGAATGTCTTGATGGTAAGAGGTACTCTTTGATTATTGTTGATGATTTTTTTAGATTTTCATGGGTATAATTCATTAGAGAAAAATCTTATACATTTGATGTGTTCAAAGTTTTTTTCAAAAGGTTCAAAAATGCTTTCAATCTTAGAGTATGTAGGATTAGAACTGATCATGGTAGAGAATTTGAAAACAACATATTTGCTGAATTTTGTGAAAAGAAAGGCATTATGCAAGAGTTTTCATCTCCTAAAACCCCACAGCAGAATGGAATTGCTGAAAGAAATAATAGAATACTGCAAGAAATGACTAGAGTCATGCTTACTTCAATGAATGTGTCTAAAAGATTTTGAGCTAAGGCATTGAATACTGCATGTCACGTGTTTAATAGGCTTCATTTAGACCAGGCTGTTCTATTACTGCTTATGAACTGCTATATAGGAAGAACCAAACCTGAAATACTTTCATAGTTTCGATTGCATGTGCTACATTCTGAATGATAGAGAGTATCTTTCAACGTTTGATGCTAAGAGTGATAAAGGTTTTTTCTTAGGATATTCTAAGAATAATAAAGGTTACAAAGTCTTTAATCTTAGAACCAGAACTATTCAAGTATCTATCAATGTTGTATTTGATGATTCATCAAATATTGCAGGTAAAAAGATGGAAGATGATATCTCTGACTTGGTTGAAACTGCAGAACCAGTGAACAATATTGAGACGAATGTGATCACATCGCCTAAAACATCGAGTGTTGATTCAGAAGAAGATGAGAACCAACTCCACAAAACTCCGAAAAATACAATTGCTTACAGATATAAGAAAGATCACCCTTCATCACAAATCATTGGTGAGTCCTTTGTTGGTGTTCAAACCAGAAGAAAATGTACATTTAGAAATGTAGTACGATCAGTTTCCATGTCTAACATATGCAATCAGATGTGTACTGAATGTTGTTTCTCTTCTGTTGAACCCAAGAATGTTTCTGAAGCTTTAAAAGATGAATGTTGGATTGAGACTATGCATGAAGAACTTGAACAATTCACTAGGAATGATGTTCGGAGCCTAGTACCTAGGCCTACAAACACTAATGTGATTGGAACAAAGTGGATTTTCAAGAATAAAACTGATGAACCTGGTTACATAGTAAGAAACAAAGCTAGACTTGTTACACAAAGATACACACAGGTTGAAGGAATATATTTTAATGAAACATTTGCACCCGTAGCTAGAATAGAATCTATTAGGCTTCTCTTAGCTATTGCATGCTTTGTTGGTATCAAACAATTTCAAATGGATGTTAAAGTTGCGTTCTTAAATGGTATTTTACTTAAAGAAGCTTTTGTTGAACAACCGAAAGCTTTTGTTGATCCATTTCACCCTGATCATGTGCATATATTGAAGAAAGCTTTGTATGGTCTAAAACAAGCTCCTAGAGCATGGTATGATAGACTAATTGACTTCTTACTTCAGTTTGGATTCATTAGAGGTGACACAGATAGAACTCTTTTCATTAAGCATGAATCTGATGGTTTTTTGATTCCTCAAATTTATGTTGATGACATCGTATTTAGAGCAACATCATAGGTCATGATGGACAGCTTTGTGATGGCGATGTCTACCACGTTTGAGATGAGTATGGTTGGTGACCTAAATTATTTTTTGGGGCTCTAAATCAAGCAAAGTGATAGTGGTATCTTCATCTCACAGAGTAAGTATGCAAGGAACTTGGTGAAAAGATTTGGCCTTGAGAACGCTAAGCCTATGGAGACACTTATGGGAACATCTCAAAAACTATGCAGAGATGATACTGGCTCAGATGTTGACCACACTCTATATAGATCAATGATTGGTAGCCTTCTGTACTTAACTTCGAGCAGACCTTACATTATGTATAGCGTCTGTGTATGTACTAGGTACCAAGCAAATCCCAAGGAATCACATTTGAAATATGTGAAGAGGATCATCCGATATGTTGCTGGAACAAGTGACATGGGACTATAGTTTTCGAAGGATACAAATAGCTCCCTAGTTGGATACAGTGATGCTGATTAGGCAGGTGATTGTGTTGACATGAAGAGCACGAGTGGTGGATGCTTCTATATGAGTAACAATCTTGTTTCTTGGTATAGTAAAATACAAAAATGCATTTCCCAATCCACTGCTGAATCTGAATATATTGCTGCTGGAAATTGTTGAACACAATTGCTTTGGTTGAAAAAGATGTTAGACGATTATGTGCTTGAAACAAATGCTTTAGTAATTTTTTGTGATAACATGAGTGCTATAAATATTTTCAAAAATCCTGTGCAGCACTCACTCACTAAACATATCAGCATAAGACATCATTTCATTAGAGATTTAGTTGAGAAAGAAATAGTTAAGTTGGAGTATATTTCCACTGAGAAACAACTTGCTGACATATTCACGAAAGCACTTGATTTTGAGAGGTTTTCTTCACTTAGGAAATCTCTTGGACTCTGCATTCTATGAGTCATGCATAATTTTGCTTAGAGTGTGACAACACTCGAAGCGACACTATGGTGAGTTTTGTCATTTTATGTCGAAATTAACTGATTTGGTAGTTTAGCTAACTATATTCTGGTTTAATCTTGAGGTGCAATTCTGAACATACACAGCTGAAAGCATTTGTTCTAAAAAATCAAAGGTCTAAACATGCGGAGTAACTACGTACAAGGGGCTCACAACCACGATGTGTTCTTTTCTAAAGGCTGTCAAGTTTCAAAAAAGGAATAAGAACACTATTAGATTATCACTGAGTAACCAAACACACGGAGCTGACAACCACAATGTGATCTTTTCAAAAGGTGGTAAGTTCTTTGAGATTGAAAAGTGCATAAAAATCCATAAAAGGATATACGTGTATGTGTGCCTGCATAAAAAAAATCAACCTTGATTGATTTTTTCAGAATATCTTTAGCTCATGAAAATGTGTGTTATTAAATTAATTATTTTCAATACATTAAGTGATGAAATTTATAGTATATTTATTTATTAATTATGCATATTGTTTCTCATTTTTTATTAAGGCCGAAATTTTCTCTCATATAAGTTAGTGGGCCTTAGTAACTGCTGCATTTGATCCTCTACATTACACGATCATCAGTTACACTTACTGGACTTACACCCTTCTCAAACCTTCTCTTCTTCTCTTTAAATTCTCGATGTATGGTGTGTGAGTTGATATGATGTGAAGTCTGCCTGGTTAATCATTACACAGCACACTCTCTCACATACTTTTGATTTTTCAAAATTCAAATTATTGTCTCACTCACGTATCTCAATGTCTCTTCCAAAGACAAACCTTCCCTCTTCCAGTGCAAAACATTCCTCATCATCCAAACCCTCTGCTTCTTCTCGCAAATCCACTCCACTCCAAACCCTAGCTTCGATGACCGAGAATGTCGTGACTGGTGCTGCTCAGAATGTAAATCCTGATGCTGCTACACCGTCGCTTGGACCCGTTGTAGAGTCATCCGTACCCAAACATATTGTCCTTCCTCAAGGAACTCCCGAATCTGTATTCCTCTCGCTTCAGGCTCAGGTCGCCGATTCAGGCATTCTTGTGTCTTAAATCAAAGTTCCGATACTTGAACCTCCTCCTACTGTTGTCCTATCTGATATTCCAGCTCCATCATCTGAAATTCTCACTCAAACTACTATTCCTCCATCTGAAATTCCATCTGAAACTCATCCCTCTAAAACTTTTGAACCATCTGACCCTGTTCAAGTCCCTTTCACATCATCACCCATTGCTTCTCCTATCTATACTGAGCTGAATCTGCACGTGTCTACTACTTCGTCATCACCGCCTGTTCCAATTATGTCAAAGGTGACCAAGAAGACTACTCCTAAGCGCAAGAATCCACCCATGGGCTAGTTTATCCGTGTCCGGAAGCAGAGTCAAACTGTTGCTTTAGTGGATGTACCTAGTACTGCAAAAGGGAAATCTCCTATTTCCTTGTCTGATTCTGATTATGACTATGCTCCAATGGATGTTGATGTCCTAGAGAGAACCTCACGATGGCTAAATTCTGCAAAGCCTTAAAGAAAAGGAGATGAGGCAAGAAAGTTATCTCTGATGTTGCCACCTCTATTGCAACATCTGAAAAAAACTTTGAAGATGATCTAGACCAACTGATTGATGATATTATTGCAGATGTTGCCATTGATAAAGCAACACCTGCTGATGCGGATGCAGATCCCTCTGATCCTGATCCTGATTCATCGTCTGATGATGAAGAGGAGGCCCCTAAGGAATCTGATAAAGGTGTTACCTCTAATGAATCTGATGAGGATGAAACTGCTCCAGATGATACTAATGATGATGTTGATGATACATGATGATGATGATGAACCAGCTGAAGATGCTGATCTTGATGCTGATGAAGAAGATGATGATTCTGATTATGATCTTGAGAACTTTGGAACTGACTATTTGTACTTTGATGATGGTTAGGCCAGATACAAGAAATTTGCAAAGAAAGATGTCATTCATGAAAGGAAAATGAAGGATGCAGACCTTGTCACACATAATATTACTCAATTCTTTGAAGAGCGAAGTTTGCTCAAATCTCACAGGTACTCTAGTACTTTCTGCAGTAATTGGATTTGTGAGTTTTATACAAACATTAGTTCAAGCATGATTAAGAGTACTAGTTCTAAGTTTGGAAAGTCTTACTTTAGGGGTAAGATTTATGATTTTTCTCCTAAGAAGATAAATACATTGTTGGGGACTGTACATGCTGAAAGTGATGATGATATTGATGATATGGATGATATTGTTTTTGTGATTACTGGTGGTCCGATTACTAGTTTGCCTAAGAAGTTGTTCAGTCCAAGTTTAACAAGCTTACATGCTGTCTTGCACAAGCTGTGTATCTATAATTGGTTACTTACCTCTAACATTACTAGAGTTACTATTGAGCATGCCGTGTTGATTTGTAAGATAGGGAAGAACCTGCCTTTTAACCTTGGTGAAGTTATTTATAAGAACTTGATCAGTTATGGTGGAAACATTTCCAAGGTTGGCAAGTTACCATACCCTGCATTCATCCATCTCTTGTTGTTGGATCAAGGTGTTAAGAAGGGTAAGGGTGATTTTCTGCCTCTGAATGCTCTGGTGTTAGGTATTGTTAAACCTCTACTTGAAGGTAACCGTATTGTTGATCTACCTTATGTGAACCCCGCTCCTACTCGTGAACTTGAACCTGGAACTCAGAATGTTGCCTCTGATGTTGGAAACACTATTGTACGCACTGATGCTCCTGCTCATTCTGGAGAGGTAGTTTCTGTTACTATACATCGCAGAGTGTCTCATCTTAGACTCCAAGCCTCTGCATTGAATAGATAAGCCAACTGGCTAGAATAATTATTCGACTATTTCCTCTTGTAGTATTTTCACTGGTGTTGTAACATCTCGTTCTGCATATGAAGTTTGACAGCTTCTATTTATAGTCTTAAAGCATGCTGCAGGATTGGTTTACTATCCACACCCATAGGGGGAGAGATACCTGATGCTGTTCAAAATGCTGCTGTTGAAAGCTCTAGCTCAAGGGGAGTTGTGATCGAAGACATCACTGGAGAATCAGAATGAGAAAATGCTAATCATGCTGGAGGTGCTGATGCTAATGTTGCTAATGATGCTGCAACTTAGGGGAAGTTCGTATAGTAAGGGGGAGATTGGGAGATTGAAAGAGTAGCAGATCAGATCATGATGTTGATGCTCTGATACCAGGAGTTTGAAAGAGTAGCAGATCTTGATGTTGATGTTCTGATGAAGAATAAAATGCTGTTGCTACTCTAACTATCTAACCCTCTAACTATTTGGTGATTGTTTTAAATTGATATTTGTTTTCTGCTGAATTGTTAGATATTTATTTCAGTTTATTTATTGCTCTGAACTTATTGAAACTAGGTTGCTGGATTTTTAGTAACTTTAATTTTCACCTTATTGTTAGCTCTGAACTAAGTTCTGATCTTATTGGTCAATTACCAATTTGGTAGTTATGTTCTGAAGTGCTTAGTTATTTTGCACAACTGTCGAACTAACATCTGATGTGTTATATGGGTATCTTGTTTTGCCTTGTTTCTTTGCATCAGGTTGTGTGGTTGCAAATAGATGTGAATGGGGGAGATTGTGAATGTGAAGTGTTGAGACCAGTGTCGTTACATCTGGAATCACACCGATCCTCCACCAGTCATTATTTAATCACTAACATATTAATGTTGTTCGTCTGGTGTTATGCTTGATGTTGCTTTTAGAATTGTGGCAGTTGAATGAAGATCGTGCTGAATGGGCCCACAAACCTGGAGATCAGTCCGAAAAGTTCTAGAAGAAGACTCTAGAAGTTGAAATAACTACCCAAAGTAGTGGGTTGGTTATTCGTTGTTAATGGGTGATTTCTATATCTCCTAGTGGACCACTTATTTTAAGAAGGCCTGCAACATGCTTTACGACTATTAATAGAAGCTGTTAGACTTTATTCCCTAGAGTGAAAAAACTTGGAGAGTTCCTACATAGAGAGTCGCCGGACGTAGAGTTTATTCGACTACGTTCCTTTTGTAGTGTTTTCACTGGAGTTGTAACATCTCGCTCTGCATCACGTATAGAGTATTATTCCGTAAGTTTTGTGTGTACTGTTCACAAGCAGTGAAAGTGCATACTTGAACTAGGATCTAGATCTAACAATCTAGGTTTTGGCATTTGGGAGTTTATTTATGATTTATATCCGTTTGTGTATTCGAAGAGTGGAAGGAATGTTTCCATCTCTTTGAATCTGATTTTTGTAAATAACTTTTTCAAGTTAGTGATATTTTTGCCATTAGGCCGCTACAAAGTTATTTATAAGTTTGTAGTAAGATTGAGTAATTCTGTGTGTTAAGTCTTCCGCTGTATAAACTTGCATATTCGTATTCAAGTTTCATTCTGATAAGAGTCGGTATTGTATGAAGTGTTACCACACTAAGGACAACATCACTGATATAAATACACTTACACCGCTGGGTGCAACGACACCATCTAAGCGCTGCAATTACATTCGTGTTAATTGTTCATGGATAATTTAAAAATATACGCAAAGTCCATTTCTGATTTTATACTGACTAAATCCAAGAATGGAGGATGTATTGTTGTGACCGATGTTTGGTTTGAAACAAAATGTGAATTTGTGTTGGATTAAGAAAGTTTAGGGTTGAGGGTTTAATAATACACCCAGTATGAGAATCATTTAATCATGTTAATTCATGTTTAAGCCTAAATTAAATATTGTTTATGTTTGCAGTGGGATGTCGCCAGTTTAGTTTATTGTTATTCACGCTAACGGGGAATAGAATGGGGTTGAGTATGTTGGCGGCGATGAATGGGGTGTGCGGATGCCTACGGGTGACCATAACCTAGAGAAGCTTAAACAATTGGTGTACGAACTCATGAAAACAGATTCTGAAAGTGCCAACTACGACATATACCAAGTAGGGAGAGTTAATGTGAAAATTTTATCTTTCAAAGTTAATGAGCTCATTCCATACCTACACGCATTTGCTGCGACCAGGTACCTTCTTGTCTATGTTGATAGAATTAATAAACATATTTGGGAAAAAATGCACTTTTAGTCCCATACAATAAGTGACATTTCATTTTTGGTCCTTTTCCTAACATTTTTAGTCCCATTGCTATTTTATTGAGTTTCCATCAGATAATGAAACAGAATAAGCACGTGTACTGCACGTGGCCGTTAGTGCTCTGCTCCAAATTTACTTGTTTCTTTCTCTTTCCACTTTCTTCTTCTTCTCTGGCACGAGATTGTGGAGGATCCTTTGTAGAATATCGTCGTTGCGACACACAGGCCCAAGCAAAAGCATAGAAATAGGCTTAAAAATCATCGTGATGGTAAATCTTATTAGCTATGGTGGTTTTTCCTATCCTACCCATCCCAGAAATTGAAAAAAAATCCTAAATTCATAAATTAATTTGGCCACCAATTGGTCGACATATCGTGTTCTAACCATATCGTGTTATGATTCGAGAGTGGAGGTGAAAGATGCGGGTTTGATCGTCATCTCAGGTGGTGATTCTTTGATGAAGGAATCCTCTTTCTAAAATCGCAGCATCACACTACACCATCAACCTCTCAAAGTGGATTCCTGGAATGTCTCCGACGAGGACTTCGGCAAGGAGTAGCAACAGAACTGAGCGACAATGACTCCAGTGAGTATTTGAACTCTCGGCAGCTGGAGTAGTTCTGCAAAGACAGCAACAGATCTAATGGACAATGACTCTAGCGAGCATCGGAACTCTTGGTGGCTGGACGAGGCGACCTAAACCAAAGCGGCAGCGGAAACATGTGGCTTGCGGTGGACGATGCTGAATCGAACTGAACCAACATTTACCAGCAAAGGAGGGTTTCTAGTGTGTGAAGGCTCCTGTGATCTGCAACTCAACTCACTTCTAAATTACTCCACTTCTAAATTATCCATCAATAGTAACTTACTGTTTGAAATTCTTGATTTTTTTTCTTTTACCACATAGCTAGTTTGGCATTATATTCTCTCTCTCTTTCTATCAGTCTATCTCGGACTACCGTTTTCTCTATATTATTATTTTCATGATTTTGTGTGTTTCTTTTTCCGGAAAACTTGGATAATTAGTCCATTAAAATGTGGTTGTTGTTTACAATTCTTTGGAGTTTTGTTCTTAGTTTTCGAATTCAAGATGGGGGAGGGTTTTTTAAAGAGAGGAAGTAAAAAAATCTTTTTTTTTTGAATTTAACGTTTTCTATTCAAAAACTAATGGTCGGGACTAAAAATGTAACTTTTTGGACTAAAAAAAAGGTTAGGGACCAAAAATAAAATGTGATTTCTTGTATGGGGCTAAAAGTGCATTTTTCCCTACATATTTGCGATCAATATTCTGTCAACTTTTCACTATATATTCTTTAATATTTTGAAGAAAAAAGGGCCTCGATGTTAATTCTTATGCGGGGGATTGTTTCAAGCTTGAGATGGTTAAATCGATGTGGGGTGGTTCAATTTATCCTCTGCTAGATTCGAATGATTGAGATGTTCCTCCACTAGTACAATATAGAGTCTGCATACTAGCTGATTGCCGAAAGTAATTCGGTAGGCCTAAACGGAGTCGAACGAAGAATGCATTAGAACTTAGTCGGAGTGTTCGCAATAAGTGTTCGCATTGCGGGGGTTGAATCACAATAGGGCAACTTGTACTTCTAGTCGCGTTGTACCCTAGCATGAGGAATACGGTGGAGTTTAGTTTTCATCACCATCTGTGGATAGCCCAAGTATGCACCGTATTCGGAGAAATATTTAATTTGCCACCTCCTAGGCCACACCAAAAAGGCTTGCCCTGATCATAGAGCTCGAGAACTTATTTATGAGGCCCTATAGTTTAGTTGGAGTATGATTTCGAGTATTAATAATATGAAACCTACTGTGTTATTAGTTGTGTGTTGTATTCTAAAAAATTCACTAGTTATTCTATGTTAATCTAAAATACCAATAAGCTTTCTGGTGATAAACCCCTGCTGCAAATGCTTTTTTTGTATCACAGGGATGATAATTGTTTGTCATGTAGGTCCTATAATGGTTGTCATGTAAGGGAACACAACGGTAGTCACATTGGTGACCATGTAGATGACCAACTTAGCTACCGCATAGGTTACCAGTATTGTTGTCATTAGGTCCAGATCATGTCGTTAGCTTGCATATGGTAATTTCAAAATTATATGTGGGTAAAGAATTATGTTATCATGTGATGATTTCGTATAATAGTAATTCCTATAGATTAATGGAATGAATAAAAGACATATTTGAGAGGATGTGAAAGACCACATATCAGTATTAACTTAGTCACACTTAATTAAATCCGACTCAACTAGTGATGAATAAAATCGTATTTCACATGAAATTAACTCTCACCTATCTGAATAGATAAGTAATATAATAAGTGTTTCATACTAGTATGTGTTTTATGATTATGCTCAAGCATGTTTCTTCCTGAACTCATTCAATTATATTGATGCATATATTTGGAATCTAGATGCAGTTGTTGTATACATTTGATGATTGACATGACACCTCACCCGTGAGATGAAACATAAATCCTATATTGTCGAGCTAGTACATGGTTGCCTAGCATGTCCCCTCTCCTTGTGCCCAACTATCAGTCGGTCAACATAATGGTACTCTAGTTGGTAATTATGACGGTCATCTAGTCGGTCTTATTATGGTCATTATATAGGTGACCATGTCAGTTTTTATCACTGTCATGATCAAGCCCATCATGCATGAACTTTCATGATCCTTTAGATGTTGGGTGCTTTCTAGTAAATAAAGTAATACTTAAATGAGCATCTTCAAATACATGTAAGTATACAACATCACACATCTTCTTTGAATGAACCACCATTAATAAATTAAGGCTCATGACAAGGGAAGAGGAATGCATTTAACTATAATGCACCATCACAATTTGATAGTTATACCATGAACCTGTATATAGATTCCAGCAATGTAGTGGAAATCAGGATACATGCTCAACTTGCAAACATGGTTAGAAAAGATTTTGTATATTAAGAGCAAGCATGTTTTTAATGATCTTTAATTAAAATACCTAGGTTGAGCTTTATATTCAAAATAATATACCCTATTACAACTACTCAAAACAGCCTTGAAAATAGGAATGAGAACTAAGTTACAATAATCAAGATAAGATAAAGGTTATTCCACTGCCTAGCCTTGCGTTTTCTTCAGATTTCTTCTTCAAAATTGGATCAGTTTGTTGCATCTTTTTCATTTTATCTTCCAACCTCTTCACCTTCATCTCAACTTGCAACAATTCATCTTGTTCTGCCCTCATTTTGTGGAGTAAACATGGTATGATCTCCATAAATCTTTACACATGGGTGAATCTATCCATTGAAAAATTTTACTATTATTATCTTTCCCGAATCAGTTCTAATAATGATGCTAAAAACTACAACCACTATTATTTTGTTTGCAATAAAAAGTAAAGTAATATCAGCTGGAAATGGACAAATCTAAAATCAAAACACAATAGGCGTGAAAAAGTAACGTATAAAAGGGAGGACGAGTATGAACGATACAATTTATGCACCACGAAAGCCAACAACACCATCACAAATTCAAATAATAGTATTTAGAATGATTCTCAACCCCAATTCTTCAGTCGAGCCTAAGTATTCACGTAAAAAGTTTGGAACATTCAATCCAGTTATTCAACCACGGTGGACAATTTCTAATTCACCTAATTTCTCAGAATCCCTTTTTAACTGAATGGATCAAATGCCAGTCTTCCATAATCCCAGACCTCAAAAAAAATTATCGAAAATTATATATATATATATATATATATATATATATATATATATATATATATATATATATATATATATATATGGGATATTCTTACAAACTAACACACTTGCTAAATGAATTGAACTCGATGCTTTAGAGGATAGGGCAAGAATAATTCCACATACCATATGGATACATTGCGTAGTCTATGAAGGAATGCTGTTAGCCAACATGGAAAGATTTACAATTCAAACATTCTTTTAACTCTCAAACATCGGAGATTAAGCGACTGGATAGCTACTAAAATTCAACACCGCTGAATTTCAACTAAAAACTAAATGTATGAATTGATCTAAAAATGTAACAGGTTCACCCAAAATGTGAACTAAAATTCTCAACGCAAAATATTTAACCCTGAAGAACCCGAGCGTTCTTTGAACCATCCAATATATTATTTACCTAAATCGCGACACAAATGACTCTGTATAAAGACAGCATATTTGAGAAAAAAACCAAAACATGTAACTTAACAGTGAAATCGATAAATATATTGTGTGGAATCCACAGATATCTAGCACCACACGAAGTATGTAATACAACAGGTAGTCAAGGCCGATAAAGATAAAAGATGATGCTTGCTCACAAAGACGAAGCCGACTGTTGTCTTCAATAATTTCACAGTCTATTTCCAGGGAAGGAACCACAATGTCGACGATGAGTAACGATGATATCAGTTCCTAAATGTAGTTGGGCGTGAAGAATTTTAGTCTTTGCGTTTAATGTTCGAATTTCAAATGAAACGAGAAAAAGGAAGAAAGAATTGAAGAAGATTCAAATATTTGTGGAAGGAGAGAGAATGGGGGATTACGTGTGTTTCTAAGAGGGGTGTTGGGAGGGGCTATAATTGGCAGTGGAGCGAAAAATTTAACTTAAGGATATTAGAGTCAAGAAATGTACTATTGGATAGATTTAGTTACTTTTTAATAAAAGTATTGATATTAATTTTCAACTACAAAATTTGTATATAAAAAAAATTCTCCCTATTTTTTTTTCTCTCCAATCATTCAAGCATCTGATTTTTTCTTTTGTTTTTATACTCTAACCCATTTGGCACATCAATGATTTTTTCTCCCTTTTATTTTCTTCTTTTCTTTTTCTTTTCTCCACATTTTTCTTTTTCAACCCAATCGGAATTTTTCCATCCTTTTCTTCTTCTCTTTTCTTCATCATTTGGTTCAACTCCAACATGACATTCTTTTTTCTAACCTCTTGAAAAAATTTACTCAATTAATTCTTAATACAAGGAAAAATCCAATGTCGGCCCTGAGGGGTGGCTAGGTGGACTTTTGCCATGGGCTCAAAATTTTAGGGGCCCCAATATTTTTAATATTTCTCTATATATATATTTATTATATTAGATTAAATTTTAGGCCAACAATAATTCTTTTTACATTTATTGAATTTGATTAAATTTTAGGCCCAACAATCAATCCTTATATATTTATTGGGTTTGATTAAATTTTAGGCCCAACAAACACTCTTTCTATATATTTATTGAATTTGATTAAATTTTAGGCCCAACAAACACACTCTCTATATATTTATTGAGTTTGATTAAATTTTAGATCCAACAACTATTAACAAATTTTATTTTTAATTTATTTAATGTAATGCCGGCTCGAATTCTGTGTGCCTACTATACCCATTTAATTTTATGGTGATTTTAGGGTGTACCTGGTGCAATGGTGCACCCTAAGAATGATGGATTAAGTATAGAGGTAGTGGGTAGTTATTTAATAAAAAATTAATTATTTTATTTTATTTCACGGTGAATATTTAATCAAATTTAACGGTTAAGATTGATCAGGTGCATCGGTGCATTATATGCATAGCAGTGATACTCATAATTTTATAGGAAACTTTAGACCAACAAATTAACAAATCTATTAAACCCATTAAATTTTAGACCCAACAACTATTAACAAATTGGGTTTTCCTTTTTGTATTTTATGAGTTACTCCCTCCATCCCATAATAAACTTCACAATTTCCATTTTCATCTATCTCACATTAAATTTCATCACCCAAAAAAGAAAATATCACATCAATCCCCACCCCTAAAACATCATCTTAATTACAAATTTATCAATCCTACCTGATACACATAAAATACTTAATATACTTTATAATTTATTTATTTACAACATAAAAATACTACAATACCCTCCAAAAATTAATAAAGTTGGTCAAAAAGTAACTTTCTTAAACTTCTTGCCTACATGGTGAAATTTATTATGGAACAGGGGGAGTATATTAACTATAAATTTTATTAATATAGTAAAAACATTTAAAAAAATTTGGGGCCTCATTTTTTTACTTTGCCATGGGCTCCTAAATTATTAGGGCCGGCTCTGGAAAAATCAAATATTGATTAAGCTCAAACAAGTTATTAGAAAAAATAGAATTTAAAAGCTCAGAAAATCAAGGTAAAGTGTATGTGAAAAGACAAGTTTTTTTTTTTTAAAAAAAGGCATAAGATTATTTCAATATCCACTAAACTATTCCCGAATATTCAAGGAGATTCAAGACAAACTTTAGAATACACGTACTAGAATAGAAATAGTGTCAATAGGTATATATGTCCAAAATACACCCAATGAATAACAATACCAATATTAAATAAATTTTATAATAATTATACCCAAATACACCCTAAAATGCCAAAATACCCCCACTTAATTTAAAATAGAACCCCACACCCCCTACCCAATCAATCTCCACCCTCTTACGTCCCCCTCTCCACTGATTGCCAATGCCTGTCGGTCGCTGGTATGGTAACCGAAACGAAATTCGTACCGACATTCATACCGACATCAGAACCGACACAAGATCCATAGCGACTCGAAACCGACACCCATTCTAACATCGGATCCAACATCCGTACCGAAATCAGAACCGACATCCGTACTTACACACTTACCCATAGATTACATTCGGTATTATAAGTTGAATAGTAGGGGCATTAAAGTCCAAAAAAATATAAATTGATTAGATTTGTTATATAAGTTGTTTGTTGTTGGTATTGTTAATTTAGTTAAATAAGGGGTATTTTTTATATTGATCCATAGAAATATATGTGCCAATGTATTCATTATTTAAATGAGTAAATTATCATTAACCCCTCGAGATTTGTCCAAACTATAAAATAAATCTCGTATTTTGAAAAATTACCAATTACCCCTTTATCTTATATTTGATTTGAATATGAACAAAAATACACAATATTTAAAATAAAGAGAGAAGAGAACAAGCCTAATTATATTAACCCTAATTATACTTTTAATCAAATAATTCATTCTCTCTTCTGGAATCCCAAGTACTGCATTCGGTAGTAGCTAAGAAAAATGCCGAAATATATTCCAACTTCAGAGAGAACAAACTGGATATGCTTTCAGCACCTCAATATTTATATAAGTCCCCAATTCCAACTTCAGAGAGAACAAACTGGATATGCTTTCAGCACCTCAATATTTATATAAGTCCCCAAATGGAGGTAAAAGTTCATTACATTTCTACTTCACCTAATTGCAAACCAGACTGCACAATTATGTCATTGTATATATTTCTGCCATAAAAAACGAAGAGGAGAATGGTAGAAATAAATGGACAAGTTCGATATGTGGTGCTAGATCTCATCAGAGAATGAAATATTTGATTAGGAATATAATTAGGGTCAAATCTTTATTTCACACATTAAATATATAGGTATTGATGTCATTTTCTTCTCACATTATTTTAAATATTGGGTATTTTTGTCTATATTCAAATCAAAAAAAGATAAATAGGGTAATTGGTAGTTTTTCAAACTATAGGGTTCAGTTGGTAGTTTAGACGAATCTCGAGGGGGGTGTTGGTAATTTACCCTATTTAAATAGAGGCTCAAATATCACATGACTTTTTTTTTATAGAATGAACAAACACTCTTCAAAGCTACACACATATCATCACAAGCACATCAAGAACTTCAAGTACTAAAGAATTAAAACATATTTCCTTTACTAATTATAATCAAGCAAAATAAAGTAATAAGAGCTCAAAGAATTCCACCAATATCACATTATCAACAATTAAGCTCTCAACTTAGCATGACAAATTCGAATCTCTACTCAAAATATAGGCTCACTCCCACTAATTCATAAGATCGAATTCAAATCATAAACCAAAAAAGTAGAATAAGGAACAAAGTAATCTGATTTTTATCTCCTATAGTACATCCGACTCGATTCGAGCTATATAGCTCGAGATACTCGAGTTGTTTCCTTCTGGGTGTTCCAAAGTTCCTTGAGTTGAGCTGTTCAACTCGGTCAAATTGAGTGATATGAACTTCAGTTGCAAAACTCCCCATTTCCAATTTAGTACCTTTTTCAATAATCATCAAAGTCAAACACACTCACCAGACACAAGATTCATTAGTAATGCTCTAGGAGAAACTAAGAAAACTAAAAAAATCAACCCAAAAAAGGCTCGGGGAAACAAAACGACTCAAGACGATCACATACTTCGGTGCGAATGAAACAAGGGTGGAACATTACACCCCCAAATTTAAACGGAAAGAAAGAAAAGTGATAAAATTTTTAATAAAAAGTGATAACAAATTACGAAAATGTAAAATGGTCTCATTGTGAGACGGTCTCGTACAAGCTAGACTGCCTATATATATACTCCGCCGTCCCGCGTTAACGTTGAAGTTTGTTTTTTGCACGGAGAATAAGAGATATAATATTTTAATGTGTAGTGAGGTGAGAGAAATAATATTTAATGTAAAGTGGGTAGTTGTATTAGTATTGTGTGTATGTCCTATATAGAATAATTAATTGTTTTGTGTGGGCCCAACTTGATAAAAAAAGAAATGTAAACCTTGGGACAACCCAAAATGGAAAGCGTAAATCTTAACGCGGGACGGAGGGAGTATATATATATATATATATATATATATATATATATATATATATATATATGGGTTAATTGCAAAAAAAAATCACGAACTTTACTCCTATTGCAAATTAATCATTACTTTTGAGAAATTGTAAAAAAGAACACCACATTTAAGTATTATTGTAAAAACACACTCAATTTCTCAAAGAAGAACCCCACTTTTATTCATAAATGATTGCGTGCCCTCCATCAGCTTTTAAGGGTATCATTTTTTTCATTTTGGGCGTCCGCCCCAAGGGCCTCATTTCCTTTTTTTATTCATATACACCCACTAATACAACTAAAAAATAGGACTCACACCTCTACTAATACAACTACCCACTACACATTAATAACAATACTTCTTAACCTCCGTGCCCAAAAGCAAATGACATCCTTGAATCTGGACGGAGGGAGTATGATATTCTTTTTTGCAATTTCTCATAATCAAAAATTAATTTACAATATGAGTAAAGTTTATGATTTTTCTAGCCATTAACACTTTATTTCTTTATTTATCTAGAGGCGTCACAGTCATCGATAGAATCTGGAAGTCTAGGAGATGTCACTATTCTATTCGTGATTTATTCACTAAAACAATACATAAAATCTAAATAAATTGAAAAATAATGGGACCAGAATCTGAATAGCACTTCCAGTTTAAATTTAAAGTATGTGACACTAAGTAATGGATACTTTATATTTTCTGCGGATAAAAATGTCATCATTCATGTCTTCATTCTATAATTATAATTTCTATATCAAAATACATAATTATGGGTTATTTTGTATTGCAGCACTTAAGGCATAACAAATAAATACAAATTGAACAATTTTGTTTTTAATAACTTCCTAATCAGTCTAGAATAAAAAAATAATAATAAATTAGTTCAACAACAACAAAAAATTTGTTTTTAATAACTTCCTAATCAGTCTAAAAAAAAAAAAAAAAATTAGTTCAACAACAAAAAAGAGATTTCGACTCAATTCAAAAATAATTACTCCATCTATCCCGTAATGACCAAGTGTTAGAATTTTTTTTTTCAACTTGTTTTTAGGGATAATATTTTATTTTTTGGTAATTACTAAATTAAAGTAAGTTATGTGAGTTATAAAGAGGTGAATTTTTTTTGAATTAAAGTGTGTTACAAAATAATTAGATTGTATGTTATTTTTGTATTTAAGAGTGTGAACCTCTTTATGAGATGAATAAAAATGGTAAGTGTGAATTTATTTATAAAATTTCCAATATGTTAATATCAAGAGTTCAATATGCTAATGCTTTTATTTACTAAAAAATAACACATAAAATAAAAATATATAATATATATATGTCTTCATACTAAAAAGGTGTATATGTTAATAATGTAAGATAAATATGCTAATACTTTAACGCCTCATATTCAAATTTATGGATATCACATTAGAAACAAGTGCACAAGTACAATTATAAATTATAAAAATTAAGAATAAGCCTTAAACCAAAAGTTAAAATTATAATATATCACGGGTTCTCTACACTATATGTAATCATGTACTTAGCGCACTGAATGTTTTGCTAGTGATATATGGTTCGAGCTTAGCTTAAATTTTAATTACTACTTTTGTACGTTATAAATTGTAAAAATATGTAATTAGTAAATAAAAGAGCACTCCCTTACTATATGTGTACTAATACTATTTCTGTGCATTGCACGAAAAAAAAAACATTAATTTAATTTAAATTAATTTAATTTTTTTAAAAAATTTGTATAAATCAAAGAAAATTATAAAATAAAATAAAATATAAATATATACATATTATTTAATAAAATATAAATATCAATTTATGAGAATATGAAAAAGTTATTTATATATTACAAACTATTCATAAAGTTATTTATATATATTCATAATGAGAGGATTTAAAGTGTAGGGAGAAGATTAATATATGATTGAGTTTTAAAAAAATTGCATTTATGTATAAATAAATATATGTAAATGGTAATTATGATAATTAAGGTTAAAACCTTCCTAATATATACTAATATATAAATTGAATTTTTTTTATAATTAAAATTCATAAAAACTAGTAAAATATAAAAAGTATGATAGAATTACATATGGGCCACAATTCACTCTCAAGCCGATACATAGCATAAAAAAAACTCTCTATTAATATATCTTTAATATACTAAAGGAGAGTTAAATTTTGATGATGTGTCATCATCAGAATTAATATTTTAATTTTTAATTAAAATTAAAATTTTCAATTATTTTAATTATTAATTAAAATTTAATATAGATAAATACATATACTATTTTAAGATTTGAATATAATATTATCAATTATTATTATTTATAAATTAATATAGATAAATACATATATTTACTTTTAAATTTAGAATATTTATCCCCTCTCCACCTATAAATAAGACTCTTTACTAATTCGTTTTACATACATAATTTATTCACCATGACGAACAAAAGCTTTCTTCAAATTCTACATATTATTATTATTATTATTATTATTATTATTATTATTATTATTATTATTGATTATGTTTTGTTGTTGCGTTTATATCTCTTAAAATTTTATTTACTTATTGATTTTTGTTTTTTTTAAATTGTTAGTATATAATTTTATAATCTTATGATTTTTCTACGCAATAAACATTATTTTTCATGTTTAATTTAAAAAAAATTAATTAAGTTTTTTTATGATTTTACTTTTGTTTATATTTTTCTTACTATTTTTTATATTCTCTTTTGATTATTTTTTATTTTTATTTAAATTTTTTTCTTTTAGTTCTGTTTTTTCTTTTTTCTTTTAATTTTTAGTATGTAATTAAAAAAATAAATCATTTTGTTATGGTTTTATTTTGATTATATATTTTTATTTTATTTTTTTGTTTCGTTTTAATTCTGCTTTTTTTTAATTATTTAGTATGTATTTTCTTTTTTACGTTATCAATTTTTTTTGTGATTTTACAAATTTATTTAATTAATTTTGTTATAATTTCTTTTTTCTTTTCTTATTTGTATTTATTTATAATAAATTTATTTTTTATTTTTAATAAAATATATTATTTTTATTATAGTTTTTTTTATATATTTTTAAATTTTTTAATTACTTTCCGTTATTTCCTTTAAATTTTATTTGTTCTAACTTTTTTTGTCTTTTTTTTTTAATATATTTTAACCAACATTGAAATTTAATGATACCTAAATAATTTTTTTAAAGATTGAATATGAATGTGATATATTTTTTTTATTATATTTTATTACTTTCCTTTTTTTTTTTTAAATTGAATATGCAGGGTCCAAAGTATAAGAGTAAGGATTGTATCTATTTATAAAGTTTGAGAAAAGCACAACATCCTTTTTTGTGATCACTATCACTATGATCGCAAGGATATACTTTGCTTCTCTTAAGTTATTCATTTCATACTGTTTTATTAACCATACCCATACGCCCCACAATACTCTTTCATTGTCTCCAATGAGCAAGATACCATCTACTTACAAACAAGAAATACCACCACGTTTCCATCACTTTTTTCAATACAAAAGTCCCATTCGAGTATTGATTAAATCCGTATGACTGAATTTCCTTATCAAAACGGATGTTCCATGATCTTGAAGCTTGCTTTAGTCCATCGATTGACACTTTTAAGCTTACACTAGAAATGCTCTTAGCTCTATGCAATGAATTACTCTGGTTGCTCCACATAGATGTTTTCCTCAAGACTTCCAATCAGGAAAGCTGTCTTGACATCTATTTGTTTTACCTCATAATTAATATGAGCAGCAATAAATAAAATAATCCGGATCGACATAATGTGATCGATCCTCTTTTAATTTTGTAGAGCCACACACATCCAATGGCTTTTACACCATTTTATGGTGCTACAAGCTCCCAGATTTAATTTCAGAAAATATTGCAACTTGCTAAGATGCCGCATTTCGATCACGTAGTGCTTTGTCGTATTCATGAGCCAATTTCATGTTTATTAGGGACCAAGTCTCACAGACTCTCCCAAAATATAAATCTTTTTGGTTGTTTAACAACCCTCCCACTACGACAAGACACTACATGCAATTGTGTATTAGGTGTGATACGTGATGCAGTTTACTTGTGGTATATCCTCTTGTAGTCTTGTTACTAAAATTTGTGTTTCCCTTCTCACACCTTTAGAATATTTTAATACATGGCTTTGTGATTTATTACATAGTTCCTTTTCAAAATCTAGTGTTCGTGATTAACAATCACCCTTTGATCTTTTGAACTATTAAATAAACCACCCTTTATTTTTCTAAGATATCCCACATAACGGAGTCACTGCTATTAAATTGCATGGCCAAAGTATAACCGACTATTAATCATTGGATCATAAGGTTAATTTGATAAATAGAATTAATGGATAAAACTTTCTTTTGCGAATGTTCGGGTTTGTATACGTCCACACTAATGTGGCATGCAAATTCACGGTGTTTGAGATGTCGGTGAATTTATTTTATATTGTTTATTGAGGAAATCAATATAAATTTTAAATTTGAAGTGTTTGATCGTTTATATTTATTTGATTCTCAGGATTTTCAAATGGCTTTTAATCCACTTGCTGTGATACTTAACGATAACAAACTTACTGGTCCTAACTATATTGATTGGAAATGAAACTTGGATATTGTCCTTACTGCTGAAGAATATAAGTTTGTGCTCAATGTTCCATGTCCTCAAGCCCCTACTGCTGAATCGAGTGAAGCAGATATTGCTGCTCATGGGAGGTGGGTCAAGGCTTATGAGATGGCACGGTGCTACATTTTGGCTTTCATGTCAAATGTGCTGCAATATCAGCATCATGCCATGACGACTGCTCAGGCCATGATGCTAAATCTCCAGGAACTCTTCGGTCATCAAAGTAGGGCTGCTAGGAAACAGGTCATGGTTGCGTTGACGAATGCTAAAATGGCTGAGGGTGCTTCTGTAAGGGATCATGTCCTCAAAATTATGGGCCAACTCAATGAGTTGAAAGTTCTTGGAGCTGAAATCGATAGGGAAATCCAAGTCGACTTCATTCTCCAAAGCTTCCCTAGGAGTTTTGAGCAGTTTCGCTTGAACTACAACATGAATCGTAGGTTTATTCATTAGCGAAACTTCTGACAGAACTTGTGGTGGCAGAAGAGCTAATTCGTCAATATCCTCAAGTGAATGTTGCTAAAAATATTGCTCATCCTAAGCTGAAAGGTGGTAGGAAGAAGAAGCAGCAAGGAAAGCCAGTAGCTAACACGGGAGGTGGAGCACAAGGTGGTGTGGTCAAGAAGCCTAAAGGCAAGTGCTTCAAATGCAAGCAGTCGGGTCATTACAAGGCTGGCTGCCCTCTACTAAAGGGGAACAAGTAAGGTATGTCTTATTTATTTGTTGTTGAATCGTGTTTAGTGGCTGTATCTGCTGACACTTGGTATGTGGATATGGGAGCCACTGATCATGTCTGCAATTCATTGCAGGGGTTCCAACCAACCCGACAGCTAATTGATTGAGAGATTGCCATATTCATGGGAGATGCTATGAAAGTAGCAGCTATTGCAGTGGGAGATTTTTATTTATCGTTTAATAGGAATAAAAATCTTGTTTTGAGAGATTGTCTTTACGTACCTTCTTTTAGAAAGAATTTAATTTCGGTTTCTAAATTATTTAAGGATGGATATTCTGTTTCTTTTAATGACAAGGTTATTATTAAGAAGAATGGAATTATTATCTATGATGGTACGTTGGTTGATAATCTGTATACTCTTAATCCTGTATCTCCTGCAATGCAACAAATGGAAATTAATAATGCATCTACTAATCATAATAAGAGAAAAGAACCATCGAAAATGAATCAAATATATCTTTGGCATCTAATACTTGGTCATATTAACTTGAGTAGGATTCAAAAGTTGATCGAGGATGGACCTTTATGTTGTATTGTATACTAAAAGTCTAGCTTTTTGTATGAACAATGTTATAACAATTAATTTGAAATGAGAATCATATGATCAAATAATTGCATCTTATAATTTATTTATATGTTCGATGCAATAGTCCACTTACTTTATACTGTAGATAATATATTGTGCGACAACACGCGGAAGATCATATTATCGGTTTTCTTATAAAGTATAAACAGATGCTCACAACCGAGATAGACGGGGACTCTCTATCGGGATGGTTGTAGTGTGGTTTGGTATTAGCTTGTCTTGGCTATAGAATCACATTAGTGCACTTGTGTGTATTGAGCAGGACCGCTTGAGATCGTTCGACTTATACTGACTTATAGGAGAACTTGATCTCAGTTATTATGGAAGTTTGTGCTCTTAATCCCTATACAATAACCTCGACACGTAGGGCAGTATGTATTTCTTTGATTCATCAATGGGTGAGATTTACATGTAATTAAATCAACAAACTCGATGAGTTGGGAAGTAGTGCTGTCTCTATGGTGTGTTGTTGATTGTAGAAGGAATCCGTGTCCGTCATAGGTTGATGATGTCCCCTTGAGGAGCTCATAAGGATTATCATGTAAATCCTGCAGGTGGAATTTATTTCGGCATGATAATGAGGTTGAGTGGTACTACTCTTGGATGAGATATTAATTAATTGAGTTGTCAGTAACTTAAATTAATTAATGGACATTGTATATCTTAAACATGGGGAGACTAACGGGCTCATAATAAGAAGGAGCCCAAAATCTAATTTTGGGATTGGAAAGGCAGTGCAGTAATAATATTTTAGTGGAATATATTATTATTATTGGACTTAAGTATAAGCTTTGGGCTAAGCTTGGATACTTAAGCCCAATGGAGGCCCAACCCAATTTCTCCTCCTGTTGTAGCCCATGTATATAAGTCACCTCAACTTATCTGGAACCCTAATCTAATTCATTATTCACGTGTGATGAGGGTTGAGAGCAGATTGAGGAGGTCTCGTAGATCGTTGCCCACACGACGTCGAGATCGGACTTGGGACATACAGCAGAAGATCAGAAGGTAGTTTGCTACTGCTGTCCATGACCTTGCGAAATTTGTATAAATTCGTACAGTGCTCAGAATTTGATGATCAATATACTGACGAAAAGTGTTAAAGAGAGGATCGTCTGAGCACAAAGATCATTCAATTCCGATATCAGACGAGGAAGTTATGGCTATTCTCATGGGACTGCATAGTCTGCCAACGAGAACCATCTTTCGTCAACATACCCTGGTGAACAGTAATTGTTTCTATGATTTATTGCTTCCGCTGATATTAGAAATGTATGAATCCCTAACGGGTTACGTTAACCAAACGATCCAAGCGCCAACACTTTAGGTTCATTGGAACTCGATAACTTTCTGACTTGTGAATTATGCTTGGAAGGGAAGATGACTAAAAGGCATTTTAAGACAAAGGGGTATAGAGCCAAAGATGTGTTGAAACTGGTTCATTCTGATTTGTGTTGGTCCTATGTCTATCCAAGCAAGAGGTGACTATGAATACTTCGTCACATTCAAAGACGATTATTCTAGGTATGGATATATTTATTTGATGCATCGCAAGTTTGAGTGCTTTGATAAATTCAAAGAGTACAAGGCTGATGTGGAGAAGCGTCAAGGAAAATTTATCAAAACACTACAATCTGATCGTGGTGTGGAATACCTCTTGGGAGAATTTAGACTATTTATCAGGGGAAGGGATTGAATCCCAATTGTCTGCAATGGGCACACCCCAGCAGAATGGTGTAGCGGAACGAAGGAATAGGACTCTTATGGAAATGGTTAGATCAATGATGAGTTATTCTGAATTGCCAAATTTGTTTTGGGGATATGCCTTAGACACAACGGCTTACATTTTGAATCTAGCACCTTCTAAATCGATATCCTCAGCTCCCATAGAATTGTGGGTTGGGCGAAAGCCTAGTCTCAAGCATATTCAGATTTGGGGTGCTCCGGCACATGTGTTCAGTGAAGATGCTGATAAGTTAGAATCGCGTATTAATGTTTGTCTGTTTATAGGATATCCTATTGGAACGAAAGATGGTTTATTTTATGATCCTAAGAGTCAAAGAGTGATCGTTAGCATGAACGCTAGATTCTTGGAAGAGGATTATGTAATGAATCACAAACCCATGAGTAAAATTGTTCTAGAAGAAGTTAGAGAGGAAACACCTAATTTAATACCAAATGCACAAGAGAATATACCACAAGACACTGCATCGCATGTTATTCCTGATACACAATTGCTTGTGGTGCCTCGTCACAGTGGGAGGGTTGTGAGACAACATGATAGATTCATATTTTTGGGAGAATCATCAGACTTTGTCTCTGGTAAACATAAAGTCAACCCATGGAGTTATGACGAAGCATTACAAGATAAAGATGCTGATTCTTGGCAAAAAGCAATGAATTCGAAGATAGAATCCATGTATTCTAACCAAGTCTGGGAACTTGTAGAACCACCAAATGGTGTAAAAGCCATTGGATGTAAGTGGGTCTACAAAAGAAAAAAGAGGATCTGACGGTAAGGTAGAAACCTTTAAAGCAAGGCTTGTTGCGAAATGATATACTCAGAAAGAGGGAATCAATTATGAGGAAACCTTCTCACCTGTGGCTATGCTTAAGTTGATCTGGATTCTTTTGTCTATTGCTGCTCATATGGATTATGAGGTATGGCAAATGGATGTCAAGACAGCTTTTCTAAATGGAAGTCTTAAGGAAATCATCTATATGAAGCAACCAGAAGGATTCATTGAAAAGGACAAAGAGCATCTTTTGTGCAAGCTTAATAGGTCCATTTATGGACTTAAACAAGCTTCAAGATCTTGGAACATCCATTTTGATGAGGCAATCTAGTCATATGGATTTATTCAATGTTCGGATGAATCTTGCGTGTACAAAAAGTGTGACAAAAATGGGGTGGTATTTCTTATACTTTACGTGGATGATATCCTGCTCATTGAAAATAGTGTAAAGGTACTGTCGGGCGTAAGGGTTTGGTTATCTAAGCAGTTTGAAATGAAGGATTTAGGAGAAGTCGGCCACATTCTAGGGATCAAAGTAATAAGAAATCGCAATAAAAGAATGTTGAGCTTATCCCAAGCTTCATATATTGATACTATCCTTGCTCGCTTTAGCATGCAAAATTTCAAGAAAGATTTTTTACCTTTTAGGCATGGAATACCCCTATCGAAGGAAATGTGTCCAAAAATACAAAAGGAGACAGAGGACATGAAGGCGATTCCTTATGCTTCGGCAGTATGAATCCTCATGTATGCTATGCTATGTACGATATTGGATATTTATTTTGCCGTGGGCATGGTCAGTAGGTATCAAAGTAATCCCGGAGAGGGGCATTGGACTGCGGTAAAACATATTTTGAAGTACCTGCAAAGGACTAGGAGTTATATGTTGGTTTACCGGGAAGATACTTTGCTACCTGTGGGTTACACGGACTCGGATTTCTGATCAGATAAGAACAGCAGTAAATCCACCTCGGGTTATGTGTTTACTCTTGGAGGAGGAGCCATAGTTTGGAGGAGTATTAAGCAGAAATGCGTATCTGACTCCACCATGGAAGCTGAATATGTGGCAGCCTCTGAGGTAGTTAAGGAAGCAGTATGGCTTAGGAACTTCTTAATGGACTTAGATGTGATTCCTGGTTTGCCCAAGTCTATCACAATTCATTGTGATAACAGTGGTGCAGTTGCAAACTCAAAAGAACCACGAGCCCATAAGGCGAGTAAACACATTGAGCGCAAGTACCACCTGATACGAGACATCGTGAAAAGAGGGGAGGTTGTTGTCGCTAAGATTGCATCGGAGGATAATCTAGCTGATCCTTTCACTAAGGGACTTCCGGTGAAAGCTTTTGAGGGGCATGTTGAAGGAATAGGGATTAGATGCATGTCAGCAGATATGTCAGCATAGCCTTTTAGTATATGTGGGAGATTGTTAGATTGTATACTAAAAGTCTTACTTTTTGTATGAACAATGCTTTAAACAATTTATTTGAAATGAGAATCATGTGATCAAATGTTTTGCATAATTATTTATTCTTGCAAAAGTCCATTTACTTTATACTATAGATAGTATGGTGTGCGGCGTCACACGGAAGATCTTATTATCGGCTCCTTATAAAGTATAAATAGATATTCACAACCGAGAAAGAGGGGGACTATCTATCGGTATAGTTGTAGTGTGATTTGACATTAGTCTGTCTTGACTATATAATTACTCTAGTGCACGTTGTGTGTATTGAATAGGATCGCGGTGAGATCGTTTGGTTTATACTGACTATATAATAGAACTTTATCTCTGTTATTATGGAAGTTCGTACTCATAATCCCTATACAATAACCTCATCACGTAAGCCAGTATTTATTTCTTTAATTCATCAATGTGTGAGATTTAATAGTTAAATCAATATGCTCAGTGAGTTGGGAAATGGTGTTGTCTCTATGGTGTGATGTTGATTGTAGAAGGAATCTGTGTCTTAACGGAATTGATTGATGATGTCCCCTTCAAAAATTATTCTCTTCAAACTTTCTTTTAATTTCTAAAGAATAGATGCTATTCTATTTTTAATTTATATTATTTAAATTTTTTTTATTAATTTTATTATATTTTTGTCATATATTTTTAATTATTAAATTTATGCATATATAAAAGCAAACCTGAATTTTCACTTTTGTTTTCAATTTTTTTTTCTAATTTTACTTTATTTAGAAATAATTCAATTTTAATCTTAATTGTTTAATTTAATTTTAATCTTAATCGTTCAATTAATGCTTTTGATAGATTATTATACTAATAATGGATTTCATTATTTAAATTTTAAATTTTTTATTTCATACTATAAATTTGGTAAATATGGAAAATATATTTTCAATTTTAATTTAGATAGTCTATACTTTAATTACATATCTTCACCATCATTTTATTTAATTTAAGAACATATCTTGACCATCCATTTATTTAACTATTTTCTTACCATACTTTTTTCCTCTCCTTTTTAATTTTACTTAATTTGGAAATATTTTAATTACATATCATGACCATCAATTTATTTATAAAAATAAAAGTATACGGGTATATATATATATATATATATATATATATATATATATATATATATATATATATATATATATATATATATATATATATAAATATAAAGTAAACTTAAACGTCTAATTTTTTTTCAAATTTTTTTTAATTTTACTTTATTTAAAAATAATTTAATTTTAATATTGACCGTACAATTAATTTTACTCTATTTCTTAAAATCTAATTATACTAATAATAATGGATTTTGTTAATTAAATTTTACTTTTTTATTTAACAATATAAATTTGGTAAATATGATAGATTTTTTTGGCACATTTAACTAATTTTTAATCAATATATGTTTAATTTAAATTAATATATCAATCAATATTCATATATTATTATAATTTAATTTAATATACATAGGATATATGATTTTCTTTTTAATCATATTTTTTTTCACTAATACTTCTTTTTTTTCTTCTCTTTTATAGATTCTACTTTCATATTATTTATAATCTACATTTGTTTTGTCTTTTATACTTTTATTTGATCTTATTTGAAGGTTCAATCATTTTCCTTAAAAGTATCATTATACTTTTTTATTTTTTGTTATCTCACATTTTGCCATTTTGGGCGTCCGCACCAAAGGTCCACATTTTTCTTTTTAAATATATGGGACCCACACACATCACTAATACAATAAATTTATAGGATCCATACACCCCACTGATACAACTACCAACTACACCTTAAATAATAATACTCCTTAATCCACGTGCAAAGAGCAAATGTCCACCTTTGTGGCGGACGGAGGGAGTATTTTTTTCTCTTCTATTTTTGTATGTTTTTTTTAATAATTCTATAAACTCTATTTTTATAATTTAATTTATTTTATCTTCTTTTATACTTTTATTTGATATTATTTTTAGGTTTAATCATTCTCATATTTAATCTTATTTGTAGGACCAATCATTCTCATTTGAGGTATCATTCTTTTTTTTGTCTATCTTTTTTTCTTCAATTTTTGTGTTTGTTTTATTATAATTCTATGAATCCTATTTTTATATTTTAATATTCTATCTTCTATTATTCTTTTAATCATCTTTTTTTTTCTCTCATACTTCTTCTTTTTCTTATCTTTTACAAATTCTACTTTCATATTATTTATAATCTACTCTAATTTGTTTTGTCTTTCATACTTTTATTTGATTTTATATACATGTTCAATCATTCTCCTTAAAGGTATCATTATACTTTTTAATTTTTTGTTATCTTATTTTTTTCACTTCGATTTTTGTGTTTTTTTTTAAATAATTCTATAAACTCTATTTTTATAATTTATTATAATTTATCTTCTTTTATACTTTTATTTTATATTATTTTTAGGTTTAATTATTATCATATTTGATCTTATTTGTAGGTCCAATCAGTCTCATTTGAGGTAATATTCCTTTTTTCTTTAATTTTTGTGTTTGTTTTATAATAATTGTATGAACTCTATTTTTATATTTTAATATTCTATCTTTTGTTCTTCTTTTTAATCCTCTTTTTTTTCCTCTAATGCTTCTTCTTTTTCTTCTCTTCTACATATTCTACTTTTATATTATTTATAATCTACTCAAATTTATTTGTCTTTTATACTTTTATTTGATCTAATAAACATGTTCAATCATTCTCCTTAAAGGTATCATTATACTTTTTAAGTCTTTGTTATCTAATTTTTTTCTCTTCGATTTTTGTGTGTTTTTTTTAATAATTTTGTAAATTCTATTTTTATAATTATTTTATTTTATTTTCTTCTATACTGTTATTTGATATTATTTTTAGATTTAATGAATTTTAATATTTGATTTTATTTGTAGGTCTCATTTGAGGTATCGTTCTTTTTTTTTGTCTATCTTTTTTTCTTCAATTTTGTGTTTGCATTATAATAATTCTATGAACCATATTTTTATATTTTAATATTTTATCTTTTGTTCTTTTTTTATTCCTTTTTTGTTTTTTTTCTCTAATGCTTCTTCTTTTTCCTTTCTTTTACAGATTCTACTTTCATATTATTTATAATCCACTCTAATTTGTTTTGTCTTTTATACTTTTATATGATCTTATATGCATGATCAGCCATTGTCCTTAAAGTTATCATTATACTTTTTAATTTTTTGTTATTATATTTTTTTTTCTCTTCGATTTTTTTATTTTTTTTAATAATTCTATAAACTCTATTTTTATAATTTAATTTATTTTATCTTCTTTTATACTTTTATTTGATATTTATTTTTAAGTTTAATTATTATCATATTTGATCTTATTTGTAGGTCCAATCATTCTCATTTGAGGTAATATTTTTTTTTTGTCCATCTTTTTTCCTTTAATTTTTGTGTTTGCTTTACAATAAATTTATGAACCCTATTTTTATATTTTAATATGGCAAAAACTCCAGTGCCCTCGGGGACACATCGTGTCCCCATGTGAACACAAGAGTTTTACTAAAACTTTTATGTTCACATGAGGACATACGGTGTGTTTCCAGGGGCACAAGAGTCTCACTCTTTTAATATTCTATCTTTTGTTCTTCTTTTTAATCCTCTTTTTGTTTTTTTTCTCTAATGTTTCTTCTTTTTCTTCTCTTTTACTGATTCTACTTTCATATTATTTATAATCTACTCTAATTTGTTTGTCTTTTATATTTTTATTTGATTTTATATGCTAGTTCAATCATTCTCCTTAAATGTATCATTATATTTTTTAATTTTTTGTTATTTTATTTTTTATCTTCGATTTTTGTGTGTGTTTTTTTAATAATTCTATAAATCCTATTTTTATAATTTAATTTTTGTTCGCTTCTTTTATACTTTTATTTGATATTATTTCTTAGTTTAATCATTCTCATATTTGATCTCATTTGTAGGTCCAATCATTTTCATTTGAGGTATCATTCTTTTTCTTTTTCTTTGTGTTTGCTTTATAATAATTCTATAAACCCTATTTTTATATTTTAATATTCTATCTTTTGTTCTTCTTTTTAATCTTATTTTCAAATTCAAACATTATTATTTGAGACATCATTCTTTTTTTTCAGTTATCTTATGATTTATGTTTTTTTCTTCTTCTTTTTTTTGTGTTTTCTTTATATTCCATAAACTCTATATTTTAAATTTTTTATTGTTCTTATTTTTATTTTATCTTATTTGCAGTTTCGATCATTAAAAAAAGTCATCAGTGTACGTATCTTATATGATATTCAATCATTCTCATTATATTTTTTAATTTTTTGTTATCTTATTTTCTTTCTTTTCGGTTCTTTTGTTTTTTTTAAATAATTTTATAAACCTATTTTTTTAATTTAATTTATTTTATCTTCTTTTATTATTTTTAGGTTCAATCATTCTCATATTTGATCTTATTTGTAGGTTCAATAATTCTCAATGGACGTATCATTCTTTTTTATATATATCTTTTTTTTCTTCAATCTTTGTGTTTACTTTATCATAATTTTATGAATCCTAATATTCTATGTTTTGTTCTTCTTTTTAATCTTATTTCCAGGTTCAAATATTATCATTTGTGTGTTAAAAAAGAATAAAAGAGAAACCTTAAATTAAGTCAATTAAAAATAATGATTAATTTATATCAAAATAATCTATAATAATATCACATGAATAATATATATTAAATAATGAAATACTTCACATAAAATCCTGGCAAATAAAATTAAAAACTACTCTAAATTCTCATTTTAAAATTTCATAACTATTAACATAAAATTATCTTCAAAAATAATATATTTTAGATGAATTTGAAAAAAAAATTCTTTCAAAATTTTATATTCTATTTTTTCAAATGAATTACACAATTCACTTATATGAAACTTTTTAATAAAGTATGACATGATCACAGTTGTATAATTAGTATAGTAAAGTGAAGGATTTTTATTAAAAAGAATATTGTATACATGTAAAAAGTTATAAGAAAGATATGAATGATACTAAAAAAACAAAACAACTCACTAAAAGAGCAAAGGAATATTTACTGTAGTACAAAATTAAGAAATTAATGACAAAAATAAAAATAAAAAATACATACAACAATTTATTTATTTAATAATTTATCAATTAATAATATATTAGATGAATATGACAAAGACTTGTGTAATAACGTCACACATAAGAGTTTATGTGAGACGAAAAAAAAAGATGATAATATATACTCCCTCCGTCCCATACTTATCTTTACACTTTCCGTTTTCGTCCGTCCCACACTTATGTTCACCACCCAAAAAAGAAAACTTCACATTAACCAACAATCTCAAAAGTTATCTTAATTTAAAAAATACCACTCTCACCTAACACACATAACATACTTTATAATTTATTTATTACCTAAAAATACCACAATACCCCTCAAAAATCAATAAAATTGGTCAAAAAATAACTTTTCTTAAACTCCGTATTTACAGTGTCGGTGAACTTAACTCCGGGACGAAGGGAGTATAATAAAAGTGATACTCACATCAATTAATGAAAAGTGATAATATTTTTCATAAACAATATATATAGTAATAAATGAAATGTAATAATATTTTATAGCGAAAGCGATAACTAATTTATAAAAGTGTAATGATCTCACATGAGACAGTATCACGCAAGATTTGGCGAATGAAAATTGTCAGACAAAACACATTGTAGTAAGGAAGTTTTATTAAATTAATTAATAAATAGATAATTTACTTAAGTAGAATACTATAAAAAAAGAATCGTAAAATAAACTACAAAGTATGACGTATGTGTGCACGTTTATAAAAACTAGTATAAGAAATGATGTTTTGTCTTCATGCATACCAAATGTGTGCTTCCAAACTAGAGTAACTTTTTTCAAATTTCTTGATTTGATTTTTTTTAACATGTATGAGCACCTCCTTTATCAGATTAATATATTATATTTTATTAAAGCAGGTGTTACACGAGGTTTTTGAAAGATTATTGAATTGTAGCCCTTTTAATTTTACACTATTCTTCGTACATGGCTAAGGTTTTGCAAATTTAGGATTTTATTATCAAATAAGGTATTACTCCCTCGTACCACTCCTCTCTCTCTCACACACACAAAATACTTTATTTAATAATTTTAAAAGTTATTTTAATTTTAAAATTATCATTTTTTTTCAAACACATACTATTACTTTATATTTTATATTACCTAAAAATATTGCAATACTCTGTAAAATCAATAAAATTGATCAAAAAATATAATTTTTCTTAAATAACGTGGTACAATAAATAGAAATTGTTACGGGGAAGGGAGTATTTTTTATAATGGGACCCGTATGCACTCACTATACACCCTAATAACTTGAAAATTTATACTATAAAAGAGTGAATTACTATTTATGCGTTCATTTTTATTACTCGTCAGTTCAAAGATTAGGTTAATGTTTATTGTTACATGTTAGTTTAATATAAGAAAAGAAATTAATTTGATGGGACATTCAATTTACGGAGAGAGTTGTCTCAAATATCATTTTGTCTAATAAGGAACAATTGATTTATTGGACAATTGCCTAATATGAATAATGACTATTTTATTAGTAAATTGACGACCAACTCTACTCAAACTAATTACGCTAAAGCTTGAGTGTGCACGGACACCGTTATCCCAAATCCCACCTTACACGAAAGTTATACTTATTCTTTATTCTTTAGTATTAAATGTTGTATCTACCATTATCCCAAATCCCACTTTATACGAAAGTTATACTTATTCTTTAGTATTAAATGTTATATCTTTAGTTTAGTATAAGAACATGTATTCTTTATATTTTTAAAAATAGATTTTTTTATCAAATATTTGTAAATTCATATTTCAGTCGATCTTTTCAATGAAAAATATATCCTTAGTCATTAAAGTATATATCCTTTAGAACATCTTATACACCAGGGGAGACAAAAGACCAACTCAACTAATTATTTATTGATAAAATTGATACTTAATAATTAATTTCTTAAAAATTAGTCCAAAATTATTTTACTCCCACTCGGTTCATTTAAAAAAATAAAACTTGTATGTCACTGGGAAACTAAACCCCCAAATTTCAAGTTTCAAAAATTGTACATTTTATTATAAATGTTATATTCTTTTATATAAGAATTTATATCCTTACCTTTATAAGAAAAAAATTAATTTTTTTAATCAAATATTTATACTATTCATATTTTTTCAGCCGGTTTTTTCAGTAAATAATTGTGTACTCTTTGGAACAGAATATTAGTATATCTTTAGAAATCTTGTACAAAAAGAACACAAAGGACAAACTCTAAAAAGAAAATTGAAATTATTTTGCTGCAGTTTATTTCAATTCAAATCATTATAAAATACTCCCTCCGTCCGCTTGAAAAATATACAATTTTCTATTTCGGCCTTCCGCACCAAAGGTATACATTTCCTTTTTTAAACACATGGGACCTACACATATCTCTAAAATATTTAATATATGGGACCCACACACCCTATAAATGCAACTACATACTACACAATAAATAATAATGCTCCTTAATCCATGTGCAAAAAACAAATATATATCTTTAAGGGCGGATGGAGGGAGTAATATTTTAGTCTTCCAATATTTTTCATGTTATGTCCCCATGCTGATTTAAAAAAAATATACGGGGTAGGTCAAATTAATATTATATATAGTAATATTTATTTTGTACTGCAAATAATGTTACATTTTATTATTGGTACGAAAATTAAAAAATATTCTATTTAATATGAGGTGGATTGAAAAATATACTCCATTCCCTCCGTTCCGCGTTAATGATTATACTTTGTTTTTGTATGGGGATTATAATATTTTAATATGTATTGAGGTGAGAGATAATATTTTAATGTAAAGTGAGTAGTATATTAATATTGTAGGCAAAAGCTCCTGTGCACCCGGGCGCACGGAACACTTTCCGTGCGCCTTTAGAAATTTGTGCTAAATTGTATACCTTTTAGTATACAGATGTGTACCATTTATTTTCTAAAGAAAATTTTGGGCGCACGGACAACACTCCGTGCGCCTTTAGAATTTTGTGTTAAATTGTATACCTTTAGTATAAAAATGTGTACCCTTTATTTTCTAAAGAAAAAAAAATATTAATAAAAAGTGTATACCCTTTAGAACAAAATTGTATACCTTTTAGTAATTAAAGTGTATACCCTTTAGACCAAACTAATGTACCCTTACCCATAATACAAAATTTCTAAAGGCGCACGGAATGTGTTCCGTGCGCCCGGGTGCACGCAAGCCTCACTCAATATTGTATGTGAGTCTCATATAAATATATTATTAATTATTTTGTCTGTTTCATTTATAAAAAAGAAAAATATAATTTTATGAGGTGAAACGTGGAATAAAGATGCATAATATTTATTGTATTACAAAGGAAGTAATAATATGTGCTCAATTACCCATCTTATTTTGCTGTATGATTTTTCTAGGAAATCATTCAAAAAGATATATAGCCTACCATAGTTGAATTCAAATCAAAGTGTCAAAATACAATTTATTGCGAAAACTAGTGGGCTTTGGAAGTTCAAAGCAAAAAGTAGTCATTCCATTGAATAAACCACCCAACCCACCCACTAAGATTTGGAATTGCATGAATCTGGATTTCGCACAAACTTCCACACAACTTGACATACACTGGATTTCATACAAACTTTTACACAATTGGAAAAAATAGGAGTATGAATGATTTATGGTTTATATTGTTCACTTTTCTTGGTTAAATTTGTTTCGAGTTTTGAAGTTCTTGTTTTCCACTTATTTTTTAAGAACCATTTGTCCAGTATATATATATATATATATATATATATATATATATATATATATATATATATATATATATATATATATATATATATAACTTAACTCATGCATTCATATTTATTCATTTTTCATTTTCTCGGTTCAATTAATATTTTTTCGCAAAAAAGTCACATTTGACCCATAAAAATTCCTTCACTTCAATTTTAGTCCCATAGAAATCTACTAGTTTCATAGCTATCACTTTTGGTCCCATAAGAATATTATAACCATAATTTTCGAAAATTTTCATCCTAAATTAACTTATATTATTATAAGCTACCATATTTATATTATTTTTTGTCTTTCAAAATAGACATAGTCCATTACGACCATATCAGGCCCAACATGCTTCCGTACATTAATTAAACACCATTATTCTCTTAACTAACCAACTTAAATAGTAACAGTACCTTCTTTGACCGTCAATCCACCGGGTATCTTGGAGGTCTTACAGCTACTCCTCACAGCCAACCACGCACCCCGCAGTGTGATGGTTTAATCCCGTTCCTACAGTGGACCTCAGCACAAACCTGGTTTATTTCCTACACCGGGTGTATATGATGTTGCTGTTGTTTCTCGTCGGAAAGTATGGTGATTAAGGTTGCAGAGAAATGGAAGGTTACATGCGGGCAGTAGCCCAAGATTATTTATTTATTTAAATAAAAAAGATTTATAACACACTCATAATACTTGAACAAGAGGAGAAGACTCCTCTAGCTACGTACTGTAGCTGAAACAAAAATACTCATACAAGAAAAAAAGACTACTACAATGTTTATTGAGAGAGAAAACAAAGGGGAATGGTTGATGCCTTCTGCTTTCTCAGACCTCTTATTTATAGAGGCTCTCGGACTTGAAATCCGAATTTCAAAACCTCTTAACTTTGCATGACGTCACTGCTTATGTTATTTTGCTTTCGTCAGCGCTTATGTCATTTTTATTGAATTCCAACTTTAGCAGCTGGCTGGTCCTTTTCTCCACATTGGATGCCCTTTTCTGGTCTATCCTACTTGTCTTTTGTAATGGTCACATGGCTCTTACCCTTTTAGAATAGTCATCCGACTCTTGCTTTATTTAAGAGTTATTTTTCTCCTGGGGTATTTAAAGGGCCCTCCGTCTCTTGGTTGTTTTGAAGAGGTTTTACCCTTTTCTTTCCTCGTGTATCCTTTGCTGGAAGAGGTCCAGTATTCTTATTCCTTTCTATGCTCAATTGCACTCATTTTCCAAACTCTAATTCAGTTTGGATGGGGCAACTGGTGCATATCCTCTCTTTCCACCTTCCTCGGTGGATTATACTGTAAAATTTTTGATGAGTTTCGTTGCTCATCGGTAGCTTATTTTCCCAGAGTAGCGCTCTCTTTCTTTCAAAATGTCCTTCTACATACCCTGTCTTGCTTCCTGTTAAAGTATTCAACTGGAAAGACCTGTTCATGATTTTGTCTTTAAATTTGAACGGAAACTTGACTTGTGTCATTGCCTGAAAGCAGGCGTACAAACCCCTCGCTCTTCACGTAGAGATTTGATCCTCTGAGTATATTTAAACCAGGACTGGTTCCTTACCGGAAGTCTTTTTAATGCTATTTGCAGCTTTGATGTCTGGCCTTCGTAGCTTGATGAAATGAAAGGCTTCATGACAGCCTCTCCCAACTGGTTTTGGAGCGGTACTGATGAAATATAGCTCCAATGGTTCTCCTCTGGTCAAAGTATTATTATTTGACCATGCCTTGGTTACTGCTTCCCCTATCCACTTTGGTAGCTTTGAGATTTCTGGGAAGTTGGGTGCCATGGTGTATATTGAGGCTAATGCCCCAAAGTTGAACCATTGCTTGACGTCCTTTGGATTCGACCTAGGCCTCATCCAAATCAGGGTATTCCCCAAACACATATTTTCTGCACTTCTTCGGATGGATTTTCTGTCGTGTGTTCAATTTCTCCCAACTGGCCTGGTATTCCTGCCAATAAGAAAAATCAGCTAAGTTAATACCAGCCTTAGCAGTGCCCGTCATAGACCTAAGACTGGTCTCATCCTCTTTAATCCCAGAGGTGCAGGGTTGACTCAACGACTCTAGATATGTGACTCCAGAGCCTCGATTTTTTCTAGGACTAGTTCTTCCTTTGGAAGTTCCGATCCAAAACTCGTGCTAGGGGTATTTGAATCCTCAGCTCGGTGTTTAGGGCCCTGTTCCCTAAAGTACTCTTTTTGCCAATTGTTCATGACTGCCCGAAGTAAAGGCACTTTTATTGTCTCAAATAGACCCGCATGGCTGCGAATACAATCTCGTATTAGATTAGACACTTTGGTCTCATCTTCTCATTGTAATTTTCCAGCAACGTTAACATTTATTGCCATAGTCGAAATCCTTTTGCAGCGCCGCAAGGAGGTCCATCAGGTGCTTGGATCTCATTAGGATGGAGTCTATTTAACCTCCTTCCATCTTTTGTCAGGAAATCTGCCAAAATATTTTCAACAAATTTAATAATGACAATAGTAAAATCATGATATTGACATTCAGCTTGCCATCTTAAAAGTCTAGCCTTTTCAGGTTTTGATTCAATTTTATTTTTTAGAAAGGCTTGACACTCGTGTTATCGATTTTAAGAATGAATTTCTTCACAAGAAGAAATAGCGGCCATTTTTTGAACGTCTTTCGTATTGCGAAGAACTCCTTCTCATTAATGTGCCATCTCTTTGCCTCATTCTCCACAAAGAGTCCATTGCAATATCTGCATGACACTTCTCATTTCGATGTGGACTTCGTAAGAACTGCGCCCATTAATGATCACTGGCATCTATATAGAGAACCAGATCATCCTCGTCATTTGGAATGGCTAACTTTGGGAGCTACTTGCAAACTTTCTTAAATTGTTTAACCATCTCCCTGTGTGATTTCTCCCATTTGAACTCAGCATACTTCTTCAACAGAGGACTGAACACCTTCCGGTATTGTGCTAGATTATTGATGAGCATTCCAGCAAAGTTAACAACTCCTAGGAAACTTTGGAGTTGTTTCTTGTCCTTAAGATCTTCAGAAAACCCTTGAACTTTCTCTACAATGTGTGGTTGTAGAATATTTATGGATTCATCGATCTCGACTACAAGAAACTCGATCTGTCTTGTTGCTATTACTGCCTTCTTTTCAGAAAGCACCAAACCTTCCTTGTGACATACTTCTGAAAATACTTCAAGATGTGCCACATGTTCCTTCATGCTTTTTGAGGCTATGAGGATGTCATCCACATAAACAAACATGAATGAGAAGTAATCTTTGAAAAGATTGACCATCTTTCTCTGATATATCTGGGGTGAGGGTGCGTTTGCCAAATCCATAAGAATGACATTCCAGTTATAATGACCTTGTGGTGTGGAGAAGGCTATAAACTTCTTACTTCCTTCTTCCATCATAATCTGGTAAAACTCAGATTTGCAATCGAACTTTGAGAATACCCTGGCATTCTTGATACAGTTGACCAAGTGTTTCCTACTTGGTATTTAGTATCCATCAAACTCCAAGATATTATTGATCCCTTGTAGTTGATAACAAGTCTCGAGTTTCCTCGCTTAACTTCTCCATGATTTCGAATAAGAAATCCTGGACTGCTGTATGGAGATACTCCTAGTGATATCAACTTAAGGTCCAAATGTTCATCAAGTATTTGTTGCATATCTTTTCGATCCTCTTAATTCATCAGGATAGGCTTGTATCTCACGAACTCATGCTCCTTTCATTCTTTCACTTCGAGTGAGGCTTTGAGCTCGTTTTTATCCCACCAGGCTAGAGGATCCTCATTGAAGTTCCTCTGTATCTTCTTCTTGACATCTTCCATAGATGTTTATTCTTTGATTGTGATGTCTCTCTGTAGGTTTTCTCCCAAGCTTGCTTTGAGAAGGTGGATTATATTTTCCCTTAGTTTCTCCATCTTCTATCCTCTTTTAGTCTCGATTCTCATCTGAAGGACTGCTTCACCATATCTTCTTCGATCATTCATCTTTAGATGGCTAAAATTTCCTTCATTATCACCACGCTTGCTGCAAAATTGGATTGGTATTTTTTTTAAATACATTACGCAGTCTTGGTGCGATGATCTTATGTTCACAAAGGGATGTGAAAATAAGCCTTCTTGTTGTGTTTTCTTAGGTAAAATGCTTGAATGTCTGTAGGAAATTATTTCCCAATAGAATCTCCATTTCGGTGTCATGAAAATATATCGGTGGAGTCTTCACTTTGTACCATGGGGTACTATCCGCTCCTCCGATCATCATTTCCGCTTGCTTGATCCCTCTTTTAAGGATTAGCACCCTCTGTGAGAAATCTCTTCCTAGTACAGTTGACAAATCTTCACCTGAGCCTTTAGGAAAGACTCCTTCTTTTGCTGTGCAGATACTAGTGATGCGCGTTTTCTTTGCATGCAAAATTAATCCCCAAGTATTAAGGATATCAATTGTAGCTTAAGCAAGCGACCAAGTGAATATCGAACGTATTATTAATTTAATTATTTACTAAATTAATTAAGACAAATGTGGCAATATAGTTTTTAGAATTTAATTATAATCTATTAAATAATTAATTAAAATGACGAATAAAATAAAATATCACTGGAAGAATACGAAAGTGGATCAAGTAGGAGAATAGGTAGCTCTAGGATAATCCAGTTTTACTCATTAATCTTCCTTTCGTGTGTTGATGTCCAACTCTGCCTTATGGAATATGGTCGCATCACTAAACCATGCATATCTACTCTATAGACACAAATAAACATGCGTGTAACACGTGTGAATAACCTCGGAGCAAGAGATATAATTCCATCCCCCTATCTAGGTACTATCAGTATCAATTATATCCCTGGCCAATTGGTACTCTAACCCGATATGATATCCCTTTATAAGTATTATGAAGTTATCCTCTTTATCCTACTTAATAACTAGAATTCAATTCAATTAATAAGTATTCATATATGATAGTTCTAATGAAGCTTCGGAGTCCCCTTACTTAGAATCATAACATTGAATCCTGCTCAGCAGTGAACGCACTCAATCAATAACCAAGATATGTATTCAGACTCTACATAATAATTAATGATGCACAAAATGACCATGAGTATGAATTAAAAAGGCACAATCATATATAAAATAAATCCACAAGTAGTGTTGTACAGAGTTTACACACGAAAGTTCAATTAATTGGTAAAAACCTTCACAATCATAGTTCTACCAAAAAATCTCTAGCCCATGATGTTACAAAGAACAATCATGGGTGTTGGATAGATCTTACCTGGATATCTGGAAAATTACAAGATAAATTAGGAAACGAAATAAACCCTAGATGCGGGAGTCGTCGCGTCCTTCTCCATCTTGAATCTTCCTCGTGGTTCTCCTCTTGATTCCACAAACGAATCTTCAAAGTGATGGATGGATGGAGAAAAGGACGTGGATAATGGTTGGGGGGTGATCCCCCTTGTGGGGTGTAGTATTGTTGTGGCCTCTCTCTAATCCAATATATTCTAATCTTCTCGATCAATAATGATGTGATCTATATCCCCTTTTATACTTGTGAGCTCCCCTTATGGGCTTAGGATGGGCCTTTACTTGAAGCACACATCAAATTTGATAAAAGAAATTCGGAATTACTATAAATAGCATCAGCTACACGCCGTTCGACCAAGGCATACTGGTCGAACAAGGAGCTACTAGTCGAGCAAGCTCTCTGGATGATTTTGGCATTCTATTCGACCAAACTGCTCTTGCTCGACCACATTGATGCTTGGTCGAGCAAGCCCTTCAAGTCGAACGAGCTTACGTAAGTTTTGTCCACTTTGTTCAACTTCTTCTCATCTGCTTGACCTAGCCGATATTAGTTGAGCAACACCTCCAAGTCGAGCTACTTCTCTGGACGGGTTTTGACAATCTGCTCGACTTGTCACCCTCTGTTCGACCAAAGTGATGTTGGTCGAACAAGCTCTCTTGGTCGAACGGTACTCGAATCTTGTGTCTAAAATCGTGTCTTCCAATTCCAAGCCTTTTACACCTGTTTTCCACCTAAAACACAATAAAACACCTCAAGTGCACCTTTTTCTCACATATATGGAATATAAGACACTTGTGCTAATATATAACAACAATACTCATCAAAAAGGTGTTAAATTGGACACTAAAACACACTTATTTTCACTCTTATCAAGCCCCCAAACTTACCCGTTGCTCGTCCCGAGGCAACAAAATAAAAATAAAGAAAGAGAGATAGTATGAAAGATAAGACAATCACCACCAATTCGAATGCTCCATTGACATGTTCTCACATAAAGTATATATTACTCGCACTCAAGTGTAAAAGATGTGCACTTATGGGTTAAGGTGTTTACACTCAAATTCAATTAAAGTGTATGCATAACCATAAGCTTGCCAAATGTCTCAAACTCTCCACCACTATAAGTATGATTCGACTATGAGATCAAAAAGGACTTTTAATAGGATGTAATGTTGGCTCTTTGGTTAAGGTAGGAAATATATGGACAATGTGACTCAAATAGTAGAGAACTAAAGCTGATTGATCACTTTAACTTTCATCCTCTCTTTCTTCAATGCATACGATTTTCATTCCTTCTCCACCTTCAAGCAAAACTATTTTTCTTTCTTATCTTTTTTCCTTTTTTTTTCTTTTCTCTTGAGATACCAGTTTCGGGCACTACCTCGCACATCCTCCATAGGGTACTAGATTAAGCACTACCCTAGGGTGTTTGATTCAATGGAGTACTAAATTTAAGCACTACTCCATGATTTTCCTTAGATAGATTTTCAAGCTCAATTACTTTTTCCACACCAATTTCATTCCTTCCCAAACTGTTATCAAACTCTATCAACACACTTTGAAAAGCGATTAATTCTCTTCTAGAAGGACAATTGAGGCTCAAAAAATTCAGAAGCTCAAAGTGGTTATTTCTCGTAAACTGCCAAAGAATAAGGTTTTTAGGCTCAACGGGGCTAACTACGTATAAACATCATTAGGTAGGGAATTATTTGACTAAGTGACTTATAAATTCAAGGATGGCCTAAAATCATCTCCCATCATCTAACACACATGTAGTTTCAAGTAAGACAAGAAGAAAGTTCTAGAATACACGCACAAGAATGATACTCACCAGAAAGAAATATCATATGATTATGTTACATGAATAAGGCTCAAAATCTCACATGGGTTTTTTACAAGTAACAGAGCACTTTTCATGGTAAGCAATATCCCTCAAGTACACATAAAACTTTATACCACAATATAACTCAAGTACACTTCCTCCATCAATTTCAAGAATATATGAATTTCAACACAATTTAAACATATAAGCTCACATGGATCACAAAATCAAAATCTCAATCCTTCCACTCTTATGAATTATAAGCACACAAAAAATTTAGAAAAAGGAAATGAGTGCACCTGATTTCTCCTTCAAAATGCACGAGCGCCTCGAGTCAAAGCCTCAATGTAGAAATCGTCTTGCCACTCTAATTACCTTTTTCTATCATCAAAGCTCAAACACACTCATCATTACAGATTCATCAATAATAAAATAGGAGAATTATAAGAAAGACTCAATTGACTATCTAATTGACTCCACACACTAGACACACCAACACAACACACTAAACATTAGGTAAGTTGCAAAAAATTGACATATCAACACCGGTTAAAGTATCAATATGCCGCAAAAAATCAACCCCTAACAAGCAAACAACCAACAAAAGGAAAAATTATACCCTTAGTGCTCATAAGACGAGGTAAGTACATCACACCCCCCAAACTTAGTAAAAACGTAAGTTGAAACTAAGTTTGAAAAGAGATGTAATTGCCGAAACGTGAGCACTTCAAATATAATAACTCCTCACTCACACGAAAGAAATAATAAGGTAATAAAGCTGAAGGGACAAGCCCCCAATAAGCGCTTATGTTTAACGTCGGAGAGTCACGATGGAATACCACTTTTGAACTACTTGATCGGAGGGCGGTCTTCTCGCATCCTCACCTTCAAGTACTTTCTTTCCCTCTTCTTGTCTACACTCAACACCTCACCTTTCTTAGTCACAAGTATATGATCCTTGGAATTTTCTTCCTCCCATGGCTGTTTAGACACCTCCTTGTCAATCTTCCACTTAAATTCAGAATCATCTGTCTTAGAAAAATTAAGATTAAACAAGTTAGAAATCACATCTACGCTCATGCACGATTGAGTCTCCATGGGCATCTTCATTGCATGATCAAGAGAGAAAACCACATCTTCATTATCCTTTTGCAGTCTAAACTTCTCGGCTCTCAACCCCCTTGCTCTTTCCCACTTCTTCTCAACTATAATCTCAGTATTTTACTCTTGTGATGGTACTAGAGTGTTCTGAACAATAGGCGTAGCATTCGGTATCGAAACAGGCACTGAACTGTGTTGCTCAACCTCAACACGAACAAAAGGGACTGGTCGAGCAGATGGATTTTGGTCGAGCAACCTGCCTGATCGGAAGCTTCCATTCACCATGTATTGCTCGACCTCCATTCGATTTGGGTAGTCTGGTCGAACGAATGGCATTCGGTCGAGCAGGCTGCCTGATTGCGAGCTCTCGTCCCCCATGTTTTGTTCGACTTCCATTTGACTTGGGTAGTCTGGTCGAATGGAAGATTGTAAGTCGAACAGTGCACCTGGAAATAGAGCATCGTAATTCTATTCGTCTGGGAGTTCCTCGACCTCCGTTCGACCATCAGGTCTAGTCGAACGGATTAGGGTTGGTCGAACAAGGCTCCTGCCACCTTTGTTTTCGCTCGCCGCCTTTATCAAACCTTAATACTGTATACCTAACCTCAATGTGATGGCATTATTCTCCAATATTTATGTCAATTGATCCACATTCGCGACCATCTGCCCCATAATCAAGGTAAGGTCCTTCAACTGCTTAGATAAATCTGCATGATCAACATTCATGGTATCCTCAAGACGATCAACCCTTGCATCATTCTCAGTCATGTATCGATTGAACATATCTTCAACATTCTTCACTTTGTGCTGCTTCATACTAGGCCCCCTTAGTGTCAACTCTGTAATTTGCTTCTGCTGGGACTCTAGTAGCTTGTTGATGTTAGCTAAACTAAAGACGATCTCATTATCCCTATTTGGCTTCACCAGTTGATGCTCAACCTGCGCTACATTGGCAAGTACATATGATCCTCTATCTCTCTCTGTAGGCCAGTCACGTGAATTCATAGAGATGTCATCAAATAACTTTTCTGCTTCAAGTGCTGTTTTAGATAACAGCGCTCCTCCTGATGATGCATCAATAAAAACACGCGACTCACAATTCAATCCATAGTAGAAGATGCTTATGTACTCAGCCTTAGACATTCCATGCTGTAGACACCTCCTGAGCATATCTTTAAACCTATCCCACAAATTTCTCACCCTGATTCATAACAAATTGGGTGATCTCTTGCTTCATTCTTAAGATCCTTGAGGGTGACATATATCTCTCCAAGAACTTCTGCTGCAGTTGGTCCCATGTAGTACAATCTGTGGCATCAAGACTCTCATACCAAGCTTTTGCCTTATCAATCAAAGAGAACTTGAATAGGGCGATTCGCCTAACATTATCATTAGCTCCAGCACCGTTTTGAGTGTTTGCATAACCAAGAAATCTTTTGAGGTGCTGATATGGATCTTCAAAACAACCTCCAGAAAAGAGATTCTTCTCTACCATGTTAATAAGAGCGGGATGTATCTCAAAATCATCATCTTCCCCCCTTGCTCCTATCAACCCCATGTTACCAATACCATAGTTCGTGAAGATTTCACGTACGACAACATCATCCGGATTCTACCTTGCTCCGACCATGTTTAGCTCAATGTGTTATTCCTCTTTCATTCCTCTTCTTTTCTTAATGCACAAGTACCTCAGAAAAATTCAAGGTTAGATAGAATTAAATAATCACAAATAAAAGCCTTAATCAACTAGAAATAATAAAATCAATAATAACAGTCGTCCCCGGAAATGGCGCCAAGAACTTGATGCGCATTTTCTTTGCACGCAAAATTAATCCCCAAGTATTAAGGATATCAATTGCAGCTTAAGCAAGCGACCAAGTGAATATCGAACCTAAAGAACGGCGTATTATTAATTTAATTATTTACTAAATTAATTAAGACAAGTGTGGCAATATAGTTTTTAGAATTTGATTATAATCTACTAAATAATTAATTAAAATAAAGAATAAAATAAAATATCACTGGAAGAATACGTAAGTGGATCAAGAAGTAGAATAGGTAGCTCTAGGATAATCCAGTTTCACTCATTAATCTCTCTTTCGTGTGTTGATGTCCAACTCTGCCTTATGGAATATGGTCGCATCACTAAACCATGCATATCTACTCTATAGACACAAATAAACATGCGTGTAACACGTGTGAATAACCTCGGAGCAAGAGATATAATTCCATCCCCCTATCTAGGTACTATCAGTATCAATTATATCCCTGGCCAATTGGTACTCTAACCCGATATGATATCCCTTTATAAGTATTATGAAGTTATCCTCTTTATCCTACTTAATAACTAGAATTCAATTCAATTAATAAGTATTCATATATGATAGTTCTAATGAAGCTTCGGAGTCCCCTTACTTAGAATCATAACATTGAATCCTGCTCAGCAGTGAACGCACTCAATCAATAACCAAGATATGTATTCAGACTCTACATAATAATTAATGATGCACAAAATGACCATGAGTATGAATTAAAAAGGCACAATCATATATAAAATAAATCCACAAGTAGTATTGTACAGAGTTTACACACGAAAGTTCAATTAATTGGTAAAAACCTTCACAATCATAGTTCTACCAAAAAATCTCTAGCCCATGATGTTACAAAGAACAATCATGGGTGTTGGATAGATCTTACCTGGATATCTGGAAAATTACAAGATAAATTAGGAAACGAAATAAACCCTAGATGCGGGAGTCGTCGCGTCCTTCTCCATCTTGAATCCTCCTCGTGGTTCTCCTCTTGATTCCACAAACGAATCTTCAAAGTGATGGATGGATGGAGGAAATGACGTGGATGATGGTTGGGGGGTGATCCCCCTTGTGGGGTGTAGTATTGTTGTGGCTTCTCTCTAATCCAATATATTCTAATCTCCCCGATCAATAATGATGTGATCTACATCCCCTTTTATACTTATGAGCTCTCCTTATGGGCTTAGGATGGGCCTTTGCTTGAAGCACATGTCAAATTTGGTAAAAGACATCTAAAATTATCATAAATAGCATCAGCGACACGCCATTCGACCAAGGCATACTGGTCGAATAAGGAGCTACTAGTCGAGCAAGCTCTCTTGATAATTTTGGCATTCTGTTCGACCAAACTGCTCTTGTTCGACCACATTGATGCTTGGTCGAGCAAGCCCTTCAAGTCGAACAAGCTCACTGTAAGTTTTGTCTACTTTGTTCGACTTCTTCTCATCTGCTCGACCAAGCCGATGTTGGTCGAGCACCACCTCCAAGTCGAGCTACTTCTCTGGATGGGTTTCGGCAAACTGCTTGACTTGTCAGCCTCTGTTTGACCAATGTGATGTTGGTCGAACAAGCTCTCTTGGTCGAACGGCACTCGAATCTTGCTTCTAAAATTGTGTCTTCCAATTCCGAGCATTTTACATCTGTTTTCCACCTAAAATACAATAAAACATCTCAAGTGCATATTTTTCTCACATATATGGAATATAAGACACTTGTGATGATATATAACAACAATACTCATCAAAAAGGTGTTAAATTGGACACTAAAACAAGCTTATTTTCACTCTCATCAATCAGCTCCTGAATCAATATATGCCGCAAATTACTCCGCATGTGCTTCTTATATATCATCCCTACGGTGGTATATATCGAAATGGACTTGTAGTCAAGGGTAGATCAGAGCTTATAATCCCGAGCTTCTGCTATTGAACTTTGTATCTTTTCCCTTTGATCGTGAATTTCATCGCATCTTATAATCATTCTCAAGATTTGTGATCCTCGAGAAACTCCAATCCCAACACTAGTTGCTCTGGGAATCTTCTTGCTACTCCTTCAATCACCAGCTCAAGTTCTCCGAGTTTGAGATATCCTCGATACCTCCCAGTTGTTGGTTGTTGTCGATAATACAGGACATCATAAGGAATAGACTTTTCCTTTCTGGTGATGTCGAATATTACTTCGACTCCTCTCCATCCTTCTGGGTATTTTAGTTCACCTTTGGTTGTGAACTTCTCTGGCTCCTGGACTACTTCCACGATAGGTTTAATTCTCCATCTTTCACTGATAATTCTATCTTCTTGTAATGAAATTCTTCTCTGCTCGAATTTGAGGCTGTCTTTTCTACTCCAGACCAGCTTATCCTTGATTCGCAAATTCATGTCGTGGATTGGTAATAACTCTATTATCTCTGGCCTGGCTGCGATTACAACCCTTTCGAACACTTTTGATATATCAATATACTCCTTCATTTGGAATAAATCCAAATGATGAGTGTTGGATAGAGCATATGAGATACTGTAGGTGATAGAGTATGGCGGGTTCCCTTTTTTCATCAAATCTTTATTCTTGAAATCTTGATGAAGGGTGAGTACTCTATTGAAATCTTTATCCGCCAGATTATAGGTAATCCTTGGATAGATATAGGATGCCACCTTACCTGCGTACATATTTCCTATTATTCTTCCCAGGCAATGCCTCTTCTCGTATTCTTGATCCTCTTATCAAAGATTGCTATATCGATTGGTGTATCGATACTTTCTTTGAATGTTGCTTTGATGAGAATCCGGATAGCTCCGATATGGATCCAAGACATGGTCTTAGCAACTTCTCTCTAGAGTTTACTGAGTTCCTTCTTGATCTCATCCAAGACATGTCCTCTTGCATGTTCTGTCTGAAGTTTTCTTCTTCACTCTGACTCTTCTTCAGAGGATTCGTCTTGACTGAAGAATTCTTCTTCATAGATGCTCTGATCTGAAGGTATATCTTCAAATTGATATACCTGCACCAGATCTTGGAAGTAAACAGCTTCCTCTATTTCTGAAGTCATTTCAAACTGTCGTACTCCCCGCTTCTGATTTTCTGGGTAATCTGGTGAAATACGCTTTCTGGCTCTACACGTGTAGCAGTTACAATCCTTGAATCTTTTATTGGATCGTGTGGGTGCTCTTCAGAATGTCTTTCTTGTGGGAGTTCTTCCTGTACTCCTCTGGTTTGATCCTGAGGATGAAACTTGACTTCTCAAACTCCATCTTGTTGGTCTTGACCTTTGCCCTGATTTATAGCTTTAGACCTTCTGTTAGGACCAGAAGGATCTCGGTCTTCTGGACCTCCATCCTCCGCTCCTTTGAGTGTAAGGATGATTTTTCTTCATCATTTTTTGCTTCTTTGGACCTCTCCCAATGATGGTTGGAAGATCATTACTCTCGCAGCATAAGAGTACTGCCTTGTTGATTCTCCTTAGTCTTTTATAGTTTTTGTGTAGTGATGCTTGATGACACCACTCAGTAATCTTGGCTTTGATGAAGGATATTCTCCTTGCTATTGAATCCAGCTCACATGGTTCATATTCTTTGATTAGCATTTCTCTCCATGGGCTTGGAATTTTGGCAAAGAACAAGTGGAATACTTCATTCTCCTTAATCTTTGATTTCCATCTATACTCTGTGAAGTAGATCTAAGCTGCATAGGGCATTCCTATACTTCTTCTTCTTTTCTTCTTTCACTCATTCGAAGTAACCTACTCCGATGAAATGGATCTTGAAATCTTGGCCATGCGATCTACAATATTGCCAAAGTCTTCTCATTCCATGGCCTCTTTCTTGACTTCGTCTGAGAGTACCTCCTAGGCGCACTTTACTGATCCTTCTAGGCTCATAGTTAGGAATCTTATGAACCCTTCTTTGTCCACCTCTAGTGCACCTCCTGCAATCTTCATTGCATTTGTCCACCTGTCGATCAAAGTCTATTTGTTCTTGAAGTCTAGCGTATTGAGGTTTAGTATCAACCCGTATGGATTTATCGGTTCAAGGTGAGAACGACCATATGGGGTATTGTGTAGATTAGATCCTCGAACTCGGCTTGCTCCTGTTGACAGTCCAATTCCCTTCATTTTAAAATTTCCTTGGTTTTGAAATGTCTCTTCTTGTCTTATTTCATGGACTCCATGTGATCCAGAAGTTCCTTCATTTTGGCTCAGATCATGTTGTGTTTGAGGAGCCTTAGACTTTGTTGAGAGTTTGAAGTTTCTCCAACATTTATCTTTAGATCTACAATAGTTAGTCCTTGGAAGGACTCTTATAGATCTTGTATATCCTCAAGATTCGCTCTTTCCATTCGGGGATGTGGATTCTCATCAAAGAATAGCGATCATCTTCTCACTCTCCGTCTTTGGCCTCGTGACCTCCATCGTCTTTCTCTTTTGGTGTAAGAGGGATTCTATTCCGAAGGTTTTTAGGAACTTTCCTCCTGGCCTTCTATTCGTCACCTTGATTTCCAGGTACTCTACTCGATTTTTCAGCTTCTTGATGAGTTTAAGTTATTTGTTCTGTAATGTTTCCACCTTATCCATCTTGAGGCTGATCTCAAATATCGTCTTGGACATGTTCTGGTAATATTCTCCAAAAAATTTCACTGTCTTCTGTAATTCTCTAAGATCTTGGTTCATCTTAGAGTTATCTGCCTCGATCTCTTTCCACTTTGTCATTTTGACCACATGAAAAGTGGTATGGCTTGCAGATCTCTATTGGACCTTGATTAGGTCATTTTCTCCATTGTTCGTGTTTGGGAATACATCCATAGATCTCAGTGAAACTGTGGAGTTCCACTATATTCCTTGACACCTCCTTGGAGTATCTTATTTCATTCTGGTGGCCCTTCCCTAGGTTTTCTTTCACGGTATAATTGGCATGAGCCTCTGCTCGTTTCCATCCTTGTTCAAGTCAATTCCAGAATTGGTTGTTGGCCTCGACTTTCTTCTCCGCCTTTTGTCAATACAAAATATTATACTATTGTTGTATAGGACTATTTGTGCTCCCATATCCGACAGGCCAGAAGGTGTTGTTACTTGATGGGTGTTTTCTCAACACACAATTTTAATCCCTAAGTATGAAGGATATCAATTGTAGTTTCAAAGGTGACCAAATTAAATATCGAATCCACGGGACGGATAAGTATTACTTTAGTTATTGTCTAGCAATTATGACTATGTTGAGAATTATAATTGTTGGTTTGTAAACTAAGTAACAATTAAAATAGCAAATAAATAACAAGAACAAGAAAATAGTAGTTGTGATCAAATAAGATGATAGGTAGTTCGTCAGGCCATCCAGTTTCATTCGTTAATTCATACTTTCGTATGTCGATGTCCGACTCTGCCTTGTGGTTTATGGACACATCGCTAGACCATGCAAATCTATTCTATAGACACAAATAGATAAGCTTTTGACACGTGTGAGTATCCTCAGAGCAAGACGTATACTTTACCTCCCTTTCTAGGTACTATTATAATCAATTATTTCCCGTGCACTTAATACTCTAACCCGATTTGATCTCCCTTTTTAGGTACTGTAAATTTATACTCTTAATCCTACTTGTTAACCCGAATTCAATTCAATTAACAAACATTCATATAAGATGGTTCTAATAAAATCTCGGAATCCCTTCACTTAGAATTATAACAATAAACCCTGCTCATTAGTGAACGCACTCAATCAATAACCATGTTATGCATTCAGACTCTACACAACGATTATTGATGCACAAAACAACTATGAGTATGGATTAAAAATGCACAATCTTATATAAACTAAACCACAAGTAGTGTTGTACGGAGTATACACGTGAAATACAAATCAACTCATGAAACCTTCATAACCCTAGAACTACCGAAGTGGCTCTAGCCCATGATTGATCTAGGAACAATCATGGTTAGATGGACCAATCTTACTTGAATCTCCAGCTGAACCTCTGTCACAGCTCTCCTATTCTCCTCTTGCGCTTCACGTTCTTCCGCTCTCTTAAACTCCCTTGTATTGTGTTGTTGGTGATTGGTATATATGATGATATCTTCCTTGACTGCATGAGCCTTCTTTTATACTTGTAATCACGTCTCTAGGGCTTGGAATGGGCTTTCAAGTGATCCCACGTGTTTTGGCCTCGAAAATCTGGATAAGGTAAGTTCCCGCACGATGGTTCGACCTCAGCAAACAGGTCGAATCACTGGCTGCAGGTCGAACCACAGGTTGAACCACGCTACTGGAAGTATTCTGCACTTGGTTCGACCAACTGTCAGGTCGAACCACTCCCTCTTTGGTCGAACCACAGGTCGAACCGCACCACTGGACAATTTCTGCTCCTAGTTCGACCAACTGTCAGGTCGAACCTCAACGTCGTGGTCGAATCACACTTCTCGCGAACTGGTTCGACCATGGTTCGACCTGATGAGCAGGTCGACCATTGAGTCGTGGTCGAACCCTCCTTCTGCACACTTTGCAATGCTGGTTCGACCTGTAGGAGAGGTCGAACCCTCCTCCAACAGGTCGAACCCATCTCTCTCCTTGGTGGTTCGCGTGGTCTCGACTTCGTCTCTTTGATTCTTGGCACTTCCACTCCGATTTTGCTTTGAAACCCACTTAAATAGCTCCACTAACACCTGATTCATGCTAATTCACAATATATATAGGTTTTTCACCTATTTCCACCTCAAAACTCTCCAAAACTAGCACAAAACATGATGCCAAACTTGTGAATTTATACACTCATCAAACCCCCAAACTTACATGTTGCTCATCCCGAGGCAACCAATTCAAACCACAGGAGTCGTGTATAATTCATCAAGATCAAGTACAACACATATCACACATGCAACTTCATTAAATCAAACAAGTATTAATTGCTTCATATATATCACTCATGCAAAACCAATGCAATCACACACCATTCGGAGTACTAAGTAATCTAGCTCACAAGATAAGTATTTATTCTCTTTCACTCAAGTGCGTGAGGCACTATATAGGTTAATATAAACACTCATATCAATCTATATTCACGCGTAACCATAAGCTTGGCAAAGGTCTCAAAATCAACTTATAATCAACTCTTCACTAGGATCACAAAGGACTTGTTTTTGGGTTGTAATGTTGGCTCTTTGGTAAAAGGTAGGAAAATTTGGATAAGTAACTTAAGACACTAGTAGAGAGTTACCTTGGAGGTTCTCGAATTCTTCTTCTTGCTGCAATATCTCCTCCAACTTCTCCTCTTCTTCTCATGAATTTTCCTTCTTTTCTGTGCATCAACATCATCTCTTTAGACAATTCGGGTACCGGTTTTAGGCACTACCCTTCTTCTCATGTATAGGCCATCAGCTGCTAAGCTTCATGCACCATGTATAAAAATAATCGGGGTACCAGTTTCGGGCACTACCCCTAAATAAGATTTAACCATATTCTTTCCATCCAACCATATTCTATCTTCCTTTTTCTTCTTGCAACACTTACTCACCTCAACTCTCTCTACCAATGAATAGGTTAATCAAGGCTCACGTAAAGGTTTATAAGGTTATTTACTTCGACTACCAAAGAAAAAGCTTTAACGGCTCAACGGGGCATCCAAAGGTTAATAAGATCATTAGGAAGGATAAAATTTGGCTAAGTAACTTAATCACAAAATAATGGCCTAAGATCATGTCCTAGCAATTTATCAATCATAAGTCTCACACAAGACTCCAAGCCAAGTTCTAGAATACGTTCATATGAATGATCCTTTCAAGAATAAAGCAATCATGATGTAAATAGAATCCTAAGTACTCCTCATATCACATAATTAAGATCAATTTCACAGGAATTCAATATACTTATCAAATTATACATGCTTTTCATCAATAGAACTTAACACATGAACATATGAATGCACAAAATCAATAAGCTCATACCCAATCAATCATACAAGATATCACTTATACATTCCACTCACGCATGAATCACAAGCCAACCTGTAAAGATAAAAAGAAGAATGGAGACAAGATAAATCAGAGGAAACCAAAGAAAACCTGAAAAACTACTCCTCCGGAGCATCATCATCCTCATCATCATCATTCTCTTCATCAAGTCTCCGCTCCACAATCCGGTGCAGATCACCGATGTGTCTATCCAAGTAATCAACTCAATCACCCAACTTACCAACTTTCTCATTCAAGGCAGTGTACCTCTCATTCAGCGTAGCATAGTTGGTGTTGGCGAGTGCGAGCTGTCGGTTCGTCTCTTGCTGGCTAGCAACGATCGCGACCAGCTGCTCATGAATAAGGCGGAGCTATTCCCGTGTATTATTTGAGACAGCCCGCTGCTGCTGTGGTGCTGGCTCATGCTGAGGTGCGTCGTGCTGCATTGGCATCTCCTCATCCTGCTGCTCCTCCTCTAGATGCTCCTCTTCGGGCTGCTGTGGTGGACGGAACTCTCCTTGATCAAGAATCTGCTGTAACTCCGCCATCCTACCAACCGTATACATCTGCGATACAGTCCTCCAATCACCACCTGACTTCACTGTCACGGATAAGGCATTGTGTCCTAGAAAATCCATTAACTTGTTCCTCTCCACCCGAATGGTTATCAAGTTGCTCACATCGAAAAGGAACATAAAATCAAAGGGCTTGAGTCCCCTCGTGAAGAACCAATCTCCATTTCTGAAATGGGCAAATCCTCCCTTCATGCATGTAAACATCGCCAAATCAGGCTCTCCTCTAACTGGTGTGATGCCAGTGAAATCCAAGTTATAATGCTCAGCCACGATCGTCAGTAACCCTCCAATATTTACCTTTTGAAACCCAATGGTCCTGAATCGATGTAGCTGTACAATGAAATAAGCTCCAACATTGAACTGCATCCCATTTAGCATACACCACAAGGCGTAAAGCTCTCCTCTAGACACAACACTCCCCTCTGAGTGGGCGAACAACGTGTTGCTCAAGACACGGTCCATGTACCTCAAAACTGGATTCTTCATTGAGGAAGCACGAGCCTGTTTGATCTTGTAATCTCCAATCTCCCCTGTGATCTCCCTCCAAAACCTATTAGCGTTGAACGCAGCATTCTCCAAACGAGGGATCCCCAAAGGTGTCTCAAACAGCTCATTAAAATCCTCAGACGTCCATCTCCTTCTCGCTCCACCTAGCTGAAACGTACACTGATACGGGTACCCAAGCGGGTCCTTCACCATCTCAAATGAGCAAACTACTTCCGCTGTAACATGGAAGTACGTCGGCCTCTTTAATTCCATAAATCTCCAGATACCGACTTGATCGAACATCCAGAAGATGTCATTCCCGATTCTCATTGTCCTCATCACCTCATCATCTTGGTATTGAGACTTCTTCCCACTTTTCTTTGATCTCATCCCAATTTTGCATTTGAATTTTGAAGTTTTCGGGTAAACGATCTTGTAGCCTTAGCTTCTTTGTCAAAGTATCAACATTCGAAGTCCTGTCATGCCTCTTCTTCGATCTTGCTTCCTCTGCCTTACATTTACCTTTACTTGATCCTTGTCCCTTTCCTAAAAACAAATACTTCAATACAACCAACAGGACAAGAACACAAGTATTTGACTAGCATATCCTATACTCTACTCAAGACTTCAAGCATCCATGCTTAATCAACTCCAATTATCATCTCAACACCACTTGCTTATTTAACATGCTCAAAACATCTTCAATCACACTCTCTTTAATCTTCAAATCATAAACAACAAGCATGCATCAACCAATTCAAGCCATTCAACAAGAATTTCAACAACTGAACTTCATGAACAACTCCAATCAACAATTCAAACCTAATTAACATGCTCATTCTTCTAGATGCATTATATCCTTTATCAATCCACATAAAAACTCAAGTTCTATCCATAATCAAGCAATCTCAGCCAATAAACATGAATTCATATGAATCAACTCAACAATATCCATTATCACCATGAAATTCAACCAAGATCAACATCAATCAACTTACCCACAACACATTTCTTGCAATAAACTTGAATCCTAGGGTAATTGAGTTGAAAAAAACGTACCTTTAGTCTTGCCCATGGTTAACAATCAACAATTGGCACACAACACTTAAAACGCGCGACTGAAGCCCTAATTCGCCACGAAAATCGCCCAAATCCACGCCCAATTCAAGAATTAAGAGTGTAGTGTTGTGTAATCGATGCAAAATCAAGTACAATTGAAGAATTTGTGCAAAGGTGTAGAGGTTCAGAGAGGATTCGAGGTTTGGTGAAATTAAAAAGTGATCGAACCTTTCTGAAAAATTAAATTTAAATTGCGTACCTGACTTGGTTCGACCTCGGGTTCGACCTTGTGGAACAGGTCGAACCACGAATGACGAGGTCGAACCTACCTTCTGGACAACTGCTCCTCTTGGTTCGACCTGGGTTCAACCTTCTGAACATGTCGAACCATTCTTGTTTTGGTCGAACCGATCGCCTGAAAAAACAGAGTGCTCTCAACGGACTGGTTCGACCTGGGGTTCGACCTTCTGAACAGGTCGAACCCTAATGGCTTAGGTCGAACCAACCTACTGTAAGTTTTAGGTCACCGAGTTCGACCTTGGTTCGACCTGTTAGACAGGTCGAACCATCAATGATGAGGTCGAACCACCTCACTGGATGATTTTCTGCGTCGGTTCGACTTCCTCTGCCCGGTTCGACCTCCTGGCACTGGTCGAACCAACCCTGGCTTTGGTCGAACCACCCTTCTAAGCTTCAAAACTGAGTGTTCTTCAATCCCTACACACTTCAAACTTCAATACGAATCATTAGGTACCAACTAAAGCACAATTTCATCAAAAATTGTTCCACAAAATATTATTCATGAGTAACTCCGTAAAAGAAAACACAACCAAAATCCACTAAACATTAGGCATGTTGTAAAAAATCGTCACATCAAAATCGATTAAAATTTTAAATATGGCGCAAAAACCAACTCCCATAACAAACATCACAAAGAAAAGATTATACTATCGGTGCTTATTGAGGTAAGTACATCACACCCCCCCAAACTTAGTAGAAACGACAGTCGAAACTAAGTTTACAAAGAGATGTAATTGCCGATAAGTAAGCACTTCAAATATAAAAATTTCTTACACACACGAATGAAATAAAACAATAAAACGGGAGGGAAAGCTCCTGGAAGCTGTTTTAGAGGGGTTCGACCATGATATTGTGGTTCGACCAGGAGTGTTGGTCGAACCGTGGTCGAACCAAAACCCTAAAGATTTGCAAAACACGGTTCAACCACGAAGTTTCTAGTTTGACCAAGGGTTCAAGTAGAACCAGCTTCCTGCAGGTTCATTACAGGTCGGTTCGACCAGGCCATGAGTGGTTCGACCACTGGCCTTGGTCGAACCAATGCGCGAGGAGATTCTGGATCCGTATTTTTACACCTTCAGTATGTGTTTTTGCTCAAAAAGCCCATCCAAGATCCATAAGGAGAGTTTACAAGTATAAAAGGAAGCCCTACGCAGCTGAGAGAGACACGATTCACCACCCTCATTCTACACAATATTCGAAACCTTACCATCATCCACGGAGCTGTGGAGAGAGATTCGTCTGTCGAATCAAGTGAGAACCAAGTGAAGATTCAAGATGAAGAGAGACGCGATGGCACCCGCATCTAGGGTTTACTTCGCAACTTAATCTTTCTTGTAATTTTCAAGACTATGGGTAAGATCTATCCAACCACCATGATTGTTCTTCGATCAATCATGGGCTAGAACCGCCTTGGTAGTTCTAGGGTTTATGAAGGTTATACGAGTTAATTAAACTTCTATGTGTATACTCCGTACAACACTATTTGTGGTTTATTTTATATAAGACTATTCATTTTTAATTCATACTCAGAGTTATTTTGTGCATCATTAATTGTTATGTACAGTCTGAATATATATCTTGATTATTGATTGAGTGTGTTCACTACTGGGCAGGATTACATGTTATGATTCTAAGTGAGGAGACTCTGAAGTCTCATTAGAACTATCTTATATAAATACTTGTTAATTGAATCTTATTCGAGTTAATAAGTAGGACAAAGAGAATAACTTCATAGTACCTATAGGGAGATCATATCGGGTTAGAGTACTTAGTGCACGAGAAATAATTGATACTGATAGTACCTAGAAAGGGGGGGTAAATTACATCTCTTGCTTCAAGGATATTCACACATGTCACACACTTATTTACTTGTGTCTATAGAGTAGATTTGCATGATTTAGTGATGCATCCATACTCCAAAAGGCATAGTCGAATATTGATAGAAGGATGGGAAATTAATAAGTAAAACTGGATGGCCCGAAGGACTACCTAATTTCTCACTTATTTACTTTCGTTTAATCTCTACTGCTTGTTTATTTTAATTATTTTTTTAATTATTAGTTTATTGGTTACTGAATCACCACAACTATATTGCCATATTAGTCTTAATAAGTTAGATTATAATTAAATTGATAATAATACGTCCTTTGGGTTTGATAATCACTTAGTCACTTATGAAAGCTACAATAGCATCCTTAACACTTGGGGATTAATATTGTATGTCGAGAAAACGCTCATCACACCTCTCTTGCTTTATCTAGAAAAAATATTTTTGACTTTGTAAATGTTATCTTAACTAGGGTTGTGATAGGAAGGCGTCGCACATATTTCAGTATACCATTCATGCACTCTGAAATATTCGTCATTATTATACCAAATCGACAGCCTTCATCATGAGATAACGTCCATTTAAACACATCAATCTTAGCCAGATAATCTTAAGCTCCATGATTCTTTCAAATTTTCTTTTACTCAAAGTAACCCCTACATTGTAACATAAATCTTTCAATTTCACACTCTTAAATTTAATGTTAAAATTAGAAGTGACATGTCTCAGGCTGTAACGATGTACACCCATCGGTGGGTGAAATTCTTTGATATAATCCACTGCCTTTAATATGCTCTTATGTCTGTCTGAAATTATATACAAACCCTTAACACCACGGACAACATGCTTAGTTAATAAATTAAGAAATCATCTCCATGATTTGAAGTTCTCATCATCGACGATTGCATATGCTAAAGGCATAACTATCCGCATCAAGCCCGATTGCGATCAACAACTTATGTTTATACTTAGTGAATAGGTGTGTACCGTTAACTCTAATGACCTTACGACAATGTTTAAAGATTTTAATGCAAGGTCCAAATGCCCAGAAAACATAGCCTAATGTGTAGACGTCTTGTTTGTCACAAGCCTTGTGCGACCACTCCACAATTGTCCCAGGATTTTATTTTTGTAAAGCTCCCATTTACTTAAGCAAATAACAGCATGATCTCTCCAAGTTCCATAAACATTCTCTCTAGTACGCTTTAATAAGTGTCATGCTATATGATATGAGACATCATAATTATACTCCTGATACATAAGTTCTTTTACAACCTTGATCTCTAATGCTAAATTAATCTTGACCAAGCTCATTAGAGAGTTAACAATTTGAATTCTACCCAAATTTTTATAACTTTTGGATACTGCATTCATAAGACAATTGTGTGGCGGTCCTAACTTTGTGATTATCTATAAAATATATTTTTGGATTAAATTTTCCGAACATACCAATTGCATTGATGCGGCGACATGTTGTCATCTCTATTCTCCCCATTTTTCGTGATACATTCAACCTTCCACAATGTGGGGGAACTCTCCACAACTTTGAACTCACGTCTAACATGCTTTATTGAATAATCTTTTACAACAGACTGAACATGTTCTTTTTCTTTGAACATCATTCCTCTTTTCAACTCTCGTATGTCAAAATCATATACTGTAGCACCTTCGGATAAATCAACTGAATCCATATGTACATGTATAAGAGATTCATCAAAAAAAGGTACTTCTGATAAGTTAGGATGTGGTCGTACAAGTTCTACAATTGCATGACCCACATCTTCTTTATCAAACAAATCATCGTTTTCTGAGTCATCATCACTTGGTTCAGAGTACGGAGTTTCTTCTATACCATAATGATCAGAGGTCAAGTACGGAGACTCGATGAATTTTCATTAGAATTTTCATCTTCACACGAAACATTATTGACGCTCAAATAAGGTGACCCACCATGCATATTCGCTTCACGTAATGTGGGCATTTCTAAGTCACCAACAATATATGATGCATATTATGCCATCTCATTGCCAAGTTCATTATGTGGTGCTAGTAACAACTTTTCTGCTTCAACTGTTAACTCAATGGATCTTAAACCATTACTTGAATAAAAAAAGAAACGAGTTGCCATTGTTTATTGAACCACTTGTGAGGTGCGATTGCATGTGTATCTAGTGGACACCCTTCAGCGAATATTCATTCAGATCTAATCCAGTCATTTGAGACAACAATATTTGTAGACTATGCATTTCAATTCTACGATCAACTGTATTCGCTCCAATCATTACTCCATCAAATAGCACAATAATAGCAATTGGATTTGAACTTGCCATAACCCTAAAGATATTGATCGGTTATTAGAACTTTATGTTAATTTAAACACACAAATATATAACTATAATATTATAATATATATTAATAAATTATTTAATAAATGCATTAATCAATAGATTAAATACACAAAAATATTTATTAATTTAATAATATATAGTAATTAATTAAATAAATTTAAAATAATAAATAGAAAATTTAATTCATATAATTTGGAATTATAAGTTTAAGTTGATAAACTCATCATAAAAAATATAAATTTTAATAGTTCATTTTAAAAAAATGGCACCGGCTATGACTTTAAAAAAAAGACACTTTTTTAAAAATATAATAATTAATTTTTAAATTAATATAAATATTAATGATTTGATTTGACTAATAAAATTAAATTAAACATAAAAATAAAAACAATGTAAAAAATTATTATATTAATAATTTAACAAAAAATTATAGACAATATTTATCGAAATATAATAGTTTAAAATAAAATTTATAAAAAAATATTTAACATAGATCAATCGGCCACAAAATTGAATAAGTATTTTATCAAGCAAATCAAAGCTCGAAATCTGATCGGAGCAGTTCACAACTTATACTAATTTAAATTATTTTGATTTTTTAATTATTATTATTATTAAATTTAGTAGTTTATTTAGTGTATTTTACACTATTGTGTGATGACACTTAAAAAACGTATTCATAATACTTATTAATACACTAGAATAGAATACATTTTATAAAAATGTTACAATCCACTACTAGAAAAATCACTTATTACTACAACTTTTTTTTAATGCCATTATAACTCTACTATTAATATATTCGGTTATTAAAAGTCTATAAATAAACTTTTAATACACTATTTGATAAATATATTGTAATATTTATCAAATAACACATTAATAGTAGTGTAGTAATAGTTTTTCTTCTAATAATTAATTCAATACATATAGTCACTACTATAAATTTAGCCTTTTATGACATTAATAATTAATTCAATACATATAGTCACTATAGAAATTTAGCATTTCATGACATTTTCAAATGTCATATTAGAATCATTAATAATACATTTATTCTATTATGATATTTCCATAAAATGTCATCTATTCCAATGTATTAATAGGTTATAAGATATTAATACATTTTTAAATGTCATTATATAGTAATTTAAACTACACTTAATTAACCATTAATTAAATATTATTAAAAATAAATTAATTAATTTCGTATGAATACCATTAATTAATGTAATAATAAAAAATTAATTCGATGTTAGGCTCCGCATTCGAACCTGTGCTGCAGGAGCTTAACTAGTAGCCATATCCAATTAATCCAGGAGAAAAACTTGTATAATTTTTTTTAAATTATTTTTTATTAACATTTTACCTTTGTTTACTTTTAATATAAGATTAATAGTTAAATTAATACATAAATTTTATAATTTAAATTAAAATTAATTGATTGTATTTCAAATTATATTTACTTTTATGCATTATAACATGATCTGTTACTATTTCGTGTTATTTTTATCTTTACTATTAAATATTTTTTAATTAATATAATTTTTTCAATTAAAATAATTTACATATATGTTTAATTTAATTATGTTATTTCAAATTATATTTACTTTTATGCATTATAACATGATCTGTTACTATTTCATGTTATTTTTATCTTTACTATTAAATATTTTTTTAATTAATATAATTTTTTCAATTAAAATAATTTACATATATGTTTAATTTAATTATGTTATTATTATTAAAAGTAATTTTAATATTCATACTTTCAATATATATACTTCATTTAATTTTTATGATTAATAGAAAAATTATTTTTTTAATTTTTTATTGTTACATAATATAAATAAAATTCATTAAGTAAAATTATATCCATCTATTTTATCATATAATAAATTTTATATGTTTTATAAATTTTTCTAGTAGTGATCTATTATTAATAGTTTATAAATTATATTTATCAATGTCATTAAAGCTTTTCCAGTATTGATATTACTATAATTATTCCGACATTAATACATATAAATATCATAAAAGATATAGAGTAGTGATTCAAAAACAACATCTATCTATAATAAATATTTGCTTTAATTTTGACCAACTTTGACTAAATTCAATTTTAATCTTGGCCATTAATTAATCAAAACTCAATCTTGACCATTGATAATTTCTTTATCATTAGTTTTAAAATTTAGTTCCTTTATATTAATTTTAACCAAATTTAAATAGACTTTTATAGGAAATTTATTTACCCAATTTCAAACCTTATGCTCAATTCATCTTAACAACCTCCAAGATCCATGTCGAGATTGAGCCTCCCAGATCCACGTCGAGATTGAGATCAAAGGTCAGTTCATCGTCGGCGCTGAAAAGTCATTGCACGGTCGGAGAAGCTCAGCCCTCTACTCCCTGTGATCTCCGACGACGGATACGACAACATTTCGGTGTTTGGTTCAAAGCTAAACTATTTTTTCATTCGAAATTAGTTAATATCCCTCACTCATATGCGTTCCACGACTGTGCCAATCAACCCAAAAAATAAGAACGGTTATTCAAATGTTCGTTGGATGTCGACTTTGTGGGAATCAGATCGATTGAATTGTTCGAATCATCTGCAAGTATTCATCTGAGTCTGAAGCTTTTGTGTACTGTTGTTGGGTATTGATTTTCACTCTTGACGTTTTAGTTTAAACACTATATATTTTTTTGTTAATGGCGATTGAATGTAGGTTAATTATTGGTTATTATAAGTTGTTAATTTGGTTTTGTGATTGGTGGAACATTGGTTTAGATGTTGATCTGGAAAGATTATTGGAAGAAACAAAGAAATTATCTTAATATTAGGGTTTCGTGGCCACAGATTCAATGTGGCAGCGTCGATGCTCGCAGCCTTGGAGGTAGTTTTGGAATCTGTTGCCTTCAATCAGCGTCTTCGTCACTTCAGCTCTAAAAATGGTCAAGTTTCCAATGCCTTCAAATTGGGATTGCTAAAATGTAAGATTTTTATTCATCGATGTAATGAAATTATCATTAAATATCAGAGGAAACTCAATTTTCAAACTCTAATATCATTCTCATTTCTCCTCTTCACCTCTAAAACCTGCTTCTCTCTTCCTTTGTAGCAATTTTCAAACTTCCAGTGAGCGAATTGAAGTCATTCCAGACCTTCAAAGGATTGCAACACCTTGCAAAAGTATGTTCGCCTTTTGACAAATCTTTCCTTTTTTTTCCACTTCAAATCTCTTTGGATATACTTATTTATTCAAAATTGAATTCAAGATTTTATATCTGAAGATGAAAGACTGTTACCATTGGTACTTGGCTGAGTTCAAAATTGGTGCGGAAAGAAAAGAGGTTGCTAAGAGCACTCTTACTGCCTACAAGGTTGCTCAGGTTTTTATTACTTTTTCTACACTATTTTATGTGACTATGATAAAATTTTAGATCATGAATATTTCTTTTAAGTGATACTACCTCCAGGTTATTCTTAATAAGTAAATACATATATTTGTCATTTATAGGGTGTTCTTAACTGATTTCGGGGGTGTTACACTTTGTTTAGAAGTTGTACACTCTTCACGGGTTTTAAAATGATTTCGGAGGAGGTAAATCAATTATTATCCATTAATTAATTTATTTTTATTTTTGCAGTTCTACTCTCAAAGTTTTTAGCTTTAAGAAGTAATTTTTGCTATTTTTAAGCAATTCTATATGACCCATATTAGGTCTAGAGTACTTTTCACTTCTCAATTGACAAATCTATTTGTATTTTTCACATGTAAATTTTTTTTGTTTTAAATTTTGCGCATTGCATTTTTTATTATCGTTTAGTTCAAACAATGTGAAAATACAATTTATTGTGAAGATTATTCACATATTGTGGTAACTTAACATTTTCCTAAGGTAATATCATTTCGTGTTTTGTTGTATTCAATAAATTATTGGGTTTAAAAAATATTGTACTATTTGTGTGTGTGTGTAAAATTAAAGATTCTCATTGATTTAGAAGTTAGAACTTGGGATGAAGAATAATATACAACTGGTAGGAACTTTATTTTGACTCTTCAAAATAATATGTGACGCCATCTGATGTATGCTGCTGAATTCTTCTGGATAAAAGGAGTTTCCCTTCAATTTGTGGATATCAGTTTTTTAGTAGTTTTATTAGCTTAAAAATTTTTTTAATCCTTTCAGCCACAACAAGTGTTGGTTGTTTCTAATTTAATTTCTTGAGAGTAGAACTAGCATATATATTTTAAATTATGTGGCTTTCTTTAATTTAGATTTTACTGATTTCAAAGTCATTAAGATTTTATACATGTTTATTGGAGGGTTTAATTTATGAGTTTATTATATCTTAGTTAGTTTAGAGTTATCTATTTTTGAGCCAACTAGATATTTTGCTACTTTGGAGTTATCTATTCTTAAAATATGCAACATTTGATTCTATATCCTGTGTTGAATAATTCTTGAATGCCCTTTGCTGGAAATTCTTAACAAGTCAATGAATTCACGTACTAGATTATTGAATTTTCAGCTATGATTAAAGTTTCTTATAAAGTGCGCCGCGTGCATGCAGCATGATATTAGAGTTGGAAGAATCAAGGTAACACTTCTTTAGCAAATTTCTATAATAAATTACTATAGCATTTCTTATTTTAATACAAAAATATATTAAAAGTAAACTGGGTTACTACTCACTTTATTTAATTATACTAGCTGATATTTTTGGTGGCGGCTTTGAGTTTACTGCACCCGTTTCTGCCTCCAAGGCCATTAGTGACATAGCCGTCGCGCGATAAAGGTGGGTCTTTACGCTCTCTACTCCAAATACCTCTCACTATTATAGTCTAATAATAATTTAATGATTTCAGTGAATAAGTAAATCTCTAATATATAGATTGACAAATTTTTGCGCATACAAATTGACCGCTGTCGGAACTCCTGCTAAAAACAACGATATAAATCCATATGAGGTGATTTTACGGTCTACTTTTTATTTGCTGCTAAATTGTAATATTTTATGCTTTCTTCGTGAATATCTGCTTAACTTAATTTTACAAGTTCTTGGTTTGAACCCTATTGACGGATTTGATACGGTCAAAACGACTTATGCAAAAAAGCGTATAGATACTGAGAAGAAGGCGATGATACTACCGTAGTTTAAATATGATGATTATAATCTTCTTTACATTTTACTATTATGTGTTGCTATGCAAAAATATTTTGTGCTGAAGTTTGCTAATTTTTTTCTTTTACATGTGCTATTGTTAGTTTGAAAAGGCATACGACTAATAATAATGTCTCATATAATGTAATAGAATCACAATGAGACATTTGGTTTTAAGGTATGTAATTTTCTTTCATTTTGATGGTCTGATCTAAGTATAATTAAAATTCAAAAGTTAATATTTTTTTTTCATTAGACTTTGATTTTAGGTTCATATGTATTTATGATACAAATACATCCAATCCTTTTATTCTTTGACTCAAAGATAGAATAATTTTTGACCCATTTTAAAGATAAATTTTGAATTTTGAACCAAGTTACTGAAGTCTAAGTGGACACAAAATGTCTGTACAAGTTGGCTTAGTAACAATAGAACATCGTCCGACAATCTTATGAGAATAACATTTTAATATGATTCAAGTATTATATATTACTGTATGGAATGAATTTATGAGTATACATTATATGTGTTGTAGGTAGTGCATGAAACAAGAATCAATGAATCAGAGGTGCAAGATAATTAAACAACTCTATAAATAATCTAAGGTGACCAGATCATAAATATTGTTAGTATATTATCTATAAATAATAGACCATCAATATTTTGCATATTGTTTTAACTTTGGATTTAGTTTTAGACGTGCTAAAAAAATATAATTTTTTAGCCTTATATGTATTAGTTTTAACAACTACTCATGGAGCAGTAAATTAATCACGTAATTATTACTTTATTTTATTCTTTATTGTTCAAGTTGTTTATGTCTTAAATAATATCTAACAAACAAACTAATGCACATTACTTTAATATATGACTCTGTTCGTTTTGTGTTCATTGTGCCTGGGTAATTAAAGTATACAACTAGCATCTCTTCGGACTTAATTATTAGAAATAAATGACACCGCTTCTTATACTACAACATAATTGTGTTTAGGTGGGAGTTTGTATTTCAAAGTTGTTTAATTATGTGTTTTTATTTTTGTATTTAGGTATAGTTACTAGATGAGGTTGCCAAGATCAATGGCCGATGGTGGCAATTAGGTATTTGGAAGTATCGAACTCATTAAAGCTTTGGCATTTAACCTGTTCAGTCTTGCAAGACTTGCTCTCATGTTTTCAACTAGCATCATACTCCAAATCTTGGTAAGTCTTTAACTACACAAACTTTAAGCTTTTTCTTCATTTTATGTCTTGAATTACTCCAAATCTTAGCATTTTATGTCTTGAATTACTGAGTATGCTTGAATTGCTGGCTTTTTTTTCACCATTACAATATTGATTACATTGGGGCAAAAAAATTTATAAATATGAGAATTCCCTATTACAATATGGGATCTTCCCACGCACGCAGTAATCGATGTCATTTGGCCATGATATTCGATTTCATGTATGTAATGAACTATTTTTTATTCTATTTTTTATTTTTTATTTTTTAACTTGGTGTTCCTTGGGTTGAATTCTTTTGCTACAACCATTAGCATTAGTGAAAGGAAATATGATGTAGATAACTCTTTTATTATTATTATTATTATTATTATTATTATTATTATTATTATTATTATTCCTATTTTCAAGAATTTATTATGGAATTAGAATTTTCATTAGTTTTGTTGCTACCATTTGCATTAGTGAAACGAAATATACTTTAAATTATTTGTATATACTTGAGTTTTTGGATCACTCTTTCTTTTAATGTTGTAACTTCTATTTTTTATTATTTATTGCTTTGAGAGAAGTAGGCCAACTAAAATTTTACAATAGCAATCGCAGTGAACACCATTTTTTGTGGTATACAAAATCATATATTATATTTTTTGAATTATTTTGTGTCTTTAAATATTTTAGTTTTCATTTCAAAGAAAATCTAAATGCTATTTGTCCCAAACTTTTTCCAGCTAAATGCTCATTTCCTTTTTAGTAACTATTGTGTATATATTTTCAATGTCTATTAATATATTTAAACACAATCGATTTTTATACAAGTGATTTAGTTTGTTAATCTATTAAATTGAAAAATATTAAAAGACCACAAAACACTTCTCTTTACACCATTGAGGTTTTTTTGTGTGTGCATTTTGATCTAAGGTTATGGATATTTTTTAATTGCACCACAGTACTGATGGGGTTGAATTGTAAGTCTATAACTATTTTGAAATTTTATTTTAGCTTCATAGAATCCTTTTAATGGAATTTTATTAGCTATTCCAACTCTTTGAGGAGGTGATTCAGGATATAACATAGCCTTGTAGCTGTAAATGATCCTATAATTGGTAAGATTTATTCTATTTACATCTTATTTTAACTACAAGGATTTTTTTCTAATGTTTGATGCACCATGTTCATATAATATTGAGAAAAATAATCTTTTCTTGTGAGCTATGTGTGTATTTGGTATTGCTGTGTATAATTATAATTGTGGTATGTGATGCTTAAATTGATTTATTCTTGTAGTTTATATTTGCTTGTGACCTTTAATTATTTGTGTTGAGCATTGTTGTACATGAATATTTGCTTAAACCATTTACATATTAGTACGCGTGTCTAGATACATCTTTTGATTTACATTTATATAGCTTGTGCTCCAAGGACATTGTAGCATGCTGCCTCAAATAATTTTGCTGAAATTTAGACTTTTTACATCCTTTGATGTTGCTTCTATTCTTTCAGGGATGGTGGTTTCATATCACTGGAAATTTTAATATACTTGACAAATGAATTTTCTTGTATATTTACTCTATATGTTCCATCAGAATGCATCTCAAATTATTTTGTTGGTAGGATCTAATTTTCAAATCATGACAGAAGACTGATTACATGCCTCTCTTTTCATGGTAGGATCAATTAGGGAATGCTTGATTAATTCAAAGCTACCGATTGCAGTAATAGTGGGTCTTTCCTTAGGTGAGTGAAATATAGTAATGACGGAATTCATCTACAATTAAGCTATTAACCTATATTTTATGGGCTGACATCTTTTCTTAGGTAGATAATGGAATTAGGGTTGTTTTCCTAGACATTTTAGAAGATAATATGCTTACTCATATATTTTATCACAAAATTGAAAAAGTGAATGGCTCTGCAAGAGTAAACCTAGGAGCAAAATAAGTTATTGCAAGTATTTAGGTAATTTAGCGTTGGGTTGTGGGCTATAACTTTGCTTTGTGGGTCTGAATTTGATGTTTATTATGACTATTATTGAGGTGATATAATGGATTTTGGATACTAAAAACCTATTTAGTTGTGAATTTATGGACAATCCTTTTTCATGTAGTGGCAACTGTCAACATGATATGAAAAGTCAAAAAGTTGTCAACATGTTAGAATGATTTCTAATGTAGGATGTTTGTGAAATTCAGAAAGGAAGCCAGACAGGTCAGGGTTAACTCTACTATAGCATAAAGCATGGATGATGTAGAAATGGTGTTTGTTGCAGCTGATGTGCAGCTGAATGAGGAGGCATTAAAAATGTGATTGGTAGCTATCAAATTGTTTTGGTTGATAAAAGCATGAACAAGCACATTTATGTTGCTAGAAGTTACAATGTATTAAAAAAATCAGTCCTCCCAGATTTGTCGGTTGTAAGTTTATGTTAAGAATTAAAGGTTTGATGTTTGTTCTTACAGTTTGCTCGCATGTATCTATTGGATCAAAAATATTTGGGGGGCTCTAATAGTGTCAGTGGTAAGTGATGATAGATTTAGCAAGGTTATATCTAATTTTGATTACTCCAATCGTGCCAATGGTAACTTATATATTATTTTGTAAAATAAAATGGTAATGTTTCCTAATCCATTTTGTAAGGATGTGTTTGAGTGTCATAAAATAAGTAAAATTATTTATTCAATTAAAAAATTATCACATAAAAAAACACAACAATAAAATACTTATATATTAATTTAAATACATTAATTTTAAGTTAGGTTATTTTAAGAAAAATAAATATAAAAATTATAATTATCTATATAGTACCCCTCTGTCTCGCCCAAATAGCATAATTTTACTATATTGGGCATCCCATCTAAATTGCACAATTTTCCTCTTTTAGTAAAAAGGGCCCACCAATGGCCCACCACTACCCATCACATCTCTCTAATACACCTACCTACTTTACATGAAATAATAATACTTCTTAATCTACGTACAAAAAGCAAATGGTGCACTTTGATCGGGACAGAGGGAGTACATTTTAAAAATTCATCTACTTAATCTTCTCACATTATTACATATAATAATTATTTGGAATTGAAGATTTTATACATAATAATTACATCGCATTACTCCATTAAGTAAACAGAAACATATAATTACACATAAATATTGTAAACAGAAATAATGCGATGGGTGATAGATATATTTGGAATATATATCTGGAAATATACATAATGCGAGAAGATTATTTGGGAAAAAAAGATTATAATGTGAGAAGATTAAGTAAACAGAAATATATATTTGGAATTATTGTTTACCTAATAATAATTTGGGGAGGGGGTTCTACTTAGTCTTTTTAGTGGAATAATGCGATGGAATTTACTTATATGATGGAATTTACTTACACGGGTACGGGTGATGGATATTTCTTTTTGGTAATGACTTTGATAACCCTTCGATCAACCTTTCTCTGTAGTTATATTTTCTTTCATTTTTATATTTTTGTGTTTCCTTTGTAGGTTCATATTCATCAATTATCTATCGATAAAGTTCGAACCAGTAAGTTTGGTAGAATATGTAAAATGTCAACATTCAAAAGCCATGTTGTAGGTACGGGTGATGGACATTTCTATTTGGTAATGACTTTGATAATCCTTCGACTCTGTAGTTATATTTTCTCTCATTTATATATTTTTTGTTTTCTTTGCCGGTCCATATTCATTGATTATCCATCGATAAAGTTTGAACCAGTAAGTTTTGTAGAATTTGTAAAATGTCAACTTTCAAAAGCTTTATTGTAGATACGGGTGATACGTGTACGGGTGATAGACATTTAGCTGAATACGGGTATATTTGTTTGGTAATGGCTTTGATAACCCTCCAATCACATTTTCTCTATAGTAAGTTTTGTGGAATTTGTATTTTTAATCTATTTTATAAATTGTATGTGTATCTTCTTTTTTCATTTATTATTTCTTTATTTTCTTGATAACAGAGAATGAGACATATTTCATGTTATGACTCATTTCAAAATACAATATAAAATTGTGTTTGGAGTGTAGGATTTTAGGGGTATTTTAGTTTTTTTCTTTTTTAATAAATAAAGGATAAATTATGTTAAGTGTGTTGTTAGGGGTGTTGTTTTTGTATTTAAAATACATATAGAAACAGTTAGTTATTTTGTCCTTTTTTTTCCAAAACAGTTCTGGTGAATATGTTTTAATACTGAGACTTACTTTAAATCCCTCTAATTTTATAATTTCATTTAAGTTTCAATGTACACAATTTTCCTTGATAGTTTAGTATCCAATGATCATAAATAAGAGTCAAAGACAGTCTTTGAACAATGTTGACCTATATTTTAAGAAGTCAATTTTTGCTAATGGTCAATTGTACGTCGCAGTTTCAAGAGTTACAGTGAACATAATGCTTTGTGATAAAAAAAATTTGAAAATAGTACATGTAAAAATGTATTGTTTAAGAAGGTTTTCAAAATTGTTTGTTTACCGAAAATATGTATATATAAATAAGGGTACGGTTGATCGATATTTACTAAATACATGTACGGGTAATTGATATTTATCTTTGGTAATTGATTTGTTAACCCTCTGATCACCCTTTCTCAGTAGTTATATTTTCTTTCATTTTTATATTTTTGTGTTTCTTTTACAGGATCACATTCATTGTTATTTATAGATAAAGTATGAATCAGTAAGTTTGGTAGAATTTGTAATATATCAACTTTTAAAAGTTATGTTGTAGATACGAATGATACGGATATGAGTGATGTATATTAAGCTAAATATGGGTACGGGTGATGGATATTTTTGTTCGGTAATATCTTTGATAACCCTTCGATCACCAATTCTCTCTAGTTATATTTTCTTTCATTTCTATGTTTTTTGTTTTTTTTGCAGTTCCATATTCATTGATTATTCACCTATAAAGTCTGAAAGAGTAAGTTTGATAGAATTTGTAAAATGTCAACTTTCAAAAGTTATGTTGTAGATACGAGTATATATGGGCGACTAATGAGCGTTTTCTCAATACACAAAATTAATCCTCAAGTATAAGGATATCAATTGTAGTCTCGATAGGCGACCAAGTGATTATCGAACCCTAGGGACGGATTATTATCAATTCAATTATATTCTAGTCAACGAAGATTATGTTGGCAAATTTGATTTGGTTTTGCTATGAAACTAAATAACATATAATTAAAATAGCAAGATAAATAAATAAACAACAATGAAAATTCGGTTGTGATCAACTAAGTAATGGAGTAGTTCTTCAGGTAATCCAGTTTTATTCGTTAATTTCCTTTCCACGTGTTAATGTCCGACTCTACCTTGTGATTTATGGATGCATCACTAAACCATGCAAGCATACTCTATAGACACAAGTACGCAAGCGTATGACACGTGTGAATACCCTTGGAGCAAGACGTATACTTCACCCCTCTTTCTAGGTACTATCATAATCAATTATTTCCCGTGCACTTAGTACTCTAACCCGATTTGATCTCCCTTTTTAGGTACTATAAAGTAATACTCTTTATCCTACTTATTAACCTGAATATGGTTCAATTAATAAGTATCTATATAAAATAGTTCAAATAAGACTTCGGAATTCCTTCACTTAGGATTATAACATATGATTCTGCTCAATAGTGAACGTATTCAATCAATAACCAAGAGATGTATTCAGACTCTACATAATAGTTAATGATGCACAAAACGACTTTGAGTATGAATTGAAAAAGCACAATCTTATATAAAATAAACTACAAGTAGTATTGTACGGAGTTTACACATGGAAATTCGATTAACTCATAAAACTTTCATAACCCTAGAACTACCAATGTGGTTCTAGCCCATGATTGATCTAGGAACAATCATGGCTAGTTGGTATGGTCTTACTTGACTCGCCAGACGAACCTCTCTCACGACCCCTTCGGATGATGGTAGGGTTTGGTGGATGAAGGAAGATGTGTGTTGTCTTGTGTTGTGTTGTGTCTCTTTTCCTCCTGCAAAAGTTCTTCCTTTATACTCATAGGACCTCCTTATGGGCTTAGGATGAGCCTTTGCTTGAAGCATACGTCAAATTTGATAAAAGACATCCGAAATTACCACAAATAGCATCAGCAACACGACGTTTGACCAAGGCATACTAGTCGAACAAGGAGCTACTAGTCGAGCAAGCTCTCTGGATGATTTTGGCATTCTGTTTGACAAAACTGCTCTTGCTCGACCACATTAATGCTTGATCGAGCAAGCCATTCAAGTCGAATGAGCTCACTGTAAGTTTTGTCCACTTTGTACGACTTCTTCTCATCTGCTCGACCAAGCCGATATTGGTCGAGCAATACCTCCACGTCGAGCTACTTCTTTAGATGGGGTTTCAGCAATCTGCTCGACTTGTCACCCTCTGTTCGACCAAACTGATATTGGTCGAACAGGCTATCTTGGTTGAACAATACTCTAATCTCGCCTCTAAAATTGTGTCTTTCAATTCCGAGCCTTTTTCACCTGTTTTCCTATACAAATATGCTCAAATAGCCCATTGTACCCTCTAATTCGTGACTTTTCCCATAAACGTACTGATTCGTCTCAATAAAAGATTAAATCATACTCCAGTTACATGCAAATCAGAGCCCAAAACATGTGAATTTACACTCTCATCAAACCCCCTTCTGAAGAATCACACAATAATTTTCAAGGCATCAATTCCACACCTTCAGCAAACTTGACCAGTTTTGGCAATGGTGGAGCAGTGCAAGATTTATGTTGGTATCCTGACTCAGGTGCTACTAATCATGTTACGTATGAGGGGAATCTTAACATGGCTTCTGAATATCATGGAACAGACAAGGTGCTAGCAGCTAATGGTTCAGGTATGTCAATTTCTCATTTAGGAAAATCTTTAGTTTCTTCACCACAAACACAATATCATTCTCGTGACTTCTTGCTTAATGAACTTTTATATGTCCCACAAATTTCTAAAAATCTTCTCAGTGTATCAAAATTTGCATCTGATAATAACGTCTTCTTCGAATTCCATCTTAATCATTATATTGTGAAAGATCAGGTAACAAAGCAGGTGCTTCTACAAGGGAATGTTAGAAGAGAACTTTACTCTTTTGCTCGTTTACAACAATAGTTCACCTATCACCCGTCAATCTTTTCAACCTTCAAGAATTAGAAAACCTACAGCTTTTAGTTATGTTAGATCATAAAATAAGGCTAGCTTAGATCTGTGGCACTCTAGGTTAGGCCATGCCTCTTATGACATTGTCAAAAAGGTTCTCTCAAGTTGTAATATCTCGTTTTCTATGAATGAGACTTCTACCTTGTGTTTATCTTGTATGCAAGCTAAATCACATAAGCTTCCCTTTCCAATTCTTTCAAACTCAAAGTATGAACTCTTGGAATTGATACACAGTGATACATGGGGCCCTTCACCAATATAATCAGTGAATGGTTACATGTATTATGTTACCTTCATAGATCATGCTTCTAGGTTCACTTGGCTTTATCTTTTGAAAACAAAATCAAACACTACAAATGCCTTCATTCATTTCAAAAACCTTGTAGAAAATCAATTCAACAAAAAAATAAAGATATTGCAGAGTGATGGTGGGACTGAATACAAACCTCTTAGCCAATTTTTTTTGCAAAATGGAATTGAACACAGATTATCTTGTCCCTACACTCCTGAGCAAAACAGGTTGGCAGAAAGAAAATATAGACATGTTATTGAAGTTGGTCTCTCTCTTCTTTCCCAGTCCAATGTCCCATCTATTCATTGGGATGATGCTTTCACATCTACAACATATCTCATAAATAGAACATCCTCAAAACCATTGAATTATAAAAGCCCTCTTGAAGCCCTCACAACAAAGAAATCAGATTATTCATTTTTGAAAGTTTTTAGATGCCTTTTTACCCTCATCTCAGACCATACAATAAACATAAATTACTCTTTCGAAGTGAACTTGGAGTTTTTATCGGTTACATCTCTTAGTACAAAGGTTACAAATTTCTTCTACCTAATAAAAAGGTTATTGTTTCTAGGCATGTAGTCTTCGATGAAGGCAGCTTTCCTTTTTTTGTTCAAAATTTACCACCCCAACAAGCACCTACTAAAATAGTCACGTCTCCCTTCCTACATGTTCATCCTAATATGGCTTCTCCTGTTGACAAAATCCCAAACACTACTCAAGTCTCAGATTCACCATTACATAACTCTTCCCATTCTCATTCTTCACAAACCTTTTCCACACCTCATCACTCTCCATATCATACTGATATTAGTGGTGATTTTACTAATGATTTATCTAATGTGAGAAATGAACTACCTGTTGCTATTAACTCTATGCCCCAGACATCTGTTGCAGGTTTTACGCACCCTATGGTGACTAGAGCAAAGACAGGGATTTACAAGCCAAAAGTTTATCAGTAACTTAGAATTGCAGAGGCTAAAGTATAGCCTCAAAATTTCAGGGAGGCTGTTCAAGTAAAAGAATGGAGGGAAGCAATGGAGAAAGAATACATTACTTTGCTAAAAAACAATACTTGGAGTCTTACTACACTTCCACCGGACAAAAAATCGATTGATTGTAAGTGGGTGTATAAGTTGAAGACCAATTCTGATGGTTCAATTGCAAGGCATGAAGCTAGACTCGTAGCTAAAGGATATAGTCAAATGCCTGGCCTTGATTTTACAGAAACGTTCAGTTCTGTTATTAAACCAGCAACCATAGGTGTGATAGTCACTGTTGCCTTAACTAAAAATTGGGTTATCAGGCAGATTGATGTAGATAATGCATTCCTAAATGGAGATCTTGACACAGAACTTTATATGGAACAACCACAAGGATTCGAAAAATAGGGGAAACAGCTTGAATGCAAGCTCAACAAATCCTTGTATGGGCTCAAACAAGCATCGAGGGCATGGTCATCTAAACTTGGTGGAACACTTGAATCTTTTGGATTTAGACCTTCTAAATCAGATGCAGCTTTGCATTAGAAATAATGCACAATCTTGCACACAAGTGATGACTTATGTTGATGACATTTTTATAACAGGTAGTAACTCTTGGGAGATTGAAGAATTGATTTCAAGCTTGAATGCAGTTTTCTCACTGAAAGATCTTGGAAAAATTAACTATTTTCTTAGGATTGATTTCACTAACGCTGGTGAATATATGTTTCTGAAGCAATCTAAATACATACAGGAAATTCTGATAAAGGCTAACATGAAGGATGCAAAAGGTCAAAATACACCCATGGTGACTAGTCCAATATTGTCCAAGCATGGTGGGCAACCATTGGAAGATGAATACCTTTATAGGAAAATTGTTGGAACTCTACAATATGAAACAATCACAAGACCAGACATATCTTACAGTGTGAACAAGGTAAGTTAATACATGCATTCACCTCTAGAGAAACATTGGAAGATTGTTAAACAAATCTTAAGATATTTAGCTGGAACTTTGGACTACGGATTGAAATTTAGCAAGAATTCTTTGATTTGGGCATCTGATTTGGATGACAGAACATCCACCACTGGTTTTTGCATATATTTGGGAAACAACTTGGTTTCCTAGAGTTCAAAGAAGCAAGAAATTGTTTCAAGAAATAGTACAGAGGCAGAATACAGGGCGCTTTCTACTGCCACATGTGACGTGGTTTAGCTACAATATTTGCTTGATGAGTTATGAGAGTGAAAATAAGCGTGTTTTAATATCCAATTTAAAACCTTTTTTATTGATATTGTAGTCTTATATAAGCACAAATGTCTTATATTCGATATATGTGAGAATCATATGCACTTGAGGTGTTTTATTGTGTTTTAGGTGGAAAAAGGATGAAAAGTGCAAAGTTGGAGAAAATGTGCAATTTGTGCAAGAATGCTGAAAACGCACATCCAATTTTTATAATTATTCTGTATTGTTGTGGAGTTCGAAACTATTGGTGTGATATATGATTGAAAGTCACTGAAGAGAGGGTCGTTTTGGCGTAAAGAACACCATCATTGAAGTCCGGACGAGGAAGTTATGAGCAAAGTGGTGACGCCGCGCGAGCTGTGCCGAACAGAATTGCAGTGCTACTTTCCATGGCCTGTTACATATTCAATTCTTGTAGTTTTTGTGATTTCTTTATATGGATAGAAATCCAAGGAAGAGAGGATCGCGTGAGCGCAAAAATCACTCAATTCGGAGGTCGGATGTGAAAGTTATACGCGAAACGGAGAGACTACACAAATCGGTTCGACCTGCTTGAGGTCGAACCGAGGTCGAACCATGCACCTGGGACTTCCAGTAGGTGGGTTCGACCTGTGGTTCGACCTGTGGTCAATGGTTCGACCTGTTTGCCGAGGTCGAACCATCGTGTGGAAACTTACCAAATCGGTATTTTCGAGGCCTAAACGCGTGTGATCACTTGAAAAGCCCATTCCAAACCTAGGAGACGTGATTACAAGTATAAAAGGAGGTCTATACAGCCCCGAAAGGAGGAGGAACACAACACAATACAAGAGAGGAGAAGAGAGGCCACAACATACAACACTCCACAAGGGGGGATCACCCCCCAACCATCATCCTTTTCTCCATCCATCTATCACTTTGAAGATTCGTTTGTGGAATCAAGAGGAGAACTAAGAGGAGAATTCAAGAGCGAGAAGGACGCGATGACGCCACATCTAGGGTTTATTCATTTCCTAATTTATCTTGTATTTTTTCGGACATCCGGGTAAGATCTATCCAACACCCATGATTGTTCTTCGCAACATCATGGGCTAGAGCCTTTTTGGTAGAACTAGGATTGTGAAGGTTTTATCTAGTTAATTGAACTTCCATGTGTACACTCCGTACAACACTACTTGTGGATTTATTTTATATATGATTGTGCTTTCTTAATCCATACTCACGGTCATTTTGTGCATTATTAACTGTTATGTAGAGTCTGAATACATATCTTGGTTATTGATTGAGTGCGTTCACTGCTGAGCAGGATTCCATGTTATGATTCTAAGTGAGGGGACTCCGAAGCTTCATTAGAACTATCATATATGAATACTTATTAATTGAATTAAATTCGGGTTAATAAGTAGGATAAAGAAGATAATTTCATAGTACCTATAAAGGGAGATCATATCGGGTTAGAGTACCAATCCTAGGGGGAAATAATTGATACTGATAGTACCTAGAAAGGGGGGTGAAATTATATCTCTTGCTCAAGGTTATTCACACATGTTACACGCATGTTTACTTGTGTCTATAGAGTAGATATGCATGATTTAGTGATGCGTCCATATTCCACAAGGCAGAGTCGGACATTGACACATGGAATGAAGTTAATGAGTAAAACTGGATTATCCTAGAGCTATCTATTCTCCTACTTGATCCACTTTCGTATTCTTCGAGTGGTACTTTATTTTATTTGTTATTTTAATTATTTGTTTAGTAGTTGTTAATTAAATCCATCAAATCTTATTACCTTGTCTTAGTTAATTTAGATAATAATTAAATTAATAATACGCCGTCCCTTGGGTTCGATATTCACTTGGTCACCTTTCGAGACTACAATTGATATCCTTCATACTTGGGGATTAATTGTGTGTTGAGAAAATGCGCATCAAGTTCTTGGCGCCGTTGCCGAGGACGGCTGTTATTATTGATTTTATTATTTCTAGTTTGATTAAGATATTTTTTTTTCTTTTATTTGTGATTATTTATTTCTATCTAACCTTGAATTTTTCCGAGTTACTTGTGCGCTTGAAAAAAGGAGAGGAAGGAAAGGAGCAAATAACACATTGAGCTGAACATGGCCGAGCAAGGCATAATCCGGATAATGTTTCTATTCATGAAATTTTCACGAACCTTGGGAATGTCAACATGGGATTGATAGGAGCAAGGGGGGAAGATGATGATTTCGAGATACATCCCGCTCTTATTAACATGGTAGAGAAGAATCCCTTTTTTGGAGGTTGTTTTGAAGATCCATATCAGCATCTCCGAAGATTTCTTGGTTATGCAAACACTCAAAAGGGCAGTGGAGCGAATGATAATGCTAGGCGGATCGCCTTATTCAAGTTCTCTTTAATTAATAAGGCGGAAGCTTGGTATGAGACTCTTGATGCCACAGATTGCACTACATGGGACCAACTGCAGCAGAAGTTCTTGGAGAGATACATGCCACCCTCAAGGATCTTAAGGATGAGGCAAGAGATCACCCAATTTGTTATGAATCAGGGTGAGAAATTTGATGAGGTGTGGGATAGGTTTAAAGACATGCTCAGGAGGTGTCCACAGCATGGAATGTCTAAGGCTGAATACATAAGCATCTTCTACTATGGATTGGATTGTGAGTCGCGTGTTTTTATTGATGCATCATCAGGAGGAGAACTGTTATCAAAGACATCACGTGAAGCAGAAAAGTTATTTGAAGACATCTCTATGAATTTACGTGACTGGCCAGTAGAGAGAGATAGAGGATCATATGTACTTGGCAAGGTGGCGCAGGTTGAATATCAAGTGAAGTCGAATAGGGATGATGAGATCGTCTCTACTCTAGCTAATATCAACAAGCTACTAGAGTCCCAGCAGAGGCAGATTACAGAGTTGACACTAAGGGGGCCTAGTATGAAACGGCACGAAGTAAAGAGTGTTGAAGATACCTTCAATCGATACATGGCTGAGAACGATGCAAGGGTTGACCACATCGAAGCTAGAATGAATGTTGATCGTGCAGATTTGTCTAAGCAGTTGAAGGAGCTTACCTTGATGATGGGGCAGATGACCACGAACGTGAATCAATTGACACAAAAATTGGAAGATAAAGCCATCACGTTAAGGTCGGGAACACAGTACGAGGGACCAATGATGCCGAAAACAAAATCAGACATGACAAGGAGCCAGTTCGACTTCGGTTCGACCAACCATACAGGTCGAACCGAGAAGGGAAGGTCGAACTGGGCTTCTGAAAGTGTTCTAAGAGCAGTAGGCACTCGATTCGACCTGGGGGGTATTGATTCGACCAGGCCATCTGGTCGAACCCAGGTCGAACCACCCCATCTGGAGCACTCTGTTTTCATAAATTCTCGGTTCGGCCATGATTCTATCAGTTCGACCAGTCCATCAGGTCAAACCCAAGTCGAATCGGCGACCAAAAATCTTCTAGAAGACCGGTTTGACCACAGCCTTATTGGTTCGACCTGGATACCAAGTCGAACCCTGGTCGAACCGCATCAAGCGAAACACTCTGTTTCAGATCATCATCGGTTCAACCACGTCACTCATGGTTCGACCACACCTACTGGTCGAACCCAGGTTGAACCGAAGGCTAAAGACCATGCAGAGAGCAGATTTGACTTGGGGGAAAGTGGTTCGACCTGGTCACAAGGTCGAACCCAGGTCGAATCACATAATCAGAGAGAGAATCAAGTTTCAAAAGAGTGGTTCGACCACTACGTGCCTGGTTCGACCTATCGAACAGGTCGAACCCAGGTCAAACCCAAACTGAAAAATGAGAATGGACTTCCAGGAGCTTGGTTCGACCACTATGTACCTGGTTCGACCAGTACCCCTGGTCGAACCCAGGTCGAATCCTCTCAGAATGCACCCGTTTCTGTGCCAAATGCTCCGCATGATGTTGATGCTACTCCAGTACCATTACATGAGCAGAATACTGAGCTTACAATGGAGAAGAAGTGGGAAAGAGCAAAGAAGTTGAGAGCGGAGAAGCTTAGACTGCAGATGGATAATGAAGATGGGGTTTTCTCTCTTGATCATGCAATGAAGATGCCCATGGAGACTCAATCGTGCAAGAGCATTGATATGGTTTCTCACTTGTTTAATCTTGATTTTTCTAAGACAGGTGATTCTGAATTTAAGTGGAAGGTTGACAAGGAGGAGTCTAGACAGCCATGGGAGGAAGGAAATTTCAATGATCATATTTTTGTGACCAAGAAAGGTGAGGTGTTGAGTGTAGACAAGAAGAGGGAAAGAAAGTATTTGAAGGTGAGAATGCGAGAAGACCGTCCTCTACCGTCGTGACTCTATGATGTTAAACATGAGCGCCTGTTGGGGGTTTGCCCTTCCATTTTATTGCTTTATTTCTTTCGTGTGAGTAAGAAATTTTTATATTTAAGGTGCTTATTATTCGGCAATTACATCTTTGCAAACTTAGTTTCAACTTACGTTTTTACTAAGTTTGGGGGGGTGATGTACTTACCTCATTGAAGCACCAAGAATATAATATTTTCTTTGTAATGTTTGCTATGGGAGTTGATTTTTTGCGGTATATTGAAACTTTAATCAGTTTTGATGTGTTGATTTTTTGCAATTTGCCTAGTGTTCAGTGGTGTTTCTAGTGTGTGGAGTCGATTACATAGTCAATTAATTCTTTCTTATAGTTCTCCTATTTTATTATTTATGAATCCTGTGATGATGAGTTTGTTTGAGCTTTGATGATAGAAAAAGGTAAAAGAGTGGCAAGACGAGTTCTACATTGAGGCTTTGACTCGAGGAGCTCGTGCGTACGTTGAAGAAAAATTAGGTGCCCTCGTTTCCTTTTTCTAATTTTTATATGTGCTTTTAATTCATAGGAGTGGAAGGATTTTGTTTATGGTGGTGATCCATGTGATCTTATATTGTTAAAATTATCTTTGAAATTCATATGCGCTTGAAATTGATGAAGGAAGTGTACTTGAGTTATATTGTGATATGAAGTTCTATGTGTACTTGTGGGATATTACCTACCATGAAAAGTGCTCTGTTACTTGTTAAAAACCTATGTGAGATTTTGAGCCTCGTTGATCATGATACATAATCACATGATATTTTCTTTTCTGGTGAGTATCGTTCTTGTGTGTATTCTAGAACTTGCCTCTTGTCTTACTTGAAACTACATGTGTGTTAGATGATGGGAGATGATTTTAGGCCATCCTTGAATTTATGAGTCACTTAGCCAAATAATTCCCTACCAAATAATTATATATCCGTAGTTAGCCCCGTTGAGCCTAAAAGCCTTATTTCTTTGGCAACCTACGAAGATAGCCACTTTGATATCCTATTTGAGCCTTAAATTCCTATATTTAGTGGAGAATTAAATGCTGTCAAAGTGTGTTAATGGTGCTTGATAACAATTTGGGAAGGAATGAAATTGGTGTTGAAATTAATAGTGATGGATTATGATAATGCATCTAAGGAGAAGCATGGAGTAGTGCTTAAATCTAGTACTCTATGGAATCAAAAACCCTAGGGTAGTGCTTAAATTTAGTACCCTATGGAGGATGCGTGAGGTAGTGCCCGAAACTGGTACCTCGGGAAAAAAAGGATGTGCTTGAGAAAAGAAAAAGTATGTTGAGCTTGAAGGAAAGGAGAGAAAAGAAAATTAGAAGAGCATGAAGCTGGATAGCCTTAAAGTGTAAAAATCTGCAGTACATAAGATCTCCGATTTTAATTATCTACTAATTGAGTCACTTTATCCATATGTTTCCTACCCTTACCAAAGAGCCAACATTACATCCAAAAGAAAAGTCCTTTTTGATCCCATTGTCGAATCATACTTTTAGTGGTGAAGAGCTTGAGACGTTTGGCAAGCTTATGGTTACGCATGCACTTGAATTGAATCTGAGCGTAAACACCTTAACCCATAAGTGTACATCTTTTACACTTGAGAGATCATATATATACTTCCCGTGAGAACATGTCAATGGAGCATTTGAATTGGTGGTGATTGTCTTAACTTGTATGCTTTGAATTGCTTATTACACGTGATAAGAGTTGCATGACCTATGTTGATGACAATTGTATTTTGAATGGGGTATTGGCCATAGTCCTTGTTTCCCCGCTAATTTTCTTACTCTTTCTCTTTATCTTTATTTTGTTGCCTCGGGACGAGCAACGGGTAAGTTTGGGGGATTGATAAGAGTGAAAATAAGCGTGTTTTAATATCCAATTTAACACCTTTTATATTGATATTGTAGTCTTATATGAGCACAATTGTCTTATATTTGATATATGTGAGAATCATGTGCACTTGAGGTGTTTTATTGTGTTTTAGGTAGAAAAAGGATAAAAAGTGCAAAGTTAGAGAAAAGGTGCAATTTGTGCAAGAATGCTGAAAACGCACATCCAACTTTCATAATTATTCTGTATTGTTTTGGAGCTCGAAAATATTATTGTGATATATCATTGGAAATACACTGAAGAGAGGGTCGTTTTGGCATAAAGAACACCATCATTGAAGTCCGAACGAGGAAGTTATGAGCAAAGTGGTGACGCCGCGCGAGCTGTGCCGAACAGAATTGCAGTGCTACTTACCATGGCCTGTTGCATATCCAATTCTTAGAGTTTTTGTGATTTCTTTATATGGATAGAAATCCAAGGAAGAGAGGATCGTGTGAGTACAAAAATCACTCAATTCGGAGGTCGGATGTGAAAGTTATACGCGAAACGGGGAGACTGCGCAAATCGGTTCGACCTGCTTGAGGTCGAACCGAGGTCGAACCATGCACCTGGGACTTCCAGTAGGTGGGTTCGACCTGTGGTTCGACCTGTGGTCAATGGTTCGACCTGTTTGCCGAGGTCGAACCATCGTGCGGAAACTTACAAAATTCATATTTTCGAGACCTAAACGCGTGTGATCACTTGAAAAGCCCATTCCAAGCCTAGGAGACGTGATTACAAGTATAAAAGGAGGTCTATACAGCCCCAAAAGGAGGAGGAACACAACACAATATAAGAGAGGAGAAGAGAGGCCACAACATACAACACTCCACAAGGGGGGATCACCCTCCAACCATCATCCTTTTCTCCATCCATCCATCACTTTGAAGATTCGTTTGTGGAATCAAGAGGAGAACTAAGAGGAGAATTCAAGAGCGAGAAGGACGCGATGACGCCACATCTAGGGTTTATTCGTTTCCTAATTTATCTTGTATTTTCCGGACATCCGGGTAAGATCTATCCAACACCCATGATTGTTCTTCGAAACATCATGGGCTAGAACCTTTTTGGTAGAACTAGGGTTGTGAAGGTTTTATCTAGTTAATTGAACTTCCATGTGTACACTCCGTACAACACTACTTGTGGATTTATTTTATATATGATTGTGCTTTCTTAATCCATACTCACGGTCGTTTTGTGCATTATTAACTGTTATGCAGAGTCTGAATACATATCTTGGTTATGATTGAGTTCGTTCACTGCTGAGCAGGATTCCATGTTATGATTCTAAGTGAGGGGACTCCGAAGCTTCATTAGAACTATCATATATGAATACTTATTAATTGAATTAAATTCGGGTTAATAAGTAGGATAAAGAAGATAATTTCATAGTACCTATAAAGGGAGATCATATCGAGTTAGAGTACCAATCCTAGGAGGAAATAATTGATACTGATAGTACCTAGAAAGGGGGGGTGAAATTATATCTCTTGCTCCGAGGTTATTCACACGTGTTACACGCATGTTTACTTGTGTCTATAGAGTAGATATGCATGGTTTAGTGATGCGTCGATATTCCAAAAGGCAGAGTCGGACATTGACATATGGAAGGGAAGTTAATGAGTAAAACTGGATTATCCTAGAGCTACCTATTCTCCTACTTGATCCACTTTCGTATTCTTCGAGTGGTACTTTATTTTATTTGTTATTTTAATTATTTGTTTAGTAGTTGTTAATTAAATCCATCAAATCTTATTACCTTGGCTTAGTTAATTTAGATAATAATTAAATTAATAATACACCGTCCCTTGAGTTCGATATTCACTTGGTCATCTTTCGAGACTACAATTGATATCCTTCATACTTGGGGATTAATTGTGTGTTGAGAAAACGCGCATCAATGAGTTGGGAGTTATACAGAAAAAGATTCCAGCAATATGGGTAGACAACCAAGGAGCAATATCACTTTCTGCAAATCCAATTAACCATTCAAGAACAAAGCACCTAGAGTTGGATGTACACTTTATCAGAGAGAAGGTGGCAAGGGGTTTGATAATAGTGCAGTATGTGCCTTCAATTGACAAAAATGGTGATATATTGACAAAGCCGTTATCTAGACAATTCTTCACAAGGCTTAAGACATCATCAACGCAAGGTATTTTGGCTGACGTGGCGAAAGAAAAAACCCCAGGCATGAGGTAGTTTGCGTTGGGGGGAGAGTGAGGATTTATCATGGGTAGAGGCTGTTATACCCAGGTTTTTAAGATAGTGGGAGTGTGGGAGCGTTCATTCTACCTATCAATATCCCAGCATGTGGGCTTCACGCGCGCGTGGCATGGGGCCCGTACTCTTTTTTATTCTTTGATGACGATTTTTTTCTATTAAATTTTTTTTTGTATTATTACAGATTTCTTTCCTTTATTTTCTATATTACTGTTACATATTTATGCCTTTTTTATATTTTTTTATGTTATTTCTTTTGTATTATTTTTAGATGTATTATTAATATGACCGTTGGTTAGATGACCGTTTCAATTCTCAGATATTACCGTTATAATTTTTTTTTAATAAATATCCCTATAAATATATCTTTTACTCCATTCTTTTTCCTACATTATTTTCTCTTCTAAATATCAAAACTTCAAATTTGATTGCTACTTATAAATTCTAGTCATCCAGAAAAAAAAGGATAAAGATTCATGCATAAATTTCGGGTTCAATTCTTCTAACTCCAGAGAAAATTCAATGCCATCAAATATGAATTTTCGTCCACGTGCCGACTTTCATTATCCAAATCCAAATTTTCCTACTAATTTTCCGTCAAATTTTTCAAATAATTTTCTACCTCAAAATGTTCCTACTACTCTTCCAAATTTTCCAGAAGATAGTTTCCCTCGTCCCAATTCTTTTAATTCTTTTGGAGCACCATTTTTCATGTATCCGAATCCCTACATGGCTCCTCAACCTCAATATGGATTTTGTCCGACCATCGACACAAGTTCACCGGATATAGACAGAGACACTGTATCTCCGAACTCTCAGCGTTTGTCTTTTTTGTCTCAATTCTCTCCAACAGGACTTGATAGAGTAAATCTCGCTGTTAACTTTGAGGCCACCGAAATTCCACCAACAGCTCCTACTGCAAAAAAATTCCCTACTCTTAATGAAAATGCTCATCTTGCGAGATGTTGGCTCGATATCAGCACGGACCCCATTATCGGAAACGATCAAAAGTCAGACCAAATGTGGACTCGGATCACCGATGCTTACAACAAAACTGTTCAGATGACATGAAATTAAGGTCTGTCGCTAATTTAAAGTCGCATTACTACACACTACAGAAACATGAGAAATAGTTCAATTGCTGCTACAATCAGGAGAAGAAGGCGTGGAGAAGTGGGTGCAGTGATGCTGATATTATAGAAAAAGTAAAGGTTCAATTTAAAGAGAAGTATGGTTGCCATTCTGTACAAATCAAGGCTTGGAGCGTATTGAAAGATAGTCTAAAGTTCGTCGATCCAAAATGTGATGTCCACAAATCGAAAAAGTCAAGAGTTTCGACAACTGGAGAGTATGTGGTGTCGTCAAACACTGACTCAGAATCTGGAGATGAAGCCAGGGCAGAACTCCCTCGCCCAATGGGAAGGAACGCAGCAAGACGTACCAAGAAGGGTAAAGGAAAAGCAACCACGTCTTCTGGAGAAAGCAACGCTATTGAGAAAAGGCTTCAAGACTTGGACGAATTTAATAAGAAAAAGCTTGAAAATATGACAATCATGGCACGACATAAAAATTATAAGATAATCATGAAAGATACCTCGAAAATGACAGATGATCAACTACGTATCCATCTCCAAGTTGTGGAGCAAATCAAGAAGGAAATGGGGTGGTAAACTTGAAGAATTAGTCGTTGTTGTACTCATTTCAACATTTTCAATATTCGTTGTTGTACTTCGTTTCAGCATTTTCAATATTTGTTATTGTACTTCGTGTCGTATGAACACTTGTCAATGTATTTTATTTCATTTTTGAAAATTAGCAGTTATAAAATTATCCATTGTGAAACTAGCCGTTGGAAAACTAACCGTTGAAAAACTAGTTGTTGGAAACTAGCTGTTGAAAAACAAGGCGTTGGAAAACTAGCCGTTGTGAAACTCTACTCTATTTACGTTGTTGCTTTCGGAGGCTTTACTTTTATTTTTTAATGTGTGCCCTTTTAATTTGTGTTTTATGTTTTATGTAATGAAAAAAATAAATAATATGTTTTTTATTTTTTTCTTAAATTTATTAAATTAAATAATCTGAAAATATAATTATTTATAATTTATTTTGGAAATTAGAGAAATGTAGTTGATAAAATAAATGAGAATTAAATGAAATTGAAGATGATCCCCCCAAAAAACCTGTTTTTTGGGTATATGATTGGGGAGGAGTTTTGTTTTGAAGGTAAAGGTATTTTGCTTTTGAGGTGGTACTGACGTGGCAACCAAAATACCTGCTTTTTTGGGTAGAGGGTTGGGGAAGGCCTTAGAGAAAATTTGAAAGTACTCCCTCCATCCCATAATACTTTTCTCACTTTCCTCATTTGTTTGTCCCATAAAACTGATTAGAGCTATTTTCACCTACATTTTAGTGTCTTTTTATTTGTGTTTTAGTATGATTTTAGGAAAAAGCGGATCTAAATTTGGAGTTGAAACGAAGGAGAACGAGCCGAAATAAAATATAAAAACAGGGGCATGCACCAACACGGGCCGTGTACGGAACACGGCCCTGTAAGAAGTGGCCGTGTGCCGACATCAGAAGAGCCAACACGACCACCCTGTGCCTGTATTACAACACACGACTCGTGTTGCAGCACACGAGCCGTGTTGCGTAACACGGCCATGTAAGGAGAGACCGTGCGGCAGCATCAAAAGACACAACACGGCCACCTTGTGGCCGTGTTGCAGAGCACGACTCGTGCCGTGTACATTCCTGCTAAAATTTCTAGATCCTTCTAGAAGCCTCCATAGGGGTATAAATACCCCTTTATTCAATAATTGGAAGGAGATCCGAAATTTCCATCCTCTACACACACATCACACACCATTTCTTCTATTTTCCACCTTCATCTTCATCCATCTTTATCCATCTTCATCCACCCATCATATCTTCCATTTTTGGTGCTAAAGACTTCAAAATCAAGAGCTAGAGTTGGAGATCCATGAGTATTGAAGATTCTCTACAAGAAATTTCTAGGGAAGATTCACATCTCTTTTGATTTTCTTTTGGATTTAGACTATGGATATTTGTAATGAATCATTTATGTGTTTTGTTACCTTTATCATGTTAGGCTAATCCCTCTAGTGGGGTTAGGAACATGAAGAGCATATTAGATTTGTATTATCATGTGGATTAAATTGGTTTTTGATTTAATTGATGTTGATTTCTATTCATGGAGTTTAATTGTCTTGATGTTGTGATGGCATGGTTTGTTATTCATAATTGATTATTGGTTTAATGGATTGTTGATCAATGAATTGATTTATGGTGATTAAATGCTATCATGATGTTCATGTATGTATTGCTTGGAGTGAGACGGAAACGACCGTCTATAGTATTAGGAAGGCATGAATAGACATTGAATTTGGGTTTGACCAAAATGATATTTGAATTCAATGAACCAATCCATTCGTTGGTCTTAGTACACAAAAAGGGAGAGTTTAATCTAACTAGTACCTAGATGAAATGGGTTAATGTTGGGCTTTGATCTTAAGTGCTTTTGGGAGTCTAAAATGGAACAACAACCTTTGTAACCCAAAAGGGAGCTTAGGATACAATCGTGATCACCCTTAGTCTACATCAATTGAGTTGAATTCCTTTTGCATGATAATATGAATCGAGTGTGCTTGGATGTTTCTAATCCCATGTTTTCCATACTTGAACTTTAGCACCCATTTTCTTTACTTGTTATTCATCTTCACTTGTAATTTCTCTTATTTGCTATTTTTATTTACTTGCTACTTGCTTAAGTGGTAAATCAATCTCAAAACCCCCGGTCATCTTTACAAAAACAACATGAACATGAGCTCACGTATTTTGCTAGTCCGAACATAACTCCTTTGTGGATTGATAATTTTTCTTGGGATATACTACTACAACGATCGAGTATTCTTGGTCGTGAGTGCTACAAAATTAGGCAAACAAAAATCTTTCATCCCCCAAAAAAGGAAACATCACTTTATCCAACAACCTCAAAAGTTACTTTAATTTCAAATTTGTCACTCCTTTTTCACACATATATCATTACTTTATACTTTTTTTTATTATCTAAAAATACTACAATACCCTCCAATATCAATAAAGTTGGTCAAAAAGTGCATTTTTTTTAAACAATGTGGAACAGTAAAGGTGAAAAGTTTTCCGGGACGGAGGGAGTAACTTCTAAGTAGGGGTGTGCAAAGTATGGTCAAAATCGAAATAACCGACCAAACTGAACTGAATTAAACAATTTGATTTGGTTTTTGGTTTACGGTTCGGTTACTGGTTTTTGAAATCAATAATTTTGGTGTTCGATTCTATTTTTGGTTTTCCAAAATTGAAATTTCAGTTAACCGAACCGTACCAAAGTAATGACATATATATAACTTAAAAACCCTAACCCCTTTCTAATTTCACTTCTGCTCCCTTCAGCCTTCTCATTCTCGCTCCTCACATCACATACGCAGCCGAACCTATCTTCTTCCATAGCCAACGAACCATCCATCAGTGGCACATATCTTCTCCGGCGACACCAATGGCCAGTGACACCTCTCCTTATCCTGCTGGTCCTTCGTCGCTCGATTGCAGAGCATAAGTTTCCACCTCACTTGTATTTAAACTTGTTGGTATATTTGTACGATGGTCAAATTAAACTATTTTTCGATCATTTTTGGTTCAGTTTTAGGCGATTTTTTACATTCAGGTGTAAATTACACAATACACACTAAGATGGATGATTTTTGGGCAATTTTTTACATTCCTTTTGAATACAGTTTTTCTTTATGCAATTTTTTATGGATGATTTTGTACCCAAGTTTCAAGATCATTTGATTGGATTCGCAGCTTAATCCACCCCAAATTTTTATTCCATGGACACAATTATAATAGTTTTGTGATTTTAATTATCCTAATTTGTGAATCTCTATTTGCATTGCAATTAGTTATTTCTAATGATTCAGGTAAATGGTAATTCAATTTAGATGATTTATTTGACTTATACTTTCAAAATTTTTCTCTGTATTCCCTTGTCTCAAGTGACCAATGAATATGTGATGATTGTCATATTAAATTCACATTTGATTTTAGTGACCATAATTATTAAGTAACCATGGTTAATTTGCATAGAATTTATTTTGAATTATTTTGTCTTTTGTGAACTTAAGGATCAGCATTGAATACAAATATACCATACCCTTTTTTTGTTAAGATATTTTATGTTACTTCTTAATCTAATATTAAATAGCAACAAATTGTATATATCTCACCTACTTCCAGTATGCTTTGTAGCATAAATTGGGTATTTTGGGTTTAAGAATCTCAAATTGCATTTATTTTTCCACTTTATGATTTTAATTTGCAGCTCATGTTTGAAGTTTGGTTTACTGTTTCTTAGGACCTTCGAAACTACCACGTATTTCATTAATTAATTAATTATTTATTTTTAGAAGAATTGATGTGAAAATTGATTTATATATATTTAAAAAAAACAAGAATCAATTCGGTTAACTGTTTAAATCGATCGAAATATTTTGGTTCGATTTAATCCGGTTTTAGCAAACTTTGATTCGATTTTGGTTTTCCAAAAAAAGTTCAGAAAAAGTTAGATTTTGATAGTTCGATCGGTTCGGTTAACCGTACCGACCGATGCATACCCCTACTTGTAGGGCCTTGCTTGAATTGAGGGGGCGTGAAAAGAGAATTGAGTGAACTCTTTATTGTGCACACCTACGTAGAGGATTGGACCCAAAAGAAAACCTATTGTTTATATTAACGGCAAAATTTTAAAATAGCCACTATTCCTTAAGTTAAATTTTTTCTAGCCACTCTTATAATAACAAATTTTTTCTAGCCACTTTATACTATTCATTCCAAAATTACCCCTTCTTTCTTTAAAATCAAAAATTTCTTTTTATTTCCTCTACCCGATTGATATCCGTATATGATTTACAATACCCTCTCTTTTTTTTATCACAATTTTCTTCTTTAAACTAGACATAGTCTATTACGACCATATCAGGCCCATCATGCTTTCGTACATTAATTAAATAACATTAATCTCGTAATTAACCGATTTGAAATAGTAACAGTACCTTTTTTGACCGTTAGTCCACTGGGTATCCGGGAGGTTTTACAGCTGCTCCTCACACCAACCACGCACCCCGCAGTGTGATGGTTCAATCCCGTTCCTTCAGCGGACTTCAGCACAACCCTGGTTCATTTTCTACACCGGGTGTACAGGATGCTGCTACTTGTTTCTCGCCGGAAAATATGGAGATTAAGGTTACAAAATATAATGGAAGGTTACATAATTCGGGCAGTAGCCCAAGATTATTTATTTATTGAATGGAGAAATTTATTACACACTCATCCTCACCGAACAAGAGGAGAAACTCCTTTAGCTACCTATGATAGCTAGAACAGAAACACTCATATAAAGAAAGAAAAGAAACTACAATGTTTATTGAATGAGAGAAAACAGAGGGTGATGGTCGATGCCTTCTGCTTCCTCAAAACTCTTATTTATAGAGGCCTTCGGATTTGAAATCCGGATTTCAAAGCCTCCTAATACTTTGTGACATCACTGCTTGCGTTACCATATTTACGTCAGTGTTTGCGTCACCTTGCCTCGGATGCCATTTTTAACAGCTGGCTGGTCCTCTTTTTTACATCGGATGCCTTCTTGAGGGCCACCCCTGTTGGTCAAATGTCTCTTACCCTTTCAGAAAGGTCATTTGGCTCTTCTTTTTTTGAAGAGTCATTTGTCCTCTTTAGTGCCCGATGATTCTCCTGGTTCCTGGGTATTCCGAAGAGATTTTACCCTCTTCTTTCCACGTGTCTCCTTTGTTGGGGTTGGATTAGCAGTTCTGATCATCCTTATGCCCAATCTTATTCCTTTCCCAAATTCTGGTTCTGTTTGGGTAGAACAACTTGTGCATACCTTGTTCGTCCATTGCCCAAAGTGGGCCATGTTGCAATATCTCCGATGAGTTTGCTTACTCACCGGAATCTTGTTTTTCCAGAGAAGTTCTTATTTTTCCTGGAAAGCCTTCTCAGCGAACATTGTCTTTTTTCCTGTTAAAGTGTTTAATAGGAAAGACCTATTCAAAGACTTATGCTCAAACTTGAATGGGAACTTTACCTCCACCATTGCTTTAATGCAGGCATACAAACCCCACGCTCTTCGCGTAGAGATCTGTTCTTCAGAAAATGTAGAAACCAAGACTGGTTCCTTTCCAGAAGACTCTTTGATCTTATTTGATGCTGAAACATCAGGTCTTCTCAGCTTGATGAAATGGAAGGCCTCGTGGTTGCCTTTTTCGACTGGTTTTGGGGCCGCACTGGTGAAGTACAGTTCTAATACATCGCCTCTGGATAGAGTCGAGTTATTCTCCCATGCCTTGAAAACCTTTTCTCCCAGCCATTCTGGAAGTTTTGCAAGTTCAGGAAAACCTGGTGCAATAGTATAGATCGAGGCTAGTGCCCCAAAGTCATACCACTGCTTTACATCTATTGGATTTGAGCCTTCTCGCATCCAAACTCGGGGATATTCCCCAGATATATTCACCCTGCATTTCTCCGGTCGGATTCCTTGTCTGGTGTTCAATTTCTCCCAGCTAGCCTGATATTCCTGCCAATAAGAGAAAGCAGCTAAGTTAATACCAACCTTAGCAGTGCCCTTCATAGGCCTAATGTTGATCTCTCCCTCTTTGTCCCCAGAGGTGCTGGGTTGATTCGTCGACTCTAGATGTGACTCCAGGTCTTCGATTTTTCCTTGGTCCGGTTCCTCTCCTGGAGGTTCCAGACTAGGACTTGTGCCAAGGGTACTTGAATCCCTTGCTCCGGGTTTAGAGCCCCATTCTCGACTACTCTCCTTTTGTAGATTACAATTGCTATCAACAGCCCGGAGGAGTGGCTCTCATGTTGCTTCGAACAGACTTGCGCCGTTTCGAATGCAGTCTCGTATGCGATTAGACACTTTGGTCTGATCACTATCTTGTATTCTTCCTGCACGTCTTGCATTGAGTGCAAGATTTTCGAATTCCCTCTGAAGCAACTCAAGGTTGTCCATCAGGTGCCTTAAAACAGTCAGGATTGAGTCTATCTCAGCTTCTTCCATCTCTCGTCAGGAAATCTGCCAAAACATTATCAACAGATTTAATAATGACAATATCAAAATTATAATATTGGCATTCTGCTTGCCATCTTAGTAGTCTAGCCTTTTCTGGTTTAGATTCGATTTTATTTTTCAAAAAGGCTTTGACACTTGTGTTATCAATTTTAAGGATGAATTTCTTTGCGAGAAGAAATAGCGGCCAATTCTTGAACGCCTTTCGGACTGTGAAGAATCCTTTTCATTGATGTGCCATCTATTTGGCTCGCTCTCCGTAAAGAGCCTGCTACAGTATCTGCATGGCTTTTCTCCTTCTGTCGTGGATTTTGTAAGCACCGCTGCCCACCAATGGTCACTGGCATCTGTATATAGTACCAGGTCATCATCGTCATTATGAATGGCTAATTTGGGGAGCTTTTTCCAAACCTCCTTTAGTTGTTTAACCATTGCTCGGTGTGAATCATCCCATTTGAATTCATCATCCTTTTTTAACAAAGTACTGAACACCTTCCTGTATTGCGCCAGATTGTTGATGAACATTCCGGCAAAGTTAACCACTCCTAAGAAACTTTGGAGTTGTTTCTTGTCTTTGAAATCTTCGGGAAATCCTTGGACCTTTTCAACAATATGTGGTTGTAGAATAATTCCGGATTCGTCGATCTCTACTCCAAGGAACTCGATCTGCCTTGTTGTTATTACTGCTTTCTTTTCGGAAAGCACCAATCCTTCTTTGTGGCATACTTCTGAAAATATTTTCAGATGTGCTAAATATTCCTTCATGTTCTTTGAAGCTATGAGGATGTCATCCACATAGACAAACATGAATGAGAAATAATCTTTGAAAAGATTATCCATTTTTCTTTGGTATATCTGGGGTATGTTCGCCAAGCCTATAGGCATAACATTCCAAATATAATGGCCCTGTGGTGTGGAGAAGGCTGTGAACTTCTTGCTCCCTTCTTCCATCATAATCTGGTAAAATCCAGATTTGCAGTCAAACTTTGAGAATACCTTGGCATTCTTGATACAGTTGACCAAGTGTTCCCTACTTGGTATGTAGTATCCATCGAACTCCAAGACGTTGTTGATCCCTTTATAGTTGATCACAAGTCTCGGCTTTCCCCGCTTGATTTCTCCATGATTTCGGACTAGAAATCCTGGGCTGCTGTATGGAGATACTCCTGGTGATATTAGCTTAAGGTCTAGATGTTCCTTAAGTATTAGCTGCATATCCTTTCGATCCTCTTGGTTCATTAGGATAGGCTTATATCTCACGAACTCATGCTCCCTTCCTTCTTTTACTTTGAGTGAGGCTTTGAGCTAAAGGATTATCCCACCAGGCTAAAGGATCCTCATTGAAGTTTCTTTGTATCTTTCTTTTGACGTCCTCCAAAGATGTTTGTTCTTCGATTGTGACGTCTCTCTGTAGGTCTTCTCCCAAGCTTGCTTTGAGAAGGTGGATTGTGTTCTCCTTTAGTTTCTCCATCTTTCATCCTCCTCTAGTATCGGTTCTCATTTGAAGGACTGCTTCGCCATATCTCCTTCTATCATTCATCTTCGGATGGCTCAGTTTTCCTTCATCACCACGCTTGCTGCGAAATTTGATTGGCATTTTTCGTTGAAATGCATTACGCAGTCTTGGTGCGATGATCTTATGTTCATAAAGGGTTGGGAAAATAAGCCTCCTTATTACGTTTTCTTGGGTAAAACGCTTGAATGTCTGTAGAAAATTGTTTCCTAACAGAATATCCACTCCAGTGTCGTGAAAATATAATGGTGGAGTTTTCACCTTATACCATGGGGTACGATCTGCTCTTCCGATCATGATTTTCGCTTGCTTGATTCCTCTGTTAAGGATTAACACCCTTTGTGAGAAATCTTTTCCGAGGACTGTTGGCAGTTCTTCGCCTGAGTCTTCCGGGAAGACCCCTTCCTTTGTTGTGTAGATGTCGGCTCCTGAATCAATGTATGCCACAAAGTACTCTGCACGATATTCCTTATATATCATCCCTACAGTGATATATATCGAAAATGGACTTGTGGCCATGGGTGGATCAGAGCTTAAAACCCCGAGCCTCTACTAGTAGACTTTGTATCTTTTTCCCTTGACCGTAAACTCCATTCCATCTTGCAGTCTTTCCCAAGGTTTATGATCCTCGAGAAACTCCAATCCCAATACTAGTTGTTCTGGGAACCTTCCTGCTACTCCTTCGATTATCAGCTCTAGATCGCCGAGTTTGAGCTGTCCTTGGTATCTCCCAGTTGTTGGTTGTTGGAGATAATACAGGACATCACAAGGAATAGAGTTTTCCTTTTTAGTGATATCGAATATTACTTCGACTTCTCTCTATCCTTCTGGGCATTTTAGTTCACCTTTAGTTGTGAACTTTTCCGATTCTTGGATCACCTCCACGATTGGTTTCTTTCCCCATTTTTCGCCAATCACTCTGTCTTCTTGGAAAGAAATTCTTCTTTGCTCGAATCTGAGGCTGTTCTGTCTGTTCTAGATCGGCTTGTCTTTGATCCGCAAATCCATATCGTGAATTGGTGGTATCTCCATTATTTCTGGCCTAGTCACATAGGCAACTTTCTCGAACACTTCAGGTATCTCAATATATTCCTTCATTTGGAATAGATCTGAATGATGAGTGTTGGAGAGGGCATACGAGATACTGTATGTGATAGAGTAAGGCATGTTCCCTTCCTTCATCAGGTCTTTGTTTTTAAAATCTTGATGAAGGGTAATTACCCTGTTGAAATCTCGGTCTGCTAGATTGTATGCGATCCTTGGATAGATGTGGGATGCTACTTTTCCTGCGTATAGATTTCCCGAGAGTCCTCCTAGGCATGCTTCTCTTGTGCTCTTGATTCTCTTATCAAAGACGGCAATATCGATTGGTGTATCGATTCCTTCTTTGAATGTTGCTTTGATGAGAATCTGAATAGCTCCGATATGGACCCAAGACATAGTCTTGGACATTCTCTCTGGGAGTTTACTTAGTTCCTTCTTGATTTCTTCATAAGGAACCAATTGTATTTCCATCATATTTCCTGTGAGTTCCATTGGGATAGCAATTTCCCCTTCGGTCACTTTGTATATGATGTTGTATTTCCTCTTTTTGAAACTTGGAAAGAATTTTTCCAATTTTCCCACAGTGAATCCATCGTATAGGTTGAGCCTTGGATCCTCTCTCATGATTCTCATAAGGGCTTTATGAGAAATAGATGTCTGGAAAAAGAATCCAGACATATCTTCTTGCATCTCTTTCCTAAAGATTTCCTCTTCACTCTGACTCATCTTCGGAAGATTCATCTTGGCTAAAGAATTCTTCTTCATAGATGCTTTCGTCCGAGGGTATATCTTCGAATTGATATACCTGTACTAGGTCTTGAAAGTAAACTGTTTCCTCCATTTCTGGAGTTGTCTCGAACTGTCGTACTCCCCTTTTCTGATTTTTCGGGCAATCTGGTGAGATATGCCCTCTTGCTCCACACGTGTAGCAGTTGCAATCCTTGAATCTTTCGTTGATTTGTGTGGCCGCTCTTCGGAATGTCTTTCTTGTGGGAGTTCTTCCTGTGCTCCTTTGGTTTGACCCTGAGGATGAGGTTTGGCTTCTTGAACTCCATCTTGATGGTCCAGATCTTTGCTTTGATTTATAGCTTCGGGCCTTTTGTTTAGACCAAAATGATCTTGGTTTTCTGGATCTCCATCCTCCGCTCCTTTGATTGTAAGGATGATTCTTCTTCATCCTTTTCTGCTTCTTTGGGTTTCTTCCAATGATAGTTGGTAGATCATTGCTTTCGCAACATAAGGGGACTGTCTTGTTGATTCCCCTTAATCTCTTATAGTTCTTGTGTAGCGCCACTTGATGACACCATTTTGTAATCTTGGCTTTGACAAATGACATTCTCCTTGCTATCGAATCCATTTCGCATGGTTCATACTCTTTGATCAACATTTCTCTCCATGGGCTCGGGATCTTGGCAAAGAATAGGTGGAATACTTCTTCCTCTTTGACCTTAGATTTCCATCTATACTCTGTGAAGAGTTTGATGTACTCATCTACGTGACAAATGTCAAGTAGTTTTAGGCTGTATAGGGCATTCCTATACTTCTTTTTCTTTTCTTCTTCCATTCCTTCGAAGTATCCCACTCCGATGAAATGGATCTTGAAGATCTTGGCCATTCGATCGACAATATTACCTAGATCTTCGCCTTCCATGGCCTCCTTTTTGACTTCGTCTGAGAGCTCTTCCCAGGCACATTTTACTGATCCTTCCAGGCTCATAGTAAGGAATCTTATGAACCCTTCTTTGTCCAACTCCAATGCGCCACCTGCGATCTTCATGGCATTTGTCCATTCATCGATCAAGGCTTCTCTATTCTTGAAGTCTAGAGTGTCGAGGTTTAAGATTAACCCATATAGATTTATTGGTTCAAGGTGAGACCTGCCATATGGGGTGTTTTGTATATTAGATCCTCGAACTCGGCTTGCTCCGGTTGACATTCCTATGGCCTTCATTTTGAAGTTTCCTGGTGGTTGGAATGTATCTTCTTGTCTTGCCCCATGGACGCCGTGTAATCCAGAGGTTCCTTCTTGGCTCCTATCCTGTTGTGTCTGATGAGTCTGGGACTGTTGTTAAGAACTTGATGCCTCTTCAACGTTCATCTTTAGATCTATAATTGATAATCCTTGGAAGGACTCATATAGGTCGTGTAGATCTTCAAGATTTGCTCTTTCCATCTGGGGATGTGGAATCTCCTCGAAGGATAGCAATCATCTTCTCGCTTTCGGACTTTGGCCTTATGACCTCTGTCGTTTTTCCTTTTTGGTGTAAGAGGGGTTCTGTTCCAAAGGTTAGTGGTAACCTTCCTCCTGGCCTTCTTCCTGTCACCTTGGTTTCCAGGGACTTTACTTATTCTATCAACTTTATGATGAGGTCGAATTGTTTGTTCTGCAATTTCTCGACCTTATCCATCTTGAGGCTGACCTCGAACATCGTCTTGGACATGCTTTGGCAATATTATCCATAGAATCTCACCGTATTCTGCAATTCTCTAAGATCTTGGTTTATCTTAGAGTTATCTGCCTCGATCTCCTTCCACTCTGTCATTATTTCCAATGCGTAAAGTGGTAGGTCTTGCAAATTTCTCTCGGACCCTAGTCTGGTCGTCTCCTCCATTGTTCTTGTTTGGGAATTCGTCCATGGATCTCGGTGAAACTTCGGATTTCCACTATGTTCCTCGAAATTTCTTTAGAACAATTTATCTCTGTCTGGCGGATTTCTTCCAGACGTTCCTCTTTGGTGAGGTCCTCAAGATTCGTCAATTTCCATTTTCGATTGAGGTTTTCCCAAAATAGATCGGCGTCCTCGTCCTCTTTCTCTACGTATTGTCGATACAACACATTATAGTATTGTTGTATAGAACTACTTGTTTCGTCATATCCAACGGGCCAGAAGTCTCGGTTGCTCCAGCTTGGAACAGGGCTAATAGTCCTGTCACTCTCGGATGTCGAACTTTCATTCGGATCCATATCTCTTTGAAACTCTCCTCTCGTTAAGTGATATAAGTTTATAATAATTTTTTCATTCATAAATAAATAAACCTAGGGCTCTGATACCATTTTAAAGTGTGATAAAAGTGATGAAAATTAGATGAACATATAGGCCGAATAAACTAATACGTATAGGCCGAATAGACAAATACGTATAGGCCGAATAGGCAAATACGTCTAGGCCGAATAGAACAACTATTTAGACGAAAACATATAGGCCGAACAGGCTAACACGTATAGGCCGAATAGACAAATACGTATAGGCCGAATAGGCAAATACGTCTAGGCCGAATAGAATAACTATTTGGGCCGAAAAATATCAAGGATATAAGTCATTTCGAGTATCAATCGGATATTTATTTGAATTTTGATTTAAAATTACATTTGAATAATGTTTTAGGGGTAAAATGGTCTTAAATATAAAAAGTGGCTAAAAAAAATTACACTTAACATGGGTGGCTAGAAAAAATTCATTTTAAGTCAAAATGCCTACCTTTTGCCATTATTACTTATATTAATTGTCTCATTTTATGCACACAATAAGAGAGTGACATGTGTCCTAGATCTAGAATATTCCTTTGCTTATAAAAGGAAAGATTGTAAAGATATTTTATTATTATTGAATGAAATCATTTTACTGCACATACGTTTTCTACCCTCTGCACTACTTTATCTTCTAGCAGCAGATTATCGTACCATGGCCCCACCATCATTTCCTTTTATAACATTTTAGTATTTATTTTGCTTATAAATAGCTTAATTAAATAGTTATCAGTTTATATAAATTAAGTATAACTTTTTAAGAAAAATATTACTACCTCCTTCCCATAATATTTTTCTCATTTTTTTCATTTGTTTGTCTCATAATATTTTTCTCATTTTCCTCATTTGTTTCTCATTTTTTTATCTTATTAATTTATGAAATAATTTAATTATTTGGTTACCATTTTTTCTAATCGGTTTACTTTTTATTAAAAATTGTATCACTTTTTAATTCTTTCATTATTACTAGTTGTTTATAAAATCGTTCAAACGGTTATCAATTTTCATTTATTGGATATAACTTTTTATTTAAAATGTTATCACTTTTAATATTTCTTATGAATTATTTATGAAATAATTCAATTATATATATATATATATATATATATATATATATATATATATATATATATATATATATATATATATATCTTCCATCCCACTCAAAGAGTCTCTTTTTTCATTTTGGTCGTCCCACTCAAAGAGTCCACTTTCTTTTTTTACACACATGGGACCCACACATACCCACTAATACAATTAAAATATGGGACTCATACTCCCACTAATACAACTACCCAATATATACTCCCTCCGTCCCGCATTAAGGGTGTCTTTTTTCCATTTTAGTCGTCTCACCCAAAGGATTATCTTTCCTTTTTTATACACATGGGTCCCACACTAACCCACTAATACAATTAAAACATGGGGTCTACATTCCCACTAATACAACTACCCACTACACATTAAATAATAATACTTCTTAATCTACGTGCTAAAAAGCAAAATTCACCCTTGGTGCGGGACGGAGGGAGTATTAAATAATAATACTCCTTAATTCACGTGTCAAAAAATAAAAACTACCTTTAATGTGGGGCGGAGAGAGTATATCACTTTTTATTAAATTATATATATATATATATATATATCCGTCAGCTTCTAAGGTATCCATTTTACTATTTTTGGCATCCGTTTCAAATGTATCAATTTCCTCTATTTAGTAAAAAAGTACACAATATGGCCCACCACTTTCCTCTAATACAACTACTCACTTTACATATAATAATAATACTCTATAATTCACGTGCAAAAAGCAAATGAATATCTTAAAAACGGACGGAGGAAGTACATTTTATGTTCTATTATTAAATTAAAAGGTGATTTTGATGTGCAATGGTTTATAGTTTAAAATAAGTAGTGGGGTAGTTATTTTTTAAAATTAATTATTTTTTTTTATTTAGTGATAAATATTAAATTAAAAATTAATTTAATGTTTAAGAATGTTCAGGTGCACTGATTTATTAGGTGCACTCTAATCGGACTATTAATTATATTACTCGTTCATATGAGTAATTTATATTTTCTCTTCAATTAATTTTTTTAAGTAAAAAATAAAACTCATATCACATAGTATATAACATACTTTTTGATTTAGTACGACTATAATACCCACGCGTTACGCGGGAATTTGACATATTTTATTTAATAAATAATAATTTATTTATATATTAATAGTTAAATATATTCATATATTACATTTTACTATCCCGTTTCGATAAATAACGCACATATTTTTTGTGAAATCGAAAACTATATAAAGCCATTCCATATAAAATTTTAAGCTTTAAATTAAAACTTTTACGTTAAAAGATATTTTTTAAATATATATAATGGAATATTTGTTAAAATAAATTGGTATTTTTATATAAATAATAAAAAGTAAAATTGGATTTTTTAAAAAAAAATAATTCATTAATTATTCAACCAATTAAATTTTTAAAAAAAATTACACGGATTTTACTAATTTTTTATTCATTATTTATATTTCTTAAATAAAATTTTAATTATGTGTTATCAATATAAATAATTGAAAATTTAAATTACTAAAAAAATTAAATCAAATAAGTTTTTTATAATACCTTAATAAATAATTTTAAGTATTTAATGATATTGAATTATAATCCATCAATAATATGTGAGCACTTTTTTTATATTTTTATTTGCATTTCTAATTGTCAAGTGTGTTTTTGAAAATTTTGTATAAATAAACTACTTCAAATATGTTAAGATAATTAATAAAAATAAGTTTATAAATTTAAACCATTGTTAATTAATATGATAAATTAAAACTAAAATATTTTAGTATATTTAAATGTATGGTTGAATTAATTATAATTATTATTTTTATCTAATTATAAAATTTCTTTAAGAGTAAAAGTAAATTAATTTAATTAATTAGGATATTATTAAATTACATATCTTTTTAAGTGTAGATTTTTTATTACCATTATTAATCAAACAAAACAATAAAAATTACTATATTATTCAATATATTATATTTCAAAATATATTACCATTATGTTTAATATACTATCATTATTTTATTTTTTAAAAAATCATGATACTAATTTTTATTAATTATTCATTCATATATTAAAAGAATAAATTAAACACATATTTTTTTATAAAAATAATATATTAAATATAATATCTTATGCGTGAATAAATAATATATTTTACATAACTTAACTAGAATTAATAAAATGATTGTCACGTGTATTTTTAGAAAAATATTAATGAATGATTAACAAAATGATGACACCTACTTTTCTAAAAATCTAATTTAGGAAATTCGATCACAATTATATATATTAAGATTTATTATCTAAAAGACTACGTTATTTCCTAAAAGTTAATAAAATTATTTTAAAAAATATTGTTAAACTTTATAGTTATAGCATGCGTGCACATACAATTCATATATATTTATACACTAATAAATAAAATTTATACAATTTATTAATAAATTTTTCATTATTTAACTTCGTGCCTTCGAATACACTGAATATGACTTCTTAGAGTATTAAGTGATCAGCCCCCTAATCAAAATTCCTGCGTTCGCCACTGTCTTTGACCTTGTTAATTATCCTCACTAATCCTACTAATATAATAAATGCAAAGACTTGTATGAGACCGTCTCGTAAATCTTACTCCGTGAGACGGATACTCCAATTATTTGAATTAGACTTTTTTGTTTATTTTATATAGAGTATTAGTTAATTAGTTGATATTGGGTGCATCCGTATGAAAAAGTGCATCCATATGTATATAATTTTTTATTCTATTTTGTATACTATATATTATTCTATTTTGTATATATGTTTCTTAATAATAGTATAATTTTTTCATATTCAGTTTTTCATTAAAAAATTAGCATCTAAATGTGTATAATTTTTTATTCAATAGTATATACATGTTTCCTGATAATTGTATATTTTTTTACACTCATTCTTTTATTAAAAAAACTAACAGACAAAGTATTTATATTTTTTATCATAATTGTATATGCTTTTGTTTATATTTGTATACTTTCTGAAAGTGAGTGTATCGTATCATAAGGTACACCCAGGTACATAGTATAATTAGCCTTATATTTTTTGTTTATATTTGTATTCATTCTGAAAGTGGGTGCACTGGGTGTATAGCATAATTAGCCTTAGTTAATAAACAAATAATAATCATTGGCCGCGGTGGATTACGTTTTCATTTACTACACGTAAGGTTTTAGTTCGACTTCCGCCAAGTGTCTTTTTTTTTATATTTAAATTAACTTAAATTTAATTAATAGTATTATTTATTTTTCTTTTTATCTAGCAACCCATCTATCATGTAATGAAAATGATAATTTTAGTAAAAAGTTTTATTATTTTATTATTTAAAATTCAACTTAAATTTTGTTAGCATTATCTATTTTTTTTTGGCAAAGACTTGTGTGAAATCGTCTCGTAAGTCCTTACGTTATGTGAGATGGATAAAAAATAATAATATCATTAACGAAACATGATTCTCAATTGATGAAAAGTGATAATGGTAAAGTAAACTATTTCATGAACAATTTATAATATAAATAAAATGTAATAATATTTAATAGCGAAAGTGATAATAATTTTATAATTTTTTATCCGTCTCACGTAAGGGCTTATGTGAGACGGTCTCACACAAGACCTACCATTTTCTTTTATCAAAAAATCAAATAGAAAAATTTTACTATGAAACTGATAATTTATAAAAAGTGATAATTTTTTTAATAAAATAAGTAATAATTTAAATGAAAAGTGATAATTTATTAAAGAAATAAGATTTTATACATTTAAAAAATACTACTCATTAACTTTTGGGCAATAACACACATACACTTTTTTTATAGGATAAAAAGTGATAATTTTATTTTATAAAAAATTATACATAGTTAAAAAAATGGTATTCGCCTATGAAACTAATTCATGAAATAATTCTTCAAACAAATAAAAAGTGATGATATTTTTAATTAAAAGTTATATTTGATTAAAGAAAAGTAATAACTGTCAATTAAATATTTCTTACATTAATAATTTATAGAAAATATAAAAAGTAATATTTTGATAGTAAGTGATTCTTGATCATGAAAAAGTGATCATTATCAAGTAATTAAACTATTTGATAAACAATTAATAAGACCGATAAAAAATGATAATATTTTCAATTAAAAGTGATACATAATCAAAGAAAAGTGATAACCTTCAATTGAACTATTTCATGGATTAATAACTTATATATAATAGAAAAGAAAAAAGTGATAACATTTTGATAGTAAGTGATTCTTTATTATAGAAATATGATAATTGTCCAATTAAATTATTTAAAACTCAATTAGTTTATTAAATAAAAAGTGATGACATTTTTATAAAATATAATGCCTAATAAAAAATAGTTATAATCATTAATTGAACTATTTTATAATGTGAACAATTTATTTAACAAATAATTAATTTAAATTTAAATATAAATAAAAATAAATAAGCAACGATATTTAAAAAAAATAATGAAAGCAAATTTTGACAACATGGAAGATAATCGGCAGTAATATACTCCATATAGCAGCGCGTTTTTTTTTTAAATTTATTTAATGGATAAGAAGGATCCGTCTCACATAAGAAAATTAGTAAGACGGTTTCATCCAAAACCTACTCTATAATAAATCATAATCTCTCCTGTTTATTATCCTAAACCATTAACCACTTAATCTTTTTCAAACCATCAAATTATCCCTCAACCATCTACTCCTAATTTTACTATTTAAATACTACAAATACCAACCATATAAAATAAAAACAGATACCAACAATATATATAAAATAAAAAGGGAACATATATTAAAAATTGTAAATAATTTACCTCTAAATCAGGAGACATATATTAAAAATTAAATAATTTATTTCTAAATCATTGAGATGGTTAAAAGATTTTAGGATAATTAAAAGAGAGATTTTTGGATAATTAAAAGAGACAGTTAAAAGATTTTAGGTTAAAAGACACTATGATTACGTGATTTCCTTGGAAGATATAAGTATTACTCTCCACCTTTATATTTAAATTAATAATTAACTTTATAAACTAAGTAATTATTATTATAACTTTAATCTAGAGCTTTAGATTTAAATTAATAACTAATTTTATAAACTCAGTAATTATTAGGGAAAATAGATTTTTTTGTCCGCTAACTTTGCTCAATTTTGAATTTAGTCCATAAATTTTTCACTTTTTGAAAATCGTCCATTATATTTACAGAATTTTGAAAATCGTCCATTATATTTGAAAATTTTAAAAATCGTCCATCATGTTTACCAAGTTCAACAAAATCGTCCGTTTCAACAGGTCATTAGCAGGTTATTCTAAAAAAAAAAAATGTAATATATGTAATATATATATATATATATATACTATTTTTAAAAAAATAACCTCCACTAAAAATTTATATTATGCTCTCCCCGTCTGCCCGAAAGAGGACATTTTGCTTTTGTGCACGTTGATTAAGAATTATTGTTATTTAATGTGTATAGTTGTATTAGTGGGAGTGTGAATCCCATATTTTAATTGTATTAGTGGGTGTGTGTGGATCTCATGTGTGTAAAAAAGGAAGTGACCCTCTTTGGAACGGACGACCAAAATGGAAAAAAGATCCTCTTTCAAGCGGACGGAGGAAGTATCAATATTTAGTCAAATTTGCTCCACTTTAGTAATGAGATTAATATTGTTTGTTTGGTATACAGAAGTGAAAAATGAAAAATGAGATGAAATTGGTTAAATAAAAATATGATATAGATTAATTGGGGTGAAAATATTCAAATGATCTGCCATAGCAGGTCAAAGGACCAAAATGTTGAATTTTATGAAGTTAATGGACTAATTTCAAAATTGTTATAAAATTAACGGATTAATTTCAAAATTAAAAAAGTTAATGGACTAATTTCAAAATGAATGAAAGTTAGCGGACGAAAAAATCTATTTTCCCTAATTATTATTATAACTTTAATTTAAAGGTGTACCGATGCACCAAGTGCACCCCAAAATTACCCATAAATTATTGATTGAGAAAAACATTTAAGGTAGGTTTTGGATACACTAATTAAGATTATCATTTTATTACTTCATAATCTCTACTAGCTAGTGCCAAGTCAGGGAGTATAATATTTTTTTTTCACTTCTAACAAAAAAATATTATACATTAATAATTATAATTATTTATTAGATATTTTAATTGTTTTATTATTATTTTATTTTAATAGATATTACTTTATATTAAAGATATTATCACTTTTTTATTAGGTTCGTAAAGACAGACTTTTATATGAGAGTCTTTTTTTTATTAAATTGATACAACCGATCTTCGTGGGTAAAAAAAGTTAAATGGGCTAACCTCATTTTATCTCTCACGTTTCTCCCTCCACGCGCACAGGAGTCTTTCTCCATTTTCTCTCTTTTCCTCCAGCACTTTCTTTCCCATCACCGACCGCTGTCATTCCGCCGCCCTCTGCCTTCCTGTCTTCGAGGCCCTTCTCGCTGTTGCCGCCGTTTTCCATATACCCAAAAAGCTTCCAGCAGAAGCAGGCTAGGATGAAATAGTTTGGGGAATGGGGAGCTTGGGCGGAGATGGGTCTTTCGAGGAATAGACACCCCCAATGGGAAGTCTCCATTAACGTACATCGAGTGGGCTCATAGCCTCTTTTTTTCATTGCACTCCAGTTTCTGACCGAAGAAGACACCCCCAATGGGATTATGTAAGTCCCTTAATTTGCTTGTTATTAGGTTAATTTTATGATTGTTATTGCAAAAGTTTGAGCGGTCTTCTGGAAATCCACTCATGATTTTGTAGTCTAGCAATTATTCGTAATTCGGGGGCTTATCTAAAAATTTGCCCACAGTCAAGATTTCACAAAATTTACGAAAATCACTCTGCTCCAATCAATAATCACTTCCTCCCTTGTAAATCCTCAAACACAGATCATCTGTCGGCGGATGAGGGTGGAATTAATGGCGGCGGAGAGCACTAGTAATCGCGAGAAGAAATAGTCAACGTTAGGATTATCGAATTCGCCGTATCAAAACGACGACGTTGAAGATCCCCTCCTCACTCCCCCAACAATTCATCAACTCGCAAGGTATATTCATTATTCAATCTTGTGATTTTTCTTTCCCTTTTTATTATCTAGCTGCTTACATGAGTTCTACTCGAGTATCACTGACTTATGATCATTTGAATTTTGGTAAATATTTAGTAATGTATGTGTGTTTAAGAGTTCACCAAAATTGTGCATAGTGAGGAAGATTTTGAGAATTTAGCACTACAGTTAGCGTGACTTCTTTGGGCAGATTGGTGTTCGTTTCTACTCTGCTTACTTGGTTGCTGAAAAGGTCATTGTCATCAAATGACGATGAATAGTATGTCTTAAATTCTATACTCCTAACAAAAATGTAGTATGATTGAATAACCAAGCAAGACAACTTGGGAAAAGTATTTAATTTTCAATTAATGATGTGATAATTATGATTGCAGGTACTCGAATTGGTTGAGAAAGAGTCTAAAAATGTTCTTTATAAAATATTGGGGAATGATGTTACCAGATTCCTGCCCAATTCGAAAGAGTCTGGAAATGTTCTTTATAAAATAATGGGGAAAGATGTTACCAGATTCCTGACGACAATCCTTATTTGAACTACGTACTGCTCTTCTTGTTGAATTGAGTAGCAGCTCTCTTCTTCTCTAGAATTGTTAGAACTTAGTTCTAGTGTAGTGTGTGATTTGGATTGTTTGCATTATCGGTGCTAGTGCTAAAACATCTAGTCTTTATACTTTTATTTTACTCTACTGTATTAGTTTTGTTTTGAAAATTTTGCTTTAATTCACATGAGTTACTATAAACAAGTTTTTGGGTTACTTTTTATGTTGATTTATTTATATATTATTCACTTTGGTCAACATCTTTTAACTTATTCTTTTCTATTAATTGGGTTACTCTTTATAATAAATTGAGTTACTACAAACAAGCTTTTGGATTATTTTAATGTTGATTTATTTATGTTACTCTTTTTTATTTAATTAGGTTACTCTTTAGAATAAATTAGGTTACTATGAACTAGTTTTTGGATTACTCTTTATGTGGCTTTATTTATATATTATTCTGTTTGATTAACATTTTTAAGTTACTCTTTTTTATTAATTGGGTTACTCTTTTCTATTAATCAGGTTACTCTTTATAATAAATTGGTTTACTTTTTGATTTGTCATTTGAGACTTTGATTTTCTAAGTTCACTTCTATTTGGTTAACAATGTTACTTTTTTCATGTTAATTAGGTTACTCTTTATAATAAATTATGTTACTTTTTTATTTGAGATTTTGATTTTCTAAGTTCACTTCTGTTTGGTTAACAAGGTTACTTTTTCATGTTAATTATGTTACTCTTTATATTAAATTTCATTGCTCTTTGATTTGAGACTTTGAATTTTTAAGTTCACTTCTATTTGGCTAACAAGATTATTTTTTCATGTTAATTAGGTTACTCTTTATAATAAATTGAGTTACTATTTGATTTGAAACTTTGATTTTCTGAAAATAAATTTTAAATTAGTTGGATTACTCTTTAAAATGAATTGGATTACTCTTTATAATAAATTAGATTATCTTTTAATTTGAAACTTTTCTTTTTTGAAAATTAAAGGGTGCAGTAATAAGAGAAAAAAAATTCTTTTAAATAATGTCAATTTGAATTCTACACCATGAGAAAATTCAATAGTACAATTTTGGAACATAATAAATTACAGAAGATGACAAGTTCCTACATTATAAAGGGAATTGGTGATAAAATTAGTGATGCTGCTCACATCCCATGTAATACAGTTTCAAAAAGCTATACAAAAAGTAAGCAACTACTGCATGGAGTATGTAATTAGCATCATTTTCATTTCTTAAACCCTCTGGATGCGAGTCTCCTAAGTCAAGAAAAAGACTACAAACATGAGGAAAATAGTAAGTTCTGAAACACCATTCACAGCACATTGAAGTTGTATCGCAATAGTGATGATGAACCTGCTTCTGCACATCAAGTTAATTACATGTACAGAGTTTTTGAGTAGTGCTAATACTCCCTTTTGCTATCCTGATTCGTTGGGATTCACTTTTATAACACGTCTGCAAGAATTAAGTGAAAACACATGATCAGAAACATATATATGTACCTTAAAAATAGATACGTGTGTGTTTGAGGGGAGATATGACCATGAGTGCCACATCAGCGTATGGAGTTGTTCTTCTTCGTTTGGTTGGTGGTGTAGGAAACAACATTTTGTTAACAGGTTTGAACAACACTTTTAATAACTTGGCTGCAGGTTGTATTTTTTCACCCTTTGACTCCATTCATTCAAACTTGAAACCTAACCTCTCTACAGATCTCTAGTCTAATGGTCACATTTGTAGCAGAAATATTGCATCAGCATTCTATATATCATGGTTTAACCTTCAGACATCTATTCCAATGCCAAAATTCTTCTTGAACTAAAATTCAAGTTCAGTTTCAGAGAAGAGAGACTCCCTAGCAATTCACGTTTTACCCAGATGGCATCTACAAGTTACTCCATATCAATAAACTGAGGTCAGGATCATAAGAAAACAAAAAAAGAAGAAATTGCTCAATGATCATTAGATTTCAAAATCAGCCAAAAGAAGCATTTTTAATCTACAATAGATTAAATAAAGGCCACCTAAACTTGAAAACAGGGAACTTAATGCTCCACATTGAACCTCAATCAGCAAATCCACTATTAATCGCACAAAATCCCCAAGATATCCTCATCCCTGTACAAGTGATACTTGCATCCCACCAACCGAAGTCCAATAAAGAACAATCCAGAGTAATAGGGAGGGAGAGAAAGGGGATTAGGTTAAAATGAAATTGGAAACTCACTCTTTTTCACCCAATTTCACTTGGGTTCCACCGTATTCAGGTAAGAGAACGTTGTCACCTACTTTAACAGCTACTGGGATAGTACTCCCGGCGTTGTCTCTCAAACCCGACCCAACTGCAACCACTTTACTGGAGTCCAACTGCAGAGAATAATCATTAATGTTGCGTCACAAATTCATCACGGAAAACCATGAAAATATGAAATCCCTATACCTTGGCCGATTTTTCTGGGAGGAGGATTCCGGCTGTGGTTTTGGATTGGGAAATGATCTTCTCAACGAGGACTTTGTTGAGAGTTGGAATCAAACGCTTGCCCAGTGCGCTAATTGATTGTACTAGTTTGCAGCTGCGTGATTGAATCCTTCTTGAGAGAGGCCCGTTTACCCGTTTCAATGAACATAGGCAAATGTGAGATCCGGTCCTACTAAATATTTGATAGGACCGCTTCCACTGTAATCATGCTCGTTCATAAAATAATTAAATTAAATAATTATATTTTTTTTTGATGTATAATATTTTATTAAATATATTATCATTTTTTATTTTAAAGAATTGTTCGTGAAATAATTCAATTAAACGGATATCATATTTTTTTAATAGAAATAACTTTTTATTATTCCAGTAAGTTTTTCGTGAAATACATCTTTTTTGTTAGTTATCACTTTTTATTAAAGATATTATCAGTAAGTTTTTCGTGAAATACATCTTTTTATTAGTTATCACTTTTTATTAAAGATATTATCAGTAAGTTTTTCATGAAATACATCTTTTTTATTAGTTACTCTCTTATCCCATTTCAGATGTCACACTTTTCATTTTAGATCATCCCACAAAAGTTTGCACATTTCTAAAAAGACAAAAAATAAAACACAATCATCATTCCCCATGCATTTTATTTACAAAAAATCACTCATACATATTTTATCATTTATTTATTATAAAAAAATATCATAATATCCCTAAAAATTATCATTTTTCTTAATTTCCGTATTGGAGGAGGGGTGCAAACATTTTTTGGACGGAGGGAGTATCACTTTTTATTAAAGATATTATCACTTTTCTTTTAAATGTTATTACTTTTCATTTACTACTCCCTCCGTCAGCTTCTAAAGTGTTCATTTTACTATTTTTGGCGTCCTGTTCAAAGGTATTCATTTTCCTTATTCAGTAAAAAAGTACATAATATAGCCCACCACTTCCCTCTAATACAACTATCCACTTTACATATAATAATAATACTCCACGTGCAAAGAGCAAACGGACACCTTAGAACCGGATGGAGGGAGTATTATAAATTGTTCATGCAATAGTTCATAGCACTGTTATCACTTTTCATTAATTGAGTATCACATTTAAGTTAGTCTCTTGTAACCCGGTTTTACATCATAAATCCTTGTAAACCCATGGTCCCTTAATTTAAATACCCTAACAATACATAGGGTATATATATGATTGGAAGGGGACCTTAGCAACACATAGAATATATAGGATTGGAATGAGACCAAAGCGTTTACAAGGTGAACTCGGTTTACACAAGTATTTACGATCACATTTAATAAATTTATAATATTTAAATAAAAAATAAATTAACTGTTTAATAAATTTTACGCGAACACTTACATTTCTATTTTTCTTTTTCTGTTCATTTCTCTCCATACGACAGTGGCTGACCCAGGAATTTGTGAGGGGGGCGATCACTCAATAATTTTTCTCACCATAAGAGGATACACAACATCAATATTGTAGATACAAATTTAATACTCCCTTCGTCCACTGTCAATCTATCCATTTTACCATTTGGGATCGTCCACTCTTAATCAATCATTTTCTCTTTTTAGACACATGGAACTCATCCACACATTAATACAATTAAAATTGGGATCCACACATCCCACTTATACAACTACCCACTACACATAAAATAATAATACTCCTTAACCTACGCATAAAAAGCAAACGGATAGATTAATGTTGGACGGATGGAGTAAAAATTATTTTTTAACTAACTTAATCGATTTTTAAAGATATGAAACCTTAACAAAAAAACATCTAACAAGTAGAATATGTGATAAAATACGAAAATGAAATAGTTGAATCCTATAGTATATACTCCCTCCGTCCGCTTCTAATGTGTCCATTTCACTATTTCTGGTGTCCACTTCAAATGTATCAATTTCCTCTATTTAGTAAAAAAAGTATATAATATGACCCACCACTTCCCTCTAATACAACTACCCTCTTTACCTATAATAATAATACTCCTTAATCCATGTGCAAAAAGAAAATAAAGACCTTAGAACTGTCCACGTGCAAAAAACAAATGAATACCTTAGAACCGGACAGAAGGTGTATTATGTATTTTTAGTGGGATGAAAATTAATTTATAAGTAGCTTACATAAATAAAAAAATAATATTATTATAAGAATAGTAAATAGAAATAAAATGTACTCCCTCGTCACAATTTAAATATCACACTTTTCATTTTGAGTTATCCTACAAAAGTTTGCAACTTTCTAAAGAAGCAAAATGTCAAACACAATCACCCTTCTTCATATACTTTATTTACAAAAAACCACCTCTATCTAACACACTTAATATACTTTATCATTTATTTATTACAAAAAAAATACTATAATACCGCCACAAGTTATCACTTTCTTAACATTTGTGCCGAGAGGAGATGTACAAATATTTGTGGGATGGAAGGAATACATAAAAAAGAATATTAAATTAAATATAAAAAAAATTAATATTATTAAAAGTAAATAGAATTTTAGAAGAATAAGTTATTAAAATATAGATAAATAAAGAAATAAGTGGAGTGGTATAAAATAGCTTCATAAAATTCGAAACTGCAATGTCATGACTTGGAAGGGTGCCACACTAGGTTACTAGAATAATCAGGCATGAAACCCCCCCCCCCCCCCCCACCCCCCAAAAAAATTTTCAAAAAGGGGTCACGTGCCTCCTAAAAGTTTCGCCGTTGGCTGAGTTCAATTGCTATGATGTATATGGACAATCTTAATCGTTAAATTTTACTCTTTTTGTCCCTTTTTAAAGTATTCATTTTATTATTTTTAGCGTCCGTTTCAAAGGTATTAATTTCTTCTATTTAGTAAAAAAGTACACAATATAACCCACCACTTCCCTCTAATACAACTATCCACTTTATCTATAATAATAATACTCCTTAATCTACGTGCAAAAAACAAATAAAGACCTTAGAACTGTCCACATGTAAAAAGCAAATGATTACCTTAGAACCGGACAGAGGGAGTATTTAACTCGATCTCCACCATTAAATAAAATAAAATAAAATAATTAAAATTTTAAAATATAATAGTTTACTTTCCATTTTTTTTTTCAATTCTCCACATGCTAAGACACTTATATCTTAACTCCTTCAATACACACGTATAAATCTCTCCTTCAATTCTCCCCATGACATCGTATCTCTTTAACACACAGTTCTCCCCAACACTTATCTCTCAATACTTTCTTGTATTTGACACGCGTATCTCTACTCAAGACACGTATCTGTTAACATGTCTCTGTTCAATTCTCTCCCATGACACGTATCTTAACACAAAATTCTCGCCAACACGTATCTCTCAACACTTTCTTGTGTTTGACACGCGTATCTCTGCTCAAGATACGTATTTGTAGGGGTGATCACGGTGCGGTTTCGACGATTTTTCGACAAAATTTAAATTTTCTTACTATAGGCGATTTGGTTTTATGTTTAATTTTAAACCACGATTTTTCCACTATAATTTATCATACGATTTTTTGTGGTTTGGCGGTCGATGTTGGCAGTTTAGCAGTTTTTCTAATAACATAGTGTATAACAATACAAATAACATAAAACCTATAGATAAATGTTATTTTAGTAGCCCATAATGATAATTACATGATATATTAATCTACAATAGTTTAAAAAAATAATTTTCTAATAGTAATAATTTGTTTGCTATTTTATACTTATAGTGTCTCATTCTAATTACAAATTGAAATGTCACTATATATTTGAAATATAGATTATCATGAATATTTTTTAAAACCATCACTATTTGTTAGAAAATTTGACAATTATAAAATTTACAAAGAATATCTATTTAAAGAGTATAATAAGTTGAGATTCTAAAATTTAAATAAGTTTAAATCACATACATATTTGTACATATACATGTAAATATATGGATTATATATAAGGCGGTGTGGTGCGGCGCAATTTTAAGAAAAAATCGAAATTGCACCGTTATGGCGGTTCGATTTTGTCTAATATAAATAAACTGCAGTTTACACAAAGATATCATTAGTAGCGGTACAATTCGGTGCGGCTTGGACGGTTTGAGCAGTTTTAAAATTTTATTTGTTATGCTAGTCATATATATCTGTCAATGTTAACGTTGTTATTTTCTTATTATATCACTGATTTGAAATTTGAAGTTTTTTACTTCTCACATTTACCCAAGTGGCTGTGAATGGTTAACAACGGCGGAGGGTAAAGAAAAGGGAGAGAAAAGTAGTCGAAAGCGTTCGGTTGGGAGCGATAGGTAAGGATCTCGCTGTCGACGGAATATTCATTTCCTATTCCCCACGCCGTCGATGGAATATTCCTTTCCTATTTCTTCCGTACCAAAGGTTTTCGATTTGTTCTCCCCTTTCTTCATCTTCTCTATAAGATCTGTGGCTGGCTGGCTGTAATAGAAAAAAATAATTTCGTTAATTCTATTTAGTTTTTAAATCTGTTAAAGATTTGCTCCAAATCATGATAATTATTTTTTATTATTAATTATTTATTGAAATTTGAAGTTTTCTGTAATTTACCTCTTACGTATAAGCTGGTAGATTATGAAGCAGTTTTCCCAAAGCTCGCCACTATACAGAAATTCTAAAGTATTGAAAATATTGTGGATGAGTTCAACTCGGAGGCACCACACAGATCTGACGTTCTAAAATTATATTATATTCATTTCATGAGATGGATCTGGACCAGATTGAGTCGCGCTTCTCGTACAAAAAAGATTGTGGATGTGTTGGTGAGCCACCAAAAACTATTGAAAGGTATAGAAAAAATAAACATTGAATTAGGTACGTATTTAACGATTTTATTTGAGAAATTACTTAATTTCAATTCTAAAAATACTTTTATAGTTCCAATTCTAAAAATACCTTTTCCAGGACGAATTAATGAAGGTGAGAAATTGAAGAGTAATCGAAAAGAAATTAATGCCTTTGCCTTCAAGTAGTTGTGGCTAATCTTCTTTCTTCTTCTATCTGCCCACCTCTCCCATTCTACCGACCCAAAATAGTCTTCCACCTCTTTTGCTCCAAACCAAACCACCAATGGAGGGGAACCCACTGGCATACCAGTGTCGGTGCGTGGAGGGGTTCGCCGGGAATGGATTTGTAGATGGAGATATTAACCCGCAGGAAATCAACTGCATCAGAACTGACGATCTGCCACCGCAATTTTGAATTTGCTGTTGCTCCACCTCTCCACCGGCTCCGCCGTGTAAGGGTTCCAGAGTGCTCGAATCGGACGGCGGTGTCGAGTTGACACCTCTAGCTTATTGTTCACCTGAGCAAGACTTTTCTAAATCCGCTAATACTCTTCTCTTTTCATCATTAAACCGATTTAGAATGGAAAACCCATGATGAGAAATCATGGATTCGAAGCTCAATTTGGATTTATTTGATTTTATTTGTGCTTGCTTGGTTGGTGATAAAAGTGGAGGGCATTTGATGGGGCATCTGTGTAAGGGATAGAGGTGGTGGCGGCATGAGCTTAGCTGCAGTGGCGGATCTAGCTAGGGACAAGGGTTGCTGGTGTACTCCAAATTGAAAAATAGTGACCATATATATATTTGGGTTAATATTCAATATTCACTCATAGTTTGATGATTAAGGCTGGTTTTTGTACCCTCAAGTCAAGGGATCAAACCTTGATTTCTACACTACCTTTGCCTTTTTTTCTTGTTTCTTTTAATTATTTTATTTTATATTATTTCTTTATGATTTTTATTTTTATATATGTATTTTTTCTAATATTATACTATAATTTTTCATATAATTTTTTAATTTTATTTTGAACCTTGGGTATTTAAATAAACACACAAAATAATAATATTATTAATTTAAAAACTTCAATAAAGTTAATTAATTTTAACACAAATTTACACACAATTCACTATTATATTTATAAATTTATTATCAAGGTAACCCGAAACAAGAATGATAAACTGTGGTAAGACATATACTTATGTACCTGAAAAGGACTAGAAATTATATGTGGACTCACCGAACAGATTCACTGTTTCTTATGGGTTACATAGATTCAGATTTTTCAAATCAGATAGGGACGATAGTAAATCCCCCTCAAAGGTTATGTGTTTAACTTTAGCAATTAGAGTCATAAGATGGAGGAGTGTTATATAGAAATATATTTCAGACTCCACTATGGAAAGATGATAAATTGGAGCCTCTGAGGCAGCCAAAGTATATATATGACTCTAGAAATTTCATGATGGACTTCGAAGTGTTTCTAAGTTTGCCTAAGATTATCACAATTTATTGTGATAATAATGGTGCAGTTGCAAACTTGAAGGAATCACGAGCCCATAAGCAATTAAACACATGGAGCGCAAGTACCACCTGTTACGAGAAATCGTATGATGAGGGGAAGGTTGTTGTCGCCAAGATTGCATTGGATGATAACCTAGTAAATCCATTTACAAGGACCTTAAGGTGAGAGCTTTTAATGATCGTGTAGTGGGAGTGGGAATCAGATGTATGGCAGAAGACATGACAACATAGTCTTTTAGTATAAGTGGGAGATTGTTGGATTGTGTACTAAAAGTCTAACTTTTTGTATGAACAATATTATAACAATTTATTTGAAATAACAATCATATAATTAAATGATTGTATCTTATAATTTATTTATATGTCCGATGCAATATTTTACTTACTTTATACTGTAGATAATATATTGTGCGACAACACGCGGAAGATCATATTATCATTTTCCTTATAAAGTATAAACAGATGCTCACAACCGAGATAGATAGGGACTCTCTATCGGGATGGTTGTAGTGTAATTTGGTATTAGTTTGTCTTGACTATAAAATCACATTAGTGCACTTTGTGTGCATTGAGCAGGGCCGCTTGAGATCGTTCAACTTATACTGACTATATAGGAGAATTTGATCTCAGTTATTATGGATGTTCGTGCTCTTAATCCCTATACAATAATCTCGACACGTAAGGCAGTATGTATTTCTTTGATTCATGGGTGAGATTTACATATAATTAAATCAACAAACTCGGTGAGTTGGGAAATAGTGCTGCCTCTATGGTGTACTGTTGATTGTAGAAGAAATCCATGTCCGAAATAGGTTGATGATGTCCCCTTGAGGAGCTCATAAGGATTATTATGTAAACCCTGCAGGTGGATTTATTCTGGCATGATAATGAGGTTGAGTGGTACTACTCTCAGATGAGATATTAATTAATGGAGTTGTCAGTAACTTAATTAATTAATGGACATTGTATATCTTAAACATGGGAAGACTAACAGGCTCAAAATAAGAAGGAGCCCATAACGTAATTATGGGATTAGAACGGTAGTGCAGTAATAATATTTTAGTGGTGTATATTATTATTATTGGACTTAAGTATAAACTTTGGGCTATGCTTGGATACTTAAGCCCAATGGAGGCCCAACTCTAATTTCTCCTCCTGGTCCCTGCTGTAGCCCATATATAAGTCATCTCAGCTGTCCGGAAACCCTAATCTAACTGATTATTCATGCCTAACATTGTGAGGAGGGTGAGGGAATAGCAGATTGAGAAGATCTCGAAGTTCATCGCCCACACAACGTCGAGATTGGATTTGGGAATACAGCAGAAGACCGTAAGGTTATTTCCTGCTGCTGTCCGACAACTTGTACAATTTTTATAAAATTGTACAGACTTCAGAACTGGACTTGGGATATAATGACCGAAAGCCACTGAAGAGATGATCATTTTGGCGTATAGATCACTCAAATCGGAGATCAAACGAGAGAGTTATGCCCAAAATGGTGAGACTGCGCAGGCTGTCGGCGAGAATTCATCTTCTCCAACATACCCGGGTGAAAGGTAATATGTTTCTATATTTTCTTGCTTCCGCTGATTGTTAGAAACGTATAGAACCCTAACGGTTCAAGTTAACAAAACGATCGATTGCCAACACAGCCAACTTAATTTGGAATCTGCACCTACACGACTCGTGTAGCAGCACACGGCCCGTGCACTGCACATGCAATTCGGCATGTTCTGCGTGTTCCCGGACACGGCTCGTGCGCTGCACACGTCGTCTTCTTGGGCGTGTAGCATTTTTTGATGACGGAACACGACCATCTCAGATAGGCCCGTGTTCCGCACATGAGGCGTATCCGAGCATGCCCTGTTCTTCTTCCTCCGATTTAGCTCCCGATCTATTTTTGACCTATTTTACACACATTTAAGCTCATTTCTATACATTTATCAACCTGTATATATTTCTCCCAATTACATATAACTCCACTAAAAAGTCACACAAATACGAATAAAAACATCCAAAAATCAACAAATGAAGACACTAAAATCTAGGTTAAAATGGCGATGATCAGTGTCAATGACGAATAGTGTAACATGATGACTGTGTAAGATTGTAAAGTTATTGAATTTATTTTTGCTGTCGTGGAATAGATGTCCTAGACCATAAATCCTGAAATGATTGATAAAGGAAATATGGTGTTGTTGGTTTAAGATATAGGCAGTAGATGTTGTTTTTGGTGGAAAAATAGTCGTTGCAAATGGGGTGGGTGTTTATGATGTTTTATTTATGATGTGATGTCGTGTAATGGATTTCCTGGAATCATATTTGCTATATTTGATATTTTCCATCATTAGGTTGTCCCCATTGGCAACCTGCGCCAAGGGTCGTGCGCATATGACAAGCAACAGTAAAAAAATTGGAAATTAAATTTTAATTAGTAACCGGTTAGAATTTTTTCTGACACGACCCATACAACTTTTATCCCAATCCATCCAAAACTCATCTAATAGTGACATGTGTCACATGGTCATTATTTATTTTTAAGATAAAATTTAGCTTTCCAATAATTCATATTTTAATTATTTAAAAAAAATAATCAAATTTTTTATTTTTTCCTCTATAAATAGAGTATAATATTGACATACTATGAACTACAAAAAGAAAATACTCTTTTCTCTCCATCTTAAATTATATCCTCTTTCTTTCTTTTGAGTTTCTTTCTTTTTTATCATTTCTCATGGACCCAAACAATCCAAATTTTATCCTAACTCGCAAAAAAAATTTCAAACTTTGATGATTTTATTAATTTTGGAAGCTACCAAAACTCTCAATATCATCAAAGCTCTCAATTTTCGTCAAATTTCAATCAAAAACTTCAATTTCTGAACAAGTTCAAGCATCACAAAATATTTCTCGAAATTTATTTAATAATGTTCAAGAAACAAATCTCATCCCAAAGGGCAATTGGTGTGTGAAAGAAGATATTGCTCTTGTCATCTTGGTGTTTCGTTAGTGAAGATGGAGTGCATGGAAAAAATCAAAAGGGTACTTCAATATGGAGAAAAGTTCATGAGATGTTTCATGAAACTCGAGCAGAAAATCTTGAAGATATGAAGGAAAGAACTGTGGATATGTTGAAAGGTCGCTTCAAATGAATCAATGAAAGTGCAAACAAGTGGATTGCAGCTTGCAAGGAAGCACATACTCGAAAAAGGAGCAGAATGAGCCAGAAAGATATCGAGAAAGAAGCTCATACAATTTATGAAGCAAGTAGTACTAAGTTTACTAATTTAATTGTATTTAATGAAGTTATGTATAAACATCCAAAATGGACCTGAAATTAGATCATGACTTAATAATTTTCGACCTAAAGATGAGGAGGACAATGACGAAAGTGGTGGAAGTTCCAAAAGAACCAAAACAAGTGAAGATTGAGAGTATTCTGTTCTCAAAAATCCTGAGACTCCAAGTAGTGGATGTTCAACCATTGTTCGTCCCAGTGATTAGAGCTATTTTCACCTAGATTTTAGTGTCTTTTTGTATGTCTTTTCGTATATTTGTATCCGTATTTGCGTACTATTTGGTGGTGTTTTGTATTTTTATTGGAAATGTGTGTGAATGAGCTTAAACCTATGATTTTCACTTTTTATTGGATTCTAGATATGATAAGGAAGGCGTAGGAAAAAGCGGATCTAAATTCGGAGTTGAAACGAAGGAGAACGAGCCGAAATAAAATGTAAAAAATAGGGGCATGCACCAACACGAGCCGTGTTGCGTACCACGGCCCTGTATGAAGTGGCAGTGTGCCGACATCAGAAGATCCAACACGACCACCCTGTGCCCATGTTACAACACACGAGCCGTGTTGCAGTACACGAGCCGTGTTGCGTAACACGACCCTGTAAGGAGAGGCCGTGCTGCAGCATCAGAAGACACAACACGGCCACCTTGTGACCGTGTTGCGAAGCACGACTCGTGCCGTATAAAATCCTACTGAAATTTCCAGATCCTTCTAGAAGCCTCCATAGGGGTATAAATGCCCATTTATTCAACAATTGATAAAAGATCCGAAATTCCACCCTTCTACACACACATCACACACCATTTCTTCTATTTTCCACCATCATCTTCATCCACCTTCATCCATCTTGATCCATCTCCATCATCTCCATTAATTCTCCATCAAAACTTCATCCCTTCCATTGGGTGTTGAAGATCTCAAGAAATCAAGAGCTAGAGTTGGAGATCCATGAGTATTGAAGATTCTCTACAAGAAATTGCTAGGGAAGATTCACATCTCTTTTGATTTCCTTTTGGATCTAAGACTATGGGTATTTGTAATGAATCATTTATGTGTTTTGTTACCTTTATCATGTTAAGCTAATCCCTCTAGTGGGATTAGGAATATGAAGAGCATATTAGATTTGTATTATCATGTGGATTAAATTGGTTTTTGATTTAATTGATGTTGATTTCTATTTATGGAGTTTAATTGTCTTGATGTTGTGATGGCATGGTTTGTTATTCATAATTGATTATTGGTTTAATGGATTGTTCATCAATGAATTAATTTATGGTGATTAAATGCTATCATGATGTTTATGCATGTATTGCTTGGAGTGAGACGGAAACGACCCTCTATAGTATTAGGAAGGCATGATTAGACATTGAGTTTGGGTTTGACCGAAAGGATATTTGAATTCAATGAGGGGAACCAATCCATTCGTTGGCCTTAGTACACAAAAAGGGAGAGTTTAATCTAACTAGTACCTAGATGGAAGGGGTTAATGTTGGGCTTTGATCTTAAGTGCTTTTGGGAGTCTAAAATGGATCAACAACCTTTGTAACCCAAAAGGGAGCTTAGGATACAATCGTGATCACCCTTAGTCTACATCAATTGAGTTGAATTCCTTTTGCATGATAATATGAATCGAGTGTGCTTGGATGTTTCTAATCCCATGTTTTCCATACTTGAACTTTAGCACCTATTTTCTTTACTTGTTATTCATCTTCACTTGTAATTTCTCTTATTTGCTATTTTTATTTACTTGCTACTTGCTTAAGTGGTAAATCAATCTCAAAACCCCCAATCATCTTTACAAAAACAACATGAACATGAGCTCACGTATATTGCTAGTCCGAACATAACTCCTTTGTGGATTGATAATTTTTCTTGGGATATACTACTGCAACGATCGAGTATTCTTGCTCGTGAGTGCTACAAAAATAGGCAAACACCCAGTGGTAGAGATAAGGCAAAAAAAAGGAAAAGGTAAGGCCTCACAATCTTTTGCTACAAATGAAGTTACTGATAAAATTCGTGCATTGAGACTCATTAGAGACAATGAAGTTGAAGTGATGAAAATTTTGGGAAAAGAAAAGATAGAATTAGACCGAGAGAAGTTACAGAGGAACCAAATGAGGATAAAAGAACTTATGCTGAATACGTTGCTTGCTAAAGATCACTTATCACCAAAAGATAAAGAAATGAAACACAAATTAATGACAATTGTATTTGGACAGTAAATCTATCTTATTATCATGTATTTTAAATATCACATTTTAATTAATGTCTTTTAATTTAAATGTATTTTAAGCCTTTTAATTACTTTCATGTACTTTTAATCAATTAAATGAGTTGTCAACATTTGTCTTTCATATGTCTCTTTTCTTACTTTATTCACATGCAATTATTACTTTTATATTTCACTTGTCATATCTCATACTTTATTCACGTGGGTTGTTCAAATTGATTGTTCAAATGCCATTATTCAACCTGTAGTGATAGGCACATGCATGGTCATGACAAAAAGATAGCTCTCACATTCTATCTTTGAATTATTTTTCTATTTTAATTTCATGTGTAATTTTAATCAATTAAATGAGTTGTCAACTTTTGTCTTTCATTTTTCACTTTTCTTATTTTCTTCACATGCAATTGTCACTTTTATATTCAATTATCATATCTCATACTTTATTCACGTGGGTTGTTCAATTGTCATTATTCAACCTGCAGTAATAGCTTTAGGCACATGCATGCTCATGACAAAAAGATAGCTTTCACATGCTATCTTTGAATTATTTTTCTATATATACTTGTTGAAATTGTTCATAAATTACACACAAATTTTTTTCCTCAACTGGAAAAATTTCATTAAATGAAAATCCATATGTAGATTCAGATTCAAGTTCTAGTTATATCAATTTCCAGAATTTGATGAATGGAAAATCGAGTTGTTCAAAGCAATCATCAAATTGATAAGATGATTGAGAATGTGTCTTAAACAATCCTAATATAATTGTGAAAAATAACATTCCTAGAGCTAGACGACGATATATTGATAGAGAACGTAAACTTGGTGAGGAGCATTTGATGAATGACTATTTTGTCGACAAACAAACATATCATCATGAGATTTTTTGACGCAGGTTTCACATGCAAAAATCATTGGTTCTGCGCATAATGGAGGCTGTTGCTTCCAATGATGAGTATTTCCAACAACGACTTGATGCCACAGGAAGACGAGGGATTTTAGCATTATAGAAATGTACTGGAGCTATGAGGGTGTTGGCATATGGCACATCAACTGATGTTATTGATGAATACTTGCGAATGATTGAAACTGTGACAAGGGATGCTCTCATAGAATTTGTTGATAGTGTTGATGAGTGTGTAAATTCATAAGTTTGGCATCATATTTTGTGCTAGTTTTGGAGAGTTTTGAGGTAAAAATAGGTGGAAAACCTATAGATATTGTGAATTAGCATGAATCAGGTGTTAGTGGAGCTATTTAAGTGGTTTTCATAGCAAAATCGGAGTGGAAGTGCCAAGAATCGAAGAGACGAAGTCGAGACCACGCGAACCGCCAAGGAGAGAGGTGAGTTCGACCTATTGGAGGAGGGTTCGACCTCTCCAGCAGGTCGAACCAGCGTTGAAAGAGTGCAGGAGGTGGGTTCGACCACGACTCGAGGGGTTCGACCTGTCTATCAGTTCGTGAGAAAGTTGGTTCGACCACGACATTGGGGGTTTGACCTGACGGTTGATTGAATCGGAAGTAGAAATTGTCCAGTAGCATGGTTCGACCTGTGGTTCGACAAAGACGGAGTGGTTCGACCTGTATAAGAAGTTGAACCAAGTGCGGAATACTTCCAGTAGGTGGGTTCGACCTGTAGTTCGACCTGCAGCTAGTGGTTCGACCTGTTTGCTGAGGTCGAATCGTCGTGCGGAAACTTACCTTATCCAGATTTTTGAGGCCAAAATGCATGGGATCACTTGAAAAGCCCATTCCAAGCCCTAGAGACGTGATTACAAGTATAAAAGGAGGCTCATGCAGTCAAGGAAGAGATGACCAATCACCAACAACACAATACAAGAGAGTTTTAGAGAGCGTAAGAACGTGAAGCGCAAGAGGAGATTAGGAGGAGCTGTGACAGAGGTTCCGCTGGAGATTCAAGTAAGATTGGTCCATCTAACCATGATTGTTCCTAGATCAATCATGGGCTAGAGCCACTTCGGTAGTTCTAAGGTTATGAAGGTTTCATGAGTTGATTTGTATTTCGTGTGTATACTCCGTACAACACTACTTGTGGTTTATTTTATATAAGATTGTGTGTTTTTAATCCATACTTATAGTTGTTTTGTGCATCAATAATCGTTGTGTAGAGTCTGAATGCATAACATGGTTATTGATTGAGTGCGTTCACTAATGAGCAGGGTTTATTGTTATAATTCTAAGTGAAGGGATTCCGAGGTTTTATTAGAACCGTCTTATATGAATGTTTGTTAATTGAATTGAATTCGAGTTAACAAGTAGGATTAAGAGTATAACTTTATAGTACCTAAAAAGGGAGATCAAATCAGGTTAGAGTACTAAGTGCATGAGAAATAATTGATTATGATAGTACCTAGAAAGGGAGATAAAGTATACGTCTTGCTCTGAGGCTACTCACATGTGTCAAAACCTTATCTATTTGTGTCTATAGAATATTTTTGCATGGTCTAGCGATGCGTCCATATTCCACAAGGCAGAGTCGGACATCGATACACGAAAGTATGAATTAACGAATGAAACTGGATGGCCTGACGAACTACCTATCATCTTATTTGATCACAACTACAATTTTCTTGTTCTTGTTATTTATTTGCTATTTTAATTGTTACTTAGTTTACAAACCAACAATTACCATTCTCAACATAGTCATAATTGCTAGAAAATAACTAAAGTAATATTTATCCATCCCGTGGATTCGATATTTAACTTGATCACCTTCGAAACTACAATTGATATCCTTCATACTTGGGGATTAAAATTATGTTTTGAGAAAACAACCATCAAGTTTTTGGCGCCGTTGCCGGGGATGGCGTAAAATATCTTTTTGTTATTTCTAGTTTATTAGGGCTATTTATCTTGTTTTGCTGTTTTAATTCAAGTTCTTTTTAGGTGTATGCTCACGAGATCAAAGAAAGGTGAACTTGAACCCTATAATCCTGAGATCAGAGCATCATCAAGAAAGAAGAAGAAGAAGAGCAAGGCAAAGACTATTGATCCAACTGAAGCTCTGAAATTTGGAGTTGAAGTTGACGAGCAAATTTCGCAGACGATTGAAGCTACAACTGAAGTTAATTCGGGAGTAGAGACAGTCAACATGGCAGCGAATCCGGATAATCTAGCCATCCGAGAGGTTTTCAGAAATAATGGGGCTGGAAATTTTGGGCTTCTAGGAGCGAGGGGAACTAATGCAGCTTTTGATCTTCATCCCGCTCTTATTAGCATGATAGAAAGGAACTCCTTTTCAAGAGGGTCTTTCGAGGATCCGCAGCATCATCTGAACAAGTTCTTGGGCTATGCAAGTACTCAAAAAGATGCAGGAGAACATGAAGATGCTAGGAAGATCCTCTTGTTCAAATTCTCGTTTACTGAAAAGGCGAGAGATTGGTACGACACTATCAACGCAGCTGAGTGCACCACTTGGGAGCAACTGCAGTTAAGGTTCTTGGAGAGGTACATGCCACCTTCAAAGGTGTTTAAGATGAAGCAAGCCATTAACCAATTTGCTTTCGGTGGAGGTGAGAAATTTCATGAAGCATGGGATAGATTCAAGGACATGCTTAGGAAGTGTCCTCAACATGGGCTATCTAAAGCTCAATATATTAGTATATTCTATAATGGATTGGACTGTGATTCACGAGTGTTATTGGATGCTTCTTCTAATGGAGCATTACTTACAAAGTCATCCGTAGAGGCCGAGAAGTTGTTTGAAGATATTTCGATGAATTCGAGGGATTGGCCAACTGATAGAGTTAGAGGTACTTATGTCCTTGGGAAGGTAGCTCAGGTTGAACAAGCAATGGTGAAAACAAGTAGAGAGGATGAGATCGTCTCTAGCTTGTCCAATATCAACAAGCTACTTGAATCCCAACAGAAGCAAATCAGCAAATTATCTCAGCGCGTACCAATCATGCAGCAGGAGTTGAAGAATGATGGACCAATCCAAGAGGAGTTAGAAGAGGCATACTATGCCATGGGTCAAAGTATTCAAGGGACTAGGTATCCAGATCAAGAAAACCGGAACTTCCAAGGGAACTATCGAGGAAACTTTAATAATCGTGGTCCCCCGGGTGGTTATCAACAGCCTAGGAGGCCGGAGTTCTCATGGAGCAATCCGAATAATGCGATTCAACCTCCGATGGGTGTTGATCTGAGTGCTAAGGTGGAAGAAGGGAAACCGGGTTTTGAGGATACTGTGAACAGGTATATGGCCAAGAACAATGAAAGAGTGAACCGCCTTGAGGCCAAACTTGAAAAGAAAATCGATGCAAACCATGAGGTTATATCTAAGCAGATGAAGGACCTTACATTGCTGATGGGGGAGATGGCAGGAAGTGTTAACAAGCTTACTCAAACTCTTGAGAAGGAGAAGTTTCCATCTCAAAGTATTGAGAATCCAAGGACCTGCAACGCCATCACATTGAGGTCGGGAACGCAGTACGAGGGACCTATGAGGCTGGAATCAAATTGGGACATGTCTAGGGCATGATTCAACTATGGTTCGACCAACATTGAAGGTCGAACCATACAGGGAAAGTCGAACCAATGCACTGGACACGATCAGGAGGCATCGCAGCATCGGTTTGACCAAACTGCAAATGGTTCGACAAGGTATACAGGTCGAACCTGACAATTTGGAGCACTCTATTTTTCCAGAACACCGGTTCGACCAAATCAATGATGGTTCGACCTATCCATTAGGTCGAACCCAGGTCGAACCGCACAACTTGGAGCACTCTGTTTTGTCACAGCAATGGTTCGACCATGACGGACATGGTTCGACCTATCAAACAGGTCGAACCCTGGTCGAACCGGAGGGCGGAAAGAGTACAGTAGGTCAGTTTGACCTAGGTGGCCGTGGTTCGACCTACTCAACAGGTCGAACCCAGGTCGAATCTCAAATTCAAAAAGAGAGCAGTTGTCCAGAAGGGCGGTTCGACCTTTACGTGCCTAGTTCGACCTGTTCCACAGGTCGAACCCTGATCGAACCTATCCAGAAGTTGCCTGTTGCTACTCCGAACACTCTCGATGATGTTGATGCTACTCCAGTGGTTCAGAATGAGCAAAGTACAGAGATAATAGTTGAGAAAAAGTGGGAGAGAGCCAAGCGATTGAGAGCCGAAAAGGAGAAAGCGGAGAAGGCTGATCGTGATGAATGGGGGATTCCCAAATCAAAGATACCTCCACCGTTTCCTTACAAGCTTGTGAAGAAGGGATTGGAAGAGAAGTTCAAGAAGTTTTCAGAGATAATGAACAAGATAAGCTTGAGCATTCCTTTCTCAGAGGCAATCATGGAGATGCCGTACTATGCCCGATTTCTTAAAGACATATTGTTGAAGAAGCGGAGCTTAACTGGAATTGAAACAGTGAATTTATCTAAAAATTGCAGCTCAATCATTCAAAGGAAGCTGCCGCAAAAGATGAAGGATCCGGGGAGCTTCACTATTCTATGTGAGATCGGAAAGGGGCCGGCACGGCGAGCTTTGTGCGATCTAGGGGAAAGCATCATTTTAATGCCATTGTCCATCTTTCAGAGGCTTGGTTTAGGGGAGTTGACCCCTACAACAGTGGTTCTCCAATTGGCGGACAGGTCGATGATGTTTCCAAAAGGTATAATTGAAGACGTTCTCGTCAAAGTGGAGAAGCTAGTCTTTCCTGTGGACTTTCTTGTGCTAGAGATGGAAGATGACAAGGATAATATCCCTCTAATCTTGGGGAGACCTTTCCTTGCTACTGCTGGAGCTATGATTGATGTTCAAAAAGAAGAGCTTAGATTGCGGATGGATAAAGAAGAAGTTCTTTTCAACTTGGACAAAGCAATGAAGATGCCCATGGAGTCTCAGTGTTATAGTATTGACGTGGTGGCGGAGATTGTGAAGGAGGATATGTCTCTGATCCTGTCAAAGGATCCTCTTGAGACATGTTATGGAGTCTCTTACTTATCCCACTACGGAGCTTGACGGACTCTCCAACGAGGTATGTATAGAATATCTTGAGAACTTACTTGCTTTGGGTGATGCTAGGTATGCATTGGAGAAAGCTAAGGTTGAAGAAGCGAAAGGGTCTAGGAAGTACTTGCCGTTGGAGAGAGAGAGCACTCCGATGGAAGAAAAGAAAGAGGAGCTGAAACCGTTACCGGAACACTTGACGTATGCTTATCTTGGTGACAATGAAAAAGATCCATCAGGTGATTCGGAATTCAAGAGGAAGATTGACCCGGAGGAGTCTACACGGCCATGGGATGAAGGTAATTCTAATGATCATATTTTTGTGAGCGAGAAAGGTGCCGAGCTGACTGTAGACAAAGGAAGAGAAGATGATGCCTACTTGAAGCCTCCTAACTTACCACCGGATACCAACAAATTTGAAAGTCCTTACTCTCGTTTTTTATCCTGACTTTGATTTTAATGGAGATAGGAGTTATTCCAAAATTGAGTGGAAGATTGATAGGAATGAGAAGAGAAAGTTTGTGAAAGGAGATTCTACTGATCGTATGGTGCATAAGAATGGTAAGATGGAAAGTGTGGATGATAAGAGGGGAGAAAGTATTGGAAGGTGAGGATGCGATATGATCATCCTCTGATCAAGTAGTCTTCTGAGTTGGTACCGTCGTGACTCTTCGACGTTAAACATGAGCGCCTGTTGGGGGCTTTCCCTCCTGTTTTAATGCTTTATTTCTTTCGTGTGAGTAAGAAATTTTTATATTTGAAGTGCTTACTTATCGGCAATTACATCTCTTTGCAAACTTAGTTTCGACTATAGTTTCTACTAAGTTTGGGGGGGTGTGATGTACTTACCTCAATAAGCACCGATGGTATAATCTTTTCTTTGTGATGCTTGTTAGGGGAGTTGGTTTTTGCGCCATATTTAAAATTTTAATCGATTTTGATGTGATGATTTTTTACAACTTGCCTAATGTTTAGTGAATTTTGGTTATGTTTTCTTTTACGGAGTTACTCATGAATAATATTTTATGGAACAATTTTTGTTGAAGTTGTGCTCTAGTTGTTACCTAATGATTCGTATTGAAGTTTGAAGTGTGTAGGGATTGAAGAACACTCAGTTTTGAAGCTTAGAAGGGTGGTTCGACCAAAGCCAGGGTAGGTTCGAACAGTGCCAGGAGGTCGAACACAGCTGAAGAAGTTGAACCGTAGTGCAAAAGTTGTCCAGAGAGGTGGTTCGACCTCATGCAAGATGGTTTGACCAGATCAACAGGTCGAACCAAGGTCGAACCAGTGATAGCAGAATTTCAGAAGTGCGGTTCGACCACAATGTTCTTGGTTCAACCTGTTCAGCAAGTCGAACCGAGGTCGAACTGGTGACATGAAACTTACAGAAGGGTGGTTCGACTTAAGCTGATATGGTTCGACCTGGTCAGCAGGTCGAACCCAAGCCGAACCGAAGGTAAAGGTGTTCAGAATGTTGATTCGACCACGATGAAGTTGATTCGACCTCTTCCACAGGTCGAATCAAGGTCGAACCAAGCCAGGGAAGTGTGTTCTTAATTCCGTCCTTCTATGATGCATGAGTTGGGCTGTAGAGATACTTGTATGATTTGATTTGGTTTATGGGTTGTTGATTTTGTGCATTCATATGTTCATGTGTTAATTTCTATTGATGAAAAGCATGTATAATTTGATAAGTATGTAGAGTTCTTGTGGAATTGATCTTAATTATGTGCTATGAGGAGTACTTAGGATTCTATTTACCTATGTGAGGATTTGAGCCTTGATAATCATGCTTGATCATGATTGTTTTATTCTTGAGAGGATCATTCATATGAACGTATTCTAGAACTTGGCTTGAAGTCTTGTGTGAGACTTATGATTGATAAATTGCTAGGACATGATCTTAGGCCATTATTTTGTGATTAAGCTACTTAGCCAAATTTTGTCCTTCCTAATGATTTTATTAACCTTTGGATGCCCCGTTGAGCCGTTAGAATATGGTTGGATGAAAAGAAGATGGTTAAATCTTGTTTAGGAGTAGTACCTGAAACTGGTACCTCGATTGATTATAACATGAAGTCTTAAGCTTAAGAGCAGCTGATTAATAAAGAGAAGAAGGGTAGTGCCTAAAACCGGTACCCGAATTGTCTAAAGAGATGATGTTGAATGTTGATGCACGGAAAAGAAGGAAAATCCATGAGAAGAAGAGGAGAAGTTGGAGGAGATATTGCAGCAAGAAGAGGAAATCGAGAACCTCCAAGGTAACTCTCTACTAGTGTCTTAAGTCACTAAGTCCAAATTTTCCTACTTTTTTCGAAGAGCCAACATTACAACCCAAAAACAAGTCATTTGTGATCCTAGTGAAGAGTTGATTATAAGTTGATTTTTGAGACCTTTACCAAGCTTATGGTTACGCGTGAATATGGATTGATATGAGTGTTTATATTAACCTATATAGTGCCTCACGCACTTGAGTGAAAGAGAATAAATACTTATCTTGTGAGCTAGATTACTGAGTACTCCGAATGGTGTGTGATTGGATTGGTTTTGCATGAGTGATATATATGAAGCAATTAATACTTGTTTGATCTAATAAAGTTGCATGTGTGATATGTGTTGTACTTGATCTTGGTGAATTATACACGACTCCTGTGGTTTGAATTGGTTGCCTCGGGACGAGCAACATGTAAGTTTGGGGGTTTGATGAGTGTGTAAATTCACAAGTTTGGCATCATGTATTGTGCTAGTTTTGGAGAGTTTTGAGGTGGAAATAGGTGGAAAACCTATATATATTGTGAATTAGCATGAATCAGATGTTAGTGGAGCTATTTAAGTGATTTTCATAGCAAAATCGGAGTGGAAGTGCCAAGAATCGAAGAGACGAAGTCGAGACCACGCGAACCGCCAAGGAGAGAGGTGGGTTCGACCTGTTGGAGGAGGGTTCGACCTCTCCAGCAGGTCGAACCAGCATTGAAAGAGTGCAGGAGGTGGGTTCGACCACGACTCGAGGGGAACCATGGTCGAACCAGTTCGCGAGAAAGTTGGTTCGACCACGACGTTGGGGTTCGACCTTACAGTTGGTCGAATTGGGAGCAGAAATTATCCAGTAGCATGGTTCGACCTGTGGTTCGACCAAGATGGAGTGATTCGACCTGTACAAGAAGTCGAACCAAGTGTAAAATACTTCCAGTAGGTGGGTTTGACCTGTGGTTCGATCTGCGGCTAGTGGTTCGACCTATTTGCTGAGGTCGAACCATCGTGCGAAAACGTACCTTATTCGGATTTTCGAGGCCAAAACACGTGGGATCACTTGAAAAGCCCATTTCAAGTCCTAGAGACGTGATTACAAGTATAAAAGGAGGCTCATGCAGTCAAGGAAGAGATGACCAATCACCAACAACACAATACAAGAGAGTTTTAGAGAGCGTAAGAACGTGAAGCGCAAGAGGAGATTAGGAGGAGCTGTGACAGAGGTTCCGCTGGAGATTCAAGTAAGATTGGTCCATCTAACCATGATTGTTCCTAGATCAATCATGGGCTAGAGCCATTTCGGTAGTTCTAGGGTTATGAAGGTTTCTTGAGTTGATTTGTATTTCGTGTGTATACTCCGTACAACACTACTTGTGGTTTATTTTATATAAGATTGTGCGTTTTTAATCCATACTCATAGTTGTTTTGTGCATCAATAATCGTTGTGTAGAGTCTGAATGCATAACATGGTTATTGATTGAGTGCGTTCACTAATGAGCAGGGTTTATTGTTATAATTCTAAGTGAAGGGATTTCGAGGTTTTATTAGAACAGTCTTATATGAATATTTGTTAATTGAATTGAATTTGGGTTAACAAGTAGGATTAAGAGTATTACTTTATAGTACCTAAAAAGGGAGATCAAATCGGATTAGAGTACTAAGTGCACGGGAAATAATTGATTATGATAGTACCTAGAAAGTGAGGTAAAGTATACGTCTTGCTCTGAGGATACTCACACGTGTCAAAAGCTTATCTATTTGTGTCTATAGAATAGATTTGCATGGTCTAGCGATGCGTCCATATTCCACAAGGTAGAGTCGGACATCGACACTCGAAAGTATGAATTAACGAATGAAACTGGATGGCCTGACGAACTACCTATCATCTTATTTGATCACAACTACTATTTTCTTGTTCTTGTTATTTATTTGCTATTTTAATTGTTACTCAGTTTACAAACCAACAATTACCATTCTCAACATAGTCATAATTGCTAGAAAATAACTAAAGTAATATTTATCCGTCTCGTGGATTCGATATTTAACTTGGTCACCTTCGAAACTACAATTGATATCTTTCATACTTGGGGATTAAAATTGTGTGTTGAGAAAACAACCATCAGGTGTTATTTCTTGTTTCAACAATGAGTATCTTAGAAGGCCTAATGAATAAGATTTGACTAGATAACTCTACGTCGGGGAACAACGTGGATTCCCGGGCATGATAGTCAAGTATTGATTGCATGAATTAAAAATGAAAAAATTATTCTACTGTATGGGCCGAAAAATATGCTAGAAGAAGTGGAAAGCCAACAATCATTTTAGAAGCTGTTGCATCATATGACTTATGGATATATCATGCATTCTTTGGAACATCAGGTACGTGCAATGATATTAATGTATTCCATCATTCTCCAATCTTTTAATGATACGTTGGAAGGTCGAGCACCAAAGATTAATTATGTTGTGAATGGTCACGAATTTGATAGAGCATATTATCTTACTGATGACATATATCCTTCATGGGCTATATTTGTTAAGTCAATTTCTGTTCCACAACTCCAAAAGCATAAGTTATTTGCTCAACACCAAGAGGCGGTGAGAAAAGATGTAGAGCATGCATTTGGAGTTCTACAAGCTCGTTTTGCATTTCTTAGACCTCCATGTCTTGTTTGGGATAAACTTCAGATGGGTAAAATTATGATGGCTTGTATCATCATACACAATATGATTGTAGAGGATGAGCAAGATACATATCAAAACTATTATGATCCCACCGAATTTATTACGAATAGGCCTATAAACCGACAAGAAAGAAAAAGTGGAGTATATGAAGAAAGTGATCACGATTTGTCATACTCCACCAGACGCATAGCAAGCATGTCCACTTATATGACTAATAGGGCACAACTTCGCAATAAAGAAGCTCATAATGCTCTTAAAAATAACTTGATTGAGCATATATGACAAAATTTTGGTAAAGGAAGTTGATTATATAGTTTGTATAGTTTATATATGATTTTATATTTCATGCATTTTTTTTCATTTTTGTACCTCAATTATGTAAATTTTATATAATTATTGAAATTTTAATTTTGTTATTGTGTTCTATGTTATTCTTTTTATGGGTTTTTTTTAAAAAAATTCTATAATTACGGAATTAAATATTTTTTAATATATAAGATTATTTTAATTTTAAAAATAATTATTAAAAAAATTATAACACTAATATATAATTTAATAATAATTATTGTATGTGTAGATGAGAGAGAAGTAAATATCTTTATATATAATAAAACACACTTTAAAAGTCAAAATTGAACCAATTTTTATTCTATACCATTGATTTTGATTACTAAACCTTTTTTAATCTCATCCATTCATCACAGTTATGATATTAGATTTTGGCCATTGATTTTTTTGTCATGATAATGATATCTTATTTAATTTAAAATGATGCCTTATTTAAAATGATTCCTTATATGTGTGCTTAATATTATTTTTTATTAAATATAATACATAACTACTACTAATTTTAGTTATTTCAAATTATAATGTTAATTATTCCTAAACAATTTGAATTAATTTTTTCAAATTATGTTAATTATTCCTAAATAATTTGAATTAATTTTTAATTATATGGTTTAGGGTTTAGGTAATATTATTTAATTATCATAATAACTTATAAAATTAATTTAAATACATTATATTGATTTAGGGTTTATTGTAATATTATTCAATTATTATTATAATAATTTATAAAATTAAGGTTTAGGTCATATTTTTGTAATAGAATTATATTATATTTATTTTATATTTAATCAGTAATAGTATAAGTTCATTAAAAAATTAATTTTAATCAATAAAAAAATACTTTTAAAATAGTATTAAATGGGTATGAGTAATTTACGATTATTTTTTGATGCACTGGTATCCGATCCTAGACCAACTAATCCGGAGGAGGCCAGAACCCATCGTCCACTAAAAGACTTTGGGACGGATATAAATATTATAATAAAATTTTAAAATATTAATTTTTAAATGATATATATTTATACACGGGTATGAGTATTACGAAATAATCTTTATATATATATATATACATATAACACTTTAAAAGTCAAAATTGAACCAATTTTTAATCTATACCATTGATTTTGATTACTAAATCTTTTTTAATCACATCCATCCATCACATTATTCAATCTCATCTATTCATCACAATTATGATATTAGATTTTGGCTATTGATTTTTTGGTCATAATAATGATACCTTATTTAATTTAATATGATGCCTTATTTAAAATAATTTCTTATATGTGTGGTTAATATTGTTTTTCATTAAATATAATTCATAACTACTACTAATTTTAATTATTTCAAATTATAATTAATGAGAATGTAAATTCACGTATTTTGGGCTCTGATTTACGTGGAAATTGAGTACGATTGAGTCTTTTATTGAGACGAATCGGTATGTTTATGGAAAAATCATGAATCAGAGGGTACAAGGGCTTTTTGAGCATATTTGTATAGGAAAACGGATAGAAAGGGCTTGGAATTGGAAGACATAATTTTTGAGGTAATTTTCAAAGGCCGTTCAACCTCAAGACCTTGTTCGAACATTATCACTTTGGTCGAACAAGGTGGCCAAGTCGAGCAGAATACGCAGATTCGTCCAGAGAGCTTGCTCGACTTGGAGATGTTGCTCGACCAGAATCATCTTGGTTGAGCAGATGAGTGAAGTCGAACAAAATCTGCAAAAACTTACAGAGAGCTTGCTCGACCATTGCTCGAGTTGAAGGCCTTGCTCGACCAGTCCAGGCCTGATCGAATGGATTCTCGCTGCTTCTATTTATGGTAATTCTGGATGTTTTTTTACTAAATTTGACGTGTGCTTCAAGCAAAAGCCCATCCTAAGCTCATAAGGAGGTTCCATGAGTATAAAAGAAGAGCTTTCGCAGGAGAAAAGGGAGACACACATCATTCATCATCCATCCATCACCGAAACCCTACCATCATCCGAAGGAGTCGTGAAGAGATGTTCGTCTGGCGCGTCAAGTAAGATCATACCTACTAGTCATGATTGTTCTTATATCAAGCATAGGCTAGAGCTGCTTCGGTAGTTCTAGGGTTATGAAAATTTTATGAGTTAATTGAATTTCCATGTGTAAACTCTGTACAACACTACTTGTGGTTTATTTTATATACGATTGCGCTTCTTCAATTCATACTCAGGATCGTTTTGTGCATCATTAACTGTTATGTAGAGTTTGAATACATATCTAGGTTATTGATTGAGTGCGTTCACCGCTGAGCAGGATTACATGTTATAATTCTAAGTGAAGGGATTCCAAAGTCTTATTAGAACTATCTTATATAAATACTTGTTAATTGAATATTATTCGGGTTAATAAGTTAGTTAAAGAGTATAACTTCATAGTACCTATAAAGGGAGATCATATCGGGTTACAGTACTAAGTGCACGAGAAAAATTGATATTGATAGTACCTAGAAAGGGGGTGAATTATATCTCTTGCTCCAAGGATATTCACACGTGTCATATGCATGTTTACTTGTGTCTATAGGGTGAACTTGCATGGGTTAGTGATGCGTCCATAAACCACAAGGCATAGTCGGACAATAACACATGGAAAGGAAATTAATAACTAAAACGGGATGCTCGAAAAACTACCTAATTTCTCACTCGATCACAATCGAATTTTCTCTATTGCTTGTTTATTTGATTTGCTATTTAAATTATTCTTTATTTAATTTCATAACAATTCCAAACCAATTTGCCAAACATAATCTTAATTAATTTGAATATAATTAAATTGATAATAATCCGTCCTTTGGGTACGATAATCACTTGGTCACCTATCGAGACTACAATTGATATCCTTCATCTTGGGGATTATATTGTGCGTTGAGAAAACGCTCATCAATAATGTTAATTATTCCTAAACAGTTTGAATTAAATTTTCAAATTATGTTAATTATTCCTAAACAGTTTGAAGTAATTTTTAATTATATGGTTTAGGGTTTAAAGTAATATTATTTAATTATTATAATAACTTATAAAATTAATTTAAATTCATTATATAGATTTTGGTTTAGGGTTAAAAAATACATTAAAAATAGTATTAAATAGGTATTAGTAATTTTCGAGTATTTTTTGATGCACTGATATCCGATCCATAGACCGACTAATCCGGGGGAGGCCAGAATCCATCGTCCACTAAAAGACTTTGGGACGGATACAAATATTGTAATAAATTTTAAAAATATTATTTTTAAATGATATTTATTTATACACGGGTATGAGTATTACGAAATAAAAAAGTATCTTACATAATTAATAAACACCCTAAAAAAATGAGTACGAGTAGTTCAAAAAAATATCATTAGAATTTGAAATTAAAATAAAAAATTATATTATTTTTGTATTCAATATGCACTACGATAAACATGCTGATTGATGTCTATTTCACCAGCCAGTGGATGTTGAAGCATCTAATGTTAAAAGTAGGCGCTGATAGACATCGGTTTTTAGTCATAAGCATATAAATACATTTTAAATATATATTAAAAAATATAATTTCATGTGTAGTTCAAAAAAAATATCATTAGAATTTGAATTGTGTATGTGTACGAATCAAGTATCCACAAATATTAAAATTATAAAAAATATTTTATCTATATTATATAATATGTTATGAAATAATTATATAATTAATTAATAGTTATAAATTTTATTTGATTATATTAAAAATAATAAAGTTCATATTATATTTAATTCACAATTAATTAACAATAATATAATCTTTATTAAAATATTAATTTTAATACAAATATATATGGCAAAGACTTGTGTGAGGCCGTCTCACATAAGGGCTTACGTGAGATGGCAAAAAAGTAACAATTTTTATACAGAAAAGTGATAATAAATTAATGAAAAGTGATGATGCTATTTCATGAACAATTTATAGTATAAATAAAAAATTATAACATTTTATAGCGAAAGTGATAACATTTTATAATGAAAGTGATAACTATTTTAAAAAGTGTAAAATGGTCTCACGTGAGACGGTCTCACGTAAGACCTACCCAATATATATATATATATATATATATATATATATATATATATATATATAAATTAATTAATACATTAATTTAAACATTAAAAATATGAATATATTATAAATATATATACATTATTCAATCTCATCCATTCATCACAATTATGATAGTATTAGATTTTGGCCATTGATTTTTTTGGTCATAATAATGATACCTTATTTATTTTAAAATAATGCCTTATTTAAAATGATTCATTGTATGTGTGCTTAATATTATTTTTTCATTAAAAATAATACATAACTACTACTAATTTTAATTATTTCAAATTATTATGTTAATTATTCCTAAATAATTTGAATTATTTTTAATTATATGGTTTAGGGTAATATTATTTAATTGTTATAATAACGTATAAAATTAATTTAAATGCATTATATTGATTTAGGATTAGGGATATGGTTTTATGGTTTAGAGTTTATTGTAATATTATTCAATTATTATTAAAATAACTTATAAAATTAGGGTTTAGGTCAAATTTTTATAATAGAATTATAATATATTTATTTTATAATATTGGGTGTATTACTTATAGGTACAATTTATCTATCTATATTACTAATAGGTACATTATCTAAATTAAAATACTATCCACTACAAATTGAACCCATTAAATACCCTTTTTAACCCTATTATATGATTTATTGTATTCAGAACCATTAATCTCCCCCATAAAAATAGGAAATAGATTGTGATTAGTCAATCTGATAAAGAAGAGTCTGATAAAAAAGAGTCGCACATGATATTCAAATAACAAATTGTATTAAAAAAGATTTATGCTCAATATATTTGTATTCAATAAATTAAAATTTATGACATTTATTATTGTTCAAATATATATTTAGAAATATTTATGTTCAATATATTAAAATATGTTATGTTATAATGTTATGTATTATTTAAAACTTATATATTCAAAAATACTAATATTTAATATATTTGTATTCAGAAATAATTATATTCCAATATACAAAACTTATGTATTCAGAAATATTAATATTTAATATATTTGTATTCAGAAAAATTATTTTCTTGATTTACTCCCTTAAACATCGCAACAAACCTCCCCGTTCAAAAAAATTTTGACGTTTATTTTTATTCAAAACTTATGTATTTAACAATATTAATGTTTAATATACTTGTATTCTGAAAGACTTATCTTCACATATATTGTTATGAGAGGGATATATTGGGTATCTTATCTTAGTATGTTGTATCTATCAGTAATATTTTCAGCGCAATGTATCTAAGAATAATATAAGAGTAAAATTTGTAGTAGATAGTAATAAATTCTTTTATAATTAATCAGTAATGGAATAAGTTTGATAGACTTTTTCTGCGCATTCCAATTTAATCCTCAATTATAAGGATGTCAATTGTAGCAGCAAGTACCCAAGTTAAATTATCGATTCCACTGAGATAGCTAATTATTTATTTGTTCTATAAATTACTATTTAATAAGAATCAATAACCAAATTTCCAAATTTGTTAAAGTAATTAACTAAATAACGAACTATTAAACTGCTGAATAATTAAAGGCAATAGAAAATAAACCAAATTCTAATCAAGAGATAAGCGACAGTTCTAAGGTATCAGGTATAGACCAATTAATTCGGGTTTCTAGACCTCCAATTGTTCATTCATGCAGTTTCAATAAAAATACATCACATAACCCCGTTAACCCACCGAATATGATCCGATTTTAAGCTAACAGTACATTCTAGTTTAAATCCTAAGGTGCATAAATATTATCAAGCCTTATTCCTAGATACTAATCAAAGCAAGCAACAATACCTCCGGATGGTAAGCTCGACTAACAAGATATTTTCTGGAATTACAACAAGATTCTATTGAATTCCTACTTGAATGTCTAACTGCATTGTTCCAGTAAACAATTCAAGTATTTGATTTATCAGTTCATGGAATTAAAGTATTTATAGCGGAACTACTTCAACCCCTAACAGATAGATAATACCAATCATGTAAGCACACAAGCTAACACAATAATTCAAGCATTATAGCGGATATCATGAATATATTATGAAGACGTTATGAATCAGAAAAGTAAGTCTTGATAAAATAAGTAAAATCAAAATATCAACTGCATAAAATCCCAATCTTTGGTCTATATCCCCAACTCAATTAAATCAAACCATCACACCTTAGAACTGTATAAGAAATTAGCTCATGAGGTTACAATCAACACTCATGGCTTTGCAATTCATAACAAAAATCAAGATAAAAGGAATGAAAAGATTAGAAACTCGAAACCCTAGCGTAAGCGTAAGTCTGCATCCCTTTTCCGACTCTTCAATCGCCCGATTCTCCTCAATTAGCACTTGAAACACACTTGGAGATGGAAGAAGAATGGAATCAGATGTAAATCTAATATAGAAGTGTTGGGTGAGTGAAATGATGATGGATGATGGAAGAGTTCTCTCCAATTAGTGTATTGATCTTCCCTAATCTCTCTTGGACTGTTGCAGGGCTATTTTCGCGTCGAATTTTTCCTAAAAATACGATCTGGAAGTATAAATACGCTGCAGAATCGAACAGGCCTCGACTGGGCTTGATTCTGGGCCACTTGGCACCCAGCTCGACCCGAGCTAGGTCGTGACTCGACCGAGCCGCACCCTCCTTGCTTGCCATGTCAGCGAGGTCCCACCTGGACCCCACTCGGTTGACTTGGCCCACCGAGCGGCACCAGCTCGGCATGAGTGGCTAGGTGAGCTGCTCCCGAGCTGGTCTGTTCTGACTCTGCTCCGCTCCACTTCCAATTTTGTTCTGTTTTACCCTGTTTTCTGCTTTTAAAACTCACAATAACACCTTAGCAGCCTTAAAATCGTGTAAACGCTTAAACGTACACAATTTCATGCAAAAATAATAACTTTACTAGGTAAAATGGTGTAATGTGCACACATAAAATGCGTGAAATTCCACTCTCAACAAACTCCCAAACTTACCTGTTGCTCGTCCCGAGGTAACGACATAGAAAACCAATAGATTAATTGAGATGAAATTTTACAGCAGAAGACATCCAAGACAATATAACAATTCAAAAATCATACTTCAGATACAAGAGAACCATCCACCTAAGAACATACAATTCAAATAAACTATTTTACTTATTCGGATGGGTAATGTTTACGCTCAACGCTCAAGTGTGAGATATACACTTTTAGGGTAAGGTGTTTACACTCAAAGTCAATCCAAACACACGCGTAACCATAAGCTTGGCAATCATCTTAACTCTCGACTAAAGGAATAAATTCGACAATAGGATCACAAAGGTCTTGCACTAGGTTGTAACGTTGGCTCTTTGGTAAAGGTAGGAAATATATGTGCAAAGTGACCAATTCACTAATAGAGAATCAAAGAAGACTTACAGCTCTTCAATAAACAACTTCACTTACTTCTTTCTTCTTCAATGCTCTTCAATTCCTCTTGCAACTTGATTCCTCCTAGACTTTTGAACACAACTTCCTTACTCGAATTTTTTCCTTTTTCTTCCTTTTTTTTCTTCTTTTTTTTCAACTAAGGGTACCCGTTTCAGGCACTACCCTTTCATGGGGTACCAGTTTCGGGCACTATCCCTACGTGCAATAATTTAACCATTCTCTCTTTAATAATTTTCATCACTTCCAACTTACTTCTCCTTATATTCTTCTTCTCAATACACCAACTCGACTCCTTCAACTCTCTACTAAGTTGAAATTTTTAAAAGCTAACAAAAGGATCAATTGGCTAATCATGTAGGCTTCCAACAAATAAGGTATTCAGGCTCAAAAGGCTTAACTATGGATGATTTCAATAGGTAGGATAATAATTTGGCTAGTGACTAATAAATAACAAAGATGGCCTAAGATCATTTCCTATTGTCTAATCAAACACGTAGCTTCAAGCAAGATACAAAGCCAAGTTCTAGAATACGTGTGTATGAACGACACTCACAAGAATAAACTAAATCATGCAACTTGTCATTATTACAAAAGGCTCAAAATCTCACATGGCTGTACGAATGAACGAGCACTCCTAATAAAGCTACATAGCTAATCTTCCTTGCACATAATCAAATTTCAAGCATCTCAATACCAAAGCACAATCTCAAATTGTTTCTCAAGTACAATCATACAGCATGAATCAATAACACATAACTCTATGAATAACACCATGAACTCCTAATCAACAATCCAATGTCATCCATCCCATAAACAGTAAAAAAAACACAATATAATATCCTCAAGTGCTAAGAAAAATCAAAAAATCATCACAGAGATCCATAAATTGACTATACTAACACTAGGACCAACAAACGACAAACAAAACAAAACACGAAACTTGAAAAATTGCAAAAAAAATCGAACCCTCAACATCCTTGATTAATTCAAAAATATCAAGAATCCGCAAAAAAATCGACCCTCCAAGCAACAACACAATCCAAAAATTTTATTTCGACATTGCAAGACAAGGTATGTACGTTTTATCCCCCAAACTTAGATCAAACAAAGTGAGAAGCTAAGTTTGCAAAGAAGTATATACTGAAGTCAAGCAACACCTAATAAAATTCCTATATCAACACAGACATATAAAAGTAATAAAACGGAAGGGACAGCCCCCAACAGGCGCTCATGTTTAACGTCGGAGAGTCATGATGGGATACCTCTTTTTGATTACTAGATCAGAGGACAGTCTTCTCGCATTCTTACCTTCAAATACTTCATTTTTCTCTTATTTTCTGCACCAACCACCTCACCTTTTTTTGTCGCAAAAATCGGACCCTTTGAATTCTTTTCCTCCCATGACTGACTTGATTCCTTCTTGTCGATCCTCCACTCAATTGTAGGCTCAACCTGCGTAGCAAAACAAGGATCAAACAAGTTAGAATTTTCAACACCAATATAAGAATAAAAATCGAGAGGTAAGTTCGAAGGCTTCAAATATGGATCATCAATCTTTCCTGCAACCAAGAGATTACTAAACATCACATTAGAGTTAGTAGTAGGAAAAGTAAGAGATACGTTTGTTCCTGCAATCTCCTCTACCACTTCAATGCTTTGGCTCTCATGCTTCTCTTCCGTAGCAGCAGGCTTCATCTCCTCCTCAACCGTAGACTTCATATTCTGATTCACACTGGCATCACCCAATGTAAGTAAATTCGCAAGATAATCAACATATTCATCATTAGATAAAGCCTCAAACTGTGCATCAGACAAGGCGCAGTTCTCCTCAAACTCTTTGTAGACTACTTCCACAGACTTGCAGTGCTGCTTATCTATAGGCCACTGCATCTCCTTATTCAACGAAAAGATAATTTCCTTATCATCGGCCCTCAACCTCAACTCTCCTTTGAACACATCTATGAGAGCTCTTCCAGTAGCAAGGAATGGACGCTATAAGATCAGAGGCGCGCCATCCTTGTCATCCTCCATATCTAGAACAAGAAAGTCCACAGGGAAAGTCAAGTTCGACACCTTCACTAGCACATCTTTAATAACTCCCTCGGGGTATGTCAACGATCGATCTGCTAACTGTAAAGCAACAGATGTGGGTTTAACTCCCCCAAACCAAGCTTCTTGAATACTGAGAAGGACATCAAATTTATGTTGGCTCCTAGATCACACAGTGCTCCTTTAGATGGTCCTTTTCCTATTTCAAAGGGAATGATGAAGCTCCCTTGATCCTTTAATTTTTCTGGAAGCTTCTTCTGAATAATGGAACTGCAGTTCTCCGTCAAATTCACTGTCTCCACACTGTTAAGCTTTCTCTTTCTGGAGATGAGTTCCTTGATGAACCTCGCGTAATGTGGCATCTCTTCCAATGCTTCTGAAAAAGGAATAGTGACTTGGACATCCCTCATAACATCAGCAAACTTCCGAAACTTCTCATCAAGGCTCTTCGACAAGGATCTCTGAGGGAAAGGAATTGTTACCTTTGTTATCGGAAGTCCCAAACTATCTTTCTCGAATACCACTTTCGATTCTATAGGTTTTTTAGCTTTTTGCCATTTTTTATCAGCGATCTCCAGATCAGATTGACTCTGTACAGAACTCAGACGCGCTGGAAAACCCGGAGGACTGCTCCTCGGCAACGACGCCATAAACCTGATAGGTTTTTTCTGCGCACTCCAATTTAATCCTCAAGTATAAGGATGTCAATTGTAGCAGCAGTACCCAAGTTAAATTATCGATCCCACTGAGACAGCTAATTATTTATTTATTCTATAAATTACTATTTAATAAGAATTGAGTAACCAAATTTCCAAATTTGTTGAAGTAATTAACTAAATAACGAATTATTAAACTGCTGAATAATTAAAGGCAATAGAAAATAAACCAAATTCTAATCAAAAGATAAGCGACAGTTCTAAGGTATCAGGTATAGACCAATTAATTCGGGTTTATAGACCTCCAATTGTTCATTCATGCAGTTTCAATGAATATACACCACATAACCCCGTTAACCCACCGAATATGATTCGATTTTAAGCTAACAGTATATTCTGGTTTAAATCCTAAGGTGCGCAAATATTATCAAGCCTTATTCCTAGATAATAATCAAAGCAAGCAACAATACCTCCGGATGGCAAGCTCGACTAACAAGATATTTTCTGGAATTACTACAAGGTTTTATTCACTTCCTACTTGAATGTCTAATTGCATTGTTCCACTAAACAATGCAAGTATTTGATTTACCAGTTCATGGAATTAAAGTGTTTATAGCAGAACTACTTCAATCCCTAACAGATAGATAATACCAATCATGTACGCACACAAGCTAACACAATAATTCAAGCATTATAGCGGATGTCATGAATATATTATGAAGACGTTACGAATCAGAAAAGCAAGTCTTGATAAATTAAGTAAAATTAAAATATCAACTGCATAAAATCCCAATCTTTTGTCTATACCCCCAAATCAATTAAATCAAACCATCAAACCCTAGAACTGTATAAGAAATTAGTCTATGAGGTTACAATCAACACTCATGGCTTTGCAATTCATAATAAAAATCAAGATAAAAGGAATGGAAAGATTAGAAACACGAAACCCTAGCGTAAGAGTAAGTCTGCGTCCCTTCTCCGTCTCTCCGATCGTCTGATTCCCCTCAATTAGCACTTGAAACAGACTTGGAGATGGATGGAGAATGAAATCAGACGTAAATCTAATATGGAAGTGTTGGGTGAGTGAATTGATGATGGATGGTGGAAGGGTTCTCTCCAATTCGTGTATTGATCTCTCCTAATGTCCCTTGGACTGTTGCAGGGCTGTTTTCGCGTCGATTGTTTCTTAAAAAACACAATCTGGAAGTATAAATACGCTGCAGAATCGAACAGGCCTCGACTGGGCCTGATTCTGGGCCACTCAGCACCAGCTCGGCCTGAGCTGGGTCATGACTCGGCCGAGTGGCACCCGAGCCACACCCTCCTAGCTTGCCATGTCAGCGGGGTCCCACGTGGATCCCCATCGGCTGACTTGGCCCACCGAGCGGCACCAGCTCGGCACGAGTGGCTAGGCGAGCTGATCCCGAGCTGATCCATTCCGACTCTGCTCCGTTTCGCTTCCGATTTTATTCTGTTTTACCCTATTTTCTGCCTTTAAAACTCACTAAAACACTTTAGTAACCTTAAAATCATGTAAACGCTTAAACGTACACAATTTCATGCAAAAATAATAACTTTACTAGGCAAAATGGTGTAATATGCACACATAAAATACGTGAAATTAAACTCTCAACAAAGTTCATTTAAAATATTAATTTTAATCAATAAAAAATACTTTAAAAATAGTATTAAATGGGTATTAGTAATTTATAAGTATTTTTTGATACATCGGTATCCGATCCATAGACCAACTAATTCGAGGGAGGCCAGAACCCATTGTCCACTAAAAGACTTTGGGACGGATACAAATATTATAATGAATTTTAAAATATTAAAATTTAAATGATATTTATTTATACACGGGTATGAGTATTACGAAATAAAAAAGTATCTTACATAATTAATAAACACCCTAAAAAAAGAGTACGAGTAGTTCAAAAAATATCATTAGAATTTGAAATTAAAATAAAAAATTATAATATTTTTGTATTCAATATGGACAATAAACATGCTGATTGATGTCTATTTCACCAGTCAGTGGATGTTAAAGCCACTAATGTTAAAATTAGGCGCTGATAGATATCGGTTTTTAGTCATAAGCATATAAATACATTATAAATATATATTAATAATTATAATTTTCATGGGTAGTTCAAAAAAATATCATTAGAATTTGAATTGTGTACGTGTATGAATCAGGAGGTAAACATTAACCAACCATACGAGATGCAATACAATAATAGGTTTGGGATGATAATATTATGAATTTTTTAAATTGGACATGTCCGATCACGAATGGTGAACATTTAAATGAATACGAATTACGGGTACTCCTAACATAGATATTGATTATCTCTAATAATTATATTTCCTGGCACCCCGTTTTACCCTAAGCATATTGATAAATAATTTTGGAGTAGTTAAAAATATAGTAATAAATTTTTAAACGGCATAGATTCGGGTATGAGCGGTTGATATTTAAATAAATATGGTATGATACCTTTAAATAAGCACGGGTACCTAAATACTAATTAATAAATATACAACTACGTAATATGATATTACATACAATTATATGATTTAATATTTATCAGCAGTGAAATGATGACTTTACCCTTGTGATTTATGGTATACTTTTTCCAAGTGATTTAGGGGATAATGTCCCTCGCGGGTTTAATATTTATCGGCAGGGTTTAACATTTGTTCCAATTGTAACATTATGACTTTAATCCTGTGGTTTATAGTAAACTATTATCCAGTAGTTTAGGGCATACTGTACCCCGAGGGTTTATCATTTATCGGTAGAGAATAGTGTTTGTTCAAATAGTGAAATTAAGATTTTACCCCAATGATTTTTGGTATATTGTACCCCAAGAGTGTACATAACATGTAGTATGGAGGGAGTATATTATAAAAAAAATTAAGGTATATTTTTAGTTTAGAGCTATTTATTTGACAAAATCCCTAACCATGCAACACACGACACTAATTTTGGACAATCTTACTGCTGCATGGAACAGTATTACTAGGCTTCTCCTTCGGATAAAGATAGAATGATTTATCCAAAAAACATGATTTAGACTTCTCTTTTAGGTTTAAAGGACATCAGAATACCTTTGTCTCGTGCAATGCACGGGTTCAAATGCTAGTTTCATTAAAAAGGCAGGTTGAATTGGGTTGTTGATGGAATACTGATTCCTACTTTGCATTCCTTATGGGGCTGCCTTACAAAGAAACACGTCTTTTTCAAAATAATTAATCACGTAACGAATGAAAAGCCAAAAGAGAACACATTTTTTCTTGACCCACTTGTACGGACTCGCTTCAAATTTTCAAATCGGATAAGTCCCTACTTCATTCCACATAAGACTATCCCCATTCACAATCCATAACAACCCAAGCCAACAATATAATATTTATTTCTCTCTCTTCCACATATACAACCTACAACTCAACCCAACCTCAATTTTTCTATACTAAAAGATGTGGTAGCCTTAACTGAATTGATTAATCAGAATGGTTGGTCAGTCATTTCGTCCATGAAAGGAAAATTCTAAACCCCTTAAGTAGATCTCTAGGAAGTGTGAATGCTTTGAAATAGAATTTGTTGATAATCAGTTCTTAACCTTAGCTTAGGTGATAATCGAGACTGATTAAACACAAAGGATATTCGGAATGATCAGTCAAGCTGTAAATTAGATAGGATGAGGAGTAACATAGCTAGGTAGTTGCACAAATTATGTCAGAGAATTGGCATGATATCCACTACTTGTCAAATTTTCCAATTGAATTCTATGTACACAATGTGGGGATTATTTATAGGCAAAAAAGCCTAGGGAGTGTAATCTTTAGGTCTACAGTCATAGACCCCTAGCCTTCATAAGTCAGCACTCTCATATGATGCCAAACTAGCCAGCTGCCACCTAAGCTTGGACATGTGGCGCGATGGTATTCAATATAGTTTGTATGATTCAGCCGAGGTGAGCCACTTAGCTGGTCAAGTCGAGTTGAACCATCTAAGCTAAAGTCAATTGAATTGAGCTAGTAGAGCTGACCTAGTCGAGCTAGGCATGCTAGGCTGAACCAACCAGGCTAGGCTGCCTGAGCTGAGGTTGATTGAGTTGACCAAGTGGAGCTAAACTAGCTGAGCCGGACCACTTGAGCTGAGGTCGATTGAGTTGACCAAGTGGAGCTAAACTAGTTGAGAAGGACCACCTGAGCTGAGGTCGATTGAGTTGAGCAAGATGGGCTGAACTAGCTGTGCTAGGTCAGCTAGGCTGAGCCAACTGAGCTGGATCACAGGTTGAATGGGATTTCTCTTGTCGAACAGCCTTGCGCTGTCTCACCGTTTTGAACATACCTTTCATATTTAAACTCCGATTTGTGTGATTATTATGCCAAAACGATCATCTCTTATGTGGATTTCTAATAGTATATGACATGACCAATTTGAACTTCCATATAAATACATAAAAATTAAGCAAGGTAAGCGTGTATTTTCTAGCATTTTGTATAAGTTGCTCCTTTTCTCTAACTATACGCTTTTGCACCTTTTTCCCCCTTGAGCCTAGGACTGAGCTTGCTGAAGTGCTTGAGAAAATTTCTTGAATTACTTAAGTTAATTCAAGCTGCATCGTATTTTCGAAATAATACTTAATTAATCTGAGTAATTACATAATTAATTGCACCTTATCCACACAAGCTCCTAAAGTCGAGTCCCGAAGTGATTCAAGGGTTGAGTTCACCATATGAATAAGGTGATGAAAATAGCTCCCGTAATATACCCTTGGTGGAGGTGATAAAGACCAGCTCCAGATGGAGGTGAAGTCTAGCTCTAGGTGGAGGTGTAGTCTAGCTCTAGGTGGAGATGTTGAAAACTAGCTCCAGCTAGAGGTGATGAAGACCAGCTCCAGGGTGAAGGTGATGGACTCTAGGTGGAGGTAATGAAGACTAGCTCCAGGTGGATATGATGAAGACTAACTCCAGGTGAAGGTGAAGTTTAGCTCCAGGTGGAGATGTTAAAGACTATCTCCAGGTGGAGGTGATGAACTTTCAGATGGGGGAGATGAAGACTAGCTCCAGGTGGAGGTGAAGTCTAGCTTCAGGTGGAGATGTTGAAAACTAGTTCCATGCCAAGCTCTTTAGTGGAGGTGATGAAGACCAGCTCCAAGTGGAGGTGATGAAAACTAGCTCCATGCCAAGCTCCCTTGTGGAGGTGTTGAAGTCTTTTTCCAGGTGGAGGTGATGAAGACTGGCTCCAGGTGGTGGTGTTGAAGTCTAGCTCCAGGTGGAGGTGCTAAAGACTAACTCCAGGTGGAGGTGATGAAGACTAGCTCCAGGTGGAGGTGAAGTCTAGCTCCAGGTGGAGATGTTGAAAACTAGCTCCATACCAAGCTCCTTGGTGGAGGTGATGAAGACCAGCTCTAGGTGGAGGTGAAGTCTAGCTCCAGGTGGAGATGTTGAAAACTAGCTCCATGCCAAGCTCCTTGGTGGAGGTGATGAATACCAGCTTCAGGTAGAGGTGATAAAAACTAGCTCCATGCCAAGCTCATTGGTGGAGGTGTTGAAGTCTTGCTCTAGGTGGAGGTGATGAAGACTGGCTCCAGGTGAAGTTTTTGAAGTCTAGCTCCAGGTGGAGGTGCTAAAGACTAACTCCAAGTGGAGGTGATGAAGACTAGTTCAAGGTGGAGGTGAAGTCTAGCTCCAAGTGGAGATATTGAAAACTAGCTCCATGCCAAGCTCCTTGGTGGAGGTGATGAAGACTAGTTCCAGGTGGTAGTTATAAAGACTAGCTCCAGAACGAGCTCCTTGGTGGAAGTGTTGAAAACTAGCTCATGACCAAGCTCCTTGGCGGAGGTGTTGAAAACTGGCTCTAGAATGAGCTCCTTGGTGGAGGTGGTGAAAACTAGCTCCCAAACGCTTCCTTGGTGGAGGAAGCGATAATAATTGACTCCTTAGTGAAAAAGGTGATGGGAGCTAGCTATTTGCTAGAGAGTTTATTGAAATATATCAGTTGAGGTTGAACTCCATGGAGTAGGGAATGAGGAGTATGATCAATATAACCCTTTAACAATTAGATAGACTTGCAACGTCTGTTCAGCTGACTTGGTGTTCTTAGTATTGACTCTCGCTCAACTTAGATCGAGGCTAGCTTGACTCATCTGTGAACTTAGTCGATGATTGTTCAACTTAGACTGAGGCAAGCACGGTTCATCTGCGAACTTTATTTATATTAAGTTTTATCTTACCTTAATAGTGTCGACTCTCGTTCAACTTAGAGAAAGGCTGGCTTGACTCATCTGTGAACATGGTCGATGATTGTTCGACTTAGACCGAGGCCAGCTCGATTCATCTGCGAACTTTATTTATATTAAGCTTGATCTTGCCTTAATGGTATCGACTCTCGTTCAACTTAGAGCAAGGCTAGCTTGACTCATCTGTGAACATGGTCGATGATTGTTTGACTTAGACTGAGGCCAGCTCGATTTATCTATGAACTTAAGTTTAAATCAAAATTACTTGTGGGATTTCAAAACATTCCCAAAGCTCAGAGCTTGGTTAGCTAGTCGGAACATGTCTAACAAGCTTTATTCATTTCTAGGTCCATGAGCTAATTCAGTACATTTATATTTCTTTAGCCTTGATAACAATGAAATATCGCAACATTTTCATTACCAGCTAAGCTAATACATCATAGTTAGCTATGCTAACATGAACAATTTGGATAAATATCAGCTAGGCTGGAATATAATTTTTGAAAATTAATTAGCTATGATATGAGCATGTTAGGACTTTTATCAGCTGGGCTAAAATTTAATATTTGGAAAAATAATTAGCTAGGCTGATGAGAGCACGTTAGGACTTTTATCAGCTAAGCTAAAATTAAAATTTTTGAAAAATATTTAGCTAGGCTGAGATGAGCATGTTTAAGCTTTTATCAGCTAGGCTATAGACATTAGGAAAAATAATTACCTAAGCTAATATGAGCATGTTTGAACTTTTATCAACTAGGCTAAAATTAATTTTTTGGAAAAATAATTTGCTTGGCTGATATGTGCATGTTTGATCTTTTATCAGCTAGGCTAAAACTTTAGTTTTTGGAAAAATATTTAGTTAGGCTGATATGAGCATGTTAAGACTTTATCAGCTAAGCTAAAAATTAAAATTTTGGAAAAATATTTAGCTAGGCTGATATGAGCATGTTTAAGCTTTTATCAGCTAAACTAAATTATAGACATTAGGAAAAAATTATCTAAGGTGATATGAGCATGTTTGAACTTTTATCAGCTAAGCTAAAACGTGAATTTGAAGAAATTATAAGTTAAGCTGAATATTAATTTATGAAAATTAATCAGCTAGGAGAAACATGAACTTGGAGACAGTATCAGCTAAGCTGAATATTAATTTATGAAAATTAATCACCTAGGCTAAAATGCAAATTTAGAGAAACTATCAGCTAAGCTGAATATTAATTAATGAAAATTAATCAGCTAGGCTGAAACGTAAACTTGGAGAAATTATCAACTAAGCTGAATAATAATTTATGAAAATTAATCAGTTAGGCTGAAACACAAATATAGAGAAATTATCAGCTAAGCTGAATATTAATTCATGAAAATTAATCAGCTTGGCTGAAACATGAATTTAGTGAAATTAGCAGCTAAGCTAAATGATAATTTTTAAAAATTATTCAGTTAGGCTGAAACATAAATTTAGTGAAAATAACAACTAAGCTGAATAGTAATTTTATAAATTATTCAGTTAGGTTGAAACATGAATTTGTAGGAATTAGCAGCTAAGCTGAATAATAATTTCTGAAAATTATTCAGCTAGGATGAAACATGACTTTAGTGAAATCACCAGCTAGGCTGAATAATATTTTGTTTTAAAATTATTCAGCTAGGCTAAAACATGAAGTTAGTGAAATCAACAGCTAGGCTTAATAATAATTTTTTAAAATTATTCAGCAAGTCTGAAACAAGAATTTAGTGAAATCAGCAGCTAGGCTAAATAATAATTTTTGAAAATTATTCAGCTGGGCTGAAATATGAATTTAGTGAAATTAGCAGCTAATCTGAATGATAATTTTTTAAAATTATTCAGCTAGGCTGTGACATGAAATTAGTGTACTTAGCACTTAAGCTGAATGATAATATTTTAAAAGTATTCAGCTAAGCTGAAACACGAATTTAGTGAACTTAGCAGCTAAGCTCAATAATAATTTTTGAAATTATTCAGCTTAGCTAAAACGTGAATTTGTAGAAAATAGCAGCTGGGCTGAATATTAATTTTTGTAAATTATTCAGCTTGGCTAAAAGATGAATTTGTAGAAATTAACATCTAAGCTGAACATAATAATTTTTTAAAATTATTCGGCTAGGCTGAAACATGAATTTAGTGAAATCAGCAGCTAGGCTGAATAATAATTTTTGAAAATTATTTAGCTCTGTTGAAACATGAATTTGTAGAAATTAGCAGCAAAATTGAATAATCATTTCTGAAAGTTATTCAACTATGCTGAAGCATGAATTTAGAGAAATTAGCAGCCAAGCTGAATATTAATTTTTTACTCTAAAATTATTCAGATGAGGTGATATATAAAATATGGAACTTATTTATATGAAAAACAATAAGATGAGTCAATGTATTACCTTTGAGAAAATGTGAACCTCGATGATGTGTACTTGATTACACAACTCAGCTGCTGAAATTGGTGAAGGGCAAGTTAAACTGAAAACTTTTATGAGAACTAGCTTAACTGCTAAAATCAGTGAAAGGCCAGCTGAGCTTCTAATTTTAGTGAAAAACTAGCTCAATTGCTGCAACTGATAAAGGTCGAGCTGAGCTGATAACTTAGGTGAGGAACTAGCTCAGCAGCAAGGTCGAGCTGAGCTGATAATTTTGGTGAAGAACTAGCTAGGCTGCTGGAATTTGTGAAGGTTGAGTTGAGCTGCTAACTTTGGTAAATAATCAGCTCAGCTACTGAAACTGATGAAGGTCGAGCAGAGGTGCTACCTTTAGTGAAAAATCAGCTCAACTGCTAAAACTAGTGAAGGTCGAGCTGAGCTGCTAACTTTGGTAAAGAATCGGCTCAGCTGCTGAAACCGGTGAAGATTGAGCTTAGCTGCTAACTTTGGTGAGAACCAGCTCAGCTACTGAAACTGGTGAAGGTCAAGCAGAGCTGCTACCTTTGGTGAAAAATCAGCTCAACTACTAAAACTATTGAGGGTCGAGCTGAGCTGCTAACTTTAGTGAAGAACTAGCTCAACTGCTGACATTTGTGAAGGTTGAGCTGAGCTGCTAACTTTGGTAAAGAATCAGCTCAGCTGCTAAAACTGTTGAAGGTCGAGCTGAGCTGCTAACTTTGGTGAAGAACCAACTCAGTTGCTGAAACTGGTGAAGATCGAGTTGAGCTGCTAAGGTTGGTGAAGAACCAGCTCAACTGTTAAAACTGGTGAAGATAGAGCTGAGTTGCTAACTTTAGTGAAGAGCCAGCTCAGCTGCTGAAATTTGTGAAGGGCGAGCTGTGAGCTAATAACCTTGGTGAAGAACCAGCTCAGCTGCTGAAACTTGTGAAGATCGAGCTGAGCTGCTGACTCTGGTGAAGAACCAGCTCAACTGTTGAAACTGGTGAAGATCGAGCTGATCTACTGAAATTGGTAAAAATCGAGCTGAGCTGCTAATTTGGTGCGAAACCAGCTCAGCTGCTGAAAATGGTGAAGGGCGAGCTGAGCTGATATATTTGGTGGAAAACCAGCTCAACTTCTAAAACTGATAAAGTGCTAGCTGAACTGATAAATTTGGTGAGGAACCAGCTCAGCTACTGAAATTGGTGAAGGGTCAACCGAGCTTATAAGGTTCTAGAGAAATTAACTCCATCACTCCCAACGATAATGACCCCGAACAACTTCTTCACACAAAAGTCTTATTTTATCCCCATACTAGACTGGTTAGCATATATGCACAGAAAAAACTAGCTTATATGTACATAGTCAGACTGAACTACTTTACTGGTAGTAGAGCTTCAAGATTTGTGCATTCCATGGATACTTCTTTCTTTTTTGTCTAAACCTTTAGTTCAAACGCCCCATTTTCAAGCCTACGTGAAACTCTATATTAGCCTTCCAAGTTTTGCTCGAAGACACATGTTTTGAGTTAAAGATTTTCAAAAGGACTAAGTCACCAATGTGAAATTAACACGCCTAAAATCTCCTCTTTTCTTATGATTCTTCCAATACTTATCTGTCTTATTCTCTTTCTTTCGACCTTCACCATCCTGCTGTAATGCTTCATCCATTTCACTAGATTGCTCAGCCCGCTGCATGAATTCGGCAAACATCTTAGGATAATTCTTTCTTACAGACTTCCATAACCTGGTGCCCATGATTAGCCATAATATAGTGGGCATGACCAATTAAAGAAATTATCGAACCACAGGGAGGAAGGTACTAGGGTCTAAGCGATCTCGTGTTTGTCATAGTATTATAGAGATGAACGAGAAGGGGAGATAATCAAGAAATAACAATAAAATAAAAGGATAGATGAATGGAAGATGGATGAATGAGCCAAGTAGATAGAGATGAGATTAGCAATACTTAAAGCATGGAAAATCTAGGTATCATGCAATGAATTCATATGTGTCATGGGTAAGAGACTAAGGGCCAACACTAAGATCACCTAAACTCCCTCTCGGAATGAATAGGATATGGTTCTAAACATAGCTCAATGGATTGGTTCTCACTTAAATAATTCCAACTAGGTACTAAGCTTAAATGAGAGTCCCTTCACACAATTAATCAACCTCTCGATCAAACCAATTACATGTCCTACCAAAGGGTTCTAAACTATGAAGGACTTCTTAATCTCTTCACAATTTATAATGCACATGAGGTGTTTGATGAAATGATTCACTCAATTATCCTAAGCATGTAATTGATTTCTCAATCTAATCACATATCTATAACAACTAAACACACACATCAACAAAACAAATCAAGCAATTAATAATCAATGTTAGAAAATCAATTAACACATTCATCATAATCATTCAATTGCAAAATACCCAAAATTATCCAATACAATTCATATTGCTAATCTCACAAGGGAGATTAGCCTCTCATGTTCATAAGAAAATTAACATAGACATTAAAATCCTTACAAAACATGATAAACAATAGGTTTCAATACAAAGTGTACATGAAAACTCCCTTGGATGTCTCCAATGGTGATCTTCTTCTCCCCCTTGCTATTCACCTCTCTTCCTTGCTTCTCTAATTATCATAGGTTTAAGCTCATTCACACACATTTCAATAAAAACACAAAACACAACCAAATAACATACAAAATACGGATAAAATCATACGAAAAGATACATAAAAAGATACTAAAATCTAGGTGAAAATATCACTCATCACACCCCCAAACTTAAAGTGTTGTGCGTCCCCGCACAACGAAAATGATAAACTAAGGAGAGTGATTTTCACCTAGGAAAAGACTAAATGAACATAAGTAACAACACATCAATAATAATAAGAATCACAATTTATGCTAAGTCATCCTACAACATTAGATTCATGACATGAAGAATTAACAAGTTCAATCACAAGAGAATATTAGTGTAATATAGTCTCTTTTTGGTCCAAGCCTCACAATGGATATCGATGTCTCTCAACACTCTTTTGAAATAGGATAAATCACACTCATTAATCGATTGGCTCGACTCGCTATAAGCTTGCTCGTGGACTACATTCACAAACCACCAAAGTTTCCATTAGCGATCAAAAAGGTCTTAAATTTTGGATGTAATGATAGGCTCTTTGGTAAGGTAGGAAGAATATAGGTAATAGTGACTAAACAAGTGTAAGTAATCGAAGAGATGATCAACTTCCTCAACTTTTCCACTTTTCTTTCTTCCTTTCTTGTCTTTGGTACTCACAAGCTCTACTCATCAACTTTCCTTGGATTTCTTGAGCTTCTTATGATTCATGCTTCCTTTTCTTGGATTTTTAAGTACTTGAGCATATTATTGTTGCTTTGCTCATATTTCTTGTTTTGAGGTTGCATGTGCATTCTTCATTTTGCTCTTTTCATCCTTTTTCTTACTTATTTACCATTTCCTTTCCTTTCTTTTTTTGTTATCTCATCAAACCTTATTAGCTACCATCTCCTCAATCACCCACACAAAGGATATATATGTAAGGCTTAAGTGGGTAATCATGGCTTGTAATGTGCTAAATTCACAATAAAAAGGCTTAAAGGCTCAAAATGGTTAACTAAGGATGATGTACATGGTAGGAAAATATATGGCAATGACTATGAATAACAAGGATGGCCTAAGATCATTTCACTAATCTCCACAAATCGGGCTCGTTCCTATAGTCCTTGAGCAAGTTCTAGCTTATCAAACACAACCGATCCACTCATGAAGGAAAAACCATGTATGCACGGTTGAGGCTCAAATTCTCACAAGCTTATGCATTGGACCTTAAGAAACTTATTACACCACATTCATCTCAAAATTGAACAAGTTAATTAAAACATGTCACAATTCGAAAGTGTAGAGATTCTTAATCATAACTTGTCATCACTTACTACCACAATATATCATCACTCATATTCAAAAATGACTCACAACCTCCCTAAACAAACCACCAAACATACCAAGACAAAAATAAGAAAACACACAAAACATAAAATAAAGACTCAACAAATAATAAACAACCAAAAACACATAACATGCAAAAACAACAATCACCATCATTAGAAAATGAAGCACATATTCAATCATCCATAACAATGTAAGCTCACAATCATACCAACATTATTGAAAAGGAAACCTCCCAAAAACATAATAAATGAAGTAGCATGCAAATCACATCAATCCAAATCAAATTATGTCAAGCAACTAAAAGTGATAAGGTGTAGAGTACTCCCTCAATAGGCATTTGGTAAGGAAAGCGTTCGCTCCAAGCTCCATTTGTGCTTCCACTACACTTCATTCATACTCAAAACTCATACAACACCATTAGCTCAACAATTTCATAAAAATATGGACAATCATGAACTTCAACACAACCAATCATACCAAAATCAACCAAACTCATGAGAAAATTTTAAAATTAGCCCAAAAATACGAAAAGTATATGCTTTCAAGACAAAGTATGTCACACCACGCCATATCCCCCCAAACTTAAATTGAAATAAGAGTTTCGAGGTAAGTTTGCAAAAAGTGGTGTGACTTACTTTCATACTTCAAATCAAGCACTTATCGTTTGTCCAATACGCATTCTCCTAACAAGCACAATCAACATACATACCAAAAATGCAAAACAAGCAAATCCACCATATTTATTGAAAGCAATAAATAAAGCAATAAAGATAATGATGGGTTGCCTCCCATCTAGCGCTAAGTTTAACGTCTTCAAGCCGGACGGGATATGGAGAACTCATCGGAATGGCCACGGATATCTTTCGTCCTTGCCATCGAATTTTAACCATTGTACTTCTTCCTCTATTAGGCATTTGTAGCAAGTGACGACCTCAGTTGCATCCTTCGAGCATGGCTTCAAAAATTCGACTCTCTTGTGTTTACACTCCATTGCCCTCTCCATTTTTGAACACCACTTATTCCTCCTTACCAAATAGATCTCCAACATCTCTTCGAGTTCTCTTTTGTTTCTAAGGATATGAGAAAAATCAATGGGTAAAACAAAATCAATGTAAACAATATTATCAAGTTCAAAGCAACTTAAAGAGTTTAAAGGTTTAGAAATGCTCATTTCACTCTTCAAGTCATCATCATTTGTTTCTAGACTTTGTTCCTCTTCATCAACATCATTTGCCTCAATAAGCTCTTCAAACACCTCATTTGATTCTTCATCCCCCAAATTCTCTTCTTCCTCCAACTCTTCTTCAACTTTGCTCTCCTCTTCAAGTTCTTCAACTTGTTGAAAATTGGTCAAAGCACTTACAATTTGGCTCACTTGATGCTCCAAGGATTTGAATCTTTGATCATTATTTTCTTCAATAGCCTTGAATCTTCTTTCATTAACTTCATCTTGAGTTTTGTTGGAAGCAATCAACCTTTCAAGAAATACTTCTAAAGATGATTTTTCTTCTTCGACTTGTTGAAAGTCTCCTCCCTCTTGGTTGTCACAATTCCATTCTTGATTTGGTGGATAATTCCCATGAAAACTTCCTTCATAGTTATGTTAAAAATTTCCTTGGAAATCATCCACTCCCATGAAAGAAACATACTTGATGCGTAGGCATCCTCCACTCATCTTGCTCCATAGGACTAGGAATCGACACACCTTGCACATTTTGAGCACCCCCCAAACTTGAATTAGACAAGACTTGACCATAAGCACCTTGATTCATCATCCTTATTTGTCTTGTCACTTCCAAAGTAACTTGGGTAATTATCTCGGAGGATTCATTTTGAAGAAAACTTGATTGAAGATCTTGACCTTCATCACTTCCTTGAGCACTTCTTCTATATAATTCAAGTAAGGCGTAGTTTTGAAATGGAGAAGAAGTGTTGGTGTTGGGATTTGGTGGAGAATAAGTGTATGCTTGATACGGATGGACTGTATTTGCATTGTAAGCTTGTTGCCATTCTCCATTTCTTCCTTGATTGTAGTATTGAGAGCTATCTTGATTCATTTGGAAGTTGTACCCATAGTTTCTCTCATTCATGTAGCCTCTTGATTGTGGAGGTGGAACCCTTGCAAATTGATCCCCAAAGACATTTGTGAATTGGTTCCAACCATCCATTTAAATGCTCTTCTCAAGGCTTACTACAATTCTTCTCAAACTTGCTATTTTTGGATTTGATCCCCCTTTCTCTTCTCTCAAGGTAGTTTCACTTACCTATCAAAAAGAAAAAAATGAGATCAAAAATTTTCCAAAACATATAATAAAAAACAATAAAAATATCTCTATTAATACCAATCGAAACACTCCTTCGTTAAACCACTAGCAACCATTGCCTCACTCATCAGCCCACTCGTAGACCCGCAGTTACAAGAAGGACTGCAGCTTCGTCTCCTATATTTTCACCATTAAGAAGTAGATGATTAAAACGTTCAACATATGCTTTAGTCGACTCATCTGCTCCTTGCTTGATATTAGCTAAGCACTGCTTAAGAGTCATACAAACACTGAATCCAGATAATTGTGATAAGAATAAGTGTGCAAGCTCCGCCCAACAAGTGATCGAACTTGGACTCAGAGAATAAAACCATTGATGTACCTGATCACCCAGCGTGAGTGGAAAGTTTTACATTGTGTAGCCTCAGAGCTACCCTGAGCCATTCTCCAGGATACATACTTGTTTAAATGTACATGAGGGTCGGAATCACCATTGTACACTGAAATTTGGGGATTTTTAGTTTTTGCTGCACTTGCTCAAGTAATATGTTGGAGGCGAAGGCCGGTTGTACTAGCATTAAGGTGGGTAAACCGAACTCACATCGTTGTCACTCTTCAATTTCTTCTATTCTCTTCTTTAAGTGATAGAACTCCTCCATCTCTCTTCTTATCTACTGATATTGGTGTAGAACTTGCACTGGAGTGTTATTCACGATATGTGCTATGATTTGGTCATCGATACCCTTGTTTTTCTTTCTTTTCACCACTGACCTTTCTTCATCTACTTGATCCGGAATAAATTGAGATGTCCAAGATCTCTCTCTATGCTCGCTAATCACTTAGCGAGCATCTTTTATTATTTTTTCCCTAATCTTGCCAATGCTGACTCTCTAAGTGGTACTCTTGAATCTGCTATCTCACTTCGAATATTATCGAGATCTATCTTCTTTGTTTTTACCGCAGTAGTGGCTCTTTCCTCAACCTTTGGTCTTAGCTTAATTGTTTGCTCTACCTTAGAAAGATGTAAAGCTAACACATCCATCATCTTTCTGTGGACTTCAGGATTCTGAGGTAAGTCTATCGTGTCGAGGTTGGGAATGGTATCCCGCTCAGCTACCTTGGATGTTTGCGAGTTGAGCTGATCCTTTTCAAGGGTGGCATTCACGTGTTCATGCTGATATACCATTCTGAATAAGTTCCTTATGGGTTCACTTTCAAACTTTGCCAAGTCTAAGCTACTGTGGCCCTCCTTCTAGCGCCAAATATTGATAATCAGTTCTTAACCTTAGGTTAGGTGATAATCGAGACTGATTAAATACAAAGGATATTCGGAATGATCAGTCGAGCTATTAATTAGATAGGATGAGGAGTAACGTAGCTAGCTAGTTGCACATAAATTATGTCAAAGAATTGGCATGATGTCCACTACTTGTCAAATTTTCCAATTGAATTCTATGTACACAATGTGAGGGCTATTTATAACAAAAAAAGCCTAGGGAGTGTAATCATTAGGTCTATAGTCATAGAACCCTAGCCTTCATGAGTCAGCACTCTCATGTGATGCGAAACCAGCCAGCTGCCACCTAAGCTGGACATGTGGCGCGATGGTATTTAGTGTAGTTTGCATGATTCAGTTGAGGTGAGCCACCTTAGCTGGTCAAGTCGAGCTGAACCACCTGAGCTAAGGTCAATTGAATTGAGCTAGCAGAGCTGACCTAGTCGAGCTAGGCTAGCTAGGCTGAACCAACCGGGCTAGGCTACCTGAGCTGAGGTTGATTGAGTTGACCAAGTGGAGCTAAACTAGCTGAGCCGGACCACCTGAGCTGAGGTCGATTGTGTTGACCAAGTGGAGCTAAACTAGTTGAGTTGGACCGCCTGAGCTGAGGTCGATTGAGTTGAGCAAGATTAGGCTGAGCCAACTGAGCTGGATCATAGGTTGAACGGGAGTTCTCTTAGTCGAACAGCCTTGCGCAGTCTCACTGTTTGAGCATAACTTTCACGTTTAAACTCCGATTTGAGTGATTTTTATGTCAAAATGATCCTCTCTTCCGTGGCTTTCTAATCATATATGATATGAACAATTTGAACATGCACATTAATACATAAAAATTAAGCAAGGTAAGCGTGCATTTTCTAGCATTTTGCACAAGTTGCTCATTTTCTCTAACTATACAATTTTGCACCTTTTTCCCCTTGAGCCTAGGACCGAGCTTGCTGAAGTGCTTAAGAAGATTTCTTGAATTACCTAAGTTAATTCAAGCTGCATTGTATTTTTGAAATAATACTCAATTAATTCGAGTAATTGCATAATTAATTGCACCTTATCCACATAATGTAACTTTCATATAATATGCTTTGTGAAACGAGTTTTGAAGAAGGTTCTGTGTGTTCGTTTATTTCTAAATAAAATCAATGAAGGTCATTGCAAAGTCATTATCAGGTGATGTTTTCTTAGACATCAGTAGTTATTTTTTGGGTTGTTGGAAAGTAAACAATACGAGTGAAGTACATTGTAGCAGCGGGATGCCGTAGACGAAGGTAAGGGGCATGGAATTAGAAAACCCACAATAAGGGTTAGTTACTAGTTAAAGTGGAACAAAAAAGGAAAACACAACTTCTAAAATGAAGCTTCAAATATTACCTGCAGTTTATCTCAATATAATTCATTGGGACATGATTCATGTCTTAGATTATTGTAGTTAATGTATGAGCTGTGAAGGTCTAAATCTTTAGCCAGTAAAATCCACATGTTAATCAATGATGCTATGGGTCGGTGGGTGTGGGGGCGTATATATGAAGAACCCATTAATTGATATGTCAAATTGTTGAGTGTGAAGAATAGGAGTTATTGCCTTTAAAGAATGGAGATGTGGAAGTCTGATGTGTGTAATGCTTGTGCTTATGTGCAGGTTGCTTCATCCAACAGAAAATGACAATGGTACCTCACGCACAACAATTTAAATGCAAGGTTGGAAACAGGGCAGACTTGAAAGTGCTCAATGATTTGAGGCGAAAACAGGGCAGACTTGAAATTGTTCGAGGATTTGAGGCAGCATCTGAGCGAGGAGCATTTAAGGTTCAGCGAGACATGCTTTGGCCACTTCCTTCAAATAAGTGACATGCAGTTCTAGGGGCAGGTATATTTACAACAAGATGATTTGGGACAGAAGGAAGCAGTGAGGTTCCATGTGAACAATTCGGTAACAGAGTTTATATCGGTGGAGTTTGCACTTGTGATCGGGCTGAGGTTTGGTCCCTACCCTAGAATATTTGGAGGCGCAAAATTAGTGATTATGAGAGAGGTGTGAAAACCGCGGTAGATCAAGAGGATCGCTTAAGGCTACCGTTGCTGATGGCAGTTGGTGGATCGCTACTTCCACATTGATCAGGATGCGGGAAGATTAACTTTGCTCATATTGACATGTGTGAGGACATTAAAGCATTCGACGAATACCCTTGGGGAAGGGTTGGATATGAATTCCTTGTGTTCGAGATCCGTTCATCGATGTGGACGAGGGTGAAGGATTACAATGATAGGAAATGAGCCAACGATAAGCACATGGAGGGTTTCGATGCGAATGGATTCTCGTACGTCTTTTTTTGGGAGAGAAGTATGGTAACATCATTGATGATCAGCGTGAATACTCAGGTGCACCCAACCGAGTCTCCCATGACGCAAGAGCTGATTAATTCGGTATTCAAGGAAGTTCGACCTACCGTTATGAATGTTACACATGTGAGTTGGTTTATTTTGCATAATTAATCCAAGAGTGTATTCTTCTTATAATGTGTTAATATGTTGGACTCGTAGTGTTGCATATCAATCTAACAATGCTGTATTTTTTGTGTTATAGATTTAAGTGAGGAGGTTGATACCTACAGAAGATGAGTAGTAGTCTAGGTGGTTCACAAGCGTTCAGGCGTGGCCCAGGGAGCTGGATGCAGATGTCCCCCAGGATGATAATATCCCAAGTACCACCATTGATTGCCATATAGCAAAATGGCATTAACAAACCAAAAACCGGGATTATGTACTGTGCATGTGGAATAACAAGGGATTACTACTGATATATTAGAAAACCTGTATGATGGCTTCCCATGTTGTCTCTGATGCCACGAGAGTGTAGTTTTCCCAATTCATCAGTACCCTATCTCGATTTTTGACAGAGTAAAAAGAGCTGAATCGGGACTTCAGTCGGGAAATGTTGCGGGATACTCTACGAGGTTTGAACTCCTGTCCCTGACATCATCCTACTCCTTTAGTTATCTCCCGTAATAGATTTGAATCAATCTCATCTGACGCCCACCTCCCTGAGATTTTGAGCTTTAGAAGGATCGTCGGACAATGTGTACTGCTTGAACATCATCCACCCAGTGCTTGTGATCTGACTCCATTGATTGAGTGATCAGCTAACTGAATACAATGGATTTGTATGTATGAGTCAGAGGTCAGTTTCATATTATCTAGCCCCAAAGCACTTGGAAGAATATTTATGGATCCACGAACCACAGACAACATTATTTGACCTACAATAATTCGTAGTGTGCTCATAATCACTTTGTTGATTCCACGCAGTCTTCACTCAATTGTCGTTTCTTTTCTTCAAATTAAACTGCAAATCCAGAGAGTAGTTGTGGGGGATTTGGGGTTCCAGTGGGGTTAATATAGTGTGATCTGTTGGTTGAATTCCATTGAGGACGACGACGGAGGTGATCCTACATGTATATGACGTCACCAATAGTGGGAACGACAAAACTAACAACACTTTTATGCAGATCAATAAGATCTTTAAAGATGGAATTGGTCTCGGTGGCATCTTCCATAGCGATATTCAGGTATATGGGCATGAGGAATGGTCATTGGGTTCTGTTAACAAGGTACTAGAGTATTTAGTTGTCCGCCGACAAAGAACCCAATGTATACATACCGTGAAACTATTACACTTTGGAAAACAATTATCTCAATACAATAAATAAATTAAAAGTATGTTAAATATACACCTCTTTTTATTGGATGCACACCTTCTATTCAATACACACCCCTTTTAATATTTTAAATCTTAATTTTATTGAATACACACCCTCAAAACTCCCAAATTACCCTTTTAAGTTTTAGATTATACACCCTTCAAAATCCCCAATTCTCATATGGTTAAATCAACTACGTGAAACTCTTATAATTTACTCCCTCCGTCCGCTTCTAACGTATTACTTTTACTATTTTTGGTGTTCGCTTCAAATGTATTTATTTCTCCTATTTAATAAAAAGTACACAATATGACACACCACTTCCCTCTAATACAATTACCCACTTTATATATAATAATAATACTCATTAATCCACGTACAAAAAGTAAATTGATATCTTAGAACTAGACGGAGGGAGTACTATATATATATTTTAGATCCTCGGTTTATTGATTCCATCGAAAAAATTAAAGATGCTATGGACGGGCAACAATCGAATCGCCAACAGAGATTGGCGACTAAAATGATATCTCCCTGACATTGATATACCTCTCTTTATAATGCGAACGTAAATTGATTATTGAATGATATATCATTAATATTGATATACTTCTCTTTCTCCACGACAATAGTATACAAATACGTTCCAATTTTTTTTATCAAAAGCAAAGGCTAGTTAGTTGATGAAATCAATTCAGAAATTTAAATAGAAATAGGGAGAATCTCATTGATTTAATCATCAATTTTAGAAAAAATATATCGAAACCCCCTTGATTTATGTTGTGATTAAATCACACTGTTTGGGCAAGAGTGCATGGCTGCCATTCAAACATCATGATCTTATTAATTGAATTTAGTTGGTTGTGAAAGCTACGAAGAAGATAATGTAAAAAAAATATTGTTCTTTGGGTTTTTCAAACGCTGAAATCAACACTCATTTACCAGTTAAATTAAAAAAACTACATATTAAAAAGATTAAAAGTTGAAATAACATAAGTATAGATGTGTATAGTTCGCAGGTGGATCTGTATAAAAAATTAATCAATTTAATGTTTATTTTATTATGATGCACATTAAATAAATAGGGGTATGTGTATTGATGTTAGTGAAAATAAGTGTGTTTTAGTGTCCAATTTAACATATTTTTTATGAGAATTGTTGTAATATATTAGCACAAATTTCTTATATTCAATATATGTGAGAAAAATGTGCACTTGAAGTGTTTTATTGTGTTTTAGATAGAAAAATGATCAAAAGTGCAAAGTTGGAGAAAAGGTGCAACTTGTGCTAGAATGCTGAAAAACGCACGTTCAATTTGTGTAATTTTTTTGTTTTTTTTGTGGAGCTAAAAAATAGAAGTGTGATATATATTTGGAAAGCCACAGAAGAAAGGGTCGTTTTGGAGTAAGAAACACCTCAATCAGAATCCAAATGAGTAAGTTATGATCAAAATGGTGACATCGCCCGAGATGTGCCGAACAGAACGGCTGTGCCGCTTTGCATGGCTTGTAACACCTTCAAATCTTGGTGTTTTATGAGTTCTTTAAATGGATAGAAAGTCAAGGAAGAGGGGATCGCGTGAGCCTAAAAATCACTCAAATCAGAGTTTGGATGTGGAAGTTACACGCGAAATGGTGAAACTGCGCAAGCTGCCACAATGTGGTTCGACCACGACACGAGTGGTTCAACCACTGTGTCGTGGTCGAACTAGAAGCTTGAAGGTCGAACCAGAAGCCTTAACAGTGCCAGATCCATATTTTTATACCCCAATGCGTGTATTTTCGTGTTTTCCAAGAAAGCCAACAAAGGAATATAGATCACATCATTATTCAATATTTGATTGGAGAAAGCCACAACACAATCATCCTACACCTTATAAGGGGGGATCACCCCCAAACCATCATCCACATCCTTTCCTCCATCCATCCATCACTTTGAAGATTTGTCTGTGGATTCAAGAGGAGAACCAAGAGGAGAATTCAAGACGGAGAAGGACGCGACAACTCCGCATATAGGATTTTATTCGTTTCCTAATTTATCTTGTATTTTCCATACATATGGGTAAGATCTATCCAACCCCCATGATTGTTCTTCACAACATCATGGGCTAGAACCATTTTTGTAGATTTAGGGTTTTGAAGGTTTTATGAATTAAGTAAACTCTCTTGTGTGTCCTTCGTACAACAATAATTGTGAATTTATTTTATATATGATTGTGTATTTTTAATCCATATTCATGGTTGTTTTATGCATATTCAATTGGTATATAGAGTCTGAATATATATCTTGGTTGTAGATTGAGTGCGTTCACCGCTGAACAAGATTCCATATTATGATTCTAAGTGAGGGGACTCCGAAGCTTCATTAGAACTATCATATATGAATATTTATTAATTGAATTGAATTTGGGTTAGTAAGCAGGATAAAGAGGGTAATTTTATAGTACATATAAAGGGAGATCATATCGGGTTATACTTCAGATGTGGGAAATAATTGATATTGATAATACCTAGAAAGGGGGGGGGTGAAATTATGTCTCTTGCTCCGAGGTTATTCACATGTGTTATACGTATATTTACTTTTGTCTATAGAGTAGATTTGTATGATTTAGTGATGCGTCCATATTCCACAAGGCAGAGTCGGCATGCACTTGAGAAGGAAGTTAAGTAGTAAAACTGGATTACCCTAGAGCTACCTATTATCCTACTTGATCCACTTTCGTATTCTTCCAATGTTATTTATTTTATTTGTTATTTTAAATTAATTTTTATTAGTTATTAATTCAATCCTTAAATGTTATTACCTTTCGTCTTAATTAATTTAGTAGATAATTAAATTAATAATACGCCGTTCTTTAGGTTCGATATTTAACTTGGTCGCTTTCTTAAGCTGCAACTCATATCCTTCATACTTAGGGATTCATTTTGCGTGCAAAAAAAAGGCCAATCAAATTTTTGGTGCCATTACCGGGGACGTCAGTTATTATTGATTTATTATTTCTAGTTTGATTAATACTTTTATTTGTGATTATTTATTTCTATCTAACCTTGAATGTTTTTGAGGTACTTGTGCACTTTGAAAAGGAGAGGAAGAAAAGAATGAATAACACATTGAGCTAAACTTGGCCGGAGCGAGGCAGAATCCGGATAATATTGCCATAAGTGGAATTTTCACGAACTACGAAATTGGTAACATGGGGTTGATAGGAGCAAGGGAGGAAGATGATGATTTTGAGATACATACTACACTTATTAGCATGGTAGAGAAGAATCTATTTTCTGGATGTTGCTTTCAAGATCCATATCAGCATCTCTGAAGATTTCTTGGTTATGCAAACACTCAAAAGTTCTGGAGCTAATGATCATACTAGACGGATCGCCCTATTCAAGTTCTCTTTAATTGATAGAACGGAAGCTTGGTATGAGACTCTTGATGCCACAGATTGCACTACATGGGATCAACTGCAGCAGAAATTCTTAGAGAGATACATGCCACTCTCAAGGATCTTAAGAATTAGGCAAGACATCACCCTATTTGTTATGAATCAGGGTGAGAAATTTCATGATGCATGGGATAGGTTTAAAGATATGCTCAGGAGGTGCCCACAACATGGAATGTTTAAAGCTCAGTACATAAGTATCTTTTACTATGGATTGGATTGTGAGCCACGAATTCTTATTGATGAATCATCAGGAGGAGCGCGCTGTTATTTAAGACAGCACTTGAAGTAGAAAAGTTGTTTGAAGACATCTCTATGAATTCACATGACTGGCCTATGGAAAGGGTAAGAGGATCATATGTACTTGACAAGGTAGCACAGGTTGAGCATCAAGTGGTGAAGTCAAATAGGGATGATGAGATCGTCTCTAGTCTAGCTAAAATCAACAAGCTACTAGAGTTCTAGCAGAAACAGATTACATAGTTGATATAAGGGGGACCTAGTATCCATCAACAAGAAGTGAAGAGTATTGAAGATACCTTCAATCGATACATGGCAATGAATGATGCAAGAGTTGACCGCATCGAGGCTACTACAAATGCTAATCATGTAGATTTATCTAAGCAGTTGAAGGACCATACCTTGATAATGGGGCAGATGGCCGGAAATGTGAATCAATTGACACAAACATTGGAGAAAATAATATTTTCGAAAGAGTGTCACGCCATCACATTAAGATCTGGAACACAGTATGAGGGACCAATGATGTTGGAAACGAATTTTGGAGCTCCAGGAGCTCAATTCGACCTGGGTTCAACGAATATAGAAGGTCAAACCACATCCTGGAGGTCGAACCAAGCAACTGGTTAACCTCCAGAGTATCCAGATGGGCGATTCGACCAAGACCACCCTAGTTCGACCAACACTCGAGGTCGAACCGAGGTCAAACCTACCTGTCCGTGACCCTTTGTATTTTCTAATACATGGTTCGATCATGACATACATGGTTCGACCAAATCCCTTGGTTGAACCATGGTCGAACCAGCCTATACGTGAGATGCTGAATTTTCTGAAGATCAGTTCGACCACGACAGTCATGGTTCGACCACACCCGTCGAACCAACATGTACTGAGGAGTTTGAACTTTCTGATGGTCAGTTCGACCACTACATACTTGGTTCGACCAGCACCCAAGGTCGAACCGAGGTCGAACCACCTCGTCCAGTGCCATTTTTCGCACAGAATGCCTTACCTGAAGTTGATGTTACTCCAATGCCATCCCAAGAACAGAATACTGAGCTTAGAGTGGAAGAGAAATGGGAAAGAGTAAAGAGGTTGAGAGCCGAGAAGCTTAGACTGCAGATGGATAATGAAGATGTTGTTTTCTTTCTTGATAAAGTAATGAAGATGCCTATGGAGACTCAATCTTGCAAGAGCATAGATGTAGTTTCTAACTTATTTAATCTTAATTTTAATAGAACTGATAATTCTGAACTTGAGTGGAAGATTGACAACGAGGTGTCTAGACAGCCATGGGAGAAAGGTAATTCCAAGGATCATATTTTTGTAACTAAGAAAGGTGAGGTGCTGAGTATAGACAAGAAGAGGGAAAGAAAGCACCTGAAGTTGAGGATACGAGAAGACCGCCATCTAATCTAGTAGTTCAAAAAGCAGTATTCTGTCGTGACTCTCTGACGTTAAACATGAGCGCCTGTTGGGGGCATGCCCTTCTGTTTTATTGCTTTATTATTTCTTTCGTGTGAGTAAGGAGTTATTATATTTGAGGTGCTCACGCTTCGCCAATTACATCTCTTTTCAAACTTAGTTTTGAGTTACGTTTTTGCTAAGTTTGGGGGGTGTGATGTACTTACCTCATTTTATGAGCACCAAGGGTATAATTTTTCCTTTCGTTGGTTGTTTGTTTGTTAAGGAGTTGATTTTTTGCGGCATATTAATATTTTAACAGTGTTAATATGTCGATTTTTTGTAGCTTACCTAATGTTTAGTGTATTTTGTTGGTGTTTCTAGTGTGTGGAGTCGATTAGATAGTCAATTGAGTCTTTCTTATAGTTCTCCTATATTATTATTGATGAATCCTATGATGATGAGTATGTTTAAGCTTTGATGATAGAAAATGGTAAAAGAGGGAGGAAAGACGAGTTCTACACTTAGGTTTGACATGACCGAGTTGAACAACTCGAGGAGTTCGTAAATGTTTTGAAGGAGAAAAATCAAGTACCCTCGTTTCCTTATTCTAATTTTTATTTGTGCTTTTAATTCTTGAGAGTGGAAGGATTAAGTTTTGGCTTTGGTTATCTACATGTGAGTTTATATTGTTTACATTGTGCCTAAAATTCATAAGCTTTTGAAATTGATGAAGGAAGTGTACTTGAGTTATATTGTGGTATGAAGTTCTATGTATACTTGTGGGATATTACTTACCATGAAGAGTGTATTGTTACTTGTTAAATACCCATGTGAGATTTTGAGCCTCGTTGATCATGTTACATAATCACATGATATATTTTTTCTGGTGAGTATCGTTCTTGTGCGTGTATTCTAGAACTTGCCTCTTGTCTTACTTGAAACTACATGTGTGTTAGATGATGGGAGATGATTTAAGACCATCCTTGAATTTATGAGTCACTTAGCCAAATAATTCCCTACCGAATGATGTTTATCCGTAGTTAGCCCCATTGAGCCTAAAAACCTCATTCTCTGGTAGCCTACGAGAAATAACCACTTTGAGCATCTGAAATGTTTTTAGCCTTGATTGTCCTTCTATAAGTGAATAAATGACTTTTCAAAGTGTGTTGATGGAGTTCTATAACAGATTGGGAAGGAATGAAATTGGTGTTGAAAAAGTGATTGAAGCTTGAAAATACATCTAAAGAAAATCATGGAGTAGTGCTTAAATCTAGTACTCTATTAAACTAAACACCATATTGTAGTGCTTAAATTTAATACCCTATGGAGGATGAGCGAGCTAGTGCCCGAAACCGGTACCTCGAGAGAAAAAAGAAGGAAAAAAATATTGTGCTTGAAAGAAAATAAGTGAAAGAATTGAGGAGGATGTTGTGCTTAATTGAAGTGAAGTAAGAAGAATGAAATATCATGATGGATCGCGACTTGATTGATCTGAGTTTTGAGTCACTTATCCATATATTTTCTACCTTAACCATAGAGCCCAACATTACATCCAAAAGAAAAGTCCTTTTTAATCCCATTATCAAGTCTTACCTTTTAGTGGTGGAGAGTTTGAGACATTTGGTAAGCTTATAGTTATGCATGCACTTGAATTGAATTTGAGCATAAGCACCTTAACCCAAAAGTGTACATCTTTTACACTTGAGCGCGAGTGATATATACTTCCCGTGAGAACATGCCAATGGAGCATTTGAATTGGTGGTGATTATCTTATCTTATATGCTATAAATTGATTATTATATATAATAAGAGTTGCATGACTTAAGTTGAGAAAATTTGTATTTTGAATGAGGTATTTGTCATAGTCCTTGTTTCTCAGCTAATTTTCTTACTCTCTCTTTATTTTTATTTTGTTGCTTCGGGATAAGCAACGTGTAACTTTAGGGGATTGATGATAGTGTAAATAAGCATGTTTGAGTGTCCAATTTAACACCTTTTTTGTGATAATTGTTGTTATATATTAGCACAAATGTCTTATATTCAATATATGTGGTGTTTTAATGTGTTTTAGGTGGAAAAAGGATCAAAAGTGCAAAGTTGGAGAAAAGGTGCAACTTGTGCTAGAATGCTGAAAAATGCACGTTCAACTTGTATAATTTTTCTGTATTTCTGTGAAGTTCAAAAATAGAAGTGTGATATATGGTTGGAAAGCCATAGAAGATAGAGTCATTTTGGCGTAAGAAACACCACAACCGGAATCCAAATGAGAAAGTTATGATCAAAATGGTGACATCGCGCGAGCTGCGCCGAATTGAATAGCTATGCCAATTTTCATGGCTTGTTACACCTTCAAATCTTTGAGTTTTTATGAGTTCTTTATATGGATATAAAGCTAAGGAAGAGGGGATCGCGTGAGTATAATAATCACTCAAATCGAAATTTAGATGTGGAAGATATATGCGAAACGGTGAGACTGCGCAAGCTGCCACAATATGGTTCGACCACGACACGTGTGGTTCGACAACTGTGTCGTGGTAGAACCTGAAACTTGAAGGTCGAACCAGAAGCCTGAACAGCGCTAGATCCGTATTTTTACACCCTAATGCGTGTATTTTCATGTTTTCCAAGAAAAAACCCATCCTACACCCCACATAAGGAGAGCTTACAAGTATAAAAGGGGATGCAGACTGCCTCATTATGCAATATTGGATTGGAGAAAGCCACAACACAATCATCCTACACCCCACAAGAGGGGATCACCCCCAACCATCATCCACATCCTTTTCTCTATCCAACCATCACTTTGAAGATTCGTCTGTGGAATCAAGAGGAGAACTAAGAGGAGAATTCAAGATGGAGAAGGATGCGACAACTTCATTTCCTAATACATCTTGTATTTCCCAGATATATGGGTAAGATCTATCCAACCCCCATGATTGTTCTTCGCAACATCATGGGCCAGAACCATTTTGGTAGATCTGGGATTTTGAAGGTTTTATGAATTAATTAAACTTTCTTGTGTGTCCTCTGTACAATACTACTTGTGGATTTATTTTATATATGATTGTGCATTTTTAATCCATATTCACGATTGGTTTGTGCATCTTCAATTGGTATATAGAGTCTGAATATATATCTTGGTTGTAGATTGAGTGCGTTCTCCGCTAAACAAGATTCCATGTTATGATTCTAAATGAGGGGACTCCGAAGTTTTATTAGAACTATCATATATGAATGTTTATTAATTAAATTGAATATGGGTTAGTAAGCAGGATAAAGAGGGTAATTTTATAGTACCTATAAAGGGAGATCATATCGGGTTAGATTTCAAACGTGGGAAATAATTGATACTGATAGTACCTAGAAAGAGGGATGAAATTATGTCTCTTGCTCCGAGGTTATTCACACGTGCTACACGCATATTTACTTGTGTCTATAGAGTAGATTGACATGGTTTAGTGATGCGTCCATATTCCACAAGGCATAGTCATCCTGCATTTGAGAGGGAAGTTAAGTAGTAAAACTGGATTACGCTAGAGCAACCTATTATCCTACTTGGTCCACTTTCGTATTCTTCCAGTGTTATTTATTTTATTTTTTTATTTTAAATTAATTGTTTATTAGTTAATAATTCAATCGTTAAATGTTATTGCCTTTCGTCTTAATTAATTTAGTAGATAATTAAATTGATAATACGCCGTCCTTTGGGTTCAATATTTAACTTGGCCGCTTGCTTAAGCTGCAACTGATATCCTTCATACTTGGGGATTAATTTTGCGTGCAAAGAAAACACCCATCATGTATTTAATAATATAGGGATAACTTAGACTTCTTAAAATTATATATTTTAAGTATTTAATTTGGGTGTGTATTAAATAAAAAAGGGTGTGCATTTAGTATAACCCATAAATTAATCTAGTTACATAATATGCACTAGTTGAATTTAGAGTTTAAATTTTTAGAATTTTCTTTACCGACGCTACTAGATATAAGTGCTGCAAATATGGGACACATTAGTCATTAACAAATATTTTTGATTATTTTGGGACCGGGAGCAATGATTTCTGGATTTTCAAGCTGGAATTGATTTTGCAGTCCACAAATTGGTTATTTTAATCGATTGACACTTACAGATTACAATTGCTAATATCATGGTTAGAATGACCTATTTACTCAACTTTCCCATAAAATGAATGCATGACAACAATATTGGACAAAGTTGAAAAAAATTATCAAATTTGAAAAGTTGTGGTCCGATAACTCCCGTGTGATCATGCAACTTATGAGTCCCCAAATAGAGTCTTATAACTTACGCTTCCCCAAATAGAGTCTCAATGGATTTAATCGTCAATAAAAAAAGTTGTGGTCCTATTTTTATACATAAAGTATGTAATATTCAAATTTGGATAACAGTACATCATCATGATTTAAATACATGATAACTCATAATGCTTATGAAATGGGTGTGCCACTTAAAATATATAATTTCTATTTTCTAATATCTATTTAACAATCATCAGACCACCACCTATTAGAAACAGATATTATCTTACATAACAACAAGTCTTTGTTGGATTGTATACTAAAAGTCTAGCTTTAGTATGAACAATGTCACAACAATATTTGAAATGAGAATCATATGATCAAATGATTGCATCTTATAATTTATTTTATATGCATGATGCAATAGTCCATTTACTTTATACTGTAGATAATATGTTGTGCGACAACACGCGGAAGATCATATTATCGGTTTCCTTATAAAGTATAAACAGATGCTCACAACTGAGATAGACGGGGACTCTCTATCGGTATGGTTGTAGTGTGGTTCGGTATTAGCTTGTCTTGGCTATAGAATCACATTAGTGCACTCGTGTGTATTGAGTAGGATCGCCTGAGATCGTTCTTCTTATACTGACTAGATAGTAGAACTTGATCTCTGTTATTATGGAAGTTCGTGCTCTTAATCCCTATACAATAACCTTGACACGTAGGGCAGTATGTATTTCTTTGATTCATCAATGGGTGAGATTTATAAGTATTAAATCAATATACTCGGTGAGTTGGGAAGTAGTGCTGTCTCTATGGTGTGCTGTTGATTGTAGAAAGAATCCATATCCGTCATAGGTTGATAATGTCCCCTTGAGGAGCTCATAAGGTTTATCATGTAAATCTTGCAAGTGGATTAATTTCCGGCATGATAATAAGGTTGAGTGGTACTACTCTCGGATGAGATATTAATTAATTTGAGTTGTCAGTAACTTAATTAATTAATGGGCATTGTATATCTTAAACATGGGGAGACTATCGGGCTCATAATAAGAAGGAGCCCAAAACGTAATTTTGGGTTGGAGTGGGTAGTGCAGTAATAATAATTTAGTGGACTTTATTATTATTATTGGGTTAAATATAAGCTTTGGGCTAAGCTTGGATATTTAATCCAGTGGAGGCCCAACTCCAATTCTCCTCCTGATCCCTGCTGTAGCCCAGTATATATAAGTGAACTCAGCTTCTTGGAACCCTAAGTTTTCCTGCGCCTCTTTTGGTGAGACAAGGGAAGAAGCAGATTGAGAGATCCTGCAGACTGTTGCCCACACAACAGCAGGATCACACTTGGGACATACAGTAGAAGATCAGAGGTAGTTCTCTACAGATCATCCTCTACACCAACCCAGAAGTACGGTAAACAATTGTTGTTTCGCTTCCGCTGATTTTGTTTGCCTGTTTTCCTAATGATCACGTTGATCCACAAGATCCAATTGCCAACAGTCTTGGCCCCAACCCTAGTTACAAAATTGAATAAAGGTTGTTATTGCTATAACTGGGTCATTGTTTATGGAGAACAAACTGTAACAATCCAATTGCGCAGCATCTCAATCCTATAGCGGCCAGCGTCTGGATATCGATCTCTGAATAATATTTCGACAAAGTTTATTTGCCTCCGCCCTTACCTTCCGTCTTCACTCTCTACCAATGATGACATCCTCCATCACCTCACATTTCAATCTCCTCTTAATCTTTGCGCTACTTCCATCCCCTCCATCCAGATCCTGCATCCCTGCACTGCCATCGTTCAAATCTCAATGGCCTCTATTCTATGAGATCTCTGATGAGAGTGTAAATTCACATGTTTTGGGCTCCGATTTGAGTGGAAATCGAGTATGATTATGTCTATTATCAAGATAAATCGGGTTGTTTATAGAAAATTCATGAATCAGAGGCTACTGAGGCTTTTTGATCGTATTTATACAGGAAAATATGTCTTAAGGGCTTGGAATTAGAAGACACGATTTTTGAGGTATTTTTTGAAAGTTGTTCGACCTCGGAGGCTTATTCGACCAACATCAGTTTGGTCGAACAAGGGCGCCAAATCGAGCAAAATGTTCAAAAACTTACAGAGAGTTTGCTCGACCAAGAGAGTCCGTTCGACCAGCATCATCTTGGTCGAACGGAAGGAGGTTGGTCGAACAAAATACGTAAATTCTTATAAAGAGCTTGCTCGACCAGCGTTCGACCAAGAGGGCTTTGCTTGACCTTAGGATGCTTGGTCGAACGGAATGTCGCTGATGATATTTTTGGTAATTTCGGGTGTCTTTTATCAAATTTGACATGTGCCTCAAGTAAAAGCCCATCAAAGGTCCGTGAGGAGCCCTTTACAAGTATAAAAAGGGATGTAGATCACATCAACAAGAGAGTGAAATTCCATATCCATCCTACACCACATCCAAACCCTAACTCCAACCTTCAAAGCTATGGAGAGAGGTTCGTCAGTCCAACCAAGTAAGAACCACGTGAATATTCAAGATGGAGAGAGTTGCGACGGCTCCCGCATCTAGGGTTTACTTTTCTTCTTAATTTATCTTGTAGTTTTCAAGACTATGGGTAAGATCTTACCAACCACCATGATTGTTCCTAGATCAATCATGGGCTAGAGCCGCTTCGGTAGTTTCATGTGTAAACTTCGTACAACACTACTTGTAGTTTATTTTATATAAGACTATGCTTTTCAAATTCATACTCACAGTTATTTTATGCATCGTTAACTGTTATGTAGAGTCTGAATACATATCTTGGTTACATATATTGGTTATTGATTGAGTGCATTCACTGCTGAGCAGGATTACATGTTATAATTCTAGGTGAAGGAATTTCGAAGTCTTAATTGAACTATCTTATATGAATACTTGCTAATTGAATACTGTTCGGGTTAATAAGTAGGATAAAGGGTATAACTTCATAGTACCTATAAAGGGAGATCATCGGTTTAGAGTACTAAGTGCACGAGAAATAATTGATACTGATAGTACCTAGAAAGGGAGTGAATTATATCTCTTGCTCTAAGGATATTCATACATGTCATACGCTTGTTTGCTTATGTCTATAGAGTGAACTTGCATGGTTTAGTGATGCGTCCATAGACCACAAGGCAGAGTCGGACATCAACACATGGAAAGGAAATTAATAAGTAAAACTGGATGACCCGAAGAACTACCTAATTTCTCACTTGATCACAGTCGTATTATCTCTACTGCTTATTATTTTAATTATTATTTTTATTACTTGTTACTTAGTTACTTAATATTCAAAATAATATTGCTATAATAGTCTTAGTAAACAAGAACTTAATTAAATTAATAATAATCTGTCCCTTGGGTTCGATAATCACTTAGTTTCCTATCAAAACTAAAATTGATATCCTTCATACTTGAGGATTAATTTTGTTTGTTGAAAAATACCCATCAAGTTCTTGGCTCTGTTGTCGGGGACGACATTAATTATTAGTTTATTATTTCTAGTTAATTGAAATTATCTTATTCTTGTCTTGGTTTTCTAACGCTTTATTTTCTTAGATGTATGCATACTAGATCAAAGACAGAAGAGTTAGTACTATTTAATCCTGAGATCGGTGCGTCATCGAGGAAGAAGAAGAAGAAGAACAGGAACAAGAAAGTAGAACCAACTGAAGCTCTTAATCTAGGAGTCAAAGTTGATGAGCTAAATCCGCAAGCAACTGAAGCTGCAACCGAATTCAACTTGGAAGCAAAAGCAGTCACCATTGCGGCGAACCCTGATACACTTGCCATCGGTGAAGTCTTTAAGAACAACGGATGGGCAATGCGGGGTTGTTAGGAGCGAGAGGGACCGGAGCTGTTTTTGACTTACACCCTGCTCTTATTAGCATAATTTAAAGGAGTCCCTTCTCTGGGGAACCTTTGAAGATCCTCAACAACTTCTTAATAAGTTCAGGGGTTATGCAAGTACATAAAAAGGCGTAGGAGCTCATGAGGATGCGAGAAAGATCATCCTGTTTAAATTCTCACTGAATAAAAAAGCGAGAGATTGGTACGATAATCTTGATGCTGCTGAATGTGATACCTAGGAGAAATTGAAGGTGAAATTCTTGGAGCGATACATGCCACCCTCAAATGTGTTTAAGATGAAACAAGAAATCAATCAATTTTCTATCCATGGTAATACGAAGTTTCATGAAGCATGGGACAGATTCAAGGACATGCTTAGAAAGTGCTCACGCGGGCTATCTAAAGCTCAATACATCAGTATTTTCTATAGCGGATTGGACTGTGATTCTCGAGTTTTATTAGATGCTTCATCGAATGGAGCATTGCTTACAAAGTCATCCATGGAGGCCGAAAAGCTCTTTGAGAATATTTCGATGAATTCAAGAGATTGGCCAACTGATAAAGTGAGAGACACATATGTTCTTGGAAAGGTAGCGCAGGTTGAGCACACTATGGTTAAGTCAGGAAGAGACAATGAAATCGTCTCTAGTTTGAGTAATATCAGCAAGCTACTGGAGTCTCAGCAAAAGCAGATTACAGACTTATCGCAGCAAGTACCAATCATGCAGGATATGTGCAATGAAGGAGCTAGTCAAGAGATGATGGAAGAGGTGAACTATGCCATGGGTCAAAGTATTCAAGGAGCGAGGTTCCAAAATCAAGGAAATTAAAATTATCAAGGGAACTACAATAATCGTGGTCCACCGGGTAATTATCAACAACCGAGGAGGCCGGAGTTTTCATGGAGTAATCCAAATAATGCGGTACAACCTCTTATTAGTGTTGATCCGGGTTCTAAGGTGGAAGAAGGGAAACTTGGTTTCGAGGATAAGGTGAACAGGTACATGGCAAGGAATGATGCAAGAGTAGATCGTCTTGAGGCCAAGTTAGAAAAGAAGATTGAGACCAATCATGAAGATTTGTCTAAGCAAGTTAAAGACCTTACAATGTTGATGGGGGAGATGGCAGAAAATGTGAACAAATCGACTCAAACTATTGAGAAGGGGAAGTTTCCATCTCAAAGTATTGAGAATCCTAAGTCTTGTCATGCCATCACATTGATGTCAGGAATGCAGTATGAAGGTCCGATGAAGCCGGCGAGCAAAAATAAAGGGAACAGAGGTCTTGTTCGACCAAACATACTCAGTTTGACCAGACTTGATGGTCGAGCTGAGGTTGAATGATGAGTATTTTCTCAAAACACAATATAATCTCCAAGTATTAATGATATCAATTGTAGTTTCAATAGGTGACCAAGTGATTATCGAACCCGAGGGACGGATTATTATCAATTTAATTACAATCAAATTAACTAAGACTATGTTGGAAATTTTGGTTTGGAAAAGTTGCGTAACTAAATAACATATAAATTAAATAGCAAATTAAATAAACAAGCAATAGAGAAATATGGTTGTGATAAAGTAAGAAATTAGGTAGTTCTTCAGGCATCCAGTTTCACTTGGTAATTTTCTTTCTATGTGTTGTTGTCCGACTCTTCCTTGTGGTCTATGGACGCATCACTAAACCATGCAAGCTCACTTTATAGACACAAGTAAATATGCGTATGACACGTGTGAATATCCTCAGAGCAAGAGATACACTTCACCCCCCTTTCTAGGTACTATCAGAATCAATTATTTCCCGTGCACTTAGTACTCTAACTTGATTTGATCTCCCTTTTTAGGTACTATAAAGTTATACTCTTTATCCTACTTATTAACCCGATAGTATTCAATTAACAAGTATTTATATAAGATAGTTTTAATAAGACTTTGGAATCTTTTTACTTAGAATTATAACATGTAATTCTGCTCAGTAGTGAACAAACTCAATCAATAACCAAGATATGTATTCAGACTCTACATAACAGTTAATGATGCACAAAACGACCGTGAGTATGAATTTAAAAAATACAATCTTATATAAAATAAACCACAAGTAGTGTTGTACGAAGTTTACATATGGAAATTCAATTAACTCATAAAACTTTTATAACCCTAGAACTACCGGAGCGGCTCTAGCCCATGATTGATCTAGGAACAATCATGGTTAATTGGTATGATCTTACTTGACTCGCCAGATGAACCTCTCTTCATGACTCCTTCGGATGATGGTAGGGTTTTGGTGGTGGATGGATGATGTGTGATATCGTCTATTTTTCTCCTGCGAAGGCTCTTCTTTTATACTTGTGGAACCTCTTTATGGGCTTAGGATAGGCTTTTGCTTGAGGTATATGTCAAATTTAGTAAAAGACATCCGGAATTACCATAAATAGAAGCAGCGAGAATCTGCTCGACCACACCTGGACAAGTCGAGCAAGGCTTCCAAATTGAGCAATGGTTGAGCAAACTCTCTGTACAAGTTTGCACATTTTGCTCGATTTACCCTCATCTGCTCGACCAGAGTGATACTGGTCGAGCAACATCTCCAAATCAAGCAAGCTTTTTGTAAGAATTGCGCATTCTTCTCGACTTGACCTCCTCTGCTCGACCAGAGTGATGCCGGTCGAGCAACACCGAGCAATCCTTGAAAAATTCCTAAAAATTTATGTCTTCCAATTTCGAGCCCTTCCGATCCGTTTTCCTGTACAAATACACTCAAAGAGCCCTTGTATTCTCTGATTTGTGGCTTTTCCATAAACATTCCAATTCATCTTAATAAAAGACTTAATCGTACTCAATTTTCATATAAATTAAAGCCCAAAATAAGTGAATTTACACTCTCATCATTGAAAAAGCTTTGGAAAAATAAAATTTTGATTCTCTATTTTTTGCTCCACCGTTCGACCAACGCACATCCGTTCGACCAGATCCTCTTGGTCGAATGGTGGTCGAACAACAACGAGGTGAGATGACATAGCGATCTGAGCTACCATTTGACTAGAGCATTTCTGTTCGACTAGACCATCTTGGTCGAATGGTGGTTAAACAACAACGAGGAGAGATGACATAGCGATTAGAGCTGCCGTTCGACTAGAGCATTTCTGTTTGACCAGACCATCTTGGTCAAATGATGGTCGAACAACAATCGGAGAAATTGAACTCACGATCAGAGACATTGTTCGACCAACCACAGTTTGTTCGACCAGACCAACATGGTCTAACAGAGGTCGAACAACTTCATTCAGAGCCCATTTCAATACGAATGCTACACCCGTTGTTCATAACACTCCAGACCATCCCAAGAGCAGAATATTTAGCTTACAGTGGAAATAAGTAGGAAAGAACGAAAAGATTGAGAGTTGAGAAGGATAAGACAGAGAATGTTTAACGTGATAAATTGGGTATTCCAAAAACAAAGATACCTCCTCCGTTTCCCTTTCGGATAGTCAAGAAGGGATTGGAAGATAAGTTCAAGAGATTTCAGGATATTATGAACAAGATAAGCTTGAACATTCCTATCTCCGAAGCAATCATGGAGATGCCGTACTATGCCCTATTTTTGAAAGATATAATATTGAGCAAGAGAAGCTTAAACGGGGTAGAGACTGTGAATCTATCAGAAAATTATAGCTCAATCATTCATCGGAAGCTACCACAGAAGTTGAAAGATCTGGGGAGCTTCACTATCTTATGTCAGATTGGAAAGAGGACGGCACATAAAGCTTTATGTGATCTTGGAGCAAGCATCAACTTGATGCCCTTATATGTTTAAGAAGCTAAGTTTGGGGAAGCTCGCTCCCATAATGGTGGCTTTGCAATTGGCGAATAGGTCTATGACCTTTCCGAAGGGCGTGATAGAGAATGCACTAGTCAAAGTGGACAAGCTCATATTTCCTGTGGATATTCTAGTGCTTGAGATGGAAGATGACAAGGATAATGTTCCCCTTATCTTAGGGAGACCATTCCGCTATTCAAGAAGTGACAAATCCTAACATGGTTAGATGCAGGAATTATTTATCCTATTAGTGATAGTCCCCACGTGAGTCCATTGCATGTTGTAGCTAAAAATAGGGGCATGACTATAGTGAAAGCCGATGATGGTGAGACTTTAATCACTAGGATTCCTACAGGATAGTGTGTGTGTACGGATTATAGGAAACTAAATGAAAATACATGCAAAGACCATTTTCCCCTTCCTTTCATGGATCAAATGCTTGATCGTCTTGCAGGGTATGAGTTCTACTGTTTCTTAGATGGATACTTGGGTCATAATCAAATCATGATTGCACCCGAAGATCAGGAAAAGACTACTTTTACTTGCCCTTATGGAACTTTCGTCTTTAGGAAGATGCCTTTTGGATTGTGTAATGCTCCTACTACATTTCAGCATTGCATGATGGCCATATTTGATGGATTGATAGAAAAGATTATGGAGGTGTTTATGGATGATTTTTCTGTGTTTGGTTCCTCCTTTGATATTTGTTTATCTAACCTAGCTACTGTTTTGAAGAGATGCCAAGAAACTAATCTTATTTTGAATTGGGTGAAGTGCCACTTCATGGTAAGAGATGGGATTATTCTTGGGCATCATATTCATAAAAGACTTCTTGAAATACTTCAAGCCCTTTATCTCATTTGCTTGAAAATGATGTTCCTTTTATTTTTGATGAAGAATGTCTAACAGCTTTTCAGGTTTTGAAAGAGGCGCTTATTACTACATCTATCTTGATCATACCAGTTGGACTTAGCCGTTTGTAATTATGTGTGATGCAAGTGATTTATCACTTAGAGTGGTGCTTGAGCAGATGAGGGAGAAGAAGTTTTGCGCCATTTACTATGCGAGTAAAACTTTTGATGCAGCACAAAAGAACTATATTGTTACTGAAAAGGAGTCTAGCTATGGTGTATGCATTCAATAATTTTCGATAGTATTTGGTTGGCATGAAGACTATAGTATATACGGATTACTCCGCGATCTGGTACTTGATGGCCAAGAAGGATGCAAATCCAATGATTATTAGATGGATTCTTCTTCTGCAAGAGTTTGATATGGAGATCTAGTATAAGAAAGGAATGGAGAATGCTTTGGCGGATCACCTATCAAGTTTGGAGACAAGGGAGCACTGTGATGATTCTTTCGATTATATAGAAGAGATACTTCCTGATGAGAAGATCGTGGTCGTCTTTGTTGAAGGGGCTGAAAGAGCGTGTGTGGTCGCTGCTCAAGGAATGGATCTATGGTATGCAGACTATGTCAACTACATTGCCGTGGGTGAAATTCCGAAAGATCTCAATAGGTATCAACTTGCTAAGTTTAAGAGAGATGTTGAGACGTTCATATTGTATGATCCATTTTTCTACAAGATTTGTACGGAATCCATAGTCCGTAGGTGTGTGCCTGAGATAGAGATGGAGAGTGTTCTTAAATTTTGCCATTCACATCCTAACAGAGGGCACTTCGGAGCTCAAAAGACGGCAACTAAGGTACTTTAATCTGCTCTTTATTGGCCTACCTTGTTTAAAGATTGTGAGTCTTATATGGCGACATGTGATAGATCAAAGGATGGGAAACATAAGTAGAAGAGATGAGATGCCACTTCAGCCAAGCATTGTTGTTGAGATATTCGATGTATGGGGATCGATTTTATGGGACCTTTTTCCTCATCTAATGGATTTCTCTACATTCTACTAGCAGTAAATTATGTTTCTAAGTGGGTGGAAGTGATGAGTGTGTAAATTCACTAGTTTCAAGCCCAGATTCGTGTACTTATGATATGATAAATGGTTGTAATCGATGTGAATCGGTATACATGGTGGAAAGTCACGAGTCAGGTGTCCACAAGGCTATTTGAGTTGATTTTCGAAGGAAAATGAGTTGAAAGTGATCGGATCCAGAAAGAGGAAGAAGCAGCCATGCGATTCGACTAATCACGGTCGGATTCGACCAAGAAGGAGGGAGTTCGACCAGCACTGCTGGTCGAACTGAGTGCGGAAAAGTGCTGTTTGACCACAATAGGAGAGTTCGACGAAACCACTTGGTCGAACTATGGTCAAACTCGAAGCATAAATAGAAGCAGTACCAGTTCGACCAGGAAGTATTCGATTCGACCAGGACTCTGGTTGAATCCAGGATCTGAGGCCAAGTTATAGGTGAGTTCGACCTGCCTGGGCGAGTTTGACCAATCGGTTTGGTCGAACTGATGTACGAACACTTACCAAATTTATATTTTTACACCTTCAGTGCATGTGTTCGCTCAAAAAGCCTATTCAAGGCCCATAAGGAGAGTTTATAAGTATAAAAGAAGTGCTTTCGCAGGAGAAAAAGGGGATCATTCATCAAGAATTCATCATCCATCCATACCAACCCTACCATCATCCGAAGGAGTCATGAGGAGAGGTTCGTCTGGCGAGCCAAGTAAGATCATACCAACTAGCCATGACTGCTCCTAGATCAATCATTGGCTAGAACCGCTCCGGTAGTTCTAGGGTTAGGAAAGTTTTATAAGTTTTATTCTATATAAGATTGTACCTTTTTAATTCATACTCATGGTCGTTTTGTGCATCTTTAACTGTTATGTAGAGTCTGAATACATCTTTTGGTTATTGATTGAATGCGTTCACGGCTGAGCAGGATTACATGTTATAATTCTAAGTGAAGGGATCCCGAAGTCTTATTAGGACTATCTTATATAAATACTTGTTAATTGAATCATATTCGGGTTAATAAGTAGGATAAAGAGTATAATTTTATAGTACCTAAAAAGGGAGATCAAATCGGGTTAGAGTACTAAGTACATGAAAAATAATTGATTATGATAGTACCTAGAAAGGGGGGGGTGAAGTATACTTCTTGCTCCGAGGATATTCACACTGTCATACGCTCGCTTACTTGTGTCTATAGAGTACGCTTGCATGGTTTAGTGATGCGTCCATATTTCATAAGGCAGAGTCGGACATCAACACATGGAAAGGAAATTAATAAGTAAAACTAGATGACCTGAAGAACTACTTAATTACTTACTTGATTACAACCAAAATTTCTCTATTGCTTGCTTACTTTCCTTGCCATTTTAATTATATGTTATTTAGTTTCGTAACCAAACCAAATCTAATTGCCAACATAATCTTAGTTAATTAGAACATAATTAAACTGATAATCATCCGTCCCTTGGGTACGATAATCACTTGGTTGCCTATCAAAACTACAATTGATATCCTTATACTCGAGGATTAATTTTATGTGTTGAGAAAACGCTCATCAAGTTCTTGGCGCCGTTGCCGGGGACGACATAGATTATTAGTTATTATTTCTAATTTAATTGAGATTATATTATTCTTATCTTTGATTTCTAACTCTTATTTTTCTTAGGTGTATGCTCACAAGATCAAAGAAAGGTGAATTAGCGCCGTATAATCCAGAGATTGGAGCATTGTCAATGAAGAAAAAATAGAAGAAGAGTAAGAACAAGAATGTAGACCCAACTGAGGCTCTTAACTTAGGAGTTGAAGTTGACGTGCTAAATCCACAAATGATTAAAGCTGCAATTGAAGTTAATTTGGACGTAGAAGCAATCAACATGGCAGCGGACCCAAACACACTTGCCATCCGAGAAGTTTTTAAGGACAACGGAACTGGCAATGCTAGGTTGTTATGAGCAAGAGGGACCGGAGCTGATTTTGATCTACACCGTGCTCTTATCACCATGATTGAAAGGAGCCCCTTCTCTGGGGGAACATTTGAAGATTCTCAGCAACATCTAAATAAGTTCCTTGGGTATGCAAGTACATAAAAAGATGCAGAAGCTCATGAGGATGCGAGGACGATCATATTGTTTAAGTTCTCGCTGAACGAAAAAGTGAGAGATTGGTACGATAATCTTGATGTTGCTGAATGTGATACATGGGAGAAGTTGAAAGTGAAATTCTTGGAACGATACATGCCACCTTCAAAGGTGTTCAAGATGAAATAAGAAATCAATTAATTTTCTATCCATGGCAATGAGAAGTTTCATGAAGCTTGGGATAGATTCAAGGACATGCTTCGGAAGTGTCCTTAGCATGGGCTATCTAAAGCTCATATATCAGTATTTTCTACAATGTGTTGAATTACGATTCTCGTGTTTTACAAGATGCTTCTTCTAATGGAGCACTGCTGACGAAGTCACCTAATGAGGTCGAGAAGCTTTTTGAAGATATTTCGATGAATTTAAGAGATTGGTCGACTGATAGAGTGAGAGGCACTTATGTCCATGGTAAAGTAGCACAGGTTGAGTATACTATGGTGAAGTCAGGTAGAGATGATGAGATCGTCTCTAGTTTGACTAACATTAGCAAGTTACTAGAGTCTCAGCAAAAGCATATCACAGATTTATCTCAGAGAGTACCAATGATGCAACATGATGGTGGCTATGAAGGAGCTAGCCAAGAGGAGATCGAGAAGATAAATTACGCCATGGGTCAAAGTATTCAAGGAACTAGGTACCCAAATCAAAGAAACCAGAACTATCAAGGGAACTACAACAATCGTGGTCCCCCGGGTGGTTATCAACAACCAAGGAGGCCGGAGTTTTCATGGAGTAATCCGAATAGTATGTTGTAGCCTCCTATCGATGTTGATCCAGGAGCAAAGGAGGAAGAAGGAAAGCCTGGCTTTGAGAATACTGTGAACAGGTACATGGCGAGGAATGATGCAAGAGTAGACCGTCTTGAGGCCAAGTTAGAGAAGAAGATTGATGATCATCATAAGGATTTGTCTACATAAGTAAATGACCTTACGTTGTTGATGGGGGAGATGGCTGGAAATATGAACAAATTGACTCAAACTATTGAGAAGGGAAAGCTTCTGTCTCAAAGTATTGAGAATCCAAAGTCTTGTCACGCCATTACACTGAGGTCTGGAATGCAATATGAGGGACCGATGAAGCTGGAATCGATTTCTGAAGCATCAGGAGTCTAATTCGACCCCGATTCGACCAACTATCTAGGTTGAAATGAACAGGAGAGGTCGAACAGGGCACTTGGGCGACATCCTGAGGAGTTAGAAGGTCAGATCGACCAAAAATAGGTGGGTTCAACCGAAGCCTCTGGTCGAACTGAGGTTGAACGCCACTGTCCAGAGCGCTCTGTTTCGTCTGAATACTGATTCAACCACGATCACTTAGATTCGACCAGCACACTTGGTCGAACCTTGGTCGAACTGATCGGTAAAGGGGAGAATGAACTTTTAGGTATTCAGTTCGACCACTATTCACCGAGTTCGACCACCTACCCAGGTCAAACTCAAGTCAAACTCTCCTGTTTGGCGCCATTTTCCGCGTTAAATGCTCCATGTGATGTTGATGCGACTTCAGTACCTTCCAAATAGCAGAATACAGTGATTATAACATAAAAGAAGAGGGAAAGAGCTAAGAGATTGAGAGCCGAAAAGGATAAGGTGGAGAAGGCTGAACGTGATGAATGGGGGATTCCCAAAACTAAGATACCTCCGCCCTTTCCTCTCAAGCTAGTTAAGAAGGGATTGGAGGAAAAGTTCAAGAAGTTTTCAGAAATCATAAACAAAATAAGATTGAACATTCCTTTCTCTGAAGCAATATTGAGATGCCGTATTATGCCCACTTTCTAAAGGATATTCTTTTGAAGAAGAGAAGCTTGAATGGAATTGAAATGGTGAATTTGTCTGAGAACTATAGCTCGATCATTCAGAAGAAGCTACCAGCTAAGTTAAAGGATCCGGGAAGCTTCACAATCTTATGTGAAATTGGAAAGGGGCCGGCACGTCGAGCCTTGTGTGATCTTGGGGCAAGCATCAACTTGATGCCGTTGTCCACTTTTCAAAGGCTTGGTTTGGGGGAATTAACTCCCACAACAGTTGCTCTACAATTAGCGGATAGGTCTAGGACTTTTCCGAAGGGTGTGATTGAAGACGTTCTTGTCAAAGTGGAGAAGCTAGCCTTTCATGTGGATTTTCTTGTACTGAGATGGAAGATGATAAGGATAATGTCCCTCTTATCTTAGGGAGACCTTTTCTTACTACTGCGGGAGCCATGATAGATGTTCAGAAGGGTGAGTTGCGGTTAAAGATGGATAAAGAAGAGGTCATATTTAACCTTGACAAAGCAATGAAGATGCCAATGGAGATGCAATGTCACAGTATTGATGTAGTGAAGGAGATTGTGAAGGAAGACATGTCTTTGATTCTGTCAAAGGATCCTCTTGAGACATGTTTGGCGGAGTCTCTTACTTTTCCCACTATTGAACTAGATGAACTCTCCAATGAGGTATGTATTGAATTTCTTGAAAACTTGCTTGCTTTGGATGATGACAGGTATGAGTCGACAAGGACCAAAATTAAAGAGGACAAGTGGACTAGGACGTACTTGCCATTGGATAGAGAGAGTGCACCTCAAGAAGAGAAGAAAGATGAGTTGAAACTGCTACCGGGGCACTTGAAGTATGCCTACCTAGGTGACAATAAAAAATATTCGGTAATTGTATCTTCTTCCCTTGATGATGATCAACTTGAGGAATTGTTAGATGTGCTTAGAAAGTATAAATCTGCGATTGGTTGGTCTTTTGATGATTTAGGAATACTCATAGAGAGAATGAGAGGTAGAGAGTGAATTTTTTAGAGCAGGAGAGTTGGGGCCGGTGGATACCCTTCTTCCGAGCGATTTTTGGTAAGATAGAAAGATACCTCAGGAATCCCAAGACTCAGAATGGTATGGTAGAGACTGGAATCGTGTTTGGAGCTCATCAAATGGATGTGTTTCTTTCTTCTTCAAAATTTTCCCCGATTCATGCGATTGGAAGACCTTGTACAGAAGATTTAATGAGATTGAGCATGTCAGAGATATCTACCTTCTGAATGTTGGTATTTTGTCAAATTAAAAGGAGTATTTTTTGTCCCACATTGGGTGGGAGAGAAAAAGGGAGGGACTCCTTATGCTATTTAAGGAGGTCCCTAGCTTTGATGTTAAGTGCACCAATCAAGTACATTTTAATCTTTGTATTTGATTCTAGTTAAACTCCTTTCTTTGATTCTCGATTGTGAGAATGGGGAGAAAGGTGAGTATTAAACAAAATTTTGTAAGAGTGTAGGGATTAGGATTGGGAGAGAGAAATTATGTATGATTGTAAAAAATTTTCACATAGTGGTAATTTCTCGGTCAGTGGTTTTTCTCTGATTTTGGAGTTTTTCACGTAAATTTTTGTGTTGAGCTTTTTATACTCTTCTTTATTTGTCCATTAGGAATGAATGGGGATCTGTCTATCCCAACAAATGGTATCAGAGCCCGGTTCGAGCGCTTATAAAGTTCTTAGTATGCTCTGTGGTTGCAGCATAGTCTGACCTTCCACATCAAAAAAGACTTTATGAGAGGAAGATGGTTATTCATTAGGCTAAGGGTGGCATGAAAAAAGTGAGAAAAGCTAGTGGCACAAGGGGGTCAGAAGAACAGCCGGATGCAGTGGTATCTCCTTTCTTGCAGTGAAATACGCCGGACTGTGACGACAGTGGCGTGGCAAGGGATAGGATTGTTGGCAATTGGACCGTGCGGTTCAACGTGATCCGTTAGGGAAAACAGGCAAACAAAATCAGCGGAAGCAATAAAATCTTGTTTACCGTACTTCTGGGTTGATGTAGAGGATGAACCGTTGCAGAGAACCACCTCTCAATCTTCTGCAGTATGTCCCAAGTTGAATCCTGCTGTTGTGTGGGCAACAATCCGCAGGATTCTCTCAATCTGCTCCTGTTCTTTCTAACTGTCAAATGAGGCACTGACTTAGGGCTAACAGGAACTGAGATAACTTATTTCTAAGGGCTACTGCAGGGACCAGGAGGAGAAATTGGGCTGGGCCTCAATTGAATTTAATTAACCAAGCTTAGCCCAAAGCTTTTAATTAAATCCAATAATAATAATATAATCCACTAAAATATTATTACTGCACTACCCGTCCAATCCCAAATTATGTTCTGGGCTCCTTCTTATTATAAGCCCGACAGTCTCCCCATGTTTAAGATATACAATGTCCATTAATTAATTAAGTTACTGACAACTCAAATTAATTAATATCTCATCCAATAGTAGTACCACTCAACCTTTTTATCATGCCGGAAATTAATCCACTTGCAAGATTTACATGATAAACCTTATGAGCTCCTCAAGGGGACATCATCAACCTATAACGGACATGGATTCCTTCTACAATCAACAGCACACCATAGATACAGCACTACTTCCCAACTCACCGAGTTTGTTGATTTAATACATATAAATCTCACCCATTGATGAATCAAAGAAATACATACTGCCCTACGTGTCGAGGTTATTGTATAGGGATTAAGAGCACGAACTTCCATAATAACAGAGATCAAGTTCTTCTATAAGTCAGTATAAGTTGAACGATCTCAGGCGGTCCTGCTCAATACACACAAGTGCACTAATGTGATTCTATAGCCAAGACAAGCTAATACCAAACCACACTACAACCATACCGATAGAGAGTCCCCGTCTATCTCAGTTGTGAGCATCTGTTTATACTTTATAAGGAAACCGATAATATGATCTTCCGCGTGTTGTCGCACAACATATTATCTACAGTATAAAGTAAATGGACTATTGCATCATGCATATAAAATAAATTATAAGATGCAATCATTTGATCAATGATTCTCATTTCAAATATTGTTATGACATTGTTCATACTAAAGCTAGAATTTTAGTATACAATCCAACAATCTCCCACTTATACTAAAAGGCTATGCTGTCATGTCTTCTGCCATACATCTGATTTCTACTCCCACTACACGACTATTAAAAGCTCTCGCCTTAAGGTCCTTGTAAATGGTTTACTAGGTCATCATCCGATGCAATCTAGGCAACAACAACCTTCTCCTCATCATACGATTTCTCGTAACAGGTGGTACTCGCGCTCCATGTGTTTAATTGCCTTATGGACTTGTGATTTCTTCAAGTTTGCAACTGCACCAATATCATCAATGTAAATTGTGATTACATTGGGCAAACTTAGAAACACTTCAAAGTCCATCATGAAGTCTCTAGAGTCATATAAATACATTGGCTGCCTCATAGGCTCCAATTCATCATATTTCCATGATGGAGTCCGGAGTCTGAAATATATTTCTATATAACACACCTCCACATTATGACTCTACTTCCTAAAATTAAACACATAACCTTTTGAGGAGAATTTACTACCGTCCATTCTGACTAAAAAATCTGAATCTACGTAATCCACAAGAAGCAGTGAATCTGTCCAGTAAGTCCACATATAATTTCCAGTCCTTCTCAGGCACTTTATATATGTCTTACTACAGTTCATCATTCTTGTTCCGGGTTACGTTGATACCTTCTGTTCATGCGTTCAGCAACACAGATATCCAACTTCGTTCATAGCATTCTTTAGATTAAGCTTCCTTATTCGCCGAAGTATAAAGAACCGCTTTCATCCACTTTATCTTCTTCTTGTGTCTCAAAGACACATTCACTTAGATAAATATACATGCTAAACGAGTATGGACTGTATCATTTTATGAAACTTGAGATAAGCATAACATCCTTTCTTGTGATCCGTATTACCGTGATCAAAAGAATGTATTTTGCCTTTCTTAAGTCCTTCATCTCTACCGCTTTATTAACCATACCCATACGCCCGACAATACTCTTTCATTGTCTCCAATGAGCAAGATACTATCTACGTATAGTACAAAAAACACCACCACATTTTCGTCACTCTTTACAATACACAAGATACATCTGCTGATTGATTTAAATCCGTGCCACTGGATTACCTAATCAAAACAGATGCTTCACGATTTTAAAGGTTGCTTTAGTCCATCGCTGGACACTTTTAAGCTTACTATCAAAATGCTATTAGTACTTTGCAATGAATTACTCTGGTTGCTTCACATAGATGTTTTCCTCAAGACTTCCAATCAGGAAAGTTGTCTTGACATCTATTTGCTGTCCCTCATAATTTAATATGAGCAGCAATAAATAAAAGAATCCGGATCAACATAAGCATAGCTACCAGCGAACATGTTTGCTCATAATCGAACCATTTCTTTCTGAGTACATATTTTCGCAACAAGCTTTGCTTCCAAGATTTTCACCTTTCCGTATGATCCTCTTTTATTTCCCTTGACCACTTGCAATGGCTTTTACATCATTTAGTGGTCATACAAGTTCCCAGACTTAATATAGAATCCGTAGATTCTATTTCAACATTCATTGCAACTTACTAAGATTCCGCATTTTCATCTTGTAGTGCTACGTCATATCCGTGGGACAATATCATGTTTACTAGGGATCAAGTCTCACGACTCTCCCAAACATATATTTATGGGTTGTCATACAACCCTCCCACTACGACAAGGCACTACATGTAATTGTGTATCAGACGTGACACGCGTTGCAGTTTACCTTGTGGTATATCCTCTTGTACACTTGGTACTAATACTTTGTGTTTTCCTCTCACTACCTTTAGAACAACTTATACATGGGCTTGTGATTTATTACATAGTCCTTTTCCAAAAATCTGGTGTTTGTGTTAACAGTCACCCTTCGATCTTTTGGACTAAATAAATCACTCTTCATTTTTATAGGATATCCCATATACAGACAAACGTTTCACGAATTACTGTATCTAGGGCATGTCCATAAAATGAATTTAATTATTCCAAATAATTCATCATCTATCTAATCATAACCATAAGAGCCTTATTCCTTCTATCCACCACACCATTCAGTTTGGGGCATACCTGGTGTAGCTAACTTGAGATTTAATCTCAACTTCTGATTATTAGTTCCTAACTATCCTAAGAGGTCTTCATCATCACGATTGGATCGTAATGATATGATATATTTTCCATGACGCTCACTGTACCAGCCTTACAATTCTTGAATTAATCCAAGAACTTAGACTTGCAGTGCATCATATAAATATATTGGTTTCCAGAATAATCTTCGAATATTCATAACCACCTCTCGCCTGGATAATATTAGGTTAGCTTGAATCAGAATGAACTAATTCCAACATATATCTTTGGCTCTACACCCTACAGCCTTGAAAAGGCAGATAATCATTTTTACTTCTAAGCAAGACTCGCAAGTCCGATAGTTTCCACTTCAGATAAACCTTACGGTCTATCGGCTATCAACTTTTGAATCCTACTCAAGTAAAATGAATTAGTCATAGACGCCAAATGTATGTTTAGTTCATTTCCGAAGGTTCCTTTCTCTTACTAATATTAGAAGATGCATTATTTAATTACTATTTATTACATCTGTGGGATGTACATGATTTAAGAGTTTACATATTATCCACCAACGTACTTTAACGGATTATAGTCTCATTCCTCATTACTATGACCATGTCATTTAAATGAAATGAAGTATCCATCCGTTAATGCATAGAAACCGAAATTAAATTCTTTCTATGAAACGTACATAAAGACAATTTCTCATAATCAATCGTTTATTCTTATCATGAGATAAATAAATAACTCCCACTGCAATAGCCACTACCTTTGTAGTTTTACCCATGTTATTAACAATCTTATCCTTACTCAGTGATAAACATTTAATGATTCCAGTATCTACATACTTCGTGTCAGTAGATGCCATCACTAATCATGTTTAAACCATTAGTAAATAAGATATTAACCTTGTTCAGTTCATGATGAAAATTGGCTTTCTTTTGCCACATGTTTTGTTAGAAGTTTCCCACCATATACAACCTTTCGTATTTCAGGTAGAACTTGCTCAAAACATCCAGGCAAATTGTGAAGAATAAATTGATTTAGGTTTCCCTTTCAATTTCTATTCCAAGCTCTTCCAATTCATTCATCAATTCAACCATGATCTTCTGCCTTTTTAATTTACTCTAGTATCCGAAGAGTTACATGAGACCATCATATTTCTATGAACCTCTCATCTCTTCACTAGAGACTTTAATAGGCATCATGAGACGTCCTTTGTGAGAATACACATGTATTTTCTTAAGCAGTAATTTTAAAATACAAGATTCTTTTTCAATCATCTAATTTGGACAAGTAAATATAATTTCTTTTAGTTAATAATTGGTGAAATAAAACCATTCGAAATTCAGAGAATCACAAATAAATATTCCGATCAAATCTTCGAATTTTATCCTTTTATATTGATTCCCTCAAAATAATATAAAAATAAAATTCACCGACATCTCAAGCACCGTGAGTCTGCAAGCCACGTTAGGGTGGACGTTTACAAACCCGAACATTTACAAGAGAAGGTTTTACCCATTAATTTCATTTGCCAACCTAACTTTATGACAAAATAATTAATAGTCGGTTCCTCTTTAGCCATGTAAGTAATAGCAGTGACTCTGTTGGGGAGGATACTAATTATTCACATCTAAGTGTACACCATTATTTGATCCCAAGTCCGCTGCCCAAGCTTGTGTGCCTTACTGTTGGAGAAGTACACACGCGCTCAGATAACTTTCTACAACCATCAATTATATAAGTTTGTACCAGTGAACCGCATATAAGCTCATCCGTTAGGGAGGAAGGCACTATAGCCAACGCGCAAGCCCATATGCAACACATTACAAACAATAATTATTTAAAGAAGTTTGTACCAGTGATCCGTGAATAAACTCATCCGTTAGAGAGGAAGGCTCTAATGCCGACGCGCAAGTTTACTCACATCACTTACAAACCAATAATGGAGGCCGCGGGAATTTATTACCAATCCCCTCTCCCACTTAGTTATTTAATACCGAGGGTTTTAACATGCATATAATATTCCAGAATAAAATATACAACTAAGACATGCTTCTATTAACAGCAATTTAAGTAAATAAATCACATAGAACATGCCTTTCATATATAACAATTAATTGTCAAGTTAAAACAATTAAATCAGTTATATATATCATTAATTAATTGTATAAAATGTTGGATCAATTAAATAGGCCCAGCTGACCCAAAATTTATTAGCAATAAAAATGAGCAACCAATTAATAAAATAATTAAGCCCATTTAACCTGCCAATTTCTACATTAAGGTCTAGCCCAATATTTAAATCAGGCCCAACATAATACCCACAATTAATTAAATACAGCAATTAAAATTGCCTAGCAGCCCATTACCATTTTAATTAAAATTGGGCCCAACAGCCCAAAACCAAATTAAAATTAATTGAGCAGCCCACAAGCAAGAAATAGGCCCAGCAGTCCACAGGCTTTTAATTAAATTTGGGCCCATAACCACAGCCCAAAACCAAAGAATTAAAGCCCAGTGGGGTAGCCCATTATCCTTGCCCTCTTTGTGCCCAAACTTGCAGCCCAACACAAACAGCACACTATTAATATCTGAATTGGGCCTATTTGGCAGTCCAACATCAATTAAAATAAGGCCCTGGCAGTCCAACACAAATTGAAGCCCTAGGAAACGTCGCCGCCCTCCTTCTCTTCAACCTCCAGGGATTACCGGCGCATCCAGGCTCTGCAGCCGCCCCCGGTGCCGCCCACAGCCGACCGGAAATGCATCATCAGCCCTGTCCAGCAAGACATCAAGCAGCCTTCGCCGGCGGTCGAGCCACAGCCACCTGCCGCCGCTCGCCGCTCGTCGCTCGCCACTGGTTTGCACTGTCAAGCGCACAACTGACTGGGATCGGCCGCATCTTCTTCGTCCGAGGGCCCGCCGCCAGTCCTACGGCGCCAGCAACCTGAGTCACGATGGACAGACCTCTGGCCGCCAGCCGCCATGGATCCTAGCGACGCACACGCCGCCCAAGGCCGCCACAACCCAGCACGCCGTCAAACGAGATCTGCCGTACATCCGACTGGGATCGGTGGCATCCGCTTCGTCCGAGGGTCCGCCGCCCAGCTCGCCGCCTGCCGCTGCACGCGGCATTTCTGGATCGCTGAAGAAGCCTTCTCGGAAACCATCCACCACCGATCTTCCGTCATGCAATAGATCGGCCGACTCTAGCGTGTCCGACTCCGACCTCTGCCATCACCGCTTCGGCCGACAGTAAGCCCCGAGCATCATCAGTCGTCGAAGACTAGACAAGACCCGCTTGGAACTGCACAAATCCGATCCACCCCGATCGCCGATCTGCCACAGCCCAATCCAGCACCGCCTTCCAGATCACTGGCCCACTGCGCCGTAAGCCGCCGTGAACTCGCCTGAGAGTATCGCCGCCAGTCCGTGAACCTGACTCCTCCAACGCCATCGTCGTACTTGACCCCGTGGTCAACGTCGTGTGGGAATTGAGTCCAGCAAGAAAAGATCACCGATGATGGTTCATCCGTGTGTGTACAGTGTGAACAATTACGATAATCACACACAATTTCAACCATTCTAGCACATAGGAATAATGTATAATATACACATGTTCAATCCCTTTCAACAGGCCTAGAAACTATCGATGATAATTGAAACACGAGAACACACAACAATAAGTGATAATATCCAGATGATTACAAATAATCAAATAATAACAAAAACCCTAACCAACGTCTCACGTTTCACCACGAAACCAACGCTCTGATACCAATTGTTGGCAATTGGACCGTGCGGTTCAACGTGATCCGTTAGGGAAAACAGGCAAACAAAATCAGCGGAAGCAATAAAATCTTGTTTACCGTACTTCTGGGTTGATGTAGAGGATGAACCGTTGCAGAGAACCACCTCTCAATCTTCTGCAGTATGTCCCAAGTTGAATCCTGCTGTTGTGTGGGCAACAATCCGCAGGATTCTCTCAATCTGCTCCTGTTCTTTCTAACTGTCAAATGAGGCACTGACTTAGGGCTAACAGGAACTGAGATAACTTATTTATAAGGGCTACTGCAGGGACCAGGAGGAGAAATTGGGCTGGGCCTCAATTGAATTTAATTAACCAAGCTTAGCCCAAAGCTTTTAATTAAATCCAATAATAATAATATAATCCACTAAAATATTATTACTGCACTACCCGTCCAATCCCAAATTATGTTCTGGGCTCCTTCTTATTATAAGCCCGACAGTCTCCCCATGTTTAAGATATACAATGTCCATTAATTAATTAAGTTACTGACAACTCAAATTAATTAATATCTCATCCAAGAGTAGTACCACTCAACCTTTTTATCATGCCGGAAATTAATCCACTTGCAAGATTTACATGATAAACCTTATGAGCTCCTCAAGGGGACATCATCAACCTATAACGGACATGGATTCCTTCTACAATAAACAGCACACCATAGATACAGCACTACTTCCCAACTCACCGAGTTTGTTGATTTAATACATATAAATCTCACCCATTGATGAATCAAAGAAATACATACTGCCCTACGTGTCGAGGTTATTGTATAGGGATTAAGAGCACGAACTTCCATAATAACAGAGATCAAGTTCTTCTATAAGTCAGTATAAGTTGAACGATCTCAGGCGGTCCTGCTCAATACACACAAGTGCACTAATGTGATTCTATAGCCAAGACAAGCTAATACCAAACCACACTACAACCATACCGATAGAGAGTCCCCGTCTATCTCAGTTGTGAGCATCTGTTTATACTTTATAAGGAAACCGATAATATGATCTTCCGCGTGTTGTCGCACAACATATTATCTACAGTATAAAGTAAATGGACTATTGCATCATGCATATAAAATAAATTATAAGATGCAATCATTTGATCAATGATTCTCATTTCAAATATTGTTATGACATTGTTCATACTAAAGCTAGAATTTTAGTATACAATCCAACAAGAATTTGCAGGACAGCAGCTTTTGATGGAGTTCTTGGACCTGCAGCAATGTGAATTACTGGGACTCCCGGTGTGGAGTTAGCTTAACAGCGGCATGGGGTTTTCCATGAATGTCGGCTCAAGGAGATTTGAAAGGAACGGGTTTTTCTTGTAATGAATGGTGGTGTGGGGAAGCGGCAATTCAACGGGGAAGAAGGCGATGTGGTGGCTTGGTATCGGGTGGCGCTAGTCGATAAAGAATAGCATGGATTCAACCGACAAGTGGGAAAGCATTGTGAATTCTAGAAGGTTGGAATCGACTTCACGTGATGACACTTTCAGTAGGAAAAGGGTTCGGACAAATCTGGTGTAGCTTGGTAGTAAAAAATAGCGACGTCATGTCGGTACAGATAGGTTTTGCTCAAGGTTGAGCAATGGTGCGGTAATTGCACTGGAGCAATGGCACTGTAATTGCTTACGGTAGAGCAATGGTGACGTTGCTGGTAAAGGAGGAGTTGGTGCGGTAACAACTCTGAATGTTGAGTTAATATTATTGGGGATCCTTATGACATGTTCAGTTGTCATGGAAAAAAATGTAATAATATTAGCTGGTCCACAAGTTAGCAGACGGACATTGACTTGGAAGGTGATGTAGGGTATGTGGTGGATGTATATCGTTGGCTGATGGACTTCCAGGGATAGCCAAAAGTTGGAAGTAGCACCATAAATATCAGCAGGTGTTTTTCGATATGTGCTGCAAGAAATTCTTAGAATGGTTGATTCTAAGTGGTCTACTCATATGGTGGAGATTTTGCTGCACCATAATGGTTGATTCTAAGTGATCTACTTAGAGTAGGATTCTCGGGATTGAGAATGATTGTCTGTGAAGATAATGTGTCTTCTTTTATTTTGACAAGGTGGAGATTGTTGGTATTTTGTCAAATTAAAATGAGTGTTTTTTATCCCACATCGGGTGGGAGAGAAAGGGGGAGGGACTCCTTATACTATTTAAGGAGGTCCCTAGTTTTGATGTAAGTGCACCAATCAAATACACTTTAATCTTTGTATTTGATTCTAGTTGAATTTCTTTCTTTGATTTTCGATTATGAGAATGGGGAGAAAGGTGAGTATTAGTCAAAGATTTATAAGAATGTAGGGATTCGGGCGGGAGAGAAAAATTATGTGTGATTGTAAAATTTTTTCACATAGTGGTATTTTCTCGGTCCGTGGTTTTTCTCCGATTTTGGAGTTTTTCACGTAAATTCTTGTGTTGAGCTTTTTATGCTCTTCTTTATTTGTCCCTTAGGAATGAATGTGAATCTGCCTATCCCAACACCAAAGCGTGTTGATAAGAAGGGACAATGATTTGGCTTTGTAAGATTTGAGAGCCAAGTGAATCGAGAATTGGTGCTACATAAGTTGAATGGTCTCTGGTTTGGCTTGTACAAATATGCGTTAATGAAGCACACTTTGTTAGAACAAGCCAAGAAAGTGACGGGAAGATAAAATATCCAATTGTGGTGCATCCTATCGTTCTGAATGATCAAAGGAAGTGTAATGATTCATATGTTGATGCCGTCAATGGAGGTTGTGGTGCGATTTTAAATATTGCGCAAGATAAGCCTAAATCTGATAGAAAATAGAGAGTAATGAGCTATGAGTCAATAGAGGACGATAGGAACTATCTAAAGAGTTGCTACATTGGGGTCCTAAAAGATGAATATCTACGTATAGATGTGGGCTCTAAGATTCAAGAGCTTGGAGAAGGTATAGTTTCAGCGAATTATTTAGGGAGAGCATCAGTGTTTATACAGCCATTTAATTTGGAAAGTTTTGCTGAGAGTGACCTGGAGTGCATCTCGACGTGGTTCCAATCGATTAATCATTGGTTGGTAGACATCATCGATAACAACCGAATTATTTGGACGAACTGGTTCGGAGTGCCCATGCATGGAATTCCACCTTCTTTAAGCTAGTTTCATCTAAATTTGGTGTTTTATTAAGAATTGACGATGACACCTTGAGCAAAAAGAAATTACAAATGGCACGCATCCTTATCAAGAAGCCGTACTATGAACTCCCCAAGACCCCAATCCAAATTGCAATTGATGGAAAGATTTTTCAGATTCATGTGAGAGAAGAGCTAGAGGATTTCGAAGAAGATTTGGGGGTTTGGTCTACCAAGGATGTTATGGAGGAAGATGGACACTACAAGAAAATCATTGAATTTCAACGGCGAAAAATCGTAGGAATATGCAAAAATACCATTGGAATTCATGATTCCAATAGATACTCCAACAAATTTTTTCTATTGAAAAAGTGGCCGTTGGAATGTCTTTTTTCCAACAACATTTTCAATGGTTTTTAAAATCCAACGGTGAATCCAACGATCTTTTTTTAATTGGAATTTTTTACCTAAAAGTGATTCAAATATTTTTCCAACAGAATTTTCTTTTGGAATTACCATTGGAATAAATTCCAACGATCGTCAAATTCCATTGGAAAAAAATACATTTATTCAGATTCGAACCCTTGACCTCTTGAATATATCTCCTTATCATTTACCAACTTAACTCATACACAATTTATGTTATAAATTGACATTTAAATTTATTAAAGTCTCTTTTTTCGATGGAATTTTCATTGAAATTTTCCAATGGCTTAAGTTTAGTTGGAATTTCTATTGAAAAATTCCAATGGTTTATCAAGCTATTGGAATTAACATTGGGATTTTCCAACGGATTAATTTTATATGAGAATTTTCGTGGGAACTTTCCAACAGTTTTTGGTTTTGTAGGAATTTTCGGTGGAAATTTCCAATAGTTTATCAAACTATTGGAATTAGCATTGGAAATCTCCAACGGTTTAAATATCCACGGGAATTTTTGCTGGAATTTTCCTACGATTTAAAGTTTCATTGGAAAATTCATTGGAACTCTAAAATTTTCAATGGATTGGCTTTTCGTTGGAATTTTTTTGTTGGAATTTGACAATTTTCTTATAGTGGGAGATTCTTCATATGTTTATGATATGCTGCAAAATGATTATCATGAGGACATACCAACTCCGGTGACTGAGGATGTCAGTGAGATGAATGGTCAGGGTAATGTTAACTTGATTCTTGGTGAGGGAGACAACGCAATAATTGCGCCGCTTTCTTCATGAAAAGACGAACCTAGTAATTTAAATGTGATAGCTCGCGTGCCATGAAATTCAAGAAGTTTAGATATTGTGGAGAACAGGCAAAATTTACCGTTGAATGAAATGGGCCAAGGAGTATCAAATGGGCCTTCATCACCATGCTATGTACCAAAAAAAAGTAATACAATGTCAGAAATTGAAGTTAATGGGCAGGCCCATCAAGGAATTAATTTGGTGGTGGATTTAAGTGGCCCAATACATCAAATTGTGTCAAAATTCCAAATTAATACATCCCCAAATAAAACCTTAGCACCTTGGCCTACCAAATTCTTATCAGGCAAAGTGGCAATGACTTCAACAGGCGGTCAAGAAGAAGAGAACATTTCAACTCCAGATTTCTTGACAGAATTGAACTCGCTCTCCATTCAAGGCAATAGAAAGCACTCAGTGACCAACAATGATGCTAGAAATCGAGAAGATATGTAACGAAAAATGCTATCAACTAATTAAAAAAATCAAGAATTCTCCGAAGAGGCAAAACGAGCATGGGAAGTGGGTGAAAGTCTTGGACTTATTGGCAAGATCTCAGACGAAGAAATTATAAATCAAATGGAGATATTGGAAAGGAAGGAGTGGGCAATGAAGAAAAAGGGACAAAAAAGGGACAATAAGGGAGATAATAAACACTCTAAATGAGGATACTCATCTACAATGTTAGAGGACTTGGGAAGAAGACCAAGAAAAGGGAGGTAAGAGAGTTAATTCAAAAACTAAGAATGGATTTGTGTTGCTTGCAAGAAACAAAGTTAAAAACTAAGTCGGAGATCATTTGTAAATCTATATGTGGTAGTTTAAATTTTGATTGGGCTTTCAAGGCTTCGGAGGGTAAATCTGGAGGAATAGTATCTAATTAGAATCCTAATATTTTTTGCAAGACTAGTTCATGGTCTACGTCTGGCATGCTAGTTGTTAATGGATATTTCATTGAGGATGGAAAGCAGAGAGTTTTAATAAATGTATATTCTCCATGTTCTTATATTGAGAAGCTGCAGATGTGGGATTCTATTACTTTGGTAATTGAACAATATGGGAAGGCTTGTGTATGTGTAGTAGGGGATTTCAATGCAATACACAATGTTGAAGATTGGGTGGAAAGAGGAGATACAGTGGATAATATGGATATGTTGTATTTTGATGACTTTGTCAATCAATGCAATTTAATAGATATGCCTCTAGTTGGTCGAAGATTTACATGGTATCGTGCAGATGGATCATACAAAAGAATGTTAGATCAGATCATGGTGAATTCAGAATGGATATCGAAGTGGCAAAATCAAAATTACTTGAAAGGCCTGAAGCGCTCATTGTCAGATCATTGTCCAATCTATCTAGAAAACTCAGATAAAGATTAGAGGCCTCGCCCTTTTAAATTCATAAATAGTTGGTTAGAACACCCAAACTTCAAAGAGTTTTTTCGGAGCAAATGGGGAAGCTATATATCAAATTAATGGGTGAGCAACTTTTAGATTGAAAGATAAACTATAAAAAACTTAGAAGCGACCTGAGGGTGTAGAACAAAGAAGTCTTTGACATCATAAAACAAAACATTGAGGAGAAAAAAAGAAAATTAAAAGTTAGGACTGGATAGATGACGCTTTTGGTGTAGAGGAACATGAGGTCATCTTGTGTAACAAATGTTTAGCAGAGAATTTCTTAGAAATATGAATTGGCAAGAAAGTTTGTTATATCAGAAATCTATGATGAAATGGCTAAGTGAGAGAAATGTGAATTCTAGTTTTTTCCACAACTGGAAAAATAAACAAAAGAAGTCAAATGAGATTGATGGTTTGTTCTTCAATGGAATATGGACAGAATTAGCAAATGGGATTAAGAATGGAGTTCGAGAGCACTTCTTAAAATATTTCAAAACTAACCGCCGTTTGTGTATATGTATGTCTCGTTCATTGATAGCACAAAGAGTTGATAAGTGTAGCAACCAAATGCTTACAGCTTGTTTTACGAAGAGGAAGTTAAAGCTGCAATATGGTCTTGTGAATCTAATCGTAGCCTGGGACCAGACAGGTTTACTTTTGGATTTATTAATGATCAATGGGACATACTTAAGGAAGGAATAATGGAAATGATGCATCTCATTAAGGACCACAACTCCATCAAGAATTTGACAACAGCCAATGAAGGCTGATTTATTTTATGAAATTAGAGAGTCCATCACCTTGACTAACCTTCTAGCTAATGTCTTTGCCAAAATCTTGTAGAGACAACCTATCAATATATAGGGCGGAAATCATCTAGGCTGCAGTAATTTACCTTTTCAGGATAAGAACAATGAAGGAGGGATTAATGCCCTTGACTAGCCTGCCATTCTGATGGAATTCAGTGAAACGAAAAAGACTAAGTAGATTCATTTTTAAGATCAATTTTGCCAAGGCTTACGCCTCAGTTAAATGGGATTACTTGGATGAAACAATGGCTCATATGAGTTTCAACAACACATGGAGAAAATGGATGATGGAGAGTATCTCGACAGCTTCAGCTTCAATAATAGTTAATTGCAGTCTAACTAAAGAGATTAAACTAGAGCGTGGTCTTAGAAAAGGAGATCCATTATCACCTTTCTTGTTTTTATTAGCTGTTGAAGGTTTAGATAACATAGTCAAAGAAGCTGTGAAAAAAAAGTGGATTGAAGGTGCTATAGTTGGGAAAGATAAGATTGTGGTCTCTCACATACAATATGCAGATGACACGGTGTTTGTATGCTTAAGTAAGATTGAAAATCTTAGAACTATTAAATACATTTTGAGGAATTTTGAAATGGCTTCAGGTTTACAAGCCAATTTTGATAAAATTTGTCTATTAGGTGTTAATGTTGGCTTGGAATTGATGGAGTAAATGGCACATTACTTGGGGTGTGAAATTGAACAGCTACCAATGCACTATTTAGGTCTCAATGTGGGCATAAGCCACTGAAAGAGTTCATCCTGGTTAAAATTGGTGGAACGAGTCAGGAGACGTACGGCTTGAGAAGTGGAATAACAAACACATCTCTTTTGGTGGGCGAATTACATTAATTCAGTTTGTTCTTTAATCTATTCCTATCTTTTATCTTTTCTTTTATCATATACCAAAGAAAGTGATCAAATAACTCATTTCTATCCAAAAAAACTTCCTTTGGGGGGGTTGTGAGGGGAGAGAAAAAATTTGCTGGGTTACATGGGAAGCAATATGCAAATATATGCAATTTGGGGGGCTAGGGATCCATGACTTGGGGCGGTTTAACGAATCATTTATTTGCAAGTGGATATGGAGGTTTGTTAATGAACCTCATCGGTTATGGGCTCAAGTTATTCATTCTAGATATGGTGGTTTATACTCGGTAGTTGAGATTAGTATAAGTAGAGAGAATGATAGAAGAAGGGGGTTGGGAATACCAAATCATTTTCGGGGTGGTAGAGAGATATTTGTAATATATATTTAGGGAGGGGGAAGTAGAATACACAATGATATTAATAGGATGGTGGGCAACGGAAAAAGTACATATTTTTGGAAAGATATTTGGCATGGAGATACTACATTTAGCATGAGATTTCATTGGCTATATAGTCTGAGCTTGCAAAGAGAGGTGAGAGTTGGTGAGATGGGTTTTTGGGACGATACAGGGTGGCATTGGGTTCTTAAGTGGAGGAGAGGACTAAGGATACACGAATCTAGTTATGATAACAAATTTCTTGACTGTCTTAGCAAGATTGCGATCAAACCTGATGTTGAAGATACTTGGTGGTGGAAACATTCCTCGAATGGCCTATTTACAACAAAGAGTGCATATTTGAAGAACAAAAAAAGGCAGGAGGTTGATACCAAAATGGAGATTGCAAAGTTAACATTTAATAGGTTATGGAATTGTTTTGCTGCAAGAAGATTTCAAGCTATCATATGGAAGCTGTTACATGAGGGATTACCAACTAGAGACAAGCCTAATCGAAGTAGTATAATTTCAGACCTAGAACATATGTGTTGCTCGTGGGGTTGCACGGAATATGAAAATATGTCTCATCTATTTTTCACTTATTATGTAGCTTGGAAGATTTGGCAACAAATTCACAGTTGGTTAGGTGTGAATATGGTACTTCATGAGCATCCTATTATTAATTTCCTCCAGCATGGTGCAAGCTTGGACAGCAGGAAAGGAGTTCTTATAGCTTCAACAATATGGATAGCGGTGACTTGGACAATGTGGAGTCATAGAAACAATCTGATTTTCAGTGGACACCCATTGAATTTAAAGAAGATTGTTTATGAGGCTAAAGCAAGATCTTGGTCATGGCTCTCATCTAGCTGCTGGAGTTTCGTAATGTTAATGCTTTGGAGTGGTTAAAGTATCCATGAAATTGTTGTGTATGTTAAAATAGTATCATTGTAATGTATGTTTGGGTTGTAAGGGTTGAAGCAGATTCATCAGACAGACTGAATATGATTTTAGGTACGAAGTCTAAATCTCTAACTTTTTTTCCCGACAATATTTTGCTCTCAATAACATGATTTCCATTCTTGTTTGCATTATAAAAATGTAAATTTTAATGATTATTATTATAAAATATCGTACTCCTCATCTTCAAGTTCAATAGAAATCCTCTCTATTGGATTGTCTTTGACATCAATATTTGTCATATTTTCAATTAGGTAACAATTCCTATTATATCTAAGTACCATATTTCAAAAAATGCTAGGTATTTTAAATAATTTATTCAATAAATATATATATTTAATTTATTTATTAAATAAATGTATATGTATCATATATAATAAAAATAGGTAATTATTCAATAAAAATTATGTTTAGATATATAATAAAAATAGTGACAATTCCTATGAAATCTAAACACCATTTATTCTTCAAAATCATAAATTTTTATTTAATCTTATTATGACACCTCACATTTTTATAAAAAAAATTATAAATACTCATTTAACCTTGTGATGACACCTCACAATTTTACAAAAATCATAAATACACAATTCACCATATCATGACACATCACAATTTTACAAAAATCATAAATACACAATTCACCTTATGATACATCACATTTTTCAAAATTTAATTTATGTAACTTATTTTGATTTAATATATAAGGATATTAGTACAAAAATCGTATATTAAGACTATGCTTTTATTTAAATTAAATAACACTGGTTTTATTATTTTTTATTGATTTTTATTTGTTTTTTATGTTGGAAATTAATCCATGAAACCTTAACCCTATTATGATTAACGAGATTTAAACCGTAAAGCGGAAGCGTACCTGATCCAATGAGTCTCTAGGCGGAACACGAACTCAGGATCAGTGGTTATATGGCCTTCCTCAACTAAGCCTCCTTATGGGGACCGTAGTAATCCCTCCCGATGGGGAGAAGGGAAGACCATGTGCGGCTTAGTATATTGGGGACCATAACCGGGTAACCTTTATATACTACTTTACTAGACCACCCATAATCACCTAATCACGTAGTATTGGGTATCTACTCATTTGGCCCATATTAATTATTATTATAGCCCATGGACTTTTAACCTTAATTGGATCACTTAATTAAGTCCATAAAATAATTGAATAGCTAATATAATTGCATAATAATATATTGCCCACAATTAGATTATAATAGAAATTAATAAATTTCCAACAATCTCCCACTTGGGCTATATATTTTCCGTTAGCAATTATATCAAGAGTCCTTAGTTGCGCAACTTTATGCTATTCCTCTTCAGGCTATACTTAACAATCTGGTCCATCTCATATACTAATATGGAACTACCGCGGCATTCACCACATTATAAATCGTGGTTAAACCCCGACAATTACCATATCAATACACTCAATGACATAGATCAAATATGGTGAGTAGCATGGAAATTACATGTCAAATGTGATCAACATCATGTCTATTTCCAACTGGTCCAACTTTAATCCTTAGTGAGATCAATCCATAATGTAAAATATTACAAAATGAAATTACTTAAGTGAATTCACAATGAATTCAAAGCCATGAACTTTATTCTGCAGAAAACTGAATTATCCAAATCAAAGTGTCTTGAAACTTTAAAGAGCAATAAATATAGACTCCCACTAAACCAATGTATTCTAAAACCATATAACACCCATATGAGTAGCGAGCTCATAAAAAATTATAGGGCGTTGAATACATGATTGGCGGATCCGTATTTAGAGTCTATCATAGTATGCTCTACCAAAATTTATCTATAAGAACACTTTCTTTAACAACCAAAAATTCTATGTCAATATGCTTGACTTGTAAGTACTTTTGTTGTTAATAATTTACTGCGAACTAACTGTCACAATCAACTTTATGTGACTAAACTTCGCAACCTTTATTTCATGTTTGAATGCCCCTTAGTGTGCTACTGATTCTGTTGTCATGGTTAATGAGCTAAAGTGTTTGCTTAATACTTTTACTTGTATAGCTCTCCAGACCAACAGAAGATGTAGCCTGAAGTGGATCTTACATCGTATTGGCATCCAACAAACTCATAATCAGACTACTTTATGATCTCCTACTAATCTGATTATCTCTAATGTTAAAGCATGTTATCCTTAGTTCTCTGTAAAGATCCATACTAGAGTTACTTAAATGTCTACTTAATACACCAACAACAGAAGCCAAATTAAGTCTTGTAGAGACCTCATCATACAATAACTTCCAACAATCAAAACATATAGAATGTTTATACATTTCTTAAATCTTTAGTTTAACTTTAGGGCACCTTATTGAGACTCCATTTGTCTCCCTTAGTTTAAACATTCTCCCACTGAATCACATAATTATCTACATTTGTCTCAAAACCAAATGAGACAATTAATTCATGATGATACTTGTGATTCCTTTACGGAAAAGCTTTCTTGAATGCATAGATGGATTTTCTTTTGGTTAAGTAAATTGATAATATCGTATCATGTTGCCATCAAGGAACTTTATCTTCACATCCATCTAAATGATTCAAGATTAAAATGTACTAATAATATCACGATTATCTCAAAACAATGGCTTCCTTCCCTTTAGAGTATAATCCTTTATCAAGATGCAAACCTAATAATCTTGTATTGATTTATACTCATAACTTATGGCATTAACCCACTTTCGAGTATTTGGACCTTGCATGGTTTGATGAACATTGTTTGAATGTTCTACCATTAATTCCATAGTGTCCTCTTTATTTAGGAGAAAACTACATAATTATCCGAATTGATTTTCTCCCAACTCTAGTGGTTTTCTTAGTGACATTAATTCTTGAGGTTGTTGAATTTGTTATTCTTTAAATATTATTGACATTGTCATATCGTTATTCTGAATTTGCACCAATTCTTTAAAGCATAAGTGGGGATCGAATCGACTCCCCCTTAAGGACAATGTCTCTAATATTATTCTTCCCCCAAAATCAACATCCTCACATAATACCGTATTACCCGTCTCAAATATGATCCGATCAATTGGATCATAAACTTATTATCTTTATTTAATACCAATAAAGTAGCTTGTATCTATTTGAATCCAATTTTCTTTAGTAGATCCCAATGATCTAGCCTTAGTTGGATATCACCATATGTGAAATTCAAAGAGTTCTCACAACTACTTTGGTTGGAACTTTATTGAGACCATAAGCTGCAATCTTTAGTATTTCTCCAATTAGTAATCATATATTGTGGAGTACTATTTTTGTCTTTTAACTACACCATGCATACTGAATAATTTAATGCAGTGTATTATAAGACAATTCCACAGGCCTTTAGGAGAAAACAAAAGGTTATACTTTAGTTGTCTTTAGCAACTATCTTAATGGGATTTCTTGTATTGCCCTTATACTTTATTGAGATTAAGTTTGACTTATTAGTCTCATCCTTATTGTGGAAGTTCACTCATCAAGTATGATTTTATTGTTGATATATGGAAAACTTAATTAGCAGACTTCTTAATTATACAGAGAATTAATGCAAAATAATTTTTCATGCTCGCATTAAACTTTATAAACTTTCAAAAAACTTTAAGTCTTTCAAAATTTAACTAAATTAGAATCATCTTGAAGATTCGAGCACAATATTAGTATCAAGTCTTTGGACAAAAAAATACTAATTTAAATGATGCTCTCATGCAGTAGTCAAATATTGACAATAAAACTGTCAAGCAATAGCCTTCCTGTGGGCCGACTTATTACTCACATGTCAAACCAAATAATTGTCACGTATTTATCACCACAGGTACTTGTGTATTTCTGCCAAATATTAATCTACCTGTGGGCCAATCAATACCCGCATGAAGATACACTCATACAACATTATTAATTGGGGACCCATCACAAGACACCTTGTGCAATATTAACCTCGTCTGTGGACAAAAATTAACTGCAGGGGTAATCTTGGTGTAATAATCAAGTATTGACAATAAGTTCTGTCAAACAAGAGTCTATCTGTGGACCGACTAATGTTCACATGAACAATCCAAATAATTATCACATACTTATTATCACATGTATGTTATTATTCTGTCAAACTGTGCCTACCTGTGGGCCGAACACAGAATACATGAATAATTACACACCCATCTATGTAATTTCAATAAAGTCGCACTTCACACATAGAGGCTGCTGTGGCAACATGAGGCTTTGATTGATTAGATTGAAAAATTACTAGACCAATTAAACAAATATTAAAAAAAAATATTACGTTTAATTGAACGACATTAAAAAAAATAATGTCTCCCCAATTTTATTAATTTAATTCAATAAATTAAATGGAAACTTTAGATGATTCATACCATAATGAAAGATTTCTTAATTTAATTAGGGATTCCAAAATTCCAATTTAATATAAACTGAATTTGGCAAATGTTTTATTATTATTAATAATCACCAAATATCACTACCCTTTCTCATATATTGAAATGAGCAGATATCTCAAAACAACTTTATTGAATAATAGTTACTGCAAAACAATATTTGCCAAAACAAGAATGCAATAAATATAATATTACTATGTAATATTTGCATGTCCAACTGTAAGTGACCAACAATTTATTAAATACAATTTTATAACAATTAATCAACTTTTGACCATTAGTTGATCTCCAGGGATTACCGAACAAGTATAATTGCGTTACCGTATTCAATCACGTAAACATTGTATATCTCGATTATCAAATCAAAAAAGGTTGATCATTTATTTCAAACATAATTCGCTGAAATTTAACCTTAGAATTTCGAAACTAGATCCAATTTATGCGATTAAACTGAATTTGAATAATTAATCGCAACGAACAATTAAATTAATAATCAAACATGTATGATTAAAATTTTAATTCCATCAAATCTTAGAGAATCATAAATAGGGTGGCTCTAATACCAATTGTTGGAAATTAATCCATGAAACCTTAACCCTATTATGATTAACGAGATTTAAACCGTAAAGCGGAAGCGTACCTGATCCAATGAGTCTCTAGGCGGAACATGAACTCAGGATTAGTGGTTATATGGCCTTCCTCAACTAAGCCTCCTTATGGGGACCGTAGTAATCCCTCCCGATGGGGAGAAGGGAAGACCATGTGCGGCTTAGTATATTGGGGACCATAACCGGGTAACCTTTATATACTACTTGACTAGACCACCCATAATCACCTAATCACGTAGTATTGGGTATCTACTCATTTGGCCCATATTAATTATTATTATTATAGCCCATGGACTTTTAACCTTAATTGGATCACTTAATTAAGTCCATAAAATAATTGAATAGATAATATAATTGCATAATAATATATTGCCCACAATTAGATTATAATGGAAATTAATAAATTTTCAACATTTTAATGTACTTGTTTTAATTAAATAGTTTTTAATATTATATTCTCTTTATTGAGTTTAAAGTGGAGGAATTTTTTTGGGCAATCTTGTGAACGTTGTTGCCAGTCAAATCATAATTTTGTAAAGGGAAAAAATTTGCATCTTTTACTTGACGGAGTGTGTTTGCTTTTCAGTGATTAACCAATCCGGAAAAGATGTGTGAGAAAATTAGAATCAAATTATGGTGCATTTTCTCTACATGTTATAATAGTGCTTTATCATTTTTAGATTAATTGGTGTAACAATCTCAAAATGTGTTGTAAATAATTGGGGGTCTCCCTTCACAGTTTTTGTGTTATGTTGTTTTGTAAAACTGTACCTTTTGATCCATTGAATACTTATGGTACTCCTAATAATATTTATTTTTTCCTTCCAAAAAAATATAAGAAATGATAACATTTTAAATAAAAATTAATACTTAGCAAAGAAAAATGAGCACATACACTATTTTATGAACAATTTATAGTATAAATAAAAAATGGCAATATTTTATAGTGAAATTGATAACTAATTATGAAAGCTTAAAATATAAAAGTTTAAAATGGTCGAAGAAGAGATTTCACATAAAACTTACTCTAAAAACTATAATAACTAAAATTGATACAAAGAATATTTAAAATAAAAAAAATAAAAAAATTGAATAAAACTAAATTATGAGATTGCACGATCTCAACCATTACATTTTAAATTAATTAGATTTCAACCATAAATTTAAATTTAAAAATAAAAAATAATTCCTCAAACCATAATAAGCATCATATTTTCCGTTTAGTCCGTTCTACAATAAGTGTCATCACTTAGAAGAGAAAACTTTATATCAACCAACAACCTCAAAAGTTATATTAATTTTAAAATTATCACTCTCACCTAACACACATAACATACTTTATAGTTTATTTATTATTTATACCACAATATATAAAGTCAGTCAAAAAATAATTTTTCTTAAACTTCGTATCTACCACAACGAAGACAACAATTACGAGACGAAAGGAGTATATATAATTACATTAATATCCTAACGTTTTAACCCATAAAGCAGGTGTAACTTGTTGTACAAGTACTCCTTGGAATTACCCAAAATTATATCACCAAAATTAATATTATTTCTGTATGTAATCAGCTGGATATATATATATATATATTGAGTGAAAGAGTGAGTGACCAAAATACCAAACATACGCGACTATTTGCACCCCGATTTTACTAATCCTAATTACTAAATACACCCTCAACATAATTTAATTTTGGATCACTTACTATAAGATACATAAAATAATGCATAATTATTATTAGCAACATGATTTAAAGAACTAATACTCATAACTACACAATTATGATTGTGATACCATAAATACCCCATGTGTTTGCATATTTTATTTTGCACAATTTTGTTTTGCATAATTTTAGTTTGCACAATTTGTATTGCACTTTTTTTCACATTTCATTTTTGCATAATTTTCTTTGCAAATTTTGTTTTGCACATTTTATTTTTTTGCACATTTTTTTCCTCTATATTTTATTTTTGCACTTTTTTTTAACTTTTTTTTCACTTTTTTCTGTGCATCTTACACAATATTTAAGTAACAATACCAAGAACAGAGATTTGCAGTGTAGAATAGGATTAGAAAGAAGTGATGAATTAAAATGTGGTCAAGGTGGCCTGAACACAGTAACACATTTATTCAAACTGTTTGTTCTTATTTATTTTAAGAGATGGTAGAACAGAACCAAAGCTCAACCAAAAACCAATCCACACAATAAAGTATGAATTACCAATGATGTGTTGGCCCAGTGGTTGAGGGGTCAACATTGAGGTATCCTTGATTGCAAGGTCAGGGGTTCAAATCCCCCAGAGCGCAATGGTAAAACAATTAATATTGAGGGCTACAAGCGACAGTGTGGGAGGCTGAACTTGGTGGGAACCTGTGGCTGAGTTGGGGGGAGGGTCAGCATGGAGCAATCACTTGGGGATCGACTCCTTGTGCGAAGTAGTTGAGGATATTAGGAACTTGAGATCCATTGTGTGGATACCACGGTTTACCTAGAGGCAGTTCTGAGGGGCCGGGATTATTTTCTCGAGGACTATTCAGGCGTAAGCCCGAAACCTCGATATCAAAAAAAGTATGAATTAACCAAAATCTAATCCACACAATAAAGTATGAATTATAGTAAACCAAAATGCTATCAGAGAGATAATTGAATTAAATTGGCTCCTTCTCCAAAGGCAAAGGATAACAAATAGCAATCAAATGCCTAATTAAGACAAAAAGACCAGTAATCTAAATTAAACAGCCATCCTAGCCTTCTCAGGATCAAAACCACACACATCATGAGGCCAAACGGTTACAGCAACAAATAGTGCATACTTATCAGCAGGATGTAATGGGCATGAACTTGCATCTCAACTTGTCGTGGTTGAGATCAACAATTCGACCCCAGGTACTCCTTTCATCTGAAATTGAAAGATTGAAACATAGAGTTATCTGAAAATTAGAATATCCTTCATGAATGAAGGATTTATCAACATCAGCGCTCTTGGAGCCGCCAGCAATAGAAGTATGCATGAAGATCGGCTGCGCTGAAAAATTCAGAGGGTTCTGTGATAATTGCGACGACAATGAAGAGTTACCGAATCGCTAACACCAGTTTCTCATTCGGTGGCGATAAGAATCGTCTGCCCTAACCATAGACTTCATGCGCAAAAAGCGACATACGAAAGGAGGAATCTCAGGTGACCAGTATGTCGCGAGTAGCTGCCAATAGCACTAGATGGAGTCGGCGCCGCCATAAGAAAGTGGCGGCAAAGAATAAACTGCCCTAGGCAGTTACAATCTGAAACAGGAGCAGCCGCGACCTAGGCTCACAGAGAAGGGTTTAGCCAGCGAATAATCAGAGGGCAGCGACTGGATGTTTATCGAATGGGCAAATCCATGGATAGTGCGATGAAGGCGCTCGGAAGCAGTACCGACAGGCGGTGAGATTGGATTTTCGACTTGGCAGTGGATCTCTGGCGACGAGCGGTTGATTTCAATGGCAATAGGAGATAATTGAGAATAACAGGGTTGGAAAATGAATGGGAAAGTTGGAATTCTGTATATTTATTAAGGGTAGATATGATATTTCAGTGCATTATTTTGTAGTGCATAGTAATATTGAATTTTATATGTATGTTATACTCCTTCCGTCCCACAGAAGTTGTGACATTTTCCTTTTTAGGTTGTCCTATAGAAGTTGTTACATTCCTTTTAAAACATATGGGACCCACACAAAAAATATTAACATATTCACATTGGCCCACACACACTCCACACACACTACTAATACACCTACCCACTACACATTAAATATTATTTCTCTCGCTTCACTTTGCATTAAAATATTATACTCTTTAATCTCTGTGCCCAAAAAAATGTCACAAGTTTAATGGGACGGAGGAAGTAATAATTATGGTATAAATTCTGTATCTATCAGTAATAATTCCTTTAATTTATACATGCACATTACTAAATATACCTCAACAAAAGACAGATTTACCCTCTCATATAAACCCATTCATCCAAGATTAAACTAAAAAATTCAGTAAACTCTTGACCTCTCACTACCGTGGTAAACTAGTGATGCCCAGGAGAACAAACTTTTCCAACTACTCACGCTTAGAAGAACTGAAAGAACGAAATAGCACTAAGAAAAAACACCTTCAATTTACCTGCAAAATTTCAATAGAAACACCTTCTATTTACTCAATTTCCTTTCATTTCTTCTGTAATTTTAATAATACAGGTTTTAGTTTGATTTGAAATTAAATAAAATGGCTCTGTAGAGATTTAGTTGCTGTAGAATGAATGATTGCGGCTGGAACTTTTTCATTACGTAATCATATTTTTAGCTTTAACCCAAGCCATTATTGAACGATGGAATTTAAACTCAGTTAAACTATGTAATCATTTTTTTCTAATTTATAGCTCGTATGTTTCTCTCTCTCTCTTTCTATTGGTTATAAAAATCATACAATAACTACATTCGACTCTAAGAATCGAACAAGTGGTATATGTTCCGTGTTTTTAATTCATTCTTCATGCGTATTGTGTATTGTTTTATGATAAGTTTGAATAAAATTATATAAATGCAATCAAAACATAAATTTATATACACTCACTTGAATGTTTTGGTCTTTCTCTCACACCTTCTCGATGATTTCTTACTCTATTGATAGGTTAAAAATTAAAATTTAATAATGATGCATATTAGGGTTTGTGTGGGTATGTATAAAAATTTGGGGTAGGAGTAGTTGTAACTTTAATTATATAACTTTTATATGGGTGTATATCTCTTATTAATTTATTAATTAGGGATATTTTAGTCTAAAATATTTATGGGTTTGTTTTAGTAATATCCGGGTTTGAATAGCAGGCCTTTTAACATATAAATTCATTACTAATTAAATACTAACCAACAATTAGATTTTTCTTTAAAAAAATTATAGTAATTATATTCAATTGGTCAAAATACCCCACATCTCATTTTTTTTAATAGCAAAATTGTTCAGTGAGGATTAGAGTATTCAATACCCATATCATATCTGACACCATCGTTATAGCATCAAATGTCGAATTCGGTGTCGGGTAGGGTATCAAAGCCCTGACATGTCATTATAGCATCATATATCGAATTCGGTGTGGGTAATGGTATAGGAGCCCCAATATTATGTTCGTCACCATTATTATATAGAATAGAAAGTCGTATTTGGTGTCGGTCAAGTGTCGAGCCCTGACATAGAATACTGACAATGTATCTGACACCGAGCACCTAATGTCGGATTTGATATCGGTTGCGGAGCATCGATACAGAATACAAATATTTGGGACATTACGAAGATTTTTTTTTAAATTAAAAGGAAATTTTGAACCAAAAAATCACATTTAGGTAAAATAAATCTTTTCACAAAATTTGGGTGTCATTGAATTTTCATAAGAGTGTTTTTAAATGCTAAATACACATCCCTTTTAATTTTTTATTTCTTAAATTTATTTTATACACACTCCCAAAACTAAAAAATTACCCTTTTAAAATAAAAACTATACACCCCATGTAAAAGCCATTGCCGCTACCATCGCGTGTTTTCCATCTGTTTGAAAAAAAGTTGGACGGCTGTGAATTAAGGTATTTTCTAGTGAATTTGACAACGAGTGAGGCCCTTGTGTCTCTGGGGACACACCGTGTCTCCATGTGAACACAAGAATTTTAGTATTAAAACTCTCGTATTCACATGGGGACACGGTGTATCCCCGAGGACAAGAGTTTTTGCCTTAGACAATAGAGTGAGGGGAAAGTTAAGGTATTTTCTAGTGAATTAGACAACAGGGAGTTGAATTAAGGTTGGACTGTCACTTTTTGACTTACTTTTGGGGTAGTATGATATTTTTGGGTAATAAATAAATTATAAAATATGTTATGTATGTTAAAAAGGTGATAAATTTTTGAAATCAAAATATGTTGGAGAGATATTAGTTTGTTGTTTTTATTGTTTTTATGAAAATGTGAAGTATATTTTAATTATTATATAACAATAATGGGGGTATATTTGATAAAGAATAGTGTGTATTTATTGGAACCCTTCTAGAAAATGATTTTATTCATTTTATATTACTCTTACAAATTTTAGTGAACCGGTGTGCTTACAATTACATGCATGACCTCGATGTATGCATTTGCATTGCAATTAAATATGATGATTAGATAACAACAAGGAGCTTATAAGTGAACCATTGGTTTGTTATTTCCTGATTTAACGCTTACAATTACATGTATGGCCTCGATGTATGCATTTCCATTACATTTGTATATATTACTTCCATGTCTTGAGTTTGCTTGATGATCCAATGCATTTTTATTGTTGTCGAGATAATGATTATCTAACAACAAGATGCTATTCTATTAATGGCTCAATATATGAGCCATTTACTCTGCTGCATGAAATTTAACAAAATCATTCTTTCTTAATAAAAACTACATCACATTTTGTTTCACTTACTTATTTGTGACAACATGAGATTGTTGAAATAGAAATGGTCAAGAAATTAAAGAATGTGTCTTAGGTTGTTACCTTTTGTAACAACAAATATTGTATTTATAATAAAATAAATACAAAAGAATTACAATGATAATCCAGATGGATTAAACTTGATAAATTAGGAAACAATCTCTACTATCCTCTGATTCTTCTCTCGAACCAATTTGGACTTTGACTTTGACTTGACTTGTGTGTTGACCGCGTTGACTGTGTGTGTTGAGTCGGATCTTCAGTTGAAGCTTGTCCAAACTCGGATTTGGGACCTTATAACGTTAATCCAGAAGCGTCGAGCCTTTGTTTGGATTAAACGTACTTGATCCGAAGAACACTCAATCTGGGGGGCTTAGCACCTTAATCCCGGGTCGTATGCTGTTCTTGGCTTGAAGATGCTTGAAGATCTCAAGAGAGCACTGCTCGTATTCTTGATCTCTTCAGATCGTTTATGTCTTCAAGTATTTGAGTGTGTGTGATGAATGGAAGATGACTCCTTATATAGGTGAAGGAATGAGCATGCCCCATAAATAACTTGCAATCTAATTGGTCTATGACAGATTTGGCCTGGTTCTGCGGGCTTGGGCCGTTCCAAATATATCACAGCCTGATTGGTCATTTCTTATTTTGACCTGATTCTGGAACCTTCCATGCTTTACTTAACTTAGGGTCAAGTTTTACTTAATTTAAACCCTACTTAATTTGTTGGGTATTAAATTATTTATCAATTATTTATTAATCTATTTTAGGAATTAATTTATTAAATCCCCAAAATAAAATATAATAAATTAAAATTGATATTTAGTCAATAAAATCCACGTGTCGCCATTTGATTGGACCGTGAATTTTAATTGCTTACAAATGCCCCCTTGCGATTTGTTTACAAACAGAATGTCCTGTTGTGAAGGAATCGCAAAAGATTTGTTTCTTGTTCACCAAGATTTCATGAACCTTACCTAAAATTATCAAAGTTATTTGTAGTAAAGAATCTCTTACAATTTTGTAGAGATTGCGCACCTCACAATAATCTCCATAATTATCCATGAGTCAACAAGTAATTTCCATAATTATCCACAAGTAATTTCCATAATTATCCATGAGTCCACAAGTAATTTCCATAATTATCCATGAATCCACTACTATATAATGGTACTTCATGAACTCAATTTTTTTTATCAAAGCTATCCAACAAACAAGATATTCACTTCAATTCTTGGTTCTTCCTTCTCTTATTTGAATTTTTCTCTTTCTTTCCAAAGTGTAGTATGAAGTGTTTCTAAAAAAAATTTTTCTCTTCTTCAGCATTGGTCCAAGAGGCTGTCAAGACAAAACACTCAATCAAAACACATTATCCAAAGAATTCAATTTACAAGTGTAAGCTTTCAATTCCTTAATTTGCTCTTTTTTTGAACTGTTTATTCGTCTTGTTTGCTTGTTGCTCCTGCCTTCGACCAAGAACTTAGTAACATGCTTGTCCTCGCCCCTCTTTCTCTTTCGAGAAATCGTCGGTGAGCCTTGTCCTCGCCCCTCTTTCTCTTCTGAGAAATTGTCGGTGAGCCTCGTCCTCGCCCCTCTTTCTCTTCCGAGAAATCTACGGTGAGCCTCGTCCTCGCCCCTCTTTCTCTTCCAAGAAATCGTCGGTGAGCCTTAATTTTCCCACGGCAGTCCTCGAGTGTTTGGCCACCATGCTCTTCGAGTGAGAACCGTGCACCAACAGTTGGCTCCCTTCTGGTCCCGTGTTCCTCATCACCACCAGCGGCTGCCATTCTTGCTACGTCAGCGTGCGACAACTATCGTCGTTGAAAATTATAAGGGGATGACGGCTCCAATAGCGACAGTATAGCTGCTGAAACGGGGTTGGAAATGGCGATGGTGGTGCGTTGCTTTCCGGAGACTGCTCACCGTGGAGGCTGCTTGCTGCGGGCTTCAATGGTGCTGCTAGAAGGAGGGCAGCGGGTTTCGGCGATAGAACGCGCGAGCTGTTGCTTGGCGATGGGATGTGACTGTACGTGCTGGACGAGCATCTGTTGTCTTCGCTTTCGGCGGCAGCGACGCGCACGGACGGCGGCTGCTATTTGGCAGCACGTGCTTGACGGATGCCCGATAAGGGGAGGTTGCGGCTGATACGGCAACAATAGCTCGCGCGTTCCAGGCGCTGCTGCTTGCTTACGACGGCAGCAATGAGCACGACGGCGAGTTTTGGCGACGGGCAGCCCTTGACGCTGCCTCCGAGGATAACGGCGTGGAATCAGCGACAGGCTGCAAAGAGAAAATCCAGCGGTGGCTACAGCAACGTTCGCTGGTGAGGACCCGGCGCGACCTCTGGCGGCAGTCACCGGTGGTCGCGGGCGTCGACGACGAGGGATGGCTTGATGGGCTCTGATGGCTGGAGACCTGGTCCCGGCAGCAACAGCGCGCGCGATGGCGCGGTGACCGGGAACCGACGACTGTGGCGACCGCATCATGGTGGCGGCAAGCTCGGTCGGCCTTGCGTAGTGTTGACTGGTTCCGATGGCTAGAGTCGTCTTGAGGGGATACTCCGTCAAGGGGAACCGCGACAGCTGACGGTTGAAGTGGTCGCCATCTTGGTCGGTGGAAAAACGGACAGAGCGGTAGATCTGGTCGATAACTCCGACGATGAACGATGCTATGTGTGAAAAAAAGGAGCGACTTTGCTTGATTGGAGAGAGAAAATGCTTGCTTTAAATCTCCAATTTGATTTCAAAAATCACGTGGCTTGCTGAATCTACCTGACTAATTAATTAGGCCTCTCAATCTTTGAAATTTGGGCCTAACTAATTAACCATGGGCTTGGGTTGCTTAACCTCCAATTAGGATTTTGCAATTTAATTTGGACTAATCAATTGGAGTTGCATTATTTCATACATCAACTTGGGCCTAAATTATTTAAACAATAAACATGGGCTCCATTCTCATGGACTTAAATTAAATTTAACTCATGCCTTTGAGTTTAAATTTAAACATGAATTAATTTAACTGTTTCCTTCAATATTTCAGGCTCCCTCCCTCTCATATGTTTAATTTATAATTTTGAATTTAATAATTAACTGACCCATGAATTTATTTCGGGTCTTATAATTAATTAAATCAAAGAAATATAAATTAATTTGAACCCCCTTTTGCTGATATATTCTCCCTTATCTCTTTTTCCTCTTCTTATTCATCACTGCATCTTTGGATTTTGCTTTACTGCCTTTTGATGCTTACTTGCTACCTTTATACCTTAATTTGCTTCTTGCCTCACAAACTTGATGCGAATAAACGAAAACATGACTGAACTTAACAAAATGTTAAGCTGCCTACGTATCTCCCTAAAGAAAATCAAGTCATAACGTAGTTCAAAGGACATGTTTGGTTTGAATGGGGGGGTGCCGTGCACAGTTTATACTCATGTGGGCTAGGAGTGACTATTCTTTAACCACTTTAGACAAAGTAGGATATTTAATGCTTTAACCACTTAAAATATCTGAGTGGGGTGAATTAATAGTTTAACCACATATAATTACCTTTGGTGGGTGTCGTGAACAGTTTATACTCATGCGGACCAGGAGTTTGTCGTGCACAGTTTATACTCATGCGGACCAGGAGTAACATGCAGTTTAGGCTCGTGCGTCAAGGAGCGTTGAACTTGAATTTGCTGACAGTTTATACTCATGTCAATGAGTCTTGAATTTGAACTTGTAGACAGTTTATACTCGTATCTAGGAGCCTTGTGTGGACATTTTTCACTCGTGTCGAGCAGTATTGTATGTAGAGAGTTTATTCTCTTCCCAAGGAGATTTGATTTGATGTGTAGATAATTTATACTCATATCAAGGAGCATAACTTGAGGATTTTAGATAGTTTAAACTCGTATCAAGGAGTATTGTGTAGACATTTTTAGCTCATATCAAGGAGCCTTGTGTGGATAGTTTTAGCTCATATCAAGGAGTGTAATATGTAGAGAGTTTTGTCTCTTCTCAAGGAGATTTAATTTAAGTTAGACAGTTTAAGCTCGTATCAAGGAGCATAACTTGAGGATTTTAGATAGTTTAAACTCGTATCAAGGAGCATAATGCAGACAGTTTTAGCTCGTGCCGAGGAGCTTTGCATTTGAGTTGGTCAATAGTTTATTGCCCCCAATCTTGGGATGCACCACTTTCTCTATCATTATTATCATCTTTAGTAAAGATGATTCTTCGCACCTTAGCTTTCAATACTCTTCCACTTGAGACAGTCAAGATATTTTGCCGCTTGATGCGAGAAGGATTTTGACTTTGGAGTTTTCGGTACTTGCTCTTCTAATTGCAATGCGGACTGGCTTTTGAGGGACATATCCCAAACCTGGCTTAGCCTTCTTGATTGTGTGACCACTATTTTTCAACATTTTCTGAATAACATTGAGCCCATGCCCTGGTGGGTTGATAGTTTCTTGACACACCTTGCTCGTCATCGCTTTTTCCTTTGGTTCATAACCAGCCTTCATAAGGAGCTTATAAGCTTGTGGACTATACGACTTGGTTATTTCGGCTTCAAACACTTCACCGTGTTCGGTCTTTGGTCCTTCAATAGGACGTGTGAATCCTTTGAGTGGTGGAGAAGAAGGCCTATTTGCATCAAATTTTGTTAGAGGCAATGTCAACTCTTCCGAGGTCTCAAGCCCTTTGCCTTTGTTCTCTTTGAGAGTGGCAGATGATGTACTACCTTCCTCATCCTTTATTTGTTTATTGCCCCTATTATCTTGCACTGGGGCTTCTTCACGCTTTACTTCCTTTGTACTCTTGAAGAAATATTTAGCATCGGCAAAGTAAGCTTCAGCTTCAGTAAATGGCTTGTCGTCACCGAATACTCTTTTCACGTTATCACCTTCACTATATTTGAAGCACTGGTGTAATGTAGAAGGAATCACGCCATTCTCATGTAGCCATGGACGCCCCAAAAGCATGTTGTAAGAAGTTTTTGCATCAATAACATGGAAAAGGACTGTGGATTTCATCTCATCAATTAGCAAATCAAGAACTATTGTGCCGAGAGTCCTTTGCCCCTCATGGTTGAACCCTTGGATCATCAATCGGCTATGGTTGAGTTCATCCATTGGTATTTCTATCTTCTTCAACATTCTCAAGGACAAAATGTTCACTGTCGAACCTCCATCAACAAGTATGTGATTCACTCGCATCCCTTTAGTGTAACCAGTCACAAATAGAGGTCGATTATGAGATTGCATACCCAACAACATATCTTCATCCGTGAAGGTCACCTTCATGGAGTAAGCTTTACCCTTAGTTTCAAGTTGTTCGCTTTCATTGTCCTCGTTCACGACATGACATGAGCCTTCATCATGACTTTCTTTTACAGAAGTGAAGTTTGTGCCTGCCTCATCTTCTAACACGATTTTCCCTTCCTTATCTAGTTGCATGATCTTTTCCTTAAGAACGAAACAATCATGAATTGGATGACTCACCAACCTATGATACTTGCAGTATTTTGGGTCATTAGTTCGACCGACTTCCTCTGGACGCTTCATTTCAGGAAGATCAAGGAGTTTGTTCTTCATTAGATCATCGAATATACCAGAAATGTCTGAATTTAGAAATGGATACTCCTTTTCTTGCATCTCTTTCAGAGTTAACCTTCTTTGCCCCCACTCTTGGGCAACTTGCCTCCCTTTGTCTTTCCTATTATTTTCATTCTTTCGAACCTTGACCTTCATAATATTTGTGGCCATTGACTCCTTGTTGGAACTTTTAGCATAGGACATGCCCCCCTTTTTGAAATCTTGTTTATCTTTAGACTTGTAGGAGTCCGACATCGGTGAATGTTTGATTCCACTAGCAGCCATACTTAATTCCATATCATGGGCCCTAGTAGCCAACTCTTCGAAAGTCTTAGGTTGAATTCCTTTTAGTATATAAAGGAGATTCCATTCCATCCCTTGGATACACATCTCAATAGCAGACTCTCCTGATAATCGGTCCTTGCAATTTAAACTCAAATTTCTCCATCGATTAATATAATCAATCACAGGTTCTTCCTTCAATTAACGAGTATTAGTTAACTCAGTCATGCTAACAATTCTCCTCGTGCTGTAGAAATGATTAAGGAACTCATGTTCCATTTGTGCCCAACTATCAATAGATTCTGCTTGCAAGTCGATATACTAATCAAATGCATTTCCTTTGAGAGAGCGAACGAACTGCCTTATCATATGGTCTCCATAAGTACCAGCGTCATGGCAAGTCTCAATAAAGTGTGCTATATGCTGCCTCGGGTTTCCCTTGCCATCAAATTGTTAGAACTTGGGAGGCTGGTAGCCAACTGGCAACTTCAAGTTGTCCACTCTTTTCGTGTATGGCTTGACATAAGTAACAGTAGGCTTGGAATTCTCCTCAAACCTTTCTTTTATTGTTCCAAGTATAATATCCTTGAGTTGATCCACTTGGAGCATTCCATCAGCCGAAAGTGGCAATGTTCCTTGAGTTAGCTCATTTTCAATAGTCTGGCGCCTTGTGACCTCTTCCACTTCACTATCGTCCATGACTCCTTTTCCGTTTGCACGGCTAGTCTCCGCAACGTCTCTTTTTTCCATCAATTGGGAGATTTTTGAATCTTGAGCTTCTATGTGTTTTGTGAGCCCTTCGATAGCTTTCATCATACTTGCTAACTGCTCCTCAATAGTTGAGGCGCCTGCCATCATTACTGGAGCTGCAACGGAGTCAGATGAAGAGTTTGAAGATGCCGAATCTTCATCACTATCATCTTTCATAAGTATTTATTTTCTCGAAGCCTCCTCAACCGAAGGGTTGGATCCAGATGAGGCTTCCAAACGAGCTTTTTCTGACATGCTCCTCGTAACAACAGCAACATATTCAGTCAATGACTCTGAGAGCTTAGAAGCAGCAGTCCTACCTACAGTAATCCTGACAGGAGTCATATCGTACTTTCGAGCTTGTAGAGAGAAGAGATGAGAGGTAGAGACGGTCCCACTGGGCGTGCCAAAATTTGTAACAACAAATATTATATTTATAATAAAATAAACACAAAAGAATTACAATGATAATCCAGACGGATTAAACTTGATAAATTAGGAAACAATCTCTACTATCCTCTGATTCTTCTCTCGAACCAATTTGGACTTTGACTTTGACTTGACTTGTGTGTTGACCGCGTTGACTGTGTGTGTTGAGTCGGATCTTCAGTTGAAGCTTGTCCGAACTCAGATTTGGGACCTTATAACGTTAATCCAGAAGCGTCGAGCCTTTGTTTGGATTAAACGTACTTGATCCGAAGAACACTCGATCTGGGGGGCTTAGCACCTTAATCCCGGAAAGTATGCTGTTCTTAGCTTGAAGATGCTTGAAGATCTCAAGGGAGCACTGCTCGTATTCTTGATCTCTTCAGAGCGTTTATGTCTTCAAGTATATGAGTGTGTGTGTGATGAATGGAAAATGACTCCTTATATAGGTGAATGAATGAGCATGCCCCATAAATAACTTGCAATCTGATTGGTCTATGACAGATTTCGCCTGGTTCTGCGGGCTTGGGCCGTTCCAAATATATCACAGCCTGATTGGTCATTGCTTATTTTGACCTGATTCTGGAACCTTCCATGCTTTACTTAACTTAGGGGTCAAGTTTTACTTAATTTAAACCCTACTTAATTTGTTGGGTATTAAATTAATTATCAATTATTTATTAATCTATTTTAGGAATTAATTTATTAAATCCCCAAAATAAAATATAATAAATTAAAATTGATATTTAGTCAATAAAATCCACGTGTCGCCATTTGATTGGACCGTTAATTTTAATTGCTTACACCTTTATCAAGCACTTATTTGTTTAGGCTTCACTTCCTTCACTCATTTAATTATTGCAGCTTGAGTTATGATCCCAATTGCCTTGCAATGTCATCATGCAAATTAATTGTAGTTGTTGTACACCCTAAATATATTGAAGATATTTTTACAAGCTAAAATTTTATATATAACCTCTCCAACCGCCAAGAACACAGAATAAGCTCACCTTTTCGATTTTTTTTCTAAATAAGCATTGGCTCTTCAACTGCCAAGCACACAACAAATTGATTGAATAAGCCCACTCCGGCCTCTATGGATTTTTGCTAAATAAGCACGGATCATGCCGTACCGCCGGTTCTGAAAGAACAGATCTTCTGACATTCCAATTTCCTCAAAATCGATCATCAACATTATATTTACGTTGTACAAAGCAAAAGTGTTGTTGTCAGGCCGACCCTGAGATTATGGGCCCCTTGGCAAAATGGTGCCCTAAAACACCATGTTTTCAATCATTAATACTTTTTTTTTGCTAAGAATAATAAGTTAGCAACAAAAATAATATACCAATGTTTGTACCAAAAATGTCTAGAAAGTTCATTTTTAAGAAATTTGAGATTATTTTCTCTTATAAAATATTTCTCCACCAATATGTTAATGTTACCCCAAACTCTTGATCATATATATCTATGCACAATTTTATTTTATTTTTTAATATTTTCACGTTTCTCAAATTTATTATCAATTTCTTCACCATCTCTTTAATTATTTTATAAATTACCCTCATTCAAGTTATTTTCATTTTTAATAGAATTATATATAGAAGTCCAATTCTCCCCTCTTTCACCAATTTCTTTACGATTTGTTGAAGAATCAAATAAATCATATTCAATTCACCTTTCCCTATGATAAAATGTTGAAGCACATTTACTATAAAATTTTAGAATAATAGTTTTTTTATACCGAATAATTAACTTATATAGAGTACAAATTCTAGAGTTTCTAGAATACAATAGATAACTTTGGGTAACTATTAGAAAAGAAATAATTACTAGAATTCATAATTGGATAGATTAAAGCAGGGGCAGGATCAAAATAGAAAAACAAAGGCTATTCCCACCACTCACATGTGTTTATACATATGTGTGTCATGTAATGATAAAATATAAGAATCAAGATGTAAGCATAAATTAACATAAGCAATTAATTTATTAATTGACATGGATCTTAAATCTTCATGATTTTCACATCACATAAACACGATTAGAAGACTTATCTTGAGACGCCATTAGTGGCGGTCCTCCTGTGATACGTTCCTACGAATTATGCCGGGAACTGGTTTCTCTCTCCTCACCCCTTTCTTTATGACACAGTACGTAAGACTTAATGTGATAGATAATTCATAAAACTGTATCTCTTTAATAGGTGGAGAGAGGACCAGGTCGGATATTAAATCTTTATCAAATCACATTCTATCAATGTGATTGTTATCCATAAATATATATGACCTTATTTATCTCATATATATTATTTATTTAAACCGTATTTTTATTTAAGATATTTGATCATAATAAATATCTTATATATTTATTTATTAATGGCACTTGGCCATAATAATCTTACATTCTCCCACTTGGCCGAGTGACAGAATTAAACTTTAAACGTAAGGGTTTAAATAATTTGTATAATGTGGGCGATATAAGATAAAATAATTGGTCAACTCATTAATGTCAATATTAAGTATAGACTAACACAAGTCATGCGGTTCTATATCATTTACTCGACATAGTTCCTTCCATATACTATGATATTAGCTTTCTACTCAACGTGACTCATCAACCTAAGGATCAATAATAGTCCACATAAGTATCTCAATTCGAGATAAAATCTTGTTTAATTAATGTCAACATTCATGTATGCTAAAATGACAAAACAATATATATTAATTAGTAACAAATCATAATGAGCTCTTAATGTCAATTATTCATCATAAGTTTGTTACAACTTTCAATGATCTCATATTCATGTAACGTTCAATGAATGTTTTAGAGAAGATCATTTGTATAACGGATTCGTAATCATAAGATTGGTGCCATTGGATGCTATTATGCTCAATTGAATATTTGTTTCTAAAGTTCATCTTAACAATAAATACTTTCATTCCATATGTTTTAACAACTTTGGAATATCTATCGTTTTAGAGAAGAACAATGCAGCAGAATAATCATAATAAGTTTTTAGCAACTTGACATAATTGTCAACTTATTTCAAGTCCTGAAATTAAGTTCCACATTCAATTTACTTAAATTGTAGCTTCAAATCATGCTACAAGTAAACTTTAATAGTGAATGTAGTTTTCAAAAATGTTTTCACATTTTTGCATGACACAATATCTCCGACTAAGAAACATTAAAGTCAAAGTAAACTTTCTTGCATCATATAATCATCTTAATTTGAATCTATGTTTAATTACTTTTAGGCAATTAAAATTTTCGATAAGTAAGCACGGGTGCTTTAGTTCATTAAAATACCTTATAATATTTCCTTATGCAACATTCTGGTCATTCATTTATGAATCACTTCAATAATGACCAAGCATTCTATAAGTAAGGCTGATATTTGGTCTTTATACAATCTTGTATATCTTAAGCTACAAATAATATACACATAAGGAATATTGTAGTACGTTTCAATTCATTATTGAAAATTGCATAAGATTAAACTTGTCTCCCTTCCGGATTGGAATGTTCTTTACAAACACCTTTCGATCCATAACCTCTATTAAACTTTATTAACATATACTTATAGAGACATCTTTAATTGTCTCATCATATATTTCATTTCAAAGTTCTTTGAGAGGTAATTATTTATTGGTTTCACATAATAAACCAAGATCATTAGTTGCAAATAAGTTTATCATCAACATATAGAATTAATGTGCTCCCACTGACTTTCAGATATGTACATCGATTTACGATATTTTCTTAAATCCAAAAGATATCTTAAAAGGAAAGCATTCTTAAGTTCGTATGTTGATTCTTTAAGTTTACACGCCATGAGATATTTTCCTTCAATGGAAAAACTTTTGAGTTGATCCATTTAAATTCTTATACCAAATCACCATTTAAAAAAGCAGGCATAATATTTATTTGGTGCAACTTTAAGTCATAATGAGTTACAAAGCCATGATAATTCTAATGAGTCCTGTATAGAAATAACTCGTTGTATCTCTTTACAATTATGTCATCTTTTTTAGTAAATCTTTAGTAACAACTCTAGTTTTATATATTTTGATATTGTCATATGTTCACTCTTGATCATAAAGATACATATGTATTCAATTCTCTTATACCTTTCTGGCAATTCTTATAGGATATAAACTTCATTATGAGTCATTGATTTCAACTCGTCTTTCATATCATTTACTCTTTTAATAGAATTAGTATTTTCCATGACTTATTCCAAAACTAGAATTTTATAATGTCAAATTTTAGCTAATTTTATTATACCACATATGCAATCGTTAGAAATAGTAGATATGTTGTCCTTAAGACATTCTTAATGCTATTTGACGTGATATATCTAATGAAAGCTCATTGACCATTTATTTAGTAAAATCAGATTCATTAAGAGAGTAGAATAATTTATATGTTGTCCTTGAAAGTTGTTTAACTATTCGACAACTATATATCAACTTTAGAAGAAGTTTTAGATAAATATATTTAAATTCTCTACCAAACTTCTTCAATAACCACATTTCACGGTTTCATACTCTTACTGATTTTACAGTTCTTAATGAATTTGACATTCCAGTTTTAAAATTTTCATACTATGGTTAAGACCATAAAATTCATACCCTTTAGACTTGGATAATTTATAAAGAAATAACATAAGTTTCTTATATCCAATTTCTTTTTATGTGGTTGTAAAACATAGTCCCTCCCGGGTAAATTTAAAGCATGTAACTGCCTAAGATCGAGTTTTCTACCAATTCACAGTTCATAAGGTGTTTTGAAAATTCTTTACTAGAAACTCGATTATCAAGTAAGTGGCAGTTTTAAGTGCATATATCCACAAGTTATGGGTATAGATTAATCATTCAACATGCTTCTAACCATATTCAATAAAGTACGATTATATCATTCTGCAACAACAATATATTTTGGTGTGCAATATTAAGTATAAATGTCAGTTTTTCTTGTAATTTAGTGATTGAGCATGATAATTCATCATACTTTCTATAAAATTCATCACTTCTTCACATCTTGTAATTTTCACTTTTCTATCTAATTTTCTCAACATCATTAATAAATACTTATCGAGCATTTATAGAATGAGAATTTTCTTGCCAAGATAAAAATAACCATAATGTGAAAAATTAAAATTAAAATAAAAAAATGATGGAATATTATTATTCCTTTAAGAAGTGTAGTATCATAAGATTCACATTTAGCGGTGTAAACTATTATAAGAAGATGTGTAGTTATCGTGACTCTATTCTTTGTGTGTTTTATTTGCTTTTCTTTAATGGAATTCACACAAATATCAAGATCAGTAAAATCCTATATCATGAAAGGCTTTATTCTTAATTAATCTTTTTGAAATAATTCTTTTGGAAAGTTACCCCAAACATTAAAGCCACATTTATTTTCAACTTCATTATTTTTAAACGAACATAATTTTTAAATTTAAAATTTTTTCTTAAACATTGTTTCCTTTTGAACCAACATTAATTGCAGCATTACGTGAATTTAATTCATATTCCATTTGTCGTACATAGTGTTATGGTTCATTTGGAATATGTCATACTTAGAAGGTAGTAAGTTTGTAAACTACACTAATAAGTTTTAAATCACATTCATTATGGAAGGCTTAAGTCTTGCTGCAAGTTTTTATTAATGATAAGTTCATGTATGTCATCAGAACCATCAAACTTTATGGTGATTAAAATAGCCATTAGTATCTCATCAAGAGATTTATTAGTAATTTAGGTATGATAGACTTAATTTATTAGTCATATTTATTCGCAAAAATATAAGGCTCAATCTGTTTGATCTAACCCAAGCATTATAGTCAGATTACTTAGCTTTATTACTAATACTAGCAAATGAACAATTTATTTTTAAGTGACAAATAAAATTCAAAACACTTTGGTGAAATTAGATTTATTCGCACTATTTAATTACTTTAATCCATTTTGTAATGGAACAGACGTAGCATGCGAGTAGAGACTAAATAATATAGGTAATTTTAAGAATAAGAATAATATAATTTATTCTTATAAATAACTTAAGTAATTTAACAACAGATTCAGGATCGAAGGCAATAAATATATATTGAAGTTCTCCTTTGGGCGATACAACAATATACAATTATGATCATAATGATACTTGCAAATTTAACATAATTTGATAATTAAATATATCCATTGAAATTATTTTGTCATCTTTGGACATACAAAATAGTTTGACATAATTTATTAATTATTAATTTATTACAATCATATTCATGAATTATAAAGACTAACAATCAACTTTGGGTGAATTTAAAGTCTTATAATTATGATTTTTTTAATAACCCATATAATAAATTCTCTTTATTCAAGTATCACATATATATGGGAGATTAAAATTTAATTATACGATTTATCTTTATAATCTTTCAGGTCAGACCACTTTGGTGATTAACAGACCAACAGTACATAAAATTATTTATTATAATCATATCAAAGATTATATTCTCATAATAGATTATACTTTCAATAGCTGAGTAATAATCAAATCATTATTTAATAAACATTCATAAATCACAGTCAAACATACCTAACATAAGTGAGATATTCTAATATCATAAATCCCAAAATAACTTTAATTATTATCAAAATAATATAAATCATAAATATTAGTGATGGATTGATTTCATTAACATTATTAAATCACTTTATTTGGAAAGTTACTATTATGTTAATAATTGGCCATTAAAATGTGACACTCAAGCTATATGAATTAGGCAGATTGCTTTATTGACGTAATTAGTTGTCATTATTCTTAATCAACCACTCACAAAATTAAAGGGAGTCACGTAATTTTATATTAAAAATCTCATTAAAATCTCATGACATAATTAACTTCCATAATTAAAGGGAGTCACGTAACTTCATATTTAAAATCTCATGCTAACATAATTAACTCCCATAATCAATCTTTTAATAGTTCAGTCCAAAAAACTAAATAGGGTAGTTATTATTTTTGTCATACAACATCAATTTATCACAATTAATTATACATAGTATAATAAATTCATGTTATATCAATAATATGTATAAATACATGACACTGTTAATTAATATCAGAATTATTCAAAATAAGTAATCATCATATTCTAATTAAATATGACATTATTACTTTATCATAATATTTTTAAAGGGATAGTGCTTAATTCCAAAAAATAAATTTAATTATGATACGAGAATCAATTCCAACTAATTTCATAAACATAATTCCAACTAATTTTATAAACATAATTTTTTCCAAAATTCAATAATATGATCGAGATCAATTCATCATCAATTTTTCATACAAATTGCAGCGGAAAAACATATATGCATGTTTTGATAATCTCATTCAATTAGTCATATGATAAGTGGATTCATTCAATCATACACAGATTCATAAAATATTAATTGATGAAACATCATGAGATCCAAAATCATGCTCTGATACCACATGTAAGCATAACTCAACATAAACAATTAATTTATTAAATGACATGTATCTTAAATCTTCATGATTTTCACATCACATAAATACGATTAGAAGACTTACCTTGAGACGCCATTAATGACGGTCCTCCTGTGATACTTTCCTACGAATTATGCCGGGAACTGGTTTCTCTCTCCTCACCCCTTTTTTTATGGCACAGTAAGTAAGACTTAATGTGATAGAAAACTCATAAAACTGTATCTCTTTAATAGTTGGAGAGAGAAACAGATCGGATATTAAATCTTTATCAAATCACATTCTATGATTGTTATCCATAAATATATATGACCTTTTTTATCTCATATATATTATTTATTTAAACCGTATCTTTATTTAAGATATTTGATCATAATAAATATCTTATATATTTAATTATTAATGGCACGCCATAATAATCTTATATAAGAAACACATATGTTCAATTATCCTCGCTTTGCTCCCACTAATATAATAAATCACAATATATCCTGCATATTATCCTAAACCATTAATTAATCACTTTATCTTCACCCAACAATCAAATTATCAAAACAGAGTAATATTATATTAAAAATTAGAAATAATTTATGTCAAAATCTGTGAGACTTTAATAGTATGGAATGGATAGCAATAAACAATATTACGAGAAATAGAATGTGAAACTTTATGTCACTAATTTTACATAAATTGTATCAGTAATAAAAATAAGATGGTTAGGAGAAGATGGTTTAAAGATTTTAGGATAATTAAAAGACGATAATTACATAATTTCCCCTAAGATATAAATTATTGATTGAGAAAAATATTTATTAAGTTGTTTTTTAACATTAATTTGATTTGTGGGCCATTAACATTTAATATATAATATATTTAAAGTTCAATTTATTGAAAATAATTATCTTCTATAAATTGAACTTCAAAGTTATTATAAAAAGAGTGTGTACATACATATATAGAGAGGTATAAAAAATTTAAGGCCCTTAAACTTTGGGGGCTGGGACTATGTGATATGTCAAGAGCCCATCAAGAAAACCCTAAGGCCAGCTCTTGCCATCGGGTTTGTTGTTGCTAGATGTAGACATGACTTTCATTATGTATTTTATCTTTATCCATTTCTCACTATTATTGTCTAATAGACACGTATTTTTATTCATATTTCTCTTTATGCTCGATATTTTGTTGTCGCTGGATGTACACATGACTTTTATTGTAATGTATTTTGTTTATTTCTCATTAGGATAATGTTAAATGTCTAGAATATGGAGATAGTATATATTTACTATTATACCATTTTGTATAGAAGTACTATAACCTAAAATTTTATACCCTAAATTATAAAACTATAACCCCTAAATCCTTATACCCTAAATTACAAACTAATTACATTTAAATTAAGGTAAAATTTAATTTTAAAAAAATTACACTCATCTTTTAAAGAAAACACATGACAATAATGAGAACGGTAAAGACAATTGTCCAGAATATGGACATCCAATTTTTTTTAGAATTAATTTTTACTTTATTTAAATGTAATTAGTTTTGTGGTTTAGGATTTAGAATTTTTTTAGGGTATAGTACTTTTATACGAAATAGGATAATAGTAAATCTTTAATATACTAAAGTAAGTTTAATTTTGATGAGGTGTCGTCACCAGAATTAATCTCAATTTTTTTAATTTTTAATTAAAAATTTAAATTTAAATTTATTGTAGATAAATACATATATTATTTTAAGATTTGAATATGATATTATCAAATCAAAATTGATTACTATTAATTAAAAAATATAGATAAATACATATATTTTCTTTAAGATTTTGAAAATTTATCTCCTCTACACCTATAAATAAGACTTTTTATTCATTAATTCAACATATATAATTTCTTTATCACTAAGAAAAGCTTTCTTCAAATTTTATAGAAAGTTATCCATTTATTATAATTTATTAATTTTTGCTGTTTTTCTTTTTTTTTTCTTTAATATTTTGTTTTTATTTATTTTTTTTTGGTTTAGTTCTGTTTTTTTTTCTTAAGTATGTAATTTTATTATTTTTGATTCTTTTATGTAATTAAAATTTTTTCATGATTAATTTTACAATTTTTTTTAGTTAATTCTTTTATAATTTCACGTATGATTATATTTTTCCTACGTTTCTTTTATTTTTTTTATATTCTCTTTTGATTATTTTTTTATTAATATTTGTTGTTTGATTTTTTTCTAGTATGTAATTTTTTAATATTTTGATTTTTTTCTAGTATGTAATTTTTTAATATTTTGATTTTTTTTAATGTAATTAACTTTTTTTTACATGTTTAATTTTATAAAAAAATTAATTAATTTTGTTATGCATGGCTTCACTTTTGATTATTTTTTTAGTTTTAATTTTTTTATTATTAGTATGTTATTTTTTAAATTATTTTTATGCTATTAATTTTTTTTGTGGTTTAAAAAATTTCTATAATTAATTTTGTTATAATTTTTTTTCTTTTCTTATTTCTTTATAATATATATTTATTTTGTTATAATTTTTTATATTTTTTGAATTTCTGAATTATTTTTAATGATTTTTCTTTTATTTTTTTTAATTTTTTAATATTTTCTTACCAACTTTAATTTTAATGATACATAAATAAGTTTTTTTCAAGATCCAATATGGATGTGATATTTATTTATTATTAATTAATTTTTACTGCTTTTTTTACATATTTTTTGAATAACTATTTTATTAATATTTTTTTGTTCACCTTCTGTTATTCTTTTTAATTATTTATTAATTTGTATTTTAATATTTTATTTTTTACGTTGATAATTTTTTATGGTTAATTTTAATATTTTTTAATTAATTTTTTTATGGTTTATCTTTAAATTATTTTTTTCTATTTATTTATTTTTTGGTTTTAACTCGGTATTTTTTTTTATTTGTAATTTTTAATATTTTGATTTAGTTATAAATACATAATCTTTTATGAGACGCTATTAGACTTGTCAAAGATTTTGTCTTATCTAAAGATAGGTATCCGTTTTTCTATTATTATTTTTTTTAAATTTTCTACTGATTAATTTCATGCAGATTCTTTTATATTTTAAAAAAATTAATAATTTTTTTAAAAAATAGTTTTAATTATGTTTTTCTTTTAAATTTTATTATTATTTTTTTAATTTTTCGCTTTCTTTATGTTATTAATTTTTTTCATAATTAATATTATAATTTTTTAAATTAAAATTGTTTTCATCAAATTGATTTATATTGAATTTATTATTTTTATTTTTTAATTAATATAACTTTATTATATTTTTTTTAATAATTAAATTAATACATGTTAAATTTTATTTAATTTAATTTGCAACAAAAATCATAAAAAAAATTAAAAACTAATTCAATAATTTTTTTTATATATTTTTAGTAAGTCAATTTAACAACAAAATTAAACTTTTACTAAATAAATCAAATTCACACTCAAATTACGGATCCATACTAGTATATACTATCGTAGGCTAATATGATGTTTGTATTCTGGAAATTTAGCATTGTTCTTATTTTATTTACTGTTCATGTCTTTTTTGTTCACTTTTTTTTTTCATTTTTCACTAAGATACGTATTTTTTGTTTATTTTGTTTACTTCCCATTTTTTCTGTTCAATTCTCATCCAAACACGTATCTGTCAACACTCTTGCTCAGGACGACACGTATGTGTTAAAACTCGACACGCGTAAAAATCTTACTCAAAAAATGTATATATTAATGTTAAAAACACGTATCTGTCAACATTCGACACGCGTCAATATTAACGTTGTTTTATGTTCTTATTATATCGCTAGTCTCATTTAGATTTGAAGTTTTATGTGATTTACCCTTTTTGTATAAGTTGGCAGATTATGGAGCAGTTTTACCCAACCCTTGCCACCATCTAAGAAATTTAAAAGTATTGAAGATATTGTGGATGAGTTCAACTCGGAGGCGCTGCACAAATCTGACGTTTTCAGCTCGAAGAAAGTTGTGTTGGAGTATCATATTGGGTAAAGGAAGAAGAGGGCGGTTCAAAAATTGGATGATATTCATTTCCATGAGATTGATCTGAACCAGATTAGTCGTGCTTGTGGTACAGAGAAGATGGTGGATGTGTTGGTATCCATTTTTGGTATGGAAGGTGTAGGAAAACCTAAAGCAAAGCCAGTGCCCTCCACGCGCTCTTAAATATCCTCCCCCAACTAGCTTGGGCGGCGGAGGAATCGTGACGGCGTGTACCGGTTTGGCACGGGTTTAACAACCTGTGAAGTGGGAAGTACTTCTCAGGTGGTCTCCGGAGAAGAGTATGACGACCACTTTGACTTCAGTCTCCTACCACAAGGTTGTGACGTATGTTTTCATCAGTAACTTTAGTTATGGTGTGTAAATATGTTGTAATAACATGTGACATATGTTTTCTTCATGTTTTCTTCAGTAACTTTAGTTATGGTGTATATCAGTGATTAATAAACTGATGTTACACTTTACACGAATGTTTTGACTTGTATGGGGCAAATTTGTCTTTGTCTAAAAATACTTATTCCTCCCAAAGCTGCAGTACCGCCACCGCGTCTGGTGGTTGAGGGCGTGGGTTTGGGTATTTTCCGGCTCGCAACCGGCGGTGCTACAGGTGGCAGTGGAGGGCGGATCTGCGGCTGTGGAATTGTGGTGATAAGAGACGAGGGAGGAGGAGTGTTGAAGAGGAGTACGTCGCACAAATTGGGATCGAAGCAGAATCATGGAGCGGATACTGCAGCCAAGACGACATCTCATCCTCCTGCATAAACAAATGAGGCTGCTGCGGCGGCGGCTGCTCCTGTTCGGAGATGTTGGACTGAATCTCTCTCTCCTTCTTATTCGGCGTGCTCTGGTTCTGAAACACAACCTGACCGTTCTCCCACCTCAACTCTATGAGGTTGTCTTGACCGCTGCAATCACCAAACCACAAAATTCCATGTACGATTTGGCGAAACAATTGAGGACTACCAGAAGGGCAGAGCAGAAGCTTACTTAGGCTTTTTGGGTTTAGGCAAACTTGAAGGCTCGCGGTTTTGCATATCATCGAGAATGGGAACATAGCGATGCATTCAATGGATTAGCAACGAAATTGGTAATCCGTTGCTAAAAATTTGGTTGGTAATTTATATAAAGATTCCCTTGATAATCCGTTCGTCAATCCGTTGGTAAAATAGAGAATAACGTTGGTGTTCATTGCTAATAGAAAAATATCATTTTTGTTGTTAATCCGTTTATAATTACCAACCGATTGAATTCCGTTAGTAAATTCCGTTACTAATAATTTTTTTTTAGTGTTCTGGAATCTTCTAACCAAAAACCCATAGAGGTAAAAATAGATTCAAAGAAATCTATTAATCTGAAACTGAAAAGCTTCGGTTCGGAAATACTACTAATATTGATGATTCTGCAAACCCTCAAATAATTAGCCCAGCAATTATTCCAATTTGGGTATTAATTGAAGGATATGTGTTCCAAAAGGGGAAACTTTAAGGAGAGCACGAACCTCCAAGAGCTAGCTCTCTCTCTCTTTCTCTGTTTAGCCTTATATGTATAGTTGGGGTGTGGTAAATGGGGAAGATAAGGCGGGGGAGATGGCGAGGGAGATGGTGGTGGAGGTAACGGAGGCGGTGGAGATGGTGGTGGAGGAGATGGAGGAGGCGGGGTATACGGTGGTGGAGGCGGCGGGGAGATGGTGGAGGAGGTGATGGAGGTGGAGGAGACCGAGGTGTTGGCGGTGGAAGTCGTACGTGGAGGAGGAAACATACATCAGATGTATTTCTTAAAAATTAAAAAAAAAAAGAGAGAAAAGTTAGGCATTACACAGTCAGCATTACAGGATGAGAGACCCGCTGAAGCCGGTTAGAGGACGAATTTGTCGATTTTTGCTAACTATTTTTTTCTTTAATTTTAGTTCAAAAATAGATATTTGTGTCTAATTAGTCCCGCAACTTTCATTTTTGATTGATTTTGACCAAATTTTTGCCGGAATTGCCATCTATCGCCGATTTCCGGCGAGTATGCTGACATGGCGACTCTAATTTTTTTCTCAACCAATTAATGTGATGAGTTAGCCTCCACATCATAAATTTAATTAATAAATCTTTATTTTCCTAAAAATTAAATTAGAAGAAAAAAAAATAAAGAAACAGAATCGTGAATCCATAGAATTGAAATTCTTCATTGAATCCCCAATATTAAATCCAATCTAATCTCAAAATCAAATCAAATATAATCCCAAAAAATAAAGATTAATCTCTAGAAAAAGCGTGAATACAGAATCACGAAAACAAGGCGCCTGTACCCTCGGTTTCACGGACCTCGCTACCGCCGGCCCCCCTCTCGCCGATGACCACCCGGAAATCAAGCACTGCCTTCATGAAGGAGGCGTTGCGGCGGAGACTTGAGAGACGGTGGCGCTATATCGTATTTTCTTAGGGATTTGATTTGATTTTGGGGATTGAGTGTGGATTCCGTTCTGCTTGTTCAAATTTTTTTTTTTTCAAAATGTTATTTTCATTTTTAGTAAAATAAAATTTGTTAATTAAATTTATGATGTGGAGCTGAGTCATTGCATTGATTGGTTGAGAAAAAATTGGGCCAATAAATATAAATGCAAAGAAAGATATATTAAATATTTATTTATTAAGGAATTTAAATAAATTAATTCTTAAAATAAATAAATGAATAATTGATAATAATTAATATAATTATGGGAGCCCAAATTCAAGACAAATTGGCTCAATCCAAATTAAATGGACTCAATTCAAGTCAAATGGGACTAACCCAAGCAAAATAAGCTCAAGTCAAATCCAACAGGTCTAAATAAATTAAATAGGCCCAAGTCCAGTTCAGCAGGCTTATTTAAATTAAATAAGCTCGTATCCAGTCCAGCAGGCTTAATTAAAGGAGAAAATCCCAACATATCTTTTCAAAGAAAAAATATCTCACAAGTGGTTATTTTCTCTATCTATAAATAAGGGACTTCAGTCCTCATTCCATTCATTCTAAAAATCTTGAAAACCTAGAGAGCTCTGAAGAAATTTGGAATCTCTACAAAGATCAAGTTGTTCTTCAAAGAGATCAATCTAGAAACGACATTCAATCTGAGATCAAGGTGCGGAACCCCTCAAATTCAACGTTTCTTCAAATCAAGTTCATCCATCAATATTCGTAAAGTCAACGATGTTCTACCAAATTGAACAACGTTCTTCACGATAAATCTTCAAGTCAATGTTTGATCCGAACAAAGGCTCGACGCCTCCGGATAAACGTTTCAAGCTACAAGTTAAGCCCGAGCATGGACAAGCTTCATCCGAAGATCCAGCTTTGAAAGTTGATAAAGTCAAATAAGACAACTCAAGAGAGGAATCAAAGGATAGCTAGAGACTCTTCACTTAATTTTCAAGTTCAATCCGTCTTGGATTATCTTTATAATTCTTTTTGTATTTATTATTTAATAAATATAAATTTTGTTGTTACAAATTTTGGCATGCCCAGTGGTACAGTTTCTACCTCTAATCTCCTCTTCACATAAGCAAAGTAAGATGGCTCCACCTAAAGTCACCAAATCAGCTTCGGGCTCCAAGTCTTCAGAACTGCAAATTGGAGACGTTAATGTTACAACCATAAGCATGTCAAGGAAGACGCGGTCTGAAGCCTCTTCAGAGGTAAGTTCTTTAATTGGGGATATCCCCAAAGGAATACCTTATAATGAGAAGGATGACAAGGATGAGGAGGGCAACCCTGCCAGCTCAACTCCTCTATCTGAAAAAAGTTCATCATCTAATTCATCCATTGCCTTAGCTATGACAACAAACTCTTCGTCTGTCGAAGAGCAATTAGCAAGCTTGACTGAGTCCATTGCTGCACTTGCTAAGCAAGCCAAGAACAAGGTACTTTGATCTTCAAACTAAAGGAGAAAATGGTTGGTGCTGAAACAATCCATGCAAATAAAAAGCAAGTTGAGGATAATGAAAATGAAATACATGACTTCATGAGACGTCAGTCAACTGGGAAAAAGGTGATCGAAGAAGAACTGAACATTTCACATGATGGAATGGTTTCTATAAGCCATCTAAAAAGCATTATACTTGGGACAATGAAGGACCAATTTGAAGAGAGCTCCAAGCCTTCATTCACTTATGCTAAGCCTTTTACTAGGAGGGTTGACAACTTGAAGATGCCACCGAACTATCAACCCCCTAAGTTCCAACAGTTTGATGGCAAAGGTAATCCAAGGCAACATATAGCACATTTTAATTGAATCGTGCAATGATGCTAGAACTTATGGAGATCATATGGTGAGACAATTCGTTCGTTCTCTAAAAGGAAATACTTTTGAATGGTACACCGACTTGAAGGCCGATTCTATAGATAATTGGGATCAGATGGAACAATAATTCCTTAACTATTTCTACAGCACTAGGAGAACAGTTAGTATGATAGAATTGACTAACATTCATCAATTAAAAGAAGAGCCAGTAATTGAGTACATTAATCAATTGAGAATTTTGAGCTTAAATTATAAAGATCGACTGTCTGAAGTCTCTGCCATAGAGATGTGTACACAAGGAATGTAGTGGAGCCTTCGTTACATACTCCAAGGGATTAAACCAAAAACCTTTGAAGACTTGGCCACAAGAGCTCACAACATGGAGCTAAGTATGGGGATAAGTGGAGTTATAGAGCCACCAATTCTTGGATCCTACAAGTACAAAGAAAATCAAGAGGCGAGGAAAGGGGGCAAACCCTACAACAAATCTTCTGAAAAGGAGTCCATGGCGACAAATGCATCAACTGTCAAATTTCAAAGGAATGAAAATGAAAAGGATGATAAAGTAAAGAATGATTCCCAAGAAATGGGGCAAAGAAGATTGACTTTGAGAGAAAGACTTACTGCAAGAAAGGAGGCAAAGAAGATTGACCTTGATTCGGATGTCCCAGGCATATTTGATGATATGCTCAAATATAAACTTATCGATCTTCCTGAAATGAAGCGACCAGAAGAGGCGGGGCAAACTGACAATCTAAAATACTGCAAGTATCATAGACTAGTGGGCCACTCTATCAAAGATTATTTTGTCTTTAAAGACAAAGTTATGCGACTAGTAGAGTAAGGGAAGATCTTTCTAGATGAAGATGCAACTGCAAACTCTACTTCTGCAAACGGAGAAAATGATTCTTCATATCACATGGCAAGCGAAGCTCAACTACTCAATGTTGAGCATAGAGGTTAAAGTGGGACCTATGTTATAAAAATTACCTTCACAGAGGAAGACTTACTGCTCGGTTCACAATCTCACAACCGATCCTTGTTCGTAGCTGGTTGTACTCAAGAACAAAGGGTGATACGAATATTGATTGATGGAGGTTCAACAGTCAATATCTTGCCTCTAATGACATTGAAGAAATTAGGGATTCCAACCGATGAACTCGGCAGTAGTGGATTGACGATTCATGGGTTCAATCAAGAAGGTCAGAGAACATTTGGTACAAAAGTCTTGGACTTAATTATAGATGAAATGGCCTCAACAGTTCTGTTTCATGTCATTGATGCTAAAACATCATATAACATGCTCTTGGGGCGCCCATGGTCACATGAAACTGAAGTTATTCCTTTTACGCTACATCAATGCTTCAAATATTACGATGGAGGTAACATAAAAAAGATGCTTGGTGATGAAAGGCCATTCACTAAAGCCGAGTCATATTTTGTAGATGCCAGATATTTTCTAAAAAGTAGCAAGGCTATCAAGCAAGAAGAAAGTTAATTGCAAGAGAAAAATAATGAAAAGCTAGAGAAAGAAAGTGCGGATAATGTTTCTTCTACATGGTCTGGTGAAAGTAAGAAGTTTCTTAAGACAGTAGGAGAGTTGACACTACCCCTAACTAAGGTTGACAATGAGAAGCCTTCTCCTCCTCCACTCAAAGGGTTCACTCGCTCAATTCAAGGGCTAAAACTTAGCATGGAGATGTATTTGAGGCGGCAGTTTCTAAATCATATAACCCACAAGCTTACAAACTTCTTATGAAAGCTGGATATGACCCTTAAGAAAAAGTTGTGATAAATGAACCGTCTCATAAGACTCCTAGTAGATTTAATACCACTCAAGAGATATTGAAAAGTAATAGTCGTACTTCTAAGTATATTAGAACAGATTTGGGATATGTTCCACAAAAACCTGTTCGCATTGTGATCAAAAGAGCAAACACGAAATAATACATTACTGAAGATGAAGTTCTTTCTGAAGAAGAAAAATCTTATGAAGAGGATAGAAAGATAGAGAGAGTCTCAGTCTTCGAAAGACTCAGACCAACTGGAGTTAAAAACACTCCAAGTTCCCAAGTTTCCCAAAGATACATAGTCGGATCTCATCTTGCATTAAAAGACGACATTTCCTAACCATATCATGTGACGCAGTGTTGAAAGCTAAGAAGTGAACAATAATTTTCACCAGAAGTGAAGAAGATGATCGTGAAAGTGTAGACTAATCAGATGTTGTCCATTCCATTATCATGCTAATAGATCTACATAGTGCAGAAAGAAATCTACGAAGCAAGATCGTCAAAATGAGAAGAGATAGTTATGTAGGGGAGAGCATTGTTAAAGTGGGAGAAAATGAACAAGCTGGGTCTAATCCGCATTTTCAAAGACAAGAATTTCTAGAGAAAGTTGCCACGGTAAATCATGTCACAACAAGATTGATAGAGGGAGTTGGAGGCACCAAAACCCATGTTCCATTATCAACCAAGGCATCATACTCAGCCTTCATTGCAGAAGTCCAACTTGGGCTTTTGAGGGCCAGTTTTGTTGTAGTGGGTTCTCATAACTCAGAGGTCATCAGAGCACTGGCCTGATATTTTGGATTAGGCTTATGAATGTTGTTCTTAGCTAGAGTGACTATTGTTCTGGTGGGCTGAGCAATTATTGTGATCGACTCGACAGACGGCACTGGATTCTCATTGGGTGAAAAAATGACATCAGCATTATCTTCAACATTGGGTGGAAAAGTGTGTGCAGCATTATCTTCAATATTTGGCTGAGTAGTCGGTGGTGTAGTTGAACAATTTTCAGCTTATAGCAAAATTATAGGAATTTCAACAGAAGACCAAGTATCAATATCAATATGTGAGTGTGGTAGGGGATTTAACTTGGTAAATGGGTACACATGCTCAACAAACTTAACATGCCATGAGACATATATGCGATGTGTGGCTGCATCGAGATAATAAAATGCACTTTGGGTAGGTGAGTAGCCTATAAATACACATGGAGTCGAGTTAGACTCAAGTTTGTGACCCACGTAAGGTTTTAGCCATGGATAGCAGAGACACCCAAAGTTTTTCAGTTTTTGATAATTGGGTTCAATACCAAATATGCAAAGAAAAGTTGAGCGAATTGATAAAGAGGGTGTCGGCATGCGATTAATCAAATATACTACTGTAGAGAGAGCCAAGGACCAGTACGTTAGTGGCATGGAGGCATGGTGGAATAGAGAGAGACCCATCTCAACAATATGATGATGGCGTCTTTTGGCATAACCATTATGTTGAGGCGTGTGGGGTAGAGATGTCAAGTGTATAATCCCATGAAGGCTAAGAAAAGTTTTAAGCTTCTCAAATTCACCCCATTGTCAGAGTAAAGTGTGACAATTTTTTGATGGAAGTAGTTTTCAACTAGAGCTTTGAAACGAATGAAAGTGTTTTCTATGTCAGATTTCTTTTTCAAAGGATATAGCTATACATATTTTGAAAAATGATCCACAAAAATTATATAATATTTGTAGCCATCAAACGAATGTAAAGGAGAACTCCAAACATCAGTCAATATAAGATCTAAAGGACCAGTAGAGTTGAGAGTTGATGTAGAAAATGGCAATTTGTGACTTTTATTGCAAAGACATGAATTACAATAAAAATTACTAGGAATGGAAAGATTAAACAAACTGATAATTTGCTTAAAAATAGATGGGGAGGGATGTCCAAGACGATGATGCCAAGCAAGAGTGGGGGTTATTGAGGCAGTGTTGATAGTTGGAAGAGGTGATGATTGACTAGGCTTCCACTCATATATGTTTGATCTACTGAGTCCTTGGAAAATTGGTGTCCACGATTGGGTATCCTTCACAAGAAAATAGTCGGATGAGAAGATGATAGATAGATTGTTACCATGACATAATTGTGAGAGAGATATGATATTGCGTGAGGCGGAGAGGACATGGAGAAGATTTTTTAAATGAAAAGCAGTAGAATTAATGAGTAGAGAAAAAGATCCAGTATTGGCAATTGGAAGACTGGAGTCATCACCGATGATCAACTCTTCACTTCCTCCATATGGTGCATGAAGTGAGAGATTTTCCAAATCATTGGTAACATGATGAGAAGCTCAAGAGTCGAGCAACCATCCAGAAGGCTGCGATAGTGGCTTTGGATGTATAAAGAGGTGGTTGGACATTAGTTCCGTACTTGGAAGACTGAGGGTTGGTGAGGACAACTGACCTGGTGGAACAACATAAGCAAATTGTTGCTGAAATTTCAGGCACTGAGACACGTAGTGGCCACCACTGGCATTTACCATAGTATGGTTTAGATTGCTTGAAGCCTTGAGATCGATGCTGATGCAAGAGATGTGCCTCTCGATTCCCAAGTTTCTCATTGAGTTCATCAAATGAGATAGGTGATTCTCTACTGTGAACACTAATGATGACCGAATCATAATCTGGATCATTTAGTTGATCAAGAATACGTTCCACAATTTCATCATCATCCATAGGTTTGCCAAGTTCCGCCAGTTGATTAGCACATGTCTTGAAATCACACATGAACTCAGTAATGGAGCGAGAAGATAAGTGATTTAGGGAGATACTTACATGGACATGGATGCAGTCGTGAAGAAGAAGACGATGAATAACCTTATTGCCGTGCTAAACGTAAAAAGAGGGAAGGAGGATGGAGTCTTATGCCCAGTACTTAACACCATTAATTAATAATTAACGGGAGTGCGGTGTTCTATTTTAAGAAAATAATGGGCTTAAGTGATCCAAATTAAAAAAGAAGAGGGTTGGAATCGAATGAACAGAAAAATTGTTTAAGGGCCAATTTGATCCCCGATATAAGTTTAGGGGCCTATTTGACCTTTTGCTCTATTTTAATTGATGACCCAGTTAGGCTAAAGAGGATCCATCTCACATAATGAGATCCGTGAGACGGTCTCGCACAAGTCTTTGCCATTATTTTATGGACAATTTGTAATATAAAAAAATAATACTCCCTTCGACCAACGTATTTTTACCCACTTTCCATTTTGGGGCGTCCCATGTATTTTTACCCATTCCATTTTTGACAAAAATACATAATAACTTTTTACATTCCCAACAACTTTAATTACTTTTTTATACTTTATTCATCATTTTCAATAACTTTATTCACTTTTCTTTTTAAATTACTAATTTATCCTTACTTTCTCTTATATTATATATTAAAAAAATAAAATGTCTTAATCTCTGTGCCCGTACAAACGGGTAAAAATACCCGGGAGGGAGGGAGTAACATTTTTAATGAAAACATTGAAAAGTGAATTTTTTTTTATAAAAAGTGGTAACTATTGCTATTTTTTTATGGCTAATTATTCGCGCACCCGAGTGCACCATGTACCCACTTTTAGATTTATAAGTATACACTTATAAATAAAAATATATACATGAACAAAAATGTATAGACTTTGTTAGCATATTCTATTAGTTTTTTTTAATGAAAACTGAATGTAATAAAATTATTCAAATATTATAAAATATAATACTACAATATTGAATAAAAATTTATGCAAATGGATGCATGTGTGCACCCGGGTATATAGATATCAACTCTTTTTCATTATGTGATATTTAAGTTTTTTTCTTTAAAAATATTACAGCATATACTCTCTCTGTCACGCGTTAATGTTTTACATTTTTCATTTTGGGTTGTCCCAAGTTAAGCTTTACATTTTATTTTTTTTGTTAAATTGGGCCCACACAAAATAATTAATTTTTCCATGTAGGTCCCACACACAACACTAATATAACTACCCACTTTATATTAAATATTATTTCTCTCACTTCACTACACATTAAAATATATTACTATCTCTTAATCTTTTTACAAAAAGCAAACGTAAATGTCGCGGGACAGAAGAAGTATAAAAGATGCATGTATATATTGGATGTGAAATATTTATAATTGTATATTTTAAAGATAAATCAATTAATTATCAAATTGTCATGAATGATTATAACTAATGAATATTTTGGTAGTATACTTTTATATATATATATATATATATATATATATATATATATATATATATATATATATATATATATATATATATATATATATATATATAATATAATTTATTGGCAAGCCCTGGACACACACCGTGCCCTCATGGAAACACAAAAATTTAATACTTAGTTTTTGCTATTAATTAATACTTTATTCTTGTGTTTCCTGGGCACGATATGTCCTAGGAAATCAACTCTAATTTATTTATTTAAGGTGAACAGATTAAATTAATTATAACTATAGTTAATGGATTCCATGGATGTCATTCAAGTGAGATATTAGCATTAATTATCATCTAAAACAATATTAATGTTAAAAGGAAAGAAAAAGGTAAAATATTCTTAACAAAATTTAAATGGTATTAAATTGACAATTATATCCTTATTCAGCCTGATCCGAATAAATTTTGTTTATTTTGTTTACTTTCCATCTCTTTTTTTTTTTCTGTTTAATTCTCCCATGCTAAGACACACACGTATCTCTCAATACGTCTTTGCGTGTATAAATCTCTACATCTCTTTTTTCTGTTCATTCTTTCCATGCTGAAGATACGTCACACCTCTTTGTATTCAACACTTCTTTGCTGAAGATACGTCACACCTCTTCAGTCTTTGCGCGTATAAATCTCTCCATATGTTAAGATACGTATCTCTCAACATTTGTTTTGTATTCAATACATGTATAAATTTCTCCATATACTAAGACACATCTCTCAAGACACGTATCTGTCACAAATCTCTGCGTAGTCAAGACACATCTCTCACCACTTTGACACATGTTAATATGCTCAAGACACGTATCTGTTAACATGACGCGCGTGTAAATCTTAATATGCTCAAGACCGTATTTGTTAACATGACGCATTAATATGCTCAAGACACGTATCTCTTAACATCATAAATCTTAATATGCTCAAGTGTGTAGTTAAGACACATCTCTCACCACTTTGAAACATGTTAATATGCTCAAGACACGTATCTGTTAACATGACGCGCGTGTAAATCTTAATATGCTCAAGACCGTATTTGTTAACATGACGCGTTAATATGCTCAAGACACGTATCTCTTAACATCAGTGTAAATCTTAATATGCTCAAGTGTTATGTCTTCGACACGCGTATAAAGCTTAATATGCTCAACACGTATCTATTAACATGTTTTCTTATTATGTTGCTAATCTGATTTGAGATTTGATGTTTCTGTGATTTACCCTCTACTCTTTTGTATAAGCTCATAAAGCAGTTTCCCAAACCCTCACCAGTCACCACCATCCAAAAATTATTCTAAAAGTATTGAAGATATTGTGGATAAGTTCAATTTGGAGGCGCCGTACTGACGTTTTCAGCTTGAAGAAAGTTGTGTTTGGAGTATCAGATTCGGTAAAGGATGAAAGAGGCTGTTCGATTCGAAAATTGGATGACCATATTCATTTCCATGAGATTGATGTGGACCAGATCGAGTGGAGACGTGCTGTGGTGGGATCGCGCATGTGGTAGAGAGAAGATTGTGGATGTGTTGATGAGCCACCAAAAACTATCCATTGTTGATATGGAAGGAATAGGAAAAACCATTGCCCTCTACAATCCTTATTTGCTGCCGCTCAATTGCACCGAGGTTTTGGGTTCCTGCGATGGCTTGCTTTTATTATCAAACGACCACGTCGACAAGTTCTGGTGAATCCGGTCACTCTCCAGTATGACCCAGTATGTAAGAATACCTGATTCTCCACTATCTTTTATATGGATTCAGTTATGATGAAATTAACGATGATTATAAGGTTGTCGTTATGAACAAGATGTTGCTGATACATATATGGATGTGTATTCTATGAAAACGGGTGTCTGGAGAGGGTCGATTATTCTCTCTATGATCATGCCATTGCTGAACTTCCCTCGGGGGCTTTTGTGAATGGAAGTAGTCGACATGAAGAAGGTTATCCTTCTCTAATTGCTGCTTTTCGTTTGGCAGATGAGGTGTTTGTGGAAATTCCTGGTTCAAGTGATGTTGATTCTAAAAAGTTTGTGTTCAATAAACTTTTGGTTTTGATGGATGTCTCTGTACACTGGATACTCTTAACCAATAGTACGTTGACAGAAGCTTGGAGTTGATAGAAGCTTGGAAAATGAAAGAGTATGGTGTTAGAGCTTCTTGGACGAAGCACAGGCATGAAAGAGTATGGTGTTAGAGCTTCTTGGATGAAGCACAGGCTTGATACTGATTATGATTGGGAAATTTTTAAACCTTTATGTTTTATAGATGATCAAATCGTGCCCCTTACTGAAGGGGAGAGCGTAGTTTTCTACGATCCGAAAGAACGAGATGTTAAGAAATCCAAGAGTAATCGGAAAAGAATCAGCGCCTTCCAAGTAGTTACGGCTAATCTTCTTTCTTCATCTAACTGCCCAGTTTCCAGATCGCATGGTCTTCCAGATCGGTTAGTGGCGACGACGACGGTGGTTGGTGGCGACGCTGCCACGGTGCTTGAATAGGATTAGGATTCTGTTCTTCAATTTTCTGTTATTAGAGATGATAATTTTAGTTTTCTTTTTCTGATTTTGAATTTATATTTTCTTTCTAAATTTTTGTATTAATAAATTATTTTTTCTTTTAATTTTTTTTAAAAAATTTTAATTAATGTAATTTTTTTTAATGTGAAATATCATGATATGAGAAATATTTATTGTCTATTTATATTATTTTTAATTTAAATAATACAAGTTAATTTATTGGCTCAATTGGTATCTGCCTAGCTGGATTCTTTTAAATTGAACTGTCACGTTTTCCAGCGAAAATTTAGATTTCACTAGGGGTGGGCGGTATGACATACCGAAGATTTTTGGTCATACCATATACCGTACCAAAATTTTCGGTATATAAAAAATCATACCGTTACCTTACCTAAATTTTCGGTATACCTTAATTCGGTATACCAATATTTCGGTGTAAGAAAATAGTATACCTTCTACTTACCAATATTTCGATATGCCATACCATACCTAAAATATCGGTATATACCATCCTATTAGATAGTTTGTTATGCCGTTATACATCTAAAATTCAATAAATCTAATAAAAACATGTACTAGAAAAGTGAAAGATAGCTATAAAACAAACTCTAATAAATAACAAATTCAAAATTATACGACAATCTACAAACGACCAAATTAAATAAGAGTAAGTCTCATGAAAACTGGGTTTACAGGTAAGCCTTATTACTCTTTAATATATAAAAAATTACTCTTTGAAGAGTAATAATTTTTACACTATAGAGTAATAATTCGTATCTCTAAAAAGTAATTTTTTATGTACTTAAAGTAATCGATACATCGTGATTTAAAAGAATTTGAAGAGTAATTTTTTAATTTAAAAAGTAACAATTTATGTGCTAAAGAGTAATTTTTTATGTACTAAACAGTAATCGAGTTTACATAATTAATATATCTAAACCCGTTTTACACAAGTGTTTGTCATTAAATAAATAGTACCTAAGAAATCTACACAAAAATATATGGAACTTATATTAAAATCAACACTTTTAAATTTTCATATAAGATAGAATACTTAATTAAAAAAGAAGTACTAATATCATGAAATTAGTCAATGAACTTTATCAATAATTTATAATTATGAAGAAATATACCGTAGGATTTTAGATTTAATCTTTAATAAAATAGTGTATATATATAATTTAATTAAACATTATAATACATAAATAATAATTATAATTGTATGTATCATCTAATATGGTAATATCGTATCATATTACTCAAAAATTGAATATTTTACGGTATTTCGGCATATACCAAAATACCGCGGTATTGATCATTTATATACCTTTATCGTACCAAAATTTTCAATACGGTATCATACCTTACCAAAAATTTCGGCATACCTAAAATTTCGGTAAAATCGATATTTTTCGTTATGGTAAGGGCGGTATACTGAAATTTCGGTATTTTTCCCCAGCCCTAGATTTCACCCTTGAGTTGAATCGTTTTTCATACGTAAAACCTGCTTTTGTAAAAGGCAAAAGCTCATGCGGATTCGAGGACATAGTCTGTCTCACCATGTGAATACAACCCTTTCCCTCCATATTCTATTTAAATTTATGTATTGCTAGGGAGTTTAAATTGTAAAGGACACAAAAATTGTAAAGGAGCACAGATCTAAATCCGTGTGCCCGGGCACAAAACACTCACTCTTTGTAAAATTAATCTTTAATATATAAAAATTTACTATTTGAAGAGTTTTTTTTTAAATTCAAGTAAGTAATATTTTATTTTTCTAAAAATTAATTTATAATATAATAAAAAGTAATCGATAAAAAAAGTTTACAATAATTTGAAGTGTATTTTTTTCATTAATTAGAAGAGCATTAATTTATTTTTTTAAAAAGTAATTTTTCATATTTTAAAGAGTAATAGTTGAGAACAAAGTCCACGTGTGAATCGGTTCACACAAGTATTTGCCTTTGTTTTACTCCCTCATTCTTATTTTAAGAGTTACATTTACTGTTTGCACGGAGTTTAATGAGTATAGTTTTTTAATGTATAGTGAATTGAGAAATATAATATTTAATGTACAGTAGGTAGGGGTATTAGTATTGTGTGTGGATCCATGGAGATATAATATATAATTATTTTGTTTGCACTCACTTACTAAAAAAGAAAATATAACTTTTGTAGTGTGACGCCCTAATAAGTAAAATTTAACACTTGTAGTGGGATGAAGGGTATTAAATTTAATAAAAAGAAAGGTTAATTTTTAATATATCTTAAGTATACTATAGCAGAAACTTTTCTTGCTTACGTGTCGTTTTCAAAGCGCTCCAATGTGACGTATAATTTTCTCAATTTTTTGGATTTTTAATACTTTTTTTAATATTTTCCTTATTTACTTTTAATTAACTTTCTTATTTAATATTTTTTTAAATAATGTGTTTCTTATTTTTAATAATGATATAATATTTTTAATATTTGATTTATTTATTTGGGTATCATTAATTAATTATTACTAAATCTTTTAATGCAACAAATTAATTAATATCAAATTAAATCATATAAATATAAAGGGAAAAAAGAATATTTCATATAATATTCTCTCTCACCTACATATAAATAAGATTTTTTGGTTATTCATTCTAAAAATACACACATTCGATTCTCCAAGAGGAATAGGAGTTTTCTTCAAGTTCCTCCAGAGAATTGATTTATGAAAGTATAAAAATTTATTTCAATAGAGCGAATCAAGTAAAAATTCGATCTACCTCTAAAAGATCGATTTAAATATTTTTCAAGATGAAGAGAACTGATTCAAGTATTCTTGAATCGTTTTACCTTTTAAGAATCAATTCTTTAAGCGGAAGAGAATCGATTCATCTATTCTTAAATAGATTCATATCTTAAAAATCGAATTTCAAGAGTAAGAGGATCGATTCAAGTATTCTTGAATCAATTTACTTTTTAAGAATTGATTCTTCAAGAGGAAAAAAAACTTTAATCGATTTACATTAATTTAATAATTTTATTTTAATTAATTATAAAATGTTTGACTTTTTTTCCATAAATAATCAATATATATATATATATATATATATATATATATATATATATATATATATATATATATATATATATATATATGGCTAAATATAGTGTGCACCCGGGTGCACACGAAGCTTCGTGTGCACCCACATACAAATATAAGCAAGAACATATACAATTATGAGTAAAAATGTATACAATTTAATTGTTAATTTTTTTAATAAAAAATTGAGTGTAAAAAAATGTACAATTATTAAAATACATGTATACACTATTGAATAAAAAGTTATACACATATGAATGCTTGTTTTTTTAATGAAAAACTTAGTGTGAAAAAAATATACAAATATTACAAAACACGTATACAAAAGAGAATAACATGTATACAAAATAGAATAAAAAGTTATACAAATATGGGTGCAAGGATACACCCGGGTGCACCTAATATACACTATATATATATATATATATATATATATATATATATAACAAAGTTTTTTTTTGCTAACATGTTATTTACGCATAGTCTTACTGTTTATTTATTTTTCCTATACATTTATTATGACTTATTTACTTTAGTATAATTAATTGTAATTAATAAATAAATCATTCGATATAAATAAATTAATTAGTATAAATCAAATCATGTATAGAAAAAAAAGAATAAATTGAATTTTATATATGTATATATATAAATGATATTTATTCTAGACCAACAGTAAGATTTATATTACTAGAGTTACATACTTTGATCATAATTGTACTTAAATACAATAAAAAAAATGAAACACCAAAAACTATATAAATATATAGCAAAGAGATAAAATTTTTCCTATGTGGTTGCACATTTTTTTAAAAAGATAGGGAGAGTAATAAATAGTTTTTAATTGTATTATATTACAAAGTAACATTAAAAAAAATACAAATCAAGGTTCTTTCAAATAATTAGAAAATATGTATTTATATATTAACTTTTTATATGATTTAGTTATACATTACATTATCAAAAAGTCAAATATTATAATTTGTTGCAAATTCTTTACATGGATGAAAGAAAGTGTTTAGCTATAATAAAAAAACTGTTTAATTAATATTGTTACGTTATATAACACAAATTATTTAATTATAAAAAATAAGAATAATAATTAAATGATCCCGCGTCGTACACATGTTTCATACTAGTATGTATATATATATATATATATATATATACTCCTTCCATCCCGTCCAAAGGGTTATTTTATTTTTTAGCACGTGAATTAAGGAGTTATTATTTAATGTGTAGTGGATAATTATATTAGTGGGAGTATGTGTCCCATATTTTAATTGTATTAAAGGGGATGTGTGAGTCTCATGTGTGTAAAATGGGATGGAGGGAGTATATATATATATATATATATATACATATCACTAAAAATGATTTAAATAGTAGGAAATAAATTTTTGGAATTATATAGTTGAACATATTAAAGGGTGTTAAAATAATTTTATTATATATCTCAATATATTATAGACAAATATCTGTGTAAACCGAGTTTACATACATTGATTGATATGTAAACCTTATTACTCTTTAATATATAAAAAACTATTCTTTAGACACATAAATTATTATTCTTCTAAATTAAAAAATTACTCATTAAATTCTTGTAAATCCTGATTTATCGATTACTTGTTTGTACGTGAAAAATTACATTTTAGAGACATAAATTATTACTCTTTTGTAAAAAAGTTATTACTCTTCAAAGAGTAATATTTTATTTACTAAAGAGTAATTTTAAAAAATAGAGTTTACATGTAAACTCAATTTACATGAGACTCACTTTATATATATTACCTACAAAATATTTAAATATTGTTAATCACAATTTTTTTTATGTTTTTTTTTTATCAAGATCACTCATCCATATTAACCCTTATCTTAACATCTACTCCCTCGGTGCCACCCCTTATCTTAACATTTACTCCTTCCTTTTCACTATAATGTTTACAACATCTACTCCTTTCTTTCCATGTTAATGTTTACGTTTGCTTTATGCTCGTAGATTAAGAGATATAATATTTTAATAGTGAGGTGATAGAAATAATATTTAATGTAAAGTAGTTAATTGTATTAGTGTTGTGTGTGAGCTTATATAAAATAATTAATTGCTTTGTGTGGGCCTATCTTAAAAAAAATTGTAATCCTTAATTTGGGACAAACTAGAAATATAAACTCTTTAAGTATATATATTATGTACTAAAATAATAATCTTTATCTTATTTTACTTATTAAATATGCGGTACTTCTTATCTCAACATTCATATTAATTACCTAAATATTAATCCTTTTTCACATCTTATTTGTCGAATAGATTTGAAAGTTTACTCTTACATTTTATTATTGTACAATACATAATATTAATATTACTCCAAATAACTAATGCCGAATTTAACTTATTGGCGCATACCACGGTGGGGTCTTCAACTGTGGTCAAGTCGTAACAAGATTGCCCTTAGAGAACGTAAAGGTAAACAATGAATTTTGTTATCTCGGCTACCAAAGCAACATATAAGGTTGGATTATGAATGCTACACCACGGCAATAAGGCTTATCAAAACTAGCCTTAAAATAATAATAATAATAATAATAATAATAATAATAATAATAATAATAATAATAATAATAATAATAATAATAATAATAATAATAATAATAATAAGATGGTAGTCTGGAGGAGGGAGGAGATGACACATGGCTGGCTAATGAATTGCATGTATTGCCCAGCCTCCCGTTTGCATGGTATTTCTAACCTCTTAGTTCTAATTTCTATTTTATTTAAGTTTTGATAGTTTGATTTTTTTTTAAGTTGTGTTTGAATGATGCCATTTCAAAATTTTGAAAATAAGTGAATTTTAAATTTTATGGATTTTAAATTAATTTATTTGAATTCTATTATAACTATTTCAACAATTATTTTTAAAATAGAATTTTATATATGATAAATAAAAATAATAAAATTTTATTATATTAAATATTAAAATTTAAAATTTTATTAAATATAATTTTTTTGGGAGGGAACTCTACCCCTATACAGCCCCATCCACTCCATTTTTTTTTTATAAAACTTTAGATTTTAATATTTAAATAATAAAAATATTATCACCCAACGGGATTTTGGAGGGTGGGTGGGGGTTGGGTAGGGGGTAAACTTGATGGTAGAGTTTAAAATGGAAAGTACGAATGTATTATTGGAACTGACCAAAATGGAAAGTGCGAATGTATTCTTGGGACGGAGATAATACTATATATATATATATATTAAATTAATTTATTATTAATATATCAATTACACAACAATAAAGGATTTCAAATGAAACGGATAGAATAAGAATTTGAAAATGCAAAAAAAAACACTACAAAAAAAATCAAAATCAAATCCATGATTTCAAGTTGCAAAGTGATTTTTCAATTCTAAGTACTACACTAATCCTCTTAATTTTAAGAGTTGATCTCTTGTGTCCCAAATGATACCAATTTAACACAAATAAAAAATTTACCACCTCAAGGATAAGATAACAACATCTTAAGGATAAGAATTGAAAAATCAAGTTTACATCTCAAAAAAATTCACCAAAGAGAATGTAAATTGAAAAAAAGAATTCATTAAGAATACCTTTGATGAATGATAATAATTTTAATCTCCTGGGTTTGAATGTAGGACATGAAAATTTATACTTGGAACAATCCTCCAAGAATAAGAATAGACCCTTGAGAATTAACAACTAATAATGAAATTTGACCAAACTTAGTGATATAGATAATCTATCTTGACCAAACTTAATGCAAAAACCTTTTACTGCAACGTAATGATAGAAGATAATGGATTGTTCTATGATAATGTTTTGGCCCACTATGGCTTCCCGAACAAATAGCCCGATGTTGTTGGGCTCGTCTGCATGGCCATCTGCATCAGTCGGCTTGAGAATATGGGGTCCCTGGGAAAATCATAAAATGGGTGCCCTGAAACATCATGTTTTCAATCATTAAGACCTTGTTTGCTAAGAAAAATAAGTTAGCAACAAAAATATGTTCGTACCAAAAATGTCTAGAAAGTTAATTTCTAAAAAAATTGAAATTATTTTCTCTTATAAAACATTTCTCCACCAATATGTCAAGAGAAAATTACAAAATTAGTCACACCCGTCACAGTCCCGTTTGGGTTTGGTCTCAATAGTCTTGACTTCAGTCCCAAATATTTTTTTTCAGCAATAATAGTCCCACCGTTAAGTTTTCCATTATTCCCGTTAGCAATTTCGGTCCCACTGGACTAATCCTTAAATACTAGGACCATCTTGCAATTTTGGTCCCAAAGTACCTGTACAATCCATTTTTCCATTCTTTATGCAAAAGTTTCTTTGTTATCCTGATTAACAATAGAGAATGATCAATGAAGACAACTCAAACAATAAAAAAAAAGGAAGCTTTTTAAAACTATTATAAAGAAAAGAATTGCTTTTCAAACCTCATAAATTCTAAATATCTTTGATATGAATCATATGATCATGTCCTAAGCTCATGATATATGGTCATTTTACGCTTGTGATAACTTAAGTGCAGGATTCACAAATATTCTTGGTGCAACCAAGCATGGTATCACTTCGAGCTATAGCAAACGCATTCCAAATGGAATCAGTTACACAGAAAGCTTATATCTAGATTAAAACAAATAAAAAATGTTAATTCCAAGCTAAAAGACACCAGGTAATATCTAGATTAAGTCGCTGAACAGAGTCTTATAAGTTATGAGGCTCTAAAAATCTTTGGACCACATATATATCCCTTGATTGAATACTTACATCATCAAATGCTTGAAGATTCAACCAAACATTTGTTCCGCTCATAAGCGATACTTGGAAGTATCTCCACCAAAAATAACAAAAACTAACTTTCCACAAATCATTGTGTTTCGACAAAGCACATATTTTGTTCTCAGAGAAGGACTTGAAACCAAACTATGCCGCCCAGAGGCTTGGAAAATGCAAACAAGCATGTTGGACTACAGTACGAAGAAGATTAGAGTGTGAAAATCCAACATGTACATGATTAGAGAATAAGACATTATACATATCATGCATTCATATAAGGATCCTGTATTTAGGCCTATGCATCAATTTGAAGACAAGCATAGTAAAGTGAGACCTTAAAAAGATCATTCATAAACAATATTAATGATTTCCAGTTTAATCAGGCCTAAAATATCAAAGACATAAAAAAAAATATCGCTTTGTGTACCTTGAACAAAGTACCTTTGAATCTTGCTGAAATACAAAACTAGTTTGTTCCATTCCAATAATCTGGAGGGAAAAAAGAAGATAGAAATATATTGTGAGCAAGAATCATGAGCAAAACATAACGAGGACGAGGACGGAATAAAATAATCTCACCAAGTTAGTATCAGTGAATACTATTGTGCCCGAGTCAGATGCGCCCAAATCTATTGCCTATAAGGTAGTCAGTATGAGCATAAGGTGGCAAAAACTAACCATCAATTCTAGCAAAATCACGTAGGCCAAGTCCTTGAAATCGAATATTTTTATTACATCTTCTGGAAACTGAGGTGGAGTATGGTAAGTAACCTGCAAAGTTTGCAAGGTCACTGAGACAAGTTTTCATACATAAGAAAAAAATTAAATTTCAAATTAAGCATCTAAAATAACATTTAAATGCCCACTCCCTCAAAAGCCATACTTGTCAGTCATTCTTTCCAACCCAATAACAAATCAGCACAGTTCCACATATGATAAGAAGAAGATTGAATGACTGGATATCATCTTCAACCAAGAAAAATTTTCATATATACCTCTGTCGATGGCGATCAAATTCATAACCTACATCAAGGACAATAATTGTAAATTCTCTACCTCCTTCGAGGAAGGAGGTGGAGCTGGAGCTGCGAGCTTCTGCAATATATCTCGAGGAAGCTGGCCTCCATTGGCGCGTTTGAAAACAGGGGTTTTAGACGATTTCGAGGAACCACGAAATATATCAGTCCAAGAGTTGAAGAAATGCAAGAAAGAGTGCGTAGCCATCGACGACGTCATGGTTGGTGGCGCAGCTGATGAACACGCTATCCACGAGCTCCGTAACCTGCACCTCCTGCAAGGGTTTCGAAGTTCCAGCTAAATTGCAAGCTCTGTTTAATCGAAATTGGGGAACACAAGGTCACCAGGGACGCGCTTCGATTCCAAGAGGTCGGAAACGGAGATGGATGATAAGAGAACTCGCAAATTGCAAGACGGGCCTGCGTGATAGGAGGAAAGCGATTTGGGAAGGGGATTAGGGTAGAAACGATTTGGGAAAAAAATTAGGGCTTGAGTGTTTGGGGGAATTAGTTCTAAATTTGGGAGAGAACTCCCGATTCTCATAATTTAACGGCCACGTGACTTGCACGTGATGGGCCTCTGTTACATTTAGACTGCTGTAGGTGGAAATTGCAAAAATAAAATTATATTGGACCATTATTACATAAAAAAATATTTGGGACTGAAGTCAAAACTATTGAGACCAAACCCAAATGAAACTGTGACTGGTGGGACTGATATTACAATTTTCTCAATATGTCAATATCAAACTCTTGGATCATATCAGTAAAAAAAAAAAACTCTTGTATTATATATGTATTTACAAATAATTTTTTTTTCTAAAATATTTTCATGTTTCTCACTTTCATTTTCAATTCCTTCATCATTTTTTTAATTATTTTATAAATCGCCCTCATTCAAGTAATTTTCATTTTCAACTACATCATTTTCATTCTCATAGAACAATAGAAGTCTCTCTCATCTCTTTCACCATTTTCTTTATTGTTTGTTGCAAATTCAAATAAATCATATTCAATTCACATCTCTCAAAATATAACATATATGATAAATGGTCCATGCTTAACTATTAGAAAATTTTAGAATATTAATTAATTTTTTTTTAAAAAAAATCACTCCTAGATACACACTTTTACCCTAAATTATTAAGAGATACAATGAATTCAAAAAATTACTCTCACATACAAAATATTAAAGTAAAATACCATATATAACCTTAATTCATTATAATCCCATACACTTTTAAATCACAAACCCTAAACCCCTCACCCACCCACCATCGTCGGACGGCCGTCGGATCGCTGCCGGACCGCCGGACCACCGCCGAACCAAAAACAAAATTGTGCAAAACAAAATTATGCAATACAAATTGTGCAAACACATAGGGGTATTTATGGTATCACATTCTATAATTGTGTAGTTATGAGTATTAATTTTTTAAGTCATGTAATTTATAGCAATTATACATTATTTTATGTATTCCATAGTAGATGACTTTTTTTTTTACAAATAATTAACTTTGTCTATTAATTATATTACAAATACTAGAGTTTCTAAAATATTAGGTAACTAAAAGAGAAGAAATGAGTAGAATTCATAATTAGATAGATGTAAGTAGAGTCGGTGGATCAAATCAATCTAGAAAAAACAAAGGCTATTCCCGCCGTCCCACTAATATAATAAATCACTCTCTCCTCCATATTATGATCTAAACCATTAACCATTTTATTTTATTCAAATCATCAAATTATTCCTCACACCATCTACTCCAATTTTACTATTTAAATACCAACAATATAAAAACAAAAAGTCCTAAATTTACTATTTAAATACCAACAATATAAAAATAAAAAGGGGAAGAAAAAAAAGGGCAAAACTTGCGTGCCTCAGGGACACACCGTGTCTCTATGAGAACACAAGAATTTAATACTTCATCTGTTCACTTGTAAGGTATCCATTTCACTATTCCTGGCGTCTGCTTCAAAGATATCAATTTTCTCTATTTAGTAAGTAATGATGGAATATTGTAATCTCATCCTTTCTTTCTTAATTGGTTCTTTATTAAATAATGACGAAATCTCTTTCTTTCTTAATTCTTTTTAAATCATAGAACATGCAAGGTAGAGATATTTCCAAAAACTTGTCCGATTCTTGCTTCCCACTTTCCACCATGATGGTGTCTGTATATTATTTACAAACATCTTGTTATGTTCTGATTATAAAATTGGTTTTTTTTTATGAGATTACTGATTAGATTTAGAAGTATTACACACCTTGCAACTCTCTCTACTTTGAGACACCTCTTGAAAAGCCACTACTTTTCCTACATGGCCATGAAACAGTCTCATTATTACATCCACATGAATAGTTGATGATTCACACACTTCAGGATGATTCACACACTTCAATATACCTTCTCAGTGAAGCAAGATACTCTTCTTTGGTCATAGTTTACATTTTTTTTTTTTTTTTTGGAAAGGAATAATATTTTATTATAGGGCATGAGCATTACCCTTTTCAACAGTACAATAAAACTTTCAATTACAACAACCACATAGTAAAATAAAACTTAGACATCCACATGATCTAAGAGTAGGACATACAAGTGATGACAAACTAAAAATTCTCTAAACATTTGCAGGGATTAGTTATCCAATCTTCATAATCACTGTCTCTTTTAATCCCTTTTCTTCTCCAAACCCACCAAAGCCACACATGAGATTTGATCTCCTCCATCATTTTCTTTTCACTCCATTCCCCCTCCTCAAAGATAACATTATTTCTATTTTTCCATAAAGACCAAATTGTACATAGCCAAATGTCTATAGCTAGCTTCCGTCTCTCCTTAGATTGGAATAAGTCCCCGAAAAGAAGAAGCGTACCTGGAGCGTTGTTTGGGATTGGAGACTGTATTCCCATCCAGTTCAAGCACTCTCCCCATATTCTTTGTGACATTGGACATTCGCAGAATCTATGCTCCACTGTTTCTTCATTTCCTTTACATATAGAGCATGTAGTCGTGCTTGAAGGTGGTAAGCTTTTTCTTTTTTTTTCAACTCCACCGCTGTTGATATTTTTCCTTGCACTACTCTCCATGCTAGCACTTTCATTTTTGCATCTGCTTTGCTCTTCCATATTCTCTTGTACAATTCCTGTTGTTGCTCCTCAGCTAGTGCTTTCCTTTCTTCCAAGCATGCATAAGCACTTTTCACGTCATATGTTCTTTTCTTGCTTGCTTCCCATCTCCAGTGGTCATTCCCTTCTTGTATATTGTACCTGCATAATGATTCTATTAATTCATTAAATAAGTTAGACTCCCATTCCCTCAACTCTCTTCTCCAATCACACTTCCATTTCCATTCTCCCCCTTCCCATACCCCCATATCACTTACTTTGTAATCTTTATATTGGTCATAGTTTACATAATTTCGATTTCTGCATCGTAATCCGATATCTGGAGATGTTATCAGAATAAATATCTAATGAGACTTGTAATGCATGAGGGAAAAAAAGTGTTTTGAAGGAGAAAACTATTGAGAATCATACATGGAAACTAGTGTAAGTTTATGTTCCCTAATACTTGAGTGCAGCTAAAAATTATATCCTCTTGCTGCTGCTTCCTCATCATCATAAGCTCCTACAGATTATTAGTTTTCTTGTCAGCCATGAAAGAAAGAAAAAAACCTTAATTAAAACAAACAGTAGGAGCTGTTGGGTTTTTATGATGAAAAGATGAACTAGATATTTTGGAGAAATTTAGAATCTCTCTATTGATATTCAAGTTCACTCTCATACATCAAATGAAAATACATGGCCCTATTTATAGGATATATTCTTGATGATTAAAGAGACACCTTGACTAGAAGTAAATGAAAATACATGAACCTTAGTAAATGAGAGAATTGACCACCATGAAGATTGAATATCACTTTTGGATACAACTTATCCATTTCATCACCCCTTCTTAATTTGTAATCCGAAAGTGATCTCGAAAGTTTGCAAGCGACTCAAAACTTACTGCTTTGGTAAAGCTGTCTGCAAGCAGCTCCTTAGTTCCAACAAACATCAACTGAATTTCTTGTTTGCCAACAAGCTCTCTAATGTAGTGATGATGAATTTCAATATGTTTCGACCTTGCATGAAAAATTGGATTCTTCGTCATTGCAATGGCCGACATGTTATCATAGAAAATTGTAGTTTCACTCTTGGGCTTCATGAGAACATCAGCAAGTATCTTTCTCAACCATACGGCTTCACATGCGGCTTCATTCGCTGAAATGTACTCCGCTTCGGCAGATGAAAGGGAGACAGCTTGCTGCTTCTTTGAGGACCAAGAAATTATGTTTGTTCCCAAAGAAAATACATGTCCAGATGTGCTTTTACGATCATCAAGTGATCCAGCCCAATCGCTATAGGTGTAATCGACAAGCTCACTTCTTTCCTTCTTGATATACTTGATCCCGAACTTCCTTGTTCCTTGCAAGTAGCGCAAGATTCTTTTTGCAGCTGAAAAATATGACTTGCTTGGATTGTGCATGAACCTCGAAACCATACTCACGGTATAAACAATGTCAGGTCTTGTATAGGTCAAATAAATCAATTACCAACCATGCTTCTGTATATATTAGCATCAACTTTCTCTTCACCATCATTCAAGCTCAATTTCTCACTTGCTGCCACTATGTGTTCAAACTTCGCCGGCAAACAATGTACAACTTTTTCAATGATCTTCTTATCTTCTAGTTTGTCACCGTAGCCTCTAACTTGATTGACGACAATAGAGACTCGAGACGAAAATTCGTGTATGCCTTCATTTTCTTTCATCATTAAGTTGTCAAAATCTCGCCATGAGTTTTGTAGCTTGATAGAGATGACTTTCTCATAGCCTCCGAACTGATTTTTCAGAGTCTCCCAGGCTTCTTTTGATGATTTTGCACTTGTAATGGGCGGAAGGATTAATCGACTCACCCCTTGATGCAAAAAGGACAAAGCTTTTGCATCTTTCATCTTGTTCTCCTTGTACTCTCTCTTCAATGCTGCTGTCAAGATTGCCTCCTCTCCAGCAGTGAGAATTTTGAATCCATCATTAATAATATACCATAATTCATGAGATATGAATAACGTCTTCATCAATACGCTCCATAGCTCATAATCTTGTCCCACAAAAATCGGAACACCTTGTTGAGAGTATGTGAATGCGAGATTGCTGCTGCTCGCCATGCTCCAATATTTGAAGGAAGAACAGACTTAAAGTTGGCTCTTGATACCAAAAATATGTTGGGTTTTTATGATGAAAAGATGAACTAGATATTTTGGAGGAATTTAGAATCTCTCTATTGATATTCAAGTTCACTTTCATACATCATATAATGTCTTGTCTCAACTTTTAAAAGCCCAAAATAATTTATTTATCTTTGGCCCAAACCTTATAATATATCAGCCCCAACCTAGAATTTGCTTTTAGAGCCCAAAATCTATATATTTATTTTTGGCCCAAAGTCTAACTCACTTAAATGGCTTAATCTATTAATAAGCCCAGCCCATCAATAGCCCCAACAATATATGTCAAAAATAGAATAAAAAGGAGAAAGGAAGATAAGAAATAAGAAAGGGCTTCTAGAACATCCAAGAGGGGGAAAGAAGAGAAAGGAAGAGGAGAAACCCTTGTGATCAAATTCTCCCATACAACTCTCATTTTAGTTAGTGTATAGTGTGTTAAGGTAAGTAATATGTCAATTAAGCTTCCTTTCTCCATGATTTTGTGATTTTGTTGGGTTTCTTCCTAGTAAAGGGAAATTCATATGCTTCTATTCGACCTACTTTCGACATAGCTATTGTTCTTAGAAAGTTTCAAACTTAATTTCTATACATAGTTGGATTCGTTAGCTTTCCGTAGCCACTTGAAACACCTCAATCCGATTTTTCTACAATTAGTTATGAATTTTTTCGTAAACTGCCTCTAGGTGATTCGCAGCCACTGTCCGAACTGATTTTGGCATATCTATTGCCCTCAGAAATTTGCAAACTCAATTTTTGTATGTAGCTGAGTTTGTTAGATTTCCGTAGCCACTTGAAACACCTCAATTCGAGTTATATACAATTAGTTATGATTTTTTCGTGAACTACCGCAGGCTGGAAAATTTCAGAATTTGTTATGTCAAATTCAAATTTATTTCCTATCGTTTCGTTTGAAAAATGATATGAACCGGGTTATGTGTGTTAGCAATTGGATCGTGCGGTTCAACGTGATCCGTTAGGATTAACAGGCAAATAAATCAGCGGAAGCAAAAATAATGTTTACCATACTTCTGGGTTGATGTAGAGGATGAACCGTTGCAGAGAACCACCTCTCAATCTTCTGCTGTATGTCCCAAGTCGAATCCTGCTGTTGTGTGGGCAACAATCCGCAGGATTCTCTCAATCTGCTCCTGTTCTTTTCTAACTGTCAAATGAGGCACTGACTTAGGGTTAACAGGAGCTGAGATGACATATATAGTTGGGCTACAGCAGGGACCAGGAGGAGAAATTGGGCTGGGCCTCAATTGAATTTAATTAACCAAGCTTAGCCCAAAGCTTTTAATTAAATCCAATAATAATAATATAGTCCACTAAAATATTTTTACTGCACTACCCGTCCAATCCCAAAATTATGTTCTGGGCTCCTTCTTATTATAAGCCCGACAGTCTCCCCATGTTTAAGATATACAATGCCCATTAATTAATTAAGTTACTGACAACTCAAATTAATTAATATCTCATCCGAGAGTAGTACCACTCAACCTTATTATCATGTCGAAAATTAATCCACTTGTAAGATAGATGATAAACCTTATGAGCTCCTCAAGGGGACATCATCAACCTATGTCGGACATGGATTCCTTCTACAATCAACAGCACACCATAAAGACAGCATTACTTCCCAACTCACCGAGTATATTGATTTAATACTTTTAAATCTCACCCATTGATGAATCAAAGAAATACATACTGCCCTACGTGTCGAGATTATTGTATAGGGATTAAGAGCACGAACTTCCATAATAACAGAGATCAAGTTCTACTATATAGTCAGTATAAGAAGAACGATCTCAAGCGGTCCTGCTCAATACACACAAGTGCACTAATGTGATTCTATAGCCAAGACAAGCTCATACCAAACCACACTACAACCATACCGATAGAGAGTCCCCGTCTATCTCAGTTGTGAGCATCTGTTTATACTTTATAAGGAAACCGATAATATGATCTTCTGCGTGTTGTCGCACAACATATTATCTACAGTATAAAATAAATGGACTATTGTATCATGCATATAAAATAAATTATAAGATGCAATCATTTGATCAATGATTCTCATTTCAAATATTGTTATGACATTGTTCATACTAAAGCTAGACTTTTAGTATACAATCCAACAATCTCCCACTTATACTAAAAGACTATGCTGTCATGTCTTCTGCCATACATCTGATTCCTACTCCCACTACACGATCATTAAAAGCTCTCGCCTTAAGGTCCTTGTAAATGGTTTACTAGGTCATCATCCGATGCAATCTAGGCGACAACAACCTTCCCCTCATCATATGATTTCTCGTAACAGGTGGTACTCGCGCTCCATGTGTTTAATTGCCTTATGGACTTGTGATTTCTTCAAGTTTGCAACTGCACCAATATCATCAATGTAAATTGTGATTACCTTGGGCAAACTTAGAAACACTTCAAAGTCCATCATGAAGTCTCTAGAGTCATATAGATACTTTGGATGCCTCATAGGCTCCAATTCATCATCTTTCCATGATGGAGTCCGGAGTCTGAAATATATTTCTATATAACACTCCTCCACATTATGACTCTACTTTCTAAAATTAAACACATAACCTTTGAGGAGAATTTACTACCGTCCAATCTGACTAAAAAATCTGAATCTACGTAATCCACAAGAAGCAGTGAATCTGTCCAGTAAGTCCACATATAATTTCCAGTCCTTCTCAGGCACTTTATAAATGTCTTACCACAGTTCATCATTCTTGTTCCGGGTTACGTTGATACCCACTTTTCATGCATTCAGCAAAACAGATATCCAACATCGTTCATAGCATTCCTTAGATTAAGCTTCCTTATTCGCCGAAGCATAAGGAATTGCTTTCATCCTCTTTATCTTCTTCTTGTGTCTCAAAGACACATTCACTTAGATAAATTTACATGCTAAACGAGTATGGACTGTATCATTTTACGAAACTTGAGATAAACATAATATCCTTTCTTGTGATCCGTATTACCGTGATCAAAATGATATATTTTGCCTTCCTTAAGTCCTTCATCTCTACCGCTTTATTAACCGTACCCATACGCCCGATAATACTCTTTCATTGTCTCCAATGAGCAAGATACTATCTACGTATAGTATAAGAAACACCACCACATTTTCGTCACTCTTTACAACACACAAGACTCATCCGCTCATTGATTTAAATCCATGCCACTGGATTACCTAATCAAAACAGATGCTTCACGATTTCAAAGCTTGCTTTAGTCCATCGCTGGACACTTTTAAGCTTACTATCAAAATGCTATTAGTACTTTGCAATGAATCACTCTGGTTGCTTCACATAGATGTTTTCTTCAAGTCTTCCAATCAGGAAAGCTGTCTTGACATCTATTTGTTGTTCCTCATAATTCAATATGAGCAGCAATGAACAAAAGAATCCGGATCAACTTAAGCATAGCTACCAGCGAATATGTTTCCTCATATTTGAACCATTTCTTTCTGAGTACACCTTTTCGCAACAAGTTTTGCTTCCAAGGTTTTCACCTTTCCATATGATCCTCTTTTATTTCCTATGACCACTTCCAATGGCTTTTACACTATTTAGTGGTCTAATAAGCTCCCAGACTTAATATAGAATCCGTAGATTCTATTTCAACATTCAATGCAACTTACTAAGATTCCGCATTCTCATCTTGTAGTGCTACGTCGTATCCGTGGGACAATACCATGTTTACTAGGGACCAAGTTTTACGACTCTCCCAAAACATATATCTTACGGGTTGTCAAACAACCCTCCCACTACGACCAGGCACTACATGTAATTGTGTATCAGTCGTGACACGCGTTGCAGTTTACCTTGTGGTATATCCTCTTGTACACTTGGAACTTATACTTAGTGTTTTCCTCTCACTTCCTTTAGAACAACTTATACATGGGTTTGTGATTTATTAAATAGTCCTTTTCCAAAAATCTAGTTATTGAGTTAACAATTATCCTTCGATCTTTTGGACTAAATAAATCACCCTCCATTTTTCTAGGATATCCCATATACAGACAAACGTTTCACGAATTACTGTATCTAGGGCATATCCATAAAATGAATTTAATTATTCCAAATAATTCATCATCTATCTAATCATTACTATAAGAGCCTTATTCCTTCTATCCACCACACCATTCAGTTTGGGGCATACCCGGTGTAGTCAACTTGAGATTTAATCTCAACTTCTGATCAATAGCTCCTAACTATCCCAAGAGGTATTCGCCATCATGATTGAATCGTAATGATTTAATATATTTTCCATGACGCTTCACTGTACCAGCCTTACAATTCTTGAATTAATCAAAGAACTTAGACATGCAGTGCATCATATAAATATATTGGTTTCCAGAATAATCTTCGAATATTCATAACCACCTCTCGCCTGGATAATATTAGGTTCGCTTGAATCAGAATGAACTAATTCCAACATATATATCTTTGGCTCTACAACCCACAACCTTGAAAAGGCAGTTAATCATTTTTACTTCCAAGCAAGACTCGCAAGTCCGATAGTTTCCACTTCAGATAAACCTTACGGTCTATTGGCTATCAACTTTTGAATTCTACTCAAGTAAAATGAATTAGTCATAGACGCCAAATGTATGTTTAGTTCATTTCCGAAGGTTTCTTTCTCTTACTAATATTAGAAGATGCATTATTTAATTACTATTTATTGCATCTGTGGGATGTACATGATTCAAGAGTATACTTTTTATCCACCAATGTACTTTAACGGATTATAGCCTCATTCCTCATTACTATGACCATGTCATTTAAATGAAATGAAGTATCCATCCGTTAATGCATAGAAACCGAAATTAAATTTTTTCTATGAAACGTACGTAAAGACAATTTCTCATAATCAATCGTTTATTCTTATCATGAGATAAATAAACAACTCCCACTGCAATAGCCACTATCTTTGTAGTTTTACCCATGTTATTAACAATCTTATCCTTACTCAGTGATAAACATTTAGTGATTCCAGTATCTACATACTTCGTGTCAGTAGATGCCATCACTAATCATGTTTAAACCATTAGTAAATAAGATATTAAACTTGTTCACATCATGATGAAAAATGGCTTTCTTTTGTCACATGTTCTGTTAGAAGTTTCCCACCATATAAAACCTCTCGTATTTCAGGTAGAACTTGCTCAAAACATCCAGGCAAATTGTGAAGAATAAATTGATTTAGGTTTCCCTTTCAATTTCTATTCCAAGCTTTTCCAATACATTTATCAATTCAACCATGATCTTCTGCCTTTTAATTTACTCTAGTATCCGAAGAGTTACATGAGACCATCATATTTCTATGAACCTCTCATCTCTTCACTAGAGACTATAATAGGCATCATGAGACGTCCTTTGTGAGAATACACATGTATTTTCTTAAGCAGTAATTTTCAAAATCAAGATTCTTTTCTAATCATCTAATTTGGACAAGTAAATATAATGTCTTTTAGTTAACAATTAGTGAAATAAAACCATTCGAAATTCAGAGAATCACAAATAAATTTACCGATCAAATCTTCGAATTTTATTCTTTTATATTGATTCCCTCAAAACAATATAAAATAAAATTCACCGACATCTCAAGCACCGTGAGTCTGCAAGCTACGATAGTGTGGACGTTTACAAACCCGAACATTTACAAGAGAAGATTTTACCCATTAATTTCATTTGTCAACCTAACTTTATGACAAAATAATTAATAGTCAGTTCCTCTTTAGCCATGCAAATAAAAGCAGTGACTCCGATGGGGAGGATACTTATTATTTACATCTAAGTGTACACCATTATTTGACCCCAAGTCCGCGGCCCAAGCTTATGTGCCTTACAGATAGAGAAGTACACACGCGCTCGGATAACTTCCTACAGTCATCAATTACAAGTTTGTACCAGTGAACCGCATATAAACTCATCCGATAGGGAGGAAGGTCTAAGCCAACGCGCAAGTTCATATGCATCACATTACAAACGTAATTAATTAATGAAGTCTATTCCAGCAATCCATGAATAAACTCCTCCGATGGGGAGGAAGGCTCTAATGCGACGCGCAAGTCTATTCACATTGCTAACAAACCAATAATGGAGGCCGCGGGAATTAATTACCAATTCCTTCTCCCACTTAGTTATTTAATTACCGAGGGTTTTTAACATGCATATAATATTCAGATAAAATAAACATTCTAGCACGTTTCTATTAACAACAATTTAAATGAATAAATCACATAGAACATGCCTTACACATATACAACAATAATTGACAATTAAATCAATTAATCAGTTATATAACATTAATTAATTGCATAAATAGTGGATTAATTAATTTGGGCCCTAGAGCAACAAATAAGCACAAAATGAGCAGCAGACTAAATAATTAATCAAGCCCATTTTCCATGACCCATATACTCAGCCCAAAATTAAATTAAATCCACCAAGCCCACTAGCACAAAATTAGCCCATTAATAAATAACTAATTTATCATACTTGGCCCATTTAACCACAATTAATTAAATCTTGCAATAAAATGGCCCAGCAGCCCAAAACCATTTTAATTAAATTTGGGCCCAACAACCCAAAACCAAATTAAAAATTGAGCAGCCTCAAGTGCAAGCCCAAGCAGTAGATAAGTCCAGCAATAAAATTGTGCAGCCCATCATCCATAAAATAGGCCCAACAGCCCAAGACCCATCCTACTGCCCTATTGCTACAGCAGTAACAGATCTGCCCAGCCGCAAACACGGTGATATCAAGTGACGCTACCGCCGCCGCCCAGAACTAGCAGACCCTTGCTTCCAGCAGCCACCGTTGACAGCCAATCGGAGCCGCACCGACAGCCGTCAGTGATTCGAGCTCGACAGCCGTGCCCGCCTGCTGCGCTATCGTCGACCAACAGTCGCGCATGCAGACTTTCCGGATCGGCAAAATGCATCACACCGGCGAGACGCGATGGAGTCCAACGCCGCCGTGCGGCCGCGCACAATGCACACCCCAAACATCGTCACAGAGGATCGCCAAACCGCCACCCACTGGATCCGACCGATGCCACCGGCCATCGAAGGTCAGTGCCGGTCAGTCCCGCGTCAACTCCAGCGCTGCCCAGTCACCTGCCATCGCTGACCTTGCCGCCGCCAGCTATGCAACAGAGATCCAGTAGCCATGACGCCGAGCGCCGCCTGCCACCACTCCGTCAGTCGCACGATTCTTCGTGCCAACAACCACCAGCAGCGCCACCGGATCTTCGTCGATCTGCCCCGATCCGCCTGGATCTGCCTCGAATCATCCAGCCATCGCCAGTCAGTTATCACCCATCAGACGCTGCCATCGATCTGTCCAGGGTTGACTGGTCTTTCTCCACTCGCCGCCGGCCAGAGCCCATCGTTCAGCCCAGACTCACCTGGAAACTGCCTTAGCCCAATCGGAGTTTGGACATCGAACAGAGACTGCCCTTCAGCGCCTCCGTCGTCCATCGGGTCTCGATCGTCGCCTGGAGGCTCCACGCCACCCACCAGCCTACTTCGACCAGAACCAACAACCCCTTCTTTTGATTCGCACAGATCCATTTTTCTTCTGGGTCGATTGGGAATCGGGTCCATCGTGTACAATCATTGACAATGACACGAAAGTCTTTTTCTTTCACGTTGATCCCGTCACACATAGTGAATCCGTGTGTGAAGTTTACAGGCATTAAAGTGTACAGCCAATAATGAATGCAGCATGAATACAGAGGATTTTCTTAAATAATAAAAAATTATTCAAACCCTAAAACATGCTTTCAAAATCATGCGATTAATCCCAGATTAAAACATATAATCAAATAATCACAAAAACCCCAACCTTACGGTTCACGTTTCACCACAAAACCAACGCTCTGATACCAATTATTGACAATTGGATCGTGCGGTTCAACGTGATCCATTAGGATTAACAGGCAAACAAATCAGCGGAAGCAAAAATAATGTTTACCGTACTTCTGGGTTGATGTAGAGGATGAACCGTTGCAGAGAACTACCTCTCAATCTTTTGTTGTATGTCCCAAGTCGAATCCTGCTGTTGTGTGGGCAACAATCCGCAGGATTCTCTCAATCTGCTCCTGTTCTTTTCTAACTGTCAAATGAGGCACTGACTTAGGGTTAACAGGAGCTGAGATGACTTATATAGTTGGGCTACAGCAGGGACCAGGAGGAGAAATTGGGCTGGGCCTCAATTGAATTTAATTAACCAAGCTTTGCCCAAAGCTTTTAATTAAATCCAATAATAATAATATAATCCACTAAAATATTATTATTGCACTACCCGTCCAATCCCAAAATTATGTTCTGGGCTCCTTCTTATATAAGCCCGACAGTCTCCCCATGTTTAAGATATACAATGCCCATTAATTAATTAAGTTACTGACAACTCAAATTAATTAATATCTCATCCAAGAGTAGTACCACTCAACCTTATTATCATGCCGGAAATTAATCCACTTACAAGATTTACATGATAAACCTCATGAGCTCCTCAAGGGGACATCATCAACCTATGTCGGACATGGATTCTTTCTACAATCAACAGCACACCATAGAGACAACACTACTTCCCAACTCACCGAGTATATTGATTTAATACTTTTAAATCTCACCCATTGATGAATCAAAGAAATACATACTGCCCTACGTGTCGAGGTTATTGTATAGGGATTAAGAGCACGAACTTCTATAATAACAGAGATCAAGTTCTACTATATAGTCAGTATAAGAAGAACGATCTCAAGCGGTCCTACTCAATACACACAAGTGCACTAATGTGATTCTATAGCCAAGACAATCTAATAGCAAACCACACTACAACCATACCGATAGAGAGTCCCCGTCTATCTCAGTTGTGAGCATCTGTTTATACTTTATAAGGAAACCGATAATATGATCTTCTGTGTGTTGTCGCACAACATATTATCTACAGTATAAAATAAATGGACTATTGCATCATGCATATAAAATAAATTATAAGATGCAATCATTTGATCAATGATTCTCATTTCAAATATTGTTATGACATTGTTCATACTAAAGCTAGACTTTTAGTATACAATCCTACAATGTGAAACTCGGAGTTGGTGTTGAGGAGTTACGAGCTGCCCTTTATTTAATATCAACTCCTATGTATATTGATTTGTATTCATTTGCTTCTCTACTTTTTAGGTAAAGATCAATCGTCGAATGGCAAGGGAATAACTTCAGATTTCGGAGAGAGTTAATCATTTCCTTGTGAGTTGATAATTCGGGAATGCCTTCTCTTGTGGGAAGTGTGGACCCTTGACAAGTTTGCATTCATTTTCTTTACTTACTTGATAAGAAAATTACTTGGTGATGTGTTATGTGGTAAAGAGGCTGATTGGCTCAATTGCTCTAGGTTGAGCCTGATTGGCATGATATGATCCATTGATTATCTTATATTATTTCATATAGAGTCGTGTCAGCCATGTATTACGGGTATTGTTTGTTTTAATTTATAGAGCCTTGCTGGCTCGATATATGATATCATTTGTTGTGAAGTATTTGAGGATTAATCTATTGATAATCTTGTGACTTGAGTTGTTATGCATTTGATGATTTATATGCATACCTGGTACCAAGGTTAAGTAGCCTGAATTGGTCGCGGTTCGGGTGAGTTGGAGCGACATTGATTAAGTAGCCCAAATAGTCGCGGTTCGGGTGAGTTAGAGTGACAAACTAATCGCCCGTGGCTTGGCAAACCTGGGTTAGTTAGATCTAACGATGCACCTGTCCATTTGCCAAATATTGATACTCTGGAAGGTGATCGTTAGATGGATCAGCCTATTATAGGCTCAGTCAACGTCACCGGTGTGGGACACGCATGTTATATATATTTACATGTTTTATCATTTCAAGGATCTCATTGATATTAAATTGTGGTACTTGGTATATGTTGAGAAAGAGCATTAACCTTCATTTTGTCTAGAGTAACGGTGACGGGCTAGGACTGACTCTTGACGGAGAGCTCAGTTCGAGGAGGATATTGGCTACCCACGCGTCTTTTATGTGTTAACATGTTGTTTGAACTAAATGTGTTATTTTTTTAAATGCGTATAAATGTTTTAGTTTTATTAAGTTGTATATGGTGTAAGAAATACTTGATGTGGAACGCAAATGTTGGATTTTAAGTTATAAGTCATGAACGTGAGTACATACTTCATATAAGGGTTTGCGTGATCGGCTTATCACCTCACTGAGCTAGTGGTTTTGCTCACCCCCCACCATTCCTTTCCTTTTCAGGCGGTTGATATCTTTTGGTTGGAGGTTTGCCTATCTTTTGCTCGTCATCCGATCAGTGCTTGGGTACTCTTCTTTTTATGTATAAATTGGTGGATCCATTGGCGAGATTGTATAGTTTATATTGGGTGACCCCCTTGATGTTCTTTTTTTACTCTCTCGATGTTATATCATTCATGTATATTTTCTTTAAACTGAGTTACATCATTGTATTTTGTACCTTTGTAAATCCTTGTTGATACTTTATGAGATGGTGTCCTCAGGTTGTACCCATTGTTATCAGTTGTTCAGTTCTACAGGTACTTGATAGCAAGCCTTATGTTTTCTATAAACTTTGTGAAGTGGAGTGCACCCATTCCGCGAAATTTATGGTTAACGTGGCGGTTGTCGTGTTCTGTATGGGTCAGGACGTGATAACTTTCTTGGTATCAGAGCCTGGTTATATGAGTCATTCTCTTTGAGTCGAGCCAATGGATCCAATTTTGTTTCTATGTCCTTCTAAGGTATCGTATTACCTTGATGTTTACATTGCATTTTTCTTTCAGTCTTTATGGCACCTCCAGTTCGACGTCGAGGACGCACCCCTCGTGTTCCTTCGATTCCTCGAGGACATGTTTCTTCTGATCATGTCGTTCATCCGATTTCTACGGACCCTATCAATTCTGATCATAGGGTGCCGGTTACCCAGGTAGAGCAACCACGAGCTCAGTTGCGTGTTGAGCACATGATGACACCAGAGCAGTACAAGTTGTATTATGATCACATTCGAATACATGGTGTTCCACCAACTACGATGGCTCTTACGACTACGACTGTCACTGAGGACGTTATTCACGCTAATGAACCGATTCAACCTACATCCAATGTCCCAGTTTCTACCCCAGGAATGGCTTTAGGAGGTTCTACTTCTCGAGGTGCACTTTTTATACCTGATTTGGTGAAAGCAATTGAGAGCATGAGAACTTCAAAATTTGACGGTGCAAGAGATGCTTCTAAAGTGGGCGCATGGTTAAAGGAGATTACAGAGACCTTTGATACCCTGATGATTGAAGAATGTTATCGTGTGGTCATTGCGACCAAGCTATTAGGCCCAGACGCACGACGATGGTGGCAGAATCTAAAGGAGATAACTTCTATTACTATTACGTGGCCTATCTTTGTGGAACGATTCAAAGATCGATACTTCTCTCAGTACATCAAGGATCAGAAGAGGAAAGAGTTCTTCAACCTCTTTCAAGGCACTATGTCGGTCGTGGATTACGAAAGTAAGTTTCTTGAATTGCGAGAATTTGCTCCGGAGTCATATACGACGAGAGACTTATGCAAGAGATTTGAAGATGGTCTTAATCTAAATATTCGAGATCGCATCAAGTCTGGAGACAAGTACGAGAGTCTTGACGAGCTCGTAGAAGAAGCTCTAAGGGTAGAAGGTTTAGTTCAAGAGAGACATAAGCTTGCAGAGCGAACTCAAAAGAAAAGGCAAGGGAGCGCAATTCCAGGAAATGCATTGAAGATGTATAGGGGTGAGGGATCTTCGTGTAGCGCACCTAATTCAGTATCCACTAATTTTCCTCAGCCTCGAGAGCAGTTTAATAGAGGTGGGAGCAATGTCTCGGGATCGGTTGGTGCAAATCGCAAGTGCCAGAATTGCTTAAATTATCACGACGGCCCATGCAAGGCTCCTCAGGTATGTTATCAGTGTCGACAACCGGGGCATATACGAGGTTCTTGTCCCCAGCTTACGGGAGCGAGCGGTCAGAGTTCTAGTCAGCCTCGTGGTAGACCAGTATATTCTACACCTAGAGATACTCGATCAGCAGCTGCCAGAGTACCTGATACCATAAGCGGCCCTAGCACTCGATCACCTATGCAAGGAAGGAATCAAACTAGAGTATTTCATATTTCCCAGGAAGAGGCTCGATCAGATCCGAAGGTTGTGACAGGTAATTTATAATTCGAGTATTTTTACATTCTTGATCTAACCCCTGCCTCGTTATGCCACTTGATTACGAATAAGACATTCGTAAGAAATTTTATCGTTCTGAACTTTTAACTCATAATCTTATGTAATCTTACTTCTTTAGGCCATGTGTCTGTTGGAGATCACCAGGTCTATGCTTTATTTGATCCAGGTTCTGATAGGTCTTATATACGGGATGACCTTGCTGCGATCATAAATTATCCTATCTCTCATTTGTCACCTGAAATCATAGTTCATACCCCTCTTGGAGAGCGTCTAATTTGTGATTCGGTGTTCCTTGGTTGCCCATTGAAGATTAAGGATGTCATTCTAGAAGCTGAATTGATACCATTGCCTTTGATCGATCTCGATGTTATTCTTGGTATGGATTGGCTTTCTTCTCATCATGCGATTCTCGACTGCCATGAGAAGCTTGTTATTTTTCGTAAACCAGGATTCCCAGAACTTGTTTTTAAAGGTGAACTTCAAAAGAGACCACTCTCTTTTATTTCAATGTTGTCTGCGCATAAATTAATGCGCAAGGGTTGTGAGGCATTTTTGGCATTTGTCATCGACACTTCTCTTCCTGAGACTAAACTAGAGGACATCCCGATCGTGAATGAATTTTCTGATGTCTTTCCCGAAGACTTACCAGGAAAGCCTTCGAATCGAGAGATTAATTTTTCCCTTGACGTACTTTCTGGAATCACACCTATATCGATTACTCCATATCGAATGTTGCCAGCTGAGCTCAAGGAACTCAAGACACAACTTGGGGAATTATTGGAGAAGGGGTTCATACGACCTAGCACATCTCCGTGGGGTGCTCCAGTTCTTTTTGTCAAGAAGAAAGACATCACTTCGCCTATGCGTCGACTACCGTCAGTTGAATAAAGTGACAATCAAGAACAAATATCCTCTTCCAAGAATCGATGATCTATTTGATCAATTGCAAGGAGCAACTGTGTTCTTAAAAATTGATTTGCGATCTGGTTATCACCAACTCAGGATTAGGGAATCTGATATCCCTAAGTCTGCTTTCCGAACCAAATACGGTCATTTTGAATTCTGTGTTATGCCTTTTGGACTAACAAATGCTTCTGTAGCTTTTATGGATCTTATGAATCAGGTCTTTCAGCCGTACTTAGATAAGTTTGTCATCGTCTTCATTGATGACATCCTTATTTATTCTAAATCAGACGACGAGCACTCTCATCATCTAAGATTTGTTTTGAATGTTCTTAGAGAAAATCAGCTTTATATTAAATTTTCGAAGTGTGAATTTTGGCTTCGTGAGGTAAGCTTTTTGGGTCATCGCATTTCTAAAGAAAGAATCTACGTCGATCCAGTGAAGATTCAAGCTATACTGAATTGGGAGCGTCCAAAAAACGTGACAGAGATTCGTAGCTTTCTGGGATTAGCTGGATATTATCAACGATTTGTCAAAGACTTTTCGTTGCTGGCTTCATCTTTGACTAAATTGACTCGGAAAGGGGTAAAATTTGAATGGAGTGAAGAGTGTGAGGAGGCATTTCAAGAATTGAAAAGACGACTCGTTTCAGTCCCTATTCTTGCATTGCCAGACCCGGCAATTGAAGAATTTACCATTTATAGCGACGTCTCGCGACAAGGGTTAGGATGTGTTCTAATGCAAGAAGGAAAGATTATTGCCTACGCTTCAAGGCAATTGAAGAAGAATGAAGAAAATTATCCCACACACGATTTGGAGTTGGCTGCAATCATCTTTGCATTGAAAATATGGAGGCACTATCTTTATGGTGCAACTTGTAGAATTTTCACTGATCACAAAAGCTTAAAGTATATCACCACGCAAAAGGAACTCAACCTCCGGCAAAGGCGATGGATGGAGTTGATTAGTGACTATGACTTAGTTATTGATTATCATTCTGGCAAGGCAAACGTTGTTGTAGATGCTCTGAGTAGAAAGTCTTCTACCTCACTTGCTTTGATTCGATCTTCTTATCTTCCTATGTTGGAGCAGTTTAAATCTTTGCGCATTTCGCTCGATTGTGAAAAGTATAATGATTCCGCTCTAATCGCCAAATTTGAGGTTCGACCTACTTTGTTCGAGCAAATTCGAGAAAGACAATCACATGATGTTCATTTACAACAGAAGATGGTGAAGCTAAAGCAAGGAAAAGAAACAGAATTTCAGATTCGAGATGACAGACTCCTTACTTTTAAAAATCGTGTTTGTGTTCCATCAGAACTTGAAATTCGAAGAGCTATTCTTGAGGAAGCCCATTCTTCAGCTTATGCGATGCATCCTGGTAGTGCCAAAATATACAGAACGCTTCGGGAGCATTATTGGTGGCCAGGTATGAAACGGGACATTGCTGAATTCGTATCAAAATATTTATCATGCCAACAGATAAAAGCGGAACACCAAATACCAGCCGGTATGCTTCAACCACTACCTATTCCTGATTGGAAATGGGAGAACATCACGATGGACTTTGTTTCCGGTTTGTCTCGAACGCAAAAGGGTCATGACTCAATCTGGGTCATTGTTGATCGTTTGACGAAATCGGCACATTTCCTTCCGGTACACACCAATGACTCTTTAGAGAAACTTGCCAAGTTATATGTGGATGAAATCGTGAGATTGCATGGAGTACCAGTGTCAATCATATCTGATCGAGATCCACGATTCACTTCACATTTTTGGCCTAGTCTGCAAAGGGCGTTGGGTACGAAACTTCTATTCAGTACTTCGTTTCATCCACAGACTGATGGGCAGTCAGAGAGAACTATACAGATGCTAGAAGACATGCTACGTGCAGTGGTGTTGAATTTGGGAGGTAGCTTGGATAGGTACGTGACTTTGGTGGAGTTCGCTTATAACAACAGTTATCATTCAATCATTGGAATGCCCCCGTACGAAGCTCTTTATGGCCGAAAGTGTCAGACACCACTCTTTTGGGATGAGGTTGGTGAGAGACAAATCTAACAAGTAGAGCTTATCGAAGATGCAAAGGAAAAAGTACAACTTATTCGAGACAGACTTAAAGCAGCACAAGATCGACAGAAAAGCTATGCAGATAATAGGAGGCGCGAGTTGGAGTTTAATGTAGGAGATAAAGTGTTTCTGAAAGTTTCTCCGTGGAAGGGCGTGCTGCGATTCCACCATCGAGGAAAGTTAAGTCTGAGGTATATTGGCCCGTTTACGATCTTGCAAAGGATTGGTCGTGTCGCGTATCGACTTGAGCTACCATCAGAATTGTCAAAGATTCACGATGTCTTCCATATCTCTATGCTTAGAAAATATGAACCAGATCATTCACATGTGCTCAAATGTCCTCCAGTTGCATTAAAGGAAAATCTATCGTACGAAGTCCAACCTATTCAAATTGTGGATCGCCGAGAGAAAATGCTTCGTAATAAATCCATTCCTTTGGTGAGGGTTCTATGGAGAAGTGATCGAATTGAAGAAGAAACATGGGAGCCAGAGTCTGTTATGCGTCAACAACATCCATATCTCTTTTCATCTCTAGGTACGTTTACGTTTCGAGGACGAAACTTTTTAGAGGAGGGGATACCTTATAATGCCTTGCCTCAACTTTTAAAAGCCCAAAATAATTTATTTATCTTTGGCCCAAACCTTATAATATATTAGCCCAAACTAGAATTTGCTTTTAGAGCCCAAAATCTATATATTTATTTTTGGCCCAAAGTCTAACTCACTTAAATGACTTAATCTATTAATAAGCTCAGCCCATCAATAGCTCCAATAATATATGTCAAAAATAGAATAAAAAGGAGAAAGGAAGATAAGAAATAAGAAAGGGCTTCTAGAACATCCAAGAGGGGGAAAGAAGAGAAAGGAAGAGGAGAAACCCTTGTGATCAAATTCTCCCATACAACTCTCATTTTAGTTGGTGTATAAGTATGTTAAGGTAAGTAATATGTCAATTAAGCTTCCTTTCTCCATGATTTTGTGATTTTGTTGGGTTTCTTCCTAGTAAAGGGAAATTCATATACTTCTGTTCGACCTACTTTTGACATAGCTATTGATCTTAGAAAGTTGCAAACTTAATTTCTATACGTAGCTGGATTCGTTAGCTTTCCGTATCCACTTGAAACACCTCAATCCGATTTTTCTACAATTAGTTATGAATTCTTTCGTAAACTGCCTCTAGGTGATTCGCAGCCACTGTCCGAACTGATTTTGGCATATCTATTGCCCTCAGAAATTTGCAAACTCAATTTCTTATGTAGCTGAGTTTGTTAGCTTTCCGTAGCCACTTGAAACGCCTCAATCCGAGTTATATACAATTAGTTATGGTTTTTTTCGTGAACTGCCGCAGGCTGAAAAATTTCAGAATTTGTTATGTCAAATTCAAATTTATTTCCTATCGTTTCGTTTGAGAAATGTTATGAACCGGGTTATGTGAGACTCGGAGTTGGTGTTGAGGAGTTACGAGCTGCCCTTTATTTAATATCAACTCCTATGTATATTGATTTGTATTCATTTGCTTATCTACTTTTTAGGTAAAGATCAATCGTCGAATGACAAGAGAATAACTTCAGATTTTGGAGAGAGTTAATCATTTCCTTGTGAGTTGATAATTCGGGAATGCCTTCTCTTGTGGGAAGTGTGGACCCTTGACAAGTTTGCATTCATTTTCTTTACTTACTTGATAAGAAAATTACTTGGTGATGTGTTATGTGGTAAAGAGGCTGATTGGCTCAATTGCTCTAGGTTGAGCCTGATTGGCATGATATGGTCCATTGATTATCTTATATTATTTCATATAGAGTCGTGTCAGCCATGTATTACGGGTATTGTTTGTTTTAATTTATAGAGACTTGCTGACTCGATATATGATATCATTTGTTGTGAAGTATTTGAGGATTAATCTATTGATAATCTTGTGACTTGAGTTGTTATGCATTTGATGATTTATATGCATACCTGGTACCAAGGTTAAGTAGCCCGAATTGGTCACGGTTCGGGTGAGTTGGAGCGACATTGATTAAGTAGCCCGAATAGTCGCGGTTCGGGTGAGTTAGAGTGACAAACTAATCGTCCGTGGCTTGGCAAACCTAGGTGAGTTAGATCTAACGAGGCACCTGTCCATTTGCCAAATATTGATACTCTGGAAGGTGATCGTTAGATGGATCAGCCTATTATAGGCTCAGTCAACGTCACCGGTGTGGGACACGCATGTTATATATGTTTACATGTTTTATCATTTCAAGAATCTCATTGATATTAAATTGTGGTACTTGATATATGTTGAGAAAGAGCATTAACCTTCATTTTGTCTAGAGTAACGGTGACGGGCTCGAACTGACTCTCGACGGAGAGCTCAATTCGAGGAGGATATTGGCTACCCACGCGTCTTTTATGTGTTAACATGTTGTTTGAACTAAATGTGTTATTTTTTTAAATGCGTATAGAGATTTTATTTTCATTAAGTTGTATATGGTGTAAGAAATACTTGATGTGGAACGCAAATGTTGGATTTTAAGTTATAAGTCATGAACGTGAGTACATACTTTGTATAAGGGTTGGCGTGATCGGCTTATCACCTCACTGAGCTAGTGGTTTTGCTCACCCCCCACCATTCCTTTCCTTTTCAGGCAGTTGACATCTTTTGGTTGGAGGTTTGCCTATCTTTTGCTCGTCATCCGATCAGTGCTTGGGTACTCTTCTTTTTGTGTATAAATTGGCAGATCCATTGGCGAGATTGTATAGTTTATATTGGGTGACCCCCTTAATGTTCTTTTTGTACCCTTTCGATGTTATATCGTTCATGTATATTTTCTTTAAACTAAGTTACATCGTTGTATTTTGTACCTTTGTAAATCCTTGTTGATACTTTATGAGATGGTGTCCTCAGGTTGTACCCGTTGTTATCAGTTGTTCAGTTTTACAAGTACTTGATAGCAAGCCTTACGTTTTCTATAAACTTTGTGGAGTGGAGTGCACCCATTCTGCGAAATTTATGATTAACGTGGCGGTTGTTGCGTTCTGTCTGGGGTCGGGACGTGATACATCAAATGACAATACATGGTCCTATTTATAGGTTATATTCTTGATGATTAAAGAGACACTTTAACTAGAAGTAAATGAAAATACATGAACTTTAGTAAATGAGAGAATTGACCACCATGAAGATTGAATATCACTTTTGGATACAACTTATCCATTTCATCAGTAACATAGGTAGAGTTCACTCACCAAGATAAACTGTCCATATGCAGTTTGAATTCCCACCATGAAAGAACACATAAAGTTTCATGTCATGGGACTGATATTATTACATTAAATGTAAATAAAGAACATTTTATATACTAGAAAAAATTATGTGCATTTACCTCTTCTATTCACCACCCAGAAATCAGTTTTTTTAGGACTAGTTTGGTTGGAGTAATTGATAGTCCCCATAATCTTCTGTTAAGCTGTTTTCCTGGGGAATTAAAGTTTTTTGAGTGAGGATGGGGGCAGGGTATGGTGGGGGTGAATTAATGCTTAGAAACAGGGTGATTGTTGAACCTTGTGTAGAAGAAAGGAAAGTTATGCCTTTGTGTTTCAATGCAGATAGAATACTGAAACCTAATATATAGTGGCTGCTGAGATGGATTGGGAATTTTTTTAAGACTTTATTTAATACAATCCTTTTAATTTGTAAGAATGGAAACCTTTTAAATTCAACTCTGAATTTTTTTCTCCTCTCTGAAGCAAAATCCTAGCTAGGTTGCTCAGTGCAAGGTAGTTTGAGCATGTTGGTACGAAAACATGAGATAATACCTCATTTAAGCAGTAGATATGGGTTTGCACCCTACTGATATTTGCAACAACAGAAGTTATGGATTTTACTTGTTGCAGTTTACTAATTAACCAACTAGTTATGAAGATATACTCAAACACAACTGGAAGCTTTTGGTTGATTTTGATCAATTATAACTTTTGCTAGTTATCTAATGTCATCTGGAGATGTGTATCCAAAAGGTTATGCTTGGAAGGATGAAATAATGCAATGTTAACTTGGGCTTCCAATCAGTTCCCCTGAGGTTTAAATTGTGTCTTTTTGAGCGGTTGTTATAATTCAGATGTTAGTTTTACTAGGTTTGAGTGTGCTATAATTTCTCATTTCAATAATTATTGTTCTCTAATCTTTCTGACTAGGTTTCCTCTTGAAAATGTACATACAAGAAATAATCATGTCCTTGTTACATCTATTCAGATCACCGAATGACTGAAGAACAATCAAGCTCACAAGTTAATAATGGCCTAGTGGGTGAACATATCTCCCAAATTACTACTTCTTTACGTGACATAACTTTCAATGGAAACTTGTCAACTATCATGCGATCTACTTTTTAATCTCTAGGTATTGGGGACACACTTTTTGATGATATTTCACATACTGAAGTCTCTGGTTTTGAAAGAGTGAGGAATGTTGTCAGTTGCAAGAATGACACTGGGAACTTAGAGAAGTAGAAGTTAACACAAGCACACACTCGGATATAATTCCTCACTTATGGAGTTCACCACAAGTTTGGAATAAACTCGTCGCCTTAAGTAATCCACCGAAAGACTAAGAGATACACTTACCACTCTAGGAATCCACCAAAAGAGTTTAGAGTAAGATATAAGAAGATAACATCTTCTAAACAAGTTTAAAAGCTCAAAATATGTTTAATTTCGAAATTGGCTACTTCCAAACTTACAAAGGATAGCCATTATATAGGCAATACTTGGAACTACCCTCCAAGTGAGTCAAGTAAAATAAATGAGATTTAACATTCTCAATGCACATAGAAAATAAGAGCTTAGACTTTAATAAATGTAAAGTTAATAAAATATAGATAAGGACTAAGAATATGAAGAGACGAACCAAAATCCATAATGAGGAGACGAACCATAAAAAATCAGCAAAGTCAAACTTGGTCCAGTAACAAGTTGCACAGTCTGTCACACATCAGTCAAATGGCCATAACTTTTTGTAAAAATATTATTTTTGAGATTCATATATTTTGTAGAAAACTAGACTCAAAGAGCTTTCTAAAAATATGTGGCAAGCACCATAACTCCATTCAAATCAAAACAAAATAATTTCTGAAGTTGACTGACTGTTGGTGATCTCCATGCTGAGTTGGCACTAAATAGTTGGACCATTTTGTTCAAAGTTGCTAAGTTTATGATCTTAATAATAAAGGGTACAACTTAAAAAAATGCGGGATTTGGAGGCACGATGTCCCCGGATACGTAATTTTTAACCTTATAACTTTTCATCTATTGAGTATCTTTTCATCTATTCAGTATCACTTTTTGTTAATGATGTTATCACTTTTTATGCGTTTCACACTCTTATGTGAGACGATCTCATACAAGAGTCGCTCTATAAATTTTTATATTCGAATATATCTTTATTTTGATATTATTCACTCCACCTATCCTCCTTGTAACTCCCTATTCCAATTTGTTTCTAAAGGGGATTAGTCCCCTTATAACTTTCTCCAAGTCTCTTTATAACTCCCACTCCAATTCGTTCCCAAAGGGAATCAGTCTCCTTAAAACTCTCTACTCCAATTTGTTACCAAAGAGAATCGAACCTGGGTCACTTACTTTAGTAAACAGCCCAGTGGCCAAGTGAGCTAACACACCTAGTTAAAATATATTTCCTTCGTCTCGTGTTAACGTTGATGTTCGCTTTTTGCACGGAGATTAAGGAATATAATATTTTAATGTGTAGTGAGGTGAGAGAAATAATATTTAATGTAAGTGAGTAGTTGTATTAGTGTTGTGTGTGGGCCTACATGAAATAATTAATTATTTTGTGTGGTCCCAACTTGACTAAAAAAGAAATGTAAACCTTAATTTGGGACAAAGTAAAATGGAAAAAGTAAACCTTAACGCGTGACGGAGGGAGTACTTTTTTATACTTAAAGTATGCCAATAATGAATCATATTATAACACCCTATAATCATATTTTAATGCATCATTCATCGTACTTTAAAAAAATATATTTTAACAACTATTAAGTATACCTTATATATATAACAAATACTCCCTCCGTCCGCCCTAAAGAAGGTCTTTTTTCCATTTTGGTCGTCCGTTTCAAAGAGGGTCATTTCCTTTTTTACACACATGGGACCCACACACACCCACTAATACAACTAAAATATGGGCTCCACACTCCCACTAATACAACTACCCACTACACATTAAATAATAATACTCATTAATCAACGTGCACAAAAGCAAAATGTCCTCTTTCAGGCGGACGAAGGGAATATATTTTAACACGTTTAACAAATCATTTTTACATAAATAACGTCTCACAAGAGACTTTGTCATAAATAAATATTTAGAAATTGGAAGAAACTGGCTAAGACATTAGACTTCCATTTTTTTTTTATATTTAATGTTAGCCTTATAATTTTGAGTTAATTCTAAAAAGCTAAATGTTGAATTACACAGAGAAATAAACCTTATGATATAAATAAGTAAATTTAAAAATACTATAAATATATAATCCTATTCAACTTATGATATTAGACATCAAAATTTAAAAAAGTAAACTTATTTAAACTCACAATGTGCCATAAAAAAAAATAAAAAATCAAGCAATGTATTGAAGTTTTAAATAAATTAAGAGGTGAAAATTAATAATAAAAGAAAGGAAATGTAGACAAGATTAATAGTAACAGTAAGCTGGTATTGAAGCAATATGTCTTGCATAAACTGTATTAACATTTCTGTTGCAACATTATACTATGAGAAATATTTGGACGGTACTTCAGATTAAATAAAAATGATCACATTCCATTTGAATTATGTCATCAATATTAAAGATTTGTGGAGACCGTCTCATAAAATGACTTGTATGAAAAGAATAAGAAGTAATAATCATTATAATGAAAAGTCATGAGACTTTTATAAAAAATGATAAAAAGTGATAATCTTTATTGAAAATTATACTCACTCCGTCCCAAATTCAAGTTCACGTTTACTGTAGATACGGAGTTTAAGAAAAATCACTTTTTGACTTACTTTTGAGGGTAGTATGGTATTTTTGGGTAATAAATAAATGATAAAGTATGTTATGTGTGTTAAAAAGGTGATGGCAAATTTGAAATTAAAGTATGTTATAGGAATATTAGTTTGTTGCTTTTTCCTTTTATGGAAGTGTGAAGTTGAATTTGGGACGGACCAAAACGGAAAGTGTGAAGTTGAAGTTGGGACGGAGGGAGTACTTAATTGATGAAAAGTGATAACGGTGTTAAAAAACTATTTTATAAACAAATTATAATATAAATAAAAAGTGATAATATTATAGAAATATGATAACATTTTTAATAAAAAGTGATAACTAATAAAAAAATGTATTTCACGACCTATTTGTAGAATGAATAAAAATTTGAGTAATATTTCTAAGAAAATGTGATTCCTAATCAATGTAAAAGTGATATTTGTTTAATTTTAATTAAATTATTTTATGAATAATCTATTAGAATAATAAAAATTATTAAATTTTAATTAAAAGTGAGATTTTTTTTAAAATAAAAAATATAATTTATACTCCATTAGTCTTGATTTGCTCCCTGCAAGTTTCGAGCTCGGTTGATTGGACTTCTTTTTTGTGCCTATAGGCGGATGATCTAGAGAATTAAACTTGTTAAATTATTTTTTCAATTTTAATTTATATCTAAACTTCCTTTTCCTTTTTTGGTTTTCTTTTTTTGTCTCTGTCTTTCTTTTTATTTTTATTTTCGTATTTTTCATTGTCTTCTTTGTTTATATTTTTGTTTTTTATTTTATTAAAATTTTGTTTTATTTTATTATTATTATTATTATAATTAATTTAATTTTGATAATCAAATAAATTTATAAATAGTATAGTTATGATTAAAATTCGTGATTATATTTAAAATTAGGCAAAGACTTGTGCGAGACCATCTCACATAAAGACTTACGTGAGATGATCAGAAAGTGATGACTAATGAGAAGTGATAATGTTATTTTATGAACAATTTATAGTATAAATGAAAAGTGATAATATTTTATAGCGAAAATGATAATATTTTATAGCGAATGTGATAACTATTTTAAAAAGTGTAAAATAGTCTCACGTAAGACGGTCTCACGCAAAAACTACCCTTAAAATTATGATTACTATTATATGATTGATAAAAATTTGGTCTGTTATTTTATCTTTACTAATTTATTTTTAATTAATATAATTTGTTTAAAATCAACTTATAACTAATATTTAAAAAATTATGAATTAATTATGAAATTATACTACTATATTTATTTATTTGATTACATATTAATTTTAATAAAAAAGTATCATAATTGCATTACGTTGAGTGAGGCTTGCGTGCACCCGGGCGCACGAAACACATTCCGTGCGCCTTTAGAAATTTTGTATTATGGGTAAGGGTACATTAATTTGGTCTAAAGGGTATACACTTTAATTACTAAAAGGTACACAATTTTGTTCTAAAGGGTATACACTTTTCATTAATATTTTTTTTTCTTTAGAAAATAAAGGGTACACATTTTTATACTAAAGGGTATACAATTTAACACAAAATTCTAAAGGCGCACGGAGTGTTGTTCGTGCGCCCAGATTTTTCTTTAGAAAATAAAGGGTACACATCTGTATACTAAAAAGTATACAATTTAGCACAAATTTCTAAAGGCGCACGGAAAGTGTTCCGTGCGCCCGGTTGCACAGGAGCTTTTGCCTTATTTATATATATATATATATATATATATATATATATATATATATATATATATATATATATATATATATATATCACGCAATCTTTATTATAAATTTTATGAGTATTATATCCCATGTTAATGGGCCGAAATCCTGTTATAAATTAAATAGGCCCAACAATAAAGGAACCTGCATACAATAGTATTAATGGGCCGTAAAGGGAAACAATCCTTGAGCATCGGTAACGGCCCAGGAGAAAGGCCTATCAAAAGAATGAGTACATAAGCGGAATATGACAAAAAAAAAAGTAAGCCCACAGCAAGAAAGACAAGGCTGAAGGGTTATCTTGGAAAGACCAGGCCGAAAGGCCATATGATAAGACGAGGCCGAAGGCCCATCTTTGAAGGCGAGGCCGAAGGCCCTTCGATTTGGTTCTAACCCTCTTAAGTTATTCAAGGGATTGGAAGGGCAAAGCATCATCTGACTAGGCCTCATTCAAAAAGGCGTTCAACTCCCTATCACGCCCGGATGAGACCTCGGAATATCAAACCCAGAACACGTGGAGTATTAAAAGACAAGGCTAACGGCTCGAACAAACTACTATGAACACCTCCACTAACAAGACGCTACTCTACGGGCCAGGTGGCAGATCCTCATTAGTCGTAAATCAGGGTTGTTGTAAGGGAACATATAAAAGGCTTCTCCTTTGTTGGATGAAGAGGTTACTCATTTTACACAACTCTTTACTATGCTTAGAGAGAGAAAGAGAGTTCTTATAAGAGTGTTGTTCTTGGGGAAATATCAATAAATATCAGAGTGTGTTTGTTTGGCCCATCTCCTTTATGTTTGATGTATTCGTTGTTAGTTCTTGTTAATCGCTTCTCCAAGCTTAATTAATTTTATTATAACTCGCTAAGAACAACCATTAATAATAAACAATTATTTATTTTATTAATTTAATATTAATTTATAATTAATATTGAATAAAATTATTCGTATATTCATATATTTTTGTTTAATTTCTTTATATTTAAATCATATTATTATGAAATAAAAGTGTTAGAAATTATAAATAAACAAATAAAAAGTTATCAAATTATATAAATTAATACATTTTGTTAGATAGTGTATAGATATTATAATAGTGTAGTTAATAGTATTCTATTAATATGTTTATTGGTAATATACTAATGGATTTTATAATAATGTAGTTATAGATTAATGTATTAAATGAATAGTTATAATGACATTTTAAGTAAAGTGTTTTAAAATTAATGTAGCGATCGGCTTTTTTTTTTAATAGTGTAGTGACTACTTACTTTCTATTTTAAGAGTTATATTTATTGTTAACATAAAGATTAATGAATATAATATTTTAATGTTTAGTAAATTAAAAGATATAATATTTTAATATATAATGGATTGATGTATTGGTATTGTGTGTGAATTCTACTCAGATAAAATAATTACTTTGTATGAATCCATTTATCATAAAGTGAAGAAATGTAACTCCTATAATGAAACGTGCCCAGTAAAATGTAACTCGGAAGATGGAGTATTAACAATGATTTTCATGGTTATGAACGGAGGGCCCCTCAATTTTGGGTGGATCCATTTATCGAAAAGTGAAGAAATATAATTCCTATACTAGAACATGCTAATAAATGTAACCCTTAGTTTTAGATTTTGAATGCACACCACAGTAATAATGCTTATAAAACTCTCATTTTCTTAAAAAACAAAATAATAATAATAACAATAATATGAGTAAGGTGGTAGTTTGGAGGAGGAAAGAGGCGACACATGGCCGGCTAATAAATTGCATGGTATTGCCCAGCCTCTCTTTTCGCCACGTGCAATAGCAGCCTCGCTACCTAGCGTTCTTCTTCTCTTCTTCTTCTATCCTCCGTCTCTCATCTTGCACTACTGCCTACTCTTTCTTCTCTTCTCCTATTGCCTGCAACTTCAAATCTTCACCACTTTCCGCTGATTTCCACCTCGCAGTTCTGAATTTCTCCTTTCCCTTTCAAGAAGCAACCACATTCGGGTTATCAATTGTAATGAAACCATCTCTATTCTTAGATTAATTGATTTTTCTACGTTTAGCTGTGAAATTCCTTTGCGTGTTGATTTCACTTTTCTTATTTTTTGCTTCGGAACAAGAAATTGAAATTGAAAGCTATTGCCCTTTACCTGTTGGATGAATTGCCTCTAATAAATTCAACCATCTCTTTCTCATGTTATTTCCTTTTATTGACCGTTTCAATTGTGTATGCAGGTACTCCTTTTAAATATTATTGTCGCATGCCATTTGAAGTAATAAGAGGATTCCAATGTCAGCTCACCTGAATATTGGTATTAATTCTATAAATTGAATTTATTTATTTTATATTACTCTTACAAATTTTAATGAACCCGTGTGCTTAAATGACCTTGATTTACATATTTGCAGTACAATTGAATATATTAATGCTTCTACGGTCTTCAGTTTACTTAATCTAATCTGATGCATTTTGTAATTGTTCAGTCGAGTCCGTTTAGGCGGGGCTCTTGGCTAGTTAGCCACGTTGTTGTATTTGTCTTGAGTTTATTTATAAAACTATCGAGTGGGGAAAAAAAATTAAGTAACAACAAGGTGCTTATACGTAAACCATTGGTTTGTTATTTCGTGATTTGGAGCTATGCATGACCTCCATGTATAAATTTGCATTACAATTGTGTACTCCCTCCACTGGTTCCAATTAAAATATGCATGTCTACCGCCATATAACTGCATTCAAAAGGCCATTCCTACAGGCTTGCCCATATTTACATCTCCAATTCTTACTGTTCTGTTGCTGTGCTTTCCATTTGAGTTGGTGACATCCATTAAATAATGTGTTGGGTGTATCATATAATGGGCCTTTCAAGAGCCCATAATAGTAGTTAGGTGTGAGTCAAAGCCCATCTCCCACACTCACTATCATTTTAATGAGCAGATCATGAAGCAGTTTTCCAAATCCTTGCCACCAACCAAGAAATTATAAAGTATTGAAGATATTGTGGATGAGTTCAACTCAGCGTCAAGATTGAAGACGCACAGTTATGACGTTTTCAGCTTGAAAAAAAAGTTGTGTTAGATGATATTAATTTCATGAGATTGATGTGGACCAAATCGAGTGGAGACGTGCCGCTGTGGTTGGATTGTGCTTGTGGAACAAGAGAAGATTTGGATGTGTTGGTGAGCCACCAAAAACTATCCATTGTTGGTATGGAAGGCATAGGAAAAACTTAAAGCGAAGCCATTGACCTCTACAAACATAGGTATGATTTTGTTTGAGAAATTACTTAATTCCAATTCTAAATATACTGTTTACTTTGACGAATGATTTTGTTTGAGAAATTAGTTAATTCCAATTCTAAAAATACGTTTTCCTTAGATAAATTTCTCATCGAGGATTGTAGTGGTGGATTAATGTCTGATGAGGATAGTGTGGATAGAGAGAGAGGGTGATGAGAATGAAATTCTTTTGAAAGGGGTTCCCAGAGATGTGGTATTTTATGAACCCATGGGTGGACAGAAGAGTTCGCTACTGTTTCTCCAAGCATCTGCAGCTTCCTACCGACATTTAAGATTTAAATGTCGATGTAGTGATAACTATTTCACACTAAATGGGTGCAGTTGCGACTAATCCTTTCTCCCCAACGGAAAATCGCTACTGGCGATTGTTCTTCATTTCTCTATGTTCCACAAGCAGCAGATCGTCTCAAGACGGTCCTCCACCCCTCCTCTACCCACTCGCTGAAAAATCGTCTTCCGCATCTGTTACTTCAAATGGTCTAGCTTTAAATTGTCTTTGTTCCTCTATCGACTCAAAATGGTCAAAATGTCCTCCAGTTGTTCTGACTCTAACTCCAAAGACCGTTATAGTTATGGTCTTTCACCTTTTTTTTGACTCCACTGACCTAATAACCTCAAAGACAAACTCTAAAGATTGTTGCTGGTCCTCCACCTTTTCTGACTCCACTGACCCCAACGACCGCTGTTGGTCCTTCTTTCTATCGACTCAAAATGGTCCTCCACCTCTTTAGACACTTCTTTTTTTGACTCCAAATGATTTTTTGTTCTTCTACCGACACAAAATGGTCCTCCACCCCTTCCGTCTCCATGATTTTTATTTTGAGAAATTAGTTTGACACCTCCTCTATTGATTTTAAATGGTCTTTGTTCCTCTACCAACATACAACATGGTCCTCCAACCCTTTTGACTCCAAATGGTGTTTATTTTAAGAAATTAATTGGTTCTAAGTCAGTTATATGATCTTTGTCTTGAGAAATAAATTGGTTTCAATTTTATTTCCTCCCAAAGTTGCAGATCGTTCTTCATTTGTTTTTATTTTGAGAAAATAGTTGGTTCCAAGTCTATTCAAAGGTCTTTGTCTTGAGAAATTAGTTGATTCAAACTCTAATTCCTCCCAAAGCTGCGTTCTCCACTTCGACATACTCATGCTGCTGGTCCTCTCTCTACTGACTCCATATGGTCCAAGGTGCCTCCACCATTCTATGCTCTCCAAGGCGTCCTCCACCTCTCCATTTGGTTGCATGCTTGTAGTTGAAGAGCCCCACATATAAAATAGTGCCAATATTCAAAAGTGGCCCAACATGCAAATGCAAATTACAATGCCAGCAAGGAAATAACTTTACTTACAAAAATAGCCAACTTTTGAATTAATGGCCAAAATACCCCTTGGGAGTCACCTGCACAATAGGTTGCCCATTAGCTCCATCCTCAAATCCCGAACCTTTTTCAAATGGCGATTCTGGAGCAGGAAAGAAGACAACCCACGATCTCTCTGTTCACTTCCATTCTCAAGGAATTTTTCATTATTTTGTGAACGACAATTTAAATAGTTTTCTTTTTAAATCGTCATGATACTATTACACCCAAATCTATTGTTCAGTTGGTTGCGGGCTTGTTCGATTCGACGAAATAGAAGGCGGCAAAGGTACGATCGAAATCACAGTTCGCACTCAAGGTCCCCATTGTTCATAATATAATGCATTGTTTGCTTTATCTAGTATAATATAATGAAGCGAGTCTTTAGTTGTGCGAAGTAAGCAAGTTATATGTTGGATGAAATGCCTCAGATAAAATTTGAATAACATCAAAACATAATTGTCTACTAGTATGCTAGGTTTTATAGTACTTATACTGAAATTACGACAAGCTTTTGGTTGTTGTAGAAGATGTAATGAGAGTGATTATTCATGGGCATTTATAAATTAGCAACTATCAGTAACTTCTCATTCTATTTAATCTATGGACATTTATATGTTATCTTCATACATAGGAGTCAATATTTCGAGGCTTTTGCACATGAAAGGAACTCGGTGCCCATGGAAGGAAGTGGAGGTTGTATATGGGATTGCATATGTCCGGGACAACTGGGTTCTTTATCATGTGCACATCGACGTCACAAGATACGTATATGATTTGCTTTATAAAGTCGCAAAGTTTTGATATAGGCATGAATTCATTGCGTTTGCGGACAATTATCAAGCTTTCTTAAGGAGTATGATCAGGTAGGTCCAGAATAAGGGCGGATGGAGAAAATCACGGTGGAGATGTCAAGGGATCCTCCTCAGCAGGAGACTGACAACTACGGGGTGATGTGCTACATGTTCTTGGAAAGATTTGTTCGCGGTGATCATGTGATGGGAGTTGATTTGAAATCCACCACCTTATGCACGAAGTGTTTATGTGCCGAGCTGTTTAGTGAAGATTTCTTAATTCCATCATGTGATGGTGGTTATACTTTAGAATTTTTTTGAGAATAGCTTGTAAGTATTTTGTAATTACAACATGAGTAAAATCTTAAAATGTTTGGAAATGGCAAGTATTTTGTAATTATAATTGTAAAATCTTCAAATATTTGGAAATTTGTTTGCAGTAGAAGCCCAATTTGGGTAGGACTATCATTAACTAAAATCTTCAAATGTTTAAAAATCTGGAATGAATTGAAAATTGACCTCGAATAAGGTTGTCACACCTATTATAGTGTTGTAGGAAAATATGCACCTATTATAGTGTTGTAGGAAAATATGAGAAACATCGGTGGGGTGATCGGGCAATAATGGGGATAATTTGAACTTGGTTTTAATTTTGGTTAAATTGATTAGAGCAAGCATACTCTATCGTGTAGTAGATCGTAGTGATTAAGTGTAAAATTTACACTATAACATAAGTAGCATTAAATAACACCTCATAGTAACATTTTTAATTTATTTAACACAAAATGGTAACACTTTTAAAATTATTATGATATGTAACATTTTTGTAACACTTTTTATATAATTAACACATGCATTTAATATTTTTCTAATATGTAACTCATTCATGTAAAACTTTTATATATATAACATATTTTTTGTAACACTTTTACAAAGGTAACATTATAATATAACACTTATTCATAAGTACCATTTTTAAGCAATACTTATACGTACATAAATTATTTACATAATACTTTAAAATAGTATTTTAAATACTCTATATTTACAAGATTAATACTAATTAAAATGTTAATTATATATACTAGGTTTACCCACCTCACTATGTGGGTGCTAACCCGTTCTTACTAACTTGTATATATTGTTATTTATAATTCGAGCATTATAGAAAACACACAACCTACATGGCACTGAGTAAATGTATCTTTCAGATAAACTGCTAATCATCACTGGAGAGCTTGAGACATACCTAAATTAAGTTAAAAATTAGATTCACCTTGAAATCTTACACCAAAGCTCAAGCAACTACTGTCTTTGATATCATACTTGGATGAATATAATATATCTTGCTTCAATATCTTACAGTAATACATCTGTTGCTTAAAACTTAAAAACAAAGAGAAACTTGGATGAATATAATATATCTTGCTTCAATATCTTACAGTAATACATCTGTTGCTTAAAACTTAAAAACAAAGAGAAAAGTAGGATTCCAGATTTAAAAAAAAAAAGAAAAAAGTAAGAAGATATTTCACTACAAAAATAAGGATAATTAACCACCAACAACATAATTTTGTTGTCGTTATCTATTTAAGATATTATAATTATCATGATTATTTATATAGTTATAATATTCGATCCATCTCCAAGAGCATTGTTGTGGTCATGCGTACTTGTAGATAATCTTGTCTCCTTGCCAGAAAAAAGTGCATTGGTTTTCGATACTCTGAACTGAGACTCGAAAATTGTGGGGCCAGATGCAGCAGAAGATAAGGGCTCCAATGGCAATGCTGGGATTCCTCTGAATGAGGATGAAAAGTAGAGAAATAATCTTGAACGCCCCTTACCAGTTATTGTTGGTTTATATGTGCACCAACCAATCACTTTATAATTTTATGGATAAAAATGTAGAAGGGAGAATGTACTAAATATAGTACCGACAAGATTACAAATGAAATTAAAGAATAAGAAGCAGAGGATCTTCTTACAGCTTTTTACAGAATCTTCAAGAGAACATCGTGTAGAAGCCGAGTCAAGGTAGAACCTCTTCCCGCAAGAAGAAACACGTCCCGGTAGTGCTCCAGTCTTGGCGATTCTTCCCCAAAGGTAAAAGGGCTTTTCCTTTCCGGCAAGGCAGCACCGCAATCGCTGGAACTCCGACGAACGAAAGAAGATGGAGAATTGGATCGTTAACTATGATGCAAATGCTATGTAATGCAAATGCTTGTTCATTGTGGTGTGTTTAAATGAATGGTGAATGACCCTATTTATAGGTGCACCATTCCACTCAACCATAATGGTGATTGTGATGCTGATTGCGTGATTTCCTCTAATCAGTAATTTTGACGATTTGATTTGATTGCGTGATTTCCTCTTATCAGCAATTATGGAGGGTTATAGCGACCAGATTCAATGAACCTACTCCAATAATCATTTATGAAAAGATTAGTAATCCAATTTTTGAGGATTTCCCTCCTACATGGGACAATAATTTCGTATTAATTTCCATTACGCCTCACATAATCTCTCTAGTAGGTTAGTCAAATTACACTCACCCACTATACTCATTTAATTGGTGATTAATTTAACAATCAACCCTTACTAACCAATTAAATTCAATTAATTTAATTAATTAATTAAATTAATTCCTACAATCCCCCACATGATTTGAATTTGGTGAACCCACATGAAATGCAGACACACAATCCAGTCCTCGTGTGACATTAATGTATCCGGATAGGCAGCTTGGGATTTTGAACCTTCCGTAGTCCAACACTATCGAGTATACTGGTGGCTTAGTAGACACAAGGTCTTTGAACTACTCCTCCTTACCGTATACTGAGACAACAGCGTGAATGCATCAATGTCTTTCATTATCCTTGTTCACATGTTTTGGTCCGTTTCGGTCATGGGCCCCCTTTGGATTCATAAGTGTTTCACTTGAAGTGGCCACTCACTTCACACTTACATAGGTGATCTCCTATCTTGAGTACCCCATTATACTCAACCAGCCTTCACTAGGCCTTTTAGGAATCATTAAAAGTCAGTGACTTAACCTCACCACAATACGAGTTCCATACTTGGTAATATTGCTCTACTAAGGAATGGTAGTTACCAAGTTTCACTTGAATCTCCACAGTTTTGTTTTACTATTGAACCAAGTTCTTGGGATCTCCAGTCATCAAGGTTGGGTTTCCACTGTTTCAGCTCTTTTCTTTGTGGATTTTAATCCCATTCCTTCTAGCAATTTATTCATTTGATCTCGATTAATTGCTTTCGTGAGCGGATCCGCTATATTGTCTTTTGATCCCACGTAGTCAATTGACATTACACCACTTGAGATCAATTATCTCACCGTGTTGTGTCGCCTACGGATATGTCTAGACTTTCCATTGTACATATCACTAAGAGCTCTTCCAATTGTGGCTTGACTGTCACAATGTGCTGGTACCGTAGGGACTGGTTTATTCTAACATGGAATGTCCTCTAGGAAGTTTCTGAGCCATTCAGCTTTTTCCCCAGCTTTGTCTAAAGCTATGAATTCAGATTCCATTTTAAAATGGGCTATACAGGTCTGTTTTGTAGACCTCCAAGATACTGCTCCACCTCTAATAGTGAATACGTGTCCATTTGTGGAGAACGAGTCTTTTGTGTCAGATATCTAATTTGCATCACTGTACCCTTCAAGTACTGCTGGATACTTAGAGTGGTGTAGCCCCACATCAAGAGTGTATTTCAAGTATCCCAACACTCTTCTCAATGCTTTCTAGTGCTCATTGCTTGAGTTACTCATGTATCTACTCAATTTGTTAACTGAACACGCTATGTCAGGACGTGTACAATTTGTTATATACATTATACTTCCTATAATCCTTGCATACTCAGATTAAGCTACTGGTTCACCTTTATTTTTTCTAAGGTGCACATTTGGATCCATGGGTGTCTTAGCCGGTGGATCGTTGAATGCATTGTACTTTTTCAACACTTTCTCAATGTAATGAGATTGTGATAATGCAATTCCATCAGATGTCTTTTGGATTTTAATTCCAAGTATCACATCTGCTATACCCATGTCCTTCATGTCAAAATTTTGACTCAACATCCTTTTAGTGTCAACGATTATGTCATGACTGCTTCCCATGATAAACATATCATCTACATAGAGGCACACAATGACAAATCCATTTGGTGTAGTTTTCACATACACGCACTTGTCACACTCGTTGATTCGAAAACCATTTGACATCATTATATTGTCAAACTTCAGATACTATTGTTTTGGAGCTTTTTTAAGTTCATACAACGATCGCACGAGTTTGCACACCTTTTTCTCATTTCCAGGTGCTATAAAGCCTTCTGGTTGGTCCATGTATATTTCTTCCTCCAACTCACCATTTAAGAAGACTGTCTTCACATCCATTTGATGGATCTCTAGATTGTGCAATGCAGCAATCGATATAAGTGCACGAATAGACGTAATTTGTATCACTGGTGAGTAGGTATCAAAGAAATCATACCCTTCCTTTGGCGTGAAGCCTTTAGCCACCGACCTGGCTTTATATTTATCTATTGACCCATCAGCTCTATACTTTCTTTTTAGGATACATTTGAATCCTAAGGTCTTACAACCCTTTGGTAGATCTACCAATTCCCATGTGTGGTTTTGCATGATGGAGTCAATTTCACTTTTTATAGCTTCTTTCCAGAATGGTGCATCTGGACGAGATAGAGCCTCAGTTACAGATTTGGGCTCATCTTTAACCACATAGGTGAAGAAATCTTGACCAAAGTCTTTTTCTACTCTAGCTCTTTTACTACTTGTTTCTATACTTTCTTGGGTAGACTGAATCGTAGTACTATCTTCAAGTGATCTTTTGCTAGAACTCACTTGTTCATTTCCTTTACTAGGAAATATGTTTTCATAGAATATTGCATTCCTTGACTCTATCATAGTGCCTTCAGTCATGCCAGCTATCTCTGATTTGTGAATCAGAAATTTGTAGGCACTACTGTTAAGTGCATACCCAAAAAATATGCAATCAATCGTTTTAGGTCCAATTCTAACTTGTTTAGGTAGTGACACTTCAACCTTAGCCAAACACCCCACACTTTGAGATATTTGTATGGCGATTTGCGTCCCTTCCATATTTCATAAGGAGTTTGACCCTTAGATTTGTGTTGAATCTTATTCAGAATGTGGTTAGCTGATAGGATAGCTTCCCCCCATAAGTTTTGAGGCAACCCTAAACTGATTAACATTGCGTTCATCATTTCCTTCAGAGTTCTATTCTTGCGTTCAGCAATGCCATTTGATTGAGGTGAATATGGAGCCGTTGTTTGATGTATGATACCAGATTCGGCACATATTTGTTCAAACGGTGTTACGTATTCGCCACCTCTATCGCTTCGAATTATTTTAATCCGAATATTAAGTTAATTTTCAACTTCATTCTTGCAGAGTCTGAATACTTTTAAAGCTTCATCTTTACTTACTCCTCAAGAGATATACATAGCAAAACCTTGTGCAGTCATCAATAAAAGTAATGAAATACTTTTCCCCTCTCTAGTTTTCACAAACTTTAAATCACACGTATCAGTGTGGATTAACTCTAGAGGTTTAGTGCTCCTTTCCGTTGTTGGAAATAGTTGTTTTGTCATTTTTGGTTCTATACACACTTCACATTTACATGAAGTCTCAACATTTGCTACTTTAAGCAAATTAAGATTATTTAATCTTTTAATCGATTTAAGATTTACATGTCCCAATCTTAAATGCCATATTGAGGAGCACTCAATGATATAAGCAGAAGGAGAAGAATTTTTATTCATAACTTTCTTGCCTTCACGACTTACAACCATAGCATTGAGCTTAAAAAGCCCATTATCAAGATAACCACAGCCCAATAATTGTCCAAACTTGCTAAGCACTAGTTTATCAGACTCAAATACAAGCTTGAACTGATGATTAACTAGCAGGGAGCTTGAGATCAGGTTCTTATGGATGTCTGGGACTTGCAGCACATCCTTCAACTTCAGTTCTTTCTCGGAAGTGAGCTTCAGAGTCACGCTCCCAACACCGGCTACATCAGATGAGGCTTGATTTCCCATGTTCAGCTTCCTCCCTTCAACGGGTGCATAAGTGGAGAAGGCACTTTTCTCCGAGCAGATGTGGCAGGTGGCGCCAGTGTCCACGAACCACTCATTTGGATTTGCCACGAAATTGGCTTCAAAGAGCACAACAGCCAAGTCATCATCGGTTAGAGCCCATTCAACCACGTTGGCATTGTGGTTCTTGCCTTTGTTCTTCTTAGGTTGACAACAATCTTTGGCCTTGTGGTTGGGCTTGCCACAATTGTAGCAATCCCCGTAGAACATGGGCTTTTGCACTGGCTTCTTGCCCTTGTCATCGGTCATCTTTCTCTTTTTGGAGGGTCCCTCACGATGTTTAGTTAAGTTTGTGTTTGCCTCCATTGAGGATTGGCCAAACTTCCCATCCATCTTTCTATCGTCCTCTTCGATTCTCAGTTTGACAATTAAGTCATCTAGAGACATCTCCTTATGCTTGTGTTTGAGATAGCATTTGAAGCCCTTCCACAATGGGGGCAACTTCTCAATCACAGAGCCGACAATGAATGCTTCTATAAGCAACATCCCCTTGGAGAAGATTTCGTGCACAATCAGTTGGAACTGTTGCACTTGTTCAACCACAGATTTAGAGTCCACCATCATGAACTCCAAGTACTTGGCTATCACATACTTCTTCGTACCGGCATCTTCCGCCTTGTGCTTTTTTTCCAAAGATTCCCACAGCTCTTTGGACGTCTTCGTGTTTAGATACACATTGTACAGTACATCACTAAGTCCATTGAGGATATAGTTCTTGCACAAGTAATCAGCGGAGGTCCATTGATCAAGAGTTATATGCTTTTGCGTATCAGGCTCATTCTTATCCACCACTGGTGCAGTCTCTTTCAGGAAACTCACCAGATTCAGTGTGGTAAGGTAGAATAACATCTTTTGCTGCCACCTCTTGAAGTCAACACCCGTGAACTTCTTGGGCTTCTCCGCCGGAGCCGGAGCCACGAATGGTCTTGACATCCCCATTAGAGGATACATCCTTTGGTTTTCAGACCCAACTGGATTCACAGTTACTCTTTGAGAATCAATCCCAACAGAGTCCCTATTGACATTGGAGGTTTCACCCATTTTTGGGATCGATGCTCCGTTAATATCCATATCAGTTGGTGATTGATGGGTGCAGAGGCTAGGTGTTTCTTCTTGCCATTGTTGGTTTATATGTGCACCAACTAATCACTTTACAATATTATGGATAAAAATATAGAAGGGGGAATGTACTAAATAGAGTACTAACAAGATTACAAATGAAAATAAAGGAGAAAAAGCAAAGGATCTTCTTACAGCTTTTTATAGAATCTTCAAGAGAACAGCGTGTAGAAGCCGAGTCAAGGTAGAACCTCTTCCCGCAAGAAGAAACACGCCCCGGTAGTGCTCCTGTCTTGGCAAATCTTTCCCAAAGGTAAAATGGCTTTTCCTTTCTGGCGAGACAGCACCACAATCGCTGGAACTTCGACGAACGAAAGAAGTTGGAGAACTGGATCGTTAACTAAGATGCAAATGCTTTGTGATGCAAATGCTTGTTGATTGTGGTGTGTTTTAATGAATGGTGAATGACCCTATTTATAGGTGCACCATTCCACTCAACCATAATGGTGATTATGACGTATTAATTGCTGATTGCGTGATTTCCTCTAATCAGCAATTATGGAGGGTTATAGTGATTAGATCAACTAACCTACTCCAATCATCATTTATGAAAAGATTCGTAATCCGATTTTTGAGGATTTCCCTCCTACACGGGATAATAATTTTGTATTAATTCCCATTACGCCTCACATAACCTCTCCAGTAAATGAGTCAAATTACACTCACCCACTATACTCATTGATTGGTGATTAATTTAATAATCAACCCTTACTAACCAATTAAATTCAATTAATTTAATTAATTAATTTAATTAATTCCTACAGTTATCATCTACACCTTTCCTCCTCAAACACTACCACTCATATTTTCAATCATTCAACCAACTAATATGCTAGAACAATTAATTCAAGTTTGGCTTAATGCAGATAAAGAGATTTTGGGAGGAAAGGATTAGCAGAGATCGAGAATTGAGAGGGAAAAATGAAGATTTTGAATATGCAAGGAATATATATACAACAACCATTTATTCAAACATTCCTCGTATAATACATAAATAAATTGATCTTGCTTCTTCATACTTTATTTCTTTCTTTTGAAAGTAGAAGTGGGTCAATGCAACATTTTTTGCAGAGATAATGTTTGAGATTTTAAATTACTAAAAAAATCAATCTTTTTTTCACAGAGATGAATGCTTAGAACGAAGAGAGCGATAAAAAAATAAAAATCTTAACTTTAGAACAAACTGTAATGATGGGAGGAGTAACATGGAGTTAAAGAAAGCCTGGATAAGAATATAGGTGGAAACTTTCAGGTGTTGGAATTAATATTCCCTATTTCTCCTTTTAATTTTTTCTCCTTTTTCTCTTTTTGCTCTATCAAGGGATTCAGAGAAGTAAAAATGGAGAAGTAACATGGAGTCAAAGAAAGCATGAATAAGAATATAGGTGGAAACTTTCATGAGTCATTGATGGGTGTTTTCTCAACACACAATTAATCCCCAAGTATGAAGGATATCAATTGTAGTCTCGAAAGGTGACCAAGTGAATATCGAACACAAGGGACGGCGTATTATTAATTTAATTATTATCTAAATTAATTAAGACAAGGCAATAAGATTTGATGGATTTAATTAACAACTACTAAACAAATAATTAAAATAACAAATAAAATAAAGTACCACTCGAAGAATACGAAAGTGGATCAAGTAGGAGAATAGGTAGCTCTAGGATAATCCAGTTTTACTCATTAACTTCCCTTCCATGTGTCAATGTCCAACTCTACCTTGTGGAATATGGACGCATCACTAAACCATGCATATCTACTCTATAGACACAAGTAAACATGCGTGTAAGACGTGTGAATAACCTCGGAGAAAGAGATATAATTTCACCCCCCTTTCTAGGTACTATCAGTATCAATTATTTCCCCTTAGGATTGGTACTCTAACCCGATATGATCACCCTTTATAGGTACTATAAAATTATCCTCTTTATCCTACTTATTAACCCGAATTTAATTCAATTAATAAGTATTCATATAAGATAGTTCTAATAAGACTTCGGAATCCCTTCACTTAGAATTATAACTTAAAACCCTGCTCAACAGTGAACACACTCAACCAATAACCATGTTATGTATTCAGACTCTATACAATGATTATTGATGCATAAAACGACTATGAGTATGGATTAAAAAGGCACAATCTTATATAAAATAAACCACAAGTAGTGTTGTACGGAGTATACACATGGATGTTCAATTAAGTAGATAAAACCTTCACAACCCTAGTTCTACCAAAAAGGCTCTAGCCCATGGTGTTGTAGAAAACACACATGGGTGTTGGATAGATCTTACCCGGATGTCCGGAAAATATAAGATAAATTAGAAAATGAATAAACCCTAGATGTGACGTCATCGCGTCCTTCTCGCTCTTGAATCCTCCTCTTGGTTCTCCTCTTGATTCCCCAAACGAATCTTCAAAGTGATGGATGGATGGAGAAAAGGATGATGGTTGGGGGGTGATCCCCCCTTGTGGGGTGTTGTATGTTGTGGCCTCTCTTCTCCTCTCTTGTATTGTGTTGTGTTCCTCCTCTTTTTGGGGCTGTATAGACCTCATTTTATACTTGTAATCACGTCTCCTAGGCTTGGAATGGGCTTTTCAAGTGATCACAAGCGTTTTGGCCTCGAAAATACGGATTTGGTAAGTTCCCGAAGCGCGGTTCGACCTCCCAAACAGGTCGAACCACCCTTCTAGACGTCCCAGGTGCATGGTTCGACCAGCCAACAGGTCGAACCAGCATGTCGTGGTCGAACTAGCATTTTTTCCGTTGGGTTCGATCTCGGTTCGACCTCAAGAAGGTCGAACCGATTTGCGCAGTCTCTCCATTTCGCGTATAACTTTCACATCCGACCTCCGAATTGAGTGATTTTTGCGCTCACGAGATCCAATCTTCCTTGGCTTTCTATCCATATAAAGAAATCACAAAAACTCCAAGAATTGAATATGTAACAGGCCATGGAAAGTAGCACTGCAATTCTGTTAGGCATAGCTCGCGCGGCGTCACCACTTTGCTCATAACTTCCTCGTTCGGACTTCAATGATAGTGTTCTTTACGCCAAAACGACCCTCTCTTCAGTGGATTTCCTACCATATATCACACCAACAGTTTTGAGCTGCACAACAATACAGAATAATTATGAAAGTTGGATGTGCGTTTTCAGCATTCTTGCACAAATTGAACCTTTTCTCCAACTTTGCACTTTTCATCCTTTTTCCACCTAAAACACAACAAAACACCTCAAGTGCACATAATTCTCACATATATCGAATATAAGACACTTGTGCTCATATAAGACTACAATATCAATCAAAAAGGTGTTAAATTGGATATTAAAACACGCTTATTTTCACTCTCATCAATTCCCCAAACTTACCCGTTGCTCATCCCGAGGCAACAAAATAAAGATAAAGAGAAAGAGAGTATGAAAATTAGCGGGGAAACAAGGACTATGACCAATACCCATTCAAAATACAATTGTCCTCAACTTAGGTCATGCAACTCTCATTATATGTAATAATCAATTCATAGCATACAAGTTAAGACAATCACCATCAATTCAAATGCTCCATCAACATGTTCTCACGGGAAGTATATATATGATCTCTCACTCAAGTGTAAAATATGTATACTTATGGTTTAAAGTGTTTACGCTCAAATTCAATTCAAGTGCATGCGTAACCATAAGCTTGCCAAATGTCTCAATCTTTCTACCACTAAAATTATGATTCAACAATGGGATAAAAAAGGAATTTTCTTTTGGATGTAATGTTGGCTCTTTGATAAGGGTAGGAAACATATGGATAAAGTGACTCAATTAGTTGAGAATTAAAACCGGAGATCTTTTGTACGGCAAATTCTTACACTTCAAGGCTATCCAGCTTCATGCTCTTCTAACAACATACTTTTTCTTTTCTTCAAGCACATCCTTTTTTTTCCCGAGGTACCAGTTTCGGGCACTACCTCTAACATCTTAGGGTACCGGTTTCGGGCACTACCCCTAAGCAACTTATTTTTAAGCTCATATTTTTTGTTTTTGCTCATAATCACTTGTACAGCTACAAATATTTTATTCCTTCCAAACTCCATAAAAATCAATTCACACACTTTGACAGCATTTAATTCTCCACTAAATATAGGAATTTTAGGCTCAAATAGGATATCCAAGTGGCTATCTTCGTAGGTTGCCAAAGAAATAAGATTTTTTGGCTCAATGGGATTAACTACGGATATATAATTATTTGGTAGGAAATTATTTGGCTAAGTGACTCACAAATTCAAGGATGACCTTAGATCATCTCCCATCATCTAACACACATGTAGTTTCAAGTAAGACAAGAGGCAAGTTCTAGAATACATACACAAGAACGATACTCACCAGAAAAGAAATATCATGTGATTATGTACATGATCAACGAGGCTCAAAATCTCACATGGGTTTTTAACAAGTAACAGAGCACTTTTCATGGTAGGTAATATCCCACAAGTATACATAGAACTTCATATCACAATATAACTCAAGTACACTTCCTTCATCAATTTCAAGAGCATATGAATTTCAAAGATAATTTTAACAATATAAGCTCACATGGATCACCACCATAAAATCAATCCTTCCACTCCATGAATTAAAAGCACATATAAAAATTAAAAAAAGGAAATGAGGGCACCTGATTTTTTTTCAACGTACGCACGAGCTCCTCGAGTCAAAGCCTCAATGTAGAACTCATCTTGCCACTCTTTTATCTTTTTCTATCATCAAAGCTCAAACAAACTCATCGTCACAGGATTCATCAATAATAAAATAGGAGAACTATAAGAAAGAATTAATTGACTATGTAATCGACTCCACATACTATAAACACCACTGAACACTAGGCAAATTGCAAAAAAATCGACACATCAAAACCGATTAAAGTTTCAATATACCGCAAAAAATCAACTCCCCTAGCAAACATTACAAAGAAAATATTATATTCTTGGTGCTTCAATGAGGTAAGTACATCACACCCCCCCAAACTTAGTAAAAACGTAAGTTGAAACTAAGTTTGCAAAGATGTAATTGCCGAATAATAAACACCTTAAATATAAAAATTTCTTACTCACACGAAAGAAATAAAGCAATAAAACAGAAGGGCAAGCCCCCAACAGGCACTCATGTTTAACGTCATAGAGTCACGACGGTAGAGGACGGTATTCTCGCATTCTCACCTTCAAATACTTTCTTTCTCTCTTCTTGTCTACACTCAACACCTCACCTTTCTTGGTCACAAAAATATGATCATTGAAATTTCCTTCCTCCCATGGCTGTCTAGACTCCTCCTTGTCAACCTTCCACTTAAATTCAGAATCACCTGTCTTAGAAAAATCAAGATTAAACAAGTTAGAAACCATATCAATGCTCTTGCATGATTGAGTCTCTATGGGTATCTTCATTGCATGATCAAGTGAGAAAATCACATCTTCATTATCCATCTGCAGTCTAAGCTTCTCCGCTCTCAACTTCTTTGCTCTTTCCCACTTCTTCTCCATTGTAAGCTCAGTATTCTGCTCATGTAATGGTACTGGGGTAGCATCAACATCATGCGGAGCATTCAGCGTGGAAACGGGTGCGTTCTGAGAGGATTCGAGTTCGACTAGGGGTACTGGTCGAACCAGGTACATAGTGGTCAAACCAAGCTCCTGGAAGTCCATTCTCACTTTTCAGTTTGGGTTCGACCTGTTCGACAGGTCGAACCAGGCACGTAGTGGTCGAACCACTCTTCTGAAACTTGATTCTCTCTCTGATTATGTGATTCGATCTGGGTTCGACCTTGTGACTAGGTCGAACCACTTTTCCCCAAGTCGAATCTACTCTCTGCATAGTCTTTGGCCTCCGGTTCGACCTGGGTTCGACCAGTAGGTGTGGTCGAACCATGAGTGACGTGGTCGAACCGATGATGATCTAAAATAGAGTGTTTTGCTTGATACGGTTCGACCAGGGTTCGACTTGGTATCCAGGTCGAACCAATAAGGCTGTGGTCGAACCGGTCTTCTGGAAAAACAGAGTGCTCAGAATGGTCGGGTTCGACCAAGGTTCGACCTACCTTGCATGGTTCGACCTCTTGTGTTGGTCGAATCAGGGTCAAATCGGGCTCCTTTGGCTTCAGATTTCAATTTTGGCTCCGTCGTTCCTTCATACTGTGCTCCAGACCTTAACGTGATGGCTTCATCTTCCAATTTTTGTGTCAATTGATTCAAGTTCGCGGTCATCTGCCCCATAACCAAAGTAAGCTCCTTCATCTGCTTAGATAAATCTGCATGATCAACATTCATTCTAGCTTCGATGTGGTCAACCCTTACATCGTTCTCAGCCATGTATCGATTGAAGGTATCTTCATCACTCTTCACTTTGTGCTGCTTCATACTAGGCTCCCTTAGTGTCAACACTGTAATCTGCCTCTGTTGGGACTCTAGTAGCTTGTTGATGTTAGCTAGACTAGAGACGATCTCATCATCCCTATTCGGCTTCACTTGATATTCAACCTGCGCCACCTTGCCAAGTACATATGATCCTCTATCTCTCTCTACTGGCCAGTCACGTAAATTCATAGAGATGTCTTCAAATAACTTTTCTGCTTCAAGTGCTGTCTTTGATAACAGCACTCCTCCTGATGATGCATTAATAAAAACACGCGACTCACAATCCAATCCATAGTAGAAGGTGCTTATATATTCAGCCTTAGACATTCCATGTTGTGGACACCTCCTGAGCATGTCTTTAAACCTATCCCACGCCTCATCAAATTTCTCACCCTGATTTATAACAAATCGGGTGATCTCTTGCCTCATCCTTAAGATCCTTGAGGGTGGCATGTATCTCTCCAAGAACTTCTGCTGCAGTTGGTCCCATGTAGTACAATCTGTGGCATCAAGAGTCTCATACCAAGCTTCCGCCTTATCAATCAAAGAGAACTTGAATAAGGCGATCCGCCTTGCATTATCATTAGCTCCAGCTCCCTTCTGAGTGTTTGCATAACCAAGAAATTTTCGGAGATGCTGATATGGATCTTCAAAACAACCTCCAGAAAAGGGATTTTTCTCTACCATGTTAATAAGAGCGGGATTTATCTCAAAATCATCATCTTCCCCCCTTGCTCCTATCAACCCCATGTTGACATTCCCAAAGTTCGTGAAAATTTCACGTATGGCAACATTATCCGAATTCTGCCTTGCTCCGGCCATGTTTAGATCAATGTGTTATTCCTTCTTTTCCTTCCTCTCCTTTTACAAGCGCACAAGTAACTCGGAAAAATTCAAGGTTAGATAGAAATAAATAATTACAAATAAAAAAAAAGAAAAAAAAATCTTAATCAACTAGAAATAATAAAATTAATAATAACAGCCGTCCCCGGCAACGACGCCATGAACCTGATGGGTATTTTCTCAACACACAATTAATCCCCAAGTATGAAGGATATCAATTACAGTCTCGAAAGGTGACCAAGTGAATATCGAACCCAAGGAACGGCGTATTATTAATTTAATTATTATCTAAATTAATTAAGACAAGGCAATAAGATTTGACGGATTTAATTAACAACTACTAAACAAATAATTAAAATAACAAATAAAATAAAGTACCACTCGAAGAATACGAAAGTGGATCAAGTAGGAGAATAGGTTGCTCTAGGATAATCTAGTTTTACTCATTAACTTCCCTTCCATGTGTCAATGTCCGACTCTGCCTTGTGGAATATGGACGCATCACTAAACCATGCATATCTACTCTATAGACACAAGTAAACATGCGTGTAACACGTGTGAATAACCTCGAAGCAAGAGATATAATTTCACCCCCTTTCTAGGTACTATCAGTATCAATTATTTCCCCCTAGGATTGGTACTCTAACCCGATATGATCTCCCATTATAGGTACTATAAAATTATCCTCTTTATCCTACTTATTAACCCGAATTCAATTCAATTAATAAGTATTCATATAAGATGGTTCTAATAAGACTTCGGAATCCCTTCACTTAAAATTATAACTTAAAACCCTGCTCAACAGTGAACGCACTCAACCAATAACCATGTTATGTATTCAGACTCTACACAATGATTATTGATGCATAAAACGACTATGAGTATGGATTAAAAAGGCACAATCTTATATAAAATAAACAACAAGTAGTGTTGTACGGAGTATACACATGGAAGTTCAATTAACTAGATAAAACCTTCACAACCCTAGTTCTACCAAAAAGGCTCTAGCCCATGGTGTTGTAGGAAACACACATGGGTGTTGGATAGATCTTACCCGGATGTCCGGAAAATACAAGATAAATTAGGAAACGAATAAACCCTAGATGTGGCGTCATCGCGTCCTTCTCGCTCTTGAATCATCCTCTTGGTTCTCCTCTTGATTCCACAAACGAATCTTCAAAGTGATGGATGGATGGATAAAAGGATGATGGTTGGGGGTTATCCCCCCTTGTGGGGTGTTGTATGTTGTGGCCTCTCTTCTCCTCTCTTGTATTGTGTTGTGTTCCTCCTCTTTTTGGGGCTATATAGACCTCCTTTTATACTTGTAATCACGTCTCCTAGGCTTGGAATGGGCTTTTCAAGTGATCACACGCGTTTAGGCCTCGAAAATACGGATTTGGTAAGTTCCCGAAGCGCGGTTCGACCTCCCAAACAGGTCGAACCAACCCCTAAAGGTCAAACCATGGTCGAACCACCCTTCTGGACGTCCCAGGTGCATGGTTCAACCAGCCAACAGGTCGAACCAGCATATCGTGGTCGAACCAGCATTTTTTCCGTTGGGTTCGACCTCGATTCGACCTCAAGAAGGTCAAACCGATTTGCGCAGTCTCTCCGTTTCGCGTATAACTTTCACATCCAACCTCTGAATTGAGTGATTTTTACGCTCACGCGATCCTCTCTTCCTTGGATTTCTATCAATATAATGAAATCATAAAAACTCCAAGAATTGAATATGTAACAGGCCATGGAAGTAGCACTACAATTCTGTTCAGCACAGCTCGCGCGGTGTCACCACTTTGCTCATAACTTCCTCGTTCGGACTTCAATGATGGTGTTATTTATGCCAAAACGACCCTCTCTTCAGTGGATTTCCAACCATATATCACACCAACAGTTTCGAGTGCCACAACAATACAGAATAATTATGAAAGTTGGATGTGCGTTTTCAGCATTCTTGCACAAATTGCACCTTTTCTCCAACTTTGCACTTTTCATCCTTTTTCCACCTAAAACACAACAAAACACCTCAAGTGCACATAATTCTCACATATATCGAATATAAGATACTTGTGCTCATTTAAGACTACAATATCAATCAAAAATGTGTTAAATTGGATATTAAAACACGCTTATTTTCACTCTCATCAGTCATGATTCATAAAGATCACTCTATTTTCTTTCATTTCTTTTTCCTCTAAAATTTAAAGAGCAAGAGAGCGACGCCATAGCCAAATCACATAAGTGTTTTGATTTGAATTGTTCCTTTTAATGGGCTTTTACTCTGTTCAAATTATTTTTCTACTTCTCAAGATTTCAAACAATCAGTATTTCAATGGGACAAAATGCAATCTAATCGATAAAAATCAACTATGCAACAAATCTTAGATACCTGCACTGTCTATAGACTGCTGAATGCATAAATCCACCAATGGGGGTGCTTTTCGCATCGCCATCAAATCAAGCTGTTGGTTTATACCCCCTGCAAGAACTAAATTCTCAGAATAACATAGAAAGAATTAAGTTATATAAAAATCCAATCAATACAACAAGAATTCAGAAGGTTCTTTATATAGCTTTGCAGTGGTTTCTCTTCCTATCCATCAATAATTATTTACTTTAAATTAATGCTTGATATTTAAAAGAACACAGAACTTAAAAGCATCTTTGCGCATCATCTAATTGAGTTACTCTGCGCCACAAATTTTAGAAAGGTTGTACTAAAATTTCAATATGAAACTTGCAAAATTAAATGGTGGCGGCCGCACCAGGTGTGACTGGTGGGCTGCTGCTGACCGCGTCTCTAATGACGTCATATATGCATGCTAAAATTTCATAAAACCACAATAGGAAATCCACATTTAAAAAGATTTTAGAAAAGGAAAATTGAGAGAAATGTATCGTAATATTTTTATAACATTGCCGAGAATAGATTACTACCTTGCGATCCCTTTTCAACTCCAGTCATTAGAAGCCATAAGCATCAAGAATGAAGAATATATAAATATGCGTAGGTCAGAACTTTTATAGCCATGGATTTCGGACTCAAAATCTTTAAGTACATGACTTGTGCTTACCTGGTTGAACCAAAATCATTAGAAGGATAAGTAGATGTAGAAGCAATCTGTGGTAATAGCCTGTCGTCGTTCATAATTTTTTGATCTGTTAAAATGGGTTAGTTCCGTGAAGAGTCAAGCCTACAACTCCAATCTTGATGATTTCTTTTTCTTATCAAAACTTTCAATAACCGGCTTTGCATCTTCAAATCCTTGATTCTATGAACATTGAAAGCAAATGAACAGAAGTTCAGTCTGGCAAAGAAAACAACAAAGTTTTATTACACATCCTCAATCTTGGTTACGTTTCTCGTTCCTCACACAATCCTCATCTTTATTCATGTTAATTTGCCATATTTTTCAGACCGATTCGAGGGACAATTAGAGAACTTCTTGAGTATATCAAATTTAGTATGTGAATATACTAATATATCCCTACTAATATTTTTTTGTGAACAATACTCATGTATAATTTTAGCATATAAATAGAGTATATAGCTTGCAAAGGGAATTCTTTGACCTAATTAATCCATACAATCAATAGAACAAACTTATAGAGTTATGACATACGGTGAGAATGGGAATCCAATTGCAAAACATTAAGGAGGATAGGCTACCGTTGGTGACGTTGGAACAAACAACGGTAAGAGGAAAATTTAAGCATTTAAACAAACTAAATCCAGAATATAGAATCGTGAATTGGAGGAAGATTTATGGTTGGTGAAATGTATGGTGAGATGTTATGCAAGTATTATGCCTTTTCCAGTGCCTCAGGGAGAATAACATGCATGTTTAGATTCACAAAGAGCACAACCAAAAGGATTTAAAGGCATTCAGAAACTCAAGCCAATTTCTACCTAACTTTAATAACAGGAAAAACTAAATACGAAGACATGAAATCACAGGTTTAACAATGCACTGACGGGGCATTCAGAAACTATATCAGTACCAGCACTGGCATATATCAAAAGATATAACATATTGTAGAGTTCTTCCGTGCACTGAATACCAAAATGAGTGAATAAACATAAGAATATCTAATGTACATAGATTTTCTGTCAACTAAAATTGAGTATTTGAACTTAATAAATTAGAAAGAAGGGTTCGGAGTAGTGTTCACTGTTCAATTTTGTCACTTAAGAGCAAAATAGTGATTTTGTATCAATAAAATTGGATGAGTTTGGCTTTAGAATAGGATTTACACCTTGATTTTGTCAACAAGACTTATAACTCAACAATATTCATTCAGCAAATTGGCAAATAGGTCTGATATTCAGAGTACTAACACTACGTGATTCAAATGGGTTTAAGTCTCGTGTTCATATATGTTTTATCGTAATTCTTACGTAATTTGCTAAACTATTTGTTATTGTGCTTTATACCGCAGGTAAAGTCTGTGTATGGTGTTCTTGGAGTGCACACATGATCTTTCTCAAGGATAAGATGAAATTTTGAGAATCAAATAGAACTCCGTATGCTTAAGGAAAATAATACTTTTTATGAAATTAAAATATGAAAATAATTGACCACATAAATGGCAACATGAAGAAAGGGCAACCAAAGCCAACAAAAAATGAAGTAAGGATAATGGCTTAGTTTGGTCTGACATATGGTAAGAAATCAAGTTAATGACACTTCTTCTAATGCGAAATATAAAACTAACCTATGTCAGTATGGCAGCGCTGCAGCAAGAGCATTTGGCAATGATTGTAACTGAACAAGGGGGAAAAATTAGTGTCTCCTAACTGAACAAGGCGGAAAAATTAGTGTTTCCTGACGTGTACAGTTTTTAGGAGTCAGAAATGTGCTGCTTATAAACAAATTGAGAACATACCTATGCCAATGTTTTGAAGGCAGGAGATGTGAGCGCCGTGAAATTGGAGAGAAGAAAACCTAATTTAGATTCTTTTCTTCATTTGAAAATTTGGAAATTGAAAGACAAAGAATGTGTAGAATTATGAATGTACCAATAGAAACTTAGAGATGGAGAGCAAGCATATGATTAAGGCTAAAAGAAGAAAGAAGAGAACAGATGAGGACCATTAGGTGAAGGCCGAAGGGTGAGGGAGGAAGGCGGATGAAGAAGGGTGAACCGACACGGGTGTGAGATGAAGGCGGATTAAGAGAATAGCAGACACGTATTAGATAGGTGAGGGGGGTTGACGAGTGTGAACTCTTGCAATCGGTAACTGAGGGGTAACTGGCCAACTAATCGGCTATTCTTCTTTTATATATATACTAGGTATACTGCAACTGTGCTAGCTCGTAAAGTGCCCAATACCTTGATATTAAATGCTAAAAATGTGAGATTGCAAGTTCTTGAGTGCCTAATACCTTGATATTAAATGTTAAAAATGTGAGATACGCCCAAGTAGTAATTTAAAATGGTTACAGATTAAGTAATAATTTAAAATATTGACATTTGGACTGGTAGATAAAAAATGTACAATGAGAATATCAAATTGTTGAAGCTGTTGCCATTGTTTGTAATAATGTTGTAGTTGGAGAAAATGTTTATGCATGCTTCATGACATTATTTTTTTTATTCGAATTTCGAAGGTTAGTAGTCTAACAATGATCAACATGGTTTTCAAAATCAGGCACAAATGGGCTAAATTTATTTGAATTTTGATCAACAAAAGTAACATTTATTAGAACTATATTAGGGACGGGTATATATGAGACGAATTGTGAGACTGATTAACTATTGTAAAAGTATAACTGTTATATAGGCAAAATATGTTTATTAATAATTGAAGTATATTTATAGTGAATCATACTATGCCACTATAAAACATACTATAATTAATCATTTATCATACTTTAAAAAGAAATACTTTAATTACAAATTGACATACTTATAACAAACATATTTTTACAACAGGTTGATCCGTGTCACATAATTACTCTACCATAGACTTTGACACTAAGCATTTCATTGATTAAGGCAAGAATTGTAAAAATTCAAAGATACCAAACATTTAATATAAAATGTAAACATTTTTCCATAATCAAATATCGACCAACTTCCCTCTTAACCTGTGAAAGTGCATGAAATCAAGTACACACTATTGTCGAGTCTGAGAAATGTCACAACACAAATACATCTACACTTATATATTCAAAAAATGTGTTGATATATGGAAAAGAAAACTAATCAAGCAAAGACATCTTTGCAAATTTTCTTTACTCAAAAAGTTCGCGCTTCCTTTTCTTTTACTAATTAGTATGTTAATATTTCTCATGTTTTCTCTTTTTAGTCATTAGAATGTTCATATTTTTGTTGGTGTTGTCTCTCAATTTTTTTTATGTCCGCTTTATGGGATTGAGAAAGCTCACCACGTACACTTGCTTTATGGCCTCACTGCAGATTAGATGTTGAACTACTTGCAAACGTAAAGCCAAATTGTAAATATATATCTTGTAGCCACAAACAACACAAGTCTCTTGTCTAGCAGTGAGTGACTGAACATATTATGTGCATCATAAAATGAATCTGTTAATGGTAATATGCACAAAAAAAAGAGTATGCATACCCATTTTATTACACAGCATCAATCTTTCTTGGTAATGTCTCTTGTTCCTCACATAGTCCTTGTTTTTATTCACATTCGCCACATTTTTCAAGACTGATTCGAGGGAAAATAAGAGAACTTACAGGACTGTGATCCTGAATTCATTTAGACAAAGGTTTCTAATCAGATCACCATGTATCTCAGTTCAAGAAATCTAGTGCCACAGCATGAAAACCAACATCACCAACTTTGTTTGCAGTCCTCCCATGGAGTGAAAGGGTTATATGCATGCTATATATGATTTATGGGTGTTTTCTCAACACACAAAATTATCCCCAAGTATGAAGGATATCAATTGTAGTTTCGATAGGCGACCAAGTGATTATCGAACCCAAGGGATGGATTATTATCAATTTAATTATATTCGAATTAGCTAAGACTATGTTGGAAAATTGGTTTGGATTAGTTACTAAATTAAATATCATATAATTTAAATAGCAAATTGAATAAACAAGCAATGGAGAAAATACGATTGTGATCAAGTAAGAAATCAAGTAGTTCTTCGAGTCATCTAGTTTTACTTATTAATTTTCTTTCCATGTGTTGATGTCCGACTCTGCCTTGTGGTCTATGGAAACATCACTAAACCATGCTAGTTTACTCTATAGACACAAGCAAACAAGCATATGACACGTGTGAATATTCTCGGAGCAAGAGATATAATTCACCCCCCTTTCTAAGTACTATCAGTATCAATTATTTCCTGTGCACTTAGTACTCTAACCCGATATGATCTCCCTTTACAGGTACTATGACGTTATACTCTTTATCCTACTTATTAACCCGAATAATATTCAATTAACAAGTATTCATATAAGATAGTTCTAATAAGACTTCGGAATCCCTTCACTTAGAATTATAATATGTAATCCTTCTCAACAGTGAACGCACTCAATTAATAATCAAGATATGTATTCAGACTCTACATAATAGTTAATGATGCACAAAACAACTATGAGTATGAATTTAAAAAGCACAATCTTATATAAAATAAATCACAAGTAGTGTTGTATGGAGTTTACACATGGAAATTTAACTAACTCATAAAACTTTCATGACCCTAGAACTATAGGAGTGGCTCTAGCCCATGATTGGTCTATGAACAATCATGGTTATTTGGTATGATCTTACTTGACTCGCCAGACGAACCTCTCTTCACGACTCCTTGGGATGATGGTAGGGTTTCGGTGGTGAATGGATGATGAATTCCCTTCGTCTCCTACGAAAATTCTTCTTTTACACTCGTGTAACCTCCTTATAGGCTTTTGCTTGAGGTCCACGTCAAATTTGGTAAAAGACATCCAGAATTACCATAAATAGAAGCAGCGAGAATCCGTTCGACCACGTCGTGACTGGTAGAGCGAGGCTTCCTGGTCGAGCAATGGTCGAGAAAGCCTTCTGTAAGTTTTTGCACATTTTATTCGGCTTCACTCATCTGCTCAACCAAGATGATGCTGGTCGAGCTACATCTCTTGGTCGAGCAAGCTTTCTGAATGAATCTGCATATTTTCCTCGACTTGACCACCTTGTTCCACTAAAGTGATGATGGTAGAACAAGGTCCTGAGATAGAATGGTCTTAAAAAATTGCCTCAAAAATTGTGTCTTCAAATTCCGAATCCTTTTGATCTATTTTCCTGTATAAATATGCTCCTCTGATTCGTGACTTTTCCATGAACATACCGACTCGTCTCAATAAAAGACTCAATCATACTCAATTTCCACACAAACCAGAGCCCAAAATACGTGAATTTGCACTCTTATCAAACTCCCAAACTTACACGTTGCTCGTCCAGAGGCAACGAAAATAAAAATAAATCCAGAGAGTGTAATCACGAGATCAAGCACAACCTATCCTAACATATGTAATTGTATCAATTTCAAACCATGCAATCCATCCTACCATTCATTCACACAAAACATCAATCAATCACAATACTTCTATGAGTGCTAAGTCATCTAGCTCACGGGTAAGTATTTACTCTCTCTCTCTCAAGCGTAAAAAATGTACACTTTATGGGTTAGTATCGACACTCAATTTGAATTCATATACTCGCGTAACCATAAGCTTGACAAGGGTCTCAAAAATCCATCCCTAACTATTTCAATACAAGGATCACAAAGGACTTGCATTTAGATTGTAACGTTGGCTCTTTGGTAAAGGTAGGAGAATATAGATAAGTAACTAAATTTACTAGTAAAGACGTACCTTGGAATTTTCTTTTCAACAGCTTCCATTTTTTCTCCTTTGTTCTTCTTATGATCACCTTAATTCACGCCTTCTCCATCTTTTCATAGATCAACATCTTTTCTTCGCAGTAGAAAATCAATTCCAGTGTTCTTCAAGTATAAGTGTACCAGTTTCGGACACTACCCTTGCAAGCATTAGGGACACCTGTTTCAGGCACTATCCCTTGCAAGATTTAACTTCTCGTCTTTTGATTCGTATTACATCAAATATCTCATCCCTATTCTTCATCAAAGCTTCACAGAGCATCATTTACCTTCACTCTTTACTAGTAATAGGTGTTCAAGGCTCACAAGGTAAACGACTATTTTTCAACGGCTTGCCAAATAAAAAGGTTAAAGGTTCAAAAGGGCTTCCAAAGATAATCATGTAGTAAGGTAGGAAAATTTTGGCTAAGTGACTTAATCAACAACAATTGCCTAAAATCATTTCCTAGCATCTATCAATTATAGACTTCAAACAAGACTCCAAATCAAGTTCTAGAATAAACTACAAACGACTCTCAAGAATAAACTATCATGCTCATAGCATGATCAAAAGGCTCAAATCCTCACATGGTTAATAGAATTCTAAGCACTCTTCAAAGCATGCAATCAACATCAATTCTTTTATGAACTACAAGTAAAAATAGAACATGCTCATAATCAACAAATCAACATGCATCAAAATAAGGCGTATGCATAACATAAACAATCATCATCACTAGACAACCCAAAACAAATCCATGTAAACACTTTCCACCAATCAATCACCCAATCATAATCAATATTATCAAATACATACCACTCACACCACGAATACCCAACCTGTAAAGATAAAAGAGAAGGGAGATGAGATGAAACAGACGAAGAAAAACTTGATGCTCTCTACCCCACCGGAGCATCAACATTACTCGCACCCTCTTCGTCATCACCATCACCCATCTAGAAGCGCAACCGATCTACATCTCTATGAAGAGCATTAATCTTTCTATCCAACTCGAGCTCATCGGCATGCATTCTCCTAACCTCCTATCCATCTCAACATAGTTGCCCTGCAGCGTGTTCTACCTCGCATCAAGTGTGGCATAATTTGCATTCGCCAATCCCAGCTACATATTCGTCTCCTGTTGATTCGCATTGAGTGTGACGAAGTGCTCATTCATCAATCGGAATTGCTCCTAATAAAATTGATCCTGAGGTTGCCAAAAATCTTACTGCTGCTGTGGCGGTGGCTCATAAAACTCCTTCTTATAATGCTATGGCTGTGGAGGCTGCACCGGAGGAATACCCATCTCTGGATATACAAAAGTTGGCGGCGGCTGCGGCTCTTTCTCTTCAAAGTCGGCTGGATCTCTTATCAAAACCATGTCCTCATCTAAGACGATTCCCTGAGCGCGCATCTCAGCAAGAATTCTCCAATCCCCTCTTCCCAAGCAAGTCTCTGAGATCACCTTGCGCTCCGTGGTATTCATCAATAAATTGTTGTTGACCCTAACGGAAGTGAGATCAACAATTGCTAGTGGAAATCTGAATGTACTAGGATTCTTCCCTCGGATAAACATCGAAGTATCATCTAGCCGCTCAATCAGCCCCATCCTTACACAAGACGTCAAAATCAAGTTTGGATCCCCTCGGATATGCTTGTGCTTGCTCAAATTGACTCTATAATACTCAGCTACCAAGGTAATGAGCCCTCCGATGTTCACATGGTGAAATTCGTGGTTAGTAAACTTGTGAAGCTGTTGGAAAAAGTAGGCCGCTACGTTAAAACAAATTCCATGTAGCATGCACCAAAGCACGTACAGCTTCCCTCTTGGAATACAACTCCCATCGGACCTTGCAAACAGCGTGTTTATAATATCTTAGCCCAACTAGATTTTTTTAGAAAGCGCAAAACCTTTTTATTTATTTTTATGGCCCAAAAGGCCAGCCCTATCTTAGCCTAACTAGATTTTTTTTTAGAAAGCCCAAACTTATTTATTTATTTATTTATTTATTTATTTTGTGGCCCAAAGTTTCAGCCCACTTAAATGGCCTGATATATAATTATTAAGGCTAAAGTTTAAAAAAAAAAGAAAAGAAAAGAAAGAAGAACGGGAGAAGAAAAACAAAAGAGGAGAAAGAAGAGAGTGAAGAGGAGAAACCCTTGTTGATCAAATTCTCCCTTACAACCCTCATCCTAGGTGGTTTCTAAGTTGTTTTGAGGTACGTGATGTGTGAATTAACCTTCCTTCTTCCATGGTTTTGTAATTTTGTGGGGTTTTTCTTTTTGGTATTGGGTAATTCGTAGACTGTTCAAACTGATTTTGATATAGCTATTGCCCTTGAAAGTTTGCAAAATTAATTTCTGTACGTAGATGAACTCGTTAGCTTTCCGTAGCCACTTGAAACTCCTCAATCCGAATATTCTACAATTAGTTATGATTTTTCTCGTAAACTGCCGCTAGCTGGAAAATTTCAGAATTTTTATGTTGAATTCAAATTTATTTTCTATCATTTCGTTTAGTTAATGTATTGAAATGGGTTATGTGGGATTGGGAACTGATGTTAAGGAGTTACATGCCATTTTTATTTAATATCGACACGTTCGAACTCGATTAGGATTTGTTTTTAGCAATGAAAGGTGATGTTACCGCTAATAGTTAGTTATATTTGATTTGTCTTTAATTGCTCATCTCCTTTCTAGGGAAAGAACCATCATCGAAGGGCAAGGGACCGACTTCAGATTCCGGAGAGAGTTAATCACTTCCTTGTGAGTTGATAATTCGGGAACGCCTTCTCTTGTGGGAAGTGTGGACCCTCGATAAATGTACATTTATTTTAGTTTTAGTTAATTGATAAGAAAATTATTTGGTATTGTGTTATGTGGTAAAGAGCCTGATTGGCTCGATTGCTCTGGTTAGAGTCCTGTTAGCCATTTTATGAGTATTATTGATTTTAACTTATGTTGAAGGGCCTTGCCGGCTCGATATCTGATAGCATTTATTGTGAATTATTTAAGAATTAATTTCTGGTTATTCTTGTGTGCCAATTAAGACTCTAACTTGAGTCGTTATTCATCTTATGATGCATATGCATATGTATGCCTGGTACCAAGGTTAAGTAGTCCGAATTGGTCATGGTTCGGGTGAGTTGGAGCGACATTAATTAAGCAGCCCGAATTGTCGCGGTTCGGGTGAGTTAGAGTGACAACCAAGTTGCCCGTTGCTTGGCAAAACTTGGTGAGTTAGATCTAACGGGGCACCTGTCCAATTGCCAAATACTGATACTCTGGAGGGTGATCGTTAGATGGATCAATCTATTATAGGCTCAGTCAACGTCACCGGTGTGGGACATGCATGTCATATATGTTTATATGTTTGATCATTTCAAGTATTCACGTCGATATTGAATTGTGAACTTTAGCACTTGGCGTATTGAGAAAGAATATTAATGTGTATTTTATCTAGAGTAATGGTGACGGGCTTGGACTGTCTCTCGATGGAGAGCTCAGTTCGAGGAGGATATTGACTACCCACGCGTCTTTTATGTGATGACATGTTGTTTGAACTAATTGTGTTATTCGTAAATGTGCACTAAGGTTTTTATTTTCATTAATATGTATACTGAGTGAGAAATTGTTATTGTGGGATGAAATATTGGATTTTATGTTATGAACCGCGAGTGGGAATACATGCTTCGTATAAGGGTCGGGGTGACCGGCTTATCACCTCACTGAGCTAGTGGTTTTGCTCACCCCCATCATTCTTTCCTTTTCAGGCTGTTGATATCGTTTTGGTTGTAGGTTTGCCTATCGTTTGCTCGTCATCCAATCAGTGTTTTGGGTACTTTCTCTTTTATGTAAATTGACGGATTCATTTGCGAGATTGTATAGTTTATATTTGGTGACCCCCTTGATGTTCTTTTTGTACCTTCGCGATGTTATATCGTTCATGTATATTTTCTTTAAACTAAGTTACATCATTGTATTTTGTAACTTTGTAAATCCTTATTGATACTTTATGAGATGATGTCCTCGGATTGTTCCCGTTGTTATCAGTTGTTCAGTTATACAGGTACTTGATAGCAAGCCTTACCTTTTCTATAAACTTTATGGAGTGGAGTGCACCCATTCCGCGAAATTTATGGTTAACTTGGCGGTTGTCGCGTTCTGTCTGGACAGTGTTGCCCAAAATCCTATCCATATATGCTAACACGGGGTTGCGGATGGAAACAACCTTGGAAGTATTCGAATTATATCTCTCCTGCCTCCCCGTAATAGCTCTCCAGAACTCATCCGGCTTGAAATCATCATGCTCAACATCTGTCTCATTCTCACAGCCAATCAATTTATTAAACTCTCGGGCCCACACCGTCTGCTCCAACTCGCCAATCTGCATCCGAATACTATAAGAAAGGTATCAGTCTCCATGCTCCATCCTCAACGAGCATAAAACCTCCGCAGTGATATGAAAATAGCCCACTTGACCAAACATTCAACAAATATCATTGATAATGTTCATCTCCCTCATCGCATGATCATCCTGATACCACATCCTAGTGATCTTTTGTGCTATTGCAGACCACAGCTCCTGCCATAATCGGATGGCCTCCTCTTCTCCATCCTCATTTTCTTCACTATTTTACCAAGCGAAAGAGACCTAGGTTCCTTCCTCTTGAATGAAGACATAATCTCTTTTCTTACAAGAATAATACTTCAATACATACCAACGAGATATAACCAACATACCCATCTAAAGACTAGCATTAATCATACTCAAGGCTTCGAATTCATGTGCTTCAAATAACTCAATCTCAAGTGTTCATTCAATCATAATTGCACTATACATCAACACCTTCAATCAAGAATAATGAAAACTCTATTAGTCTTATCACTACTCCACACAAACATGCTTTCATGTCACATAAACTTCAACCAAAAATCTAGCATTCTCATCTTCCACCCTCAATTGCACCACAACAATACTCCAATTCAATGAGCCCATACCTATAAATCGAAATTAACCTCAAGCCCATACTATACACACCATCAATTTCACAAAAAATCCACAATTCAACGTAAATCAAACCATGAAAATTCAAGTGCGATTTCAAATAAGAACTTCAACAATTCAACCATCAAATCCAACTAAAACTATGTTTAGTTCACTCACCTAATCTTCACTAAGTATAATCACTTTAATTCCAGAATAAAAAGTGAGGAGAAACATACCTTTGTTTGACATGGTGTGCGTGTGGTGTAGACGATAAAAAACCCCCAAAAATTCAAGTGTCTAGCCCTAATCGGATGTGGAAGGGTGTGGAAGGGTAGATTAAGGTGTAGGGAAGAATTTGGAGAGAAGACTTACGGGGTGGAATCGGTGCTCGAGAGAAGTTGATGGGAGTATATCAAACGGAATGAAAAACTAACTTTTTAAAATTGACTCCGGACTCCGTTCGACTTGAGAGGGCTAGTCAAACAAGAAGTGAAAGTTAAGTAACCAGGAATTGCCCTTTAAAATTGGCTTTGTTCGACCTCGTTCGACTAAAGATCATGGTCGAACAAGTCCTGGAAGTCCAGCAAACTGCATAGTCGTGCCCCCTATTCTTCTCTGTCCTGCTCGACCTTCGTTCGACTTGAAGTCTCTGGTCGAACAACCCCTTTTTAGTCGAGCAAACTCTCTGTAAGTTTTGCACATTTTGTTTGACTTCCGTTCGAGTTCCCAGTTTAGTCAAACAACCTTGTCCAGGTCGAACAACCTTACTGGAAGATTTTTGCATTTTGTTTGATCATTGCTCGATCAAATAGCATGGTCGAACAACCTCCTGGAAGTTGAACGACCTCTCGAACTCCATAAACTTCGTACTTTTCTCATATTTCCCTGCAACAATTAAACTATATGACAACATCAAGTATCAAGATAGCAATTTCTAAGCTAAAGAACCACTTTAGACCATAAAACATCAAGTGTAACTCTGTAATGATACTTAAAAACAAAACACCACTAAACACTAAGTAAATTGCAAAAAAATCGACACATCAAAACTGTTTAAAGTTTCAATATACCGCAAAAAATCAACTCCCCTAGGAAACATTACAAAGAAAAGATCACACCCCCCAAACTTAGTAGAAACTATAGTGGAAACTAAGTTTGCAAAGAGATGTAATTTCTGAATAATGAGCACGTCGAATATAAAAATTTCTTACTCACACCAATGAAAAAAAAGCAATAAAATGGGAGGAAAAGCCCCCAACAGGCACTCGTTTTTAACGTCGTAGAGTCACGACGGTACCAATCTAGAGCAAGGTATCCTCAAAGACGATGCAGGCATCATCCGGTGACTTGTAATGCTTCAATCGATGCTCATTCGCTGCTATGATGTCTCCGTCTTTATCCATAAGCTCAAAACTCCCCCCTCCGTAGGCTCTATGGATAATGAACAGCCCCATCCACTTTGATTTCAATTTTCCTATGAAGAGCTTCAGACGAGAGTTAAAAAGTAATACCTCATCTTCTTGCTTGAACTCCTTGTATGAGATCTTTGAATCATGCCATTTCTTCATTATCTCCCTAAAGATCTCTGAATTCTTATAAGCTCGATTTCTGAACTTATCCAATTGATTTATATAAGTCATCCTCAACTTCTTTTGATCCTTAAGAGACAAGTTCAAACTCCTTAAAGCCCAAAAAGCTTTGTGCTTAATCTCCACGGGTAAGTGGCACAGCTTCCCATAGACAATTTGATACAGTGACATATCTAACATCGTCTTATACGCAGTTCGAAAACCCCACAAAACATCATCAAGCTCCACAGCCTAATCCTTCCTATTGGTTTCGACTACGTTTTCCAAAACTTGCTTCACTTGTCGGTAGGATACTTCAGCTTGCCCATTCACTTGAGGGTGATAGGGTGTAGTTACCCTATGCTTAACACCATAATCCTTGAGAACCTTTTCAAGAAGCTTATTGACGAAGTGAGTACCTCCATCGCTTACAAGTGCTCTAGGAACTTTATAGCGGGCAAATATATGTTTCTTCAAGAAAGATAAAATAGTCCTTGAATCATTGACGCGAGTGGGAATGGCTTCCACCCACTTAGAAACATAATCAACTGCTAAAAGGATGTAGAGACATCCACTAGATGGGGAAAAGACCCCATAAAATCTATCCCCATACATCGAAGATCTAAATAACAATGCTCGGCTGAAGTGGCATCTCATCTCTCCTACTTATGTTCCCCATATTTTGACATCTATCGCTGTCGCCATATGGATTTCACAATCTTTAAATAGAGTAGGCCAATAAAGAGCAGATTGAAGTACATTCGCTGCCGTCTTTTGAGTTCCAAAGTGCCCCCCGTTAGGTTGTGCATGGCAAAAATCAAGAACGCTCTCCATCTCCATCTCGGGCATACACCTACGAACTATGGAATCCATACATATCTTGTAGACAAATGGATCATACCATATGAATGTCTCAACATCCCTCTTGAATTTTGAAAGTTGATATCGGTTGAGATCTCTTGGAATTTCTCCTACGGCAATGTAATTCATAAAATTTGCATACCATTGATCCATCCCTTGGGCAGCCACCACACATGCTCCTTCCACTCATTCAACAAACATCGCCATGATCTTCTCATTAGGGAACATCTCTTCTATGTAATCGAAAGAATCATCACAGTGCCCCCTTATCTCCCACCTTGATAGGTGATCCGCCAAAACATTCTCCGTACCCTTCTTATCTCGGATCTCCATATCAAACTCCTGCAGAAAAAGGATCCATCTTATGATCCTTGGCTTCGTTTCTTTCTTCTCCATCAATTATTGGATCGTAGAATGATCCGTGTACACTATCGTCCTCATGCAAACCAAATACTATCAAAACTTATTGAATGCATACAATACAGCTAAAAACTCCTTTTCAGTCACTGTGCAGTTCTTTTATGCAACATCAAAACTCTTACTCGCATAGTAAATGGTGCAGAACTTCTTTTCCCTCAACTGCCCAAGCACCACTCCAAGTGCTATGTCACTTGCGTCACACATAAGTACAAACGGCTGAGTCCAATCCGATGTGATCAAGATAAGTGCAGTAATAAGCGCCTCTTTCAAAACCTGAAAAGTCGTTAGACACTCTTCATCAAAAATAAAAGGAACATCCTTTTCAAGTAAATGAGATTTGTTAGATTGTATACTAAATGCCTAGCTTTTGTGTTGAACAATGTTTTAACAATTTTATTTGAAATGAGAATCATTTGATCAAACATTTTGCATATTATAAATTGTTTATTTATATGTTTGTGCAAAAGTTCATTTACTTTATACTGTAGATAATATGTTGTGCGATAACACGCGAAAGATCATATTATCGGTTTCCTTATAAAGTATAAATAGATACTCATAACCGAGATAGACGGGGACTATCTATCGGGATGGTTGTAGTGTGATTTGGTATTAGTTTGTCTTGACTATAGAATCACATTAGTGCACCTTGTGTGTATTGAGCAGGACCGCTTGAGATCGTTCGACTTATACTGTCTATATAAGAGAACTAGATCTCAGTTATTATGGATATTCATGCTCTTAATCCCTAGACAATAACCTCGATATGTAAGGCAATATATATTTCTTTGATTCATCAATGGGTGAGATTTACATGTATTAAATCAACAAACTCAGTGAGTTGGGAAGTAGTGCTGTCTCTATGGTGTGCTGTTGATTGTAGAAGGAATCCATATCCAACATAGGTTGATGATATCCCCTTGAGGAGCTCATAAGGATTATCATGTAAATCTTGCAAGTCGATTAATTCCGGCATGATAATAAGGTTGAGTGGTACTACTCTCAGAAGAGATATTAATTAATTTGAGTTGTCAGTAACTTAATTAATTAATGGACATTGTATATCTTAAACATGGGGAGACTGTCGGGATCATAATAAAAAGGAGCCCAAAATGTAATTTTGGAATTGGAAAGGCAGTGCAGTAATAATATTTTAGTGGACTATATGATTATTATTGGACTTAAGTATAAGCTTTGGGCTAAGCTTGGATACTTAAACCCAATGGAGGCCCAACCCAATTTCTCCTCCTGGTCCCTGCTGTAGCCCAATATAAAAATCATCTCAGCTTCTTGATACCCTAGTTCCTACACCTCTTTTGACGTAAAGAAGAGAGAGAAGCAGATTGAGAAGATCCTGAAGATTGTTGCCCACATAACATCAGGATTGGACTTAGGTCATACAGCAGAAGATCAAGAGGTTGTTCTCTGCAGTAGATCTTCATCAACACACCCGGTGAAAGGTATTGTAAACATTTAATTATGCTTCCGCTAATTGTTTACATGATCCTCTAACGTTTTCACGCTAACCAAATGATTGAACACCAACAATTAGTATCAGAGCCTTGGTTTTTGGTGAAACGTGACACGTTAGCATAGGGTGTTTATGTGCTAATCGTGTGTTATAGTCGATGAGAAAGCATGAGATTATGGATTGTATATTTGTGAATTATCCTATGTGCTTTGTCAATAAATATTGCGTGTGATTATTGTGATTGTACATGCTGATCACACACGCACACATTATTGCACCATGAGCAACGAGTGAATGGTTTTGGGTCGTGATCATGGACTGGTGGGTTGCTAACGGCAATGGGCTGATGATGGCGTGATTGGGCATGACCATCACGGCCATGGAGCGATGAGGGTGGATGCGTCGACACTGGCATCTGGTGGAACGATGGAGAAATAATCTCTCATGAAACACCATCAGCGATTAGTGAAGTGCTGGGTACCAAACCTCTGATGGATGTCGATGGCAGCGTGGATGTTTGTTATCACTGTTGAAAACCCACGGCAGGATGAATAATAAGCAGTGCTGAAGAAAGTTATAGGCGTATGGCTTGTATGAGATTGCTGCACCATGCGATGATAGAAGCAAGTCTCGGTGGCGCATGATGGCAATCAACATGATTGTAAGGCGAGTCCCTGCTTATTCTGGATAGGCCTGAAACCACTGCCGCTTGCTGGTACGACGGCAAGGTCTGGTGGATGATGGCGTGACAGTGCGGTCTCAAGTGTGTGCCATCTATATGGAACCAGACGATGGTATCGACTGGTCGCTTATAGCCGCAAAGATCGACAATGGGTTCTGGGAGTCTTCAAACATGAACGGCGGCCCTCACAGTGGTCATTCAGGATACAACGGCGGTTGGCTGACGAGACACAGCTGGGTTCTAGGCAGATCGCAGGCTGTTTTTTCAGTCGACCTAGTGGTGGATTTTGGTCAAATCAGCAGTGAGTTTCTGGCGAGTTCCGTGATGTCCATGGCGAGTCAGTGGTAATATCTGGTAGAGTCTGTGTTCTTCTTCCGAGCGAGATAATAACTGGAGGTGTTTCCGGTGAATTCTTCATCGGCTATGAGCTAGTCGATGGTTAGAAGGCGCTGCTAGAATGAACTGGTCATGAAAGGAGGGCTGACGGTGCTTCTGCATGGTGGTTCACTGGCGCAAACTGCTGGGCTGAGTTTCTTCCAGGGCGTGTTTTGGCAGGCAATGGGCTATGATGCCTAATTGGGCCTTGTTATCTCTTTGGGCTGGCTGATGGGCACAAAAAAAGGTGCTGGCAGGATTAATGGGCCTGATCATTTTATTAATTTGTGCTAGTAGGCTTGGTGGGCTCAAATTTCTCTAGTTATTTAATGGCTGAGTTAATAGACCCATTTGCTTGACTTATTATTTGTGCCTTAATCTCTGACATATATAACTGAATTAATTATTTTATTTGTCGATTATTGTTATATATCGGAGCATGTTCTATGTGATTTTTTAAATAAAATTACTTAAAATAGAAGCATGCTAGGATGTGTATTTTATTATTGAAATATTATATGCATGTTAAAAATCCTCGGTGTTAAATAACTAAGTGGGAGAGGGGATTGTTAATTAATTCCCGCGGCCTCCATTATTGGTTTGTAAGTGATGTGAGTTAACTTGCGCGTTGGCAATAGAGCCTTCCTCCCTAACGGATGAGTTTATTCACGGATCACTGGTACAAACTTCTTTAAGATGATTGTAGAAAGTTATCCGAGCACGTGTGAATTTCACCAACTGAAGGCACATAAGCTTGGGCAGCGGACTTGGAATCAAATAATGGTGTACACTTAGATGTAAATAATAAGTATCCTCCCCAACGGAGTCACTGCTGTTATTCACATGGCTAAAAAGGAACCAACTATTAATTATTTTGTCATAAAGTTAGGTTGACGAATGAAATTAATGGGTAAAACCATCTCTTGTAAATATTCAGGTTTGTATACGTCCACCCTAATGTGGCATGCAAATTCACGGTGCTTGAAATATTGGTGAATTTAATTTTATATTATTTTTGGGGATTCAATATAAATTGATAAATTCGAAGTGTTTGATCTGTTTAATTATTTATGATTCTCAGGATTTTCAAATGGCACTCAACTCACTTTCTATTATACTTAAAGAGCACAAACTTACTGGCACTAATTATGTTGACTGGAAGTGAAACATAGATATTATTTTAACTGCTGAAGATTATATCTTTGTTCTCACTGAGGAATGTCCTCCGACATCTAATGATGACTTTACTGAAGAGCAAAGAGTCGCTTATAATAGGTGGGTTAAAGCTGATAGGATGGCTAAGTGCTACATTTTGGCTTCTATGTCAAATGTGTTCCATACTCAACATCAAGCTATGCAGACCGCCTATGATATGATGCATAATCTTAGGGAACTCTTCAGGCATCAAAGTCGTCCTGCTAGGTCGAAGGGCATGTCTGTTCTAATGAACACAAAAATGGCTGAGGGCACTCTCGTTAGGGAGCATTTCCTTAGGATGATGGGCCAGCTCAATAAGTTTGAAGTTCTTGGAGCTGAAATCGATGGGGAAACCTAGGTCGATATCATACTCCAAAGCTTGTCTAGGAGTTTTGAGCAGTTTCGCCTGAATAATGGTATGAACAATCATTTGTACACGTTGGTGGAGCTTCTGACAGAACTTGTGGTGGTGGAAGAACTATTTCATAGACCTCCTCAGGTTCATATTGCTGAAAATACTCCTTATCCTAGGCCGAAAGTCGGTAGAAATAAGAAGAAGCAAGGAAATTCAGCACCGGTGAACCAAATGAAAGCAAAGACTGGTGCGGTCAAGAAGCCTAAAGGCAAGTGCTTCAAATGCAAGCAGCCGGGACACTACAAGGCTGACTGCCCTCTTTTGAAGGGGAACATGAATGGTAAGTCTTTTATACTAGTTGTTGAATCGTGTTTAGCGGCTGTATCTGCTGACACTTGGTGTGTAGATACGAGAGCCACTGACCATGTCTGCAATTCTTTGCAGGGGTTCCATCAAACCCGACAGCTTAGTGGTGGCGAGATTACCATACTCATGGGGAATGCTACAAGAGTAGCGGCTGTTACAGTGGGAGACGTCTATTTATCTTTCAATAAGAATAAAACTCTTGTTTTGAGGAATTATCTTTATGTACCTCATTTTAGAAAGAATTTAATTTCGGTTTCTAAATTGTTTATGGATGGTTATTCTGTTTCTTTTAATGATAAGGTTGTTTCAAGGAAAAATAGAATTTTTATCTATGATGGTGCATTGATAGATAATTTGTATACTCTTAATCCAACTTCTCCCACGGTGCAACAAATTGAAATGAAAGATATATCTACTAATAAGAGAAAAGAACCTTCTAAAATGAACCAAACATATCTTTGGCATCTAAGACTAGGTCATATTAACTTGATTAGGATTCAAAGGTTGATAGCTGATGGACCTGTGAGTTCATTAGCAGTGGAAAATTATCCAACTTGCGAATCCTGCTTGGAAGAAAAAATGGCAAAAAGGCCTTTCAAGGCAAAGGGGTATAGAGCCAAATATCTATTGAAATTGGTTCATTCAGATTTATGTAGTCCTATGTCTGTCCAGGCAAGAGGGGGTTATGAAAATTTCATCACTTTCATTAATAATTATTCTAGATACGAATATATTTATTTGATGCGCCGCAAGTCTGAGTGCTTTGATAAATTCAAAAAGTACAAGGCTGATGTGGAAAAGCAACTTGGAAAATATATCAAGACACTACGATCTGATCGTGGTGGCGAATACCTCTTGGGAGGGTTTAGAAATTATTTATCGGAGCAAGGGATTGAATCCCAATTGTCTGCACCGGGCACACCCTAGTAGAATGGTATAGCGGAAAGAAGGAATAGGACTCTTATAGAAATGATAAGATCAATGATGAGTTATTCTGAATTACCAAGTTCATTTCGGGGATATGCCTTAGATACAGCGGTTTACATCCAGAATTTAGTACCTTCTAAATCAGTAGCTTCCACACCAATCGAATTGTGGACAAAGTGAGAGCCTAGTCTCAAACACTTTTGAATTTGGGGTGCTCCGGCATATATGTTGAAGACGGATGCTGATAAGTTAGAATCGCGTATGGATGTTTGTCTGTTTGTAGGGTATCCTAAAGGAATGAGGGGTGGTCTATTTTATAGTCCTAAGAACCAAAATGTGATCGTTAGCACAAACACCAGATTTTTGGAAGAGGATTATGTAATGAACCACAAACCCAAGAGTAAGATTGTTGTAGATGAAGTAAGAAAGGAAAAACACCAAACATAATACCAACTGTACAAGAGGATATACCACAGGACACTGCACCGCGTGTCACACCTGATACATAATTGCCTGCAGAGTCTCGTCGTAGTGGGAGGGTTGTGAGATAACTGGATAGATTCATGGGATTGGGAGAGTCTTCTGACTTGGTCCTTGGTGAACATGAAATTGACCCATGGAATTACAATGAGGCACTGCAAGATAAAGATGCACAATTATGGCAAAATGCAATAAAATCTGAAATAGAATCCATGTATTCTAATCAAGTCTAGGAGCTTGTAGAACCACCTGATGGTGTAAAGACTATTGGATGCAAGTGGATCTATAAAAGAAAAAGTGGATCTGACGGTAAGGTGGAAACCTTTAAAGCAAGGCTTGTGGCTAAAGGATATACTCAGAAAGAAGGAATCGATTATGAGGAAACCTTCTCGCCTGTGGTCATGCTTAAGTCAATCCGAATTCTTTTATCTATTGCTGCTTATATGGACTATGAGGTATGACCGATGGATGTTAAGACATATTTCCTGAATGAAAGTCTTGAGGAAAACATATATATGAAGTAACCAGAAGGATTCATTGCAAAGGGAGAAGAGCATCTTGTGTGCAAGCTTAAAAGGTCTATTTATGGATTCAAACAAGCTTCAAGATCATGAAACATCCATTTTGATGAAGTAATCCAGTCTTATGGATTTATTCAATGTCCAGATGAAACATGTGTGTACAAGAAGTATGACGAAAATGTAGTGGTATTTCTTGTACTCTACGTGGATAATATTCTGCTCATTGGAAACAATGTAATGGTATTGTCAGGCATAAGGGTATGGCTATCCAAGCAGTTTGAGATGAAGGACTTAGGAGTAGCCGGACACATTCTTGGGATCAAGTTAATAAGGGATCGCCATAAAAAAATATTGTGCTTATCCCAAGCTTCATATATTGACACAATCCAGATTCGTTTTAGCATGCAAGATTCCAAAAATGATTTTCTGCCTTTCAGACATGGAATAACTCTATCTAAAGAGATGTGTCCAAAGACACAACAGGAAATAGAGGCAATGAAGCTGGTCCCTTATGCTTCGGCAGTAGGAAGCCTCATGTATGCTATGCTATGTACGAGACCGGATATCTGTTATGCCTAGGGATTATGTGCTGATTTACCGGGCAGATACTTTGTTACCTTTGGGTTATACTGATTCAGATTTCCAGTCAGATAGGGACGCTAGTAAATCCACCTCGGGTTATGTGTATACTCTTGGAGGAGGAGCTATAATATGGAGGAGTCTAAAGCAGAAATGCGTTGCTGACTCTACCATGGAAGCTGAATATGTAGCGGCCTCTGAGGCAGCTAAAGAAGCAGTATGGCTTAGGAACTTCTTAATGGACTTGGATGTGATTCCTAGTTTGCCCAAAGCAATCACAATTTGTTGTGATAACAGTAGTGCAGTAGCAAACTCAAATAAACCACGAGCCCATAAGACGAGTAAACACATTGAGCGCAAGTACCACCTGATATGAGATATCGTTAAAAGAGGAGAGCTCATTGTTGCTAAGATTGCATCGGAGGATAACCTGGTTGATAATATGTTGTGTGACAACACGCGAGGAAGATCATATTATCATTTTCCTTATAAAGTATAAACAAATGCTCACAACCGAGATAGATGGGGACTATCGATCCGGATGGTTGTAGTGTGATTTGGTATTAGTTTGTCGTGATTATAGAATCACATTAGTGCACCTTGTGTGTATTGGGCAGGACCACTTGAGATCGTTCCACTCGTGCTGTTTATATAGGAGAACTTGATCTCAATTATTATGGATGTTCGTGCTCTTAATCCCTATACAATAACTTCGACACGTAAGGCTTTATATATTTCTTTGATTCATCAATGGGTGAGATTTACATATATTAAATCAACAAACTCAGTGAGTTGGGAAGTAGTGCTGTCTCTATGGTATGTTGTTGATTGTAGAAGGAATCCATGTCCGACATAGGTTGAAGATGTCCCCCTTGAGGAGCTCATAAGGATTATCATGTAAATATTGCAAGTGGATTAATTCTGGCATGATAATAAGGTTGAGTGGTACTACTCTCGGAAGAGATATTAATTAATTTGAGTTGTCAGTAACTTAATTAATTTATGGATATTGTATATCTTAAACATGGGGAGACTGTCGGGCTCATAATAAGGAGCCCAAAATGTAATTTGGGATTGGAAAGACAATGCAGTAATAATATTTTAATGGACTATATGATTATTATTGGACTAAAGTATAAGCTTTGGGTTAAGCTTGGATACTTAAGCCCAATGGAGGCCCAACCCAATTTCTTCTCCTGGTCCCTGCTGTAGCCCAATATAAAAGTCATCTCAGCTTCTTGATACCCTAGTTCATGTGCCTCTTTTGACGTAAAGAAGGAAGAGAAGCAGATTGAGAAGATCCTGAAGATTATTGCCCACACAATATCAGGATTGGACTTGGGTCATACAGTAGAAGATCAAGAGGTAGTTCTCTGCAACATATCTTCATAAACACACCCGGTGAAAGGTATCGTAAATGTTTATTTATGCTTCTACTAATGTTAATGTGATCTTCTAATGTTTTCACACTAACCAAATGATTTAACACCAATAATAAGGGCTTGGAGTATTTCGAGAAGTCTTTTATGAGTCTTCTATAAAAATCGGCGTGTCCAAGGAAGGACCGCACTCCCTTTTCATTAGTAGGTGGAGGAAGCTTCTCAATTACCACCACCTTTGCTCTATCCAACTGCAATCCCTTGGCCGAAATATGATGGCCAAGAACAATCTCATCTCTTACCATGAAGTGGCACTTCTCCCAATTCAAGACAAGATTAGTATCTTGGCATCTTTTCAAAACAGTAGCAAGGCTAGATAAACAAATGTCAAAGGAGAAACCAAACATAGAAAAATCATCCATAAATACCTCCATGATCTTTTGTATCAACCCATCAAATATGGCCATCATGCAACGCTGAAATGTAGCAGGTGCATTACATAATCCAAAAGGTATCTTTCTAAAGGCAAAAGTTCTATAAGGGCAAGTAAAAGTAGTATTTTCTTGATCCTCGGGTGCAATCATGATTTGATTATAACCCGAGTACCCGTCCAAGAAACAATAAAACTCATACCCTACAAGACGATCAAGCATTTGATCCATGTAAGGAAAGGGAAAATGGTCTTTGCATGTATTTTCATTCAATTTCCTGTAATCCATACACAGCCATCCCGTAGGAATCCTAGTGGCTAATGTCTCACCATCTTCGGCTTTCATAATAGTCATGCCCTCTTTCTTAGCTACAACATGCAATGGACTCACATGGGGACTATCACTAATGGGATAAATAATTCTTGCATCTAGCCACGTTAGGATTTTCTTCTTAATCACTTCTTGAATAGCGGGATTCACCCTCCGCTAATTCTGTATACTACTCTTGGCCTCATCTAACAATCTTATTCTATGCATGTAATATGAAGGATTAATGCCTTTTAAATCATCAAGAGACCAACCAATCGCAGACTTATACTTCCTAAGCACATCTAACAATTCCTCAAGTTGATCATCATCAAGAGAAGAAGATACAATTACTGGATATTTTCCATTGTCACCTAGGTAGGCATACTTCCAGTGCTCCAGTAGCAGTTTCAACTTCTCTTTCTTTCTTCTTTAAGTGCGCTCTCTCTATCCAGAGGTAGGTACTTCCTAGTCCACTTTACTTCTTCCATCTTGTTCCTTATCTACTCATACCTATCATCACCCAAAGCAAGCAAGTTTTCAAGAAATTCAATACATACCTCATTGGAGAGTTCATCTAGCTCCGTAGTGGGAAAAGTAAGAGACTCCGCTAAGCATGTCTCAAGAGGATCCTTTGAAAGGATCAATGACATATCTTCCTTCACAATCTCCTCCACCACGTCTATACTGTGACATTGGGTCTCCATTGGTATCTTCATTGCTTTGTCAAGGTTGAATAAGATCTCTTCTTTATCCATCCTCAACCTTAGCTCACCCTTTTGCACATCAATCATAGCTCCCGTAGTCGCAAGGAAAGGTCTCCCTAATATTAGAGGGATATTATCCATATTATCTTTCATCTCAAGCACAAGAAAGTCCACATGAAAGACAAGCTTCTCTACTTTGAAAGAACGTCTTCAATCACACCCTTCGGAAAGGTCAAAGACCTATCCGCCAATTGTAGAGCCACTGATATGGGAGTTAACTTCCCTAAACCAAGCCTTTTAAAAATGGACAAAGGCATCAAATTAATGCTTGCTCTAAGATCACACAAGGCTAATCGTGCCGGCCCCTTTCCAATTTCACACAAGATAGTGAAGCTTCCCAGATCTTTCAACTTAGTTGGCAGTTTCCTTTGTTTAATTGAGCTGCAATTCTCCGACAGATTCACTGTTTCAATTCCGTTTAAGCTTCTCTTCTTCAAAAGTATATCCTTCAGAAAATGAGCATAATACGACATCTCCAAGATCGCTTTAGAGAAAGGAATGTTCAAGCTTATTTTGTTTATAATATCTGAAAACCTTTTGAACTTCTCTTCCAATCCCTTTTTGACAAGCTTGAAAGGAAACGGTGGTGGTATCTTTGTTTTTGGAATACCCCACTCATCACGTTCAACCTTCTCCACTTTATCCTTTTCGACTCTCAATCTCTTGGCTTTTTCCCACTTCTTCTCTACTGTAACCTCAGTGTTATGCTCATGAGATGGTCCCATGATGTTCTGCCCAATGGGTGTAGCATTCGAGATGGAATCAGGCTCTGCACGAAACTGCTCGACCTCTGTTCGACCTTAAAGGTTTGGTCAAACAGATTGGGGTTGGTCGAGCAATCTCTCTGATCGTGAGCTCTATTTCTTCAAGTGTTGCTCAACCACTGTTCGACCAAGATGGTCTGGTTGAATGGGACTATCTTGGTCGAACAAATTTGCAGATCAAGAAATCCCATTCTCCAGGTGTTGTTCGACCTATGATCGACCAAGATGGTCTGGTCGAACAGGATGTCGTTGGTCAAATGGCGAGTTTGAAAATAGAATGTCGTAATTCTATTTCTCTAGAGTCTACTCAACCTCTGTTTGACCACCAGGTTTGGTCGAACAACTAAAGTTTGGTTGAGCAACTCCCCTACTTCCTTCGTTTTCGCTCGCCAACATCATTGGATCTTCATACTGCATTTCCAACCTCAATGTGATGGCATGGCAAGACTTTGGATTCTCAATACTTTGAGATAGAAATCTCCCCTTCTCAATAGTTTGAGTCAATTTGTTTACGTTTCCGGCCATCTCCCCCATCAACAACGTAAGGTCTTTCACTTGTTTAGACAAATCCTCATGATTAGCATCGATCTTCTTCTCTAACTTGGCCTCAAGATGATCCACTCTTGCATAGTTCCTTGCCATGTACCTGCTCACCGTATCCTTAAAACTCGATTTCCCTTCTTCCACCTTAGCTCCTAGATCAACACCGATAGAAGGTTGGACCGTATTATTCGGATTACTCCATGAAAACTTCGGCCTCCTTGGTTGTTGGTAATTATTACCTGGGGGATCACGATTGTTGTAATTCCCCTGATAATTTTGGTTTCCTTGATTTGGGTACCTAGTTCCTTAAATACTTTGACCCATGGCGTAATTTACCTCCTCGATCTTCTCTTGGCTAGCTCCTTCGTAGCCACCATCCTGCTGCATCATTGGTACTCTCTGAGATATATCCGTAATCTGCTTTTGTTGAGACTCAAGTAACTTGTTAATATTAGCCAAGCTAGAGACAATCTGATCGTCTTTTCCTGACTTCACCATAGTGTGCTCAACCTGTGCTACTTTACCAAGGACATAAGTGCCTCTCACTCTACCAGTAGGCCAATCTCTTGAATTCATCAAAATATACTCGAAAAGCTTCTCGGCCTCAATGGGTAACTTTGTAAGAAATGCTCCATTGGATGAAGCATCAAGTAACACACGAGAATTATAATCTAACCCATTGAAGAATATACTGATATATTGAGCTTTAGATAACCAATGGTGTGGACACTTACGAAACATATCCTTCAATCTGTCCCAAGCTTCATGAAACTTCTCATTACCATGGATATCAAATTGATTGATTTCGTACTTCATCTTGAACACCTTCGAAGGTGGCATGTATCGCTCCAAGAATTTCACTTTCAACTTCTCCCATGTATCACATTCAACAGCATTAAGATTATCGTACCAATCTCTCATATTTTCATTCAACGAGAACTTAAACAAAATTATCTTCCTCGCATTCTCATGAGCTCCTGCATCTTTTTGTATACTCGCATACCCAAGAAACTTATTGAGATGTTGCTAAGGATCTTCAAAGGTTCCCCCCAGAGAAGGGATTCCCTTCAATTATGGTGATAAGAGCAGGGTGTAGATCAAAATTGGCTTCAGCCACTCTTGCTCCTAATAGCCCAGCATTGCCTCCTCTGTTGTTCTTAAAGACTTCACGGATGCCAAGTGTATAAGGATTCACTGCCATGTTGACTGCTTCTGCTTCCAAGTTAACTTTGGTTGCAGCTTCAATCATTTGCGAATTCAGTTCGTCAACTTCAATTCCTAAATTATGAGTCTAAGTTGGGTCTACGTTCTTATTCTTGTTGTTCTTCTTCTTTTTCTTCCTCGATGATGCTCCAATCTCCAGATTATAAGGTGCTAATTCACCTGTCTTTGATCTTGTGAGCATACATCTAAGAAAAATAAGTGTTAGAAATTTAAGACAAGAATAATATAATATCAATTAAACTAGAAATAATAAATTAATAATTAATTCCATCCCCGGCAATATCGTCAAGAACTTGATGGGCGTTTTCTCAACACACAAAATTATTCCCAAGTATGAAAGATATCAATTGTAGTTTTGATAGGCGACCAAGTGATTATCGAACCTAAGGGACAAATTATCAATTTAATTATATTCAAATTAACTAAGACTATGTTGGCAAATTGGTTTGGATTAGTTACTAATCTAAATATCATATAATTTAAATAGCAAATTGAATAAACAAGCAATGAAGAAAATACGGTTGTGATCAAGTAAGAAATCAAGTAGTTCTTTGGGTCATCCAGTTTTATTTATTAATTTCCTTTCCATGTGTTGATGTCCGACTCTGCCTTGTGTTCTATGGACACATCACTAAACCATCATACTTTACTTTATAGACATAAGCAAACAAGCGTATGACACATGTGAATATCTTCGGAGCAAGAGATTAATTCACCCCTTTCTAGGTACTATCAGTATCAATTATTTTCTGTGCACTTAGTCTCTAACCCAATATGATATTTCTTTATAGGTACTATGACGGTATACTCTTTATCCAACTTATTAACTTGAATAATATTCAATTAACAAGTAATTATATAAGATAGTTCTAATAAGACTTCGGAATCCCTTAACTTAGAATTATAATATGTAATCCTGCTCAGCAGTGAACACACTCAATCAATAACTAAGATGTGTATTCAGACTCTACATAACAATTAATAATGCACAAAATGACTGTGAGTATGAATTTAAAAGTGCAATCTTATGTAAAATATACCACTAGTAGTGTTGTATGGAGTTTACACATGAAAATTTAACTTGCTCATAAAACTTTTATAACCCTAGAACTACCGGAGCGGCTTTAGCCCATGATTGATCTAGGAAAAATCATGGTTATTTGGTATGATCTTACTTGACTCGCTAGACGAACCTCTCTTCACGACTGCTTGGCATGATGGTAGGGTTTTGGTGGTGGATGGATGATGAATTCCCTTTGTCTCCTGCGAAAGCTCTTCTTTTATACTCGTGGTACCTCCTTATGGGCTTAGAATGGGCTTTTGCTTGTGGCACACGTCAAATTTGGTAAAAGATATCCGGAATTACCATAAATAGAAGCAGCAAGAATCCGTTCGACCACGCCGTGACTGGTCGAGCAAGCCTTCTGTAAGTTTTTGAATATTTTGTTCGACTTCACTTATCTGTTCAACCAAGATGATGCTGGTTGAGCAACATCTCTTGGTCGAGCAAGCTCTCTGAATGAATCTGCGTATTTTGCTCGACTTGACCACCTTGTTCGACTAAAGTGATGATGGTCGAACAAGGTCCTGAGGTCGAACGGTCTTCGAAAATCACCTAAAAAATCATGTCTTCCAATTCTGAGCCCTTTTGATCTGTTTTCCTATACAAATATGCTCAAAAAGCCCTAGTATCCTCTGATTCGTGACTTTTCCATGAACATACTTATTCATCTCAATAAAAGACTCAATCATACTCAATTTCTACTCAAATCAAAGCCCAAAATACGTGAATTTACACTCTCATCAATGATACATTAATCCAACTATCTTATCCAGTTGCATTTACATCCACCGAAACTTGATGCTGAATCATGACGTATACAACATGATTAGCCACGTCCGGGATGAAATAATAATCGTGTAATACGACAAGAAGAATCATGTACAAAAGTTATAGTAAGGGAGGGCCAAAAATCCTGCGTATAACAAATTTAGAATGTTAATATATTACTATATCATTACATTATCTTCCCATAAACAATGTTTATTTATAATTTTAGCATATAGACAGAGTATATAGCTTGCAAAGAAAATTCTTTGACCTAAGTCAAATCCAAATTGAATAATTGATTCTCAAAAGAATACCTAATCCACGAAGCTATCATAAAAAAATTTCTCAAAATATTATAATCCCTCATACATATTTCATTTTCAAAAATACTATTAATAAGCTTTTGAGTTCTCCTCTAAAATAAAAGTAATTATACCCCAAATTAAGCATATAGCTCAAAATCCATGCAATTAATAGAAGAAACTTATAGAGTTACAGAAGACGGTGACAATGGGCAGACAATTACAAGCATCGAGGAGGATGGGGTGGCGCTGGTGACGCTGGAGCAAACAACAGTAAGAGGAAAATTTAAGCATATAAACAAGCTAAATCCAAAAAATACAATTTGTGAGTGGTAGAGTAGCTTTCCAATTTCATCACAAAGTTTGTAGATTGCAGTGCAAAATAGTGATATTATTTACAAAAGATAAATTAATTAAAATTTCAGGAAAAATAAAACAAAAGATTTTTTAATGAATGATTCTAAGACCTTTATTCTTAAGCATAATCCCAAATGATACATGGGATAAATTTCCACAGAAGAAATCAACGGCATAGCTCACTTTTGCTATTTGTTGGTAAGCTGTATAATTGTAAACCAAGTTACACAATAAATATTCTCGTCAGAAATCTTCTTATATAATGTATAATAAATACATTGTATGTAATGCAAGATGTATGATGTAAAATAAGCTCAAATAATAGGTTTCGTATTTTTTATAAACGTACTACAAGTTTATTCGAGACTCTCAAAGCGCAATGTATCCAAAAACTTCAAAGTTTATTCAAGGAATTTCTAAGGTACTAAAATGTAGAGTCTATTCACTGATTAATTAAGCTTGAATGTATGTGCTCTTATATTAAGCTCCATTTGAGAAGAGTCATAGTTGAATGCTTGTTTACTATGACTGCTAAGTAGTAACATATGACTCACAGAAATAACCTTTTACTCATAATGACTTGGAAATTTCCCCCAGAGTGTACACGAAGAACTCCACAAAGTAAATTCATCTCATCATGAAGTTGTAATGGAAAAACATGAAGCGTTAGAAAGAAAATGTATCCAACTAAGATACATTGAGTACAAAAATCAACTTAAAAACTATATCGAATAAGAAGAAGATTATAATAAGTTGCAAGTGGACACCTACCAATATCCCAAAGTCTGCTCCATTTAAAAAATATCCTACCATATCTCACGCCAACCTTTAACTATCAAACTTCTCATTCTACTATTCTATAATCAAATTAACCCTTTTACTTCTACTAATCCTCCCAAATATCAACAATGGTATCAGAGCCCGATCTGTCTCCACATAGTTCCATTGGATTGGAAATTTCCTTTGATGCTGCATTTTGACTACAGTGATCACTTGATTTTTGTTCTTTTTATCGTAGATGGTGCATGAGTTGCCTTTGAATAGTAGAGAGTATCATTTCTCCATCATTTGACCCACTCTCAGGAGATTAGTGCGTAGTTTGGTACAAATAGCACATCGTGGATGTACCGCGTACCTTTCCTTGTATTGACAACTATCATGCCTTTTCCTTGAAAGCCCAAGAAGACCCATCCTGGCTATGGCACCGGAGGTTCGGGCACTTCAACTTCTATGGCCTAAAACTACTTTTACTGAAGAATATGATGAGAGATCTTCCACCAATCCAACCAAAAGAGGATGTATGCGATAAATGTATGGAAGGAAAACAACACAGAAAGCCATTCCCATTGGGACAAGCCTGGAGAGATAAAGAAGCTTTGGAGCTGGTTCATACAGACATGTGTGGGCCAATGAGGACGTCGACATTCTAGAAAAATAGGTACTTCATTCTCTTCATTGACGACTACACAAGAATGACTTGGGTGTACTTCATGAAAGAAAGATCAGAAGTCTTCTCTATCTTTAAGAAATTCAAGAATCTAGTGGAGAACTAAAGTGGTCAAAGAATCAAGATCCTACGAAGTGATAGAGGGACGGAGTATTCATCCAAAGAGTTCAACAAATTCTTTGAGAAAGAAGGAGTCAACCATTAACTAACAGTTGGTTACGCTCCAGAATAAAATGAATTCTCAGAGAGAAAGAACAGGACTGTAATGGAGATGGCAAGAACAATGCTAGCAGAGAAAGGTATTCCCAAAGTATTCTGGGCAGAAGTTGTCTACACCGCAGTCTACTTGTTAAATAGGTGTCTAATGATGGTGGTGCAAAATAAAATACCAATCGAAACCTGGAATGGATGAAAGCAATCCGCAAAACATCTTAGAGTTTTTGGGAGTATTTGCTATGCGCACATCCCAAAAAGAAGAGACACAAGTTGGAGAAGAAGACCGAGAAGTGCATATTTATTAGATATAGCACTCAGTCCAAAAAGATAAAGAAACTAATCATCAGTTGAGATGTTGAGTTTGGTGAATATGCCTCGTGGAGCTGGGATGAGAAAAAGTCGAGAAGCAAAATATCATGATGCTACAAATACGTCGACCCAGTGAGCATCAAGAACTTGAAGAAGAATAAAAAACTCCAGAAGTGTCTCCACTACATCCAATTCCAGAGGCTCAAGTACGTCCAAGTTCTGAGACTCTAGCACCTAAACCTCAAGAAGGACCAGCCCCAAATGAAACACCAAGAAAGGTGAGGACAATAAGAAAAATCTACGAGACGTGAAACCACACAACTATAGAATCGAAAAATCTCCAGTCCATCATCAACAAAAAGGCATGGCGAAAGAAATCAAGGTTCAAGACAATAGAAACACAAAATGATTCGAATAAGCATCAAGGGGGAGTGTCGAAAGTTGATGCATTTTCGAGAAGCATCCAGAGAAAGAAAAAGGATAAGCTTGTACTAGGCTCTAGAAAAAATCTAATGCTTCCTAGAATTAGCTAGGAATATGTGCTGATGCTTATCACCATTAGGTCGGTTAAACCAATCGACTCACTCCACTATAAATAGGATATGAACCATGTAATGTAATAATAACTAAGAAACCCGCAATCAAATATACTATTCCATTTACCAATATCCAAAGTCTGCTCCACTTACAAACTTCCTACCATATCTCACGCTAACCTTTGACTATCAAACTTCTCATTCTACAATTCAACAATCAAATTAACCCTTTTACTTCTACTAATCCTCCCAAATATCAATAGTTGTAAACTCCTGTGTTTTTAAAATTAATTTATGAGAAATTGTATTAATTTTTCCAGTGGTTTATGTTGAGAAATTATGCTGCATTGAATATCATGATTTTATTGTCAATTAACAACTTTATTCAATATGATGAGAGAAAGTATTCCAACATATGTGGTGAATTTGAAATTTTATTGGCAGTGATTGGGAGAGTACCAGACAGTGAACCATATATGGATAGAAACCTCTTTCAGTCTACTTTTTAATGCAACAAATGGAGAGTTATTTGGAATTTTCTATAAAGAGTTATGGTCTTTTCCTGAAGTGTGGCACATGCACTGTGAAGCTTTCAAGTTCATGAATTTGGAGTTTTTGGTGTCTTACCAATTATCTATTCTTGGTCAAGTCAGCATATATACCTTATTAATTGTTATATTAATATTATGCATGTATTTTAGTAGTCAAAGCAACAATTAGAGTGATCTAATGAATCAATAAGAGTAATTAATGTATGGATTGATTCTAGGTTCTTGAATAGCTCCTATAAATAGAGCCTCACTCCTTTGTATTGGCAGACAGAAAATTTGTGAGAACATAAATTATTTAGAGTGTTTACTCATGTCTAGAAGATGGATTTCTTCAAAATTTCTATTGATCTTTTGATGGATTAATTCCTAAAAGAAATGAATTTATACCAAACTTGTGGTGGATTCCATTGAGTAAGAAATTGTATCCGATTGTTTGCTTGTAATACCTCCTAAATCTCCAGTATCACAATCTTAAAAGATTGTGAATATTTTGAAATGTTATGTGTATTACGCTTGGGTTATCTAAACTTTTCATTATCTCTTTATATCATCTCATTAACTCATTGAACAACTACTATAAGTTCTTATAAAATTAGAAGGTTTGGAGGTGCTTTAGCAAATGGAAAAATAGTAAATTTTGTCATGTAATTTTATAAGAATCCAATTTTGATCTCATTACTTCTTTATTTTTAAATTTTAATATCTATTTTAGTCATATGTAACTCTTTAAGAGTTAAAAATAAAATTTTAAGGTGTTTATAATTACATTTTCTAATTTAACTTTTTATATTAATTATATTACGCATTGGATTCGAATGTTAGAAGTGAAAGCTCCCTCCGCCTATATATTCCCTAACCGATATACTAGTCAATTCACCTATGTGAAGTGCTCCGATTATCTACTGTCAAATATGGTCCCACATATGGGTTGATCGGTGCTCGTAGCGGCTAACAACCGATCACCACACTGACCCTATTTTCTTAATTATCTATAATCACCCACATAAATCAAAACACATGTATAATTGAAATTTTTGCGAATAAGGCACCTAATATTAAATTCGTATGAGCCACAGAGAAAGATGGGTCAGTCGGTGCTCATGGCGGCCTAATCACCCCACCGATCTTGTTTCTTGATTATCTCTAATCACCCCTGCAAACCCAAACCCATGTGCACTCATTATTTTTTTTAACTAGAAGGCACCTAATACAAACTCCATATGGGCCAATGAGAAAAGTGGGTTAGTCGGTGCTCACGGCGAAAAACAACCGATCACCTCACCGATTCTTTTTTTAATAAATATCATTTTTGCCCTTACAAGGCACCTATTCCCACTCTGAGGAACTCGATGGATTACAAAAAATTACTTAGCTGCCCCGTGTACTACCAACTGAACACGCTACCCTCGAAAGATCACAATAGAGCAATTGGTGATTGCTCGATCGCCCCACTTATCAACCCACCGACCTTCCTTAAGATGCACAACTAGGACAACCCTATCATACTAATTTCATTACTACTAGTTGATTTTTCCAAAATAAAACTCCATTATGTATTCACACCCCTCAAAAGATCGCGACGGAGCAATCGGTGATAGCTCGATCGCCCTACTGATCACCTCACCTATCAACTCACCGACCGTACTTATGATGCACCCAACTAGAACAACCACATCATACTAATGTCATTCCTACTAGTTGATTTTCCCCAAAATAAACTCCATTATATATTCCCACCCTCAAAAGATCTTGATGGAGCAATAGGTGATAGCTCGATCGTCCTTCTGATCACCTCACCGATCAACCCACCGACCATGCTGATGATGCACAACTAGGACAACTTTATCATACTAATGTCATTCCTACCAGTTGATTTTCTCCAAAATCAACTCCATTATGTATTCTCACTCTTAAAAGATCACAATGGAGTGATAGGTGATAGCTCGATTGTCCCACTAATTACCTAACCGATCAACCCACCGACCATCCTTGTGATGCACAACTAGGACAACTCTATCATACTAATGTCATTCCTACCAGTTGATTTTTAAAATCAATTGCACTATGTATTCCCACTCTCAAAAGATCACGATGTAGTGATCGGTGATATCTCGATCGTCCAACCGATTACCTCACCGATCAACCCACCGACCATCCTTGTGATGACAACTAGGACAACTCTATCATACTAATGTCATTCCTACCAGTTGTTCCCACTCTCAAAAGATCACGATGGAGTGATTGGTGCTCACTCGATCACCGCACTGATCATCCTACCGATTAACCTTCAACTATCCTTGTATTCTCCATTCCTACAAATATTTTACCCCAAAATGAACTCCATTTTGCATTCTTTCCCTCGAATGATCACGATGTATAGACCGGTGATCGCTTAATTGCCCAATCGACCATCCTCGTGTATCACATTTAGGACAACCCTATGATGCTAAATCCACTCCTACTAGTTTTTTCCTCCAAATAAATTCTATAATGCATTCCCACCCTCAAAAGTTTGCGACGGAGGAATCAGTGATATCTCAATTGCCCCACTGATCATCCCACCGACTATGCTTGTGATGCACATCTAGGACCACTCTATTATAAAATTTCATTTGCTACACATTTTTTACCTTAAAATGAGGCCCCATTATGCATTTTTACCCTCAAGAGTTTGCGACGGGGGATCGGTGATATCCCGATCGCCCCACCGATCATCCCACCGAGTATCTTGTGATGCATCTTTAGGACCACCCTATCGTAACAAATCCATTTTTGTAAGTTTTTATCCCAAAATAAGGCCCATTATGCGTTCCCATCCTCGAGAGTTTGCGACGGGGGTATCGGTGATATCCTGATAGCCCCACCGATGATATCACCGATCATCACACCGACTATACTTGTGATGCACATCTAGGACCACCCTATCATATTAAATCCTTTGCTACACGTTTTTACCCCAAAATGAGGTCCTATTATGCATTTATACCCTCAAGAGATCGCGATAGGGGATCGGTGATATCCCGATCACCCCACCAATCATATCACCGGTCATCCCACTAACTATACTTGTGATGCACATCTAAGACCACCCTATCATAACAAATCCATTTCTATAAGTTTTTTACCCCAAAATGAGGCCCCATTATGCGTTCCCACCCTCTAAAGATTACGACAGGGGATCGGTGATATCCCAATCACCCCACCGATCATATCACCGACCGTCCCACCGATTATGCTTGTGATGCACATCTAGGACCACCCTATCATAATAAATCCATTGCTATATGTTTTTACCCCCAAAATGAGGTCCCATTATGCATTTCCACCCTCGAGAGATTACGATGGGGGATAACTGATATCCCAATCACCCCACTGATCATATCACCTCATCCCACTAACTATACTTGTGATGCACATCTAAGACCACCCTATCATAACAAATCCATTTCTATAAGTTTTTTTATCCTAAAATTAGGCCCCATTATGCGTGGAAGCTTAGAGGATGAAAGTATGAGGGGTAAAGAGCCTAAGGTAGAAGAAATCTTTGAAGAGGAAAAGATCATTTGTGAATTCTTGACTATAGGTGAAGATGAAGAATCAAAAGAGGCATATGAATTCGATGAAGTGGAACAAGGTCTTGAAGCACTTTAAGATGAATTCAGGAGTGAAATGAGCATTTCTACATCTTTTAACTCTTCAAGTAGCATTGAATTTCAAAATATTGTTTATATTGACTTTGTCTTACCTATTGATTCTTCTCAATGCTTTAGGTACTAAAGAAAACTTGAGGAAATGTTGGGAACCTACTTGATAAAGAGGAATAAGTAGTGGTCGAGAAAAGAAAGGTTAATGGAATGCAAGCTCAAGAGAGTTGAGTTTTTAAAGCCAATCTCGAAGGATGTTATTATGGTCGTTACATACCACAAATGCCTAATAGAGGAAGAAGCACAAAGATTAAAATTTGATGGCAAGAACGAACGATATACTTGGTCATTCCGATGAGTTCTCCAAATTCTGTCCGACTTGAAGACGTTAAACTTAACGCTGGAAGTGAGGCAACCCATCACTTTTTTAATGCTTTCATTTAGTTGCTTTGATTTAGTTTTCTTTCATTTTTGGCATGTAGGTTGATTGTGCTCATGACAGAGAATGCATATTGGAGATACGAGAAGTGCTTGATTTGAAGTGTTAAAGTATGTCTCACCACTTTGTGCAAACTTAAATTTCAACTCTTGTTGTAATTTTTGCAATTTAAGTTTGGGGAGATAGTGCGTGGTGGACATACCTTGAATTGTTGTGATGCATATACTTCTCTACATGTGGCTCATTATTGGAAACTACAAGGGTAAGTCCCACCACTTTTTTCAAACTTAATTCTCAACTTGTTTCGATTTAAGTTTGGGGGGAGAGTACGTGGCGAGACTCACCACTTGAGTGTGCTTATAAGGTTGATTGAGAGGTCTTCTTGTAAAATTAGGTAAATTTTAAAAAATTTCTCATGAGTATTGGTTTAATTTTGGTTAGTTTGGTTGAGTTGAAGTGCATGCTAGTTCATTATTTGATAGTAATTGTTCTGCTAATGGTTTTGATGAGATTTTGAGCATATATGAGGTGTATTGGACACATAAAAGCAGGGCAAAACAGGGCTCAAAGTTGTAAATTTTTTAGAAAATCATGACAGAACTTGAGTCGAGTCGTGCGCAAAATTTCCAACTCGTCCAGCGTACAGCCTGATTGTCCGTGCCAACCATTTCCATCTCCTGATGCCTTTTCAGGGAGTTCACTTTACTACTTATCATTTCCATTTGTTTAGCATATACATAATTTTGAATTGGACTTGATTGGATTGATATGCTACTTTATTGGGTATGTATCCTTGGAAGTTTACTTGCTTTATTTAGGTAGTTTAATTACTTGCTTTTTTCTCATTTTTGAATAACATGGTAAAATCTTGAGCTTACATATTATCGGATGATTGAGAATAGGTGCTTTATTTTCTTTTGATGGATGAAAGTTTTGTTTTGCATGTTATGTGTTTTTTTATATTGTTTCTTGTTTGGTGAGTCTTTGTTTTTATGTTTTGTTTGTATTTTTATTCTTGTATAGGAGGGTTTGGTGGTTCATTTTTGGGATGTTGTGAGTCGTTTTTGAATGTGAGTAATGGCAGGTTGTTTGTGATAAGTGATGACAAATTATCTTGAAAATTTCTATTCTTTAAAATTATGACATGTTCTATTTAACTTGTTCAATTTTGAGATGAATTGAGGTGTAATGAGTTCTTTGAGGTCTAAGAAAAAGCTTATGAGCATTTGAGCCTCAGTCGTGCCCCTACGGTTAGTTCTTCATGAGTGGACCGATTGAGCTTTGACAAGCTAGAATTTACTCACGGACTATAGGAATGAGCCTGAGTAGTAGAGATTTGTGAAATGATCTTAGGCCGTCCTTGTTATTAAAAGTCATAGCTATAAATTTCCTTACCCAAGCATCATCCCTAGTTAGCCATGTTGAGCCTTTAAGTCTATTTCTTGTGATATGAGCACAATACGAACCATGATTACCCACATAAGCCTTATATATATACCCTTTGTGTGGGTGATTGAGAAGATGATGGTCTACAAGGTTTGATGTGAGAAATGTGCAAAAGAAAGAAGAAAATGGTAAACAAGCAAGAAAATGATGAAAAGAGTTCAAGCAAAATGTACATGCAACCTCAACATAACAAAAAGGAGCAAATCAACAAAAATATGCTCAAGGAATTCAAAAGTCAAAGAAAAGAAGCATGCAAATCAAAAGAAGCTTAAGAAATCAAAGGAATGATAATGATTAGTGCTTGTGTTTAGAAAAGAAAAGAAAGGAAAATAGAAACGTGAAGAAGTTGAAGAAGCTAATCATCTCTTCGATTATCTATACTTGAATAGTCACTTGTATTCAAATCTTCCCCACCAAAGAGCCTAAACATTACATCCAAAGATAAAGACCTTTTTTATCACTTATTGAAACTATGGTGGCTTGTGAATATAGTCTGTGAGCAAGCCTATGGCATGTCGGGTTCAACCAGTTGATGAGTGTTGATATACCTTATCTTATAGAGTGTTGAGTGAATTAAAATCCAATTTGAGGTTAGGACTGGAAGAAACTTGATTGCCCTTTATTTTCTTAGACTTGAACTTGTTAATTTTTATTGTCATGATTTTAATGTTGTAGGATTACTTGATATTGTTTGTAGTCCTTGTTACTTATGATGTGTTGTTGCTTATGTTGTTTAGGTATTTCTCTAGGTGAAAATTCCCCCTCTCGTTTTCTCATTTTCATTGCTAGAGGACGAGCAACACTTTAAGTTTAGGGGGTTGATCGGTGTCATTCTCACCCAAATTTTATTATCTCTTTATTAAATATTTTCATATGCTTTTATTCATTTTGTATATCATTTGGTGGTTTTATATGAAGATATGGATATTTGTGCTTTGAAATGATAAATGTGTGATTTGCTTGAATAAGTGCCTTAACTGTGCGATATTTATAAATATTTACAGAATTGATACTTTTGTGTAATTTGTGTGATTTTCATGTAGAAATGGATTCTAGACGCGATAATGATGATGTGGAAAAAAATGGAGCTCAATTCGGAGGCGAAACGAGGGAGAACGAGCCAAAACAAAATGTTGAAAAAGCACGTTCAACTTGTGTTATTTTTATATGTTTATATGGAACTTAAAACTGGACTTGTGATACATGTTTGGAAATTTAAGGAAGAGAGGATCGCGTGAGAGTAAGAATCACTCGAATCGGTATTCGGTACTCGACCCGAGTTGGTGCAAAAATCAGTTTTAAGTCTAGAACGTGTTCTAGAAGCTTCCATGGGATATAAATGCATGTTTTGTCACAAATTACTTGATGAATCATTTTGGATCAATTCCACATGCATTTTACACCATATGTTCACACACTAACTCCATTCCATCCATCTCGATACCCTTCATCCATCCAATCCACTTGATCTCCTCAAATCCATCCACCATTCCACCAATCCACCAATCTAAGAAGAGGAATTCATCATTGGTTGAAGATTATAGCATGATCAAAGAGGAGAAAGTTCATCATCAAAGGGGAGCCAACTTACCTATATTTTGTTATTTTCTTCATAATTTGGCTCAATTAGAGCAAGCCATGGATTGTGTTGAATTTGTAATGATATGTAGTGGCTAGTCCTAATGTGAGGCTAGCAATATGAATGGTTAGGGATTATGCAGATTTTGCACACCACATGTTTGATGAAATGATTGTTATAAATATTTTTCTATCATGAATGCTTATTCTTATTTTATGTATGATTAGTGCGATTAAATTCTCTATTCATAGTGTTAGGATATATGGCCATTTCAATATTATTCTTAGTGGTTTAATTGATTCATTGATTGCATGAGGTGATTATATTAGTATGTGGGGAGTTTTGCCATAACCTTAATGTGCCTAGAATCTCATGATAGGACATTATTGATAATTACTTGTGAAAGTTTTGATATGATGAGGAGACCCAAGCCAAGACTCATTTGACTTTAGAAAAGGAACATAGGAAAACGTCCCTGCCTACTAGAGGAAATTCTTCGTGATAATATCTCTATATTGATATATTAATATCCGTATGTACCTATGGGAAGAGTGAGGATTGGAGACACTCTTTGAGTGCCCTTAATATCATTACATGATGACCTTCAATGCATGTGTGTGTGTGAGTCTACGTAAACCTTTTCCATGATGATGCTTGCCTTACATACTTCTTAGATTGCTCATCTTCATCCATCTTCCATCACATATGTACATGTTCTATCTTTTAATTGCTTTCCTTGTTGTTAGTTATTAGTGTTAATCAACCCCATCCTTTTATTGATTAATCTTTCTAGAGTCAAATATCTTTCAAATACGGATACAAACTTTCGCCCTTGGGTACGATATTCTAAGACTACAACATAAATGACTTTACATAACATGAGAAAAATGTTATCTAAAGCTTAATTGTGTTATTATAGATGATAGATAACACTTTTAGGGCTGTCACTGTTGTCCCTGTTACTTATTGACTTTTTTTTAAATAGTAACACTTAATAAAAATGTTATATTTACTTTAGTAACACTTCATAAATATTACAACAAAATATTTATGTAACACTTTTATAAAATTAAAAAATAAAAGTGAAATTGCTTGGGTTTGATCCATGAGTTATAATGTATTCCAACTAACAACTTAACTACACCAACAATTTTAACAAATATTAAATATTTATTTTATTATATATTTCAAGTTTTTTATTTTACTTTTTGAATAAACTTTTGTAGTTCAATATTTTAACTTAACATAAAATGTAAGTAAATATAATTTAAAATAAATTTTCATGATTAATGTATATTTTTATTTTATTAAATAATATATATTATAAAATAAAATATATTTTATCTAATGAACTATATATATACTTATTTTGTATTATATAATTACATTAAACTAACATATTCAATTTTTTTAAGAAAATTATTAAAAAGTATATATGTAATTTATTTTTTAAATATGGGTAATATACATATATATATATATATATATATATATATATATATATATATATATATATATATATATAAGAGGAATAGATGATAAGTTGGCCAGTTTCCTCTCGGTGGCCAAGTGCAAAAATTCACACGTGTCAACCTTTGCTCAACTCTCTAATACGTGTCCCACGATTCTCTTCTACACCTTCATCTCACTTAGCCTCATGTCGGTAAGCTCTTCCTCCGCCTTATGCTCTCTTTGTCTGGTTCTTCCCTTTCTCTTTTGCCTTTTCTCCTCGCTACTTTTACCTTAATTTTGCTCTCCTTGTCAAGTTTCTACTGGTACACTGATGCGCGTTTTCTTTGCACGCAAAATTAATCTCCAAGTATTAAGGATATCAATTGCAGCTTAAGCAAGCGACCAAGTGAATATCGAACCCAAGGGACGGCGTATTATCAATTAAATTATTATCTAAATTAATTAAGACAAAGCAATAAGAGTTTGATGTTTGATTATAACTAAAATACTAAATTAAATAACAAATAAAATAAACTATCACTCGAAGAATACGTAGGTGGATCAAGTAGGAGAATAGGTAGCTCTAGGATAATCCAGTTTTACTCATTAACTTCCCTTCCATGTGTCAATGTCCGACTCTGCCTTGTGGAATATGGACGCATCACTAAACCATGCATATCGACTCTATAGACACAAGTAAACATGCGTGTAACACGTGTGAATAACCTCGGAGCAAGAGATATAATTCCACCCCCCTTTCTAGGTACTATCAGTATCAATTATTTCCCCCTAGGATTGGTACTCTAACCCGATATGATCTCCCTTTATAGGTACTATGAAATTATCCTCTTTATCCTACTTATTAACCCGAATTCAATTCAATTAATAAGCATTCATATATGATAGTTCTAATGAAGCTTCGGAGTCCCCTCACTTAGAATCATAACATGGAATCCTGTTCAGCGGTGAACGCACTCAATCTACAACCAAGATATATATTCAGACTCTATATACCAATTGAAGATGCACAAAACGACCGTGAATATGGATTAAGAAAGCACAATCATATATAAAATAAATCCACAAGTAGTGTTGTACGGAGTGTATACATGAAAGTTCAATTAACTAGATAAAACCTTCAAACTCCTAAATCTACCAAAAAGGCTCTAGCCCATGATGTTTCGAAGAACAATCATGGGTGTTGGATAGATCTTACCCGAATGTCCGAAAAATACAAGATAAATTAGGAAACGAATAAACCCTTGATATGGCGTCTTCATGCCCTTCTCCATCTTGAATCCTCCTCTTGGTTCTCCTCTTGATTCCACAAACGAATCTTCAAAGTGATGGATGGATGGAGGAAAGGAAGTGGATGATGGATGGGGGGTGATCCCCCCTTGTGGGGTGTTGTATGGTTGTGGCCTCTCCTCGGTGATTGGTGACGTTTTTCTTGACTGCATGAGCCTCCTTTTATACTTGTAATCACGTCTCTAGGGCTTGAAATGGGCTTTTCAAGTGATCCCACGTGTTTTGGCCTCGAAAATACGTAAGTTCCCGCATGTAGGTTCGACCTCGTCAAACAGGTCGAACCACTTGCCACAGGTCGAACCACAGGTCGAACCCTGCTACTGGATTTGCGCAGTCTCTCCGTTTCGCGTATAACTTTCACATCCGACCTCCGAATTGAGTGATTTTTGCACTCACGCGATCCTCTCTTCCTTGGCTTTCTATCCATATAAAGAAATCATAAGAACTCCAAGAATTGAATATGTAACAGGCCATGGAAAATAGCACTGCAATTCTGTTCGGCACAACTCGCGCGGCGTCACCACTTTGCTCATAACTTCCTCGTTCGGACTCCGAATGGGATGTTCTTTACGCCAAAACGACCCTCTCTTTAGTGGCTTTCCAACCATGTATCACACTTCCCGTTTAGAGCTCCACATAAATACAGAATAATTACACAAGTTCGATGTGCGTTTATCAGCATTCTTGCACAAATTGCACCTTTTCTCAAACTTGGCTCTTTTGATCCTTTTTCCACCTAAAACACAACAAAACACCTCAAGTGCACCTTTTTCTCACATATAATGAATATAAGACATTTGTGCTCATATAAGACTACAATATCAATTAAAAAGGTGTTAAATTGGATATTAAAACACGCTTATTTTCACTCTCATCAAACCCCCAAACTTACCCGTTGCTCGTCCCGATGCAACAAAATAAAAATAAAGAGAGAGAGAGAGTAAGAAAATTAGCAGGGAAACAAGGACTATGAATAATACCCCATTCAAAATACAATCGTCATCAACTTAGGTCATGCAACTCTCATTACATGTAATAATCAATTCAAAGCATACAAGTTAAGACAATCACCACCAATTCAAATGCTCCATTGACATGTTCTCACGGGAAGTATATATATAATCTCTCACTCAAGTGTAAAAGATATACACTTATGGGTTAAGGTGTTTACGCTCAGATTCAATTCAAGTGCATGCGTAACCATAAGCTTGCCAAAAGTCTCAAACTCTCCACCACTAAAAGTATGATTCGACAATGGGATCAAAAAGGACTTTTCTTTTGGATGTAATGTTGGCTCTTTGGTTAAGGTAGGAAATATATGGACAATGTGACTCAAATAGTGGAGAACTAAAGCTGATTGATCACTTCAACTTTCATCCTCTCTTCCTTTTCAATGCAGACGATTTTCATTCCTTCTTCACCTTCAAGCACAATTATTTTTCTTTTCTCAAGCTCATCCGTTTTTTCCTTCTCTTTTTCTGCTTTTTCTCTTGAGGTACCAGTTTCGGGCACTACCTCACGCATCCTCCATAGGGTACTAGATTTAAGCACTACCCTAGGGTATTTGATTCAATGGAGTATTAGATTTAAGCACTACTCCATGCTTCTCCTTAAATGCATTATCAAAATCCATCACTAATTCAATACCAATTTCATTCCTTCCCAAGCTGTTCGTTATCAAGCTCTATCAACACACTTTGAAAAGCCATTAATTCTCCACTAATAAGACAATCAAGGCTCAAAAAATTAAGATGCTCAAAGTGGTTATTTTACGTAGGCTGCCAAAGAATGAGGTTTTTAGGCTCAACGGGGCTAACTACGGATAAACAATCATATGGTATAGGGAATTATTTGGCTAAGTGACTTATAAATTCAAAGATGGCCTAAAATCATCTCCCATTATCTATCACACATGTAGTTTCAAGTAAGACAAGAGGCAAGTTCTAGAATACACACACAAGAATGATACTCACCAGAAAGAAATATCATGTGATTATGTACATGATCAACGAGGCTCAAAATCTCACCTGGTTTTTTAACAAGTAACAGAGCACCTTTCATGGTAAGCAATATCCCACAAGTACACATAGAACTTCATATCACAATATAACTCAAGTACACTTCCTTCATCAATTTCAAGAGCATATGAATTTCAAAGACAATTTTAAACATATAAGCTCACATGGATCACCACCATAAACTCAATCCTTCCACTCCTATGAATTAAAAGCACATATAAAAATTAGAAAAAGGAAACGAGGGCACCTGATTTCTCCTTCAAAACGCACGAGCTCCTCGAGTTAAAGCCATAGTGTAGAACTCGTCTTGCCACCTAGTTACCCTTTTTCTATCATCAAAGCTCAAACAAACTCATCATCACAGGATTCATCAATAATAAAATAGGAGAACTATAAGAAAGAATTAATTGACTATGCAACGTACTCCACACACTAGAAACACCACTGAACACTAGGTAAATTGCAAAAAATCGATACATCAAAACCGATTAAAGTTTCAACATACCGCAAAAAATCAACTCCCCTAGCAAACATTATAAAGAAAAGATTATATTCTTGGTGCTTCAATGAGGTAAGAACATCACACCCCCCCCAAACTTAGTAAAAACGTAAGTTGAAACTAAGTTTGCAAAGATGTAATTGCCGAATAATAAGCACGCCAAATATAAAAATTTCTTACTCACAAAAAATAAATAAAGCAATAAAACGGAAGGGCAAGCCCCCAACAGGCGCTCATGTTTAACGTCGTAGAGTCACGACGGTAGAGGACGGTCTTCTCGCATCCTCACCTTCAAGTACTTTCTTTCCCTCTTCTTGTCTACACTCAACACCTCACCTTTCTTGGTCACAAAAATATGAACATTGAAATTTCCTTCCTCCCATGGCTGTCTAGACTCCTCCTTGTCAACCTTCCACTTAAATTCAGAATCACCTGTCTTAGAAAAATCAAGATTAAACAAGTTAGAAACCACATCTATGCTTTCGCACGATTGAGTCTCCATGGGCATCTTCATTGCATGATCAAGAGAGAAAATCGCATCTTCATTATCCATTCGCAGTCTAAGCTTTCCTCCCTTAACATCTATCATAGCTCCAGCTGTGGCAAGGAACGGTCGTCCCAAAATAAGGGGAATGTCACCCTTATCATCTTCCATCTCAAGTACAAGAAAATCCACGGGAAAAACTAACTTATCCACTCTCACTAAAACATCATCAATTAAACCCTTCGGACAAGTCATGGATCTATCCGCCAATTGAAGAGCAATATTCGTGGGAGTTAACTCCCCCAAACCAAGCCTTTTAAATATGGACAAAGGCATCAAGTTAACGCTTGCCCCCAAATCACACAAGGCTTTATGTGCCGACCCTTTTCCAATGTCACAAAGAATGGTGAAGCTTCCCGGATCCTTTAACTTTGCAGGCAGCTTCCTTTGAAGGATCGAGCTGCAATTCTCTAATAGGTTCATCGTCTCCACTCTGTTCAAGCTTCTCTTCTTTGATATAATATTCTTGAGGAATCGGGCATAGTATGGCATCTCCATGATTGCTTCAGAGAAAGGAATGTTCAAGCTTACTTTGCTCATGACATCGTGAAACCTCTTGAACTTTTCTTCCAATCCCTTCTCGGCCAATCTCGAAGGAAACGGATGAGGTATCTTGGTCTTTGGTCTTCCCCATTCAACCTCATTCGCTTTATCCTTCTTGGCTCTCAATCTCTTTGCTTCTTCCCACTTCTTCTCCATTGTAAGCTCAGTATTCTGCTCATGTAATGGTACTGGAGTAGCATCAACATCATGCGGAGCATTCGGCGTAGAAACGGGCAACTTCTAGATGGGTTCGACCAGGGTTCGACCTGTGAAACAGGTCGAACCAGTCACGTACTGGTCGAACCTACCTTCTGGACAACGGCTCTTTTTTTGAATTTGAGGTTCGACCTGGGTTCGACTAGTGTTAGAGGTCGAACCACTGCCTCCTAGGTCGAACTGCCTCACTGTATAGTTTATATCCTCCGGTTCGACCTGGGTTCGACCTGCTGGGTTGGTCGAACCATTACGGTCGTGGTCGAACCATTGCTGTGACAAAACAGAGCACTCCGGATGAAGAGGTTCGACCATGGTTCGACCTGTATGCCAGGTCGAACCCTCTGGGTTTTGGTCGAACCGAGGATTTTTAAAAACAGAGTGCACTGCATGATGAGGTTCGACCATGGTTCGACCTGAGTGCCAGGTCGAACCTTCTGGGTGTTGGTCGAACCGAGGATTAGCTATGTCCAAATTTGATCTCGGCCTCATTGGTCCCTCGTACTGCGTTCCAGACCTTAACGTGATGGCTTTATCTTCCAATTTTTGTGTCAATTGATTCACGTTCACGGTCATTTGCCCCATAATCAAAGTAAGCTCCTTCATCTGCTTAGATAAATCTGCATGATCAACATTCATGGTATCCTCAAGATGATCAATCCTTGCATCATTCTCAGCCATGTATCGATTGAAGGTATCTTCAACACTCTTCACTTCGTGCTGCCGCATACTAGGTCCCCTTTGTGTCAACTCTGTGATTTGCCTTTGCTGGGACTCTAGTAGCTTGTTGATGTTAGCTAGACTAGAGACGATCTCATCATCCCTATTCGGCTTTTCCACTTGATGTTCAACTTGCGCTACCTCGCCAAGTACATATGATCCTCTATCTCTCACTACAGGCCAGTAACGTGAATTCATAGAGAGCCTTCAAACAACTTTTCCGCTTCAAGTGCTGTCTTAGATAACAACGCTCCTCCTGATGGTGCATCAATAAAAACACGCGACTCACAATCCAATCCATAGTAGAAGATACTTATGTACTCAGCCTTAGACATTCCATGCTGTGGACACCTCCTGAGCATGTCTTTAAACCTATCCCACGCCTCATAAAATTTCTCACCTTGATTCATAACAAATCGGGTGATCTCTTGCTTCATTCTTAAGATCCTTGAGGGTGGCATGTATCTCTCCAAGAACTTCTGCTGCAGTTGGTCCCATGTAGTGCAATCTATGGCATCAAGAGTCTCATACCAAGCTTCCGCCTTATCAATCAAAGAGAACTTGAATAAGGCGATCCGCCTAGCATTATCATGAGCTCCAGCTCCTTTTTGAGTGTTTGCATAACCAAGAAATCTTCGGAGATGTTGATATGGATCTTCCAAACAACCTCCAGAAAAGGGATTCTTCTCTACCATGTTAATAAGAGCGGGATGTATCTCAAAATGATAATCTTCCCCCCTTGCTCCTATCAACCCCATGTTGACATTCCCAAAGTTCGTGAAAATTTCACGTATGACAACATCATCCGGATTCTGCCTTGCTCCGACCATGTTTAGCACAGTGTGTTATTTCTTTCTTTCTTTCCCTTCCTTTTCCAAGCACACAAGTAACTCGAAAAAATTCAAGGTTAGATAGAAATAAATAATCACAAATAAAAGAAAAAATATCTTAATCAAACTAGAAATAATAAAATCAATAATAACAGCCGTCCCCAGCAACAGCGCCAAGAACTTGATGCGCGTTTTCTTTGCAAGCAAAATTAATCCCCAAGTATTAAGGATATCAATTGCAGCTTAAGCAAGCGACCAAGTGAATATCGAACCCTAGGGACGGCGTATTATCAATTAAATTATTATCTAAATTAATTAAGACAAAGCAATAAGAGTTTGATGTTTGATTATAACTAAAATACTAAATTAAATAACAAATAAAATAAACTATCACTCGAAGAATACGTAGGTGGATCAAGTAGGAGAATAGGTAGCTCTAGGATAATCCAGTTTTACTCATTAACTTCCCTTCCATGTGTCAATGTCCGACTCTGCCTTGTGGAATATGGACGCATCACTAAACCATGCATATCGACTCTATAGACACAAGTAAACATGCGTGTAACACGTGTGAATAACCTCGGAGCAAGAGATATAATTCCACCCCCCTTTCTAGGTACTATCAGTATCAATTATTTCCCCCTAGGATTGGTACTCTAACCCGATATGATCTCCCTTTATAGGTACTATGAAATTATCCTCTTTATCCTACTTATTAACCCGAATTCAATTCAATTAATAAGTATTCATATATGATAGTTCTGATGAAGCTTCGGAGTCCCCTCACTTAGAATCATAACATGGAATCCTGTTCAGCGGTGAACGCACTCAATCTACAACCAAGATATATATTCAGACTCTATATACCAATTGAAGATGCACAAAACGACCGTGAATATGGATTAAGAAAGCACAATCATATATAAAATAAATCCACAAGTAGTGTTGTACGGAGTGTATACATGAAAGTTCAATTAACTAGATAAAACCTTCAAACTCCTAAATCTACCAAAAAGGCTCTAGCCCATGATGTTTCGAAGAACAATCATGGGTGTTGGATAGATCTTACCCGAATGTCCGGAAAATACAAGATAAATTAGGAAACGAATAAACCCTTGATATGGCGTCTTCATGCCCTTCTCCATCTTGAATCCTCCTCTTGGTTCTCCTCTTGATTCCACAAACGAATCTTCAAAGTGATGGATGGATGGAGGAAAGGAAGTGGATGATGGATGGGGGGTGATCCCCCCTTGTGGGGTGTTGTATGGTTGTGGCCTCTCCTCGGTGATTGGTGACATTTTTCTTGACTGCATGAGCCTCCTTTTATACTTGTAATCACATCTCTAGGGCTTGGAATGGGCTTTTCAAGTGATCCCACGCGTTTTGGCCTCGAAAATACGTAAGTTCCCGCATGTAGGTTCGACCTCGTCAAACAGGTCGAACCACTTGCCACAGGTCGAACCACAGGTCGAACCCTGCTACTGGATTTGCGCAGTCTCTCCGTTTCGCGTATAACTTTTACATCCGACCTCCGAATTGAGTGATTTTTGCGCTCTCGCGATCCTCTCTTCCTTGGCTTTCTATCCATATAAAGAAATGATAAGAACTCCAAGAATTGAATATTTAACAGGCCATGGAAAATAGCACTGCAATTCTGTTCGGCACAACTCGCGCGGCGTCACCACTTTGCTCATAACTTCCTCGTTCGGACTCCGAATGGGACGTTCTTTACGCCAAAACGACCCTCTCTTCAGTGGCTTTCTAAACATGTATCACACTTCCCGTTCAGAGCTCCACATCAATACATAATAATTACATAAGTTCGATGTGCGTTTATCAGCATTCTTGCACAAATTGCACCTTTTCTCAAACTTGGCTCTTTTGATCCTTTTTCCACCTAAAACACAACAAAACACCTCAAGTGCACCTTTTTCTCACATATAATGAATATAAGACATATGTGCTCATATAAGAATACAATATCAATCAAAAAGGTGTTAAATTGGATATTAAAACACGCTTATTTTCACTCTCATCATACACACATTCATCTTTCTACACATTCTTTCAATTTTTAAATTTTCAGATGAGGAAAAGAATCCTAATTAGGGATTTCCCCTCCCTCTAATTTCGCAGCGCTCACAGCTCCGGTATGTTCTCAATCGTTTATAGGAAAAGAATCCTAATTAGGTATTTTCCCTCCTTCCAATTTTGCGGTGCTCACATCTCCTTATATTGGCATAGGTATGTTCTCAATCATATATAAGCAGCACATTTCGGACTCCTAATAACTGTACGCCTTAGGATTCAGGAAACACTAAAATTTCCCCCTTTTGTTCAGTTACAGTCATAGCCAAATGTTCTTGCTGCACCGCTGCCATACGTTAGTTTCATAGTTCGCATTAGAATTGGTGTCATTAACTTGATTTCTTACCATATGCCAAACAAAACTAAGTCATTATCCTTGTTCATCTTTTGCTGGCTTTGGTAGTTTTCTTGTACTTTCTTCGTGTTGCCATTTATGTGGTTGATTATTTTCATATTTTAACTTCATAAAAGTACTGTTTACCTTAAGCATAGGAGTTTTATTAGATTCTTGAAATATCATCCTATCCTTGAGAATGATAATGTGTGCACTCCAAGAATATACCCATCTGCCTATTTACTGAATTTATATTGCGAGTTATAAGTCTGGTTGACAAAATCAAGGAGTAAATCATATTCTAAAGCCAAACTCACCCAATTTTATTAATCTAAATATATGTTGAATCACTATTGTTGTTATTAAGTGATAAAATAGAACAGTGAACACGACTCCAAATCCTAATTTCTAATTTACTAAGTTCAAATACTCAATTTTGGTTGATAGAAAATCATTGTACGTTGGACATTTTATGTTAATGCTTGAAGACAATACGATTAGTCACTCCTTTTGGTATTCTGTGCATGGAAAAACTATACAATATATTATATCTTTTGATCTATACCATTGCTGGTACTAATATAGTTTTTGAATGGCCCCTCAGTGCATTGTTAACCATATGTTTTCATGTTTTCGTATTTAGTTTTTCCTTTTTTAAGTTAGTTAGAACTTGGCTTGAGTTTCTGAATGCTCTTAAAAGGTTGTGCTCTTTCTGAAATCTAGACATAAATGGTATTCTCCATGGGGCACTGAAAAAAGTGTAATACGTGCATACATCTAACCATACATTTCATTAACCATATATAAATCTCTCCCCCCATTCAAACACAGTTATGAATTGCTGCATTGGCTTTGTCCTTCGTATTTTGGTAGTAGTTAGACAAATAAGTCAAATTCTTATTGAGAAATTGATTTTTGGGAATTGGATTTTGTTTGATATCCTTAATTTTCTGTTTACATGTAATTAGGATTCAAAAGTTAGTGGGTATTTGATAATAATGATGTTCAAAAAATTATGGTGCACTGATTAATGTAAGAATTAAGAAAATATACTCATCCTTAAAGAATTGAAGTGAAAATCGAACTACAGATCAGTGACGAGTTCTGTTGCAGCATTTAGAGAACGGTATATAAAAAATTAATAAATATTTTATTGTTTACACTATAATTAAAAGTGAAGACATCTCGGAAGATTAAATAATGGTGTTATTTATGAAGGTGAATGGTGAACTGTAGGTTATCCTCCAACATTTTACCAACTATGCTTCATTTTCCATATGAAGTCCCTAAGGATACATCATCTTTGTCTAGTACAGACAAAGAAAAACTAGACAAAAGCACTGAGAAGGACAACTTGGCGCATTACATACTACATATGGCTGTGGCGGAGTCTCTATTTCCAAGGATCAGTGGAGCAAAGACGTCAAAGGAAGCCTGGGATATTCTAAAAGAGGAGTACCAAGGGAGTGACAAGGTACGAAATCTAAAACTCCAAACTCAAAGGAGAGATTTCGTAAATATGAAAATGAAAGAATCTAGACCATAAAAAATTACTATACTCAACTAAGAGTAGTAGTAAAACAACTAAAATCTTATGGAGAAGATATTACAGATAAGAAAATAGTGAAAAAGATTTTAATATTTCTCCCTACTAAATACCATCCAATAGTCACTACCATAGAAGAGACTAAGGATATAGAAAAATAAATAAATATAAAACTTAATGAAATATAGATAAATACTAATAATATGATGATACCAATACAAATTGAAATCCTTTCATCTAAAAATAAATCTTATTGGGGCAACAGAAGTTTCATTTGCTAGTTTGGCAGATTTAGTAATGCTTGGGGTTGTTATAATTGCTAATGATGTGTTACATTTTTTATTTTTAGTAATATTATCTCTTCTGTCATTTGTTGGGGCAGCTTTTTGTACTGTAGATGGCTGAAGAAACCAAGTGATGAGCAGAGGAGTCTATTTTCTTATGAAGTGGAGTCTTCATAATGTAAGCTTATGTTCTATGTTCTGTTAATTTAGTTTTAAATGAAAATGTTGGTAATGTTATTGCTGTAAAATGCTTTTTTCTTTCTAAGTCAGGAGAAGCCACAAATTTTGTTTCTTGAAAGAATTTACTAATTCTTCAAAATATTAGGATTAGTTATTTTGGGGGTTTGAATGGTCAGCTTGTTACATACTAGTACTACTTGGGGTGAGAGTTAAAATGCAAATTAAAGAGTTAAAAGTGTTGAGTCTTTAAACTGCTCTATTCATTCTGATATTACATGTTCAATTCAGTTCCTTCAAAAAGAGTATATAAACATCATTGTTCTGGTGATATATTGATAAACTCAGAAAAAAAAAGTAATGAAAATGAAATATGAGGTTAAGAAACTTATCTCTTTGTGTGGGAGATTATTGCATTTCTTATTCCACTTCTAGATGACAAGTTCCCTTTGATACATGGACACTTTCATATTTCAGCAAGTATATCATACAGGTAATGTTTTGCAATGTTAATTTTCTCTATAAAAATGCAAATAATATGAATGCTAAAATTAAGTTAATGCTACTTGGCAGTCAGAGTACCCAAAATACACTACATTATTTGCTAAAATATTGGAAGCATTGATAACCCAGAAAAATACTAAAAGACACATTTGCCACTATGATGAGGTAATATCAAACTGCTATTGTTTACTTGTATCTTGCAATTCTTTATGATCTTGGAGTAATAAGATGTGAATAAAGTATGTTACTGCTCAAGTTACTATTGGATAGATGTTGAACTATGTGATTAGGTTTTTCAAATATATCATAATTAATAAATTGTATAATTCTTAGCCTATGTCACCATTATTTATTTCATTCCTTTATCTGTATCTCAATAATTATCAATAGTAGAACTGTGACCATTATCTGGTTGTTTACTAGTAGTTATTATACATTTATGCAGATTATTACAGCTGCAAATGAAGTTATTGAAAGCATTGATTATGAATAATTGTTGAGAATTTCTCCATATCTATCATGCTTTACTCTTTTTGGTTGGAAGGAGTACAAGCAATTTCTTTTTGTGAAGCGAGTATTGTCCAGTTTAAACCGAAATCTGCATGAAAATGCATGAAAGCTTATTTGTATCTTAGGATTTTTTTCATTTGCATTCTGATAATTTTTATTCCTCTCAATGTTGCAGATATGTGTAGCTGGCTGTGATGTTTAATGGACTTTATCTAACAAGAATATTTACAATATGTTTTGTGGGTGAGTTAGGACATCATGTTGTATATAGAGCTACAAGTTTAGTACTTTTATGTTGGAAGGTTAAACATTGGATTTGGATACTTCATGTACCCATACAGAGGTTGATGAATGAAATATTTCATTTAATTAGAATATTATTTTTGAAATAAATAGACAGGTGATCAATTTATATATATGGTTGTTGGCCTTTTAGAAGAAATATATCAGTAAATTATTGATATCTATTACTCAGAAAGATATTGGTGATTTACCAATATCTATTGTGATATTAAAAAATATCAGTTAATTTATATCGGTCTAATCTTAAAAAGATATCGGTGAATCCCTGATATGTGTACCATAAAAAGATATCGGTGAATCAGCAATATCTAATATTCTTTTTCTTTAATATCAGCATAATTGATATTGGTGATTTTAAAATAGATATCGGTGTTTCACCGATATCTATTGTTCAATATCTTAGATATCATCTTTATATATATCAGTGAATTAATAATAGATATCGGTGTTTTAGCGATATCTATTCACGAAATAGATATCGGTGAATCATCGATATCTATTTAGTGGATCTTTAATAACACCTTTATTAATAACGGTAGAATACTGAATAGATATCGGTGATCCACCGATATTTATTCATGAAATAGATATCAGTGAGTCACCGATATCTATTTATGGGACCTTTAATAACATCTTCATTAATAATGGTGGAATAATGAATAGATATCGGTGATTCACCGATATATATTCACAAAATAGATATCAGTGAGTCAGCGATATCTATTTATTGGACCTTTAATAACACCTCCATTAATAACGGTGGAATAATGAATAGATATCGGTGAATCACCGATATCTATTCATAAAATGGATATTGGTATTCACTGATATCTATCTCGGGACCTTTAATAACACCTCCATTAATAATGGTCAAAATACTGAATAGATATCAGTGAATCACCGATATCTATTCACAGTTTTCTAGTAGTGAGGAATTCAAGTTCCAAGAAGAGTGAAGAGCGTTGAAGGAGAAAGAAGAGAGTGAAGCTTTTTGTTGAAAAGCTGTAAGTCTTCTTTGATTCTCTACTGGTTAATTAGTCACTTAATCCATATATTTCCTACCTTTACTAAAGAGCCAACGTTACACCCTAATGCAAGACCTTTGTGATCCTACTGTCGAAATTATTCCTTTAGTCAAGAGTTGAGATGATTGCCAAGCTTATGGTTACGCGTTCGTTTGAATTGATTATGAGTGTAAATACCTTACCTAAGTGTATATCTCACACTTGAGCGATGAGCATAAATACTACTTGTGAGAATGGGTGGATGAGAATTCCAAAAAATTGAAGTAGTTGATTTGAAGTGTATGTTCTTAGATGGATGGTCATCTGAAAATTTGAAGTATGATTTTCAAATTGTTATATTGTCTTGGATGTGTTAAGCTGTGAAATTTTCTCTCAATTACTCTATTGGTTTTCAATGTCGTTGCCTCGGGACGAGCAACAGGTAAGTTTATGGGTTTTTTTAGAGTGGAATTTCGCGTATCTTAGGTCTCACATTACACCATTTTTGATAGAATGTGGCCATTATTTTGTGTAGAATTGTATGGTTTTCATATCTTGCATAATTAAGATACTACTAAGGTGTTTTGTTGAGTTTTGAAGGGTAAAAAAGGATCAAAAGTTCAAAGTTGGAATGAAGAATGAAAGTGTGAAGGAATGCTGAAAAATACACGTCCATATTGCATAATTTTTATATATTGGTGTAGAAGTCCAAATGAATTATATGATATATGATTGAAAAGCCACAGAAGAGTGGATCGTTTTAGCATAAAAATCACTCAAATCGGACTCCATTTGAGGAAGTTATGCTCGAAACGGTGAGATCATGCAGTGCAGTCTCTGCCCTCGGCTGACCGCTCGGGGCCAGTCGGGATGGCTCAGTAGCCAATTTTGGCAGTGTTGGGTGTCGTAGGGTCTTACATGACATGGCAAGTCATCCTAATGCAGCTGGGATGCCGTTCGGCAGCATATAAGACCCAGCTTGAGCCAAGCTGGCACCGAGCGGGCGATTCTTGGGCCCAGTCACGGTCTGTTCATTACAGCAGTGTATTTGTACATCCAGATCGTGTTTTTAGCTTAGAACAGATGTGAAAATTCCCTACAACAGTCCAAGATATAAAAGGAAGATCAACACACAATTGAGGAAAACTTATACATTCCACCATTAATTCACTCCACAATTCCACACACATCAGATTCAAATCAGACTTTCATCATCCATTCATCTTCAAGGGGGTTCCAAGTGCTAATTGAGAGAGATTGGACGATTGGAGAGATAGAGAAGGAATGCTAAACGGCTTACTGATGTGTGATATTTTCACCTAAATTTTAGTGTCTTTTTATATGTATTTTCGTATTATTTTATCCGTATTTGTGTTCTATTTGGTTGTGTTTTATGTTTTTATGGAAATGTGTGAGAATAAGCTTAAATGTATGATTTTCAGGTAAAAATGGATTCTAGACGCGAGAAGGAAAATTTGGGAAAAAACGAAGCTTAATTCGGAGTTGAAACGAGGGAAAATGAGTCAAATTAAGCAAAATGCTGAAAAATGCACGTCCAAATTGTGTAATTTTTCTGTACTCTTGTGGAGCTCAAAACAAGAAGTGTGATATATGGTTGGAAAGCCACATAAAAGAGGATCGTTTTGGTATAAGAAACACTTCAATCCGAGCCCAAACGAGAAAGTTATAATTAAAATGGTGACGTCGCGCAGACTGTTTCTACTCAGCACGGTTGTGCTACTTTGTATGACTTGTTACACCTTCAAATGTTGAATGTTTTGTCAGATCTTTTTATGGATAGAAAGCCAATAAAAAGAAGATCGCGTGAGCTCAAGAATTACTCAAATTGGAGATCGGATGTGGAACTTATGCGCGAAAATGTGAGACTGCGCTGCACCGACCCGAACTTGACCCGAATTCGACCCATGCTCGGCCCAAAGTCATTTTATGATTAGAATGTGTTCTAGAAGGTTCTAAGGGGTAAAAACACCCATTTTGGAGTGTAAATATCAGTGGGGATCAGATCTGAAATACCACCCTTCTACACACACCTCACACACCATTTCTTCCATTTTCCACCATCATCTTCATCCATTCTTCATCCACCCATCTACCTTGATCCAACCATCAAATCCTCCATCCAAGTAGTAGAGAAGCAAGGAAGAGAGGTGAATTGCAAGGGGAAGAAGAAGATCACCATTGGAGACATCCAAGGGAGTTTTCATCTAAACTTTGTATTGAAACCAATTGTTTATCATGTTTTGTAAGGAATTTAATGTCTATGTTAATTTTCTTATGGATATTAGAGGCTAATCTCCCTTGTGAGATTAGCAATATGAATTGTGTTAGATATTTTTTGGTATTTTGCAATTGAATGATTATGTTGATTGAGTTAATTGATTTTCTATCATTGATGCGTTAGATCTTGAGGTTTATGATGATTTGTGTGTTTAATTGTTTTAAGCATGTGATTAGATTGAGAAGTCAATTGCATATTTAGGATAATTAAGTGAATCATTTCATCAAACACTTCATGTGCATTATAGATTGTGAAGAGATTGAGAAGTCCTTCATAGTTTAGAACCCTTTGATAGAACATATCATTTATTAGATTGAGAAGTCAATAGATTATGTGAAGGGACTCTCATTTCAAGCTTAGTACCTAGTTGGAATTGTTTGAGTGAGAACCAATCCAATGAATGTCATTCCATATCCTATTCATTCCGAGAGGGAGTTTAGGTGATCTTAGTGTTGGCCCTTAGCCTTTTTCCCATGACACATATGAATTCATTGCATGATACCTAGATTTTCCATGCTTTAAGTATTACTAGTCTCATCTCTATCTACTTGGCTCATTCATCCATCTCCCATTCATCTATCCATTTATTTTATTATCATTTATTGATTATCTTCCCTTTATGATCATCTCTATAATACTATGGTGAACACGAGATCGCTTAGACCCTAGTACCTTCCTTCCTGTGGTTCGATAAATTCTTGAATTGGTCAACCCGACTACAAACTATGGCTAATCAAATGGCGCCGCTGCCGGGGAGGCAACGGTTGCTAGTAGTTTAACGAAGGAGTGTTTCGATTGGTATTAATAGAGATATTTTTATTGCTTTTTATTATTTGTTTTGAAAAATTTTTTATCTCACTTTTTCGTTTTGATAGGTACGTGAAACTACCTTTAGAGAAGAGGAAGGGGGATCAAAGCCAAAAATAGCAAGTTGGAAGAAGAATTGTAGTAAGCCTTGAGAAGAGCATTCAAATGGATGGTTGGAACAAATTCACAAATGTCTTTGATGATCAAAGTTATAGGGTTCCACCTCCACAATCAAGAGGCTACATGAATGAGAGCAACTATGGGTTCAACTTCCAAATGAATCAAGATAGCTCTCAATACTACAATCAAGGAAGAAATGGAGAATGGTAACAAGCTTACAATGCAAATACATTCCATCCGTATCAAGCATACACTTATTCTCCACCAAATCCCAACACCAACACTTCTCCTCCGTTCCAAAACTACGCCTTACTTGAATTATATACCCAAGTTACTTTGGAAGTGACAAGACAAATAAGGATGATGAATCAAGGTGCTTATGGTCAAGTCTTGTCTAGTTCAAGTTTGGGGGGTGCTCAAAATATGCAAGGTGTGTCGATTCCTAGTCCTATGGAGCAAGAAGAGTGGAGGATGCCTACGCATCAAGTAGGAGATATTTCTTTCATGGGAGTGGATGATTTCCAAGGAAATTTTCAACATAACTATGAAGGAAGTTTTCATGGGAATTATCCACCAATGCAAGGATGGAATTTTGACAACCAAGAGGGAGGAGACTTTCAACAAGTCGAAGAAGAAAAATTGTCTGTAGACGTCTTGATTGAAATGATGATAGCAAACCTTGATGAGAGCAAGAAAAGAGATGAAGCTAGTCTTGAGGAGAGAAAGAAAAGAGATGAAGCTAGTTTTGAGGAGAGCAAGAAAAGAGATGAAGAGAGGTTTGAAGCCTTAGAGCATCAAGTGAGCCAAATTATAAGTGCTTTGACAAATTTTCAACAAGTTGAAGACCTTGAAGGAGAAAGTAAGGTTGAAGAAGAGCTAGAGGAAGAAAAGAATTTGGAGATGTAGAATCAAAAGAGGTATTCGAAGAGCCTGTTGAAGCACATGATGTTGAAGAGAAGGAACAAAGTCAAGATGCAAATGATGATGACTTGAAGAGTGAAATGAGCATTTCTAAACCTTTAAACTCTTTAAGTTGCTTTGAATTTGATAATATTATTTACATTGACTTTGTCTTACCCATTGATTTTTCTCATATCCTTATAAACAAAAGAGAACTCGAAGAGATGTTGGGGGTCTATTTGGTAAGGAGGAATAAGTGGTTTTCAAGAATGGAGAGGGCAATGGAGTGTAAGCTCAAGAGAGTCGAATTTTTGAAGCCATGCTCAAAGGATGCAACTGAGGTCGTCACTTGCCACAAATGCCTAATAGAGGAAGAAGCACAACGGTTAAAATTCGATGGCAAGGACGAAAGATATCCGTGGCCATTCCGATGAGTTCTCCATATCCCGTCCGGCTTGAAGACGTTAAACTTAGCGCTAGATGGGAGGCAACCCATCATTACCTTTTATTGCTTTATTTAATGCTTTCAATAAGGTTGATAGATTTGTTTGTTTGCATTTTTGGCATGTAGATTGATTGTGTTCATGAGGAGAATGTGTATTGGAGAAACGATAAGTGCTTGATTTGAAGTGTGAAAGTAAGTCACACCACTTTTTGCAAACTTATCTTGAAACTCTTATTTCAATTTAAGTTTGGGGGGATATGGCGTGGTGTGGCATACTTTGTTTTGAAGGCATATACTTTTCGTATTTTTGGGCTAATTTTAAAATTTTTGTCATGAGTATTGTTTTGATTTTGGTATGATTGGTTGTGTTGAAGTGCATGTGAATCCATATTTTTAATGAAATTGTTGAACTAATGGTGTTGTATGAGTTTTGAGTATGAATGAAGGGTATTGGAAGCACAAATGGAGCTTGAAGTTAATGCTTTCCTTACCAAATGACTATTGAGGGAGTACTCTACACCTTATCACTTCTAGTTGCTTGACATATTTTGATGTTAATTGATGTGATTAGCATGCTACTTCATTTGTTATGTTTGGGAGGTTTCATTTTCAATCAAAGATGGGGATACTTGTGAGCTTAATTGATCATGGATGATATAGAATGTGTGCTTTATTGTTAATGATGGTGATTTTTGTTTTTGCATGTTATGTTTTTGGTTGTTTATTGTTTGATGAGTCTTTATTTTATGTTTTGTGTGTTTTCTTATTTTTGTCTTGGTATGTTTGGTGGTTTGTTTTGGGATGTTGTGAGTCATTTTTGAACATGAATGGTGATATGTTGTGGTAGTAAGTGATGACAAGTTATGATTAAGAATCTCTACACTTTCGAATTGTGACATGTTTTATTTAACTTGTTCAATTTTGAGATGAATGTGGTGTAATAAGTTTCTTAAGGTTCAATGCATAAGCTTGTGAGCATTTGAGCCTCAACCGTGCATACATGGTTTTTCCTTCATGAGTGGATCGATTGAGTTTGATAAGCTAGAACTTGCTCAAGGACTATAGGAACGAGCCCGATTTGTGGAGATTAGTGAAATGATCTAAGGCCATCCTTGTTATTATAGTCATTGCCAAATATTTTCATACCATGAACATTATCCTTAGTTAACCATTTTGAGCCTTTAAGCCTATTTCTTGTGAATTTAGCACATTACAAGCCATGATTACCCACATAAGCCTTTTATATATACCTTTGTGTGGGTGATTGAGGAGATGGTAGCTAGAAAAGATTGATGAGATGGTAAAAGAAGGAAAAGAAATGGTAAACAAGAAAGAGAGAAAAAGGATGAAAAGAGCTCAAGAAAGAATGAACATGTAACCTCAAAACAAGAAAATGAGCAAAGCAACAACAATATGCTCAAGTATTTAAAAGTTTAAAGAAGGAAACATGCATCATAAGAAGCTCAATCCAAAGGAGAAAGTTGATGATTAGTGCTTGTGAACATTAAAGACAAGAAAGGAAGAAAGAAAAGTGGAGAAGTTGGAAAAATTGGCCATCTCTTTGATTACTTACACTTGATTAGTCACTCTTACCTATATTCTTCCTACCCTACCAAAGAGCCTATCATTACATCCTTAATAAAAGACCTTTTTGATCACTAATGGAAACTTTGGTGGGTTGTGAATGTAGTCTGCGAGCAAGCTTATAGCGAGTCAAGCCAATCGGTTGATGAGTGTTGATTAACCCTACTTCAAAGAGTATTGAGTGAAATTGATAAACTTATGTGAGGCTTAGACTAAAAGGGACTATATTGCACCTTATTCTCTTTTGATTGAACTTGTTAATTTTTCATATCATAAATCTAATGTTGTAGGATAGCTTAGCATAATTTATAATTCTTGTTGCTAATGATGTGTTATTACTTGTGTTCGTTTAGTTTTTTTTACTAGGTGAAAATCACTCTCCTTGGTTTATCATTTTCGTTGTGCGGGGATGCACAACACTTTAAGTTTGGGGTTGTGATGAGTGATATTTTCACCTAAATTTTAGTATCTTTTTATATGTGTTTTCGTATAATTTTATCCGTATTTGTGTTCTATTTGGTTGTGTTTTATATTTTTATGGAAATGTGTGAGAATAAGCTTAAATGTATGATTTTCGGGTAAAAATTGATTCTAGACGCGAGAAGGAAAATTTGGGAAAAAACGAAGCTTAATTCGGAGTTGAAACGAGGGAAAATGAGTCAAATTAAGCAAAATGCTGAAAAATGCACGTCCAACTTGTGTAATTTTTCTGTACTCTTGTGGAGCTCAAAAAAAGAAGTGTGATATATGGTTGGAAAGCCACATAAAATAGGATCGTTTTGGTATAAGAAACACTTCAATATGAGCCCAAACGAGAAAGTTATTATTAAAATGGTGACGTCGCGCAGGCTATTTCTACTCAGCACGGTTGTGCTACTTTGTATGACTTGTTACACCTTCAAATGTTGGATGTTTTGTCATATCTTTATATGGATAGAAAGCCAATGAAAAGAAGATCGCGTGAGCGCAAGAATTACTCAAATTGGAGATCGGATGTGGAACTTATGCGCGAAAATGTGAGACTGCGCTGCACCGACCCGAACTTGACCCGAATTCGACCCATGCTCGGCCCAAAGTCATTTTATGATTAGAATGTGTTCTAGAAGGTTCTAAGGGGTAAAAACACCCATTTTGGAGTGTAAATATCAGTGGGGATCAGATCTGAAATACCACCCTTCTACACACACCTCACACACCATTTCTTCCATTTTCCACCATCATCTTCATCCATTCTTCATCCACCCATCTACCTTGATCCAACCATCAAATCCTCCATCCAAGTAGTAGAGAAGCAAGGAAGAGAGGTGAATTGCAAGGGGAAGAAGAAGATCACCATTGGAGACATCCAAGGGAGTTTTCATCTAAACTTTGTATTGAAACCAATTGTTTATCATGTTTTGTAAGGAATTTAATGTCTATGTTAATTTTCTTATGGATATGAGAGGCTAATCTCCCTTGTGAGATTAGCAATATGAATTGTGTTAGATAATTTTTGGTATTTTGCAATTGAATGATTATGTTGATTGAGTTAATTGATTTTCTATCATTGATGCGTTAGATCTTGAGGTTTATGATGATTTGTGTGTTTAATTGTTTTAAGCATGTGATTAGATTGAGAAGTCAATTGCATATTTAGGATAATTAAGTGAATCATTTCATCAAACACTTCATGTGCATTATAGATTGTGAAGAGATTGAGAAGTCCTTCATAGTTTAGAACCCTTTGATAGAACATATCATTTATTAGATTGAGAAGTCAATAGATTATGTGAAGGGACTCTCATTTCAAGCTTAGTACCTAGTTGGAATTGTTTGAGTGAGAACCAATCCAATGAATGTCATTCCATATCCTATTCATTCCGAGAGGGAGTTTAGGTGATCTTAGTGTTGGCCCTTAGCCTTTTTCCCATGACACATATGAATTCATTGCATGATACCTAGATATTCCATGCTTTAAGTATTGCTAGTCTCATCTCTATCTACTTGGCTCATTCATCCATCTCCCATTCATTTATCCATTTATTTTATTGTCATTTATTGATTATCTTCCCTTTATGATCATCTCTATAATATTATGGTGAATACGAGATCGCTTAGACCCTAGTACCTTCCTTCCTGTGGTTCGATAAATTCTTGAATTGGTCAACCCGACTACAAACTATGGCTAATCACTTACTCTAGGGTTTCGTATTTCTCATCTTTTCCTTCCTTTTAATCTGATTTTTGGTATGAATTGCATAACCATGAGTGTTGATTGTAACCTCATGGGCTAATTTCTTATAAAGTTCTAGGGTTTGATGTATAGATTGGATTGATATGGGAACCTAGACCAAAATTGGGATTTTATGCAGTTGATATTTTGATTTTACTTATTTTATTAAGACTTTCTTTTCTACTTCGTAATGTTTTCATAATATTTTCATGACATCCGCTATAATGATTTATTTATTATGTTAGCTTGTGTGCGTTCATGATTGATATTTGTCTATCTGTTACAGATTGAAGTAGTTCCGCTATAAATACTTTAATTCCGTGAACTGGTAAACCAGATACTTGAATTGTTTAGTGGTAATTATACATTCAAGTAGGAAGTGAATAGAATCTTGTAGTAATTTCAGAGAATATCTTGTTAGTCGAACTTACCATCCGGAGGTATTTTTGTTTACTTTGACTAGTATCTAGGAATGAGGTTTGGTAATATTCACGCACCTTAGGATTTAAATCATAATATACTGTTACCTTAAAATCAGATCATATCTGGTGGGTTAAAAGGATTAAGTGATGTATTTTCATTGAAACTACACGAATGAACAATTGAAGGTCTAGCAACCCAAATGAATTGGTCTTTACCTGATACTTTAGAACTGTTGTTTATCTTTTGATTAAAACTTTATTTAATTTTATTGTTATTAATTATTCAGTAATTTATTATTTCAGTACTTTAGTTATTAACACAAAACTCTGAATATTGGTTACTCAATTCTTATTAGTTAGTAATTTATATCGATAATTTAACTTGGGTACTTGTCGCTACAATTAACATTCTTATACTTGAGGATTAAATTGTAGTGCGTAAAATATGCCTATCACTCTCCGTTCGATCAACGCACTCCTCGTTCGACCAGATCACTCTGGTCGAACCATGGTCGAACCAGCACCTATTGAGGAGAAAGTTCGAGTTCAGTTTACAAAGCCTCAGTTCGACTAGACTCATCCCGTTAGACCAGACCTCTCTGGTCGAACTAAGGTCGAACCAGAACTAGACAGACTGAACCCATTTTTAGGAGCCCAGTTCAACCAGGCTCATTCCGTTTGACCATATCAATCTGGTCGAACTATGGTCGAATTACGGTAATTGACCCTTGCTTCTGTACCGAATGGTACACGTGTTTTTCAGAACACTCCACTACCATTACAAGAGCAAAATACTGAGCTAATAGTTGAGAAGAAGTGGGAAAGAGCAACGAGGTTGAGAGCCGAGAAGCTTAAACTGCGGATGGATAATGAAGATGTAGTTTTCTCTCTTGATAAAGCAATGAAGATTCCCATGGAGTCTCAATCATGCAAGAGCATATATTCGGTCTCTAACTTGTTTAATCTTGATTATAATAAGATAGATGATTCTGAATTTGATTGGAAGATTGACAAGAAGGTATCTAGACAGCCATGGGAGGAAAGTAATTCTAAGGACCATATTTTTGTGACCAAGAAAGATGAGGTACTGAGTGTAGAAAAGAAGAGGGAAAAAAAGTACTTGAAGGTGAGGATGCGAGAAGAGAGCCATCTTATTCAGTAGTTCAAAAAGCGGTATTCATCGTGACTTTCTGACGTTAAACATGAGTGCCTGTTGGGGGCTTGTCCCTTCCATTTCTATTACTTTATTATTTCTTTCGTGTGAGTGAGGATTTATTATATTTGAGGTGCTCACGTTTCGGCAATTGCATCTCTTTTCAAACTTAGTTTCAACTTACGTTTTTACTAAATTTGGGGGGGGGTGTGATATACTTACCTCGTCTTATGAGCACCAAGGGTATAATTTTTCCATTCTTTGCTTGTTTGTTTGTTAGAGAGTTGATTTTTTGCGGTATATTAATATTTTAACATGTGTTGGTATGTCAATTTTTTTGCATCTTACCTAATGTTTAGTGTGTTGTGTTAGTGTTTCTAGTGTGTGGAGTTGATTAGATAGTCAATTGAGTCTTTCTTATAGTTCACCTATATTATTATTGATGAATCATGTGATGATGAGATGTGTTTGAGCTTTGATGATTGAAAAAGGTGAAAGAGATGCAAGATGAGTTCTACAATGAGGCTTTGACCTGACCGAGTTGAATAACTCGAGGAGCTCATACATATGTTGAAGAAAAATCAGGTGCCTTCGTTTCCTTATTCTAATTTTATATGTGCTTTTAACTATTAGGAGTAGAAGGATAGAGAACTTGGTTTTGGTGATCCACATGAGCTTATATTTTTAAATTGGGCCTAAAATTCATATGCTCTTGAAATTGATGAAGGAAGTGTACTTGAGTTATGTTGTAGTTTGAAGTTCTATGTGTACTTGTAAGATACTACTTACCATGAAAAGTGCTCTGTTACTTGTTAAAAACCCTTGTGAGATTTTGAGCCTTATTCATGTACATAATCACATGATATTTCTGTTTTGGTGAGTATCGTTCTTGTGTGTGTATTCTAAAATTTGCCTCTTGTCTTACTTGAAACTATATGTGTGTTAGATGATGGGAAATGATCTAAGGCCATTCTTGAATTTATGAGACACTTAGCCAAATAATTCCCTACCAAATGATGTTTATCCGTAGTTAGCCCCGTTGAGCCTAAAAACCTTATTCTTTGGCAGTCTACGAGAAATAATCACTTTGAGCATCTGAATTTTTTTAGCCTTGATTGTCCTTCTAGAAGAGAATTAATGGCTTTTCAAAGTGTGTTGATGGAGTTTCATAACAGTTTGGAAAGGAATGAAATTGGTATTGAAATAGTGATTGAGCTTGATAATACATCTAAGGAACATCATTGAGTAGTGCTTAAATCTAGTACTTTATTGAATCAAACACCCTAGGGTAGTGCTTAAATCTAGTACTCTATGGAGGATGCATGAGATAGTGCCCAAAACTGGTACCTCAAGAAAAATAAAGAAGAAGAAAAAGAAAAAATATTATGCTTGGAGGTGAAGAAGGAATGAAAATCGTCTGCATTGAAAAGAAAGAGAGGATGAAAGTTGAAGTGATTAATCAGCTTTAGTTTTCCACTATTTGAGTCACATTGTCTATATATTTCCTACCTTAACCAAAGAACTAACAATACATCTAAGAGAAAAGTCCTTTTTGATCCCATTGTCGAATAATACTTTTAGTGGTGGAGAGTTTGAGATAGTTGGCAATCTTATGGTTACGCATGCACTTGAATTAAATCTGACCGTAAACACCTTTACCCATAAGTGTACATCTTTTATACTTGAGTGCGAGTGATATATACTTCCCGTGAGAACATGTCGATGGAGCATTTGAATTCGTGGTGATTGTCTTATCTTGTATGCTATTAATTGATTATTACAAGTAATGAGACTTGCATGACCTAAGTTGAGGATAATTGTATTTTGAATAGGGTATGTGTCTTAGTCCTTGTTTCCCTACTAATTTTCTTAATCTCTCCCTTTATTTTTATTTTGTTACATCGGGAAGAGCAACGGGTAAGTTTGGGGAATTGATGAGAGTGAAAATAAGCGTATTTTAGTATCCGATTTAACACCTTTTTGATAGGAATTGTTGTTATATATTAGTACAAGTGTCTTATATTTGATATTTGTGAAAAATGTGCACTTGAGGTGTTTTATTGTGCTTTAGGTGGAAAAATGATCAAAAGTGCAAAGTTGGAGAAAATGTACAACTTTTGTATGAATGTAGAAAAAATAATTTGTGTAATTTTTTTATGTTCTCGTAGAGCTCTGAATTAGAAGTGTCATACATGGTTGGAAAGCCACAAAAGAGAGGATTGTTTTTACGTAAGGAACACCTCAATCGGAGTCCAAACGAGAAAGTTATGATAAGAGTGGTAACGTTGCGCAAGTTGTGCCGAACAGAACAGCTGTGCCATTTTGCATGAGTCGTTACACATTTAAATGTTAGATTTTTTGTAAGTTCTTTATGTGGATAGAAAGCCAAGGAAAAGAGAATCGCGTGAGCACAAGAATCACTCTAATCAAGCTTGGATGTGGAAGTTATGCGCGAAACGGTTAGACTGCACAGCGCAGCTTAATCGTAGCTCGACCAAGGAGATCCGTTCGACCATATGAAGACAAGTCAAACTATGAAACCAAGTCAAACTGGGACACAGAATTCTAATTTCAACGAGTTTTACACCCCCTATGCATTTATTTTTTGTTTTTTTCAAGAAAAAGCCCATCCAAGGTCCTTAAGGAGAGCTTACAAGTATAAAATGGGATGTAGATCACATCATTGTTTATTGAAGGAGACCACATCCATTCTCCAATACCACACAAGGAGGGATCACCCCCAACCATCATCCACATCTTGTCCTCCATCCATCCATCACTTTGAAGATTTGTCTGTGGAATGAAGAGGAGAACCAAGAGGAGGATTCAAGACGAAGAAGGACGCGATGATGCCCACATCTAGGGTTTTATTCATTTCCTAATTTATCTTGTATTTTCCAGGCATATGGGTAAGATCTATCCAACCCCAATGATTGTTCTTTGCAACATCATGGGCTAGAGCCGTTTTGGTAGATCTAGGGTTTTGAAGTTTTTATGAATTAATTAAACTCTCTTGTGTGTCCTCCGTACAACACTACTTTTGTATTGGTTTTATATATGATTGTGCTTTCTTAATCCATATTCAAGGTGTTTTGTGCATCTTCAATTGGTATATAGAGTCTGAATATATATCTTGGTTGTAGATTGAGTGTGTTCACCGCTGAACAGGATTTCATGTTATGATTCTAAGTGAGGAGACTCTGAAGCTTCATTCGAACTATCTTATATGAATGTTTACTAATTGAATTGAATTCGGGTTAGTAAGCAGGATAAAGAGGGTAATTTTATAGTACCTATAAAGGGAGATCATATCGGGTTAAATTCCAGACATGTGAAATAATTGATACTGATAGTACCTAGAAAGAGGGGTGAAATTATATCTCTTGCTCCAAGGTTATACACACGTGTGTTGAGAGTGGAAATTAGCGTGTTTGAGTGTTCAATTTAACACCTTCTTGATTGGAATTTTTGTCATATATTAGCATAAGTATGTGAGAAAAAGGTGCACTTGAAGTGTTTTATTGTGTTTTAGGTGGAAAAATGATCAAAAGTGCAAAGTTGGAGAAAATGTGCAATTTGTGCATGAATGCAGAAAAATACACGTCCAACTGTGCAATTTTTCTGTGTTCATGTGGAGCTCTGAACGGGAAAACATGGTTGGAAAACCACTGAAAAGAGAATCATTTTGACATAAAGAACACCTCAATCGGATTCTAAACGAGAAATTTATGATCAAAATGGTGATGTCGCGCGAGCTGTGCCGAACAGAAAGCCAAGGAGAGAGGATCGCGTTAACACAAAAATCACTCAAATCAGAGTCTGTATTTGGAAGTTATACGCGAAACAGTGAGACGACGCAAGTGCAGTTCGACCACAGCAGTTATCGAACCACCGGTTCGACCAAGCCATCGTGGTTGAACCAGAAGCCTGAACAAGCGTAAAATCGGAATTTTTATCCCCTGTTCATCAATTTTTGTGCTTTCCAAGAAAAAGTCCATCCTAGGTCCATAAGGAGAGCTTACAAGTATAAAAGGGGATGTAGATCACACCAAGAAGATATAAATTGAAGAGACGGATTGGATACAACACAACACAACCATCCTACACCCCACAAGGGTTCATCCCCCAACCATCATCCACATCCTCTCCTCCATTCATCCATCACTTTGAAGATTCACCTGTGGAATCAGGAGGAGAACCAAGACGAGGATTCAAGACGGAGAAGGACGCGACGACTCCCACATCTAGGGTTTTATTCGTTTCCTAATTTATCTTGTATTTTCTAGACATTCAGGTAAGATCTATCCAACACCCATGATTGTTCTTCGTAACATCATGGGCTAGAGCCTTTTTTGTAGAACTAGGGTTATGAAGGTTTTACGAATTAATTGAACTTTCGTGTCTAAACTCCGTACAACACTATTTGTGGATTTATTTTATATATGATTGTGCTTTCTTAATCTATATTCACGGTCATTTTGTGCATCTTCAATTGGTATATAGAGTCTGAATATATATCTTGGTTGTAGGTTTAGTGCGTTCACCCCTGAACAAGATTCAATACTATGATTCTAAGTGAGGGGACTCCGAAGCTTCATTAGAACTATCATATATGAATACTTATTAATTAAATTGAATTCAGGTTATTAAGTAGGATAAAGAGGATAATTTTATAGTACCTATAAAGGGAGATCATATCGGGTTAGAGTACCAATTGGCCAGGGAAATAGTTGATACTAATAGTACCTAGAAAGGGGGATGAAATTATATCTCTTGCTCCGAGGTTATTCACACATATTACACGCATGTTTATTTGTGTTTATAGAGTAGATATGCATGGTTTAGTGATGCGTACATATTCCACAAGGCAGAGTCGGACATCAACACACGGAAAGGAAATTAATAAGTGAAACTGGATTATCCTAGAGCTACCTATTCTCTACTTGATCCACTTTCGTATTCTTCGAGTGATATTTTATTTTAATTGTTATTTAATTTTAGTATTTTAGTTGATAATTATATTCCACAAACATAATTGCTATCTTTTCTTAATTAATTTAGTAAATAATTAAATTGATAATATGTCGTCTTTTGGTTCGATATTCACTTGGTCGCTTGTTTAAGCTGCAATTGATATCCTTAATAGTTGGGGATTAATTTTACATGCAAAGAAAACGCACATCAACGTGTTACACACATATTTACTTGTGTCTATAGAGTAGATTTGTATGGTTTAGTAATGCGTCCATAGTCCACAAGGCAGAGTCGGCCTGCACTTGAGAGAAAAGTTAAGTAGTAAAAGCGAATTACCCTAGATCTCCATATTCTCCTACTTGATCCACTTTCGTATTCTTCTAGTGCTATTTTATTTTATTTGTTATTTAATTTTAGTATTTTAGTTGATAATTAATTCCACAACTCTTATTGCCTTTTGTCTTAATTAATTTAGTAAATAATTAAATTGGTAATACGCCGTCCTTTGGGTTTGATATTTAACTTGATCGCTTGCTTAAGCTACAACTGATATCCTTAATACTTGGGGATTAATTTTCCTTGCAAAGAAAACGTGCATCAGTTACATCTCCTATTACACGCGTTAGAAGAGTGTCACATGTGCGTAGAGGAAAATCTTAACCTTTCCCCTTAGGATTGATTGTTATGCTATAGATTAGTTTATCATATGTGTCAATCATCCAACAATTTGTAACAGAAGATGTAACACCAAAATATAACAGAAGATCCAAACCGAGTTGCAAGGGGACTACAAGGCAATTATTGACCGTGCAATTCCCTTGATTCCTCCTATTTTCTTCCGATGCAAATGCACGTTGTTGGGTTAAAATTTTTTTTAATTTGAGTTAATTATTGAAAATTTTGGGTTGTATTTGAGAATAAGGTTAAGTAATTAAGACATTATTTTAAAATTTTTATAACATATGATTATGTAATGAAATATTAATATTAATAAAAATTTTAAAATTGTTGATTTTTTATAATTACATTAATTTATTATACATAAAAAATGAATAAGGGTCGTATAATGTCGATTCAACTAAAAACTATTTAATTCATTACACATAAAAAACTAAACTAAATATTTAAATATACATACCATCACAATATAACACCTCATACATATGTATACCCTTCGTCCCATTCTAATAGTAATATTTGATTTTTACACAGGTTGCTTTTTGTACTGGGATTAAGAAATATAGTATTTTAATGTGTATTGAGGTGAGATAAATAATATTTTAATTTATAGTGGATGGTTGTATTAATGTGGCGGATGAGTTCCATTAAGATATTTTAATTACTTAATTGTATAGGTCTCATAAACAAAAAAAATGTAATCGTTATAATGAAACACCCAATTTAAAAATATATATACTGATTATTAGGATAAGACGAAAGGAATACATAATTAAATGTGTTTATGTGTCCACAATATATATATATATATATATATATACTATTAGGGTAAATATCAAAATTAGTCCTGTAATTATGATCGATTCCAACTTTAGTTCTTTTTCTTCTTCAATTCTTAGTTTTGGTCCTTTTTTGTCCAATTTTGTTGCTTTTACTCCAATTTTGGTCTTTTTTTCAAACTTTGGTCCTTTTAAGTCTACTTTTGGTCCAAAATCTATACACTTAGGACCAATTTTGGATATTTTTAAAATAAAGGATTAAATTTGGACAAAAAATCACTAAATTTGAGAAAATGACTAAATTTGGACTAAAAGGACTAAACTTGGACAAAAATGACTAAAATTGGCAAAAAATGATCAAAATTGAGAATTGCAAATTATAAAGGATTAAAGTTGGAATCGGTCATACTTACAGGATTAATTTTGATATTTATCCCTACTATTACAAAAAATCTATATTTATATAATTTTATTTTTGAAAATTCATCTGCTACATAGGGTTAAAATGCTTGTAACAATAATATGAGTAAGGTGGAGCAGTGGTAGTCTAAAAGGGAAGAAGAGACACATGGCCAGTTAATAAATTGCATGGTATTGCCCAGCCTCTGTCTTCGCCACGTGCACTACCTCCCTTACTACGTGCGTCTTCTTTTTCCATCTTCCATCTCTCATCTCTCATCTTCTTATACTGTCGAGTGCCGACTCTCTCATCTTCTATGGATTTCCTGATAAAGACTCTAAATTCAATCCCATTTCTTCTCCTTTTGCTTGGAACTTCCGAGTTTCTCTAATCACCTGGTTTCCCTTTCAAGAAGCAACCACATTCGGGTTATCAATCGTAATCAAACCATCTATACTTTTAGGTTCATTGATTTTTTTGTTTGAAATTCCATTGCGCGTTGGTTTCACTTTTCTTGTTTTTGTTGTGGAACAAGAAATTGAAAAAAGCAACCTCCAAAGTTATTGCCCTTTACCTGTTTGATGAATTGCCTCTAATTAATTCAACCTTCTCTTTATTTTATTCTCATCTTATTATTGACTGTATCAGTTGTGTGTGTAGGTGCTCCTTTCAAATATTATTGTCGCTTGCCATTTGAAATAATAATAAGAGATATAAGACATTCCAATTTAACCTCGCTTTAATGTTGGTATTAATTCTATAAATTGATTTTATTCATTTTACGTTACTCTTACAAATTTTAGTGAATTGGTGTGCTTGCAACTACAAGCATGACCTAATTGATTTAATTATTTGCATTACAATTGAATATATTAATGCTTCCACGTCTTCAGTTTGCTTGATCTGATTTGATACATTTTTGTAGTTGTTGAGATGATGATTAAATAACAAGGCACTCAAGTGAACCATTAGTTTTTTATTTTGTGATTTGACGCTATGCATGACCTCAATGCATACATTTGCATTACAATTGTGTACTCCTCCGCCGGTTCTAGTTAAAATATACATGTCTACCACCGTAAAAATGCTTTCAAAAGGCCAACCCAACGAGCTTGCCTATATTTACATCTCCAATTCTTATTGTTGCTATGCTTTCCATTAGAGTTGGTGATATCAGTTCAATAATGAGTTGGGTGTATCATATAATTGTTGGGAAAAAGCATTCATTCTCAAGGGAAGAAAAGCAAAATATATCGAGAAAAGAAAAGAATAAGAACAACACAAGGAATTTAAGTGGAAACTCCAAATTGAAGAAAAAACCACGGACCCGAGAAAATACTTACTATATGAAAAATATTACAAAGCTTCTCTCTCCTGACCCCAAATCTACCACACTATTACAAATCTTTAAATAATTCCCAACTTTTCTCCCAAATCTCAAATAGAGAATACAAGAAAGGAATAAAAGAATCATGTATAAAGATTATAGTGTCCTCTGTTTTTTTGGTGTGTCTAACATCAGAATAAAGGTCTACTTAAATAGCAATTAAGAATCCTCTTTTTTGATCTTTCATCCGATGTGGGACAAGAAAAATACCTTATTTTATATTGATAAATCCAACATCTCCACCTTGCCAAAATAAAATAAGACCCATTGTCTTTATCGATGACCAATTTTCAATCTCCCGAGAATCATCCTACTCCACCATATGAGTAGACCCACTTAGAATAATTCATTCTAAGAATTTCCTTGCGGCAACATATATCGAAAAATACAAGCAGAAATTTTATGGTGCAACTTCCAGCTCTTGGCCTCCCTGGAAGTCCATCAGCCATCGATATACTTTTTCACCACACACATTCATGCCAAGTTATTGTGTGCAAACTTGTGGTCCAGCTAACATTATTACACTCCTTTACCATGACAATTGGGCATGTCATGAGGGTGTTCATTTTCTCCTCAGAGAAAATCCTCCACAACATTAGCATTAGACTCGGAGTTATTTGCCGTAACAACTCCACCTCGACCAGCTCCACCTCCACGTGGACAAAATCGCTTTGTATGCCCTAGGGGTGTCAACGAGCCGGGTCTGGGACGGGTAGTGTACTACCCGAACCCGACCAGTTTTCAATAGGCCTGTCCCAGACCCGCCCCTGACCTGTACGGGTCCTATATTTTGTGACCCGGACCTAGACCCGTATGGGGTGGGTCCACCCCGCCCCATTTGTGTTTTTTTTAAATACTCATCAACCACACACTAAATTTTAATTTGACATTTACTCACATACAAAAAATATCCATATATTTAAATAAATAAATGAACTATAAGAATATAAAATATAATTATATATATATAGCTTATATTATAAATAATTTATATATATAAAATATAAAATAATTGTAAAAAATAGTACACACAACTAATAATATATATAAATATATAAACATAAAATATAATTATATGTATAAAATATAAAATAATTTTTATTATATTATATATATACGGGCCGGGACGGGTCCGGGGCGGGTCTGAACAAATATCCGGAGCCGCCCCGTATATTCACGGGTCAAGGCCGGGTCTGGGCCGCCTCAAAACAAGCGGGCTGAGGTGGGTACCCATGGTCCGGGCCAAAATTGACATCCCTAGTATGCCCAGGTTGTCCGCACTTCTAACAAACCACATTCTTGGAGTCCCTTTTCCTTCCTCCATTGCCACTCGCCAACATTACTGAATTTTTTGAAGTGCATCTTTCACTCATCAGCCTCCTTTTCTCAAAAAGAAGTTTACCTGTGACTTCAACAAAATTTAAAGTCCTTACCATACATCAGAATTAGCTTCATGTGCTCATAGGAACGTGTCAAGGACAAGATAAGCCTCAATGCCTTATCCTTATCTTCAATCTTTACTCCAATTGCCTCTAATTCAGAGATGAGGTCATTAAGAGTACTTAGATGATCTGAGATTTGTATACCTTCTTCCATTCGAAACGTGTGAAATTTCTCTTTCAGGTACAACCGATTTGAGATACCCTTTGCCTGGTACAGTTTCTTGAGCTTTTTCCATATCTCCTTGGCGTTTGAAATACCATGCACATTAGCAAGGACATTCTTAGCCAATGATATGTGTATTGTGTCTGCAGCCCGCAAATCCAAATCCTCCCAATCTTCATCACTCTTTTCAGAGTCTTTCCTGAAACTTTTTGTGCCTTCAGTTGAACCTGGCTTTCCTTTCAGAGCCTTGTGTAACCCAGATTGTATCAGCAAATCTTTCATTTGTACTTGCCATAACCTAAAATTAATTCTACCATCAAATTTCTCGACATCAAACTTAATTGAAGACATATTTTACCTACCCTAACCTAATGAATAACAGTCTCTTAAAAATTCTTTTCTGATGTGGAAGATCAGACTACGTTGCAACCATTGAGCATACTAAGAATTTTTAAAAGTGCCCGAACCGGGCTCTGATACCACTTTATTTGGAAAAAGCATTCATTCTCAAGGGAAGGAAAGAAAAATATATCGAGAAAAGAAAAGAATAAGAACAACACAAGGAATTTACGTGGAAACTCCAAATCAGAGAAAAAACCACGGACCCAAGAAAATACTTACTATATGAAAAATATTACAAAGCTTCTCTCTCTCCTGACCCCAAAACTACCGCACTATTACAAATCTTTAACTAATTCCCAACTTTTCTCCCAACTCTCAACTCTCAAATATAGAATACAAGAAAGGAATAAAAGAATCACGTATAAAGATTATAGTGTTCTTTTTTGTGTCTAACATCAGAATAAAGGCTTGCTTAAATAGCAATTAAGAATCTTCTTTCCTGATCTCTCATCGATGTGGGACAAGCAGAATACCTTATTTTATATTGACAAATCGAACAATAATGAACCTTGCTAGAGCCCATAGTAGTAGTTAGGTGCGAGTTCAAACCCTTCTCTCACTCGCACCTTCATTTAAATGAGCAGATCATGAAGAAACCATTTCCAAAGCCCTGCATCAAGATTTAAGCAGAACAGATCTAACGTTTTCAGCTTGAAGAAAGGTGTGTCGGAGTATCGGATTGGGTAAAGATGAAAGAGGCAGTTCAAAATTTGGGTGATATTCATTTCCATGAGATTGATGTGGACCAAATCGAGTGGAGCCGTGACATTGTGGTCGTTTTGCGCTTGTGGTACAGAGAAGATTGTGAATGTGTTGTTAAGCCACCAAGAACTATGCATTGTTGGTATAGAAGGTGTTGGAAAAATTTTAAGCAGAGCCATAACCCTATACAGACCCGAACCTCTTTGAATTAGGTACCGTATTCAATGATTTTATTTGAGAAATTACTTAGTGTGATGAAGTAGACCATGCATACTGCATACATGCTGCAGAAAGCATGTGTGTGTATGTGTTTGATGGAAGTTAGAATAGTATCATGTGAAGGTTCATGCATTGATGGATTAAGTATGAGAAAGGATCATCTAGCTGCCATTGGATTGAGCACAAAGCAAAGTAATCAGATGGAGGAAGTATCAGCTGGAAGCGTCAGCTGGAAGGTGGATGATCAATTGGTTGCAACTGACCAAGGTTCGACATGTTAGCTAGGTCGAACCCTGTTAGCTAGGTCGAACCCTGGTCCAACCGCATCAAGTAAGTCACTCTATTTCAGAACATCATCAGTTCGACCACGACACTCATGGTTCGACCACACCTACTGGTCGAACCCAGGTCAAACCAGAGTCCAGTAATTTGGTTACAACAGTTTCATCAGTTGGTTATAACTGATTGAAGTGTGTGCATTGTGATTGGATGGAAAGGATTCTACACGTTAGACACACATCCATATAAGTTGAAGAATGACAGCTGAGATCATCATCATCATCAACACATCTTCTTCACATATCAGTTAGAAACAAGTTTAAGAATTAGGGTTTTCAGGTGCTTGTAATCTTGTAACCATCATCTTCATTGTTTAGTGAATTCTTCTCTCAAGTAAGTGGATGTAGGCTATGCTGAACCACTGTACATCCTTGTGTTGATCTCTTTCATTTCATTTTCATTTTGTTTATCAACTTGTGTGTGAAACGTGAGTAATCTAACATACAAGTGAGTGCAAGTTCTTGAGTGATCATTATCATGCATTTGCTCAAGTTTTCATAACAAGTGGCGCCGTCTGTGGGAAGGATAAGAAGCTGCCACAATATCAGAGCAGAAGGGAAGAATCATGGTTACAACCAAGTTCGATGTGGAGAAGTTTACGGAGAAAGTAGATTTCAGTTTGTGGAGGATGAAAATGGATGCTGTACTGATTCAACAAGGTCTTGCTGATGCAGTTAAACCACTTCCAGATCAAGGAGCTGCTGTGGATGCTAGTGCATTAGCTGCAGATCAAGATCAACAATCCAAGGCAAGAAGTGCCATCATTCTGTGCTTAGGTGATAAAGCTCTAAGGGAAGTCTCAAAGGAAGCATCTGCAAGAGATATGTGGAAGAAGCTTGTTGATCTTTACATGGTGAAGACATTGCCAAACCGGTTGTACACCAAGCAGAAACTCTACTCCTTCAAAGTATCAGAAGATAAGTCTATTCTAAGCCAACTAGATGATTTCAATAAGATCATAGATGACTTAGAGAACATTGATGTAGCACTGTCAAGTGAAGATAAGGCTGTCATATTGATGTCAGCTCTTCCTAAGTCTTTTGAAGGATTAAGAGACACATTGTTGTATGGAAATGTTGAATCAATCTCCCTGGAGCAAGTGATTCTAGCAATCAAAGCAAAGGTGCTCAACAAGACATCAGATAATGCAGTTGCAGGAGGAGGTCTTGTTGCCAATAAACAACATAAGTGGAACAAGAATGATAAGAAATCTGGTGCTGATAAGAAGAAATATGAAAGAAGCAATCAAGGTACGTCAGCAGTTGAAGAAAACAATAACTGTTTCCACTGCAACAAGCCTGGTCATTTCAAGAAGCAATGTCATAAGTGGAAAGCAATGGTGGCCAGGAAGATTGCTGAAAAGGGAGGAAATCAAAGAATTCATGCCAATCAGGTGACTGAAAATAGAGGTAACAAGGACCAAGATTATATTGAAGCTTTGGTTGTTGTTTCTGGTCAAGTGTCAGACCAGTGGGTGTTAGATTCAGGTTGCACTTTTCATATGACATCAGTCAAGGATTGGTTTACTGATTTAAAACCATACCATGAGGGATCAGTCTTGTTAGGCAATGATCAAGCCATCAAGATTGAGGGTATTGGTTCTGTCAAATTCAGAATGTTTGATGGATCCATTAAGTTGCTCACAAATGTGAGGTATGCACCAGTATTAAGAAGGAATCTGATATCATTAGGAATGTTAGACTCCTTGGGATGTGAGTACTATGTGAAGGAAGGTGTACTCATCATCATAAAGGATAAGTCAGTTGTAATGAAAGGAATTAAGAGCTCTGATCTCTATTTTCTTGAAGGATCAGTTGTCTCTGGGCAGTTGAACACTTCTCAAGAGCAAGAAGATGTTCAGTTGTGGCATGGAAGATTAGCTCATGTAAGTGAGACAGTGTTACAAGAGCTAGCAAGACAGAAGCTACTAGATATAAGTTTAACCTTTAAGATGGATCAATGTGAAGATTGTATTCTAAGCAAGGCAAAGAGGTTGAAATTTGGTTCAGGAGAACATACTTCATCAGATAAGCTTCAGTATGTTCATACAGATCTATGGGGACCATGAAGGAATCCAACTATTGGAGGTGGAAGATATTTTATATCCTTCATAGATGACTACTCTAGGAAGTTATGGGTGAAGATCCTTAAAACAAAGGATCAAGCATTCACTGCATTTAAGGAATGGCTTGCTGAGGTGGAGAATCAGACAGGAAAGAAGTTGAAATGCTTGAGATCAGATAATGGGCTTGAGTTTGTTTCAGGAGAGTTCAATGCTTTCTGCAAAGAAAAGGGAATCAAGAGACACAAGACTACACCTGGAACTCCACAACAAAATGGTGTTGCAAAAAGAATGAATCAGACATTGTTAGAAAGAGTAAGATGTATGCTGAGTAGTGGAGGATTCACCAAAGGGTTTTGGGGTGAACTTGTGACTAGAGCAGCCTATCTGATCAACCTATGCCCATCAGCAGCCTTGAAATTTAAACCACCTGAAGAAGTGTGCTCTGGGAAGGTACCTAGTTACACTCATCTGAGAGTAATAGGATGTCAAGCTTACTCTCATGTAAAGCAAGATAAGTTGGAACCTAGAGCAGTGAAGTGTGTGATGGTTGGATACTCAAATGAAGCAAAAGGGTACAGGTTGTGGTGTTATGAAGCTAACAAGTTTATTGTTAGCAGAGATGTCACATTCAGTGAAAGAAAGATGTCATTGGTTGAAAGGAATTCTGTAGTATCAATTACTACAGACCTTGATGAGCCTCAGGTGGAGCAAGCAAGGAAGGAAGCTCAGCAGTCTAATCAAGAAGATAACAGTGCTGATCAGAATAAGGAAGATAGCTCTCCTAGTTCATCCAGTTCAAGGTATGATCTAAGTTCTTATCAACTTGTAAGGGATAGGCTAAGGAGACAGATTAAAGCTCCAATGAGGTACATGGAAGCTGATATAGTATCATATGCACTATATGTTGCATCTGATATAGAAAATTATGAGCCAAGAACATATGATGAAGCTATATCAGTGAATGATAATAACAAGTGGATAGTTGCTATGGAAGAAGAGCTGCTGTCACTACATAAGAATAAGACTTGGCAGATTGTTGACAGACCAAAGAACAAGAAGTTAGTAAGCTGTAAATGGATCTATAAGAAGAAGCCTGTTACAAGCAAAGAAGGAGGTGTTAGATACAAGGCAAGACTTGTAGCAAGAGGTTTCTCTCAGAAAGAAGGTGTAGACTAAAATGAAATATTCTCACCAGTTGTCAAACACTGTTCTATCAGAATCTTACTGGCATTAGTAACTCAGTTTGATCTTGAGTTACATCAGATGGATGTCACTACAACATTTTTGCATGGAAATCTTGAAGAGGATATCTACATGAAGATTCCTGATGGTGTAAGTATTGAAGGAGCTGAGAATAAGGCCTGTTTACTGCTGAAATCTTTGTATGGTCTAAAACAAAGTCCAAGACAGTGGTATTTGAAGTTTGATGATTACATTACATCAAATGGATTCAGCAGGAGCCTACATGACAGTTGTGTTTATGTTAGGAACAAAGGTGGATGTTATACATACTTACTTTTGTACGTAGATGATATCCTTATAGTTTGCAAGGATCAAGCTGGTATAAATGAAGTAAAGGAGATACTTAAGCAGGAATTTGATTTGAAGGATCTTGGGGAAGCAAAGGTGATTCTTGGTATGCAGATTGAGAGAAATAGATCAGTTGGTGAGCTGAAGTTGTTCCAAGAATCATACTTAGACAAAGTGTTAAAGAGATACAATATGAATCTCAATAAGACAGTAACTACACCAGCTAAGCAAGGAGTGAGTCTGTCACTACTCCAAGCTCCTCAGACAGATCAAGAGAAGTTTGAAATGAGTAATGTTCCTTATGCTAGTGTTGTTGGTAGTTTGATGTATGCAATGGTTTGTTGCAGGCCAGATTTAGCTTATGTGATGAGCATGATTAGCAGGTTTATGTGTAATCCTGGCTTACTACATTGGAGTTCAGTAAAGTGGGCTCTCAGGTATGTTAAAGGAACCATCACAGCAGGTTTGAAGTTTCAGAAAAGGGCAACATGGGATAAGGCAGTAATAGGTTATGTTGATGCTGACTATGCAGCAAATCTTGATACTAGAAAGTCTCTTACTGGTTATGTGTTCAACCTGTTTGGTACTGCAGTAAGTTGGAAAGCAACTCATCAACATATAGTGGCATTATCAACCACAGAGGCATAATTTGTTGCACTTACAGAAGCAATCAAAGAAGGAGTGTGGTTGACAGGTATGCTGAGTGAGTTTGGGATTGAACAAGAGTCAGTTGAAGTACATTGTGATAATCAGAGTACAGTGCATCTCTCCAAGCATCAAGGATACCATGAAAGGACCAAGCACATTGATGTGAAGTTATATTTCATAAGGGAAATGATAGACAAAGGGTTTGTGAGTGTTAAGAAGATCAAGACAGATGACAATCTTGTAGACATGTTTACAAAAGCCTTACCAGCTCAGAAGTATGAGTTGTGTAAGCACTTGATTCAGTTGAATTAAGTAAAGAAGGAAAGGTTGTTGCTCCTTATAAAAGCAGCAAGGTGGAGAAGATAAAGCTAACATGAAGATGCAAGGTCTAAGGTGGAGAATTGTGATGAAGTAGACCATGCATACTGCATACATGCTGCAAAAAGCATGTGTGTGTATGTGTTTGATGGAAGTTAGAATAGTATCATGTGAAGGTTCATGCATTGATGGATTAAGTATGAGAAAGGATCATCTAGCTGCCATTGGATTGAGTACAAAGCAAAGTAATCAGATGGAGGAAGTATCAGCTAGAAGCGTCAGCTGGAAGGTGGATGATCAGTTGGTTGCAACTAACCAAGGTTCGACCTGTTAGCTAGGTCGAACCCTGTTAGCTAGGTCGAACCCTGGTCGAACCGCATCTAGCAAGTCACTCTATTTCAGATCATCATCGGTTCGACCACGACACTCATGGTTCGACCACACCTACTAGTCGAACCCAGGTCGAACCAGAGTCCAGTAATTTGGTTACAACGGTTTCATCAGTTGGTTATAACTGATTGAAGTGTGTGCATTATGATTGGATGGAAAGGATTCTACATGTTAGACACACATCCATATAAGTTGAAGAATGACAGCTGAGATCATCATCATCATCAACACATCTTCTTCACATATCAGTTAGAAACAAGCTTAAGAATTAGGGTTTTCAGGTGCTTGTAATCTTGTAACCATCATCTTCATTGTTTAGTGAATTCTTCTCTCAAGTAAGTGGATGTAGGCTATGCCGAACCACTATACATCCTTGTGTTGATCTCTTTCATTTCATTTTTATTTTGTTTATCAACTTGTGTGTGAAACGTGAGTGATCTAACATACAAGTGAGTGCAAGTTCTTGAGTGATCATTATCAAGCATTTGCTCAAGTTTTCATAACACTTAGTTCTAAAGATACTTTTTCATTTGACTAATTCCTCATCTAGGATTGTAGAGGTGGATTCGTGTCTGATGAGAATGAGATTATCTTGAGAGGGATTCCGAGAGAGGTGGTATTTTTATGAACTCAGGTGTGAATAGAAGAGTTCGCCATTGTTTCGCGAAGCATCTGCACCTTCCTAGTGATTTAAATGTTGTTGTAGTAACAACTATTTCACATTAAATGGGTGCATTTGTGGTTAATCTTCTTTCTTCTTCTTTCTCCCCCCAACTGCTGATCCTTTATTTTTCCATGATCCTAAGGCAGCAAATCGTCTCAAAATGGTCATTCACATCTCTCGTCTAGCTTCAAATGGTCTTAGTTCCTCTACCGACTCAAAATTATTTTTATTTTGAGAAAATAGTTTGGCACCTCTTCTATTGATTTCAAATGGTCTTTGTTCCTCTATGGACACACAAAATGCCTCCCGACTCTAAATGGTTTTTATTTTGAGAAATTAGTTGGTTCCAATTCTAGTTTCTCTTAAAGCTGCAGATCATCCTCACCTCGGCATACTCATGATGCTGGTCCTACTTCTCCCGACAAATGGTCCTCCCCAAGTTGCCTCTACCTTTTCGTGCTCTCCAAGGCGTCCTCAACCTCTCCACCCTCCTCTAGGGTGGGGCTGGTTCTGGAAGGTGTTACAAATATAAGCAAAAACATATACAATTATAAATGAAAATGTAACAATTTAATTGTTAGTTTTTTTAATAAAAAATTGAGTGTAAAAAAATATGCAATTATTAAAAAACATGTATACTCTATTAAATAAAAAGTCATACACATGTGGATGCTAGATTTTTTAATGAAAAATTTAGTGTGAAAAAAATATTCAATTATTAAGATACACGTATACAAAATAGAATAACATGTATACAAAATAGAATAAAAAGTTATACATATGGGTTCACCTTTGCACCGGGTGTACCTAATATCAACTTTTATTATTATAATAATAAAACTTTCATCTACTAATTAATAATTTTTAATAATAAATTTTTAAAAAATTACCATTAAAATTCTTTTTTATTTGTTTCTTTATTAATTTTATGATAATCTCTTTCTTAATTTTTTGAGTTGGTAACACACCGTGCCCCATGGGAATACAAGAATAAATTGTGTTCCCGTGTGGGCACGGTGTGTCCCGGGGAATACAAGTTCGCCTAATTTTTTTTAATTAAGTTTTAATAGTTTTGACTTCTTTTCTATTTTATTGTATATATTGTATTTTTATTCAACTATGATCTCTTTCTTTTCTAATTCATATTTCTTTCTTTACTAATTCTTCTTTGATCGTAGTACTTGTGATCTCACTAACCTCTTAATTATAATTTCTATTTTAATTAAGTTTTAATCGGTAAAATTACACTTTTGGTCACGTTAGAATTGCTCAATGCCAAAAAGGTCCCAAAACTGGCAAATTTAGTCCTATAGGAATTTTTCATCAAAATCTGTTAATAGTTAACGAAATATTCTGAACCGTTAGCAAGACTAAAATGACAACTTGTAGATTTGATTCCATAATTTGCAAAAATAATCCCAAAAGAAAACTAATACAATATTTATTGAGAGAGAAAACAGAGGGTAATAGACTATGTCTGTGTTGAAAGATAGAAAATAATATAAATCAGGTAGTTTATAATAATATAAGTTAATTTGGAATTAAAATTATAGAAAAACTATGGTTATAAAATTCTTATGGGACCAAAACCGCTAGCTATGGGACCAATGAATTCCTACGGGACTAAGATTGAACTGAAGAAATTCTTTTGGGACCAAATGTGATATTTTCCCAGTTTTAATCGTTTAGTCCCTTCTAATTCTTTGGGATCTCTTTCTTTCTCTTAATTATAATTTCTATTTTAATTAAGTTTTGATCATTTGATCTCTTCTAATGCTTTGGGATCTCTTTCTTTTGTAATTCTGTGTTGTGATGAAAAAAATACGAATAGAGAGAAGGTTTCAGTTTGTATAATATATGAGTAGGGAGAAAATTAATAAATAAAAGAAAAGTACTATATAATGGTGCTCTTTATAAATTTATGGGTTATTCTGGGGTGCACCTGGTGCACCGGTGCACCCCTAAATTTATAGGTAAAAAATGAGGAGTGGGTAGTTTTTTTAAAAAATATAATTAATTATTTTAGTTTAATTAATGGTGGAGATTGAATGATAAAAATATAATTAATGAATTTAGTTTAATTAATGGTGGAGATTGAATGATAAACTAATCTAACGACTGTTGAGAGTGAAAATAAGCGTGTTTCAGTATCCAATCTAACACCTTTATGATGAGAATTTATGTTGTATATTAGCACAAGTGACTTATATTCAATATATGTGAGAAAAAGGTGCACTTGAGGTGTTTTATTGTGTTTTAGGTGGAAAAGTGATCTAAAGTGCAAAGTTTGAGAAAAGGTGCAATTTGTGTATGAATGCTGAAAAACGCACGTCCAACTTGTGAATATTTTTGTATTTTTTTGGAGCTCTGAACTGGAAGTGTGATACATGGTTGGAAATTCACAGAAGTGAGGATAGTTTTGGCGTAAAGAACACCTCAATCGGAATCCAAACGAGAAAGTTATGATCAAAATGGTGACGTTGCGCAAGCTGTTCCTATTCAGCATGGATGTTCTATTTTTCATGACTTGTTACATATTTAAATATTGGAGTTTCTGAGATTTCTTATATGGATAAAAGCCAAGGAAGGTAGGATCGTATGAGCATAAGAATTACTCAATCGAAGGTCAGATGTGGAAGTTATGCTCAAATTCATGAAGTCGCGCAGCTGCCAGCGAGAATTTTTGAATTTGTGCGTGTATTTACACCACTCAGTGTGTGTCGCGTGTTTTACATCCCATTTCATGTATTTTCGTGTTTTCCAAGAAAAAGAACATCCAAGGTCCATAAGGAGAGATCACAAGTATAAAAGGAAATATAGATCACATCATTATTCATTAGATTGGATTGGAGAGAGCCGCAACACAATACTACACCCCACAAGGGGGGTTCACCCCTCAACCATCATCCACATCCTTTCCTCCATCCATCCATCACTTTAAAGATTCGTCTATGGAATCAAGAGGCACTACAACAAAAAATACCTTTAACCACAGATTTTTTAATGTCATTTTAGCATCAATGTGATAATAAGTATTGTATTGTTACATTATATTTTTAGGAGTGTCAATATGTGTGCTATAAAGACACTTAATAAAATGGTGTGTTAATATTTATCCTATCACCACACTTCAAAAGGAACACTTATCTATTGCTACACCTTTTTTATTACACAAAACAAAGTGTCCTTATATATATACTCTTTAGCAACACTTTTGCTACACCTTTTTTAACATACAAAAAAGTGTCCTTATAAGTACTGTTTAGAGACACTTGAAAATACATTTGTAAATATATATTATTTTATTTCTACACACGATGAAAGATTACAAATTATTAAAATTTAATTTAATTTTTAAATTTTTGTTTCGTTGTTAAAATAATAAAATATAAACATTTTATTTATTAAAAAAATTAAATTAATTTTTTTAATTTTTTATAATAAATAATTATTTTAATTAATTTAATGATTAACAAAATAAAATTTATTTTTACTTTAATAATAAAATCTTTTACTTTAAATTAATTATTTTAAAAATAATTAGCTATATACATTTCTATATTATTATTATTTATCTTAAAAAATTAAATTTATACTATAATTTAATTAATAATTTTTATTTTATTTTATTATACCTATTAAATTGATAATATAAAATTTATATTATAAATTCAGTATTAACTTTAATTATGTATTCTATGTATATATATTATTTTTAATAAAACATTACAAGAATTACTTATGGTTTAATGGCTTTCTGACTTGAAATAAGGATCTAATATGTGTGATACGGGTTCAAGTCTAAGAGAACACATTTTTTATTTTATTTTATGTAATATTATTTTATTATGACATTTAAAAGTGTATTAATAAGTCACTTATCTTCACACTTTAATTTGTATTAATAAAAGTATGTGTCATTATATGTCATAATTCTTCACACTTTAAAGTGTGGTGATAGGGGTACTATCTATCCCCACGGCACAATGGACCACACAAAAAATGAATGTGGTTATAGATAAAATGTGTTAATATATTACCTATTACAACACTTTTTAATGTATTTATAAGCAATTTTTTTTGTAGTGAGGAGAACCAAGAGGAGGATTCAAGACGGAGAAGGACGCGACGACGCCCACATCTAGGGCTTATTTTGATTCCTAATTTATATTGTATTTTATAGACATTCGGATAAGATCTATCCAACACGCATGATTGTTTTTCACAACATCATGGGCTAGACCCTTTTTGGTTGAACTAGGGTTGTCAAGGTTTTTACAAATTAATTGAACTTTCATGTGTAAACTCCGTACAACACTGCTTATGGATTTATTTTATATATGATTGTGCTTTCGTAATCCATATTCACGGTCGTTTTGTGCATCTTCAATTGGTATATATAGTGTGAATATATATCTTGGTTGTAAATTGAGTGGGTTCACTGCTGAACAGGATTCCATGTTATTATTCTAAGTGAGAGGACTCCGAAGAATCATTAGAACTATTATATATGAATACTTATTAATTAAATTGAACTCGGGTTATTAAGTAGGACAAAGAGGATAATTTTATAGTACCTATAAAGGAAGATCATATTGGGTTAGAGTACCAATTGGCCAGGGAAATAATTGATACTGATAGTACTTTGAAAGGGGTGGAATTATATCTCTTGCTCCGAGGTTATTCACATGTATTACACGCATGTTTGCTTGTGTCTATAGAGTAGATATGCATGGTTTAGTGATGCGTCCATATTCTACGAGGCAGAGTCAGACATCAACACACGGAAGGGAGATTAATGCATGAAACTGGATTATCCTAGAGCTACTTATTCTCCTACTTGATCCACTTTCGTATTCTTCTAAGTGACTTTATTTTATTTGTTATTTTAATTAATTGTTTAGTAGTTAATAATTGAAACCTCAAACTTTTATTCCCATTCATCTTAATTAATTTAGTGAATTATTAAATTGATAATACGCAGTCCTTTGGGTTCGATATTCACTTGGTCACTTGCTTAAGCTGCAATTGATATCCTTAATACTTGGGGATTAATTTTGCGTTCAAAGAAAACGCGCATCAGCGACTATAATTGTTCATGTACATCGGTGTACCCGGTGCACCCTAGTCACACCCTAAATTTATATAGAATTGAAATTTTCAATTATGGTATATAATAAAAGAATTCAATAAACATATAACAAATTAAATGAGCAATAAGAATGGAGAGAAAGTGAGATGATAGAGATGAGAGTGAAGAATAAAAAGAAATAATAATAATAATAAAGGAAAAATTGCTAGTGTAAATGAAATGAAAATAATTTGTAGGAAGATTTGAAAAAACAACTAAAAAGATACTGAACAATTGAAAAACAATGAAAAATAAAAATATTTTAGAGAATAGAATCATACATTTTAGAATTTGAGCTTTTCTTTTTAATATAACATTAAAACTAGAGATATAGATATAATAGATGGAGAAATGTATTAAAAGAGAAAAGTATCACAAGTTTTCTAAAAATAACTTTTCTATAACTTCTCTAGACAATTTTATTACATATATTATACTAGAAAATTAAAAAATATTTATATATATTTCTTAAAAAGTTTTTGTTAATTTTGGCTAGTTCGTTATTTTTTTTTTTTGTCATTCTCTATAGAATTGAGGTGGGGGTTATTATTAACTTGGAAACTTTATTTTGGTGACCCAACTTATCTTGAATCCTACTGGCACAAAAACTAGCAAAAAAGGTTATTTCTAGGCTACAAATGATAGAGTAGTGGTGTATATGTTTCATGAAGACAATCATGGTAAGACTGTGTTTGAAATTAGGAAGCCAGACCTAGAGCCATTTGAGGGTGCACTATCCTGCAATCGATATCCCACAAGCAGCCCGATTCCTTTTTAACCTAAATCGCATTAGGATGATATGTGGCCATTAGGGAAAATGCACTCCAGGAAGCCAGGACTTCCATTCAAGCCTTTTTAAATTAAGTAGTTAAATAAAAAAGCTTTTACTAAACTATATAGAGTTACTTAGTCGTATATATTTTAATTTTTTCTAATGCTCTAATTCAGGTACCAAGGACAAAAATGTGCAAGTGAAGCTGCGGAAATTTGGGGGAGTCTCACCAAACTCAATTGTGTACATTCCGACTAATGCCTGCACGAGTCGAGATTGCAAAAATAATGTCGTGCGAGGTTCTTTTGTTGAACAAGATGTGGCTGTTGAGAAAATGGTGAAGGATAAATTAATGTAATTGCAAGGAGACTACAAGGCAATCCTTCAGAGTGAAAACCCTTTGATTCCTTCCATGTTTGCTGCCAATGCGAATGCACGCTGTTGCGAATGGAATGCAGTGATGGAGAAGATAACGGGCTAGATGAAACACAAGGTCATAGGAAAATTGCTTCTTCAGGATGTTTTTGAAAATTTATGCCAGCTGAAAAGTCCAAATTTTCTCACTAAGATCATGCCCACTGAGATAACTCAATGGCGCACCACAGAAGAGTGGAAATTCAACGGTTGAGAAATTCAGATGTAAGTGATGAAAGAGATGAGAATGTCTTCTGCGGAGAAGAGGCAGAAGTGTCACAGGGAAAGAGTATTAATAACTTGTTGTGTGGACACGTGTTGGGGGACAGAGAATGATAAAAGATGTTATGACTGTAGATCCAATAGTTTTAATGGGGGAGGATTATTCTTTTATCGCAGTTTATGATGAGCACAGGCGATTTGAGGTAGCAGAGATGTGCAGAGAAAAGATGCAAAATATTCTTGAGAAGCAGGTAACCTTGGGTAGTTCGATGCAAGAGAATAATGGTTTTAATTGGGATAAGTGTTTTAGAAATATGGATGAAGAGCTTCAACAGGAATACATAATGGATAAACCGGAGAGGGAGAAGTATAAAAGGAAAGAAAGAATCAAGGTTATGCATGCGCAATGGTGGTTCTCATTGGAATGGATGAAATTATGGTAGCTAATTGTGGGAATTCAAGGGTTGGTGGTACTCATCGGAATGGATGAAATTGTGTTACCTAATTGTGGGAACTCAAGGGTTGTGCTTTACTGTGGTGGAGTCGTTGTGCTTCAAGTTGAGGCACAGATGGCAGAGGAAAATATCCTGATGTTTGAACTTGGTTTCAATTTTAGTAATTGATTTAGAGCAAGTGTACTCTATCGTGTGTTGCACGTAAGCGACCAAGTGCAAAATTTATAAGATATCGAACCCAAGGGCGAAAGTGGGTAGCCGTATTTGAGAAATGCTTTACTCTAGTAGGACGAATCGATAAGAATGGGATGATTAACACTAAAAACTAACACTAAGAAAGCAATTAAAGATAGATGGATATAATGGACATGGAAGATGGATGAAGGTAGAGCAATCTAAGAAGTATGCAAGGCAAGCAACACTCATGGAAAAGACTTATATAGATTCACACACACACATGCATTGATGATTTTCAAGTTATAATATTAAGGGCACTCTAAGAGCGTCTCCAATCTTAACTCTTCCTATAGGTACTTACGGATATTAATATACCGGTGTAGAGATATTATCACGAGGAATTTTCTCTAGTGGGCAGGGACGTTTTCCTAGTGTTCCCTTTCTAAGGTCAAGTGAAAATTGACTTGGTTCCCCTCACTAGTTCATCACTAATGTCCTATCATGAGGTTCTAAGCACTTGGAGGGAATGGCTTTCCTCCCCTCATACTAACTAAGTCACCTCATACAATTAATGATTCAATTAAACTACCATACATAATATTGGAATGGCCATCCTAACACTATGCATAGAGAATTTAACCACACAAATCATGCATCAAATGAGAATAAGCATTCATGATAGAAAATATTCATAACAATCATTTCATCAAACATGTGGTGTGCAAAATCTACATAATTCTTAACCAATCACATTGTTAGCCTCACATGAGGACTAGCCACTACATAGCATTACAAATTCATTACAATCCAAGGCATGCTCTAATCTAGCTAAATAATGAAGAAAATCACAAATTAAAGGTAAGTTGGCTTCCCTTGCAATGTAGGCCTTCTTCTCCTTCAACATGCTCAAATCATCACTCCTTGATGAATTCCTCTTCTTAGATTGGTGGATGGATGGATTAATGGATGGATTTGAGGAGATCAAGTGGTTTGGATGGATGAAGTGAAGGGTGGAAAAGATTGAGATGAATGTGTGTGAAAATGTGGTGTAACTGCTCCAAAAATGATTCTTTTTTTTCTCAATTTTCGCACAAATCATGCTTTTATATCACTTATGGACCTTCTAGAAGCTTCCGGAACATTCTGAAATTTTCACAGGATTTTGCACCTACATGGCCCGTGCTGCAGTACACGGCCCGTGTAGAGCACACCTACTTCGGCGTGTTTGTGCGTGCTTCCGGACACGGCTCGAGCTGCAATACACGGCCTTGATCATGGCCGTGTAGCACTTTCTGATGACAATACACGGCTTCTTCTTACAGGGCCGAGCTCCGCACACGGGGCGTGCAGCAGCGCACGGCTCGTGCACCAGCGCACGGCCAAATCCCTGGGCGAGCAGCGTGTTCTGATGACATTACACGGCCAGATGCTACAGGGCCGTGTTCCGCACACGGCCCGTGCAGCTGCCTGGCCTATTCTTCGTCTCCCTTTCGCTCCCGACTCCGTTTTTGTCCATTCCATGACCTGTTTTACACATATTCAAGCTCATTTACACAATTCTATAAGTTCGTACCACTTTCCTCAAAACAACAATAACTCCACCAAACTTAACACAAATACGGATAAAAACATCCGAAAATACACACATAAAGACACTAAAACCTAGGTGAAAATGACGATAATCAACCCCCCAAATTTAAAGTGTTGTTCGTCCTCGAACAACTAAAAATGATAAACAAGAGGAGAAATTTTCACCTAGAAAACATCTAACGAACATAAACCACAATACATCACAAGTAATAAGGACTTCAAAATCAAGTTATGTATCCCTACATAATCAAACTTATAACATGGAAGATTAACGAGTTCAATCTTAAGCATGACAAAAGAGTAATCAAATCCCTTTCAATTCAAGCCTTTCATAAGATATCAAATTCACTCAACACTCTTTGAAGTAAGGTTTTGAACAACACTCATCAACCGGTTGGAACCGACTCACCATAGGCTTGCTCATGGACTATGTTCACAAGCCACCCTAGTTTCAATAAGTGATCAAAAAGGTCTTTATCTTTGGATGTAATGTTTAGGCTCTTTGGTAAGGTAGGAAACTTTGGATAATAGTGACTTTTCAAGTGTGGTTGATCGAAGAGATGATTCTTTTCTTCAACGTCCTCACTTTCATGCTTCCGTTCTTTTCTACTTTAATCACAAGCACTAAGCATCATCATTCCTTGGATTTCTTGAGCTTCTTTTTGAATGGCATACTTATTTTCTTTGACTTTTGTGTTCCTTGAGCATAATTTTTTATTTTGCTCCTTAATCACTTTTGTTGGAGTTGCACTTGCTTTTATTTGGAGCTCTTTCATCCTTTTCTTGACTCAACATGTCGTTCCATATACATTTGCATATTTTTCCACATCTTCCCTTGTAAATCATCATCATCCTCAATTACCCACACATAGGTTATATATATAAGGTTTAAATGGGTTTTCAAGGCTTGTAAGGTGCTTATATCATAAGAAATAGGCTTAAAGGCTCAAAGTGGCTTACTAGGGATAATGTTTTTGGTAAGGACATTTTATGGCTATGACTTTATTCAACAAGGATGACCTAAGATCATGTCACAAATTTCACCATTCGGGCTTCGTTCCTATAGTCCAAGAGCAAGTTCTAGTTTGTCTAAGTTCAACCGGTCCTCTCATCAAGAATTAACCATGGAGGCACGGTTGAAGATCAACTCTCACAAGCTTTTGCTTGGACTAAAAGAAACCTAATTAACCTTCATACTTCTCAAAATTGAACAAATTATGTAATCCATGTCACAATTTCAACAAGTAGAAACCATTAACATGCTTGCCATCACCTATCACAAACAATGCATCATAGCTCATACTCAAAAACATTACTCAACTCCTTCCAAAAACATACCACCAAGCAACCCTATACAAGAATAAAAATTACAAACAAAACGCATGAGCAAAGACTCACCAAGCAAACAACAACATAAAAACACATAATCATGCAATAATCAAAATTCCATCTATCAAAAGAAATAAAGCACATATCCTCAATCCTCCAATAACATGTAAGCTCAAGATTTGCCACCTTATTCAAAAATAAAAATAAAGCAAGTAAACCTCCCAAGTACATAACACAAGAAGTTGCATATTAATCCAAACAATCCAAATCAAATCAAGTATATGCTAAGAAAATGGAAAATGATGAGTAGTAAAGTGAACTCCCTGAAAAGGCATTTAGTAATGGAAATGGTTGGCACGAGCTTTCGGATTGCATGCATCACGAATCTCGACATTGATTTTCGGGCTCACTTCATGCTTCCACTATACTTCATTTATGCTCAACAACTCATCAAAACCATTAGCACAACAATTATTATCAAATAATGAACTAACATGCACTTCAACTCAACCAAACTAACCAAAATCAATCCAATACTCATGAGAAAATTTTTAAAATTTACCCAATTTTCACAAGACAATCAAGATAATCACTCTATCAACATGATACATCAAGCATACACAAGTGGTAAGGCACACCACGCACTATCCCCCCAAACTTAAATCGAAACAAGTTGAGAATTAAGTTTGCAAAAAGTGGTGAGACTTACCCTTGTAGTTTCCACCATTGATCATCTTAAACGTACCTTGTGATGACGTATGTGCATGCCAACATTCAATTATGGCCACCACACACTCTCCCCCCAAACTTAAATTAACACAAGTGTTAAATTTAAGTTTGAACAAAGTGGTGTGACATACATCTTCATTCAAAATCTAGCACATCTCGTCTCATCCTTATGTGTTTTCCTTCATGAGCACAATCCATCTACACACAAAAAAAATGCAAGAAAACTAAATCAAAGCAATTAAATGAAAGCATTAAAATAAATGATGGGTTGCCTCCCATCTAGCGCTAAGTTTAACGTCTTCAAGCCGGACGCATAATTCAACTTTTAAACTCCACAAAAATCCTTTGGCCAATCGGCCTTCATCTTCACTTTAAACTTCCTTTTTGCTCTCTTCTTGTCCGTTATGACCGTATCCCCCTTCTTACTAACCATACTTGACATTCCGGGAGAATCATACAACGGACGCTTTTTCTTTTTGCAAGAGCAACAATATCCTTCTTTATCTAATTTCCATTCAATATCCGGAACTTCATTCCTATCAAGTTCAACATGAGAAGAATTAAACTTTTCAAATTCCACAAGAGTTTTCTTTAACCGCTCAATGCCAAATTTTTCAAAATTTTCCAAAGGCATCAAATTTGCACTTGAACCAAGATCACTTATAGCATTGAAGTCTCTCCCATTCTTGATTTCACATGTAAGTACAAATTTTTCGGGTTCTTGGCCTTCAACGAAGCTTCACCTTTTTCTACCTCATGATCTTGTTCTAACTCTTTCTCCTCTTCACAACAACTTTCATCATCCAACAAGGATAAGAAGTCACTAATTATCTTTTCCTCATCACTTTCCAACAAGTCTTCAACATTTTCACCATCTTGAACAATACTCGTTATTTCCTCATCCCCTTTCTTTCCATTCTTCACAAAATTTTCCGCAATAGGATTCAAAGCTTCTATGTAGTAAGATTGTTCAATCTTTTCAAACTCATCCGGAGGCACATTTGGGGTCTTAAGATATGATTCATCCTTTCCTCCTTGATGGCATGATAGTAATTCATTCTCGTCCTCCGAGCTCAATGAGACTTCCTCTTTTTCTTCATCTTCACTAGATCTTTCGGTTGTAAAGAAATTTTTTCCAAGAGTAAACGGGACTCGAGGCTCCGCTTCCACACCAAGTACCATAAAATCAACCGAAAAAACCATCTCATTCACTTTAACCACAACGTCTTCAACCTTTCCAAAAGGCAAAATAAAAGATCCATTTTTACCCTTAAGACAACTTGTAGTAGGCTTGAGTTCCCCCATATCAAGGCTTCTATAAGTAGAATAAGGCATCACATTTTCACTCCTCTCCAAGTCACACCTTTCATTAAGAGTTCTTTTTCCTTCAATTTCACAAGGCATTACATCATTTCCAAGGTCCTCCACTTTCATGGAATACTCTTCATGCATAGATTTGACCTCTTCATCTTTCACCTTACTTTCCTCCATCTTCTTCTTTTTCAATGCAATTTAAGTCTCAAACTCTTCTCTCTTTTCTTCTTTAACACATCTTTGAGGAAAAGGAATAGGATAAGGAGTAATCGGAATGCCCCAATAGTCACATTCAAACTTTTCTACACGCTTTGCTTCTTTTGGCACTATTTCTTTCTTCCTTCTCCATTTTGACTTGTTCTCAACATCCTTTCCTTCTACACACTCTTCTTCAACCAAACTTACCTCTTTCTTTTCTTCCTTAGCCTTTAAAAACTCTTCAACACTCGAGTCTTTATTATCCCCCGAACACTCTTCTACCTCTAACTTTTCTTCATTCTCTTCATCAAAATTCTCCATGTTGTAGAAAGTGTTCCGTTCACTTATCATTTGAGTCAATTGACGTTCTATGGCTTCAAATCTCCTCTCCTCTTCCTCAACTTTTCTCTTTCTTTCTTCATTTCGTTGTCTCATTTCATGTTTCATTTCATCTATTCCTTCTTTAGTCCCTTTAATGAATTCCAACACTTTAGCCATTTGATCTTCCATTGTAGACTTTCCTTCACCATTTGGCGGACACTCTTCTTGGAGATTCCCTTGGACATACCCATTTTGCATACTTGTTCCATTTTCCATTTGGTAATTGGGCATGTTCCACACTTGTCCCCCATCAAAGTTGGAAGTAGGCATGGAGTATGTATTTTGAGGCTCATAACTTGAAAAACTTTGTTGAATGTTTGTAGAGAAGAAATTATTGTAGGAACTTGATGGAGTGTAAATGTATCCTTGATATGGTTGGCTTGTACTCTCATTATAAGCTCGTTGCCATCCCCCATTTCCTCCATTATTGTAGAATTAGTCAATGTTCATCATCTCTTCAAGGGACCTTCTACAATATCTCGTCACTTGCTATTTTTTTTTTTGCTCCTTCTCCCCTTCTTTCAAGGTTGATGTACCTATCAAGAAGAACAAGTAAGAACACAATTTTTTCAAAGCAAATATAGAATGCAAAAATAAGAAAAAATGTCCTAAGTAGAGCTAACAAATTCAAACACGTTACACCAAAGGCTTTCGCCCCGGCAACGGCGCCATGAACTTGGTTTCAATTTTGGTAATTGATTTAGAGCAAGTGTACTCTATCGTGTGTAGCACGTAAGCGACCAAGTGCAAAATTTATAAGATATCGAACCCAAGGGCAAAAGTGGGTAGCCGTATTTGAGAAATGCTTTACTCTAGTAGGACGAATCGATACGAATGGGATGATTAACACTAAAAACTAACACTAAGAAAGCAATTAAAGATAGATGGATATAATGGACACGGAAGATGGATGAAGGTAGAGCAATCTAAGAAGTATGCAAGGCAAGCAACACTCATGGAAAAGACTTATATAGACTCACACACACACATGCATTGATGATTTTCAAGTTATAATATTAAGGGCACTCTAAGAGCGTCTCCAATCTTAACTCTTCCTATAGGTACTTACGTATATTAATATACCGGTGTAGAGATATTATCACGAGGAATTTTCTCTAGTGGGCAGGGACGTTTTCCTAGTGTTCCCTTTCTAAGGTCAAGTGAAAATTGACTTGGTTCCCCTCACTAGTTCATCACTAATGTCCTATCATGAGGTTCTAAGCACTTGGAGGGAATGACTTTCCTCCCCTCATACTAACTAAGTCACCTCATACAATTAATGATTCAATTAAACTACCATACATAATATTGGAATGGCCATCCTAACACTATGCATAGAGAATTTAACCACACAAATCATGCATCAAATGAGAATAAGCATTCATGATAGAAAATATTCATAACAATCATTTCATCAAACATGTGGTGTGCAAAATCTACATAATTCCTAACCAATCATATTGCTAGCCTCACATGAGGACTAGCCACTACAAAGCATTACAAATTCATTACAATCCAAGGCATGCTCTAATCTAGCTAAATAATGAAGAAAAACACAAATTAAAGGTAAGTTGGCTTCCCTTGCAATGTAGGCCTTCTTCTCCTTCAACATGCTCAAATCTTCACTCCTTGATGAATTCCTCTTCTTAGATTGGTGGATGGATGGATTAATGGATGGATTTGAGGAGATCAAGTGGTTTGGATGGATGAAGTGAAGGGTGGAAAAGATTGAGATGAATGTGTGTGAAAATATGGTGTAACTGCTCCAAAAATGATTCTTTTTTTTCTCAATTTTCGCACAAATCATGCTTTTATATCACTTATGGACCTTCTAGAAGCTTCCGGAACATTCTGAAATTTTCACAGGATTTTGCACCTACACGGCCCGTGCTGCAGTACACGGCCCGTGTAGGGCACACCTACTTCGGCGTGTTTGTGCGTGCTTCCGGACACGGCTCGAGCTGCAATACACGGCCTTGATCATGGCCGTGTAGCACTTTCTGATGACAATACACGGCTTCTTCTTACAGGGCCGAGCTCCGCACACGGGGCGTGCAGCAGTGCACGGCTCGTGCACCAGCGCACGGCCAAATCCCTGGGCGAGCAGCGTGTTCTGATGACATTACACGGCCAGATGCTACAGGGCCGTGTTCCGCACACGGCCCGTGCAGCTGCCTGGCCTATTCTTCGTCTCTCTTTCGCTCCCGACTCCATTTTTGTCCGTTCCATGACCTGTTTTACACATATTCAAGCTCATTTACACAATTCTATAAGTTCGTACCACTTTTCTCAAAACAACAATAACTCCACCAAACTTAACACAAATACGGATAAAAACATCCGAAAATACACACATAAAGACACTAAAATCTAGGTGAAAATGACGACAATCAATGTTATTGATTAGAATGCTTCTCCACAGCGCTCCCATGCAATCATGACTTAGTCCTCAAATATTATGGATTTTGTGAAGTGTGATGGTGCGACACTTTATTATGGAGAAAAATGTTAGTTTTTTGGCATCGCTCCGACTGATCACAGTTGCAAGATATAGTGATATGGATGTTCGGAGCAACTGAATCACAGTTACAAGATATAGTGATATGGTCGTTCAACATGCTCTGTGACTTGTCGGAGGGACTAAGTACGGATTCTCTCGTTGAAGCTGGCTATCCAAGAGCATCCAACCTTATAGATGCAGTCTGTGGCATAGCGACTATAAGAGTGACAACCTTAAATCTTTATCTTTTGGTTTCGATCTCACACTGCCAAAGAACTAAGGTGGGGAGGTGACTACTATGGTGGGAAAACGCACCTCAGGACTTCCTTTCAAGCATTTTATGAAGTAGTTAAACGCAAAGGCTTGCCATGGAAAGCTGCAGAGATTAATGCAATATACACTCTACGTCTACGTATTATAAATTCCTTGAAGAAGATTGGGGGAGGTACTTCTTCTAAAGGCGGTCCTGGTCCTGAGCTAACATGGATGAACTCTCTTCTACTGCGAATGAAATGGTTTGATTAATCGAAATAAAATTGCTGCTCCAATCTTCGAGGTTGACTCAGTCATTCTCATAAATGGGTGGAATTCTAAAATGTGTGAGTTGATAGGGTTGGAAGCATCGGAAGCTTTAGGGAAGCCAATTGTTGGTTGTGATCCATGATGATTCACGAGAAGTGGTTGTAGCCCTTCTTGTCAGGGCTCTTTAAGGTGATCAGAGTTAATCTTTTTTCTTAGTCTTACTACTCAACTATATATAGTTACTTATTCATATATATTATAATGCCCTAATTCAGGTATCGAGAATAAAAACGTGGAAGTGATACTGCGGAAATTTGGGGTAGACTCACTAACTCAATTGTGTACATTCTGACTAATGCCTACACGAGTCGAGATTGCAAAAACGATATCGTGGGAGTTTGTTTTGTTGGACAAGATGTCACTGTTGAGAAAATGGTGACAGATAAATTCGTGCAATTACAAGGAGGCTGGATAAATTCATGCAATTGCAAAAAGACTAGAAAAGTATGAATTTTCTCATCAAGATCATGCATGTAAGCTCTTGTTGTTGTCTTATGTGAGAAAGCTATTTTCAAAATTATTTATTGCATTTTATATTGTTGTGGATTTGGAGTATTTTGTTTTGTTATTTGTGGTAATTTTATTGATTATAAGCAATTGTTTTATGTAATTTAATAAACTAATGAAATCTTGTGTGAAATAATTTCGCAGTCTTGGGATGAATAATGAGTATTTGAGTGAGGACTTGGAAATGTTGGGTTGAGTTTTCAAATATGTGAAGAGCCCAATAGCCAACAAGGTAGTAAAGCCCAAGTAAGCCCGATAGTTTATGTTATCTTGTCCTGGAAGTCATTGAGGGAAGAGAGAAGAAAAAAGAGGGCAAAAAGGAAATTCATATTTTGAGAGAGAATCTAGCGCAGTGATATTGCAGAAGCAATAGCCGAAGTATCAACTGTCGGATCGAGCTGAATTATGGTCAGCACTTTAAGAACTCGTGGAAGTACATTCTGAATGGTGAGATCGTGTTTCGAGCTTTGTGTTGACGGGAATAAGCCAAAAATAGAAGCAGGTTTTTGGGCGATTTAGTTCTGCCCAGTCGAGGGAAAAGAGTCGTTTCTCACAAACTAACCGTTAGATCGAGCTTTAATTTGGACATCACGTTCAAGACTTATAGGGGTTGATGCTGGACGGTGGAGATCGGATTTTGAGGTTCTTACAGTTTCGAACTCTGAACATCAATTGGTGTAGTTTGGTGAGGTATTTCTAATCTTGTTGTTTGTTATCAAGTATTGAGTGTCTTGATACGTTTGTGATAGAGTGTCTGTGGTGGCAGATTGTAACTCTTGGATTTTTTGTCTCATAGTGAAGTTTTTGGTGGGCTTCGGTTCCGTGGTTTTTTACCTTCTTACATTGAGGAGGTTTTCCACGTTAAATTGCTTGTGTTATGCATTGTTGATTGCTTGCTTTATCGTGCATTATATTATTAGGGTTGTTTCCTGCTAGATTCACACAAGAGAGGGATAATTGATCATTCCACTGCGTAGACGAATAGTTTATAATTTGATTATTCGTGTGTTTATCCCAACAAAGTGGTATCAGAGCAGGTTGTTGCTCTGTGTCTTTTGGTAAATATGGAAACCAATACTAATAGAATGGTGAATCTCAATGGTTCTAATCATCATGTGTGGAAAGGCAAGATGGAGGATCTTCTCTATGTGAATGATTATTATGTGTCTGTATTTGAAACTAAAAAGTCTGATGATAAAACAGATGATCAATGGAAAATATTGCATCGTCAAGTATGTGGTTACATTAGGCAGTGGGTGGATGATAATGTATTGAACCATGTTAGTGGAGAAAAACGTGCACGAACATTCTGGAAAAAGTTGGAGGAACTGTATGCTTGAAAAACTGGGAACAACAAGTTATTTCTAATCAAGCAGTTGATGAATTTGAAATTCAAAGATAACACTCCTATGATAGATCACTTGAATTCATTTCAGGGCATTATTAATCAATTGTCAAAAATGAATCTCAAGTTTGAGGATGAAGTACAGGGCTTATGGCTTCTTGGTACATTGCCGGATTCATGGGAGACATTTAGAGCATCTTAGTCTAATTCAGCCCCCCAATGGTACCATTACAATGGATTTGGTTAAGGGCAGCGTTTTGAATGAGGAAACGAGAAGAAAATTGCTGGGCCCTTTACAGCAATCAGAGATTTTGGTTACAGAGAAGAGGGGGAGAAGTAATAGTAGAGGTCCAACAGGCAAGCAAAAAGGCAGGAGGAGTAAATCCAACAGACACAACAAGGTTGAGTGTTGGAATTGTAAAACTCCAGGACACATAGCAAGGTATTGCAGAAAACCCAAGCAAGATGACAAGAAAGAAAATGGGAAAGAAAGGAAGAATGAAGAAACAAAAGATAATAATCGAGTGTCTGCTGCAATAGGAGATTTTCTTATCTTTCGTGGTTATGAAGTTGTCAATCTTGCATATGGTGAGAGTAGTTGGGTGGTTGATAGTGGTGCATCCATACATGCAACATATCGTAGAGAGATATTCACATCCTACATGTTTGATGACTATGGAAATGTTAGGATGGGTGATGATGGCTTAGCTAAAACCATTGGGATTGGAGATGTATGTTTGCAGACAAGTAATGGTGCTAAACTAGTTTTGAGAAATGTGAAGCATGTGCCTGATCTTCGATTGAACTTGATATCTGTTGGGAGACTTGATGATGAAGGTTTCTGCAGTGTGTTCTTTGATGGTCAGTGGAAGCTTACAAGAGGTTCTTTAGTTGTTTCTAGAGGTAAAAAATATTCCTCGTTGTACTTGATGCAAGTAAAGCTACTTGATGGCTCTATTAATGCAGTTAAGAATGAGAGGACATTTGAGTTATGGCACAGCAGACTCAGTCATATCAGTGAAAAGGGATTGAAGATTTTAGAGAAAAGAAATCTCATTTCAGACTTGAAGAATGCATATTTAAAGAAGTGCTCTCACTGTTTGGCGGGAAAGTAAACTCGTGTTGCTTTCAAGATCTCAACTCCTACAAGAGCATCAGGTATACTCGATTTAATTTATTCTGATGTTCGTGGTCCTATGAAAACAAGAACTTTTGGTGGTGCTTTATATTTTGTTACTTTTATAGATGATCACTCAAGAAAGACCTGGATCTACACGTTGAAGACGAAAGATCAGGTGCTCGATGGATTCAAGCAGTTTCATGCCTTAGTTGAGAGACAGACTGGGAAGAAGTTGAAATGCATCAGATCGGATAATGGAGGGGAATACATTGGTCCTTTTGATGAGTATTGTAGAGAGCAAGGTATCCGACATCAAAAGATTCCTCAGTTGAATGGGCTTGCAGAAAGGATAAACAGAGCATTGGTCGAGAGAGTAAGATTGCTATCAGAAGCAGAATTGTCTTCATCATTTTGTGGTGAGGCTCTGAGTACTGTTGTACATGTTTTAAATCTTACTCCGTATGTTCCTTTAGACTTTGATGTTCCAGATAGAGTCTGGTCAGGAAAATATGTTGCCTATAATCACTTGCGGGTCTTTGGATGTAAGGCATTTGTGCATACTCCCAAAGATGAGAGGTCTAAGTTTGATGTGAAGACTCGACAGTGTGTGTTTCTTGGTTATGGCCAAGATGAGTTTGGTTACAGACTTTATGATTCCGTGGAGAAGAAGCTTATCAGAAGTCGGGATGTTGTGTTTTGTTGAGGATCAAACCATAAGAGATATTGAGAAGACGGATAGCTCAGTTTCTACACCTGGTGATGACTTGATTGACTCGGAAATTATTCCTCACGGTCAAGGTCAAGTGGAAGCTGAAGAAGAGAATCAGGATCAGTCTGATTTTTGTAATAATGAGCATGTCGATCATCCTTTGCATGATGAAGAGGATATCGATCAGCCGCAAACACCTGATGTTCCAGATCAGGAGGTTCAAGAACCACCTAGAAGAAGTAGTAGAGCTCTTGTACCTTCTAGGATGTATCCTCCTGATCAGTATGTGCTCTTGACCGATGGGGGAGAGCCTGAATGATATGGAGAAGCAGTTCGTGGAGAACACATGAATTAATGGTTGGAAGGAATGCAAGATGAGATGAAGTCCTTGCATAAAAATGACATATTTGATTTTGGTAAACTATCAAAGGGGAAGCATGCTTTGAAGAACAAGTGGGTGTACAGGATAAAATAAGATGAACACACCTCAAAGCCTCGATTCAAAGATCGATTGGTTGTTAAAGATTTCAGTCAGAAAGAGGGAGTTGATTTTGAAGAAATTTTCTCTCCGGTTGTCAAAATGTCTTCCATCCATTTTGTGCTTAGTTTGGCAGCTAGTATTGATTTGGAGATTGAGCAGATGGATGTCAAAACTGATTTTGTTCATGGTGAGCTAGATAAAGAGATTTACATGGTGCAACCTGAAGGTTTCAAGGTGAAGGGAAAAGAATACCATGTATGCAAACTGAAGAAAAGTCTCTACGATTTGAAGCAAGCACCTAGATTATGGTATCAGAAATTGAGTCAGTTATGGGGGAGCAAGGCTACCAGAAGACTATTTTTTATCATTATACCGTTTGTTCAGAAGTTCTCGGATGATGATTTCATTATATTATTGTTGTATGTTAATGATTTATTGATTGTTGGCAGGAATATTTCAAGAATTAACAGATTGAAGAAACAGTTGAGCAAATACTTTGCCATGAAGGATTTGGGGCCAGCAAAGAAAATTCTTGGTATTAACATCACCCGAGATAGAGCAAACAAGAAGCTGCACTTGTCACAGGAGAAGTATATTGAGAAAGTGCTTGAGAAATTCAATATGAGCAAAGTTAAAGTGGTTAGTTCTCCTATTGCCACTCATTTTAAGCTTGGTGCTCATCATTGTCTTTCAACTAATGAAGAGAATGAAGCAATGAGAAGAGTCTCATATGCCTCAATAGTGGGAAGTTTGATGTATGCAATGGTGTGTACGAGGCCAGACATAGCTCATGCAGTTGGTGTTGTTAGCCGTTATTTGTCTAATCCGAGAAAGGAGCATTAGAATGATGTGAAGTAGATAATGAGATATCTACGAGGTATGTCTAGTTTGAGACTCACCTATGGAGGTGGGAAGCCCGAGTTAGTTGGCTACACCGATTCAGATATGGAATCTAATGTGGACACCAGAAAGTCAATTTGTGCTTACCTAGTGACATTCGCAGGTGGCGCTGTGTCATGGCAATCAAGATTTCGAAAGTGTGTTGCACTCTCCACAACAGAATTAGAGTACATCGCTGCAACGGAAGCATGCAAAGAGGTGTTATTGTTCAAAAGATTTATGGAGGAGATTGGATTGAAGCAACAGAGGTATGAAGTATTTTGTGATAGTCAGAGTGCTATCCATCTCAGCAAGAATGTTGCATTTCATTCAAGATCAAAGCATATTCATGTAAGATATCATTGGATGAAGGATGTCACCAATGATAAGTTGCTTGAGCTTGAAAAGATTCATACGGATGATAATGGTGCTGACTTCAAGACGAGGGCGTTGCCTAGAGAAAAGCTCGAGGTATGTCGTGTGATAATAGGAATTGCTAGTCTCTCCACATAATCGGAAAGGGGGAGATTTGTTGGGTTAGGTTTTCAAATATGTAAAGAGACAAATAGCCAACAAGGTAGTAAAGCCCAAGTAGGTCCGATACTTGGTGTTATCTTGTCCCAGAAGTCATTGAGGAAAGAGAGAAGAAAAAAAAGGGCAAAAACGAAATTCACGTTTTGAGAGATAATCCAGCGCAGTGATATTGCAGAGGCAATAGCCGGAGTTTCAACCGTCGGATCGAGCTGAATTTTGGTCAGCACGTTCAAAACTTGTGGAAGTACATTCTGAACGGTGAAGATCGGGTTTCGAGCTTTTTGTTGACGGGAATAGGCCGAAAACAGAAGCAGGTTTTTGGGCGATTTAGTTCTGCGCAGTCGAGGGGAAAGAGTTGTTTCTCACAAACTAACCGTTGGATCGAGCTGTAATTTGGTAGAGAACGGATTCTGAGATTCTTATTATTGCGAACTCCGAACATCAGTTGGTATAGTTGCCTCTCGCTATGAATTCTTGATTTCCTGTGAAAGAATGTCCAATAGCCATCCTGTGTGTGGTTCAAATGGAGAAATGCACTAATAATCAATCATCTGATAATCCCCTCTCATGGCGTGTCGTGAGTTGCAGCTCTATCGACCTAATCACCGTCACAAGATCCCTTACTGTATTTGGGTTTGTCTTTTTTGATTAGTTTGAGGTTTGCCTCGTCTAGTATGTGATAGCTCTGGGATGATCCCGAAATTCCCCCAATTCCCTACACCATTTGTGCAGGCTCCGACAATACCTGGAAAACGATCTCGTAGGTACCCTTCGGAGTGCAATGGTGGCTGGGCAACTACGGCCGTTGGATTTGCAATGATGTCTAGCGGCAGAGATGATGGGCGTCAGCTGGTTGAGTTTCCGCTGTAGTCGTCGAGTGTTCTCAAGATACAGTTAGGCAATATCACTCACTGGGCCGGCGGATGTGTCTTCCGATAAGAGCTGGTTTTGTTTGAAGGAAGATGGAACTGCGTATTTTTATTTTCTTCAGTGTATTTAGCAGGCCCAATTAGAGAATATACAACTTGGAATTTTTTTATTTTGCATTTACTTATTACGAAATGATGAAATTTCATTTATGAAGGCCTATTTGGAAGAAAAGAAAATCTTTAAAGTTTGTTGTATATAGCATTCATCAATGTGGCTGATTTATGTCAAGTAAGCTTTTACGTCATTATTTGTTAATAGACAAAAAAAACTCTCATTTTCATTTTTATTTTAGTTCCAATGATTTATTTCAACCTTTAAGATTTTTGCAAATAAAATAACATAATAATAGTTTATATTCCTTCCGTCCCATTTCAAACTTTACTTGCATGTAAATTAAGAAATGTGGTATTTTAAGGTGTATTGAGGTGAGATAAATAATATTTTAATGTAAAGCGGGTATGCGTATTAGTGTGATGTGTGGGACTATGGAGAGAAAAATAATTAATTTGTGTGGGTCCTATTTATTAAAAAGAGAAATGTAAAGATTGAAATGAGACACCCAAATTAAAAATATATAAAAATCGAAATGGGAACGGAGGGAGTATATTTTTATGAATTACGGCCTCATAACAATTTTTTTTGTTAATAATGATTTCAATCGGGATGAATGTAGGAATTATACCCACATAACAATTTTTTTTTTGTTAATAATGATTTCCATGGGGATGAATGTGGGGCAATTTCTAATATCTCAGCTGCCAAAGTAACATATGGAGTACTCCCAAGACTTACCTTTTCCATTTTAATTAAGGTTAAATTTTTTTTTTTTAAATTGGGCTCACACAAAATAATTATTTATTCCATATAGGATCCATTAAAAATATTAATAGAACTACACATTTCACCTTAAATATTATTTCTCTCACCTTACTATATATTAAAATATTATATCTTTTAATTTTCGTGAAAAAACAAACGTTAACGTTAACCTGAGACGGGGTGATTAGGTTGGATTATGTATATTACACCACAGCAATAAGACTTATCAAATTAGCCTAAAAAAATTAAAAAAAAAAAAAAGAAAGAAAAAGTAACAATAATATGAGTAAGATAGACATATGGCCGGCTAATAAATTGCATGGTATTGTCCATCCTCTCTCTTCACCACGTGCCCTAGCGACCTCTCCACGTACCGTTCTTATTCTCTTCTTCTTCCATCTTTCTTCTCTCATCTTCCACTACTGCCTACTATCATCTCTTTCTCCTATTGCCTGCAACTTCGCCTCTTAACCATTTCCGCTGATTTCCACCCCGCAATTCTGATTTTCTCCAATCACCTCGTTTCCCTTTCAAGAAGCAACCACATTCAACTTATCAATCGTAATCAAATCATCTCTATTTTTAGATTCATTTGGTTTTTTCAATTCCACTGTGTGTTTCACTTTACAGTTGTGTGCGCAGGTGCTTCTTTCCAATATTATTGTCGCTTGCCATCTATGTATATATATATATAAAAGCACCTAAACTCAATTTTTTTTTTCCGCTTAAAATTTTGGGTCAAAATCTCTCCTCAATTTCTCCTCTTCTCGATTTCTCTTAAATTTCTCTCTTTTTTTACTCAAATAAATACATTTAGGTGCTTTACTATCACATTTTTAACACTTATTTTCTTAAATCTCTTCAATTTCATATATTTTTTAAATTTGGGTTGTATTTGAAAATAAATTTAAGTAATTAAGATATTGTTTGGAATTGTTTATAACCTATGATTACGTAATGAAATATAAATATTAATAAAAAATTTTAAATTGTTGATTTTTTATAATTATATTAATTTATTATACATGAAAAACGAATAAGGTCGTACAACGTCGATTCAACTAAAAATTATCATTACACATAAAGAATTAAATTAAATATACATATCATCACAATATAATATACATATATATTTCGTTCGGCACACTCTAATAGTTATATTTGTTTTTTTGTACTGGAATTTAAAAATTTAGTATTTTAATATGTATTGGGGTGAGATAAATAATATTTTAATGTATAGATATTTGTATTAATGTGGCGGATGAGTCCTATTGAAATATTTTAATTACTTAATTGTGTGAGTCTTATACACAAAAAAAATGTTATCGTTAGACTGAAACATCTAATTTAAAAATATATGATTATTAGGATGGGACGGAGGGAATACGTAATTATATGTGTGTATATATCTACTAAATATAATATACTATTACAAAAAATTTATATTTATATAATTTTATTTTTTTTAAATCTATCCCGCACGGGTTAAAATTCTTGTTTGAAATAATAATAAGAGATGCAAGACATTCCTAATTAACCGTGCTTTAATATTGGTATTAATTCTATAAATTGATTTTATTCATTTCGTATTACTCTTTCAAATTTTAACGGTGTGCTTACAATTACATGCATGACCTTGATTTATATATTTGCATTACAAATTGAATATATTAATGCTTCCACGATCTTCAATTTGCTTGATCTGATGTATTTTTGTAGTTGTTGAGATTTGTTGCGGACCCAGGATTCTCGCTCAGGGAGGCCATATTATAATACAAAGTAATATTGATTTGGATCTCGTGTTAATATATTTTAATATTATATTTTAGAAGTATTAGATGAATGATATATAGGTAAAAGATCATTTTTATACCATAAAAGAAAAATATTAACTCGTAAAGAAAAATTTCATATTTTGTTCATTTAACTTATGTGATAAGATATATCACGATATGATAGGAAATCCATTGCCAAATTGTGTGTAGATAGAAAGGAAAAAAAAAGTAATATATAAGAAATAAAATAAATAAATAAATAAATAAAAGGAAAAAAAGAATATAAATGTACTTTGCTTCGATTCCATGAACTCTCACTCATAATTTAATGCTCAAACCACTGGGCAATTGAATAACTTTAAGATTTTACATAAATAGTTAAAATTTGCAAAAATTCAGGGGCCGGGTGCCCCCGGCTCCAATGTAGGTCTGCCTTTGGTTGAGATGAAGATTAAATAAGTGTACCATTGATTTGTTATTTCGTGATTTGACACTACAATGACCTAAATGTATACATTTGCATTATAAATGTATAATCCCTCCCTCCCTGCCACCCCATCTTCATATTAGTATATTAAGAAAAGTCACATTCACTTTTTATATTACTTTTTGGGATAGTTCAGCATTTTTAGTAATAAATAAATGATAAAGTATATGAATGTGTGTCAAAAAAGGTGATAGACAATTTTTAAATTAAAATGTGTGAAGGATATTAGTTATGTACCTTTTTCCTTTTAGTATCTTTTATGAAAGTGCAAAGTTGAAATTGGGTTTAAATGATAGAGTATGTGACTATGTGTTAAAAAGGTGATAGACATTTTTTAAATTTAAATGTGTTTGGAAGGATATTAGTTATGTAGCTTTTTCTTTATTTTTTTATGAAAGTGCGAAATCGAAATTGGGACAGAAGTAGTATAATGCTTCCACATCTTGAGTTTGCTTCATCTAATGCATTTTGGATGGTGCACGGAAATTGCAAAGGGGCACGGATCTAAATCTGTATGCCCGGGCGCACAAGAGACTCACTTATTTTGTGATTAGATTAGAATCTTAGAGAGTTCATATACTATAATATTTTGCGATGAGATTTCTTGTCCCAACCTTGGTGTGTAAGAGTAACACAGTGTCCAATGGCTCGATATATGATAAGCCATTCACTCTGCCGCATGAAATCGAATAATATAATTCTTTCTTTATAAAACTACATCACATTCTGTATCACATCCTGTTTTACTTGCTTATGTCTTGATGTGAGATTGTTGAAATACAAGTGGTCAAGAAATTAAAGAATGTGCCTTTATCAAGTACTTATTTGTTTAGTTTTCACTTCCTTCACTTATTTAACTATTGCAGTTTGAGTTATGATCCAAATGACATTGTCATCATGCAAATTACTTCTTGTTGTTGTCTTTCTCTACTTCCTTAAACCCAACATATCAAAGATATTCTCAAAATTTAAGATTTTATATGTGGGCTCTTCAACTGCAACAATGCAATCAAATGATTGAATAAGCCCACTTCTGTAGGTTTTTTTCTAAATAAGCACTGATTTCATCATGTACTGACTGGAAAGAACTGATCTGGAGTAATTGAAAATTTTACCAAACATTCCAATTATCTCAAAATTCATCATCAACCTTGCATCTGCGTTGTACAAAGTAAGAGTGTTGTCGTCCAGAAAGAACTGGTCTGGAGTAATTGAAAATTTTACCAGACATTCCAATTATCTTAAAATTGATCATTCTTATGAATGCAGCAAGATTGTGATCTTCAAAATTGCTTACAATCTACCCTAATCACTTGTTGTTTGATTTGAAAAATAAAACTAGAATCTAAAGAAACTTGAAGTAGGAAGACAAGAATTATAGTGATTCGATCATGTTGATCTACATCCACTTTCTAAAGGAGAGCAATCACTATATGATGATAACATGGTTACAACTTGGACTTGAAAATCCTAATCTTATATGTGTGCTTATACTTGTGTTGTTCTGCACACTTGTATATATATATATATATATATATATATATATATATATATATATATATATATATATATATATATATATATATATATATATATATAATATATATACTATACATGATCACACCTAACAACCATTTGATCAGTTGTAACTGCCTTCAACCGAACCAGCTTCTTATGACAATCAACCTTCAAACTAACTGATCTTATAGCTCAACTCCTTAACTGATTCAAACTGACAAGCAGCACATTGGTTCGACCTGATGCCAAGTCGAATCATGATCGAACCACAGCACAAGAAACTTTCTGTTTTCATTTCATAATTGATTCGACCACGACACTTTTGATTCGACCACAACTTCTGATCGAATCAAGGTCGAATCAGCATTCTGTTATAACTGCTCATCGATTCGACCACGACACTAATGGTTCGACCACACTTTCTGGTCGAACCTTGATCGAATCATTACCATGTTCTGAAGTATTATTGATTCGACCACGCCACTTATGGTTCGACCCTATCTTTCAGTCGAACCTTGGTCGAATCACTCCAAAACATCCATGTAAGCTTGTATATGCATGGTCTATTCTTAACAAATCTCCACCTTAGACCATGCATCATCACAAGTGACAACATACTCTCCACCTTGCTGCAATTACAGGCTGCAGCTCACCTTTCTTCCTCCAATTTTAGGAAATACCAATAAGACTCTTACACAATTCAAATTTTTGAATAGGTAGAGCCTTAATAAACATATCAGCTGGATTCTCAGCTGTCTAAATCTTCTTGACAGCCACTAGCTTTTCCTCTATCATATCTCTTATGAAATAGAGTCTCACATCAATGTGTTTAGTCCTTTCATGATAACCTTGATGCTTTGAGAGATGTACAGCACTTTGGTTATCACAAAATACTTCAATAGTGTCTTGTTGAACACCAAACTCTCTCAGAATTCCAACTAACCAAACACCCTCCTTGATTGCTTCTGTGAGAGCAACAAATTCTGCCTCTGTGGTAGAAAGTGCTACAATGTGTTGATGTGTAGCCTTCCAACTTATTGCTGTGCCAAATAAGTTGAACACATAACCTGTCATGGACTTTCTTGTATCAAGATTAGCTGCATAATCTGCATCAACATAACCAACAACAGCCTCATTCCAAACATCTTGTTTCTGGAACTTCAATCCAACTGACATAGTTCCTCTAACATACCTTAATGCCCACTTTACTGCATCCCAATGAACTAGACCAGGATCACTCATAAACCTACTAATCACACTTATCACATAGGCTAAGTCTGGTCTACAGCATACCATAGCATACATCAGACTACCTACTGCACTTGCATATGGTATTTTACTCATTTCAAACCTTTCTTTATCTGTTTGAGGTCCTTGCAGTAATGACAGACTCATCCCTTGCTTAACTGATACTGATGCACTCTTACAAAGATTCATATTATATCTCTTTAGTACTTTATCCAGGTATGACTCTTGAAACAACCTCAACAGTCCAGCTGACCTGTTCCTTTCTATCTGCATTCCAAGTATCATCCTTGCCTCACCAAGATCTTTCATGTCAAACTCCTTCCTTAAAGTATCCTTAACTGAATTGATTCCTACCATATCTCTGCAAGCTATCAATATATCATCTACATAGAGTAGTAGATAAGTGTAGCTTCCCTTATCACACCTTATGTATACACAGCTATCATACATGCTTCTGACAAAACCATTAGAAGTAATGTACTCATCAAACCTGAGATACCAATGTCTTGGACTTTGCTTCAGACCATATAATGACTTAAGTAATAAACAAGCCTTAGAGTCTGCTCCTTGTAGACTAACACCTTCAGGAAACTTCATGTAAATCTTTTCATCTAAATTTCCATGCAAGAAAGCTGTTGTTACATCCATCTGATGCAATTCCAAATCCAACTGAGTAACTAATGACAACAATATCCTTATTGAGCAGTGTTTAACTACTGGTGAAAAAATTTCATTATAATCCACACCTTCTTGCTGTGAAAACCCTCTTTCTACAAGCCTTGCATTATACCTTATTCCTCCTTCCTTGCTTGTAACTGGTTTCTTCTTATATATCCACTTACAACCTACAAGTTTCTTGTTAGTAGGCCTGTCAACAATCATCCAAGTATTGTTCCTTTTTAAGGATTGCAACTCTTCTTCCATAGCATCCAACCAATGCACACTCTCCTTACTTGAAACTGCTTCTGAGTATGTCCTAGGTTCATAGACATCAACATCTGATGCTACATATAATGCATATGATACAGTGTCTGCCTCTATGTATCTTATAGGTGTTTTGATCTGCCTTCTTAATCTGTCCCTAACTAATTGATAGCTACTTAGAGTTCTTCTTTCATTTGTACCAGCTGAGTCAGACCTTTCCTCAGCAGTAACTTCCTCATGTATATTATCATTTCTTTGATCTTGACAGTGCTGTACTACTATCTTGTCATCATGCTCCACCTCAAACTCACACTTATCAGTAGTTATAACCTTATCAGATCCTCTCTTCAACAAAGGCATCCTTTCTTCATTGAATGTAACATCTCTACTAACTATAAACTTGTTATTCTCATAACACCATAGTCTGTATCCTTTTACCTCTTTAGGATAGCCAACTAGCACACACTTAACTGCTCTAGGATCTAACTTGTCTTGTTTCTGATGTGAATACACCAGACAACCAATAACCTTCAGATGACTGTAATCTGGTACCCTTCCAGACCATACTTCTTCAGGTGGTTTAAACTTGAGTGCTGTGCATGGTGACAAATTTATCAGATAAGCTGCAGTAGATACTAGCTCACCCTAGAAACCTTTTGAGAAACCTCCACTACTCATCATACACCTAACTCTTGCAAGAAGTGTCTGATTCATTCTCTCAGCCACTCCATTTTGCTGTGGAGTACCTGGTACTGTCCTGTGCCTCTTAATACCCTTATCTTGACAAAACTTATTGAATTCATGTGACACAAATTCAAGACCATTGTCTGTTCTTAAGCACTTGACCTTGTTTCCAGTTTGTAATTCTACTTCTGTCAACCATACTTTAAAAACTGATAGTGCTTCATCCTTGGTTTTCAGAATTTTAACCCATACCTTTCTTGAATAATCATCAATGAATGAAATGAAGTATTTTCCACCTCCTATTGTTGAAGTCTTGAACGGCCCCCAAAGATCTGAATGAACATATTCTAACCTAGCTTTGGTATTATGTTCAGCTGCACCAAACTGCAATCTCTTTGCCTTTCCTAATATACAAGCTTCACATTGATCCAACTTACAGGTTGAGCTGATCTCAAGAATCTTCTGCCTTGCAAGTTCTTGCAAACCTCTTTCACTTATGTGACCAAGCCTTCCATGCCAAACTTTAACACTACTATCATCCTTAGTTGCATTAATCTGTCCAACCATCACAGAACCATCTAAGAAGTACAGATCAGATTTCTTAAAACCTTTAACAACTACTGACTTTCCTTTTATGATAGTAAGTGTTTATCCCTTTAAATGACACTCATAACCTTGAGAAACTAACATTCCAAGGGATATTAGATTTCTTCTCAAACTTGGTACATATCTGACACTTGTTAACAACCTGATTTTCCCATCAAATATTTTAAGTTTGACAGAACCTATACCTTCAATCTTACAGGTGTGATCATCACCTAGCATGACTGATCCTTCATCATGTGATCTTAATTCAGTAAACCAATCCTTTCTAGAAGTCATGTGAAATGTGCATCCTGAATCCAAGACCCACTCTTCTGATACTGAATTTGAACACACAGTCATTGCTTCAATGAAATCAGACTCTGTAGCAGCTTGATTTGTTGTTACCTGATTTGCATGAGGCCTCTTATTTCCTCCCTTTTCAGCTATCTTCTTTGCTACCATTGCTTTCCATTTGAAACATTGCTTCTTGTAATGTCCAGGCTTATTGCAATGGAAGCAATTCTTGTTTTCTTCTTCATCTGTTGGTGCATTATAGTTCTTCTCTGGCTTCCTTTTATCAACATTGCTCTTATTAGGCTTGTTGTTCTTGCTCCACTGGTTCTGTTTCTTCACTGCCAATCCTTCTGCACTAGCTTGTTGTTCTGGATTCTTGTGAAGTACCTTTGCCTTAACTGCCAATAACACTTGCTCTAGGGAGATTGATTCAGCATTAGCAAACAACAAAGTATCTCTCAAACCTTCAAAAGATTTTGGAAGTGCTGACATGAGAATGACAGCGTTGTCTTCAGTTGACAGAGCCACATCTATGTTTTCTAAGTCATCAATGATCTTGTTAAACTCATCTAACTGACCAATTATAGACTTATCTTCTGATACCTTGAAGGAGTACAACTTCTGCTTCATGTACAATCGGTTGGCTAAACTTTTAACCATGTACAACTCCTCCAGTTTCTTCCAAACTCCTCTTGCAGTAACTTCTTTTGAAATCTCCCTTAGGGCCTTATCTCCAAGACACAAGATGAGGGCACTTCTGGCCTTGGTTTGTTGATCTTGATCTGCTATAAGAACCGCAGCATCAACTCCTGCTATCTGACCTTCAGGCAATGGTTTAATGGCATCTGATAAACCTTGTTGAACCAAAATGGCCTCCATCTTCATCCTCCACAGACTGAAGTCTGCCTTCTCTGAAAACTTCTCAATATCAAACTTAGTAGTCACCATCTGATCTTCTTCTCCACTGATCTTCTTCCTTCTTCTTGGCTTCCCACAGACGGCGCCAATTCTTATGAATACAGCAAGATTGTGATCTTCAAAATTGCTTACAATCTACCCTAATCACTTGTTGTTTGATTTGAAAAATAAAACTAGAATCTAAAGAAACTTGAAGTAGGAAGACAAGAATTATAGTGGTTAGATCATGTTGATCTACATTCACTTTCTAAAGGAGAGCAATCACTATATGATGATAACATGGTTACAACTTGGACATGAAAATCCTAATCTTATATGTGTGCTTATACTTGTGTTGTTCTGCACACTTGTATATATATATATATATATATATATATATATATATATATATATATATATATATATGTATACTATACATGATCACACCTAACAACCATTTGATCAGTTGTAACTGCCTTCAACCGAACCAGCTTCTTATGCCAATCAACCTTCAAACTAACTGATCTTATAGCTCAACTCCTTAACTGATTCAAACTGACAAGCAGCACATTGGTTCGACCTGATGCCAAGTCGAATCCTGATCGAACCACAACATAAGAAACTTTCTGTTTTCATTTCATAATTGATTCGACCACGACACTTTTGATTCGACCACAACTTCTGATCGAATCAAGGTCGAATCAGCATTCTGTTATAACTGCTCATCGATTCAACCATGACACTAATGGTTCGACCACACTTTCTGTTCGAACCTTGGTCGAATCATTACCATGTTCTGAAGTATTATTGATTCGACCACGCCACTCATGGTTCGACCCTATCTTCCAGTCGAACCTTGGTCGAATCACTCCAAAACATCCATGTAAGCTTGTATATGCATGGTCTATTCTTAACAATCATCAACTTTGCATCTGCGTTGTACAAAGCAAGAGTGTCGTCGTCGGGTATGTTGGTGCCGCATTTGCGTTGTACATAGCAGGAGTGTTGTCGTCGGGTCTGTTGGTGTTGGATGTAGACTTTGATTGTGTTTGTAGTGTTTTCGTTTCTTTTCTGGTTTGAGATTCGAAGTTTTTCAATCTAGCATTCTCGATCTACAATGCTATGTGGTTAAAAAATAAAATTTTATATTGCAAGGTTTGTTGAACATAGATTTTAAATACATCCCAAGTGTCAATACTTTGCTAAATCTTATATTAGATATCATAACTCTTGTTTTTAATTACAATTGTTATCTTTGTTATATATCATAAGTTCTCTTTGCTAGCTAAATCACACATTCATAACTCTTTTTTTAGTTTCATTCATTCAATTCATTCTTATAGAAAAATTATTATCTTAAAACAAAAAATCCGTTCATTCTTATAGAAAATTTATTATCTTAAAACAAAAAATTTAAAATATCAACAACAAACAAAAATTATAAACAACAATTATACTGATATTAATATATTATTTTAGTAGTACCCAAAAATTCCTTTATTCGAAGTTTTTTTTTTATTTTGTAAGAAAAAAATTCAATTTTTGTAAATTAAATATTTATACTATACTACCCTTATTAATCTTATTAATTAAAGTGTACCTCTTTAAAACAAAATTATATTATCCTTATATACTTACAAACTAAGCATCTACTTTATAATACGATAATTGTGAGACTTTTGAAAAATAAAGAAGTTCTGTTTCAAAGTTCATACATATTGCTTTCTTCTTTCTTGGATTTTTTGTTATTGCTTTCTTCTTGCTTGGATTTCTATGTTCAAGAAATTCTGTAATATAAAATTTGATATCTTAATATCACGGTACGGGATCATAATTATATAATTTCTAAGTTAAAGAAATTTTGTAATATAAAATTTTATATCTTTATAAATTACAACACAACATGATTAATTGAGAAATGAGTGGAAATGAGGATATATCACGCCTTAAATCACAAACTATTTCGACAACAATATTGAATTTCAAAGAGTATACGAGTTCATGTTAAATATTTAAAGAATATTTAAAATATATAAACTCTAAAATGCTAGTAACACAGAAATAGAATTTTACATCTTAATATAAAATTTCGTGTCTTAATAAATTAATTGAGAAATGAGGAGAAATGAGAGGATATGGCGACTTAAATCACCGAGTAGGCGAGTTATCTCTTGATAACACAACAATATTGAGTTGTTATAAAAAAGAGTATGTGAGTTATGCCAAATATTTAAAGGATATTTAAAATATATAATCTCTGAAATACTAACACATTTCCTTTGAAATAGACTATAATCATTAAAATACTGAACAACTATATATATACATATTTGTATTATTTTAATAAACAAATTTTATTTTACTACAATTTATATATTCGTATGACTTCACTTATACCTTTGTTTGAGAGAAGTTAGTATTTTTAAATATCTCCATCATTGAATTATAATAAATAAGATTATATATCCATTCATATAGGATTTATTAATTTTAAAAAATAATAATAATATACATGTGTATTATTATTTTGTATATTTTAAAATATAACTTTACATGACATCATTTAATTTTTAGTATTTTTTAATATTTCATTAAATAATTAAAAAGAATTATTATAGTTACAAATTTAACGATTATTTATTTTTTTATTTTTTTTTTATATTTTGTAATATAAAATTTGATATTATAAACACATGATGGTTAATTGAGATATGAAGTACCACGCGAAGAATATATGACGGCTTAAATCACCGACTAAGCAAAGTATATGTGCTCGATAACACAACAATATTGAGTTTAAAAAAATAAAAATTTGTAAAGTATATCTGCTCGATAACACAACAATATTGAGTTTCAAAGAATAAAAATTTCTGCTTCATCATTTCAAAACACTAAAATAATCCATGGACACAATAGAATACAGGCTAGCTTTACGATTCCAAAACACCAATATAATGACTACAGAAGGAACAAGAACACTGCCAACATTTTCATTTTCATCCGACACCAATACACTCGACCACAACAACACTCTTACTCTGGCAAAGCACACAAACAAACTCGAAGACAACAACACTCTTGCTCTGGCAACGAACACAAACAAACTCGAAGTCAACAACACTCGATGACTACAACACCCTTGCTCTGGCAACGCACACAAACAAACTCGACGACAACAACACTCTTGCTCTTTTGCAACGCACACAAACAAACTCGACGACAACAACACTCTTGCTCTGTGCAACTCAAGCAACGCAGATACAAGGTGGATGATCGATATTGAGGAGGAATTAGCGCTTTTGGTCTCAGATACGTATAATCTGCAAAATGCTAAAATGTCCCAATACTTCCTATTTTAGCCCCAAAGGAATTTTTTCTCAAAAAATTAATCTCATAAGTTTATAAAATTGCAAATTTAGTCCCAAAAGATTTTTTCTTTACACACTTAGTTCAACCTAATTTTTTTTAAGTTCTTTTTATAAATTTATGGATCAAGAGTACAAAGAAGAAAATTTTTAGGACTAATTAATTGAAATTTTATAGACTTAAGATATCGAGTGTATACAGAAACAATTATTTAGGACTAAAGAGAAAGTATCGCGACCATTTTGCAAAGGATACATGTCTTGCGAGACCATAAATACAAATTTCTCGATTTTGAGAAAATTGAAATAATAAGACAACTCGATAACAGGCACAAAAACTAGAAACAAAGGCTATCTCTAGGCTACAAATGATCACTACATGAGACATACATGTTTTATGTGATACTGTAGTATAAGAGACATATGTGTTTTATGTGATTACAGTAGCACAAGAGGTTCAAAAGCTTAAGAGATATGATAGAGTGATGGTGTATAATTTTCATGAAGACAATCATGGTCATGAGGTTGTGTTTGAAATTAGGAAGCCGGACCTAGAGTCATTTCAGCTCCACACGTTAGGGTGATCAAAAGTGAAGCACTGAGTCAACCTGTTCTTTTGGGGAGTTCTACTCTTTGTGCTTTTCATTAATGCCATGCTTATTTTATGTCCAACATGTTAAGAACTACTTTCCCTCTTCGACACTCATGTGAGTTCCTGATAGAGTCTTTCAGTTTGCAGCTTCAAACAGAGGCTCAGATGGCAGAGAAAATTGTCTTGATGTTGTTGAGAAGCTTGCTTCTCTGCGGCGCTCCTCCTGCAATCATGATCCAGTCCCCAAATATTATGGATCTTGTCAAGTGTGATGGAGCGGCACTTTATTATGGTGAAAAATGCTGGTTTCTTGGAGTCACTCTGACTGAATCACAGTTGCAAAATATAGTGAGATGGCTGTTCAACATGCTCCAGGACTCGTTGGGGGGACTAAGTACGGATTCTCTGGTTGAAGCCAGCTATCCAGGAGCAGCCAACCTTGGAAATGCAGTCTGTGGTATGGCGGCTATAAGAGTGACAACCTTAATCTTCATCTTTTGGTGTCGATCTCACTCTACCAAAGACGATGGTGGGAAAATGCACTCCAGGACTCCCTTTCAAGCGTTTCTTGAAGTAGTTAAACGCAAAACCTTGCCATGGGAAGATGCAGAGATGAATGCAATATGCACTCTACAGCTTATAATGAAAGAGTCCTTGAAGAAGAATGGGGAAGGTACTTCTTCTGAAGGTGGTTCTAGTCCTAGTCCTGGTCCTGAGCTTAACATAGAAGAATTCTCTTTGATTGTGAATGAAATGGTCCAATTAATTGAAACAGCTGATGTTCCAATCTTTGGTGTTGACTCAGCCGGTCCCATAAACGGGTGGAATTCTAAGATATGCTAGTTGACAGGGTTGGAAGCATCTAAAGCTTTAGGGAAGCCACTTGTTGGTCACGTGATCCATGACGATTCACAAGAAGTGGTTGTAGCCCTTTTTCCCAAGGCTCTTCAAGGTGATTAGAGTTGATCTTTTTCTTAGTCTTTTTACTTAACTATACATAGTTGCTTAGTCGTATATATTTTAACTTTTTCTAATGCTCTAATTCAGGTACCGAGGACAAAAATGTGGAGCTCAAGCTGTTGAAATATGGGGTAGACTCACCAGACTCAATTGTGTACATTCTAATTAATGTCTGCACGAGTTGAGATTACAAAAACAATGTCGTGGGAGTTTGTTTTGCTGGACAAGATCTCACTGCTGAGAAAATATTGATAGATAAATTCATGCAATGTCAAGTAGACTACAAGACGATCCTTGAAAGTGCAAACCCCTTGATTCCTCCCATGTTTGCTTCCAATGCGATTGCACACTGTACCGAATGGAATGCGGTGATGGAAAAGTTAACGGGATGGATAAAAGACGAGGTCCTAGGAAAATTGCTTCCAGGGGATGTGTTTGGAAATTTATGCCAGCTGAAAAGTCCGAATTTTATCACAAAGTTCATGATCCTTTTTTACCGTGTAATCAGTGGGCATGATCTTGAATAGCTTGAGTTCGGTTTCTTCAATGGAAACGGAGAGTTGGTCAACGTACGTATGATAGCAAGTAAGAGAGAAGATGCAAACAGGAAAGTAGTTGGGTGCTTTTGCTTCATGCAGAGGATTGAAAAGGAGTCAGTCCATGGATCAATTTCCTAAGGAGTTGAAAAATCCTATGAGTGAAATTCGATTCACACACCAACTGTTGGAATCCTCCGCCACCATAAAGGACCCTTCTGCCCTTTCTGCTTCCATATCTATATTTGTTTTTCCCTTATCGCATATTTTTTTATTTTTTTCCTGATATCAATTTGCATTTGAGTTGCTTCAAAAGTAATATGAAGATCTCGTAGTTACCCTTTGGATGTCCTTTTTCGTTCTGCGAATGGTTCTTCCGATGCTATTGTAATGATCAATCTAACATCAAATCGCTAATTTAGGTTAAGTCGTGTTGATGCTGAAAATAAGAGCTGGTTTTGCTGATCTGATATGTATTTGAAGGAAAATGGAACTGCATATTTTTATTTTATTCAGTAATTACATTGTATATTTGTATTTGGCATGCCAATAAGAAAATAAGGAGAATTACTTGTGGGAACAATACATGATCTATTATTATTACGAGATACATATATCTCAAATTATTATAATTACTATAAAAAAAATCTTTTTTAGCAACTGAATTTACCAACGAAATTCAATTCCTTGGTAATTAACAATCGATTAGAAATCAAAATGACATTAGAATTAGCAACGCAATACCAATGTATTTATTCTCTATTTTACCAACGGAATTCAATCTGGGGAATCTTTATATAAATTACCAATGGAATTTTTAGTAACGGATTACTAATGGAATTATTTATCAGTGGAATTGATTTTTCATTTTTAAAAATTTATCAAACACCACTTTACCAACGAAAATTTAATCCGTTGGTAAACCAATTAAACAATGGAATTAACGCTTTTACCAACGGAATATTATGTTGGTAAAAAATAGTTTTTTTGTGTAGTTTAATGGGGTACAAAATTATATTGTGCAATTTCAATGTTACCCTTTCATTTCATTTTATCATTAGTAAAATTATTTTAATTATTACACGTAGGATTATAAAATAATATAAAATTCCGAATTTATCGCATTTTGAAATATTTTACAGATCTAATTAGTCTGTGAATTTGGGTATATTTTGTGCATTAAATTGTAGTGATATATTTTTCTTAATTAATTACTCCCTCCGTCCGCCTAGTAGGTATACATTTTACTTTTTGCACGTGGATTAAGGAGTATTATTATTTAATTTGTAGTAGGTAGTTGTATTAGTGATGTGTGTGAGACCCATATATTAAATGTATTAGTGATGTGTATGGGTTTCATATGTTTAAAAAGGAAAATGTATACCTTTGGTACGGACGCCCAAAATAGCAAAATGTATACCTTTCTGGTGGACGGAGGGAGTAAATGTTTCGCATAATTTGATATATTTTTGCACAACCAATATATAAATCAGCACAATATATTTATATTTTTGTAGAGAATCCATTCCTTATAAATTTCTTTAATTACATTGCCGAACAATATAATTATATCTATCTGCACAACACATTAAAGCATAGTTACATATTCTGCATAATTCATTAAGTGATTTGCACAATTAGTATATAAATTTGCACAAATATGTATATAGACTATTCATTTCTTATAAGACTAGCAAAAAGTCTTCTCACTACCGCAGGAAAAAGTCTCTCAATCTCCATCTCTCTGAATTTACACCGGCGGACTACCTTTCTTCTCACAATGGTTGTCTGATCGTAGTCATTTTTACCTAGATTTTTGTGTCTTTATTTATGTATTTTTGAATGTTTTTATCCGTATTTGTGTTACTTTTGGTAGAGTTATTGTTATTTTGAGAAATATGGTATAAATTGATAGAATTATGTAAATGAGCTTAAATATATGTAAAACAGGTCAAGAAATTGACAAAAAAGAGTTGGGAGTGAAAAGGAGACGGAAGAACAGGGAATATTGGTACACGGACCGTGTACGCAACACGGCCCTGTACCCAACAGCCGTGTAGTGTCATCAGAACTCACTGCTCGCCTAGGAGGATGGCGGTGCGCTGGTGCACGGGCCGTGCGCTGCTGCACGTCCCGTGTGCGGAGCACGGCCCTGTAAGAAGAAGCCGTGCATTGTCTTCAGAAAATGCTATACGGCCATGACCATGGACATGCAGCGTAGCTCGAGCCGTGTCTGGAGTACGCACAACACGCCAAAATAGGTGTGCCCTACACGGGCCGTGTGCTGCTGCACGGGCCTTGTAGGTGCAAAATCCTGTGTGATTTTCAGAATATTGCGAAAGCTTCTAGAAGGTCCATAAGTGATATAAAATTATGACTTGTGCAAAATTTAGAGGGAAAATCATTAAAGATCATATTAGAGTAGTTACACATATTAAAACACCACATTTCCTCACATAGTAGATCCACAATCTATTTCTACCATCTAGATCCATCAAAACACCATTTGATCTACATTTTCAATCCATGAAACCTTCATTCCATCCATCCTACCACATTTGAGAAGATTGGAGCATCAATTGTTGAAGAAGTTGATCAATTGAAGAGGAGAAAGGCATTTCTTATGCAAGGGAAGCAAATCTACTTTTCAAGTGTTATTTTTCTTCTTATTATGGCTCAAATGGAGCAAAGCTTGATTTGTATTGAATTAATTACCATATTTAGTAGCTAGTTTTATAGTAGGGCTAGTCATATGAGTGGTTGAGGTGAAGAGTTAGATATGTAAAACTTGAGTAGTGATTTGAATTGATTTGTGGATTTTCTTCTATGATATATCAATCATGTTTCATTTCAATGTATGTGTGATTAAATTCTCTATTCATTATATTAGGACAGCTATTCCAATGTTGTGAGTAAAGTTTTAATTGAATCATATATTGAGTTGTGCATGCATGTTAGTATAAGGGGTGGTATGCCATACCCTCCTTAAGCTTAGAACAATCATAGAGGGACACTTAAGTAATTGAGTGAAAAGAACTAACTTATGATTATAGTACCTTAAGGAAATTGAGATTAAGACCAATCTTAGGAGACTTAGGCTTGTAAAAGAGTCGAGAACCTAGTTATCTTGGCCATAGGGACTATGGGTAAATTTGTGATTACTTTTAATCCACAAGTTAATGAGAATTACTATGAATGGCTTTGCATATCTAGCTCAAGTCTCAACTATAAGTAGGATTAGCCTTGCTCTCTTCTCAAGTGTATTCTACATCCATTTCATTACTCATTTGCTCGTTACTTGATCATTTACTTAGCTAGTTTGCATTCTAGTTATTTGAGTAGAATCTTAAGTATTAGTTTTAATACCAAACCTTCAAACATATTATCTTTACAAAGCATAAATCGATGAACAATTTGAATACTAGCCAATATTTGCTTTCCCTTGGGATGACAATCTTATAAATTTTGCACTTGGTCACGCGTATACAACAACGATAGAGTACACTTGCTCTTGACATTTAACTAAAAATGCGACTAAGTTCATTGTGTGGTGTGACTTATACCTTGTTTATGCTTGTTTGTGATGAATCATATGTCTTGTGTTGTCTTGCAAAATGGTCAAATTTTGAAAATTTTCTCATGAGTTAGTTGAGTTTTTGGTATGTTTAGTGGTGTTTTTAGTGCATTTCGATCCATTTTTTGATCATGAGTGTAGCGTGAATGATATTGAGAAGTGTTTGAGCATGAATAGGGTGTGTGAAAAGTGAAAAAACAGGGCAAGAATAAAGTGAAGTATGAAAAATGGAGAAACAAGACAAATTGCTACACGTGCCGTGCTCCGCACACGACCCTGTAGCAATTGGCCTTGTAGCGTCATCAGAAAATGCTACACTGCCAGGAGGAAGGCCGAGCTCCATAGCTCGAGCTGTGCAGAAGGGCAGGTACACGGGCCGTGTTCTGCACACGGCCCTATAACAATAGGCCGTGCAGGAGCATCAAAACACGCTACACGGCCTCACTTAAGGCCGTGCAGGGCTTCGTTCAATTTTTTTTTAAAAAGGCTATTCTGTATTCATTCCACGAGTCTTCTCCCATCTATACACACCCAATTAATTCTTCTAAGTACACAAATCTTCCACCCAGGTTAATTTTGAAGGATTGTGAGTGAAGTTCGTCGATTTTGCACACCAAACACACTTCTCCTCATTCAATTGTCGAAAGGTATGAATTTCTTGACCACTAACTTGTGAATTTTGTTATGAATTGATTGAATTGATGTATGGGCTTTGTTAAAATGTGAATTTTATGCCTTATTAAAGTGAGTAACATACATGTTTCAATTTGAAATTTTTGAATAAAGTTGAATTAGGATTCATGAAGAATAATTTGGGGATTGTGTGAGAATCATGTGTTAAATAATTGTGTTGTGCTAATTGATGAATTACAATGAGTATGGTGTTTATTTTAGATGAATTAGACCTAAATATTGAGGATTTGGATATAAGGTTATGTGAATTGTATGTTGAAAGAGATGTTTAAACTTTGTGCATACCAATTGTTCGATGAAATGTCTAAGAGAGAAATTTATTGGAATTTGAAGATTATGTGTGAATGTTGTTTGATGGTAATGAAACTTGGAATTCATATGTTGGATAGTGCTTAAAATCTATCATGAATCATTGTTAGTAAGATGAATGTTGGTGAAGTGCTTATTTTAAATTGACATAATAATGGGGTGAATGAGTATGTTGATGCATATGTAGGTTCTATACTAAGTTGAATAACTAGGATAGAATTTATAAGATGCATTCACATTCTTATTTAGTTAATTGGTTATAACTTGAGCATTGTTTTTTTGCAGATGGCCGAGAGGAGAGTTAGACCCAGGAATGAGGACTTCATTGTGATAACCGATCCTGCAGAGTTGGCTAATTTGGATGCGCAGTTGACTATAGAAGGAGTACATCCGGATAATTTCGGGGTTGAGCTTGAGGATTATTGGAGGAAGTATGTGCTCCGTTGGCAAACATTGGCTCTGAAGATCAAGCCTACCGTTTCCAAGATATGGAAACGATTAGAGGACTAGGACTCGAGGAGGATTTGAGAAAGCTATTCTATTTTGCTGAGATGGAAGCATTCTTTGACAATAGGCCACCAACCTACTTCCACTTAACTGCAGAATTCATGAGCACGTTGCAAGTCAAGAAGGATCGGAATGGGTTTCCTATTTGGGTGACATTCCAGTTAGATAATGTGTTGAGAGAAAAGGTTCCCCTGGCTATGTTGAATGAGTGTTTTGGTTGTCCACCATGTCCGAACCATCAAAGTTTTTATGAAGGAGGTGGTTTTAACCAACAAGAATGATGGAAGAGCTTGGTGAACGATGGGACAAAAAGAGCAGGATACGTCCCTAGTGCTTCAAAAAGGACCGCAATCCGGAACTCAGTGATAAGATACTTGGAGAAAATTATCTAAAACACCATTTTAGGGAGGTTTGAAGGTGGAGCTGTTGGAAAGAAGCAGCTTTACATCATGTTTTGCATCTACAATGAGCGACCGTTGAACGTTGTAGCACACTCTGTGCAGCATGCAGAAAGAGTTGCTAAGAGACAATCATCTCAAGGTCTAATGCTAGGAGGGATGATCATTATGATAGCTCAAGGATTGGGAGTTAATGTGGCAGGTATAGAGAATCGAATGGTGTGTGAAGGGCTGAACTACCAACAATTGATGCGGATGGAGTTCTTGACCACGGTTGGGAACCAATACTGTTTGAGGCAGGAAAAGGGAGCTCCATTTCCCTTACCAACTCCAGAGCTCACCATGGTCTACACTCGAAGGAAGTGTGCCAACTTGGCAATGGCGAGTGCTAATCACTCAAGAGTCGTGAGAGCTTTCTATAGGAGAAATCGTGATGAAGTGGAAGAGGTTCTAAGACAGTTGAGAGTGGAAGAGAACCTCTAGCTTGCTAACTTGAGAGCCGAGCCAGTGCCAATGGAAGGATATGAGCAAGGAGGACAACCGGAGCAGGTAGAGTTTGAGGAGCAAGGCCCTGATCCACCACAGTTCGAAGAAGAAGAGCAATAGCCGCCAGTGGGACCTGAGCAAGGGAATGATCGTTGAAATTACATGATGGATGAGGTGCAAGATATGAGGCATGTACAACAGACGTATGAGGTACAGATTAGGGAGATCCGAGAGGTTCAGCAAGAGCATGGAAGGCATATTGAGGAGCTCAAAGCTGGACAGGGTCGGAGGGAGTATTATGAGGAGTGATCACGAGTGCATGCTAACAACATAGAAGAGATGCTAACGATGATGTTCAACTTCCAGTTCCTCAGATCGCCTCATGCATACATCCCATGGAATGCCTATCATCCACCTCTGCCTCCAGAGCAATGAAGGGAGTATTTGAGTGCTTGGCACTTTTGTCCATTCATCTTAGTTATTGTTAGACTTTTGGAAGAATGTTTGGATTGATTTAATTTGTTTCGATTGGATTGTACTTAGATTGTTTGTTTTGGGAGGTTTTGTATTTTGGGTTTATTTTATTTTCTGTTTTGTGCATTTATTTCTTTTAGTTATTTTGGTATTTTAGTTTGATTTTCATTGTTTGGATGTGATGGGAATTTGATTTTTATTGCTATTGATGTGAATTAATGTGTTGATACTTTTTGATGGATGATTTGGTTTATGCATGTTATATATTTTTATATTGTTTGGTTATTCTTTGACCATTGAGTTATGTTTTTGATATTTTTATTCTTATAGGAATGGTTTGATGGTATGTTTTGGGAAGGAGTTGAGTAATTTTTGAATATGAGCTATAATGCATTGTTCGTGATGAGTGATGGTAAGCATGTTAATGGTTTCTTCTTGTTGAAATTGTGACATGAATTATATAATTTGTTCAATTTTGAGAAGTATGAAGGGTAATTATGTTTCTTTTGGTCCAAGCAAAAGCTTGTGAGACTTGAGCCTCAACCGTGCCTCCATGGTTAATTCTTGATGAGAGGACCGAATGAACTTAGACAAACTAGAACTTGCTCATGGACTATAAGAACGAAGCCCGAATGGTTGAAATTTGTGAAATGATCTTAGGCCATCCTTGATGAATGAGTCATAGCCATAAATTTTCTTACCAAAAACATTATCCCTAGTAACCCACTTTGAGCCTATAAGCCTAAATCTTTGTGATTTAAGCACAATACAAGTCTTTAAAACCCACTTAAGCCTTAAATATATAACCTAAGTATGGGTGATTGAGGAAATTATAGTTTACAAGGTTTGATATGAGGAATGTGCTAGAAAAGAAAGAAAGTGATAAACAAGCAGGAAAATGATGAAAAGAGCTCAAGCAAAAATGTACATGTGATCTCAAAGACAAGAAAAAGGAGCAAATCAATAAAAATATGCTCGTGGAATGCAAAAGTCAAAAGAAAAGAAACATGCAAATCAAAAGAAGTTCAAAAAATCCAAGGAACGATAATGGATAGTGCTTGTAATTAAAGAAGAAAGTAAAGGAAACTTAAAAGAGAGTAAGTTGGAGAAAAGTATCATCTTTTTAATTACTTACACTTGTTTAGTCACTATTATCCATAAATTTCCTACCCTACCAAAGAGCCTAAACATTACATCCAAAAGATAAAGACCTTTTTGATCACTTTTTGAAACTAGAGTGGCTTGTGAACATAGTCCATGAGCAAGCCTATGGTGAGTCGGTTTTAACCGGTTGATGAGTGATGATCAAAACCCTACTCTAAAGAGTGTTCAGTGAATTTTATATCCTATGAGAGGCTTGGATCGAAAGGGATTTAAGTACATTTTTTTTCATTTTTAAGATTGAACTTGTTAATCTTTCATGTTATAAGTTTAATAATGTAAGGATACTTAATGCGATTTTTGTAGTCCTTATTACTTATGATGTGTTGTTGCCTATGTTCCTTTAGTGTTTTTCTAGGTGAAAATTACTTCTTTTGTTTATCATTTTTTATTGTTCGAGGACGAACAATACTTTAAGTTTGGGGGTTGATCGTAGTCATTTTCACCTAGATTTTAGTGTCTTTATTTGTGTATTTTTGGATGTTTTTATCCGTATTTGTGTTACTTTTGGTGGTGTTATTGTTATTTTGAGGAATGTGGTATAAATTGATAGAATTGTGTAAATGAGCTTAAATATATGTAAAACAGGTCAAGAAATGAACAAAAACGGAGTCGGGAGTGAAAAGGAGATGGAAGAACAGAAAATGTTGGTACACGGGCCGTGTGCGGAACACGGTCCTGTACCCAATAGCCGTGTAGTATCATCAGAACTCGCTGCTCGCCCAGAAGGATGGCCGTGCGCTGGTGCACGGGCCGTGCTCTGCTGCACGCCCTGTGTGCGGAGCACGGCCCTGTACCCAATAGCCGTGTAGTGTTATCAGAACTCGCTGCTCGCCCAGAAGGATGGCCGTACGCTGGTACACGGGCCGTGTGCTGCTGCACGTCCCATGTGCGGAGCACGTCCCTGTAAGAAGAAGTCGTGCATTGTCATCAGAAAACACTACACGGCCATGACCTTGGCCGTGCAGCGTAGCTCGAGCCGTGTCCAGAGCACACACAACACGCCGAAGTAGGTGTGCCCTAACGGGCCATGTTCTGCTGCACGGGCCGTGTAGGTACAAAGTCCTGTGTAATTTTCAGAATGTTCCGGAAGCTTCTAGAAGGTCCATAAGTGATATAAAATCATGACTTGTGCGAAATTTAGAGAGGAATTCATTAGAGATCAGATTAGAGCAGTTACACATACTAAAACACCATATTTCCTCACATAGTAGATCCACAATCCATTTCTACCATCTAGATCCATCAAAACACCATTTGATCTATATTTTCAATCCATAAAACCTTCATTCAATCCATCCTACCACATTTGAGAAGATTGGAGCATCAATTGTTGAAGAATTTGATCAATTGAAGAGGAGGAAGGCTTTTCTTATGCAAGGGAAGCAAATATACTTTTCAATTGTTAATTTTCTTCTTATTATGGCTAAAATGGAGCAAAGCTTGATTTGTATTAAATTAATTACCATGTTTAGTGGCTAGTTTTATAGTAGGGCTAGTCATATGAGTGGTTGAGGTAAAGAGTTAGATATGTAAAACTTGAGTAGTGATTTGAATTGATTTGTGGATTTTCTTCTATGATATATCAATTATGTTTCATTTCAATGTACGTGTGATTAAATTCTCTATTCATTATATTAGGATGGTGATTCCAATGTTGTGAGTGAAGTTTTAATTGAATCATATATTGAGTTGTGCATGCATGTTAGTATAAGGGGAGGTAAGTCATACCCTCCTTAAGCTTAGAACATTCATAGAGGAACACTTAAATAATTGAGTGAAAAGAACCAACTTATGATCATAGTACCTTAAGGAAATTGAGATTAAGACCAATCTTAGGAGACTTAGGCTTGTAAAAGAGTCGAGAACCTAGTTGCCTTGGCCATAGGGACTAGGGGTAAATTTGTGATTGCTTTTAATCCACAAGTTAATGGGAATTACTATGAATGGCTTTGCATATCTAGCTCAAGTCTCAACTATAAGTATGATTTGCCTTGCTGTCTTCTCAAGTGTATTCTACATCCATTCTATTAGTTATTTGCTCGTTACTTGATCATTTACTTAGCTAGTTTACATTCTAGTTATTTGAGTAGAATCTTAAGTATTAGTTTTAATACCAAACCTTCAAACATATTATCTTTACAAAGCATAAATTGATGAACAATTTGGATACTAGCCAATGTTTGTTTTTTCTTAGGACGACAATCTTATAAATTTTGCACTTGGTCATGCGTATACAACAACGATAAAGTACACTTGCTCTTGACATTTAACTAAAAAATGCGACTAAGTTCATTGTCCTCCTTTGTCTTCTTTCGCCGCCAAGCACAATAGCTTTCCACCGTGAATCAATCAAGATCATGGAAATCCGACAATGATTGAGCTAGAAGAAAGTAGCGCATTCTACTCTAAGGTTAGTCTGATTCCGAATATTTAATTCTAACGTATCTCCAAGCTGTAGCTTGGATTGGATTCTACTTTCCAGATATTCAGTCGCATCATCGCCTTTGGGTGGATCATCTTCCAAGAAAGCTAGCAAGGAAGGAACAGTACTTCTCATGGAGAGTCCTAATTTATTGCTTAATACTAAAGAGATTACAAAAGTATTCTTCATGAGTTATCTAGTCTAGTAATTGCATTACTAAAAGAAGCCAACATAAGCCATATCTACTCTTCTTCTCTCGTCTTCACATATAAGGAACATAAAGTAATTGGTCTTAGATACCAATTAACAAACACCTTACAAACGTTACAAGCAAAAAAAGATCAACACAAATCCCTTTGATGGAGGATGAAATTGAAAATCCCTCACTAGTGTCATTTTCATTTTGATGGAAGATGAATTTAAAAATCCTTTTAATGGTGGCGACAACATTGAGCGGTAGCAACAGGGTGTACATTACCTTGAGAGTAAATTTGTGGAAGGTAGAATGAACAGAGAGGCGGTGAAGATTTGGAGGCAAATAGTGGGGAAGAAAAGAAAGTAGCATGTTTGGAGAGAGAAGGAGAGGATTATGGTGTCGGCCAATTAATTAGACATGTAAATAGGAGGCCATAAATAAGAGTTCAATTTTTTAATATTTTATTAATATTAGGTTTTATTAGGTATATCACTCCATTTTTTTTATCTAATAATAATAAATTTGAATGACGTATCTCATAGTAATAATGTTTAATACTATGTATTAGAAAGTAATGTGAAATTTTTATTTTACATTTACTTATTAAGTAATTATGGAATAATTCTCGGTTAATTGAAAAAAAATTAAAAACTAACATTTATTTCTATTGAAATTTAATTCAAACTTTTGAGAATTTACAAAAAAGAATTAAAATCTTAAAAGTTTGTTGCAAATAGCACAGTGCCTGATTGGCTGATTTATTCTACATCAGCCTCCACCTCATTTTTTTGGTTAATTACATGAAAAAACCTCATCTTTACTTTAGTTACGATTTAATCTTAACCTTTAATAATTAAGTAAAAAAACACAAGTTTATATATTTTTACAGGGGATAATCATTTTTAGGTACAATACATAGATACAAGCTTAAATTTTAATTACTATGAGATACAAAAATACACAATGGAATATCTATATTGCCCCCTTAATTGCTAACGTGCACAAGAGATGTAATTTATTTCTCTTTTAGTTTGTCATCAATCCTTAATTAGTGGGATTTATACCCTTATCTAAGCTATATTTTAGGAAACAACATACATATATGAAACTAAACTTGCTTTCTCACAAGTCTAAAACTTGTGTGCCCCGTGAACACTGTGCCCCCAAATCACACATTTTTCGAAACTTATACACTTTAGTATTAAAATATATACTCTTTAGTATAAGAACGTGTATCCTTTATTTATTAAAAAAATTAATTTTTTTAATCAAATATTTATTCTATCCATATTTCAATCGATCTTTTCAATATAAAAATTATACCCTCATTAACTAAAGTGTATACCCTTTAAAATAAAATATTATACCCTTATATACTTTATGCACCGGGGATATACAAGAGACCAACTCTTTCTCAAAATTAAATTTATCAATTCCTTAATTAGTGGAATTTGTATTTTTATCCAAGCTATATTTTAGGAATAAACATATACTCCCTCCGTCCCAGGTAATGAGGGCCGGAGACCTTATGTTAACTATAAGGTCTCCGGCCCTCATTACCTGGGACGGAGGGAGTATTTATAAAAATTCAATTTTAGCTCCATATTTGGTGTGCTGTCGTCGGCGCCCGAAAATAGTATTTGTAATTTTCAAAAAAAACATGCTAAAAATGTAGTAGAGTAAGTAAAGATCGAACCCTCAGGGAATAAACAAATTTAAATTGAATTAATTGTGCTTTTAAAAGTAACAAGGCAGGGGGATTGGATTGAGTCTAATAACTACTAAACATTAAAATAAATAATTAAAATAACGATAATTATAAAATTAAATAAGAGACAAATAAAATAATAAATCTAGTCCAATGATATAATTCCCTCCCATATCCTAATTGACATGAATCAAATTCATAAAGAAATAATCATTTAGCCTTCTTTTTACCTACCGGAATGCTAAACATTTTAACAACATATTATATTCCCAAACATATGAAAATTGTTAACAAAATGAGCTGATTGATTCTATCCCAGCATTAATGATAGGCTCTTGAAATTCCAGAATCTTTGAGTGAAATTCAAGTACACATAAATTTTCCTCATAAATTATGGGTAAATTCTTGAAATTCCATAATTCCCATCAACTTCTATATTTGGTGATATCCCCTGAACTTCCTTCTTTAATTTCAAAGTACTCTTACTTTCAACAAAATCTTTGAGGTGGAGGTGGGTCTCATCGTGAACCTTCGAAGAAGCTGGTTGACATAGGTAGCTTGAATGTACGATATTGATCTTACAGGCAATGCTCCCTCCTCAATCTCAACTGATGCCATAACTTAAGGTACAAGTTCAAAGATTTGGTACTCGTGTCGAACATAGAAAGAAATGAATAGGACATGTTGAACATAGAGAGAAATAGATAAAAGTTAAAAATACGTGTCTTAACCATGGAAAGAAATGAATAGAAAAGAGATGGAAAGTAAATAAAATAAACAAAAAATAAGCCTATCGAATATAGAAAGAAATTAATAGAACGTGTCAAACATAGGGAGAAATGAATAGAAGTATCGTACGTGTCTAAAACAATGACGGTAGATAAAAGATAGAAATGAACAGAAAAAGAGATGGAGAGTAAATAAAATTAATAGAAAACACGTGTGCCGAACATAGAAAGAAATTAATAGGACATATCAAACATACAATGAAATAAGGGTTAATTGCAAAAAAAACCACAAACTTTACATATATTGCAAATTAATCATCACTTTTGAAAAATTACAAAAAAATCACCATCTTCAAGTATTGTTGTAAAATAAACCCAAAAAACTCTACTTTTAGTCACAATTTGGGTATATTTTGCAACAATATTTAAAGGTGGTATTTTTTCGCAATTTCTCAAAAGCGAAGATTAATTTGCAATAGGTGTAAAATTCGTGATTTTTTTTGCAATTAACCCAAAAAATAAATAGGATGTATCATAGAAAGAAATAAATAGAATTGCGTGTCTAACATACTATTGAGAAATAGATAAAAACAAAATATACCATAGCTACATACCCACAACAATAATGACAAATAAACAAAATACATTATAACGAAACACTAACAACACATGTCTACATCCGCCAAACTGCCCCGATCAGAAAGGCCGTCAAATTAAGTTTAAGGGCCCCAAAATTTTTATTATCTCATATATATATATATATATATATATATATATATATATATATATATATATATATATATAAATACACTAATACAACTACCCGCTTTACATTAAATTAATGCACATAAACATTTGCAAATAAAATGCCATTTTGGCCCAACACTGGTGTTTGGCTTCCTCTCATATATTGTAGAGTATTTGCTACATGTTATAAGATCTTTGAGTCAATGCCCTCATTCATCTTATTATCATCTTTGAGTCAATGCCCTCATTCATCTTATTATTGCAACTGACAACATTCCTCACTCTTTCAAAATCAAAGACTTCAGTATGTGAAATATCATCAGAAAGTTTATCCCCAATACATAGAGCTTGAAAAGTAGATCACATGATAGTTGACCTATTTCCATTGAAAGTTATGGCACGTAAAGACGTAGTAATTTGCGAGAGATGTTCACCCACTAAGCCATTATTAACTTGTGAGCTTGATTGTTCTTCAGTGATCTGAATAAATGTAATTAACAAGGACTTTATTTCTTGTATGTGCGTTTTGAAGAGGCAACCAAGTCAGAAAGATTAGAGAACAATAATTATGGAAATGAGAAATTATAGCACACTCAAGCCTACTAAAACCAACATCGAATTATAACAACCACTCTAAAAGACACAATTTAAACCTCAGGGGAATTGATTTGGAAGCCAAAGTTAACATTGCATTTTTTCAACATTTCAAGCATAACCTTTTGGATACACATCTCTAGACGACATTAGATAACTAGCAAAAGTTGTAATTAATACAAATCAACCAAAAGCTTCATTTGAGTATATCTTCATAATTAGTTGGTTAATTAGTAAACTAAAATAAGCAAAATCCATAACTTCTGTTGTTGCAACTATCATTAGGGGGTGGAAACCCGTATCTACTGCTTAAATGTGGTATTATTAATTTCATGTTTTCGTATCAACTTGCTCAATCGGTCCTGTAAATATAGCATTTTCCAACTTCAGTCCTTTTTTATTGCATTTCTCACTTTTGGTCCTCCGGGGTCCCTTTTTTATCCTTTTGGTCCAAATTCAGTTCTTTTTCGCTGGAAATTTTAAAAACTCGCCGGATTTATGCGTGAGTTGTACGCGCATAAAATTGGTCCTGTAAGTATGGACTGTTCCAATTTCAGTCCTTTTTTATTGCAATTTTTACTTTTGGTCCTCTATTATCCGATTTTAGTCATTTTTGTCCAAATTTAATCATTTTTCATCGAAAATTTAAAAAAACTCGCGAGAAATCATGAGTGAGTTGCACGCGCCAAGAAAGAAGACATTAATAATTAAAAAACAGAGGTAACCACGTGTAATGAGCAGCGAAGAAAAAGAATTAAAAAAAATACACTTAAACTCGACTCGACTTGAAAAATCCTACACTTAAGCTCTAGCTCGACTCGTTAAGCGAGACGAGCTATGCTTATTAGAGATTAATGGGCGTTTTCTCAACACACATTTAATCCCCAAGTATGAAGGATATCAATTGTAGTTTCGAAGGTGACCAAATTAAATATCGAATCCATGGGACGGATAAATATTAATTTAATTACGTTCTAGTAGATTATGACTATTTTGAATTAAACAGTTGGTTTATAAATTAAGTAATAATTTGAATAGCTAATAAATAACAAGAGCAAGTAAATAATAGTTGTGATCAATTAAGATGATAGGTAGTTCGTCAGGCCATCCAGTTTCCTTTGTTAATTCGTACTTTCGTGTGTCGATGTCCGACTCTACCTTGTGGTTTATGGACGCATCACTAGACCATGCGAATCTATTCTATAGACACAAATAGATAAGCTTTTGACACGTGTGAGTATCCTCAGAGCAAGACGTATACTCCACCTCCCTTTCTAGGTACTATCATAATCAATTATTTCCCGTGCACTTAGTACTCTAACCCGATTTGATCTCTCTTTTTAGGTACTATAAAGTCATATTCTTTATCCTACTTGTCAACCCAAATTCAATTCAATTAACAAACATTCATATAAGACAGTTCTAATAAGACTTCGGAATCCCTTCACTTAGATTTATAACAATAAACCCTGCTCAACAGTGAACACACTCAATCAATAACCATGTTATGTATTCAGACTCTACACAACGATTAATGATGCACAAAATAACTATGAGTATGGATTAAAAAACACAATCTTATATAAAATAAACTACAAGTAGTGTTGTACGGAGTATACACACAAAATACAAATTAACTTATGAAACCTTCATAACCCTAGAACTACCGAAGTGGCTCTAGCCCATGATTGATCTAAGAACAATCATGGTTAGATGGACCAATCTTACTTGAATCTCCAGCTGAATCTCTGTCACAGCCCTCCGGATGGATCACTAATCTCTTTTCTTCACTCCTCTCTTGTATCACGATGTCTCTCTGTGTCTTCTCGACTGCATGAGCCTTCTTTTATACTTGTAATCACGTCTCTAGGGCTTGGAATGGGCTTTTCAAGTGATCTCACGCGTTTTGGCCTCGAAAATCCAGATAAGGTAAGTTTCCGCGTTTTGGTTCGTCCTTGTCAACAGGTCGAACCACTGGCCAACAAGTCGAACCCCAGGTCGAACCCTGTTACTGGACACATTCTGCGTTTGGTTCGACCTCTTGCACAGGTCGAACCACTCAGGTCTTGGTCGAACCCCAGGTCGAACCACGCTACTGGATAATTTCCGCTCCTAGTTCGACCAACTGTCAGGTCGAACCCCCAACGTCGTGGTCGAACCCATCTTCTCGCGAACTGGTTCGACCATGATTCGACCTGATGAACAGGTCGAACCCCTTGAGTCGTGGTCGAACCCATCTTCTGCTGTTCCGCAATGCTGGTTCGACCTGTAGGAGAGGTCTAACCCTCCTCCATTTGGTCGAACCCTACTCTTTTCTTGGCAGTTCGCGTGGTCTAGACTTCGTCTCTTCGATTCTTGGCACTTTCACTCCGTTTTTGCTATGAAAACCACTTAAATAGCTCCACTAACACCTGATTCATGCTAATTCACAATATATATAGGTTTTCCACCTATTTCCACCTCAAAAACTCTCCAAAACTAGCACAAAACATGGTGCTAAACTTGTGAATTTACACACTCATCAAACCCCCAAACTTACATGTTGCTCGTCCCGAGGCAACCAAATCAAACCACAGGAGTCGTGTATAATTCACCAAGATCAAGTACAACACATATCACACATGCAACTTCATTCAATCAAACAAGTATTAATTGCTTCATATATATCACTCATGCAAAATCAATCCAATCACACACCATTCGGAGTACTAAGTAATTTCGCTTATAAGATAAGTATTTATTCTCTTCCACTCAAGTGCGTGAGGCACTATATAGGTTAATATAAACACTCATATCAATCCATATTCACGCGTAACCATAAGCTTGGCAAAGGTCTCAAAAATCAACTTATAATCGACTCTTCACTAGGATCAAAAGGACTTGTTTTTGGGTTATAATGTTGGCTCTTTGGAAAAATGTAGAAAAATTTGGACTTAGTGACTTAAGACACTAGTAGAGAGTTACCTTGGAGGTTCTCGATTTCTTCTTCTTACAGCAAGTTCTCCTCCAATGTCGTCTCTTGAACTTGTAAAATTCCTGAATTTCCTTCTTTTCATGGCATCAACATCATCTTCTTAAATAATTCGGGTACCGGTTTTAGGCACTACCCTTCTCGTATATATAGGTCATCAGCTGCTAAGCTACATGCAACACGTATAAACAATCGGGGTACCAGTTTCGGGCACTACCCCTAAACAAGATTTGACCATATCTTTTCATCCAACCATGTTATATCCTCCTTTTCTTCTTGCAACACTTACTCACCTCCACTCTCTCTACCAATGAATAGGTTAATCAAAGCTCAAGTAAAGGTTTATAAGGTTATTTACTTCGGCTACCAAAGAAAAGGCTTTTAACGGCTCAACAGGGCATCCAAAGATAAATAAGATCATTAGGAAGGATAAATTTGGCTAAGTAGCTTAATCACAAAATAATAGCCTAAGATCATGTCCTAGCAATTTATCAATCATAAGTCTCACACAAGACTCCAAGCCAAGTTCTAGAATACGTTCATATGAATGATCCTCTCAAGAATAAAATAATCATGATCAAGAATGATTAAAAAGCTCAAATCCTCACATAGGTAATCCTAGTACTCCTCATAGCACATAATTAAGATCAATTCCACAAGAACTCAATATACTTATCAACTAAACATGCTTTTCATCAATAGAAATTAACACATGAACATATGAATGCACAAAAATCAATAAGCTTGTACCCAATCAATCATACAAGATATCACTTATACATTCCACTCACGCATGAATCACACCCCATCCTAAAGATAAAATGAAAAAAATAATGGAATCAAGATGAATCGGAGGAAACCAAAGGAAACCTGAAAAACTACTCCTCCGGATCATCATCACACTCATCATCATCATCCTCATCATCAAGCCTCCGCTCCACAATCCGGTGTAGATCACCGATGTGCCTATCCAAATAATCAACTCGATCACCCAACCTACCATCTTTCTCATTCAAGGCCATATACTTCTCATTCAGCGTAGCATAGTTGACGTTGGCGAGTGCGAGCTGCCGGTTTGTCTCCTGCTGGCTAGCAACAATTGCGACCAGCTGCTCCTGAATAAGGCGGAGCTGCTCCCGTGTATCAATCGGGACAGCCCGCTGCTGACGCGGTGCTGGCTCATGCTGAGGTGCGTCGGGCTGCTCCTCTTCCGGAATCTCCATCTCTGGCTGCTCATCTTCCCGATGCTCGACCTCGAGCTGTTGTGGCCACTGAAGTGGCTGGTGCGCTGGCGGATGGTACTCTTCCTGTTCCATAATTTGTTGTAGCTCCTCCAACCTACCTTCGGCACACAACCTAGCCACGGCTCTCCAATCCCCATTGGTCTTCACAGTCACGGACAGAGCAGTGTGTCCTAGGGAGTTCATCAACAAGTTCCTCGCCTCCCGGACAGTGGCCATGTTGCTCATGTCAAAGGGAATCATAAAGTCAAATGGCTTTAGTCCTCTCGTGAAGAACCAATCACCATCTCTAAAGTGTGCGAATCCTCCCTTTACATATATGAGCATCACCAAGTCGGGCTCTCCTCTAACAGGTGTAATGCCGGTGAAGTCCATATTGTAGTGCTCAGCTACAATCGTCAGTAACCCTCCAATGTTCACCTTCTGAAATCCAATGGTCCTGAATCGATACAGCTGCGCGATGAAATATGTTCCCACATTGAACTTCACCCCATTCATCATACACCATAGGGCATAAAGCTCTCCTCTAGATACACAGCCACCCTCCGAACGAGCAAATAGTGTATTTCTGAGAACTCGATCCATATATTTTAACACGGGATTCTTGATCGAGGTCGCACGAGCCTGCCTAATCTTATAGTCTCTGATCTCCCCAGTTATCTCCCTCCAAAACCTATTAGAGTTGAAGTGTCCATTCTCCACTCGAGAAATCTCTAGAGGCGTCTGAAAAGCTGATTAAAATCCTCAGCCGTCCATCTCCTTCGGACTCCTCCTAACTAAAATGAGCACTGATACGGGTAGCCAAGTGGGTCCTTATCCATCTCAAATGAGCAAACTTCTTCAACTCCATAAATATGCGGATCCCCACTCGATCGAACAACATCGTCATATCATCCCAAATGCTCATAAGTATCATGGCCTCATCATCTTGGTATCTTGTCCGAGCTATCTTGTCTGAGACTTCTTCCCACTTTTCTTTAATCTCGTCCCAGTTTTGCATTTGAATTTTAAAGTTTTCGGGTAAACGCTCTTGTATCCTCAGTTTCCTCATCACTGTGTCCACATTCGAAGGCCTGTCTTGCCTCTTCTTCGATCTTGCTTCATCCACCTTGCCCTTCCCTTTATTCGATCCTTGTCCATTTCCTGAAAACAACTATTTCAACACAACTAACAAGACAAGAATACAAGTATATGACTAGCATATCCTATACTCTACTCAAGACTTCAAGCATCCATGCTTATTCAACTCAACTATCATCTCAACACCACTTGCTCATCCATCATGCTCAAAACATCATCAACCACACTCTCTTCAATCTTCAAATCATCAACAACAAGCATGCATCAACCAATTCAAGCCATTCAACATAAATTTCAACAATTGAACTTCATGAACAACTCAAACTATCAACAATTCAAACCTAGTTAACATGCTCATTCCTCTAGATGCATCATATCCTAGATCAATCCACATAAAAACTCAAGTTCTATCCATAATCAAGCAATCTCAAACCAATAAACATGAATTCATATGGATCAACTCAAAAATATCAATTATCACCATGAATTTCAACCAAAATCAATATCAATCAACTTACCCACAACAAATTTCTTGCAATAAACTTCAATCCTAAGGTAATTGAGTAGAAAGAACATACCTTTCGTCTTGCCCATGGTTAAAAATCGATAATGTTGTGTAATCGGTGCAAAATCAAGTGTAACTGATGAATTTGTGCAAGGGTGTTACAGTTCGGGGAAGGTTCGAGGTTTGGTGAACAAAGATATGATCGAACTCTTTCAAAAACTCAACTTAAAATGCTTACCTGACGGGGTTCGACCTCGGGTTCGACCTGCAGAACAGGTCGAACCTCGAGTGACGAGGTCGAACCTACCTTCTGGACAATTTCTCCTCGTGGTTCGACCTGGGTTTGACCTTCTAAACAGGTCGAACCATTGGTGTCGTGGTCGAACCTATCACCTAAAAAATAGAGTGCTCTGAACGGACTGGTTCGACCTCAGTTTCGACCTTCTGATCAGGTCGAACAATAACGGCTCAGGTCGAACCACTCTACTGTAAGATTTAAGTCCCGAGTTCGACCTTGGCTCGACCTGTTAAACAGGTCGAACCTAGAATGATCAGGTCGAACCTCCTCACTGGATGATTTTCTTCGTCGGTTCGACTTCCTCTGCTTGGTTTGACCTCCTGGCACTGGTCGAACCTCTCGCGGCTTTGGTCGAACCACCCTTTTAAGCTTCAAAACTGAGTGTTCTTCAATCCCTATACACTTCAAACTTCAATACGAATCATTAGGTACCAACTAGAGCACAACTTCATCCAAAATTTGTTCCACAAAATATCATTCATGAGTAACTCCATAAAATAAAACACAACCAAAACCCACTAACATTAGGCAAGTTGTAAAAAATTGTCACATCAAAATCGATTAAAATTTTAATATGGCGCAAAAACCAACTCCCCTAACAAAGATCACAAAGAAAAGATTATACTATCGGTGCTTATCAAGGTAAGTACATCACACCCCCCCAAACTTAGTAAAAATAATAGTTGAAACTAAGTTTGCAAAGAGATGTAATTGCCGATAAGTAAGTACTTCAAACATAAAAATTTCTTACTCACACAAATGAAATAAAGCATTAAAACAGGAGGGAAAGCCCCCAACAGGCGCTCATGTTTAACATTGGAGAGTCACGACGGTACCAAATTAGATCAAGGTATCCACAAAGATGACACCAACATCATCCGGCGACCTATAATGCTTCAAGCGATGTCCATTCGCCGTAAAAATATCTCAATCCTTGTCAATAAGCTCAAAACTCCCCCCTCCTAAGATTCGTTGAATCATGAACGATCTCGTCCACTTCGATTTCAACTTGCCTGCAAAATGCTTTAAACGAGAGTTAAAAAGTAATACCTCATCTCCTTGCTTGAACTCCTTGTACGAGATCTTCGAATCATGCCACCTCTTAATCCTCTCCTTATAGATCTCTGAATTCTTGTACGCACGACTCCGAAACTCATCCAAAAGATTGATGTGAGCAATCCTCAACTCCTTCACATCTTTGAGAGTCAAGTTCAAGCTACGCAAAGCCCAAAACGCTTTGTGTTGAATTTTTATAGATAAGTGGCACGGCTTCCCATAGACAATCTGATACAGTGACATATCTAACACCGTCTTGTACGCGGTTCGGAATCCCCACATGACATCATTGAGCTTCAAGGCCCAATCCTTTCTATTGGTTCCGACCACCTTCTCCAAAATTTGTTTGACTTGACGGTTAGAGACCTCCGCTTGCCCATTCGCTTGAGGATGATAGGGTGTAGTGACCTTATGCTTAACACCATACCCTTTAAGCACCTTTTCAAGAAATTTATTTACAAAATGCGTACCTCCATCACTAACAAGTACTCTAGGGACCCCAAAACGGGCAAAGATATGCTTCTTCAAGAAAGATATAACAGTTTTCGAGTCATTCAAGCGAGTAGAAATCGCTTTCACCCACTTAGAAACATAATCCACCGCAAGTAGAATGTAGAGAAATCCATTCGATGGGGGAAAAGGCCCCATAAAATCGATACCCCACACATAAAAAATCTCGACCACTATGCTTGGCTGAAGCGGCATCTCGTCTCTCCTACCGATGTTCCCCATGCGTTGACATCTATCGCAAGACGCCACATAGGTCTCACAATCCTTGAACAAGGTAGGCCAATAAAGAGCGAACTGAAGTACCTTGGCTGCTGTCTTGTAAGCGCCGAAGTGTCCCCCGTTAGGTTGTGCATGGCAAAACCCGAGAACACTCTCCATCTCCATCTCGGGCACACACCTACGGATGATAGAATCCGTGCAAATCTTGTACACAAACGGATCATACCATATGAAAGTCTCAACATCCCCTTTGAATTTAGCAAGTTGATATCGGTTGAGACCCTTGGAATTTCTCCCACAGCAATATAATTCACATAATCCGCATACCATGGATCAACTCCCTGTGCAGCAACCACACACGCTCACTCAGCCCCTTCAACAAACACGGCCATGATCTTTTCATCCGGGAACATTTCCTCAATATACTCGAAAGAATTATCGCAATGTTTCCTAGTCTCCAACCTCGAAAGATGATCCGCAAGCACATTATCAGAACCTTTCTTATCCCAGATCTCCATGTCAAACTCTTGAAGTAGAAGAATCTACCTAATGATCCTAGGCTTCGTCTCCTTCTTTTCCATCAAGTACCGAATCGCAGAATGATCTGTGTACACTATAGTCTTCATGCCAACCAAATACTGACAAAACTTATCGAATGCGTACACAACAGCCAAAAACTCCTTTTCAGTCACCGTGTAATTCTTTTGTGCCGCATCGAAAGTCTTACTTGCGTAGTAAATGGCGCAGAACTTCTTTTCCTTCAGCTGCCCAAGCACCACCCCAAGTGCTACATCACTTGCATCACACATTAGTACAAAAGGTTGAGTCCAATCCGGTGTGATCAAGATAGGTGCAGTGATAAGCGCCTCCTTTAAAACTTGAAAAGCTGTTAGACATTCATCATCAAACACAAAAGGAACATCTTTTTCAAGTAAGTGAGATAAGGGCTTAGAGTATTTTGAGAAGTCTTTTATGAATATCCTGTAAAAACCGGCGTGTCCAAGGAAAGACCGCACTCCTCTTTCATTGGTCGGTGGTGGAAGCTTCTCAATCGCCACCACTTTAGCACGATCTACCTGCAACCCTTTGACAGAAACATGATGCCCAAGAACAATCCCATCCTTCACCATGAAGTGGCACTTCTCCCAATTCAAGACAAGATTAGTCACTTGGCATCTCTTCAAAACAGTAGCTAGGTTAGACAAACAAATATCAAAGGAGGAACCAAAAACAGAAAAATCATCCATGAACACCTCCATAATCTTCTCTATCAACCCATCGAATATTGCCATCATGCATCTCTGAAAAGTAGCAGGCGCATTACATAACCCAAATGGCATTTTTCGAAAAGCAAAGGTCCCGTAGGGGCAAGTAAAAGTGGTCTTTTCTTGATCCTCGGGGGCAATCATAATTTGGTTGTACCCCGAGTACCCATCCAAGAAACAATAAAACTCATACCCTGCAAGACGATCTAACATTTGATCCATGAAAGGAAGAGGAAAATGATCCTTACACGTGTTCTCATTCAACTTCCTATAATCAACACATGTACGCCATCCCGTAGGAATCCTTGTGGCATCGCTTCTCCATCCTCAGCTTGTACTACAGTTATACCCCCTTTTTAGCAACTACATGCAATGGACTCACATGGGGACTATCACTAATAGGATATATGATTCCGGCATCCAACCACGTAAGGATTTGCTTCCTAATTACCTCTTGAATTGTGGGATTAACCCTCCGTTGATTCTGAACACTTGCCTTCGCCTCATCTAACAATCTTATCCTATGCATACAATACGAAGGACTAATTCCTTTCAAATCCTCAAGAGACCAACCAATCGCAGATTTATACTTCCTAAGAACATTCAATAACTCCTCAAGTTGATCATCATCAAGAGAAGAAAATACAATTACCGGATATTTTTTATTGTCGCCAAGAAAGGCGTACTTCAAGTGTTCCGGTAAAAGTTTCAACTCCTCTTTCCTCACTTCCATCGGAGAGCTCTCGTTATCCAACGGCAAGTACTTCCTAGTCCACTTGACTTCTTCCACCTTAGCTCTTTTCGATTCAAACCTGTCATCACCCAAAGCAAGTAAGTTTTCAAGAAATTCAATACATACCTCGTTTGAGAGTCCGTCAAGCTCCGTAGTGGGATAAGTAAGAGACTCCATCAAACATGTTTCGAGAGGATCCTTTGACAAGATCAGAGACATGTCCTCTTTCACAATCTCCTCCACCACGTCAATACTATAACACTGCGACTCCATGGGCATCTTCATTGCTTTGTCCAAGTTGAATAGAACTTCTTCTTTGTCCATCCGCAATCTAAGCTCTCTTTTCTGAACATCAATCATAGCTCCAGCAGTCGCAAGGAAAGGTCTCCCCAAAATTAAAGAGATATTATCATTGTCTTCTTCTATCTCTAGCACAAGAAAGTCCACAGGAAAGACTAGCTTTTCCACTTTGACGAGAACGTCTTCGATTATACCTTTTGGAAAAGGCATCGACCTGTCCGCCAATTGGAGAACCACTGTTGTAGGAGTAAGCTCCCCAAACCAAGCCTCTGAAATATGGACAAAGGCATCAAATTGATGCTTGCCCCTAGATCACACAAAACTCGCCGTGCCGGCCCCTTTCCAATTTCACATAGAATAGTGAAGCTCCCTGGATCCTTCATCTTTTGCGGCAGCTTCTTTTGGATGATTGAGCTACAATTCTCAGATAAATTCACCGTTTCAATTCCGGTTAAGCTCCGCTTCTTTAACAATATGTCCTTTAGAAATCGGGCATAGTACGACATCTCCAAGATTGCCTCTGAGAAAGGAATGCTCAAGCTTATTTTGTTCATTATCTCTGAAAACTTCTTGAACTTCTCTTTCAATCCCTTCTTCACAAGCTTGTAAGGAAACGGCGGAGGTATCTTTGTTTTAGGAATCCCCCATTCATCACGATCAACCTTCTCCGCTTTCTCCTTTTCGGCTCTCAAACGCTTGGCTCTCTCCCACTTTTTCTCAGCTATTATCTCAGTACTTTGTTCATTCTGAACCACTGGAGTAGCATCAACATCATCGAGAGTGTTCAGAGTGGGAAAAGGCATTTTCTGGTGGGGTTCGACTAGGGTTCGACCTGTGGAACAGGTCGAACCATGTACGTACTGGTCGAACCTTGCTTTTGGACAACGGCTCTCTTTTTGAATTTGAGGTTTGACCTGGGTTCGACCTGTGGGACAGATCGAACCATGGGTACCTAGGTCGAACCGGCCTACTGTACTTCTTCCACCATTAGGTTCGACCAAGGTTCGACCTGTTTGATAGGTCGAACCATTACTGTCGTGGTCAAACCGTTGCTGTGACAAAACAGAGTGCTCCAAGTGGTGCGGTTCGACCTATTGGATAGGTCGAACCAAGGTTGGTTTGGTCGAACCGGTGTTTTGGAAAAATAGAGTGCTCCGAGTTGTTGGGTTCGACCAAGGTTTGACCTGTAGGCCAAGTCGAACCATCCGAAACTATGCTGCAATCTCTCCTGATCATGTCCAGTGTGTTGGTTCGACCTCCCATGTATGGTTCGACCTTCAATGTTGGTCGAACCAGGGTCAAACCTGGCCCTAGACATATCCAAATTTGATTCCGGCCTCATAGGTCCCTCGTATTGTGTACCCAACCTCAATGTGATGGCATTGCAGGACCTTGGATTCTCAATACTTTGAGACGGGAACTTCCCTTTCTCAAGAGTTTGAGTAAGCTTGTTAACATTCCCTGCCATCTCCCCCATCAGCAATGTAAGGTCTTTCACCTGCTTAGATATAACCTCATGGTTTGCATCTATTTTCTTTTCAAGTTTAGCCTCAAGGCGGTTCACTCTTTCATCATTCTTGGTCATATACCTGTTCACAGTATCCTCAAGACCCGGTTTCCCTTCTTCCACCTTAGCACCCGGATCAACACCCATCGGAGGTTGAATCACATTATTCGGATTGCTCCACGAGAATTTAAGCCTCCTAGGCTGTTGTAACCACCCGGGGGACCACGATTATTAAAGTTTCCTCGATAGTTCCCTTGGTAATTTCGGTTTCCTTGGTCTGGATACCTAGTCCCTTGAATACTCTGACCCATGGCATAGTGTGCCTCTTCCAACTCCTCTTGGATTGGTCCCTCATTCTTTAACTCCTGCTGCATGATTGGTACGCGTTGAGATAATTTGCTGATTTGCTTCTGTTGGGATTCAAGTAGCTTGTTGATATTGGACAAGCTAAAGACGATCTCATCCTCTCTACTTATTTTAACCATTGCTTGTTCAACCTTAGCTACCTTACCAAGGACATAAGTACCTCTAACTCGATCAGTTGGCCAATTCCTCGAATTCATCGAAATATCTTCAAACAACTTCTTGGCCTCTACGGATGACTTTGTAAGCAATGCTCCATTAGAAGAAGCATCCAATAACACTCGTGAATCACAGTCCAACCCATTGTAGAATATACTGATATATTGAGCTTTAGATAGTCCATGTTGAGGACACTTCCTAAGCATGTCCTTGAATCTATCCCATGCTTCGTGAAATTTTTCTTCTCCACTCATAGCGAATTGGTTAATGTCTTGCTTCATTTTAAACACCTTTGAAGGTGGCATGTACCTCTCCAAGAACCTTAACTTCAGTTGCTCCCAAGTGGTGCACTCAGCTGCGTTGATAGTGTCGTACTAATCTCTCGCCTTTTCAGTAAGCGAGAATTTGAACAAGAGGATCTTCCTAGCATCTTCTTGTTCTCCTGCGTCTTTTTGAGTACTTACGTAGCACAAGAACTTATTCAGATGCTGCTGCGGATCCTCGAAAGACCCTCCTGAAAAGGAGTTCCTTTCTATCATACTAATAAGAGCGGGATGAAGATCGAATGCTGAATTAGTTCCCCTTGCTCCTAGAAGCACAAAATTTCCAGCCCCATTGTTTCTGAATACCTCTCGGATGGCTAGATTATCCAGATTTGCTGCTATGTTGACTGTCTCTACTCCCGAATTAACTTCAGTTGTAGCTTCAATCGTTTGTGAAATCTGCTCGTCAACTTCAACTCCAAAATTTAGAGCTTCAGTTGGATTAATAGTCTTTGCCTTCCTCTTCTTCTTCTTCTTCTTTCTTGACGATGCTCCGATTTTAGGATTATAGGTTCAAGTTCACCTTTCTTTGATCTCGTGAGCATACACCTAAAAAGAACTAGAATTAAAACAGCAAAACAAGTTAAATAGCCCTAACAAACTAGAAATAACAAAAAGATATTTTAAGCCGTCCCCGGCAACGGCGCCAAAAACTTGATGGGCGTTTTCTCAACACACAATTAATCCCCAAGTATGAAGGATATCAATTGTAGTTTCGAAGGTGACCAAATTAAATATCGAATCCACGGGACGGATAAATATCAATTTAATTACATTCTAGTAGATTATGACTATTTTGAATTAAACAGCTGGTTTATAAATTAAGTAACAATTTGAATAGCTAATAAATAACAAGAGCAAGTAAATAATAGTTGTGATCAATTAAGATGATAGGTAGTTCGTCAGGCCATCCAGTTTCCTTTGTTAATTCGTACTTTCATGTGTCGATGTCCGACTCTGCCTTGTGATTTATGGACGCATTACTAGACCATGCGAATCTATTCTATAGACACAAATAGATAAGCTTTTGACACGTGTGAGTATCCTCAGAGCAAGACGTATACTCCACCTCCCTTTCTAGGTACTATCATAATCAATTATTTCCCGTGCACTTAGTACTCTAATCCGATTTGATCTCCCTTTTTAGGTACTATAAAGTCATACTCTTTATCCTACTTGTCAACCCAAATTCAATTCAATTAACAAACATTCATATAAGACAGTTCTAATAAGACTTCGGAATCCCTTCTCTTAGATTTATAATAATAAACCCTGATCAACAGTGAACGCACTCAATCAATAACCATGTTATGTATTCAGACTCTACACAACGATTAATGATGCACAAAACAACTATGAGTATGGATTAAAAAACACAATCTTATATAAAATAAACCACAAGTAGTGTTGTACGGAGTATACACACGAAATACAAATTAACTCATGAAACCTTCATAATCCTAGAACTACCGAAGTGGCTCTAGCCCATGATTGATCTAAGAACAATCATGGTTAGATGGACCAATCTTACTTGAATCTCCAGCTGAATCTCTGTCACAGCCCTCCGGATGGATCACTAATCTCTTTTCTTCACTCCTCTCTTGTATCACGATGTCTCTCTGTGTCTTCTCGACTGCATGAGCCTTCTTTTATACTTATAATCACGTCTCTAGGGCTTGGAATGGGCTTTTCAAGTGATCTCACACGTTTTGGCCTCGAAAATCCGGATAAGGTAAGTTTCCGCATTTTGGTTCGACCTCGTCAACAGGTCGAACCATTGGCCAACAAGTCGAACCCCAGGTCGAACCCTGTTACTGGACACATTCTGCGTTTGGTTCGACCTCTTGCACAGGTCGAACCACTCAGGTCTTGGTCGAACCCCAGGTCGAACCACGCTACTGGACAATAAATTCATAGTATATCCTACATGAATTAGTACCATAAATAGAACAATATTGTTTTGTTAAATCACGAGTGGTGGGAGACTGGCGATGGGCTAATACCAGGTTGACAACAACGGAAGTAAAACGTGATGTCGAGACAATTCTTGAAATTACTAAAATGATAGATTGTTGAAGTTGATGACACAAATTAGGGATTTGAATTGGGAAAGATGGGTTGAGGCTATAAAAAGTTTGGAGACTCGATATTGGAAGAAGAATCGAATGATGCAGTGGAGAAGAAGAATCGTATGATACAGTGGGGCAGATCTACAAATGAATTGGAGGCTGATTTAGAAAATGTATATTAGGGTTAGATTATTTATATATATAAATTAATTATAATATATTATTTATTAATTATTAAAATAATCGAGTACTCGCGAGCTTTACGAGTCGACCTGAGCTCGGCTCGATAATTTATCGAGTAATTAAAGGGCTCAAACTCGAGCTTGAGCGAACATGAGTCCAGCCGAGCTCGAGCTTTGTCAAGCCAAGCCGAGTCGAGTTGGCAAACTGCTCGATCGTTATAACAGCATTACTCATCACCTGCCCTATATACCCTTCACCGTCGCCGGTCCCGTACAACCCCTTGCATACATTCCTATCTCCAATGGGGACGTTGGATCCTCCCCCGCAGACCACGCGTTCACCAGCGAATTCGAGGACACCTCCTTTTATACTTGTAATCACATCTCTAGGGCTTGGAATGGGCTTTCTAAGTGATCTCACGCGTTTCGGCCTCGAAAATCCGGATAAGGTAAGTTCTCGCATGCAGGTTCAACCTCGTCAAACAGGTCAAACAAACCGGCCACAGGTCGAACAACAGGTCGAACCCTGCTACTGGAAGAATTCTGCACTGGTTCGACCTCTTGAACAGGTCGAACAACTTAGGCCTTGGTCGAACCCCAGGTCGAACATCATCACTGGACAATTCCCACTCCCGATTCGACCAACTGGTAGGTCGAACTCAAACGTCGTGGTCGAATCCTCTTTTCCGCGAACTGGTTCGACACGGTTCGACCTGATGGACAGGTCGAACCACTTGAGTCGTGGTCGAATCCTCTTCTGTCAGCTCATCAATGTTGGTTCGACCTGCTGGAGAGGTCGAACCCTCCTCCAACCAAGTCGAACCCTCCTCCTTCTTGGGCGGTTCGCATGGCTTCGACTCCGTCTCTTCGATTCTTGGCACTTTCACTCCGTTTTTGCTAAAAGACCACTCAAATAGCTCCACTAACACCTGATTCATGCTAATTCACAATATATATAGGTTTTCCACCTATTTCCACATCAAAACTCTCCAAAACTAGCACAAAATATAGTGCCAAACTTGTGAATTTACACACTCATCAAACCCCCAAACTTGCATGTTGCTCATCCTGAGGCAACTAATTAAAACCACAAGAGTTGTGTATAATTCAACAAGATCAAGTACAACACATATTACACATGCCACTTCATTGAATCAAACAAGAATTACTTGCATCATATATTTCACTCATGTAAAATCAATCCAACCACACACCATTCGGAGTACTAAGTAATCTTGCTGACAAGACAAGTCTTTACTCTCTTTTGCTCACGTGCGTGAGGCACTATAGGCTAGTATAAACACTCATATCAATTCATATTCACGCGTAACCATAAGCTTGGCAAAGGTCTCAAAAAACAACTCACATCCAATTAATACTAGGATCACAAAGGACTTGTTTCTAGGTTGTAATATTGGCTCTTTGGAAAGGGTAGGAAAATTTGGACATAGTGACTTAAGACACTAGTAGAGAGTTATCGTGGAGGTTCTTGATTTCTCATTCGGCTTCATATTCTCCTCCAATTCTTCTCTTGCACTTGCAATGTTAGATTTTCCTTCTCATCCTTGCATCAACATCATTCTTCTTTTGATCGCTCAGGTACCAGTTGTAGGCACTACCCTTGTCGAACATCGTTCGGCTGCTTCTTAAAACTTCAAGCCCCATGTATAAGCAATTCGGGGTACCAGTTTCAGGCACTACCCTTAACAAGATTTAACCATGTACTTTTCTTACTAAACCTCATTCCATCTTCCTTTTCTTCTCGCACACTTATTCACCTTACTCTCTCTACCAATGAATAGGGTATTTTCCAAACTCAAATAAGGTAATTAAGGCTCTTTTATTTGGCTTGCCAAAGAAAAAGCTTTTAAAAGGCTCAAACAGGGCTACCAAAGGTTTATAAAATCATTAGGAAAGGTAAAATTTGGCTAAGTGACTCAATTAATCAAAAATGGCCTAAAATCATGTCCTAATATTTCATCAATTGTAAGTTTCACACAAGACTCCAAGCCAAGTTCTAGAATACATTCATACGAATGATTCTCTCAAAAATAAACTATCATGATTAATCATGATAAAGGCTCAAATCCTCACATACGTAATCAATTCCTAATACTCCTCATAGCACATAATCAAGATCAATTTCTCATGAATTCCATATACTTAACAAATTATTCATGCTCTTTCTAATGAAAATAAACACGTAAACATATGAATGCACAGAATCAACAACCCATATATAAATCAATGATACAAGATCAACTATATCACGTACATGCCACTCACACATGAATCACACCCCAATCTGTAGGAATAAAAAGAAAAATGGGAGATAAGATGAATCGGAGAAGCCAAAAGAAAACCTGAAACTACTCCCTAGGAGCATCATCATCCTCATCATCATCTTTGTCATCCTCATCCATCCTATTCTCCACAGCTCGGCACAGACTGGTAATGTGTCTATTCATCATATCCACTCGACTACTCACTCTACCAACACGCTCATCCAAGGCAGAGTACCTCTCGTTCAGCGTGGCGTAGTTGGCGTTAGCGAGCACGAGCTGCTTGTTCGTCTCCTGCTGTGCAGCTACTATTGCGACCAGCTACTCATGAATCAAGCGAAGCTGCTCCCGGGTACCTGGAACTGCTCGCCGCTGCTGCGATACCGGAGCATGCTGAGGCGTATCATGCTGCTCTCCTTCCGGAATCTCCATCTCCGGCTGCTCATCTACCTAATCCTCCTCTTCAGGCTGCTGTGGCTGAGGTGGACGGAACTTTCCTTGATCAATGATCTGCTGTAACTCAGCCATCCTCCCCTCAGCACACATCTGCGCTACCGCTCTCTAATCACCACCTGACTTCACTGCCACAGATAAGGCGGTATGTCCGAGAGAATTCATCAACTTATTCCTTGCTTCCCGAATAGTTGTCAAGTTGCTCACGTCGAAGGGGAACATAAATTCGAAAGGCTTGAGACCTCTCGTGAAAAACAAATCTCCATCTCTAAAATAGGCAAATCCTCCCTTCATGCACGTGCTCATCATCAAATCGGGTTCTCCTTCTACTGGTGTAAAGCCGGTCAGATCCAAGTTGTAATGCTCAGCCACGATCGTCAGTAACCCTCCAATATTCACCTTTTGAAATCCAATGGTCTTGAATCGATGCAGCTGCACAATGAAATAAGCTCCAACATTGAACTTCACCCCGTTCAGCATACACCAAAGGGCGTAAAGCTCTCCTCTAGGTACAACACTCTCCTCCGAGCGGGCGAATAACGTGTTGCTCAGGACGCGGTCCATGTACCTCAAGACTGAGTTCTTTATTGCGGAAGCATGAGCCTGTCTGATTTTATAATCTCGAATCTCCCTGGTGATCTCCCTCCAAAACCGATTTGCACCGAATGCAGCATTTTCTAATCGAGGGATCTCCAAAGGCGTCTCAAATAACTCATTAAAATCCTCAGACGTCCATTTCCTACTCACTCCGCCAAGCTGAAACGTACACTGATATGGGTACCCAAGCGGGTCCTTCTCCATCTCAAACGAGCAAACTACTTCCGCTGTAACATGGAAGTACGTTGGCCTCTTCAGCTCCATGAATCTTCGGATCCCTACTTGATCGAACATTCAAAATATGTCATCCCCAATTCTCATTATCCTCATCGCTTCATCATCTTGGTATCGAGTGCGAGCTATCTTGTCTGAAACTTCTTCCCACTTCTCTTTGATCTCATCCCAATCTTGCATATGAATCTTGAAATTTTCGGTAAACGATCTTGCAGCCTCAGTTTCCTTGTCACCTTGTCCAAATTCAAAGGCCTGTCATGCCTCTTCTTTGATCTTTCCTCCTCTGTCTTTCCCTTACCTTTACTTGATCCTTGTCCCTTTCCTGAAAATAAATACTTCAATCCAACCAACAAGACAAGAAAGCAAGTATTTGACTAGCACATCACATGCTCTACTCAAGACTTCAAGCATCAATGCATAATCACTCCAACTATCGTCTCAACACCACTTGCTTATTCAACATGCTCAAAACATTTTCAATCACACTTCTTTAAATAACCAACAAGCATGCATCAACAATTCAAGCAATTCAATCAAAAATTCAACATGTTTCCCTTAATGAACTACTTCAATTTCATCAATTTCAAACCAAATCAACATGCTCATTCTATTAAATGTTCTATACCCTTGATCAATCCTCATAAAAATTCAAGTTTTATCAATAATCAAACAACCTAAAACCAAGAAACAAGAATTCATATGAAACAAGTCACAATATCAACATTCACCATGAAATTCAACCATACTCAACATCAATCCTCTTATTCAAATCGAATTTCATACCTAAACCTTCAATCCTAGAGTAATTGAGTTGGAACAACATACCTTTTGACTTGCCCATGGTGAATAATCGATCAACAACACACAACAACCAAAAATTGCGATTTCAACCCTAACTTGCGACGAAAATAGCCCAAATCCGCGACTAACTCGTAAATTCAAGGTGTAATGTTGTGTAATCGGTGTGCAATCAAGTGTAATCGAAGAATTTGTGTAATGGTGTAGAGGTTCGAAGAAGGTTCGGGGTTTGGTGTTTCGAAAAAGTGATCGAACCCTCCGAAAAATCAAACTTAAATTGCGTACCTGGCTTGGTTCGACCTCAGGTTCGACCTCCTGAACAGGTCGAATAATAACTGACGAGGTCGAACCTACCTTCTGTACAAATGCTCTTTTCGGTTCGACCTGGGGTTCGACTTGCTGATCAGGTCGAACAATCCTTCTATAGGTCGAACCCATTTTCTGGAAAACAGAGTGCTTTGAACTGACTGGTTCGACCTCAGGTTCGACCTCCTGAACATGTCGAACAAATATAGCTTAGGTCGAACCACCTCTCTGGACAACTTTCGACTCTAGTTCGACTTTCTCTGCTTTTGTTCGACCTCCGGCACTGGTCGAACCACTCCTGGTATTGGTCGAACCATCCTTCTGACCTTCAAAACTGAGTGTTCTTCATTCACTACACACTTCAAGCTTCAACACAACTCATTAGGTACAATCTAGAGCATAACTTCAGAAATTATTCCACGAAACATCATTCATGAGTAACTCCGTAAAAGAAAACACAACAAAACCACTGAACATTAGGCAAGTTGTAAAAAATCGACACATCAAAATCGATTAAAATTTCAATATGGCCGCAAAAACCAACCCCCTGAACAAACAATACAAAGAAAAGATTATACTCTTAGTGCTTCAATGAGGTAATAACATCACACCCCCCCAAACTTAGTAAAAATGTAAGTCGAAACTAAGTTTGAAAAGAGATGTAATCGCCGATTAGCAAGCACCTTAAATATAAAAATTTCTAACGCACACAAAAGAAATAAAGAAATAAAACGGAAGAGTAAGCTCTCAACAAGCGCTCATATTTAACGTCGGAGAGTCACGACGGTACCAAATCAGATTAAGGTATCATCAAAAATGACACACGCATCATCCGGCGACTTATAATGCTTCAATCGATGCCCATTCACCGCGATAACGTCTCCATCTTTGTCAATAAGCTCAAAACTCCCCCCTCCTAAGGCTCGATGAATCATGAATGGACCTGTCCACTTAGACTTCAACTTGCCTGCAAAAAGCTTCAATCGAGAGTTAAAAAGTAGTACCTCATCTCCTTGCTTGAACTCCTTGTATGAGATCTTAGAATCATGCCACCTCTTCATTCTTTCCTTATAAATCTCTGAATTCTTGTAAGCACGACTCCTAAATTCATCCAATTGATTCATGTGAGTTATTCTCAACTCCTTCACATCCTTGAGGGTAAAGTTCAAGCGTCGCAAAGCCCAAAACGCTTTGTGTTTAATCTCTACGGGTAAGTGGCACGGCTTCCCATAGACAATTTGATACGGTGACATATCTAACACCGTCTTGTAAGTGGTTCGGAACCCCCATAACACATCATCGAGCTTCACAGCCCAATCCTTTCTATTAGTTCCTACCACTTTCTCTAGAATCTATTTGACTTGACGGTTGGAGACCTCTGCTTGCCCAATCGCTTGCGGATGATAGGGTGTAGTAACCCTATGCTTAACACCATAATCCTTAAGCACCTTTTCTAGAAATTTATTGACGAAGTGGGAACCTCCATCACTAATTAGAGCTCTAGGAACTCCATAACGGGCAAAAATATGCTTCTTCAAGAAAGATAGAATAATTTTCGAGTCATTTACACGAGTAGGAATTGCTTCCACCCACTTTGAAACATAATCCACAGCAAGAAGAATGTAGAGAAACCCATTCGACGGGGGAAAAGGCCCCATAAAATCGATCCCCCATACATCAAATATCTCCACAACTATGCTAGGCTGCAGTGGCATCTCATCTTTCTTACCTATATTTCCCATGCGCTGACATCTATCGCAAGATGCCACATAGCTCTCACTATCTCTAAACAATGTAGGCCAATAAAGAGCGGATTGAAGTACCTTAGCTGCAGTCTTTTGCGCTCCGAAATGCCCCCCATTTGGTTGTGCATGACAGAACTCAAGCACACTCTCCATTTCCATCTCGGGTACACATCTTCGGACAATAGAATCTGTACATATCTTGTAAACAAACGGATCATACCATATAAATGTCTCAACTTCCCTCCTAAATTTCGCAAGTTGATATCGGTTGAGATCCCTTGGAATTTCTCCAATGACAATGTAATTAACATAATCCGCGTACCATAGATCCATACCTTGCGCTGCGACCACACATGCTCGCTCAGTCCCTTCAACAGCCACAGCCATGATCTTCTCATCAGGGAACATCTCTTCAATATACTCAAAAGAATTATCACAATGCTCCCTAGTCTCCAACCTTGACAAGTGATCTGCCAACACATTTTCTGTTCCTTTCTTATCCCGAATCTCCATGTCAAATTCCTGAAGTAGTAGAATCCACCTTATAATTCTAGGCTTCGTCTCCTTCTTCTCCATCAAATACCGAATCGCTGAATGATCCGTATACATAATCGTCTTCATGCCAACCAAGTACTGACGAAACTTATCGAATGCATACACAACAGCCAAAAACTCCTTTTCAGTCACCGTGTAATTCTTCTGTGCCACATCGAAAGTCTTGCTCGTGTAGTAAATGGCGCAGAACTTCTTCTCCCTTAGCTGCCCGAGAACCACACCCAGTGCTACATCACTTGCATCACACATAAGGACAAACGGTTGAGTCCAACCCGGTGTGATCAAGATGGGGGCAGTAATTAGCGCCTCCTTCAAAACTTGAAAAGCTGTTAGACACTCATCATTAAACACAAAAGGAATATCCTTTTCAAGTAAATGAGATAAGGGCTTAGAATATTTTGAGAAGTCTTTTATGAATCTCCTGTAAAAACCGGCGTGTCCAAGGAAGGACCGCACTCCTCTTTCATTGGTCGGTGGTGGAAGCTTCTCAATTTCCACCACTTTAGCACGATCTACTTGCAATCCCTTGGCAGAAACATGATGCCCAAGAACAATCACATCCTTCACCATGAAGTGGCATTTCTCCCAATTCAAGACAAGATTAGTTTCTTGACACCTCTTCAAAACAATAGCAAGGTTAGACAAACAAATATCAAAAGAAGAACCAAAAACTGAAAAATCGTCCATGAATACTTCCATGATCTTTTCTATCAAACCATCAAAAATTGCCATCATGCATCTCTGAAAAGTAGCAGGCGCATTACACAATCCAAACGGCATCTTCCTAAAAGCAAAGGTCCCGTAGGGGCAAGTAAAAGTTGTCTTTTCTTGATCCTCGGGAGCAATCATGATTTGGTTGTACCCCGAGTATCCATCCAAGAAACAATAAAACTCATACCCTGCAAGACGATCTAACATTTGGTCCATAAAGGAAGAGGAAAATGGTCCTTACACGTGTTCTCATTTAATTTCCTGTAATCCACACATGTACGCCGTCCCGTAGGAATCCTCGTGGCTATAGCTTCTCCATCCTCAGCTTTCACTACAGTCATGCCCCCCTTTTTAGCAACTACATGCAATGGACTCACATGGGGACTATCACTAATAGGATATATAATTCCAGCATCCAACCACGTAAGGATTTGCTTTCTTATCACCTCTTGAATTGCGGGATTCACCCTATGCTGATTTTGAACACTCGCCTTGGCTTCATCCAACAACCTAATCCGATGCATACAATACGAAGGACTAATACCTTTCAAATCATCAAGTGACCACCCTATTGCAAACTTGTACTTCCTTAAGACATCTAATAACTCCTCAAGTTGATCATCATTAAGGGAAGAAGATACAATTACCAGATATTTTTCATTATCACCAAGAAAAGCATACTTCAAGTGTTCTGGCAATGGTTTCAACTCCTCTTTCCTTTCTTCCATTGGAGCGCTTTCGTTATCCAAAGGCAAGTACCTCCTGGTCCATTTGACTTCTTCCACCTTAGTTCTTTCCAATTCAAACCTATAATCACCCAAAGCAAGTAAGTTTTCAAGAAATTCAATACATACCTCGTTAGAAAGTTCGTTAAGCTCCGTAGTGGGATAAGTAAGAGACTCCATCAAACATGTCTCAAGAGGATCCGTTGACAAGATTAGAGACATATCCTCCTTCACAATCTCCTCCACCACGTCAATACTATAACACTGGGACTCCATTGGCATCTTCATTGCTTTGTCCAAGTTGAAAAGTACTTCTTCTTTGTCCATGCGCAGCTTAAGTTCTCCCTTCCGAACATCTATCATAGCTCCAGCCGTAGCAAGGAATGGCCTCCCCAAGATTAAAGGAATATTATCCTTGTCATCATCCATTTCTAGTACAAGGAAATCCACAGGAAAGACTAGCTTCTCCACCTTTACAAGAACATCTTCAATAATACCTTTCGGAAACGTCATTGATCTATCTGCCAATTGGAGAGCCACAGTTGTCGGGGTTAACTCCCCCAAACCAAGCTTCTGAAAGATGGACAACGGCATCAAATTGATGCTTGCCCCTAGATCGCACAAAGCTCGCCGTGCTGGCCCTTTCCCGATCTCACATAGAATAGTAAAGCTCCCCGGATCCTTCATCTTTGGTGGCAACTTCTTTTGAATAATTGAGCTACAATTCTCAGATAAGTTTACCATTTCAACTCCGGTTAAGCTTCGCTTCTTCATTAATATGTCTTTAAGGAATCGAGAATAATATGGCATCTCCATGATTGCCTCTGAAAAAGGGATGTTCAAGCTTATCTTGTTCATTATCTCTGAAAACTTCTTGAACTTCTCTTCTAATCCCTTCTTCACTAGCTTGTAGGGAAACGGTGGAGGTATCTTTGTTTTGGGAATCCCCCATTCATCACGATCAACCTTCTCCGCTTTCTCCTTTTCGGCTCTTAATCGCTTAGCTCTTTCCCATTTTTTCTCAGCTATTATATCTGTACTTTGCTCATTCCATACCACTGGAGTTGCATCGACATCAAAAGGAACATCAGGTGCATCAATAAAAACATCTTGGCGAGGTTCGACCAGGGTTCGACCAGTTTGTAAGGTCGAACTAGGTTTGTATTGGTCGAACCTCTCTCCTGGAAGACTGATCTCATTCTGCTCTCGAGGTTCGACTTGGGTTTGACCAACATTGGAGGTCGAACAATTTCCCCCGAGGTCGAACTGCTTCACTGTATAATTTCTATCCTCCGGTTCGACCTGATGGATTGGTCGAATAATTACGATCGTGGGCGAACCATTCCTGTGACAAAACAGAGTGCTCTTGCTGATGAGGTTCGACCATGGTTCGACCTGTTGGATTAGTCGAACAATTTTGATCGTGGTCGAACCGTTCCACTGTATAGTTTCTATCCTCCGATTCGACATGGGTTCGACCTGATAGGTTGGTCGAACAATCACGATCGTGGTCGAACCGTTCCTGCGACAAAACAGAGTGCTCTTGCTGATGAGGTTCGACCTTGGTTCGACCTGTATGCCAGGTCGAACCCTCTGAGTGTTGGTCGAATCGAGGTTTAGAAAATTCCAACTTTGATTCCGGCCTCATTGGTCCCTCGTACTACGTTCCCGACCTCAGTGTGATGGCATTACACGACTTCGAATTCTCTATACTCTGAGATGAAAACTTCCCTTTGCCTACAGATTGCGTCAATGTGTACACATTCTCTGCAATTGTACCCATCAACAACGTGAGATCTTTCACTTGAGTGGACAAATCTCTGTGGTGATCATCAATCTTTTTCTCAAGTTTGGCCTCAAGGCGGTTCACTCTTTCATCATTCTTTACCATGTACCTGTTCACAGTATCCTCAAAACCAGGCTTCCCTTCTTCCACCTTTTCTCCCGGATCAACACCCATCGGAAGTTGCACTGCATTGTTCGTATTGCTCCATGAAAATTTGGGCCTCCTTGGTTGCTACTGATAACTACCAGAAGGACCACGATTGTTAAAGTTTCCTCGATAGTTCCCTTAGTAATTCCGGTTTCCTTGATTTGGGTACCTCGTTCCTTGAATACTTTGACCCATGGCATAATTTGCTTCCTCCAATTCTTCTTGGATGGTTCCATTATTCATCATCTCTTGCTGCATGATTGGCACTCGTTGAAATATCTCGCTGATCTGCTTCTGTTGAGACTCAAGTAGCTTGTTGATATTGGACAAGCTCGAAACGATTTCATCCTCTCTCTTTGTTTTCACTATTGCTTGTTCAACCTGAGCTACCTTTCCAAGAACATACGTACCTCTAACTCTATCAGTAGGCCAATCCCTCGAATTCATCGATATGTCTTCAAATAATTTCTCGGCCTCAACGGATGACTTTGTAAGCAATGCTCCATTAGAAGAAGCATCAAGTAACACTCTTGATTCACAGTCCAATCCATTATAGAATATACTGATATATTGGGCTTTAGATAACCCATGTTGAGGACACTTCCTGAGCATGTCCTTGAATCTATCCCACGCTTCATTAAATTTCTCACCTCTACTGATAGCAAATTGGTTAATATCTTGCTTCATCTTAAACACCTTCGAAGGTGGCATATACCTTTCCAAGAACCTTAACTTCAATTGCTCCCACGTGGTGCACTCAGCTGCGTTAATAGTATCGTACCAATCTCTCGCCTTTTCAGTAAGCAAGAATTTGAATAAAAGGATCTTCCTAGCATCTTCATGTTCTCCAACGTCTTTTTGAGTACTTGCATAACCCAAGAACTTGTTCAGATGCTGCTGCGGATCCTCGAAAGACCCTCCTGAAAAAAAGTTTCTTTCGATCATGCTAATAAGAGCGGGATGAAGATCGAAAGCCGTGTTAGTTCCCCTTTCTCCTAAAAGCTCATAATTTCCAGCCCCATTATTTCTGAAAACCTCTCGGATGGCTAGATTATCCGGATTCCCTGCCATGTTGACTGTTTCTACTTCCAAATTAACTTCAGTTGTAGCCTCAATCGTCTGCGAAATCTGCTCGTCAACCTTGGCTCCAAAATTCAGAGCTTCAGTTGGGTCAATTGTCTTTGCCTTGCTCTTATTCTTCTTCTTCTTTCTTGATGATGCTCCAATCTCAGGATTATACGGTTCAAGATTACCTTTCTTTGATCTTGTGAGCATACACCTAAAACGAACAAGAAAGAAAACAACAAAATAAGGTAAATAGTCCTAATAAACTTGAAATAATACAAAAAAAATATTTTACGCCGTCCCCGGCAACGGCGCCAAGAACTTGATATGGGTTTTCTCAACACACAAATTAATCCTCAAGTATAAGGATATCAATTGTAGTCGCGAAGATGACCAAGTTACAATATCAAACCCACGGGATGGTTAAATATCAATTTCGTTATATTCTAGTATACTTTAGACTATGTTTGGTAATTGTAAAGGTTTAAGGAATAATAACTTCTAATCGAAATAGCAAAAAGAAATAGTAAGAGTAGAGAAAAGTGAGTTGTGATCAATAAGAATAGTAGGTAGTTCGTCGGGTCATCCAGTTTCACTAGCAATTCATATTTTCATGTGATGGTGTCCGACTCTGCCCTGTGGTTTGTGGACGCATCACTAGACCATGCAAGTTTACTCTATAGACACAAGTAAATATGCGCTTGACACGTGTGAATAACCTCGGAGCAAGAGATATACTTCACCCCCCTTTCTAGGTACTATCATAATCAATTATCTTCTACGTCTAGAATCTAACCCGATTTGATCTCCCTTTTTAGGTACTATAAAGTTATACTCTTCATCCTATTCATCAACCCGAATTTAATTCAATTCATGATTATTCATATAAGACGGTTCTAATAAGACTTCGGAATCCCTTCACTTAGAATTATAATAATAAACCCTGCTCAGTAGTGAACGCACTCAACCAATAACCATGTTATGTATTCAGACTCTACACAACGATCATTGATGCACAAAACGACTATGAGTATGGATTAAATATGCAATCTTATATAAAACAAACCACAGGTAGTGTTGTACGGAGTTTTACACACGAAGTATGAATTACATCATGAAACTTTCATAACCCTAGAACTACCAAGGCGGTTCTAGCCCATGATTGATCTAGGAACAATCATGGTTAGATTGATCATTCTTACTTGAACCTTCAGCGAACTTCTGTCACAGCCCTCCGGATGGATCACCACCTCTACTATTGTCTCTCTTATGATTGATGATCAAAAGCTCTTTTCATTCTCTGTATGAGCCTCCTTTTATACTTGTAATCACGTCTCTAGGGCTTGGAATGGGCTTTCTAAGTGATCTCACGCGTTTTGGCCTCGAAAATCCAGATAAGGTAAGTTCTCGCACGCAGGTTCGACCTCGTCAAACAGGTCGAACAAACTGGCCGCAGGTCGAACAACAGGTCGAACCCCGCTACTGGAAGAATTCTGCACTGGTTCGACCTCTTGAACAGGTCGAACAACTTAGGCATTGGTCGAACCCCAGGTCGAACATCATCACTGGACAATTCCCGCTCCCGATTCGACCAACTGGCAAGTCGAACTCAAACGTCGTGGTCGAATCCTCTTTTCCGCGAACTGGTTCAACCACGGTTCAACCTGATGGACAGGTCGAACCACTTGAGTCATGGTCGAATCCTCTTCTGTCAGCTCATCAATGTTGGTTCGACCTGCTGGAGAGGTCGAACCCTCCTCCAACCAGGTCGAACCCTCCTCCTTCTTGGGCGGTTCGCATGGCTTCGACTCCGACTCTTCAATTCTTGGCACTTTCACTCCGTTTTTGCTAAGAAACCACTCAAATAGCTCCACTAATACCTAATTCATGCTAATTCACAATATATATAGGTTTTCCACCTATTTCCACATCAAAACTCTCCAAAACTAGCACAAAACATAGTTCCAAACTTGTGAATTTACACACTCATCAGTTTATATATTGTTTTGTTTGGTCAATATTTTTTCTGTTACTCTAATCTATTAATTAGATTACTCTTTATAATAGTTTTGGTTACTCTTTCAATTGAGACCCTGATTTGTTTATATATTGTTTTGTTTGGTCAATATTTTTTTAAGTTACTCTTTTCTACTAATTGGGTTACTTTTTATAATAATTTGGGTTACTCTTTTACTTAAAAACTGATTTTATGAAAATGAAATCAAGAATGGTGAAGAATTAAAATGTATACAATATAGCACTTTGTAGAAATAATTAGATTGCTATTTGAATTAATTGGAACACTCATTGATTTGAGACTATGATTTTATTTTGTGAAGAATTAATTTGTATTCCCTCCGTCCCGCCCAAAGGGTTGTTTTGCTTTTTGGCATGTGGATTAAGGAGTATTATTATTTAATATGTAGTGAGTAGTTGTATTAGTAGGAGTGTGGGCTCCATATTTTAATTATATTAGAGGGAGTGTGTGGATCCATGTGTGTAAAAAAGAAAAGATGATCCTTTGGGTGGGATGACCAAAATGGCAAAAAGGAATCATTTGGGTGGTGTAAGCAAATAAAAATTCACAGTCCAATCAAAGGGCGACACATGGATTCTTCTTATCAAAATATCAATTTAATTTATTATTTATTCTAGAATTTAAATAAATTGATTCCTAAAATAAAATAATAAATAGTTGATAATTAATTTAAGCCCAGCAAATTAAATGGGATTTAAATTGAATAAGGCTTCACCCAAGTCAAACAGGCCCAAGTCAAAGTTGACCTGACCCAAGTCAAATAAGGCCCAAACAAATTAAAGCAGGCCCAAAAACAAATAAGTTTGACTTGAAGCCTAAGTAAGTGGAAGGCCCAAGCCTACAGAATCAGGTCAAATCAGCCATGCGCCAATCAGACTGCGAGTTATTTATGGGGCATCCTCATTCTTCACCTATATAAGGAGCCCTCCTTCATTCATTCCACACACCAAAAATATCTGAAGACAAAAGCTCTGAAGAGATCAAGAATACGAGCAGTGCTCCCTTGAATACTTCAAACATCTTCAAGAGTAGAACAGCCGCCAAATCAAAGAGTAAGGTTCTAAACCCCTTCGATCCGGCATTCTTCAAAAGTAATAGCTACCAATTGGAGATCAAGGTGCCAAACCCCTCCGATTCGGCGTTATTTAACTCAAGTTCTTTAGCGTTCTTCACGGAAAGCTTCAAGAATAACATTTTAATTTGAACAATGGCTTGATGAGAGTGAACATAAGCGTGTTTTAATATCCAATTTAACACCTTTTTGATTGATATTGTAGTCTTATATTAGCACAATGGTCTTATAGTCATTATATGTGAGAAAAAGGTGCACTTGAGGTGTTTTGTTGTGTTTTAGGTGGAAAAATGATCAAAAGTGCAAAGTTGGAGAAAAGGTGCAATTTGTGCAAGAATGCTGAAAACGCACGTCCAACTTTCATAATTATTCTGTGTTGATGTGGAGCTCTGAACGGGAAGTGTGATACAGGAAAGCCACTGAAGATAGGGTCATTTTGGCGTAAAGAACATCCCATTCGGAGTCCGAACGAGGAAGTTATGAGCAAAGTGGTGACGCCGCGCGAGCTGTGCGAACAGAATTGCAGTGCTATATTTCATGGCCTGTTACATATACAATTCTTGGAGTTCTTGTAATTTCTTTATATGGATAGAAAGCCAAGGAAGAGAGGATCGCGTGAGCACAAAAATCACTGAATTTGGAGGTCGGATGTGAAAGTTATACGCAAAACGGTGAGACTGCGCAAGCTGATTCCGACCGGTTCGACCACGACAGGTGGGTTCGACCTGAGCATCAGGTCGAACCGAGGTCGAACCCAACGGAAAAATGCTGGTTCGACCACGACATGTTTTGTTCGACCTGTAGGGGTTTGTTCGACCTGTTTGGGAGGTTGAACCGCGCTTCGGGAACTTACCAAATCCGTATTTTTTAGGCCTAAACGTGTGTGATCACTTGAAAAGCCCATTCCAAGCCCTAGAGACGTGATTAAAAGTATAAAAGGAGGCTCATGCAGTCAAGAAAGAAGCCCAATCAATAGAGAATACAATATAAGAGAGGAGAAGAGAGGCCACAACATACGACACCCCACAAGGGGGGATCACCCCCCATCCATCATCCACTTCCTTTCCTTCATCTATCCATCACTTTGAAGATTCGTTTGTGGAATCAAGAGGAGAACCAAGAGGAGGATTCAAGACGGAGAAGGACATGAAGATGCCATATCTAGGGTTTATTCGTTTTCTAATTTACCTTGTATTTTTCGGACATCCGGGTAAGATCTATCCAACCCCCATGTGACACCATGGGCTAGAGCCTTTTTGGTAGATCTAGGAGTTTTGATGGTTTTATGAATTAATTGATCTTCTATGTGTAAACTCCGTACAACATTACTTGTGGATTATTTTATATATGATTGTGCTTTCTTAATCCATATTCACGGTCGTTTTGTGCATCTTCAATTGGTATATAGAGTCTGAATATATATCTTGGTTGTAGATTGAGTGCGTTCACCGCTGAATAGGATTCAATGTTATGATTCTAAGTGAGGGGACTCCGAAGCTTCATTAGAACTATCATATATGAATATTTATTAATTGAATTAAATTTGGGTTAATAAGTAGGATAAAGAGGATAATTTCATAGTACCTATAAAGGGAGATCATATCGGGTTAGAGTACCAATCCTAGGGGAAAATAATTGATACTGATAGTACCTAGAAAGGGGGGTGGAATTATATCTCTTGCTCCGAGGTTATTCACACGTGTTACACGCATGTTTACTTGTGTCTATAGAGTAGATATGCATGGTTTAGTGATGCGTCCATATTCCACAAGGCAGAGTCGGACATTGACACATGGAAGGGAAGTTAATTAGTGAAACTGGATTATCCTAGAGCTACCTATTCTCCTATTTGATCCACCTACGTATTCTTCGAGTGATAGTTTATTTATTTGTTATTTAATTTAGTATTTTAGTTATAATCAAACATCAAACTCTTATTGCTTTATCTTAATTAATTTAGATAATAATTTAATTGAGAATACGCCGTCTCTTGGGTTCGATATTCACTTGGTCACCTTTCGAAACTACAATTGATATCCTTCATACTTGGGGATTAATTTTGCGTGCAAAGAAAATGCGCATCAAGTTCTTGGCGCCGTTGTCGGGGACGGCTGTTATTATTGATTTTATTATTTCTAGTTGATTAAGATTTTTTTTCTTTTTCTTTTATTTGTGATTATTTATTTCTATCTAACCTTGAATTTTTTCGAGTTACTTGTGCGCTTGTAAAAGGAAAGGAAGGAAAAGAAAGAATAACACACTGCGCTAAACATGGCCGGAGCAAGGCAGAATCCGGATAATGTTGCCATACGTGAAATTTTCACGAACTATGGAATTGGTAACATGGGGTTGATAGGAGCAAGGGGGAAGATGATGATTTTGAGATACATCCCGCTCTTATTAACATGGTGGAAAAGAATCCCTTTTCTGGAGATTGGTTTGAAGATCCATATCAACATCTCCGAAGATTTCTTGGTTATGCAAACACTCAAAAGGGCAGTGGAGCGAATGATAATGCTAGGCGGATCGCCTTATTCAAGTTCTCTTTGATTGATAAGGCGGAAGCTTGGTATGAGACTCTTGATGCCACAGATTGCACTACATGGGACCAACTGCAGCAGAAGTTCTTGGAAAGATACATGCCACCCTCAAGGATCTTAAGAATGAAGCAAGAGATCACTCGATTTGTTATGAATCAGGGTGAGAAATTTTATGAGGCGTGGGACAGGTTTAAAGACATGCTCAGGAGGTGTCCACAGCATGGAATGTCTAAGGCTAAATACATAAGCATCTTCTACTATGGATTGGATTGTGAGTCGCGTATTTTTATTGATGCATCATCAGGAGGAGCGCTGTTATCAAAGACAGCACTTGAGGTAGAAAAGTTGTTTGAAGACATCTCTATGAATTCACGTGACTGGCCAATAGAGAGAGATAGAGGATCATATGTACTTGGCGAGGTAGCGCAGGTTGAACATCAAGTGGTGAAGCCGAATAGGGATGATGAGATCGTCTCTAGTCTAGCTAACATCAACAAGCTACTAGAGTTCCAGCAGAGGCAGATCACAGAGTTGACACAAAGGGGGCCTAGTAGGCAGCAGCAAGAAGTGAAGAGTGTTGAGGATACCTTCCATCGATACAGGGCTGAGAATGATGCAAGGATTGATCATCTTGAGGATACCATGAATGTTGATCGTGCAGATTTGTCTAAGCAGTTGAAGGAGCTTACCTTGATGATGGGGCAGATGACCGTAAATGTGATCAATTGACATAAACATTGGAGAATAAAGCCATCACATTGAGGTATAAAACACAGTACGAAGGATCGACGAAGCCGGAATCGAAATCTGAAGCAAAAGGAGCCCGATTCGACCAGGATCAAGAGGGTTCGACCAAATCTGTTGGTCGAACCAAGGTCAAACTAACCTGTTCACGACCCTCTGTTTTGATGGAAGTGAGGTTCGACCACAACTCCCCTGGTTCGACCAAATCACCAGGTCGAACCCAGGTCGAACCACACATCCTGGAGCACCCTGTTTTGTCGCAGCAACAGTTCGACCACGACGGACATGGTTCGACCAGTCCATCTGGTCGAACCCTGGTTGAACCGAAGGGCAGAAATAGTACAGTAGGCCATTTCGACCAAGGGAGAAGCGGTTCGACCTGTCCTGATGGTCGAATCCATGTCGAACCCCAAGTTCAAAGTGAGAGCAGCATGCCAGACGACTGGTTCGACCAAAGCATTGATGGTTCGACCAATCACCCAGGTCGAACCCACGTCGAACCCCAATTACAGAAAGAAAGCAGCCTTCCAGACGATTGGTTCAACCATTACACACCTAGTTCGACCAGCACCAGTGGTCGAACTGAGGTCGAACCTATTCGTTCTGCACCGTTTTCCGCGCTGAATGTTCCCTATGATGTTGATGCTACTCCCATGCCATCCCAAGGACAGAATACTGAGCTTACAATGGAAAAGAAGTGGGGAAGACCAAAGACCAAGATACCTCCTCCGTTTTCTTCGAGATTGGGCGAGAAGGGATTGGAAGAAAAGTTCAAGAGATTTCACGATGTCATGAGCAAAGTAAGCTTAGACATTCCTTTCTCTGAAGCAATCATGGAGATGCCATACTATGCCCGATTCCTCAAGAATATTATATCAAAGAAGAGAAGCTTGAACGGAGTGGAGACGGTGAACCTATCAGAGAATTACAGCTCGATTCTTCAAAGGAAGCTGCCTGCAAAGTTAAAGGATCCGGGAAGCTTCACCATTCTTTGTGACATTGGAAAAGGGTCGGCACATAAAGCCTTGTGTGATTTGGGGGCAAGCGTTAACTTGATGCCTTTGTCCATATTTAAAAGGCTTGGTTTGGGGGAGTTAACTCCCACGAATATTGCTCTTCAATTGGCGGATAGATCCATGACTTGTCCAAAGGGTTTAATTGAAGATGTTTTAGTGAGAGTGGATAAGTTAGTTTTTCCCGTGAATTTTGTTGTACTTGACATGGAAGATGATAAGGGTGACATTCCCCTTATTTTGGGACGACCGTTCCTTGCCACAGCTGGAGCTATGATAGATGTTAAGGAAGGAAAGCTTAGACTGCGAATGGATAATGAAGATGTGGTTTTCTCTCTTGATCATGCAATGAAGATGCCCATGGAGACTCAATCATGCAAGAGCATTGATATGGTTTCTAACTTGTTTAATCTTGATTTTTCTAAGATAGGTGATTCTGAATTTAAGTGAAAGGTTGACAAGGAGGAGTCTAGACAGCCATGGGAGCAAGAAAATTTCAATGATCATATTTTTGTGACCAAGAAAGGTGAGGTGTTGAGTGTAGACAAGAAGAGGGAAAGAAAGTACTTGAAGGTGAGGATGCGACAAGACCGTCCTGTGATCCAGTAGTTCAAAGTGGTAATCCGTCGTGACTCTACGACGTTAACCATGAGCGCCTGTTGGGGGCTTGCCTTTCCATTTTATTGCTTTATTTCTTTCGTGTGAGTAGGAAATTTTTATATTTAAGGTGCTTATTATTCGGCAATTACATCTCTTTTCAAACTTAGTTTCAACTTACGTTTTTACTAAGTTTGGGGGGTGTGATGTTCTTACCTCATTAAAGCACTAAGAATATAATCTTTTATTTCTAATGTTTGCTAGGGGAGTTGATTTTTTGCGGTATGTTGAAACTTTAATCGGTTTTGATGTGTCAATTTTTTGCAATTTGCCTAGTGTTCAGTGGTGTTTCTAGTGTGTGGAGTCGATTACATAGTCAATTAATTCTTTCTTATAGTTCTCCTGTGATGACGAGTTTGTTTGAGTTTTGATGATAGAAAAGGGTAACTAGGTGGCAAGACGAGTTCAACATTGAGGCTTCAACTCGAGGAGCTCGTACGTTGAAGAAAAATCAGGTGCCCTCGTTCCTTTATTCTAATTTTTATATGTGCTTTTAATTCATGGAGTGGAAGGATTAAGTTTAAGGTGGTGATCCATGTGAGCTTATATGTTTAAAATTGTCTTTGAAATTCATATGCCTTTGAAATTGATGAAGGAAGTGTACTTGAGTTATATTGTAATATGAAGTTCTATGTGTACTTGTGGGATATTGCTTACCATGAAAGGTGCTCTGTTACTTGTTAAATACCCATGTGAGATTTTGAGCCTCGTTGATCATGTACATAATCACATGATATTTTTTCTGGTGAGTATCGTTCTTGTGCGTGTATTCTAGAACTTGCCTTGAGTCTCCTTGAATATTCAAGATTAGTCTAGCAGATTATGGAAATGATATTAGGCCATCTTTGATATTTAACCCATATTTTCCTATATACTTTACCTGAATTCATTAAATCCCTAGTCAGCCCATTTGAGCCTTATTAAATCCATTCTTTGATAGCCAATAAAGCTTAATTGAAGAGAGTGGTGATTTGAGGGATGTTAAGGATAATGAAAAAAGAGTCTTAAGGATGAAAAAGAAATTCATGGAGTAGTGCTTAAATCTAGTACTTCATGCAATCAAACACCCTAGGGCAGTGCTTAAATCTAGTACCCTATGGAGGATGTGAGAGGTAGTGCCCGAAACTGGTACCTTGAAAGAAAATTATAAAAAGAAAAAAAAAGGTGAAGAAAGGAGAATGATGGAGTTGAAGAGCAAGAAATTGTTGGAAAAAAAATATGTTGTGCTTGAAGGAGAAAGATGGAAGAGTATTGTGCTTCATTGTAGTGATGAGGAAGAATGAAAGATCGAGAGAGACTGCAGCTTGATTGATCCGTGTTTTGAGTCACTTATCCATATATTTCCCACCTATTCCAAAGAGCCTACATTACAACCTAATAAAAGACCTTTTTGTTCCATGATTTACTAGCTACAAGTGGTGGAGAGTTTGAGATGTTTGACAAGCTTATGGTTACCCATGCACTTGAATTGAATCTGAGCGTAAATACCTTAACCCATAAGTGAACATTTTTACACTTGAGTGCGAGTGATATATACTTTCCGTGAGAACATGTCAATGGAGCATTTGAATTGGTGGTGATTGTCTTAACTTGTATGCTTTGAATTGATTATTACACGTGATAAGAGTTGCATGACCTAAGTTGATGACAATTGTATTTTGAATGGGGTATTGATCATAGACCTTGTTTCCCCGCTAATTTTCGTACTCTCTTTCTCTTTATCATTATTTTGTTGCCTCGGGACGAGCAATGGGTAAGTTTGGGGGTTTGATGAGAGTGAAAATAAGAGTGTTTTAATATCCAATTTAACACCTTTTTGATTGATATTGTAGTCTTATATTAGCACAATGGTCTTATATTCATTATATGTGAGAAAAAGGTGCACTTGAGGTGTTTTGTTTTGTTTTAGGTGGAAAAAGGATCAAAAGTGCAAAGTTGGAGAAAAGGTGCAATTTGTGCAAGAATACTGAAAACGCACGTCCAACTTTCATAATTATTCTGTGTTGAAGTGGAGCTCTGAACGGGAAGTGTGATACATGGTTGGAAAGCCACCGAAGATAGGGTCGTTTTGGCTTAAAGAACATCCCATTCGGAGTCCGAACGAGGAAGTTATGAGCAAAGTGGTGACGCCGCGCGAGCTGTGCGAACAGAATTGCAGTGCTACATTCCATGGCCTGTTACATATTCAATTCTTGGAGTTCTTGTGATATCTTTATATGGATAGAAAGCCAAGGAAGATAGGATCGTGTGAGCACAAAAGTCACTGAATTCGGAGGTTGGATGTGAAAGTTATACGCAAAACGGTGAGACTGCGCAAGCTGATTCCGACCGGTTCGACCACGACAGGTGGGTTCGACCTGAGCATCAGGTCGAACCGAGGTCGAACCCAACGGAAAAATGCTGGTTCAACCACGACATGTTTTGTTCGACCTGTAGAGGTTTGTTCGACCTGTTTGGGAGGTTGAACCGCGCTTCGGGAACTTACCAAATCCGTATTTTTGAGGCCTAAACGCGTGTGATCACTTGAAAAGCCCATTCCAAGCCCTAGAGACGTGATTAAAAGTATAAAAGGAGGCTCATGCAGTCAAGAAAGAAGCCCAATCAATAGAGAACACAATACAAGAGAGGAGAAGAGAGGCCACAACATAAAACACCCCACAAGGGGGGATCATCCCCCATCCATCATCCACTTCCTTTCCTTCATCTATCCATCACTTTGAAGATTCGTTTGTGGAATCAAGAGGAGAACCAAGAGGAGGATTCAAGACGGAGAAGGACATGAAGATGCCATATCTAGGGTTTATTCGTTTCCTAATTTACCTTGTATTTTCCGGACATCCGGGTAAGATCTATCCAACCCCCATGTGTGTTTCCTACAACACCATGGGCTAGAGCCTTTTTGGTAGATCTAGGAGTTTTGATGGTTTTATGAATTAATTGATCTTCTATGTGTAAACTCCGTACAACACTACTTGTAGATTATTTTATATATGATTGTGCTTTCTTGATCCATATTCACGGTCGTTTTGTGCATCTTCAATTGGTATATAGAGTCTGAATATATATCTTGGTTGTAGATTGAGTGCGTTCACCGCTGAACAGGATTCAATGTTATGATTCTAAGTGAGGGGACTCAGAAGCTTCATTAGAACTATCATATATGAATATTTATTAATTGAATTGAATTCGGGTTAATAAGTAGGATAAAGATGATAATTTCATAGTACCTATAAAGGGAGATCATATCGGGTTAGAGTATCAATCCTAGGGGGAAATAATTGATACTGATAGTACCTAGAAAGGGAGGTGGAATTATATCTTTTGCTCCGAGGTTATTCACACGTGTTACACGCATGTTTACTTGTGTCTATAGAGTAGATATGCATGGTTTAGTGATGCGTCCATATTCCACAAGGCAGAGTCGGACATTGACACATGGAAGGGAAGTTAATTAGTGAAACTGGATTATCCTAGAGCTACCTATTCTCCTACTTGATCCACCTACGTATTCTTCGAGTGATAGTTTATTTATTTATTATTTAATTTAGTATTTTAGTTATAATCAAACATCAAACTCTTATTGCTTTATCTTAATTAATTTAGATAATAATTTAATTGATAATACGCCGTCCCTTGGGTTCGATATTCACTTGGTCACCTTTCGAAACTACAATTGATATCCTTCATACTTGGGGATTAATTTTGCGTGCAAAGAAAATGAGCATCATGGCTCGACCCCTTCGAATTAACATTATAAAATTCAAGAATAGCATTTTAATCCGAACAAAGGTTTGATCCTCCGGATTAACGTTATACACCTTAAATTCGAGTCCGAATAAGCTTCATTTGAAGATCAGACTCAACACACAGAGTCACCGTGGTCAACACAGTCAAATGCTTTTGTGAGAATTCTGGGATGTCTTTGCATAGTCGCATAAAGAAATGCCAGGCTTGGATCCAAAGATAGCAGTGCATCACTTGGCCATCAAAAAGGGAACTCGACCAGTAAAGCAGATGCAGCGTCGATTTCGACCAGAGTTAATTCCGTTGATTGAAGATGAAGTCAATAATCTTCTTGAAGCTGGCAAGATTAGAGAAGTCAAGTATCCTACATGGATATCTAATATCGTACCCGTGTGGAAGAAAAATGGGCAACTCAGAGTATGTGTGGATTTTTGGGATTTGAACATGGCATGTCCAAAATATGACTTTCCACTGCCAATTACTGAACTCATGATTGATGCAACAATGGGGCATGAGGTCCTTTCGTTTATGGATGGGTCACCTGGCTATAATCAGATCGGTCTGGCTCCCGAAGATCAAGAGAAGATAGCCTTTCGTACTCCGAAATGAATATATTGCTACAATGTGATGCCATTTAGCTTGAAGAATGCTGGTGCCACTTATCAATGAGCCATGCAAAAGATATTCGATGACATGCTGCATAAGATCGTCGAATGCTACGTTGATGATATTATGGTGAAAACAAAGAAAAAGACAGATCATCTACATGATTTAAGATGAGTATTTCAACGTTTAAGGGAGCATCAACTCAGTATGAATCCACTCAAGTGTGTATTTGGAGTTACATCTGGAAAATTTCTTGGATTTATTGTCCGTCATCGAGGGATCAAAATTGAGAAGGCGAAAATTGATGCAATCATGAAGATGCATGTACCTCGAAATATACATGAGCTTAAGAGTTTGCAAGGAAAGTTGGCATACTTGAGAAGGTTCATATCAAACTTGGCTGGTCGATGTCAACCGTTTAGTCATCTCATGAAGAAAGGCAGTGTATTCGAATGGGATGAAGCCTGCAATAATGCTTCCAATAGCATTAAAGAGTACTTGATGAATGCACCAGTGTTATGTGCACCAACACCTGGACGTCCATTAATTTTCTACCTAGCTGCTCAAGAACGGTCAGTTGGAGCCTTACTTGCACAAGAAAATGATGATGGCAAAGAAAGAGCTTTATATTATCTGAGTAAAACTATGACTCCAAACGAGTTGAAGTATTCACCTATTGAGAAGATATGCTTATCCCTTATCTTCGTGATTCAAAAGTTGAAGAACTACTTCCAAGCTCATGCAGTTTGTCTGGTTTCAAAAGCCAACCCACTAAAGTTCGTTATGTCAAAACCAGTACTCTCGGATCGGCTTGCAAGATGTTAAATTGTATACGTCCCTCAAAAAGCCATTAAAGGACAAGCGTTGGCAGATTTTCCAGCTAATCATCCGATGCCTGCAGAGTGGGAACTGTCTGATGAACTCCCCGATGAAGATGCTTATGCTATGGAGATAGCTTCTCCTTGGAAGATGTATTTTGATGGAGTTTCTCATAGAGAAGGGGCCGGTGCTGGAGTCGTATTTGTAACATCCAGTGGTGAAGTTTTGCCATTCCCATTTTCCTTAACAGAAAACTGCTCTAACAATGTACCCGAGTATCAAGCACTCATACTTGGTTTAGAAATAGCCGTTGACATAAAGCAATTACACCTTAAGATGTATGGTGATTCGCTACTTACGATAAATCAACTACTTGGATTGTATGAAGTGAGGAAGCCTGAATTGCTCTCGTACCACAAGTATGCTCAAAAGCTGATGAGTTGGCTTGGTAATGTTGATATCGAGCATTTGTCCACCAATCTAGCATTAAAAGCTCATAAGCAAGCTGACGCCCTCTCCAAGCTAGCATCAAATATAGCTATGTCAGAGGTGCAAATTCAAATTTTAGCGTGTAAAAGTAGGGTTGTACCACCAATCTTCGAGGATGAGGATTATGAAGAAGTTGAAAATCATGTGGTGGAAGTATTCGAAGTTGACGAAGAGAATTGGCTTCAACCACTCGTCGATTATCTGAAGTATGATAAATTGCCAAATGAGCCACATCAAAGGGTTGATATTCGGCTTCGGGCACCTCGATTTATTTACTTCAAAGGCACACTGTATAGAAGATCATTTGATAGAATTTTCTTGAGATGCCTAAGTAAAGAAGAGTCTGTTCAAGCAATGGAGGAAGCTTATTCCAGAATTTGCGGTGCTCATCAGTCTGGGCCGAAGCTGCACTTCAGAATCAAAAGAATGGACTACTATTGGCCATCAATGGTGAAAGATTGCATGGAGTATTCACAAAAATGTCCAGCTTGCCAATTCCATGGGAACTTCATCCATCAACCTCTGGAGCCTTTAAACCCAACCGTCCTTTCATGGACTTTTGATGCTAGGGGATTAGATGTGGTGGGGCCTCTCACAAAATCTTCTGGTGGTCATCTTTACATCCTTGCTGCCACTGATTACTTTTTCAAATGGGCCGAAGTTGTGCCTTTAAGGGAAGTGAAAAAGAAATATGTTGCTGATTTTATTCGGATCAACATTATTTACAGATATGGTGCTCCCCGCTACATCATCACAGATAATGGAAAGCCATTCAGCAACAACTGGATTGATAAGTTGTGCGAGAAGTTCGACTTCAAACAAAGGAAGTCGTCAATGTACAATGCAGCTGCCAATGGTCTGGCCGAAGCATTCAACAAAACCTTGTGCAGTCTATTGAAGAAGGTGGTCTCTAAGTCAAAATGGGATTAGCATGAAAGAATAAACGAAACTCTATGGGCGTACCGCACCACCTATAGAATGCCCACCCAGGCCCCGCCGTATTCTTTTATTTATGGTGTTGAAGTTGTGGTGCTTCTTGAAAAACAGATCCCATCTTTGAGGATGGCCATACAAGAAGGCTTAACCGAAGAGGAAAATGCAAAGTTGCGCCTTCAAGAGTTGAGTATCTAGATGAAAAGAGGTTGGAAGCACAACAAAGACTTGAGTGTTACCAATCTCGCCTTTCTAGAACATTCAACAAGAAAGTCAAGATATGTTCTTTTCAAGTTGGTGACTTGGTGCTTGCTGTGAGGAGGCCTAATGTGGTCACACATCGAGTCGAGAATAAATTTCTCCCAAAATGGGATGGTCCTCATGTTGTGAAAGAAGCATACACAAATGGCGATGTAACAACAAATATTGTATTTATGATGAAATAAATACAAAAAGAATTTTCAATAATAATCCAGAAGGATTGAACTTGATAATTAAGGAATCAATCTCTATCAATTCTCTGATTCTTTTCTCGAACCAACGTGAACTTTGACTTTAACTAGTTGTGTTGACGGCTCTGACTGTGTTGACTGCGCTGACTTTGACTTTGTTGACTGGAGTGTACGCTGACTGTGTTGACAGCATGTGTGGAGTCGGATCTTCAATTGAAGCTTGTCCGAGCTCGAATTTAGGACTTTGTAACTTTTATCCAGAGGCGTCGAGCCTTTGTTTGGATTAAACGTATTTGATGTGAAAACACTCGATCTGGGGGGCTTAGCACCTTAATCCCGGGTCATATGTTGTTCTTATCTCGAAGAACACTGAAGAACTTAACGTATGCAAAACACTCGATCTGGGGGGCTTAGCACCTTAATCCCGGGTCGTATGCCGTTCTTGTCTTGAAGATCCTGAGGAGCGTTGCTCGTGTTTCAACCTCTTCAAAGTATCTGTGTCTTCAGATGCTTCAGTGTGTGTTGAGTCGGATCTTCAGTTGAAACTTGTCCGAACTCGAATTTGGGACCCTATAACGTTAATCCAGAAGCGTCGAGCCTTTGTTTGGATTAAACGTACTTGATCCGAAGAACACTCGATCTGGGGAGCTTAGCACCTTAATCCCGGGTCGTGTTCTTGGCGCCCAGGTCGTATGCTGTTCTTGGCGTGGAGAACACCGAAGAACTCAGTATATGAAGAATGCTTGATTTGGGGGGCTCCGCACCTTAATCCCGAATCGTTTGCCGTTCTTGACTTGAAGATGCTTGAAGATCTCAAGGGAGCACTGCTCGTGTTCTTGATCTCTTCAGAGCGTTTATGTCTTCAAGTATTTGAGTGTGTGTCTGGAATGAATGGAGGAGGACTCCTTATATAGGTGAAGTATGAGGATGCCCCATAAATAACTCGCAGTCTGATTGGTCCGTTTTGAGCTAATTATGCGGGCTTGGGCCTTTCACTTTCTTAGGCTTTAAGTCAGGCTTATTTGTCTGGATCTTACCCAATTATAAATTATTTACTAATTTATTTTAGGAATTTATTTATTTAAATCCCTTAATAAATAAATAATTAATTGATAATTATTGCATTAATTTGCCACATATTTTCCTTAATGGGCAATAAAATTCAAGTGCCTACAAATGACCCCTCGCATTTTGTTCACGGACGCCTTTGTGTTGAGGTGAACAAATTGCGACAATCAATTTCTTGATCAACGTGATTGAATTTTTTTGCTTGCCTCTCCTAGCCTGAATTATGACTGAACTTAGTGAAGTGGTAAACTGCCTACGTACCTCTTTGAAGAGGATCAAGTCATAACATAGTTCAAAGGAACATGAGTTGGTTTGGATGGGGGTGCCGTACACATTTTATACTCATGCGGGCCAGGAGTAACATGCAGTTTAAGCTCGTGCGTCGAGGAGCATTGGACTTGAATTTGTTAACAGTTTATACTCGTGTCAATGAGTCTTGAATTTGAACTTGTAGACAGTTTATACTCGTGTCAAGGAGCCTTGTGTGGACATTTTTCACTCATGTCGAGGAGCTTTATGTGTAGAGAGTTTATTCTCTTCCCAAGGAGATTTGACTTGATGTGTAGACACTTTATACTCATATCATGGAGTATCGAACATGTAGAGAGTTTTGTCTCTTCTCAAGGAGATATGATTTGAAGTGTAGATAGTTTATACTCATATCAAGGAGTACAGTGTGGATAGTTTTCGCTCGTATCGAGGAGCCTTGAATTTGATTTGTGTTAGATAGTTTAGGCTCGTATCAAGGAGCATGGAATTTGATTTGTAGACAGTTTTAGCTCGTATCAAGGAGCATTGTGTATAGATAGTTTTAGCTCATATCAAGGAGCGTAACTTGAGAATTTTAGATAGTTTAAACTTGTATCAAGGAGTATGGTGTAGACAGTTTTCACTTGTGTCAAGAAGCTTTAAGCTCGTATCAAGGAGCATCATATATAGATAGTTTTAGCTCATATCAGGGAGCATGATGTAGACAGTTTTCGCTCGTGTCAGGGAGCTTTGACTTGGGAGATTTTAGATAGTTTAAGCTCGTATCAAGGAGCGTAATGCAGACAGTTTTAGCTCATGTCAAGGTGATTTGACTTGAAAGATTTTAGATAGTTTAAGCTCGTATCAAGGAGCGTGGGATTTGATTTGTAGACAGTTTTAGCTCGTATCAAGGAGCATTGTGTGTCAAGAAGCTTTAAGCTCGTATCAAGGAGCGTCATATATAGATAGTTTTAGCTCATATCAGGGAGCATGATGTAAACAGTTTTCGCTCGTGTCAGGGAGCTTTGACATGGGAGATTTTAGATAGTTTAAGCTCGTATCAAGGAGCGTAATGCAGACAGTTTTAGCTCATGTCAAGGAGATTTGACTTGAAAGATTTTAGATAGTTTAAGCTCGTATCAAGGAGTGTAATGCAGACAGTTTTAGCTCATGTCACGGAGCTTTGTCTTGATTTATCAATAGTTTAATGCCCCCAATCTTGGGATGCACTATTTTCTCTTGCTTCAACTTCATTTCTGTTAATCTTTATAGAAACTGCAGCCTTTGTTTGTGGTTCCTCTTCCAAGGGCTCATCGAAGGACATGTATTCAAACTCGTAAGAGTCTTGAATAGAGGGCCATTTGATGTCATTTGATGTCAGGCTTAACTCCATGTCGTGAGCTCTTGAAGCCAACTCTTCAAAAGTTTTAGGCCGAATTCCTTGGAGTATGTAGCTAAGATTCCATTGCATCCCTTGAATGCACATTTCTATAGCTGAAGTTTTTGATAGCCTTTCTTTACAATTGAGGCTTAGACTCCTCCATCTATTGATGTAGTCGATGACATATTCTTCATCACTTTGACGAGTATTTGTTAGCTCCATCATGCTAACAGTTCTTCGTGTGCTATAGAAGCGGTTGAGGAATACTTTTTCCATTTGCCCCCAACTATCTATGGAGTTAGCTTCCAAGTCGATGTACCAATCAAAGGCATTTCCTCTTAAAGATCGGACGAATTGTCTCACCATGTGATCTCTGTTGGTCCCAGCATCATTGCATGTCTCGACGAAGTATGCCACATGTTGTCTCGGATTGCCTTTGCCATCAAATTGTTGAAACTTGGGAGGTTGGTAGTCAGTTGGCATCCTCAAGTTGTCAATCCTCTTTGTATATGGCTTGGCGTATGTTGAAGAAGATTTTGAGCTTCCTTCAAACTTGTCTTTTATCGTATTTATCATGATGTTCTTTAGTTGGTTCACAGGAAGCATTTTGTCAGTTGAAATTTGTATTTCTTCTTCAACTGGCTTCTTTTCATGAGGATGGTGTTTCGCTGAGTCTTCTTTCTCGTGCTCATCCCCAACTTGTTTCTCATTTGCATGACTTGTCTCCACATTCTCCATTTTCTTCATAAGTATGGAGATTTTTACGTCTTGAGCTTCCATGTGCTTGTTGAGTCCTTCGATGGCTCTTATCATACTTGCGAGTTGTTCCTCAATGGTCATAGCATTTGTTGTCATCACTGCAGCTGCAGTTGAGGTAGATGGTGAGCTTGGTATTGAGTGAGGAGTTGAGTAGGTAGAATCATCTTCACTATTCTTGTCTCCGTGCAATGGCTTGTTAAGAGCAATCCCAACCACACGGTTTGTCTCTGAGGAGGCTTCAGACGTACTTCTTGTAACGAGTTCATCATTTTCAATTTGCAACTCTGGAGGCTTTGATGCAGTAGTCCTTCATATCGCAATCTTTAGCGGAGTCATAACTTTCATCTTCACAGCTTGTAGCTCTAAAGGCTTTGAGGTAGATGACCTTTTTATCGCGATCCTAAGAGGAGTCATACTTTGTATCTTTGAACTTGTTGAGAGAAGAGATGAGAGGTAGAGACTGTCCTACTGGGCGTGCCAAAATTTGTAACAACAAATATTGTATTTATGATGAAATAAATACAAAAAGAATTTACAATAATAATCCAGAAGGATTGAACTTGATAATTAAGGAATCAATCTCTATCAATTCTCTGATTCTTCTCTCGAACCAACGTGGACTTTGACTTTGACTGGTTGTGTTGACGGCGCTGACTGTGTTGACTGCGCTGACTTTGACTTTGTTGACTGGAGTGTACGCTGACTGTGTTGACAGCGTGTGTGGAGTCAGATCTTCAATTGAAGCTTGTCTGAGCTCGAATTTAGGACTTTGTAACGTTTATCCAGAGGCGTCGAGCCTTTGTTTGGATTAAACGTATTTGATGTGAAAACACTCGATCTGGGGGGCTCAGCACCTTAATCCCGGGTCATATGTTGTTCTTGTCTTGAAGAACACTGAAGAACTTAACCTATGCAAAACACTCGATCTGGGGGGCTTAGCACCTTAATCCCGGGTCGTATGCCGTTCTTGTCTTGAAGATCCTGAGGAGCGTTGCTCGTGTTTCAACCTCTTTAAAGTGTCTGTGTCTTCAGATGCTTCAGTGTGTGTTGAGTCGGATCTTCAGTTGAAGCTTGTCCGAACTCGGATTTGGGACCCTATAACGTTAATCCAGAAGCGTCGAGCCTTTGTTTGGATTAAACATACTTGATCCGAAGAACACTCGATCTGAGGGGCCTAGCACCTTAATCCCGGGTCGTATGCTGTTCTTGGCGCCCGGGTCGTATGCTATTCTTGGCGCGAAGAACACCGAAGAACTCAGTATATGAAGAACGCTTGATTTGGGGGGCTTCGCACCTTAATCCCGAATCGTTTGCCGTTCTTGACTTGAAGATGCTTGAAGATCTCAAGGGAGCACTGCTCGTGTTCTTGATCTCTTCAGAGCGTTTATGTCTTCAAGTATTTGAGTGTGTGTCTGGAATGAATGGAGGAGGACTCCTTATATAGGTGAAGTATGAGGATGCCCCATAAATAACTCGCAGTCTGATTGGTCTGTTTTGACCTAATTATGCGGGCTTGGGCCTTTCACTTTCTTAGGCTTTAAGTCAAACTTATTTGACTGGATCTTACCCAATTATAAATTATTTACTCATTTATTTTAGGAATTTATTTATTTAAATCCCTTAATAAATAAATAATTAATTGATAATTATTGCATTAATTTGCCACATATTTTCCTTAATGGACAATAAAATTCAAGTGCCTACAGGCGCCTATAAGCTGATTTTAGAAGATGGCGTGAATATTGGCCCCATAAATGGGAAATTCTTAAAACGCTATTACGCGTAAACAAATGCATACACAATGCTCCGTGGCGCATGAGCCTAAACTGTATGTTACTCTTGGTCCGCATAAGTATAAACTGTGTACGATAAACTCCTGGTCCGCATGAGTATAAACTGTGTACGACATACTCCTAGTCCGCAAGAGTATAAACTGTGTACGACAAACTCCTGGTCCGCACGAGTATAAACTGTGTACGACAAACTTCCGGTCCGCATGAGTATAAACTGTGTACGACATACTCCTGGTCCGCACGAGTATAAACTATGTACGACAAACTCCTGGTCCGCACGAGTATAAACTGTGTACGACAAACTCCTGGTCTGCATGAGTATAAACTGTGTATGATATACTCTTGGTCCGCACGAGTATAAACTGTGTACGACAAACTTCTGGTCCGCACGAGTATAAACTGTGTACGACAAACTCCTGGTCCACACGAGTATAAACTGTGTACGACATACTCATGGTCCGCATGAGTATAAACTGCGTACGACAAACTCCTGGTTCGCACGAGTATAAACTGTGTACGATACACTCCTGGCCCGCATGAGTATAAACTGTGCATGCCACCCCCCCCTCAAATCAAACTATGTCCCTTTGAACTACGTAATGACTTGATCCTCTACAAGGGCTACGTAGGCAACTTAGTAGCTCACTAAGTTCAGTCATGATTCAAGTTATTCCTATCAAGTTTATCAGAGAAATAAAAGAGCTGAAGCTTAAACGGAGTAAAAGCTTGAAGTTTAAATAATTGAAGACGAAATGCAATAATGACAACAAAGAAGAAGAAAGCAAAGAATGAGGGGTGATGTTGATGTTATTCCATGGTGAGACCGATGTTGCTCTGTCGATTCCATCTTAAAGAAGAGTAGTGAAGTGTTGAAATAATCTCAAATGCCAGCAGTGGTGAAAGGATGAAAGTGGTGGAGTGATGAGGGTGATGATCCATGTTGCCACATCCTATGTTGCAAGAAGATTAAAGTTACCAATGAGAGGGGCTCAAGTTAATTTAATTGGTGGATTTAATTAATTAAAAGATCCAAAACAAATTTATAGGACTAATTAATAATTAAATTCATAAATTATATATTAAACTCATAAGAGATTAAGTGCAGATTTTTTTTTAAATGGAGCCATTATATCTTGGCACTAGGGCCTTGAGAGTTTGAAGCCCAATCCCTGATTTAAGAAATTGGCCAGCCCAAGTTGATAATAAGAATAATTTATCTGACCCAACAGAGGTGGGTGGTAAAGAGTATTTAAGCGGCCCATCCAATTAAATAAAATTGGAAATCTCAATTTGAAGTCAGAAATAGGTCAAGATTGGATATGAATCACATCTATGCAAAGTGAATCACGTGAAGAAATCACTCCATCCAACACAAGTGATTTTCTCTCTCTCCAGCAAGGAAAAGACGTGCTCTTCTTAAAAAATAAGAAATAAAAAAGACTGTGGGAATTACAATCAAAAGCGAATGTACGTTGAGATTTTAATAAGGCATTAATTATAAAGTTGGCGGCAAATGAGATTCTGCAGCCCAAACAAATTGATTAAATCAATTGGGCTTAAGAATCAAATTAGTCCAAATTGATGGTCAAAATTAAAAATAATAGTAGACTCTTCATTCCTCATCCACGTGAATTGGATTTAAAAAAGAGAATACTTTTCTCCCTCGAAATTACAGCGTTGTTCGTCCCCATTTTTTTTTTCGCCGACAAATCGCCTCTACCACTGCTAGCCAAATCAAGTCTTCTAGTCAAAGCTTACCCTTCATGCCGACAATAGCACATTTTCTGACCGGATCGTCGACGCCACCATCAGCGATTGCCTTCCAGCCTTCTTGTTGCTGTAAATCGCGAATCCGACGTGCTTTCACCGTAGGACATTCCCGTGGTACCGCCATGGCCATTCCTATTGCCGGAGTCTCCTACTCGCTGCAGTCTAAGTCGGGAACTCCACCGGCCGAAAACTCCATCACCATCCGCCGAAAAAAAAAAGCAGCCCCATTGCAGGAAGAAACACTTTTGCTCATCTTGCCACGACGCATTACCAGTGACTCCGCATCTCCACTGTTGCCGCCAAGTGTTACTGGGAAAGAACCACCGCCATCTTCATCTTCGCGGGTTTGTCATCTTCGCGTGTTTGTAACACCTCCATCTTCATCTTCGCGGGTTTGTAACACCGTCATCTTCATCTTCGCGGGTTTGTAAGACACCAAGAATCTTCATCTTCGCGGGTTTGTAACGCCGTTGTCATCATCATCTTCACGGGTTTGTAACACCGCCGTTGTCATCATCATCTCCGCGGGTTTTCGCGAGTTTATAACACCGCCGTCATCATCATCATCTTCGCGGGTTTTCGCGAGTTTATAACACCGCCATCATCGCTATCGCCGCTTAGCCAAATCCTCATCAAATCCTCATTGAGGATGCTGCCATGCCATGAAGAATAATAATAACTAGATAGGAATTATTTCTCATGAAGAGAAATAAACTCCGTTTGATGAAAAACAGAGGTCATGATACCCTATTATATAGTGATGAGTCCTTCATTATGTATGGAAATTATTTGTATCTTGGTGAATAAGAAACAAATATGTCCCATATTCTCTTATCTTGGTGGACAAGAAACAAATATATTCCATATTCTCTTATCTTAGTGAACAAGAAATAAATTTGTTCCATATTTTATAATCTTGGTGGACAAGAAACAAATTTGTTCCATATTCTTTTATCTTGGTGGATAAGAAACAAATTTATTCCATATTCTCTTTTGGATTTGGGCTTGTGAAAATAAATTGGGCCACAAAAAAAGAGGGGCCCAAATGTTGAAAAAAAAAAGTATTTTTTGCGATTCCTTCACATCAAGACACACTGTCCGTGAACAAATCGCAAGGTGACATTTTTAAGCAAATAAAAATTCACAGTCCAATCAAAGGGCGACACATGGATTCTCCTTATTAAAATATCAATTTAATTTATTATTTATTCTGGAATTTAAATAAATTGATTCCTAAAATAAAATAATAAATAGTTGATAATTAATTTAAGCCCAGCAAATTAAATGGGGTTTAAATTGAATAAGGCTTCACCCAAGTCAAATAGGCCCAAGTCAAAGTTGGCCTGACCCATGTCAAATAAGGCCCAAACAAATTAAAGCAGGCCCAAAAACAAATAAGTTTGACTTGAAGCCTAAGTAAGTGGAAGGCCCAAGCCCGCAGAATCAGACAAATCAGTCCTGAGCCAATAAGACTGCGAGTTATTTATGGGGCATCCTCATTCTTCACCTATATAAGGAACTCTCCTTCATTCATTCCACACACCAAAAATATCTGAAGATAAAAGCTCTGAAGAGATCAAGAATACGAGCACTGCTCCTTTAATACTTCAAGTATCTTCAAGCGAAGAACAACCGCCAAATCGAAGAGTAAGGTTCTAAACCCCTTCGATCCGACGTTTTTCAAAAGTAATAGCCACCAATTGTAGATCAAGGTGCCAAATCCCTCCGATCCGGCATTATTTAACTCAAGTTCTTCAGCGTTCTTCACGGAAAGCTTCAAGAATAATGTTTTAATCTGAACAAAGGCTCAACCCCTCTGGATTAACATTATAAAATTCAAGAATAGCGTTTTAATCTGAACAAAGGTTCGATCCCTCCAGATTAATGTTATACACTTTAAATTCGAGTCCGGATAAGCTTCATTTGAAGATCAGACTCAACACACACAGTCAGCATGGTCAACACAGTCAACGCGATCAACACAACCAGTCAAAGTCAAGTCCAAATTGGTTCGAGAGAAGAATCAGAGGATTGATAGAGATTGTTTCCCAAATTATCAAGTTTAATCCTTCTGGTTTATTATTGTAATTCATTTGTATTTATTTTATTATAAATACAAAATTTGTTGTTACAGGTGGGACGGAGGGAGTATATGGTAAGTTGATAAATCACTTTATATAAATAATTAGATTACTCTTTAGAATTGATTAGATCACTCTTTGTAATAAAGAAGATTTTTCTTTACTTATTATAAAAGTTAATTTCCATTAACAAGAACCATTAGAAATCCCATAATAAGAGAATCATCCCAATAACAACTAATCAATTCATTATGTCATTTTTAGTGCGCATCCCAGCTGTGGTGCAAAAGTATGTATAAATGTAAGAACAACTCTGTTATTCATAAAGAATTTTAACAAGTGCCAGAATATAAAGCTGCCCAAATTAACATTAGAGAGTTCTAATGATATAGAATCTCAAAAATAAAAAATAAAAGAAGAAAAAATCAAAATGCAAATTTCACTGGTTATTTTCCTTGAAGATGTCCATGCTTATTTCACTGGTTTTCCCATTAAAACATCTGGATTGTGGTGTTAAATTTTTTATTCATAAAAGAAATAAATTATTCAACCCATATAGCTTTTTAATACTCTGGTTTTGGAATTGTTCGTCACTCATATGGAAACCTTTCCAAATCCTTCAAATCTGTGCCACCGAAGTACGAAGAAGAACACCAAATTTTGTTGATTGGAAAGCCCACTTCCTGCGCCGCCATGCCGCCGTCTTTGATGAGCGTTTTCTCAACACACAATTAATTCCCAAGTATGAAGGATATCAATTGTAGTCTCGAAAGGTGACCAAGTGAATATCGAACCCAAGGGACGGCGTATTATTAATTTAATTATTATCTAAATTAATTAAGACAAGGCAATAAAATTTGATGGATTTAATTAACAACTACTAAACAAATAATTAAAATAACAAATAAAATAAAGTACCACTCGAAGAATACGAAAGTGGATCAAGTAGGAGAATAGGTAGCTCTAGGATAATCCAGTTTTACTCATTAACTTCCCTTCCATATGTCAATGTCCGACTCTGCCTTGTGGAATATGGACGCATCACTAAACCATGCATATCTACTCTATAGACACAATTAAACATGCGTGTAACACGCGTGAATAACCTCGGAGCAAAAGATATAATTTCACCCCCTTTCTAGATACTATCAGTATCAATTATTTTCCCCTAGGATTGGTACTCTAACCCGATATGATCTCCCTTTATAGATACTATAAAATTATCCTTTTTATCCTACTTATTAACCCGAATTCAGTTCAATTAATAAGTATTCATATAAGATAGTTCTAATAAGACTTCGGAATCCATTCACTTAGAATTATAACTTAAAACCCTGCTCAACAGTGAACGCACTCAACCAATAACCATGTTATGTATTCAGACTCTACACAACGATTATTGATGCACAAAACGACTATGAGTATGGATTAAAAAGGCACAATCTTATATAAAATAAACCATAAGTAGTGTTGTACGGAGTATACACATGGAAGTTCAATTAACTAGATAAAACATTCACAACCCTAGTTCTACCAAAAAGGCTCTGCCCCATGGTGTTGTAGGAAACACACATGGGTGTTGGGTAGATCTTACCCGAATGTCCGGAAAATACAAGATAAATTAGGAAATAAATAAACCCTAGATGTGGCATCATCGCGTCCTTCTCGCTCTTGAATCCTCCTCTTTGTTCTCCTCTTGATTCCACAAACGAATCTTCAAAGTGATGGATGTATGGAGGAAAGAATGATGGTTGGGGGGTGATCCCCCCTTGTGGGGTGTTGTATGTTGTGGCCTCTCTTCTCCTCTCTTGTATTGTGTTGTGTTCCTTCTCTTTTTGGGGCTGTATAAACCTCCTTTTATACTTGTAATCACGTCTCCTAGGCTTGGAATGATCTTTTCAAGTGATCACACGCGTTTAGGCCTCGAAAATATGGATTTGGTAAGTTCCCGAAGCGCGGTTCGACCTCCCAAACAGGTCAAACCAACCCCTACAGGTCGAACCATGGTCGAACCACCTTTCTAGACGTCCCAGGTGCATGGTTCGACCAGCCAACAGGTCGAACCAGCATGTCGTGGTCGAACCAGCATTTTTTCCATTGGGTTCGACCTCAGTTCGAACTCAAGCAAGTCGAACCAATTTGCGCAGTCTCTCTGTTTCGCGTATAACTTTCACATCCGACCTCCGAATTGAGTGATTTTTACGCTCACGCGATCCTCTCTTCCTTGGATTTCTATTCATATAAAGAAATCACAAAAACTCCAAGAATTGAATATGTAACAGGCCATGAAAAATAGAGCTACAATTCTGTTCGGCACAGCTCGCGCGGCGTCACCACTTTACTCATAAATTCCTCGTTCGGACTTCAATGATGGTGTTCTTTACGCCAAAACGACCCTCTCTTCAGTGAATTTCCAACCATATATAACACCAATAGTTTCGAGCTCCACAACAATACAGAATAATTATGAAAATTGGATGTGCGTTTTCAGCATTCTTGCACAAATTGCACCTTTTCTCCAACTTTGCACTTTTCATCCTTTTTTCACCTAAAACACAAAAAAATACCTCAAGTGCACATAATTCTCACATATATCGAATATAAGACACTTGTGCTCATATAAGACTACAATATCAATCAAAAAGGTGTTAAATTTGATATTAAAACACGCTTATTTTCACTCTCATCAATATGTATTCAGCCTTAGACATTCCATGATGTGGACACCTCCTGAGCATGTCTTTAAACCTGTCCCACGCCTCATTAAAATTTTCACCCTGATTCATAACAAATCGGGTGATCTCTTGCCTCATCCTTAAGATCCTTGAGGGTGGCATGTATCTCTCCAAGAACTTCTGCTGCAGTTGGTCCCATGTAGTGCAATCTGTTGGATCAAGGGTCTCATACCAAGTTTCCGCCTTATTAATTAAAGAGAACTTGAATAAGGCGATCCGCCTAGCATTATCATTTGCTCCACTGCCCTTTTGAGTGTTTGCATAACCAATAAATCTTCGGAGATGCTGATATGGATCTTCAAAACAACCTCCAGAAAAGGGATTCTTCTCTACCATGTTAATAAGAGCGGGATGTATCTCAAAATCATCATCTTCCCCCCTTGCTCCTATCAACCCCATGTTGACATTCTCAAAGTTCGTGAAAATTTCATGAATGGAAATATTATCCGGATTCTGCCTTGCTCCGGCCATGTTCAGCTCAATGTGTTATTTGCTCCTCTCCTTCCTCTCCTTTTTTCAAGCGCACAAGTAACTCGGAAAAATTCAAGGTTAGATAGAAATAAATAATCACAAATAAAAGAAAAAAAATATCTTAATCAGACTAGAAATAATAAAATCAATAATAACAGCCGTCCCCGGCAACGGCACCAAGAACTTGATGAGCGTTTTCTCAACACACAATTAATCCCCAAGTGTGAAGGATATCAATTGTAGTCTCGAAAGGTGACCAAGTGAATATCGAACCCAAGGGACGACGTATTATTAATTTAATTATTATCTAAATTAATTAAGACAAGACAATAAAATTTGATGAATTTAATTAACAACTACTAAACAAATAATTAAAATAACAAATAAAATAAAGTACCATTCGAAGAATACGAAAGTGGATCAAGTAGGAGAATAGGTAGCTCTAGGATAATCCAGTTTTACTCATTAACTTCCCTTCCATGTGTCAATGTCCGACTCTGCCTTGTGGAATATGGACGCATCACTAAACCATGCATATCTACTCTATAGACACAAGTAAACATGCGTGTAACACGCGTGAATAACCTCGGAGCAAGAGATATAATTTCACCCCCTTTCTAGGTACTATCAGTATCAATTATTTCCCCTAGGATTGGTACTCTAACCCGATATGATCTCCCTTTATAGGTATTATAAAATTATCCTCTATATCCTACTTATTAACCTGAATTCAGTTCAATTAATAAGTATTCATATAAGATAGTTCTAATAAGACTTCGCAATCCCTTCACTTAGAATTATAACTTAAAACCCTGCTCAACAGTGAACGCACTCAACCAATAACCATGTTATGTATTCAGACTCTACACAATGATTATTGATGCACAAAACGACTATGAGTATAGATTAAAAAGGCACAATCTTATATAAAATAAACCACAAGTAGTGTTGTACCGAGTATACACATGGAAGTTCAATTAACTAGATAAAACCTTCACAACCCTAGTTCTACCAAAAAGGCTCTAGCACATGGTGTTGTAGGAAACACACATGGGTGTTGGATAGATCTTACCCGGATGTCCGAAAAATACAAGATAAATTAGAAAACGAATAAACCCTAGATGTGGCATCATCGCGTCCTTCTCGCTCTTGAATCCTCCTCTTGGTTCTCCACTTGATTCCACAAACGAATCTTCAAAGTGATGGATGGATGGAGGAAAGAATGATGGTTGGGGGGTGATCCCCCCTTGTGGGGTGTTGTATGTTGTGGCCTCACTTCTCCTCTCTTGTATTGTGTTGTGTTCCTTCTCTTTTTGGGACTGTATGGACCTACTTTTATACTTGTAATCGCGTCTCCTAGGCTTTGAATGGGCTTTTCAAGTGATCACACGCGTTTAGGCCTCGAAAATACGGATTTGGTAAGTTCCCGAAGCGCGGTTCGACCTCCCAAACAGGTCGAACCAACCCCTACAGGTCGAACCATGGCCGAACCACCCTTCTGGACGTCCCAGGTGCATGGTTCGACCAGCCAACAGGTCGAACAGCATGTCGTGGTCGAACCAGCATTTTTTCCGTTGGGTTCGACCTCGGTTCGACCTCAAGTAGGTCGAACCGATTTGCGCAGTCTCTCCGTTTCGCGTATAACTTTCACATCCAACCTCCAAATTGAGCGATTTTTGCACTCACGCGATTCTCTCTTCCTTAGCTTTCTATCCATATAAAGAAATCACAAAAAATCTAAGAATTATATATGTAACAGGCCATGGAAAGTAGCACTGCAATTCTGTTCGGCACAGCTCGCGCGGCGTCACCACTTTGCTCATAACTTCCTTGTTCGGGCTTCAATGATGGTGTTCTTTACGCCAAAACGACCCTCTCTTCAGTGGCTTTCCAACCATATATCACACCACCAGTTTCGAGCTCCACAACAATATAGAATAATTATAAAAGTTGGATGTGCGTTTTCAGCATTCTTGCACAAATTGTACCTTTTCTCTAACTTTGCACTTTTCATCCTTTTTCCATCTAAAACACAACAAAACACCTCAAGTGCACATAATTCTCACATATATCGAATATAAGACACTTGTGCTCATATAAGACTACAATATCAATCAAAAAGGTGTTAAATTGGATATTAAAACACGCTTATTTTCACTCTCATCAGTCTTCATACGCCATCTCAACGGACAAAGTTCCGCAGAGCACGAACAAAGTGGTACGGATGACTGTGCAACCAACAGAGTGTGGAGGGGCTCCAGTCACAATTTCCAAGCGATGCCGTAATGAGAGCAGCTGCCGACTCCAAGGATGACCTAGTTCTCTCCATTTGTGGTTTAGCGGTGGTGTAATGGAGAGGCAAATTTTAGAGAATCTGGGCGGCCGTAGAAGGTGGAGGGAGTAAGAGAGGAAAGAGGAGGGAAAAGTGAGATACGTATTTAGATCCTAAGGGAGAGAGCAAGATTTATATTTAGATCCCCAGCTTTGTGTGTGGCAGCGAGATAATAAAATTGAGGGGCCCTACATTCATCCCCATGAAAATCATTATTTATCTTTACATTTGGCCATCAAATATTCTACATCATTGTCGTACATTATATTTTGTGTCGTGCATTATATGAATGATATGTATAAGAAGAGAAAGAAATCAAATTATTACTCTAGGCATTGTATAATTGTTCGATTTTCTACAATTTTCTCCATCCCTCTATGTAAATAACCCAATACTGGTTCACTGTCAATAACACCTTCACCATCGAGAGTAACGATCAGTCGAATAACATCATGCATTGATGGGTTGTGAGGGCCCATATTGACTATCATGAGGTCTTTTCTTGCAGTTGGTGCAATCATAAAAAGTCATTCTTCCATGCATTGGTGAAAGGAAAAGAAAGAAGTTCATTGCAGTATTAATATTATGAACTGTACAATAAAAAAAGTTAAGAATACAGATTAAGAGCTATTTGACAATAAGATATGACAAATAATTATTTTTTCAGTAAATAATATGTATGTAGATAAGGATTACAACCTTATAAAATAGAGTAAATAAGATAAGATAAAGATTTATTATTTTAGTAGATAGAGTACCACTAAAGTGTAACAAGTCCTAAAAAATAAAATTTAAGACCAAATCTTTTTAAATTAAATGGGTCAATTTGTATTCGCGAATCCTCCCTCTTCGAAACATAAAGTTTGGATCATGAATGTCACACCACAGCAATATCTTATGAAACTAGCCTTAAAAAAATAAAAAGAAGAAATAACAATATGATAAGCCTTAAAAAAAATAGAGAGAAAAAATAACAATAATATTGAGTAAGGTGGAGCGGTGGTAGTCTTAGGAGGGAAGAGGAGACACACGGCCGGCTAATAAATTGCATGGTATTGCCCAGCCTCTTTGTTCGCCACGTACATACCTCCCTCGCTACGTGGCGTTCTTATTCACTTCTTCTCCCATCTTCCATCTCTCATCTCTCTATCTCTCATCTTCTTATACTGCCGACTCTCTCATCTTCCATGGATTTCCAGACAAAAGAGTCTAAATTCAATCCCATTTCTTCTCCTTCTGCTTGCAACTTCTGAGTTTCTCCAATCACCTCCTTTCCCTTTCAAGAAGCAACCATATTCGGGTTATCAATCGTAATCAAACCATCTCTATTCTTATTCATCGATTTTTTTTGTTTGAAATTCCATTGCGTGTTGGTTTCACTTTTCTTGTTTTTGCTGCGGAACATGAAATTGAAAACAGCAACTTTCAAAGTTATTGCCCCTTACCTGTTTGATGAATTGCCTCAAATAAATTCAACCTTCTCTTTCTCTATTCTCATCTTATTATTGACTGTTTCAGTTGTGTGTGCAGGTGCTCCTTTCAAATATTATTGTCGCTTGCCATTTGAAGTAACAAGAGATGTAAGACATTCCAATTTAACCTCGCGTTAATGTTGGTATTAATTCTATAAATTGATTTTATTCATTTTATATTACTCTTACGAATTTTAGTGAATCGGTGTGCTTGCAATTACATGCATGAATTTACTGATTTATGTATTTGCATTACAATTGAATATATTAATGCTTCCTCGGTCTTCAGTTTGCTTGATCTGATTTGATGCATTTTTGTAGTTGTTGAGATGATGATTAAATAACAAGGCACTTGAGTGAACCATAGGTTTGTTATTTTGTGATTTGACGCTATACACGACTCCGCCTGTTCTAGTTAAAATATACATGTCTACCACGGTATAACTGCATTCAAAAGGCCAACCCAACGAGCTTGCCTATATTTACATCTCCAATTCTTACTGTTGCTGTGCTTTCCATTTGAGTTGGTGACATCAGTTCAATAATGAGTTGGGTGTATCAAATAATGGGCCTTTTCTGAGCCCATAGTGGTAGTAGTAGTTAGGTGCGAGTTCAAAGCCCTTCTCCCACTCCCGATGTCATTTAAATTAACGAGCAGATCATGAAGAAGCCGTTTTCCCAAACCCTGCCTCAAGATTGAGGCAGAACAGATCTGATGTTTTCAGCTTGAAGAAAGTGGGTCGGTGTATCAGATTGGGTAAGGATGAGAGAGGCCGTTCGAAATTTGGATGATAGTATTCATTACCATGAGATTGATGTGGACCAAATCAAGTGGAGCCGTGACGCTGTGGTCGTTTCACGCTTGTGGTGCAGAGAAGATTGTGGATGTGTTGTTAAGCCACAAAAAACTATCCATTGTTGGTATGGAATGTATAGGAAAATTTTAAAGAGAAGCCATAACCCTCTACAGATGCAGAAGCCCTTTGAATTAGGCACCGTATTCAAATTATGTTGTTTGAGAAATAACTTAATTCCAATTTTAAAAATACACGAATGATTTTGTTTGGGAAATTACCTAGTTCCAATTCTAAAGATACTTTTTCCTTTGACGAATTCCTCATCTAGGATTGTAGAGGTGGTAGAGGTGGATTCGTGTCTCATTGAGAGGGGTTTCGAAAGGTGGTATTTTATGAACTCAGCGGGGACAAAAGAGTTCGCCATTGTTTCGCGAAGCATTTGCACCTTCTTACTATTTCACACATTAAATGGTAGCATTTGTGGCTAATCCTTTTTCTTCTTTCTCCCCTAACTGCAGATCCTTTATTTTTCCATGATCCACAGGCAGCAAATGGTCTCATAATGGTCCACCGCCTCTCCTCCTCTACCGACTCACTCAAAGTGGTCTTCCACATTTCTTCTCTCTAGCTTCAAATGGTCTTTCTTCCACTACCGACTCAAAATGGTCAATGTCCTCTAACTCCTCTGACTGAACTCACTCACTCACTCAAAATGGTCAAAGTGTCCTCTTAACTCTCCACCAACTCTAAAGACCTTTGCTGATTTTCCACATTTTCTGGCTCCACTGCCCACCAACTCAAACTCAAAACACCGCTGCTGGTTCTTCTTTTGACTCCACGGACCCCAACCACCTCTGCTGCTGCTCCTTTCTGCCGACTCAAAATGTTCCTCCACTTTTTGACTGTTTTTTTTTTTACACCGCTACTTGACTTCAAATGATCACTGTTCCTCTACCGTAACAAAATTGTCCTCCATCCCTTCCAACTCAAAATTATTTTAATTTTGATAATATAGTTTTGACACATCTTCTATTGATTTCAAATGGTCTTTGTTTCTCTACAGACACGTAAAATGCCTCTTGACTCCAAATGGTTTTTATTTTGAAAAATTAGTTGGTTCCAATTCTAATTCCTCCTAAAGCTGCATAAAATGCCTCTTGACTCCAAATGGTTTTTATTTTGAGAAATTAATTGGTTCCAATTCTAATTCTTCTTAAAGCTGCAGATTGTCCTCGGCATACTCATGCCGCTCTACCGGCATAATCTATTTCAATCTTAATTTTTTTAATTAAATTTTGATAGTTTGACTTCTTTTCTTTTTTTATTGTTTTTTATTTATTTTTATTCAAATTCTAACAGTTGTGGTTGTGATCTTTTTTTTTTCTAATTCATATTTTGTTTCTTTTTCTAATTCTTCATTTATAATTTGATCGCAGTACATGTCTCTCTAACCTCTTAATTTTATTTTAATTTTTAATCTCTTAATTATAATTTCCATCTTAATTAAGTTTTCATTGTTAGATCTTTTCTAATTCTAACGATTGGGATCTCTTTCTTTTCTAATTTTTCTAGGGCAAAAACTTGTGTGCACCCGGGCGCACGGGGCATACTCCGTGCGCATACTACGTGCGCTTTTAGAATTTTGAGTTAAATTTTATACCCTTTAGTATAAATATTTGTACTTTTTATTTTTTGAAGAAAAATAAAAAATATTAATAAAAAGTATATCTTTTAGAACAAAATGGTGTATCCTTACTAATTAAAGTGTATACTCTTTAGAACAGAACAATATACCCTTACCTATAATACTAAATTCTAAAGGCGCATGGTGTGCCCTGGGTGCACGCAAGCCTCACTCTTTTTTAAGTTGTTGTGATTTCTTAGTTTGGATGACAAAAATACGTATAGGGAGAATGTTTTAGTTTGGATGAAAAGGTTGGGATCTCTTTTTTTTTTTCTAGTTCTTTTTGTTTGATCTCTTAGTTTCATGAAAAAACTACGCATAGGGTGAAGTTTTAGTTTGGATGAAAAAATATGAATAGGGAGAAAATTAATAAATAGAAGAAAAGTACTATATATAAAAGATAATAATTAAAATATAATGGTGCTCTTTATAAATTGGCTAAATATAGTGTGCACCCACATACAAATATAAACAAAAACATATACAATTATAAGTAAAAATGTATACAATTTAATTGTTAAATTTTTAATGAAAAATTGAGTGTAAAAAATATACAATTATTAAAATGCATGTATACACTATTGAATAAAAAGTTATACACATATGAATGTTAATTTTTTTAATAAAAAATTTAGTGTGAAAAAAGTATACAATTATTACAAAACACGTATACAAAAGAGAATAAAATATATACAAAATAGAATAAAAAGTTATACAGATATGGGTATAAGGTTGCACCTGGGTGCACCTAATATACACTCTTATAAATTTATAGAATTAAAATTTTCAATTATAGTATATATAATAAAAGAATTAAATAAACACATAACAAATTAAATGAGCAATAAGAATAGAGAGAGAGAATGAGATGATGAGATGAGATATAAGAATTAAGAAAATAAAATAAAGGAAAAATTGCTAGGGTAATTTGGAGGAAGATTTGAAAAACAACTAAGGGTTCGATTACTTTCAAGGGTAGGGTCAAGGGTTAATTTAAACCCTCGTCTGAGGTTCGTCTGAGGTTATCCCTCAACCTTTTCCCGATGAATGTTTACTTTCAAGGTTATAAATTAAGTAATTTTGCGTAATTACCCTTATTAAAGCACTCATTTCTCCCTTTCTGATTTCTACTTTATCTTCACATTAATGTTCTGCTATATTTCTCACAATCACAGTACGAAGACTTGTCAAAATTATTCACAATCACAAAATCGCAATCCAGACTTGTCAAAGTTATTCAAAATCACAATCTTGTAGACTGAAACATTTTTGTAAAGTGATTCTTTGAGGAGGAAAATTAGAAAAAGAAGAGAGACTGGTGGGATGGAAGTGGAGGACGGCGGTTGGGCGGTGGCTGGCGGTAATCCGCCGCCCCAGCGCCACCCATTTTTATCTGTCGATCTCTTTCTCTCTCATCTGTGGATGGCTGCAGACGACGGTGATGAGATTGACGTTAGCTGGCCATCCGCCGCGCCACCCCTTTCTCTCTTTGTCATCTCTATCTCTATCTCTATCTCTCTCATTTCTCTCTCTGTCAATCCCTTTCTCATCTTTGGAGGCCGCGCATCCGTGGAGGGCGGCAAATGACAAGATTTGGCGTTAGCTGGTGGTAAGATGCCTCCCCGTCGCCATCCCTTTCTCTGCAGCACTCCACTCTCTCATGTGATCTCATCGGAACTGCGCCGTATGAGTTGGGTAATTGAAGAGGACAATATTGGAATTTAACACGTTAACCTGAGGGTTGAAATTAATCCGTCCAAGGTTGAAGGGTTAAAATTGCCCCTCCACGTCAGTTTTAACCCGGGCTGAGGAGGGCCCGAGGGTTATCCTTTTAGTCCTAAAAGGAGAAGTAAGCAGCCTATTACGAGGGTTTACCAAGGGATAACCCTCATTAACCTTGAAAGTAAGCGCACCCTAAAAGGACACGAACTTCAAAAACAATGGAAAATGAAAATATTTTAAAGATTTTAGAGATCATAGATTTTTGAGATAGTACTTTTAATATAATATTAAAACTAGAGATATAATAGATGGAGAAATGTATAATATATCATCTATTAAGAGAGAAAAGTATCATAAGTCTTGTGAAAATAACTTTTCTATAACTTTTCTAAATATTTTTATTAATTATATTATACTAGAAAATTATAAAATGTTTGTATATATTTTTTAAAATTTTTTTGTTAATTTTGGTTGGGGGCTGGCATTGAATAACCGGATAGTTTTGAAAGCATATTTCAATCTAATAGAATACAGATCAGTAACACGATAATTTTTATATTCAAGAAATTCTATACTGATATGTATATATTCTATTACGTTGAAATTATGTAATTCTATATTGATATGTATATATTCTATTACGTTGAAATTATGTATTCTATAATAGGATTTCTTGAATAAAGAAATTATTGTAACGATGAGTTTAGAAGACTGCTCTACTGTCAACAACATAATAGATTACATACTGGTTTAATAACTCTTTTTCATACCCTATAAAATATATACTGATTTCTATGGTCTACATTCAGAAACTACAGCACCGATGAATACTTTCTTACCATGTGCAAGGCAGATGCGAGGTTTTTTAATGCTTGTAGTTGAAGTGCCCATATATAAAATACTCTCCATCCACTGTCAATATATTCACTGTTAATATATCCATTTTATCATTTTGTGTCGTTCATTCTTAATTTATTCATTTTCTTTTTGGACTATGGGACCAAAACCCTCCACTAATATAAATAAAAATATGGGACCATATCCTCCGCTAATACAATTACATACTACAAATAAAATTATAATACTCTTTAATCCACGTGCATAAAATAAATTGATACATTAAAGATGGACGGAGGGAGTATTAGTATTAGCGAGAATATCTTTGATAAGGAACTTTTAGAGAACAATAACAGGAATTAATGAGTTTGATAGGGATAGATGCAAGAATCCTCTTCGTCGTTTTTTTTATAGAATTCACTAATTAGAGCTATGATGTCTAATGAAATAACACTTTCTTGAATCACATTTTGGTTCATTCCTGGAGTAATAGTAAGTCCTTTTTTTCCATACTCTATATAATTGAGGTGGGGTTATTATTAACTTGGAGCCTTCTTATTTTTGTGACCCCAACTTATCTTGTATCAAGCACAAAAACTAGCAATAAAGGCCATTTTTAGGTTACAAATGATCACAGCAGGCGACATACGTGTTTTATTTGATATCGTAGCGTAAGAGGTTCTAAAGCATACTGAATATGATAGAGTAAGGGTGTATAAGTGTCATGGAGATAATCATGGTAAGGTTGTGTCTGAAATTAGGAAGCAGGAGCGAGAGTTGTTTTTAAGGGTACAATATCCTTCAATCGATATTCCAGAAGCAGCCCGATTTTTTTCAACCTAAATCGCATTAAGATGATATAAGATTGCAAAGCTCCATCCACTAGGGAAAATGCACCCAGGAGGCTGGGTTTTCCTTTCGAGCATTTTTAAATTATGTGCTTAAATAAAAAAGCTTCTACTAAATTATATAGAGTTACTTAGTTGTATGTATTTTACTTTTTCTAATGCTCTAATTCAGATACCAAGGTTTTGGAAGTGAAGCTGCGAAAATTTGGGGTACACTCACCAAATTCAATTGTGTACATTCTGATCAATGCCTACACGATTCGAAAGTGTAAAAACGATGTCGCGGGAGTTTGTTTTGTTGAATATGATGTGACTGCTGAGAAAATGGTAACAGATAAATTTATGCAATTGCAAGAAGACTACAAGACGATCTTTTAGAGTGAAAATCCTTTGATTCCTAACATGTTTGCTGCCGATGCGAATGCACGCTGTTGCGAATGGAATACGGTGATGGAGAAGTTAACGGGGTGGATGACACACGATGTCATAATAAAATTGATTCTTGGGGATGTCTTTGGAAATTTATGCTAGCTGAAAAGTCCAAATTTTCTCACCAAGATCATGTCCACTGAGATAATTCGAATGGCGGCCCATAAAAGAGTGAAAATTCAACAATTGAGAATTTCAGATCACTTCCCCACCAACAACTAAGTGATGAAGGGAAGGAGAATTTGAATTTCTTCTTCAGAGAAGGAGAATGAGAAGGAGAAGGAGTAGAAGCATCACGGGGAAAGAGTAGTACGACTTGTTGTTTGGCCACGAGTCAATATTGGGGTGACACGATAGAGAACGATGAAAGATGTTATGACTGTAGAGTCAATAGTTTTAATGGGGGAGGATTACTCTTCTATCAAAGTTTATGATGAGAACGGAGGATCTGAGGTAGCGGAGATGTGCAAAAAAAAGATACAGAATATTCATGAGAAGCAGGTAAGTATGGGTAGGTCGATGTAAAACAATAATGGTTTTAATTGGGAAAAAGTGATGACGGAGTGTTTTAGAAATATGGATGAAGAGCTTTGGCAGGAATACATGATGGATAAATCGGAGGGGGAGAAGTATAAATGGAAAAAAGAATCAAGGATATGTTCATGAGGTCATGCGCAATGGCAGTGCTAATCGGAATGGATGAAATTTTGATAGTTAAATGTGGAAATTCAAGGGTTGTGCTTTGTTGTGGTGGAATCCTTGTGCTTCAAGTAAAGGTAATTGTGGTAGCTAATTGTGGGAATTCAAGTGTTGTGCTTTGCTGTGGTTGAATCGTTGTGCTTCAAGTAGCGGCTTAGATGGCAGAGGAAAATGTTCTAACGTTGTTGAGCAAAATGCTTCTCCGCGGCGCTCCCCCTACAATTATGATTCGGTATCCAAATATTATGGATTTTGTTAGTGTGATAGAGCGGCACTTTATTATGGAGGAAAATACTAGTGTCTTGGAGTCACTCCGACTAAATCACAGTTGCAAGATATAGTGATATGGTTGTTCAACATGCTCAGTGATTCGTCGGAGGGGCTGAGCAAGGATTCTCTCGTTGAAGCCAGCTATCCAAGAGCAGCCAACTTTATAGATGCAGTCTGTGGCATAGCGTGTATAAGAGTGACAGACATAATTTTTGTCTTTTGGTTTCGATCTGACACAGCCAAAGAACTTAGGTGGGGAGGTGACTACCATGGTTGGAAAATGCACCGCAAGACTTTTTTTAAAGTGTTTCTTGAAGTAGTTAAATGTAAAAGTTTGCCATGGGAAGCTGCAGAGATGAATGCAGGTTTATATTTCACACTGCTAAAGAATTTAGGTGGGGAGGTAACTAAGATGGTGGGAAAATGCACCCCTGGACTTTCTTTCAATTGTTTCTTGAAGTAAATAATGCAAAAGCTTGCTATGGGAAGATGCAGAGATGAATGCAAAATACCCTCTACAACTTATAATGAAAGTCTCTTTGAAGAAGATTGAGGTAGGTATTTTTTCTAAAGGCGGTCCTAACCCTGGTCCTGAGTCGAACATGGATGAACTCTCTTTGACTTTGAATGAAATGGTTCGATTAATCGAAACAACCGCTTCTCCAATATTTGGGGTTGACTCAGCTGGTCTAAAAAACAGGTGGAATTCTAAAATGTGTGAGTTGATGGGGTTGGATGCATCGGAAGCTTTAAAGAAGCCGCTTGTTAGTCATGTGATCTATGATGATTCACGAAAAGTGGTTGTAACCCTTTTTGCCAAGGCTCTTCAAGGTGATCGGGGTTAAATCTTTTTCTTAGTCTTACTACTCAATTATAGAGTTAGTTAGTCGTATATATTTCAACTTTTTTTATACTCTAATGCAGGAATCAAGGACAAAAATGTGGAAGTGAAGCAGCGAAAATTTGGTGTAGACTCACCAAACTCAGTTGTGTACATTCTGACTAATGCCTGCATGAGTCTAGATTACAAAAATGGTGTGGTGGGAGTTTGTTTTATTGGACAAGATGTCACTGTTGAAAAAATGGTAACGAATAAATTCATGTAATTGCAAGGAGACAACCAGCTGAAAAGTCCAAAATTTTTCACCAAGATCATGCCCATTGAGATAACTCGAACATCGCGCCACAGAAGAATGGAATTTAAAGATTGAGAATTTTAGATGTAACACCGTCACCTCAATCTCAACCTCAACCTCCACCCAACAACTAAGTGATAAAGGAGAAGAGAATTCCTTCTGTGGAGATGGAACAAGAGCATGAGTATCACGGGTAAAAGTAGTACCGACTTGTAATTAATCATTTTTACGACCGTGAGCTCATTGGGCCAGCCAATGTTGACACGTGTCCAAACAACAAGTCGGTACTTAATTTATCAGTGACGCTCCTGTTCCTGTTCCATCTCCACAAAAGGAATTGTCTTCTCCTTTATCACATAGTTGTTGGTGTGGAGGTGGAGTTGGAGTTGGTGTAACACCTGAAATTCTCAACCATTGAATTTCCACTCTTTTGTGACGCGATGTTCGAGTTATCTCAATGGGCATGATTTTGGTGAGAAAATTCGGACTTTTCAACTAGTAGTCTCTTTGTAATTATATGAGTTAATATGTCACCATTTTACAGTGACATCTTGTCCAATGAAACAAACTTCCACCACATCATTTTGGCAATCTCGACTCATGCAGGCATTAGTCATAATGCACACAACTGAGTTCGGTGAGTTTATTCTAAATTTCTGCAGCTTCACTTCAATATTTTTGTCCTCAATATCTGAATTAGAGCATAAAAAAAGTTAAAATATATACGACTAAGTAACTCTATAGTTGAGAAGTAAGACTTGGAAAAAGATTAACTTTGATCACATTGAAGAGCCTTGGTAACAAGGGCTACAACCACTTCTCGTTAATCATCATGGATCACATGGCTAACAAGCGATTTCCTTAAATCTTCCGATGCTTCCAGCCCTATCAACTCGCACATTTTAGAATTCCACATGTTTATGAGACTTGCTGAGTCAACCCCAAAGATTGGACCAGCAGCTGTTTTGATTAATCGAATTATTTCATTCGCAATCGAAGAGAGTTCATCCATGTTCGGCTCAGGACCAAGGTCAAGACCACCTTTAGAAGAAGTACCTACCTCAATCTTCTTCAAGGAGTCTTTCAAGGAGTATATTGGATTCATCTCTGCATCTTCCTATGGCAAGCTTTTGCGTTTAAATACTTCAAGGAACACTTGAAAAGAAGTCTTGGGGTGCATTTTCCCACCATCGTAGTCACCTACCCACTTAACTTCTTTGGTAGTGTGAAATCGAAACCTGCATTCATATCTACAGCTTTCAATGGCAAGCTTTTGGGTTTAACTACTTCAAGAAACACTTGAAAGGAAGTCTTGGGGAGCATTTTCCCACCATCGTAGTCACCTCCCCATCTAAGTTTTTTGGCAGTGTCAGATCGAAACCAAAAGATGAAGATTAAGGCTATCACTCTTATATCCGCTATGCCACATACTGCATCTCTAAGGTTAGCTGCTCTTGGATAGCTGGATTCAACGAGAGAATCCGTGCTTAGCCCCTCCGACGAGTCACTAAGCATGTTAACAATCATATCACTATATCTTTCAACTGTGATTTAATCGGAGTGACGACAAGAAACCAGCATTTTCCTCCATAATAAAGTGCCGCTCCATCACACTTCAAAAAATCCATAATATTTGGGGACTGAGTCATGATTGCAGGGGGAGCGCCGCAGAGAAGCATTATGCTCAACAACATCAGGACATTTTCCTCTGCAATCTAAGCCGCTACATGAAGCACAACGATTCAACCACAGCAAAGCACAACTCATGAATTCCCACAATTAGCAACCACAATTGCCTTTACTTAAAGCACAAGGATTCCACCACAGAAAAGCACTGCCTTGAATTCCCACAATTAGCTACCACAATTTCATTCATTCTGATGAGCACTACCATTGCGCTTGACCCTTGGAAAAAATAGCCTTGATTCTTTTTTCCTTTTATATTTCTCCCCCTCCGGTTTATCCATCATGTATTCCTGCTGAAGCTCTTCATCCATATTTCTAAAACACTCTGTCATCACTTTTTCCCAATTAAAACCATTATTCTCTTACATTGACCTACCCATGCTTACATACTTCTCAAGAAAATATTCTGCATCTTTTTTCTACAAATCTTCGCTACGTTAAATCCTCCGTGCTCATCATAAACTGCAATAAAAGAGTAGTCCTCCCCCATTAAAACTATTGGCTCTACAGTTATAACATCTTTCATTGTTCTCTGTCGCCCAAATGTTGACTCGTGGATAAACAAAAAGTCGGTACTACTATTTCTCCGTAATGCTTTTGCTTCTTTTCCTTCTCTTTTCTCCGAAGAAGAAATTCAAATTGTCCTTTCCTTCATCACTTAGTTGTTGGTGTGGAGGTGGAGTTGGAGTTGTTACATCTGATATTTTTAACCGTTGAATTTCCACTCTTCTATGGGGCGCCGTTCGAGTTATCTCAGTGGGCATGATCTTGGTGAGAAAATTTAGACTTTTTAGTTGGCATAAATTTTCCAAGACATCCCTTGGAAGTAATTTTCCTATGACCTCGTGTTTCATCCAGCCCGTTAACTTCTCCATCACCGCATTCCATTTGCAACAGCGTGCATTCGTATCGGCAGCACATGGGAGGAATCAAAGGATTTTCACTCTGAAAGATTATCTTGTAGTCTCCTTGCAATTGCATGAATTTATCCGTCACCATTTTCTCAGTAGTCATGTCTTATTCAACAAAAAAACTCCCACGACATCATTTTTGCAATCTCAACTTGTGCAGGCATTAGTCAGAATGTTCACAACTGAGTTTGGTGAGTCTACCACAAATTTCTGCAGTTTACTTCCAAAACTTCGGTACATTAATTAGAGCATTAGAAAATGTTAAAATACATACGACTAATTAACTCTATATAGTTGAGTAGTAAAACTTTTTTATTTAATTACATAATTTAAAAATGCTCGAAAGGAAGTCCTGGCCTCCTGGGGTGTATTTTCCCTAATGGATGGAGCTCTGCAATTTTATATCATCTTAATGCGATTTAGGTTGAAAAAGTATTGGGCTGCTTGTGGGATATCGATTGCAGGATAGTGTACCCTTAAAAACAACTCTAGGTCCGGCTTCCTAATTTCAGACACAACCTTACCATGATTATCTTCATGACACTTATACACCATTACTCTATCATATTCAGTAAGCTTTTGAACCTCTTACGCTAAGATATCACTTAAAACACGTATGCCACCTGCTGTGATCATTTGCAGCCTAGAGATGACCTTTATTGCTAGTTTTTAGGATTGATACAAGATAAGTGGAGGTCACCATAATAAGAAGGCTCCAAGTTAATAATAATCCCCTCCTTAATTCTATGGAGTATCGAAAAAAAAAAGGACTCACTATTATTCCTGGAATGAATTAAAATGTGATTCTAGAAAGTGTTATTTCCTAGACATCATAGCTCTAGTCGGTGAATTCCATGAAGAAATGATGAAGAGAGTTCTTGTATCCATCCCTATCAAACTCATTATTTCTTGTTATTGTCCTCTCGAAGTTTCTTATCGAAGATATTCTTGCTAATACTAATATTTTATATGTGGGCTCTTCAACTACAAGCATTCAATAACCTCGCATCTGCCTTGCTCAGGGTAAGAAAGTATTCATCGGTGTTGTAGGTGCGAATGTAGACTCAGTATGTATTCTATAGGGTATGAAAAAGAGTCATGTAACCAGTATGTATTCTGTTGTGCAGTGGGTATTTATATTAGTGGGGGTGTGGACCCCATATTTTAATTGTATTAGATGGGGTGTGTAGGTCCATGTGTGTAAAAAAAACCCTTTAGGTGGGACGCGCAAAATGAAAAAAAAGACCCTTTTACATGGGACGGAGGAGTATATACATACATTTTATAATTTTTAGTATAATATATTTAATAAAAATATCTAGAAAAGTTATTTTTAGAAAACTTATGATACTTTTCTCTTTTAATAGATTAATTATAGATTACATTCATTCTTATTATGTATATTTTTAATGTGTGATGAGATGTGCAATATAAAAAAAATCAAAAAATAGAGCATTAGAAAATGTTAAAATACATACGACTAATTAACTCTATATAGTTGAGTAGTAAAGCTTTTTTATTTAATTACTTAATTTAAAAACACTCGAAAGGAAGTCCCGGCCTCCTGGGGTGCATTTTCCCTAATGGGTGGAGCTCTTCAATTTTATATCATCTTAATGCGATTTAGGTTGAAAAGTATTGGGCTGCTTGTGGGATATCGATTGCAGGATAGTGTACCCTTAAAAACAACTCTAGGTCCGGCTTCCTAATTTCAGACACAACCTTACCATGATTATCTTCATGACACTTATACACCATTACTCTATCATATTCAGTACGCTTTTGAATCTCTTACGCTAAGATATCACTTAAAACATGTATGCCACCTGCTGTGATCATTTGTAGCCTAGAGATGGCCTTTATTGCTAGTTTTTAGGATTGATACAAGATAAGTGGAGGTCACCATAATAAGAAGGCTCCAAGTTAATAATAATCCCCTCCTTAATTCTATGGAGTATCGAAAAAAAAAGGACTCACTATTACTCCTGGAATGAATTAAAATGTGATTCAAGAAAGTGTTATTTCCTAGACATCATAGCTCTAGTCGGTGAATTCCATGAAGAAATGATGAAGAGAGTTCTTGCATCCATCCCTATCAAACTCATTATTTCTTGTAATTGTCCTCTCGAAGTTTCTTATCGAAGATATTCTCGCTAATACTAATATTTTATATGTGGGCTCTTCAACTACAAGCATTCAATAACCTCGCATTTGCCTTGCTCAGGGTAAGAAAGTATTCATCGGTGTTGTAGGTGCGAATGTAGACCATAGAAATCAGTATGTATTCTATAGGGTATGAAAAAGAGTCATGTAACCAGTATGTATTCTGTTGTACAGTGGGTATTTATATTAGTGGGGGTGTGGACCCCATATTTTAATTGTATTAGATTGGGTGTGTAGGTCCATGTGTGTAAAAAAAAGGGACCTAACGCGCAAAATGAAAAAAAAGACCCTTTTACATGGGACGGAGGGAGTATATACATACATTTTATAATTTTTTAGTATAATATATTTAATAAAAATATCTAGAAAAGTTATTTTTAGAAAACTTATGATACTTTTCTCTTTTAATAGATTAATTATAGATTACATTCATTCTTATTATGTATATTTTTAATGTGTGATGAGATGTGTAATATAAAAAAAATCACAAAATAGAGCATTAGAAAATGTTAAAATACATACGACTAATTAACTCTATATAGTTGAGTAGTAAAGCTTTTTTATTTAATTACATAATTTAAAAACGCTCGAAAGGAAGTCCCGGCCTCCTGGGGTGCATTTTCCCTAATGGGTGGAGCTCTTCAATTTTATATCATCTTAATACGATTTAGGTTGAAAAGTATTGGGCTGCTTGTGGGATATCGATTGCAGGATAGTATACCTTTAAACAACTCTAGGTCCGGCTTCCTAATTTCAGACACAACCTTACCATGATTATCTTCATGACACTTATACACCATTACTCTATTATATTCAGTATGCTTTTGAACCTCTTACGCTAAGATATTACTTAAAACACGTATGTCACCTACTGTGATCATTTGTAGCCTAGAGATGACCTTTGTTGCTACTTTTTTGGATTGATACAAGATAAGTGGAGGTCACTATAATAAGAAGGCTCCAAGCTAATAATAATCCCCTCCTCAATTTTATGGAGTATCGAAAAAAAAAGACTTACTATTACTCCTGGAATGAACTAAAATGTGATTCAAGAAAATGTTATTTCATAGACATCATAGCTCTAGTCAGTGAATTTCATGAAGAAATGGTGAACAGAGTTCTTGCATCCATCCCTATCAAACTCATTAATTCTTGTTATTGTCCTCTCGAAGTTTCTTATCGAAGATATTCTCGCTAATACTAATATTTTATATGTGGGCTCTTCAACTACAAGAATTCAATAACCTCGCATCTGCCTTGCTCAGGGTAAGAAAGTATTCATCGGTGCTATAGGTGCGAATGTAGACCATAGAAATCAGTATGTATTCTATAGGGTATGAAAAAGAGTCATTAAACCAGTATGTATTCTGTTGTGTAGTGGGTAGTTGTATTAGTGAGAGTGTGGATCCCATATTTTAATTATTTTAGAGGGGGTGTATAGGTCCATGTGTGTAAAAAAGGAAAAGGAACCCTTTAGGCGGGTCGCCCAAAATGAAAGAAAATACCCTTTTATATGGGACGGAGGGAGTATATACATACATTTTATAATTTTCTAGTATAATATATTTAATAAAAATATCTAGAAAAGTTATTTTTAGAAAACTTATGATACTTTTCTCTTTTAATAGATTAATTATAGATTACATTCATTCTTATTATGTATATTTTTAATTTGGGATGAGATGTGTAATATAAAAAAAATCACAAAATAAGAAATCTTCACGGAAGAAATATAGACGTGTCAATTCATAATTAAGACAATTTTATATTTAAGTAATTAATCATACTTAAAATTTTTATAACTATGAAAAACTAAAATATTATCTAAACATAAAAGATTATTTCTCCAAATAATAAGAGAGACCAACCAGCCAATAATTTTATCTTGATTAATTTTTATTGATGACTAAGTTCATTATTATTATGGTGGTGTTTTCGATGTGGATAAGATGAGATAAAAAGAAAAAAAAACATGAAATCATGCACCATGAACAAAGAAATTTAAATGTGTCACGTAAAAAAACTCGTAATAATAATATGATAAAGACTTGGGTGAGACCGTCTCACGGATCCTCTTTTGTGAGACGGATCACCCATTAACCCAATAATTAATTTTTTAAGGGTCCTGTTTGATTGTTGTCAAATTAGAAAATTAAAATTTTAATTATAAAAATAAATTAATTAGGTCTTTTATATATATATATATATATATATATATATATATATATATATAATATGTTATTTTTTAAATTATATTTTTATTATTAAATTTTTTATTAATTTAAATTTGTTATTTATTTAATTTATTTTTTTATTTAAATATTTTAAATTTATAAAATGTGATCTCAAATGATGAAAAGTAATAACAGTGTCGTGAACTATTTGAATAATTTATAATATAAATGAAAAGTGATAACATTTTAAACGAAAAGTGATAGCCTCTTTAATTAAAAAGTGATAACTTTGTTTTTAACTATATTTCATATACAATTTATAATATAAATGAAAAGTGATACATTTTATAAGAAAAGTGATAATATCTTTCACAAAAAGGTGATAATCAAATAAAAAAGTGTATTTTACGAACAATTTACTGAAATAATAAAATGTGATAACATTTTAATGAAAAGTGATTCATAATCAAATAAAAGTGATATTCGTCTAACTAAATTATTTCAGGAACAATTCATTGAAACAAAAGGTGATAACATGCTTATTAAAAATGTTACATATAGTAAAGAAATAGTTATAACCATTTAATTTAATTATTTTATGAATAATTCATAAGATAAATAAAAAGTGATAATATTTTCATAAGATAAATAAAAAGTTATAATATTTTAATACAAAGTGATACCTAATTATAATAAAGTGATAATAAAATTGATGAATTGTCTAATAAATAATTAATAATAAATAAATAAATTATTAATTTGAGAAAAAAAAAACCTAATACTACTGAATGCTGGCGCTGGAAGTTTATAAGCGATTTTTTTTTTAATTAAGAATCGTGAATGGAGGCGCTGGGAGTTAGCGAAAATTGAAAGGATTACTCGAAAGATATTTTAATTAGTAAAAGCCAAACCCCTTATTTTCTCTTAATTTTCTTTTATTTAATATATAATATATTTATTTAGATTAATGGATGATCCGTCTCACATAAGAGGATCCGTGAGACAGTCTCACCCAAAACCTATTCTAATAATATTATATGTATTACTATTATTATTATTAAGAATAAGATAAATCAATCAACTAATAATTTTAATTTGAATAATTTTTATTGACGAAATCAATAAAAAAATCTTAAAATAATTTATATAATAAGAATTTCCTAAAGAAACCTTCGAACTTCAAATTGTCATACTTTTAAAAAAATTCACAATAAATAAATTTTTATAAACTATGTTCATTGTTATTATGTTTGTATTATAGATTTGGAATGAGATGTGTAATAAAAAAAATTATTATTATTATTATTATGAATAAGACAAATTTTCAATTAACCAGGTGAGTCACTGGGTTCTTTAGATGCAAAAGATAATTTCTCCTATTAAATAAATAAGAAAAATTAATCCATCAATAATTTTAAATTGATTAATTTTTATGGATGAAATCAACAAATAAAATTAAAATAATTTAATTTATTTAAATATCCTAATTATAGAAACACTTCAAATTTCAAATATGATTTATTATCTAATTTATTATCTCGGCTGGCAAAGTAACATACTCCCTCCGTCCCGGACCAAGGTGCATTTTGCTTTTTTGCACGTAGATTAAGGACTATTATTATTTAATATGTAGTTGGTAGTTACATTGGTGGGGATGTGGATCCATGTTTTAATTGTATTAGTGAATGAGTGTGGGACCCATATTTATATATAAAAGAAAAGAGAACCCTTTGAGTGGGACGATCAAAATGAAAAAAAGAGACTCTTGATGCGGAACGGACGGGTATAAGTTGGATTATGAATGTTACACCACAACAATAAGGCTTATCAAACAAGTCTTAAAAAAAATAAAGAAAGAAAAAATAACAATGATACTAGTAAGGTAGACACATGGCCGGCTAATAAATTACACGGTATTGCCCAGCCTCTCTGTTCGCCACGTGCACTACCGCCCTCGCTACGTGCCCTTCTTATTCTCTTCTTCTTCCATCTTCCCTCCCTCTCATCTTGCACTACTGCCTACTCTCTCATCTCTTCTCCTATTGCCTGCAACTTCACCTCTTCACCGCTTTCCGCTGACTTCCTTCCCGCAATTCTGAATTTCTCCAATTACCAGGTTTCCTTTCAAGAAGCAACCACATTCGGCTTATCAATCGTAATCAAACTATAAGAAAATATTCATAAAAATATTAGCAGATTGCAAACAATCATATTTGCTCTAAAAAAATATCCATACCCCAACATATTTTTGGTATCAGAGCCAACTATATATCTGTTCTTCCTTCAAATATTCAAGCACGGCGAGCAGCAGCGATCTCGCATTCACATACTCTCAACAAGGTGTTCCGATTTTTGCGGGATAAGACTATGAATTATGGAGCGTCCTAATGAAGACGTTATTCATATCTCATGAATTATGGGATATTATTAACGATGGATTCAAAATTCTCACTGCTGCGGAAGAAGCAATCTTGACAGCAGCATTAAAGAGGGAGTATAAGGAGAACAAGACGAAAGATGCAAAAGCTTTGTCCTTCTTGCATCAAGGGGTAAGCCGATCAATTCTTCCGCGCATTACAAGTGCAAAATCATCAAAAGAAGCTTGGGAGACTCTGAAAAATCAGTTCGGAGGCTATGAGAAAGTCATCTCAATCAAACTACAAAATTCATGGCGAGATTTCGATAACTTGATGATGAAAGAAAATGAAGGCATTCAAGAATTTTTGTCTAAAGTATCTACTGTTGTCAACCAGATTAGGGGCTACGGTGATACTTTAGATGAGAAAAAGATCATTGAAAAAGTACTACGATGTTTGCCGGCGAAGTTCGAACACGTAGTGGCAGCAATAGAGGAATCAAAGGATCTATCCAAGCTAACGTTGAATGAACTAATGGGTTCATTAGAAGCCCATGAAAAGAGGATTAACAGGTTCTCAAATCAAAGCATGGAGAAAGCCTTTCAAGGGAAGGTTAATATTTCAGAATATTCAAAGGATGGTGCAACTTCTGACAGAAACAAAACGTCTACACAACCTGGTAAAGGAAGACGCCATGGCAGAGGCAACAATACCTTTCGAGGCCGAGGTCGAGGAAGAGGCCGAGGACGAGGAGATTCCAGAAACTCGAGGTACAATAACAATGATCAAGATTCTTATTGCCGTATTTGTCGAAGAAATGGGCACGACACCGAAAGTTGCTGGAGCAAATGCAAGAAATGCAAAAATCCAAATCACTCTCAAAAGGACTGTTGGTATCAAACTGATGGTGGATCAAAGGAGGCAAACTTTACTGAAAAGGAAGATGAACAGGTATTCTACTCTTGCCTAAATTCTCAACAACCTCTTGAGAATGTTTGGTATGTCGACAGTGGTTGCAGCAATCATATGTCCGGAAACAAGAAAATATTTGTGGGTTTGGATGAATCGTATTCTTCAGAGGTGAAGCTTGGTGATGGAAAAGCTCTCAAGATCAATGGCAAAGGCTCCATTGCCGTTCAAACCAAGGAGGGGAATACAAGCATGATCAAGGATGTATTCTTTGTGCCTCATTTGACTCAAAATTTGTTGAGTGTTGGTCAGCTTATGCAAAAAGGCTACCAGGTGGTTTTCAATAATGATCTTTGCATCATTATTGACACACAAAAGAATCTTACGATGGCGAAAGTAAAGATGAGCATGAATAGGGTCTTTCCTCTCAACTTGCCATATTCGGAGAAACTTGTGCTCCAAAGCACAACTGAAGAAGAACACAAGCTATGGCATCTAAGGTATGGACATTTGAGTTTCAAAGGATTAAATTTGTTGCGAAGCAAAAATATGGTGCAGGGTCTTCCTAACATTGAGGAGAAATGTGGCCCTTGTGAAGGATGCATTTACGGCAAAATGCATCGTCTTCCTTTCCCAAAAACATCCTATAGAGCTAAAGATGCTCTTGAGCTTGTGCATGCCGACATTTGTGGCCCAACGCAGACGGCTTCACTTAATGACAACAGGTACTTCCTTTTGTTCGTTGATGACTACACAAGGATGATGTGGGTGTATATTCTCAAGCAAAAATCTGAAGCATTTGCCAAGTTCATGGAATTCAAAACTTTTGTGGAGAATCAAAGTGGTAAAACGATCAAGTGTCTCCGTACTGATCGAGGTGGCGAGTTCATTGGAAACGCCTTCATGAATTATTGCAAAACTAAAGGAATTCAAAGGCAACTAACAGTTCGATACAACCCACAACAAAATGGAGTTGCGGAGCGGAAAAATAGAACAATTGTTGAAATGGCTCGAAGCATGATGGCAGGCAAAGGTCTTCCGAAATCTTTTTGGGCTGAGGCTGTAAATGCAGCCGTGTACATCCTCAATAAATCTCCTACGAAGGCAGTACCAAACATGACTCCGTATGAAGCATGGCATCGGAGAAAACCTCAGGTACATCATTTCAAAGTGTTTGGTTGCATTGCTTATTCTCATATTCCTTCACAGCAAAGAGAAAAGTTTGATGAAAAAGGAGAAAAGCTTATATTTGTTGGGTATAGTGACGAGTCGAAAGGCTATCGTCTACTTAATCCAAAGACCAACAAACTTGTTACTTCACGAGATGTTATTTTTGATGAAATGGGTTCTTGGAATTGGGAGAATGAAAATCAGAGAGGGAAAGCAATTATCATGCCTACTTCATCAAAGGAGAATGATGATCCTAGCTCAAGTGGAACTTGCAGCAGCCCATGTACTCCTGGTCCAAGTTCACGTGGAGAGTTTCATGCCGACTCCGAAAGTCCGATTTCGAAATTTCGAAGCTTGGCTGATATCTATGATGCTTGTAATGTGGCACTATTCTCTTGTGAACCACAATCCTATGTTGAAGCAGCAAAAGAAACATGTTGGCAGGAAGCAATGGATGATGAGATTGCAAGCATTCAAAAAAACCAAACTTGGGAACTTGGGGATCCACCTGATGGGAAAAATGTGATTGGAGTGAAATGGATCTACAAGACAAAATTCAAAGAAGATGGTTCGATTCTCAAGCACAAAGCCCGTTTGGTAGCAAAAGGATATTCTCAGCAGCCCGGTATTGATTTCACGGAGACGTTTGCACCAGTGCCTCGAATGGAAACGATTCGGATCGTTCTAGACATTGCTGCACAGTTGAAGCTACCAATCTATCAATTGGATGTAAAGTCAGCATTTCTTAATGGTGACTTAAAGGATGAAGTCTACGTACAACAACCTGAAGGTTACGTTGTTAAAGGAGAAGAAAAGAAAGTTTGCAGATTGAAGAAAGCTTTATATGGCTTGAAGCAAGCCCCCAAAGCTTGGAATAGCAAGATTGATGGCTATTTCCAGAAAATCGGATTTGTTCGAAGCATTAACGAGGCTTCATTATATGTGAAGAAGGAAGGAAATAATTTTCTCATTGTTTGCTTATATGTAGATGATTTGATCTACATGGGCAGTGATCATGTGATGGTGAAAAATTTCAAAGAAGCTATGATGAAAGAGTATGAGATGACTGACTTGGGTCTCATGAAATATTTTCTCGGGATTCAAGTTCGTCAAACAAAGGGTAAGATTTTCATTTCTCAAGAGAAGTATCTTGATGGTGTCTTGAAAAAATTCAATATGAGTAGTTGCAAGCCTATTGCAACTCCATTGGCATCAAATGAAAAATTGCAGCTGGATGATGGAGCAGAAAAGGTTGATGAAAGATTGTACAGGAGCTTAGTAGGTTCCTTAATTTACTTGACAAACACAAGGCCGGATATTGTCTATCCAGTAAATTTGATCTCAAGGTTCATGCATAATCCAAGCAAATTACACCTTGCTGCAGCAAAAAGAATCATGCGGTATCTTCAAGGAACAAGAAATTTTGGCATCAACTATGTCAAGGAAATGGATGATAAGCTTGTTGGTTTCACCGACAGTGATTGGGCAGGTTCGATTGATGATCGTAAGAGCACATCAGGATATATATTTTGCTTGGGATCTAAGATAATTTCTTGGGCATCTAAGAAGCAGAAGACCGTTTCGCTCTCATCGGCGGAAGCGGAGTATATTGCAGCGTGTGATGCAGCTTGTGAAGCTGTATGGTTGAGGAGAGTGTTTGCTGATATTCAGCAAGTTCAAGGCACTCCAACAACTATTTTTTGCGACAATATGTCGACTATTGCAATGACAAAGAATCCAGTTTTCCATGCAATGTCTAAGCATATCGAATTGCGGCATCACTTCATAAGAGATCTCGTAAGTGTGCAAGAAATTCAATTGGAGTTCGTGAACACTAAGGAGCAACTTGCAGATGGGTTTACGAAAGCATTTACGTCAGAGAAGCTTGAGCAATTCAGAGAACATATTAACATTACAAATTAAGAGAGGGTGTTGAAAGTAATTTGTAATGGTGGTCCAACTTCACTACAAAATACAAGGAGACAGTCAAGTAGAAGATTCAAGAAGCTTGATAGATGAATGTACACATTAAATTCATGCATTAAATCACATCTCATGTAATGACTATAAATAGATGATGTATCTGCCATGAAAGATATAAGAAAATATTCAGAAAAATATTAGCAGATTGCAAACAATCATATTTGCTCTAAAAATATATCCATACCCCAACACAAACCATCTCTACTCTATTTTTAGATTAATTGATTTTTTTGTTCAGTTGCGAAATTCCATTGCGTGTTGGTTTTACTTTTTTTATATTTGTTCTTGTGGAACAATAAATTGAACACAGCAACCCTTTGCCTGTAATAAATTCAACCATCTCTTTCTCTTGTATATATGCAGGTGCTCCTTTCAAATATTATTGTCGCTTGCCATTTGAAGTAATAAGAGATGTAAGACATTCCAATTTAACCTCGTTTTAATGTTGGTATTAATTCTATAATAAATTAATTTTATTCATTTTATATTACTCTTACACATATCCGTGAACCCGTGTGCTTACAAGACCTTGATTTATATATTTGCATTATAATTGAATATATTAATGCTTCCACGGTCTTCAGTTTAATTTCCTTGATCTGATGCATTTTTATAGTTGTTGAGATGATGATTAAATGACAAGGCGCTTATAACTGAACCATTGGTTTGTTATTTCATGAACCATACAGGCTTGCCTATAATTACATCTCCAATTCTTATTGTTGTGTGCTTTCCATTCAAGTTGGTTTGGTGGCATCAGTTAAATAATGGATTGGGTGAATCACGTAATGGGCCTTGCTAGAGCCCATAATAGTAGTTAGTTGTGAGTCCAAAGCTCATCCCCCACACTCACCGTTATTTAAATGAGCAGATCATGAAGCAATTTTCCAAATCCTCGCCACCATCCAAGAAATCCTGAAGTGTTGATGATATTGTGGATGAGTTTAACTTGGCGTCAAAATTGAAGCCGCACAACATATGGGTAAAAGATGTAAGAGGCGGTTCGAAAATTGGATGATATTAATTTCATGAGATTAATGTGGACCAAATCGAGTGGAGACGTGCCGCTTTGGTCGGATTGTGCTTGTGGTGTGTGCATCATCTTCTGTGCGTGCTACACATTAAGTGATTGACACGTAAGAGGGGAATAAATCCAACCATTGCCCCTAGGGTTTAAGGATTAAGGTATAGTTTCTCTCTCCTACGTGTCGTCCATCCAATGGTGTGGTACAGGAGATGATGTACCAAATGGCACAGAGAATCCAAGTCGGTACCGTGGTAGAGAGAAGATTGTGGATGTGTTGGTGAGCCACCAAATACTATCCATTGTTGCTAAAGATAGAGCCTTTCTTTCTTAGTCTGATTCTTTCTATGTAAGGTATAGGAAAAACATGAAGTTAAGCCATAACCCTCTGTAAAGGCAGGTATTATATTCCGATCTTGTATGTCCTGTTACATTTTGGTGTTATATTTTCTGTTACACGCTTTAGATGAGTGACACGTATGCAAAGAGGAAAATCTCAACTTTTCCCCTTAGGGTTGACTATTAGGGTATAGATTAGTCTATCCTACATGTCAATCATCCAACGGTTTGTAACAGGAGATGTAACACAAAAATGTAACAGGAGATCCGAAGTGTTATATTCCATGTTTGAGATTTTACTTAATTCCAATTCTAAAAGTACATTCTAAAAATATATTTACGTTGAGTAATGATTTTGTTTGAGAAATTATATAGTTCCAATTCTATAAAAACTTTTTTCTTTGACGAATTCCTCATCGAGGATTATAGAGATGGATTCCTGTCTTATGAGGCAGTCTTGGGTTTGAGTGGAGTAGACGTTAAAAGGCAATGGCCAAGTTTGGATGTCGAAGAATTTTTTTTATAAGTTCTTCCATTTCTTGTTCGAATTACTCGTTATACAGACGTTGCCCACATCTAGAACATCCATATGAGTTGCTATCCATTGATGTTTTTGTGGTGGTAGAGAGGGTTGGGTGGTGAGATTTGATGAGGTTAAAGGTGAGTAGGTGTGATCAAGTATGCAATACTTTTTTATATTTAAAGGAGTTGGTGCTTAGTCATTAGGCTGTTATTCTTTTTTATTACCACATGTTATATGTATGTGTAAATAATAAAAGTAACGAAGTAGCATGTAGTGACATCACATAAATAGTAAAAGTAATGAAGTTGCATGTAGTGACAGCACATTAAGTGAAGATAAGCGCCTACATGCTTGTGCCAATGCATAGAATAATGTTGATTTATATTTCTGTGTATCAGTTGGTTTTAGCTATACAACAAGAAGCAAATTCCTTTACGTCAGTCGTTTTTTTAATTCCCATAAAAAGACAAGAAAATTGACAACATACATACATAAATTCAAGTGCTGAATTTTACTAACATAATATTCATTGCATTTTACTAACATAATATTCATTGCTCCGTAATGTGCTATGTTCACATAAGATTACCATTGTAGCACGTGGACCCACGTGGTCAATTTTTTTTATTGTTTACTACATGTGAGAAGCGTTTTTCATAAATGTATGAATTTATAGAAACCAATGCAATGTGTGCCCAACTTGTGTCGGATAATACTGCCCATTCACATTTAAAACGAATATGCATAAAATCGTTTCATAATAATCTAACATTTAACCTTTAAAAAGATGTCATCATTTATAGGTATTGAAAGGTATAGGCATAATACTGCAACTTATTTTATACAATTACAGATTGTTGTACCTTATGTGCAAGTTGACTTAAAAATAAATTTATTAACTTTGAGACTAGGTGTGTAGGAGTTTCACAATCATTGATAGGTAATAAGAATCATTGCTTAACAACGTTGAATTTGTTCATCCGCGCTAGTACATGTATATACTTGCTTTACTGCAACTCTATAGTCTCACATTAAACCACCATTATGAAAAGAATAAATATTATACCATTTCAACAAAATTGATGTAAAAGCATTTACTTGTTGCTATATGTTGTGGAATATGATTGTTACCTTTCGATAGCATATTATTTTGAATCTTAAGTGCTACATATCTAATTTATTGTTAATTTCTTTGTACAACCTTTGTATGTAGCTAATAAAAACAATTGTGTTCTGGAATGGGAAAAGTGAGGTGAGTTAGTTGCTATGGTTAGCATTCGATCATTTGGTTAACATGAACCGTTAAGATTTCATACGATTCTATATCAGCGGAAGCAAGAGCATAAAATCATATTATCTTTTACCAGGGTATGTTGAAGAAGAAGAATTCTCGCCGGCACCATGCGCAATCTCACGATTTTGGGCATAACTTCATCATCCGATCTCCAATTTGAGTGATTTTTGCGCCAAAACGATCTTCTCTTTTGTGTCTTTCAACGGTGTATCACAAAAATAGTTTTGAGTTACTCAAGATTTTAAAAAAATCGTGAAAGTTGACGAACAGCAGCAGCAAACGACCTCGTGGTCTTCTGCTGTATTCTCAAGTCCAATCTTGACATCATGTGGGCGACGATCCTCAAGATTCTCTCAATCTGCTTTCAGACAGTTGAGATTATTTATATATAGGCTACAGCAGGGACTATGAGGAGAAATTAGAGTTGGGCCTCCATTGGGCTTAAGTATCCAAATTTAGCCCAAAATTTATACTTAAGTCCAATAATAACAATAATATATTCCACTAAAATATTATTGCTGCACTTCCGCTCTAATCCCATAATTACGTTATGGACTCCTTATCATGAGCTCGTTAGTCTCCCCGCGTTTAAGATATATACAATGCCCATTAATTAATTAAATTACTGACAACTCCATTAATTAATATCTTATCCTAGAGTAGTACCACTCAACCTCATTATCATGCCGGAATAAATCCACCAGCTGGGTTTACATAATAATCCTTATGAGCTCCTCAAGGGGACATCATGAACTTATTTTATTCGACATGGATTCCTTCTACAATCAACATCATACCATAGAGACAACACTATTTCCCACTCACCGAGTTTGTTGATTTAATTACATATAAATCTCACCCATTGATGAATCAAAGGAAACATACTGACTTATGTGTCGAGGTTATTATATAGGGATTAAGAGCACGAACATCCATAGTAACTGAGATCAAGTTCTCCTATATAGACAGTACAAGTCGAACGATCTCAAGCGGTCCTGCTCAATACACACAAAGCATACTAATGTGATTCCATAGTCAAGACAAATTAATACCAAATCATACTACAACCATCCCAATAGAGAATCCCCGTCTATCTTGGTTGTGAGCATCTGTTTATACTTTATAAGAAAACTGATAATATGATCATTCGTGTGTTGTCACACAACATATTATCTACAGTATAAAGTAAGTGGACTATTGCATCGGACATATAAATAAATTATAAGACGCAATCGTTTGATCAACGATTCTCATTTCAAATATTGTTCAAACAATGTTCATACCAAAAAGCTAGACTTAGTATACAATCCAACAATCTCACACTTATACTAAAAGACTATGTTGTCATGTCTTCTACCATACATCTGATTCCCACTCCAACTATACTATCATTAAAAGCTTTCGCTTTAAAATCCTTGTAAAAGGATTTACTAGGTTATCATCCGATGCAATGTTGTCGACAACAACCTTCCCCTATCATACGATTTCTCGTAACAGGTGGTACTTGCGCTCCATGTGTTTAATTGCTTATGGACTCGTGATTCCTTCAAGTTTGCAACTGCACCATTATTATCACAATAAATTGTGATACCCTTGGGCAAACTTAGAAACCACATTCAAGTCTATCACGAAGTTTCTAGAGACATACAAATACTTTGGTTGCCTCAGAGGCTCCAATTTATCATCTTTCCATGGCGGAGTCTAAAATATATTTCTATATGACACTCCTTCATATTATGGTTCTACTTCCTAAAATTAAAAACATAACCTTGAGGTGGATTTACTGCCATCTTATCTAACTTGAAAAATCCAAATCTACGTAATCCACGAGAAGCAGTGAACATGTCCGATAAGCCTACATATAATTTTCAATCCTTCTCAGGCACTTCAAATACGTCTTACCGCAGTTCATCACTCTTGTTCTGGGTTACGTTGATACCTACTGTCGGTAAAATAGATATTCTTTCTCGTGTATAGTATTCCTTAGATTAAGCTTCCTTATTCGCCGAAGCATAAGGAACCGCTTTCATCTGCTTTATCTTCTTTTGTGTCTTAAGATACATTTCCTTAGATAAAGTAACATGCTTAAATGAGTAAGGATTGTATCATTTCATAAAACTTGAGATGAGCACAACATTCTAGCTTGTGATCTGTATCACCATGATCACAAGAATATATTTTGCTTCTCTTAAGTCCTTCATTTCATACTTCTTTATGAGCAATACCCATACGCTCGATAATACTCTTTCATTGTCTCCAATGAGCAAGATACTGTCTATGTACAGTACAAGAAATACCACCACGTTTCTGTCACTCTTTTCCAATTCACAAAACCCATCCGAGCATTGATCAAATCCATGTTTCTAGATCTCCTCATCAAAACACATGTACTTTGAGTTTAAAGCTCACTTTGGTCCATCAATGGACACTTTTAAGCTTACACTCAAAATGCTCTTCGCACTTTGCAATGAATCATTGTGCTTGCTCCACATAGATGTTTTCCTCAAGACTTTCAATCACGAAAGCTATCTTGACATCTATTTGCTATACCTCATAATTCAATATGAGCAGCAACAAAATAAAAGAACACTGATCGACTTAAACTTAGCTACTGGCGAAAAATAGATTTCCTCGTACTCAAACTCACCCTTCTTTCTAAGTATACTTTTACGCAACAAGCCTTGTTTCAAAGTATCACCTTATCGCCTGATCCTCTTTTATTTTGTAGAACCACTCTAACGGCTTTGACACCATTTCGCTGTTCTACAAGCACCCAAATCTAATTTAGAATCCATAGATTCTATTTTAGAAATCATTGTGCTTTGCGAAGATTCCGCATTTCTATCTTGTAGTGCTTCGTCATACCCATTGACCGATTTCATGTTTACTAGGGATCAAGTCTCACGACTCTCCCAAAACATAAATCTTTCAGGCTGTAAAACAACCCTCCCACTACGACAAAGTACTACACGCAATTGTGTATCAGACGTATCACGCGTTGCAGTTTCATTGTGGTATATCCTCTTGTACAATTGGTACTATACTTTATGTTTTTCTCTCACTTCCTTTAGAATAATTCATACATGGGTTTGTGATTTATTACATAGTCCTTTTTCAAAAAATCTAGCGTTCGTGTTAACAATCACCCTTTAATCTTTTGGACTATCAAATAAAACACCTTCATTTTCTAGGATATCCCACAAACATACAAACATCCTTACGACATGCTGTTTCTAAGGCATACCCATAAAATGAATTTAATATTCCAAATAACTCATCATCTATCTAACCATTTTCATAAGAGTCATATTCCTTCTTTTCGCCGCACCAGTCGGCTGGGGTTAGCTCGGTGTTGACAACTTTGGATTCAATTTCAACCTCTGATAAATAGCTCCTAAACTATCCTAAGAGGTACTTGCCACCTCGATCAAATCGTAATGCCATGATATATATTTTGATGACCCTTCACCGCATAAGCCATGCACTTTTGAATTAATCATAGTACTAAGACTTGAGATGCATCAAAATATATCTAACCACCTCTTGCCTGGATAGTCTTAGGACCGAATAAATCAGAATAAACCAATTCCAACATATCTTTGGCTCTACACCCCTTTGAGTTGAAAAGGCAATCATGTCCTAGTCTCAGATGTCAAAGGTATGTTTAATTCATATCCAAAGGTTCCTTTCTCTTATTAGGATTAGAAGACGCGTTATCATTACTATTATGTTGCATCGTGAGAGAAACATGATTTAAGAGTGCACAAAATGTTACCAACGTACCATAACAGATTATAGCTCCACCCTTCATTACTATGACCATGTAATTTAAATGAAATGGAGTATCCATCCACAAATGCATAGAAACTGAAATGAAATTCTTTTTATGAAAATGTACGTAAAGATAATTTCTCATAATCAAACATTTTTTACTATCAGAAGATAAATAAACAACTCCTACTGCAACAGCCACTACTTTCGTAGCTTACCCATGTACTCAATAATCTCATAATCACTTAGTTACATGATTTTAGTGATTCCCGTATCTACTCACAGCGTGTCAGTAGATGCCCTCACTAATTATGTCTCAACAACTAGTGAATGAGATACTAACCTGTTCACATCTTGATGAAAATTAATTTCCTTCTCCACTTTTTTTGTCAGAAGTTTCCCACCGAAGTACAATCTCTCGTAACTAAGGTGGAACTTGCTCAAAATATCTAGGCAAATTATGGAGAATAAAATTGACTTAGATTTCCCTTTCAATTTCTACTCCATGTTTTTTTTACAATTCATTCATCAAGTCAACCATGACCTCTTGCCCTTTTAACTTTACTCAAGTATCTTAAAAGTTGCATGAGAATGAACATCATATTTGTATACAACTCTCATCTCTTCACTGGAATCTTAAATAGACAATAGAGGACACCTTTAGTGAGAACACATATGTTTTCCTAAGCAGTAAGAATCGAAACACAATAAGTGAAATAAGCCATTCAAAAATACTGAGAATCACGTAAATAAATACACCGATCAAATCTTTGAATTTAACTATTTATATTAATTCCCTCAAAAATAATATAAAATAAAATTCACCGACATCTCAAGCACCGTGGGTCCGCATGCCACGATAGTGTGGACGTATACAAACTCGAACATTTAGAAGAGAAGGTTTTATCCATTAATTTCATTCGTAACCTAACTTCATGACAAAATAATTAATAGTCGGTTCCTTTTTAGCCATGCAAATAATAGCAGTGACTCCGATGGGGAGGATACTTATTATTTGCATCTAAGTGTACACCATTATTTGACCCAAGTCCATTGTGCAAGCTTATGTGCCTTACAGATGGAGAAGTACACATGCACGGATAACTTCCTGCAGTCATCATAAAGAAGTTTGTACCAGTGATCCATGAATAAACTCATCCGATGTGGAAGAAGGCCCTATTTCCAACGCGTAAGTTTACTACATCACTTACAAATAAATAATGGAGGCCGCGGGAATTAATTACCAATTCCTTCTCCCACTTAGTTATTTAACATCGAGAGTTTTTACATGCATATAATATTCAAAAATAAAATACGAAACCTAGTATGCTCCTATTACACCAATTAAGGCAGTAAATCACAGAGAATAATGCATACATATATAAAAATAATCAAATAATTAAATCAAATTATAACAGTTATATATCAGCAAATTATGGAGTTCTTGTCCCTAGTTAGGAACCGATACTGCTTAAGGCAAGATAATGGTAACCCGTTTCTCTACCGGCTCTGGAGCTTACTACAATTTACACTCAAAGAAAGTATGCCAATTTGGCAATGGCTAGTGCCAATCACTCCAGGGTTGTAAGAGCATTCTACAAATAAAATAGAGAGGGAGTGGGGGAGGTCCTTCGATAGACGAGAGTTGAGGAGAACCAAGAGCTAGCCAATCTGAGAGCAGAGCCAATACCAATGGAAGAAGGAGACGAGGCAGAGCCACCACATCATCAGGTGGAGTTCAAAGAGCAAACACCCGATCCACCACAATTTGAAGAAGAAGAGCAAGAGCAGCAACACCACCAGATAGGTCCCAGAATTTGGAATTTAAGATGGAACTTCATGATAGATGAGGTGAGAGAGATAAGGCAAGCACAACAATTGTATGGAGCACAGATTAGGGAGATTCAAGAGACACAACAGGTGCATGGAACACACATTCAAGAGCTTCGAGAAGGACAACTTCGTAGGGATTATCACGATGAACAATCTCGTGTGCATTCCAACAACATGGAGGTGATGATGACAATGCTATTCAACTTCCAATTTCCAGCATCTCCTCATGCGTACAACCCTTGGGGTCCTTATTTTAGTGCTAGTCACTTCTATTAGTTCATTTGAATTATGTTAGACATTTAGATTAAGCTTGTTGAATTGAATTGTACTTCATTTGTTTTGTATTCGGGAGGTTTACTTTGGGTTTTATTTTAGTTTTATGCGGTTTTATTCCTTTATTTTTGGTATTTTAGTTTGTTTTTTCATAATTTGGATGTGATGGGTTGTTGAGCTTACTTGTTATGGATGTTGAATTAATGTACTTTCATTTCTTATGGTGAATGATTTTGGTCATGTATGTTATATGTTTTTTATGTTTTTAGTTTGGTGAACCTTTGCTTATGTGTTGTGCTTGTGATTTTTTTTTATTCTTGTATAGGTTGGATTGGTGGTATGTTTTGGGAAGGTGTTAAAATAATTTTGAATATGAGTTATGATGCATTATTTGTGATGGGTGATGGCAAGCATGTTAAGGATTTTTACTAGTTGAAATTATGACATAAATTACATAATTTGTTCAATTTTGAGAAGTATGAAGGTTAATTAGGTTTCATTTTGGTCCAAGCAAAAGCTTGTGAGAGTTGAGCCTCAACCGTGCCTCCACGGTTAATTCTTGATGAGAGGACCAGTTGAACATAGACAAACTAGAATTGCTCATGGACTATAGGAACGAAGCCCGAATGTTTGAAAGTTTTTGATATGATCTTAGGCCATCCTTGTTATATGAAGTTATAGCCATAAGTTTCCTTACGCAAACATCATCTCTAGTAAGCCAATTTGAGCCTATAAGCCTATTCTTTGTGATTTTAGCACATTACAAGCCTTAAATACTCACTTAAGCTTTATATATATAACCTATGCGTGGGTGATTGAGGAGATGAAGATTGATAAGGTTTGATGTGAAAAAGTGCAAGAAAAAGAAGGAAAATGGTGAATCAAGAAAAGGATAAAAGAGCTCAAGCTAAATGCATATGAAACTTCAACAAAAAGAAAAAGGAGCAAAATCATAAAAATATGCTCAAGGAATTCAAAAGTAGGGAGTATGCAATTCAAAAGAACCTCAAGGAATCCATGGTATGATGATGTTTAGTGTTTATGAATATTTAAAAAAGGGAAGAAGATTGAAAGTGAAGATGTTGGAGAAAAAATCATCTATTCGATAAAGACCTTACCAAAGAGCCTAACATTATATCCAAAGATAAAGACCTTTTTGATCACTTTTTGAAACTAGGGTGGCTTGTAAACATAGTCCATGAGCAAGCCTATGGTGCGTTGGTTCTAACCGGTTGATCAATGTTGAGTAACCATATTTCATAGAGTGTTGAGTGATTTTGATATCCTATTAAAGGTTTGGACGGGAAGGAATATGATTACCCTTTTGTCTTCTTAAGATTGAACTTGTTAATTTTTTATATTATGAGTTTAATGTGGTAGGAGTACTTAATGTGATTTTGTAATCTTTATTACTTGTGATGTGTTGTTGCTTATGTTCGTTAGGTATTTTTCTAGGTGAAAATTTTTCATCTTGTTTATCATTTTTCGTTGTTCGAGGACGAACAACACTTTAAGTTTGGAAGATTGATCGTCGTCATTCCACCAGTAGAATGTTTCTCTTCTTGTTAAATAGCTCAAGCAATTATTCTTCGAAGGCGTTCTTCACAAGGAATGGCCCTTTCCACTTGTTACACTTTTTCCATGGGGCTTTATATGCATTTTGAACTTCAACCACATCCCTCGGTAAGAATTCGAGCATTGACAAGTGTGGTGCCCTCATGCAACCTTTTCCCTACAATCACTAAATAAATTTTTATCAATAAAATCATGGAAGTTCTTAAGAGAGTTTGAAATTTTTGCATGTTGGCGGGCCTTACTCAGTGTTTTTTATTTTGATATTGAATGTATAAAAGGTGACACTAACTATATCCCTTATTTCTTAACCCATGAATTCTTACAAAACAGGACAAATGCCGCCGAAGCCAGTTAAGAACTACCTAAGCATCTCCAACACAGAAATACAAACCTCAAAAACAGATACCAGAAATAAGGAAGAGCTTGAAGACACAGGAACATCAAAGACAACCCAGCTGACTTTAAAATAGAGATTTGGAAATAGAGATCCCATGGTAGGAGAAATTAGATCCTACAACGGTAATTATGATTACTATGTAACATTTGGGTTAGAACCAGCCCCTAAGCCAATTTCTCTACTTCTAGAACCATTCTGTGAAAATCCTTCATCTCTAAAACAAGATACATCCCCTAAACCTATCCTTGACAATCCAAAACCTATAACCTTACAAAACACTCCCTCAAATACCATTTCTTTGGCAAATCCTCATTCCCAGCATGGTTCTCTAAATCATACACCCAAAACATTGTTACCATCTAGCCAGGATTTGAAAAGGAAGACCCCATTCGAAGCAGCCCAAGCCATTTTTGGCAAAAATACCTTTTCAAAATAGTTTGACCACCTGAAAACATATGCGTATTATCAAGCTATCCTTGAATACACTGAATCAACCTAAATTAAACATGAGTTCTCAAAAACAAACCAATTTGATGTCTCATACTCCCAATGCAAAATTTTCAACTACCTCCTTCAGATTGGTATGGATCACTGCATTAACCCATAGCCTTTGGTGAAGACTATTTCGATGAACCTGTTGCGAATAGACATTTCAACTACTTTGAATACCAACAAGCCAGGTACAACACCTTTTATATCACAAACAAAGCCAGAACTCATACTTGGCTTTTTTACTTCGATAGAACTACTGATATATATTCTTTCCCCATCTGGTGGTCACACTGGTGGGACATTTTTGGTTCTGTACCTGATATCCTACCACCTATAATCCAACAATCCTTTGACATTGAAGAAAAAAACTTCACACCTCTAGCATCCTTTTATACTAAGTTCTATGCACCTTGGATATATTCTTGGACATTCCAAATCCTCGGGATACACAAGAAAATTCTAAAACGAGCATTTCTAGTCAAATGGTGGCCAAAGTGTAACATTGTCAAAAGTATTCAGCCAATCAAGTAGAGGCTTGGATACAGCAGGATACAAAACTCAAGCAAATTCTTCCTACTCAAATACCGGAGCAAATAAATTCCAAGAGCAAAAAAACACTATTGCAGCTAGAATTGCAACATCCAAAACCCCAGCTGAAGCTTATCACATCATGCAAGAACACCTACAATCACACTCTGAAGATGCTGTTAACTTATCAACTAGTAGTGATTCACTATTGTCAAACCAAAAATCATGGTTTGAAAATAGTGTATATTAAAAAAAAAAAAGTTACATGTCAAATTCAGTAGATGATAGAAATTCCCATATCATGTTGTAATCCAGGTATTGGTTAAGAGCTAGTCCCAGACTAAAAAAAAAGTGTCAACCACATCAGCCATGATCCCGCATAGCATGGGAGCATTGTTCCCCAAAGCAGAAGCACACTAGTATGGCACTACGTGAAGAAAAAACTGTGATAACTAGAGAATTGCCACTCCACTTTTGCAGAAAAGTCCCTGCAGCTGATAATTGAAGACTATTCCAAAATTGCAAGGCAGCCCCTCCAATTTTTTATTTAAAGAACATGTTACACAGCAGAGGGGCAGGAGTTGGAATTGAGTTCTGAGAGCTTTTAAAATTTTGAGAGTTTTTTTAGAGTTCTAAGTGTCCTTTGTATCTTGTATTACTTGAGAAGTATGAGTATCAAGTATAGTTCTAAGAGTGATAAAACCTTGAGAAGTCTGAGTATCAAGGAAACATTTGAGTGATAGGGTGAGTGTTACAAATATATATGAAACTTTGGGAAGTCTGAGTACCAAGGTATTGAACAAAACAATTGTAACATCTTAATCGAAAATATATATTCTGATTCAAAGCACTCTTCACATCCACATAATATGGACGGCCCTGCCGCCTTCTAACATAGCTAACATCCCTCCCCTTTTCGACTGGCATCTTGATAGATGGATATCCTTTACTAATTCCCCCCCCCCGACTGGCATTTCCGATAGTCAAAATATATTCTATTAACTAAAACCCCTTTTCTGACTGACATCTTGACAGTCAAAAAGTAAGATAAATATATAAATTCTTTTCTTAAAATTTTGTTTGCACTCTTCTTAATGGTGAAATAGACTATCAACACCCATTTTCAACATTTTTTACATTAGGAGCTTCAACATCTGTTGGCTGGTGAAATAGTAGTCGATGTCTATCAGCATTTTTGTTTAGTGAATAAGGTCGTTTAGATAAATTAAATATGCTTTACAATATTGAGAAAGTGATTTCTTTTGCATGGATTCCATCAGAACCAGTTATAAAAAATAAGTGAGCAATATTTCACGAACAATTTATTAAATGGATAAAAAGTGAGTAATATTTTTAATAAAAAGTGATTCCTAATCAAAAAAATAATAATATTTGTCTAATTGAAATATTTCATTAATGTTATGGGTATTATATACCCCATGCTAACGGGCTGGAGCCCCATTACAAGAAAGCGCAATTATAATTGAGCCTACATACCAAAGGATTGACGGGCTCCAAAAAGGAACAGGCCACGAACACCGGCAAAGTCCCAAAAGAGAGGCCTTTTAAAGTAATAATAATTATACAAATGAAAAAGGGCCCAAAAGGCAAACCCATAGCCTGGGGAAAAACCAAACCGAAAAGGCGCCTAGGAAAGACTAGGCCAAAAGGCCATCCTGGAAGACGAGGCCAAAACCGCTCTCGGATCAGCGTCAGGTCACAAGACATCGGAAAGCACTCTAGGGGTCATAAGGGTTGTTGGTATTCGATTTTTTGGTTAACGTAAACTGTTAGGGTTTCATGCGTTTCTAAATCAGTGGAAGCAAGAACATAGAAACATATTCCCTTTCACCCGGGTATGTTGAAGAAGAATAGCTGCAGAAAACCTCTTGATTTTCTGGTGTATTCCCAAGTCCAATATTGACGTCGTGTGGGCAACGATCTTCAATGTCTTCTCAATCTACTCTCCTCCCTATTTCACTCGTGATTAGGCGTGTCTAATTAGGGTTCCGGATAGCTGAGATGACTTATATATAGGATACAACAGGGATCAAGAGGAAAAATTAGAGTCGGGTCTCCATTTGGCTTAAGTATCCAAGTTTAGCCCTAAACTTATACTTATGTCCAATAATAATAATATAGTCCACTAAAATATTATTACTGCACTGCCGCTCTAATCCCAAATTACATTATGGGTTCCTTATTATGAGCCCGTTAGTCTCCCCATATTTAAGATATACAATGCCCATTAATTAATTAATTAAGTTATTGACAACTCTATTAATTAATATCTCATCCGAGAGTAGTACCACTCAATCTTGTTATCATGTAAGAATAAATCCACTTGCAAGATTTAAATGATAACCCTATGCTCCTCAAGGGGACATCATCAACCTATTTAATAGGAGACGGATTTCGTTTACAATCAACAGCACACCATAGAGACAACATTATTTCCCAACTCATCGAGTTTATTGATTTAATATTTAAATCTCACCCATTGATGAATCAAAGAGATATATACTGGCTTACATGTCGAGGTTATAGTATAGGGTTTAAGAGCACGAACATCCATAATAACAGAGATCAAGTTCTTCTATATAATCAATATAAGTTGAACGATCTCAAGCGGTCCTGCTCAATACACATAAAGCATACTAATGTGATTTTATAGTCATGACAAACTAATACCAAATTACACTACAACCATCTCGATAGATTCTCCCCGTCTATCTCGATTGTAAGCATCTGTTTATACTTTATAAAGAAACCGATAATATAATTTTCCGTGCATCGCCGCACACCATATTATCTGCAGTATAAAGTAAGTGGACTTTTGCAATATCATATGAATAAATTATAATATGCAAAACGTTTGATCATATGATTCTTATTTCAAATAAATTGTTAAAATATTGTTCATACAAAAGCTAGACTTTTAGTATACAATCTAACAATCTCCCACTTATACTAAAAGACTACGCTGCCATATCTGCTGACACGCATCCAATCCTCATTCCTTCTACGTGCCTATCAAACACTTTAGCTAGAAGACTATTAGTAAAAGGATCAGTTAGATTATCCTCCGATGCAATCTTAGCGACAACGACCTCCACTCTTTTAATAATGTCTCGTATTAGGTGATACTTGCGCTCAATTAGTTTACTCGCCTTATGGTCTCGTGGTTCCTTCTAGTTTGCTACTGCGCCAAAGTTATCATAATATTATGGCTCATCATCCAAGAGTAAACACATAACCCGAGGTAGAATTACTAGCATCCCTATCTGACTGAAAATCCAAATCAGTATAACCCAAAGGTAATAAAGTATCTGCCCGGTAAATCAGCATATAATCCTAATCCTTCACAGGTACTTCAGAATATGCTTTACTTCAGTCCAATGCCCTTGTCCTGGGTTACTTTGATACCTGCTGACTATGCCCATGGCATAACAGATATGCGGCCTCGTACACAACATTGCATACATGAGGCTTCCTACTGCCGAAGCATAAAGAACCACCTTCATATCCTCTATTTCCTTTTGTGTCTTTAGACACATTTCTTTAGATAGAGATATTCCATGTCTGAAAGGTAGGAAACCTTTCTTGGAGTCTTGCATGCTAAAACGGGCCCAAATTGTATCAATGTATGAAGCTTTGGATAAGCACAATATTTTTTCTTGCGATCACTTATCAATTTAATCCCTAGAATGTGCCCGACTTCTCTAAGTCCTTCATCTCAAACTACTTGGATATCCATACACTAACCCCCGACAATACCTTTACATTGTTTCCAATGAGCAGGATATCATCCACGTAAAGTACATGAAATACCACTACGTTTCCATCATACTTCTGATACACACATGATTCATCCGGACATTGAATAAATCCATATGACTGGATTACTTCATCAAAACGGATGTTCCATGATCTAAAAGCTTATTTCAATCCATAAATGGACCTATTAAGCGTGCACACAAGATGCTCTTCCTCTTTCGCAGTGAATCCCTCCGGTTACTTCATATAGATGTTTTCCTCAAGACTTTCATTCAGGAAAGCTATCTTGACATCCATTTTTCATACCTCATAGTCCATATGAACGGAAACAGGAAAAAGAATTCAAATTAAATTAAGTGTGGTGATGGGCGAGAAGGTTTCCTCATAATCGATTCTCTCTTTCTGAGTATATCCTTTCGCAACGAGCCTTACTTTAAAGGTTTCCACCTTACCGTCAGATCCTCTTTTTCTTTTTTAGACCCACTTGCATCCAATAGCTTTTACATCATTGGGTGGTTCTATAAGCTCACAGACTTTATTAGAATGCATAGATTCTATTTCAGATTTCATTATTTTTTGCCATGATTGAGCATTTTTATCATGCAGTACTTCGTTGTAATTCCATGGGTCGATTTCATGTTCACCGGGGATCAAGTCTGATGACTCTCTAATCCCATGAATCTATCTTGTTTTTGTACAATCCTCCCATTACAACGAGGCTCCACAGGCAATTGTGTATCAGGTGTGACACGCGGTGCAGTGTTTTGTGGTATATCCTCTTGTATAGTTGGTATTATATTTGGTGTTTTCCATCTTACTTCTTCTAGAACATTTTTACTCATGGGTTTGTGATCCATTATATAATCCTCTTCCAAAAATTTAGTGTTCGTGCTAACAATCAACTTTTGGTCTTTCGGACTATAAAACAAATGAACCTTCGTTCCTTTAAGATACCTATAAACAGATAAACATCCGTACGCAATTCTAACTTTTCAGCATCTGCGTTTAACACATGTGACAAAGCACCCTAAATTCGAATGTGTTTCAGACTAGGCTTTCACCCGGTCCATAGTTTGGTGGGTGTGGAAGCTACCGATTTAGAAGGTACTAAGTTAAGGATGTAAGTCGCTATTTCTAAGGTGTATCCCCAAAACGAATTTAGTAATTCCAAATAACTCATCATTGATCTTACCATTTTCATAAGAGTTAAATTCATTCTTTCCGCTACACTATTCTGCTGGGGTGTGCCCAGTGCAGATAATTGGGATTCAATCCTTTCCTCTGATAAATAATTCTTAAACTCTCCCAAAAGGTATTCGCCACCATGATCAGATTATAATATCTTAATACATTTTCTAAGTTGCTTCTCCACATCAGCCTTATACTCTTTGAATTTATCAAATCACTCAGACTTGTGGCGCATCAAATAAATGTATCTATATCTAGAATAATAGTCAATGAAGGTGACGAAGTATGCATAACCACCTCTTGCCTGGACAAACAAAGGACCATATAAATCAGAATGAACCAATTCCAACAGATCCTTGTCTCTATACCCATTTGCCTTGAAAGGTCTTTTGGTCATCTTTCCTTCCAAGCATGATTCGCAAGTTGGATAATATTCCACAATTAATGAACTCAAAAGTCCATCAGCTATCAACCTTTGAATCATACTTAAGTTAATATGACCTAGTTTTAGATGCCAAAGATATGTTCGATTCATTTTAAGGTTCTTTTCTCTTATTAGTAGATGAATTATTCAATTCAACTTGTTGCACTATGGGAGAAATTGGATTAAGAGTAAACAAATTATCTATCAATGTACCATCACAGATAATAATTCTATTTTTCCTTAAAATAGCCTTGTCATTAAAAGAAATAGAATATCCATCCATAGACAATTTAGAAATCGAAATTAAATTCTTTCTAAATTGAGGTACATAGAGAGAATTCCTCAAAATAAGAGTTTTATTCTAATTGAAAAATAAATAAACATCTTCCACTGCAACAGTCGCTACTCTTGTAGCATTCCCCATGAGTATGAAAATCTCCCCATCACTAAGCTGTCGGGTTTGGTGGAATCTCTGAAAAGAATTGCTGACATGGTCAGTGTTGGATTGTATACTAAAAGTCTAGCTTTTTGTATGAATAATGTTTAACAATGAATTTGAAATGAGAATCATATGATCAAATGTTTTGCATATTATAATTGCAAAAGTCCACTTACTTTATACTGTAGATAATATGTTGGGCGACAACATGCGGAAGATCATATTATCAGTTTCCTTATAAAGTATAAATTGATGCTCACAACCGAGATAGACGGGGACTCTCTATTGGGATGGTTGTAGTGTGGTTTGGTATTACTTTGTCTTGACTATAGAATCACATTAGTGCACTTTGTGTGTATTGAGCAGGACCACTTTGTTGGTGCTTGGATCGTTTGGTTAACGTGACCCGTTAGGGTTCCATACGTTTCTAATATCAGCGGAAGTAAGAAAACATGAAACGTATTACCGTTCACCAGGGTATGTAGAAGATGAAGGATTCTTGCTGGCAGACTGTGCAGTCCCACGAGAATGGCCATAACTTTCTTGTCTGATGTCGGAATTTAATGATCTTTGTGCTCAGACAATCCTGTCTTCAACGGATTTCCTTCAGTATATTAATCATCGAATTTGAAGAACTGTATGATTTTATATAAATTTCGCAAGGTGGCGGACAGCGATAGCAAACTACCTTTCGATCTTCTGCTGTATGTCCCAAGTCCGATCTCGACGTCGTGTGGGCAACGATCTATGATACCTCCTCAATCTGCTCTCAACCCTCATCACACGTGAATAATGAATTAGATTAGGGTTCCAGATAAGCTGAGGTGACTTATATACGTGGGCTACAGCAGGGACCAGGAGGAGAAATTGGGTTGGGCCTCCATTGGGCTTAAGTATCCAAGCTTAGCCCAAAGCTTATACTTAAGTCCAATAATAATAATATATTCCACTAAAATATTATTACCGCACTGCCTTTCCAAACCCAAAATTACGTTTTGGGCTCCTTCTTATTATGAGCCCGTTAGTCTCCCCATGTTTAAGATATACAATGTCCATTAATTAATTTAAGTTACTGACAACTCAATTAATTAATATCTCATCCAAAAGTAGTACCACTCAATCTCATTATCATGCCGGAATAAATTTCACCTGCACGGTTTATATGATAATCCTTATGAGCTCCTCAAGGGGACATCATCAACCTATGACGGACACGGATTCCTTCTACAATCAACAGCACACCATAGAGACAGCACTACTTCCCAACTCATCAAGTTTGTTGATTTAATTACATGTAAATCTCAACCATTGATGAATCAAAGAAATACATACTGCCCTACGTGTCGAGATTATTGTATAGGGATTAAGAGCACGAACTTCCATAATAACTGAGATCAAGTTCTCCTATAAGTCAGTATAAGTCGAACGATCTCAAGCGGTCCTACTCAATACACACAAGTGTACTAATGTGATTCTATAGACAAGACAAGCTAATACCAAACCACACTACAACCATCCCTATAGAGAGTCCCCGTCTATCTCAGTTGTGAGCATCTGTTTATACTTTATAAGGAAACCGATAATATGATCTTCCGCGTGTTGTTGCACAACATATTATCTACAGTATAAAGTAAGTAGACTATTGTATCGTGCATATAAATAAATTATAAGACGCAATCATTTGATCATATGATTCTCATTTCAAATAAATTGTTATAAGATTTTCATACAAAAAAGCTAGACTTTTAGTATACAATCCAACAATCTCCCACTTATACTAAAAGACTATGCTGTCATGTCTTCTGCCATATACATCTGATTACCACTCCTACTACACGATCATCAAAAGCTTTCGCTTTAAGGTCTTTGTAAATGGATTTACTAGGTTATCATCCGATGCAATCTAGGCGACAACAACCTTCCACTCATCATACAATTTCTCGTAATAGGTGGTACTCGCGCTCCATGTGTTTAATTGCCTTATGGACTGTGATTCCTTCAAGTTTGCAACTGCACCAATATCATCAATATAAATTGTGATAACCTTGGGCAAACTTAAAATCACATCAAAGTCCATCATGAAGTTTCTAGAGTCATACAGATACTTTGGTTGCCTCATAGGCTGCAATTTATCATCTTTCCATGATGGAATCCGGAGTCTGAAATATATTTCTATATAACACTCCTCTACACTATGACTCAACTTCTTAAAATTAAACACATAACCTTGAGGTGGATTTCCTGCAGTCCATTCTGACTAAAAAATCCAAATCTACGTAATCTACAAGAAGCAGTGAATCTACCCTGTAAGCCTACATATAATTTCCAGTCCTTCTAAGACACTTCATATATGTCTTACCACAGTTCATCATTCTTGTTTCGGGTTACGTTGATACCCACTGTTCATGCCATCGGCAAAACAGATATCCAATCTTGTGCATAGCATTCCTTAGATTAAGCTTCCTCATTTGCCGAAGCATAAGGAACCGCTTTCATCTTCTTTATCTACTTTGTGTCACTAGACACATTTCTTTAGATAAAGTCACATGCTAAAATAAGTAAGGATCGTATCATCTCATGAAGTTTGAGATAAGCATAACATCATTTCTTCTAATCCGTATTACCGTGATCAAAAGGATATTTTTGCTATTCTTAAGTCCTTCATCTCATACCGCTTTATCAACCATACCCATACGCCCGACAATACTCTTTCATTGTCTCCAATGAGCAAGATACTATCTACGTATAGTACAAGAAATACCACCACGTTTCCATCACTCTTTTCAATACACAAGACCCATCCGATCATTGATTAGATCCATGTCACTGGATTACCTCATCAAAATGGATGTTTCATGATCTTGAAGCTTGCTTTAGTCCATGAATGGACACTTTTAAGCTTACTATCACAATGCTCTTAGCTCTTTGCAATGAATCACTCTGGTTGCTTCACATAGATGTTTTCCTTAAGACTTTCAATCAAGAAAGCTGTCTCGATATCTATTTGCTATCCCTCATATTTCATATGAGTAGCAACAAATAAAAGAGTCCGGATCAACTTAGGCATAGCTACCGGCGAACAAGTTTTCTCATAATCGAATCATTTATTTCTGAGTATACCTTTTCGCAACAAGCTTGCTTTCAAGGTTTTCGCCTTATTCTATGATCCTCTTTTATTCTTGAATGCCTGCTTCCAATGGCTTTTACGCCATTTAGCGGTTCAACAAGCATCCAGACCTAATTTAAAATCCATCGATTCTATTTTAATATTCATTGCACTTTGCTAGGATTTGGCATTTCTAACTTGTAGTGCTTCGTCGTATCTGTGGGTCCATTTCATGTTTGCTAAGGACCAAGTCTCACGACTCTCCCAAAATATGTATCAAACAGGTTGTCGAACATCCCTCCCACTACGACAAGGCATTACATGCAATTGTGTATCAGACGTGACATGCATTGTAGTTTACCTTGTGGTATATCCTCTTGCACAATTGGTACTAATACTTTGTGTTTTTCCCTCTCACTTCCTTTATAACAATTTATACATGTGTTTATGATTTAATACATAGTCTTTTTCCAAAAATCTAGTGTTTGTGTTAAGAATCACCCTTCGATCTTTTGGACTAAATAAATCACCCTTCATTTTTCTAGGATATCCCACAAATAGACAAACAATAATACGAATTACTGTTTCTAGGGCATACCCATAAAATGAATTTAGTAATTCCAAATAATTCATCATTCATCTAATCATTTCCATAAGAGTGCTACACCTTCTATCCGCCACACCATTCAGCTAGGGTATGCCCGGTGTAAACAATTTGAGATTTAATCTCAACCTCTGATTAATAGCTCCTAATTATCCTAAGAGGTTCTCGCCATACGATTAATCCGTAATGACTTGACATATTTTCCATGACGCTTCACTGTACCAGCCTTGCAATTCTTGAATTAATCAAAGAACTTAGACATGCAGTGCATCAAATAAATATATCGGTATCTAAAATAATCATCGATTGACGAATATTCATAACCACATCTCGTCCGAATAATCTTAGGATCGCTTAAATCAGAATGAACTAATTCCAGCATATATGTCTTTGGCTCTACTCCCTATTGCCTTGAAAAGCAATTAATTATTTTTACTTCCAAGTAAGACTCACAAGTCCGATAGTTTCCACTTCAGATAAACCTTACGGTCCATCTGCTATCAACTTTTGAATCCTACTCAAGTAAAATGGTCTAGTCTTAGATGCCAAATGCATGTTTAGTTCATCTCCGAAGGTTACTTTCTCTTACTAAGATCAGAAGATGCATTATTAATTACTATTTGTTGCATCTGTGGAATATACATGATTTAAGAGTATACAAATTGTCCATCAACGTACCATAATAGATTACAACTCTATCCTTCATTATAATGACCATGTCATTTAAATGAAATGGAGTATCCATCTATTACTGCATAGAAACCGAAATTAAATTCTTTCTATGAAAATGTAATTAAAGACAATTTCACAAAATCAAACGTCTACTCATATCATTAGATAAATAAACAACTCCCACTGCAATAGCCACCACTCTTGTAGTTTTACCCATGTCTATAATAATCTTATCCTCACTTAGTAATAAACATTTAGTGATTCTGATATCTACACTACGTATCAGTAGGTGCCATCACTAATCATGCTTCAACGACTAGCAAGTAAGATTCTAACATTGTTCATTCCTTTGATGAAATTGGATTTCCTTCACCACATGTTTTGTCAGAAGTTTCCACCATATACAACCTCTTGTAATTCAGGTTAAACTTACTGAAAACATCTAGGCAATTATGGAGAATTGACTTAGGTTTCCCCTTCAACTTCCACTCCAAGTTTCTCCAATTCATTCATCAAATTCAATCATGATCTACCGCCTTTTAACTTACTCAAGTATCCGAAGAGTTACATGAGACCATCATATATCTATGAATCTCTTATCTCTTCACTAGAGACTTTAATATGCATCATGATAAGTCTTTTGTGAGAACACACATGTATTTCTTAAGCAGTAAAATTCGAATCCAAGATTCTTTTCTAATCATCTAATTTTGGACCAGTAAATATAATTTCTTTTAGTCAACCATAAGTGAAATAAAACTATTTGAAATTCAGAGAATCATAAAAAAATACACCGATCAAATCTTCGAATTTATCAATTTATATTGATTCCCTCAAAACAATATAAAATATAAATTCACCGACATCTCAAGTACCGTGAGTTTGCAAGCCACGATAGTGTGGACGTTTACAAACTCGAACATTTACAAGAGAAGGTTTTACCCATTAATTTTATTTGTCAACCTAACTTTATGACAAAATAATTAATAGTCGGTTCCTCTTTAGCCATGCAAATAAAAGCAGTGACTCCGATGGGGAGGATACTTATTATTTACACCTAAGTGTACACCATTATTTGACCCCAAGTCCATTGCGCGAGCTTATGTGCCTTACAGATGGAGAAGTACACACGCGCTCGGATAACTTCCTACAGTCATCAATTATAAGTCTGTACAGTGATCCGCACATGAACTCATTCGATAGGGAGGAAGGTCTATGCCAATATGCAAGTTCATGTGCATCACATTACAAACATAATTTTAAAGAAGCCTGTTCCAGCAATATCCATGAATAAACTCATCCGATGCGGAGGAAGGCTCTAATGCCGACGCGCAAGTTTATTCACATTGCTAACAAACCAATAATGGAGGCCACGGGAATTAATTACCAGTCCCCTCTCCCACTTAGTTATTTAAAACCAAGAGTTTTTACATGCATATAATATTCAGAATAATATACGCAACCTAGCATGCTCCTATTACGGCACATAAGGCAGTAAATCACATAAAGCATGCATACATATATAACAATAATCAATTAATAAATAAATTATAGCAGTTATATAACAACGAATTCGATTGTTCGCCACCAATCACGAATGCGGATAACTGCGACGGGGATCGACCTCCCCGCAGCCTGCTCCACCACTCCGGCACCCTGCCCGATCACATTGTGAAGACTCACGCGGAACCTGATGCAGACCAATGGAACTTGATGCAGACCAGTCGAACTTGATGCAGACCAATCGAACCTGATGCAAATCCGCTCGAACCTGGTGCAGAGTCAATCGAACCTGATGCAGACCAATCGAACCTGATGTGAATCTGCTCGAACCTGGTGCAGAGTTGATCGAACCTGATGTAGACCAATCGAACCTGATGTGAATCTGCTCGAACCTGGTGCATCATCGATCGAACCTGATGCAGACCAATAGAACCTAATGTGAATCCGCTCGAACCTAGTGCAGTATCAATCGAACCTGATGCAGATCAATCGAACCTGATGTGAATCTGCTCGAACCTGGTGCAGCATAGATCGAACCTGATGCAGACCAATGGAACCTGATGTAAATTCTCTCGAACCTGGTGCAGAGTCGATCGAACCTGATGCACACCAATCAAACCTGATGTGAATCCACTCGAACCTGGTGCAGCATCGATCGAACCTGGTGCAGACCGCTCGAACCTGATGCAGACCGCTCGAACCTGGTGCAGCATCGATCGAACCTTCATCCACGCAGCCTCACACAGTGTTCCGCGTGCCACATGGCACGCCACCATGCACGCCATCCCAGCGTCCAGCAAGCCAACGTGTGCGACTCCTCTCCAACGTGCAAGATTTACACGTCACGCCCCGAGCTCCCAACAAGCACCAATGCCCATTAGGCCGCCCGATACTCAGCACGCTGCTCCGCACGCCAACGAGCAGCACACGCCCAACTGTTGATCGCTCCTTGCCCGGTTGAAAACGCGCCCCAGCCATGCCATTCGCTTGATGCTGTGCACAATACCATGTGCCTTGACGAGCGCCCCTCGCTCGGACTGTCGCTCGTCCAAGGGCCTACTTGCACGGAACCAAGTTCAGCCCAACGCGAAACACCAAACTACACCAACTGTCGTTCAGGTCGCAAATGTAGAAACCTGAGAATCCAATCTTCACCGTTCAAAATCACTCATTTGAGTCCTGAACATGCTGTCCAAATTACAGGTCGATCCAACGGTTAGTTTGTGAGAAATGGCTCTTTTCCCTCGACTGCGCAGAACAGAATCGCCCAAAAACCTGCTTCTATTTTCGGCGTATTACCGACAATACAATGCTCCAAATACGATCTGCACCGTTCAGAATGTACATCCACAATATCTGAACGTGCTGACCAAAATTCAGCTTGATCCAAAGGTTGAAACTCCGGTTATTGCCTCTGCAATATCACTGCGCTGGTTTTTCTCTCAAAAACGTGAATCCTATTTTTGCCCTCTTTTTCTTCCTTCCATGTGAAATTGACGAACAGTTTTCGTCGAATCCTCTCACACTCAACCATCAAAAAAATAGATATGATATAGTGTATATATCACATAGGGATATTCATGGTTTAGCAGTAAAACCAAAACCCTAAACATGCGATCCTAATTTCGAAAAATTAATTACATAAACCCTAGCCTAACGTGTCACGCTTCACTACGAAACTGAAGCTCTGATACCAATTGTTGGTGTTCGATCATTTGGTTAACGTGACCCATCAAGATTCCATGTGTTTCTATCACAGCGGAAGCAATAAATCATAGAAACGATTACCGTTCACCAGGGTATGTAGAAGATGAAGAATTCTCGCTGGAAGACTGTGCAGTCCCACGAGAATGGCCATAACTTCCTCGTCTGATGTTGGAAATGAATGATCTTTATGCTCAGACAATCCTCTCTTCAACGGCGTTCCGTCAGTATATTAATCATTGAATTCGAAGAACTGTACTATTTTATATAAATTTCTCAAGGTGACGGACAGCAGTAGCAAACTACATTTCGATCTTCTGCTGTATTTCCCAAGTCCGATCTCGACTTCGTGTGAACGACGATCTACGATACCTCCTCAATCTGCTCTCAACCCTCATCACACGTGAATAATGAATTAGATTAGGGTTCCAGATAAGTTGAGGTGACTTATATACATGGGCTACAGCAGGGACCAGGAGGAGAAATTGGGTTGGGCCTCCATTGGGCTTAAGTATCCAAGCTTAGCCCAAAGCTTATACTTAAGTCCAATAATAATAATATATTCCACTAAAATATTATTACTACACTTCCTTTCCAATCCCAAAATTACGTTTTGGGCTCCTTCTTATTATGAGCCCGTTAGTCTCCCCATGTTTAAGATATTCAATGTCCATTAATTAATTTAAGTTACTGACAACTCAATTAATTAATATCTCATCCAAGAGTAGTACCACTCAACCTCATTATCATGCCGAAATAAATTTCACCTGCAGGGTTTACATGATAATCCTTATGAGCTCCTCAAGGGGACATCATCAACCTATGACGGACATGAATTCCTTCTACAATCAACAGCACACCATAGAGACAGCACTACTTCCCAACTCATCGAGTTTGTTGATTTAATTATATGTAAATCTCAACCATTGATGAATCAAAGAAATACATACTGCCCTACGTGTCGAGGTTATTGTATAGGGATTAAGAGCACGAACTTCCATAATAACTGAGATCAAGTTCTCCTATAAGTCAGTATAAGTCGAACGATCTCAAGCGGTCCTGCTCAGTACACACAAGTGCACTAATGTGATTCTATAGCCAAGACAAGCTAATACCAAACCACACTACAACTATCCCGATAGATAGTCCCCGTCTATCTTGGTTGTGAGCATCTATTTATACTTTATAAGGAAACCAATAATATGATCTTCCACGTGTTGTCGCACAACATATTATCTACAATAAAAAGTAAGTGGATTATTGCATCGTGCATATAAATAAATTATAAGACGCAATTATTTGATCATATGATTCTCATTTCAAATAAATTGTTATAATATTGTTCATACAAAAAAGCTAGACTTTTAGTATACAATCCAACACACTTGAGATCATTTGACTTATACTGACTATATAGGACAACTTGATCTCAATTATTATTGATGTTTGTGCTCTTAATCCTTATACAATAATCTCTACACGTAAAGCAGTATGTATTTCTTTGATTCATCAATGGGTGAGATTTACATGTAATTAAATCAACAAACTCGATGAGTTGAGAAATAGTGTTGTCTTCATGGTGTGCAATTGATTGTAGAATGAATCTCTGTCCTATTAAATAAGTTGATGATGTCCCCTTGAGGAGCTAATAAGGATTATCATGTAAACCTTGCAGGTGGATTTATTCCGGGATGATAACAAGGTTGAGTGGTACTACTCTTAGATGAGATATTAATTAATGGAGTTGTCAGTAACTTAATTAATTAATGGACATTGCATATCTTAAACATGGGGGGACTAATGGACTCATAATAAGAAGGAGCCCATAACGTAATTATGGGATTGGAGATGCAGTGCAGTAATAATATTTTATTGGAATATATTATTATTATTATTATTGGACTTAAGTATAAGTTTTAGGCTAAACTTGGATAATTAAGCCCAATGGAGGTCCGACTCTATTTTATCTATATACTATTCACTTACAAGGACCCAAGACCCAAGGAGAATTTCAGATCATGTAGCAACTATTGATTTTGCAAATATAATCAGCCACACCAACATTATATATCTTTTTACATATATACATGTAAGAAAAAAAATTCCATATTTCTTAGTCAACACTATAATAAAAAAAATCAGTAAGTTCACAAAAAAAATACTAGACACCGACTTTTACCTATCTGGAACATTTTCTTTAAACAAAAGAATTAAAGTACAATAACAAATTTGAAGGGTAGAGGGCTATCCCATCCTTTATACGATAGCATATAGGACACGCCTTCTTGATTGAGTGCTTCGTAGTGTTGAACTGTAAGACTCATATAATTCTATTAGTTTCTCAACTGTCAAGTGACCAAATGTCAGAAAAAACTAAACTAAATAGATTAACAAAACAAAGACCTCAAATACGTTAAATGATTAAAGATTCACACATCTCCAATGGCTGCTTCATAACAGACAGTTGATGAGAAATTCTTCAGTGGCTGGTAAGTGTTGCTGCCAATCTGGGAAACAAATAAGAACAAATATTTCTTATTGATGATTAACCCTAGAATAACATACGGTATTTAAAGAGGTTCAAGGCCCAAAATCAAACCTTAACCCTAATTAGTGCAGGAATAGGAAATAAGGAAATAAGAAATCAAATATTTTAAATAAGAAAATGATTGACTTGAAATAAAATACTAAAATAACTGTCTATCCAATGCCTCCCCCCCGAACAGCCTTGACCCCAAGGCTGCAATTAACCATATCCATCAGGTTCAACAGTGATTGGAAGAGAAAGTTGGGTCTCCTTTGCGAAGGGGTCGATGGACCCTAAGAGTTCCTCAACAGCACCCTCCAATAGAATGGGCAGAACACTAATGTCCAAGTGGCCGCACAAGGGAGAGTCATGAACCACAAAAATTTAGGCTGCAAGTTCTAGAATGCCCTTCGGGTCTAAACCATCAAAAAGATAAAGTTCCATCTTTTTTGGTAGCTTGACCAAAGGGGGTGGTGGAACCACAGGTAGCGGAAGGTCCATCCGTAGTAGCGTGATCGAAGTGGGTGGCAGAACCGGAGCTGTTTTGGTGGCGACAGGCACGGCTGCAGGAAGGGATGATCCATATTGCGTGGCAGGTTGGTTGACCTCGGAAACAAACACTGTATCAATAGGGGTTGGTAGTGGCGACAAAGACGGCGATCCCATCAACTCAAACCCCTCCAATTTCAAGAGGACGAGATCAAGTTTGTTCTCCATGTTGGAGAATTTTGCACAGTGGGCAGTTAGGACATCGTTAGCATCACATAAAACCCTCTTAATTTTATTGCATCTCTCCAAGATCACCGATTCAAAACTCCCTTTCCCATCAGTCATAATGATGAAGAGAGATGGCAGGTCGGACCAATTGATAGAGATGCAAAAACAGTAAATAAAATACACAAAAGATAATCCCTCGAGAGAGCCACGGAGAATGAATTCTCCGCTACAAGCCCGAAGGCTGCACTCCTTCAAAGAAGGCCACAGAGATGAACTCTACCACAAATCAATTAAGATTGCAAACAAATATTTCTTATTGATGATTAACCCTAGAATAACATAAGGTATTTAAAGATGCTCAAGGCCCACAATCAAACCTGAACCCTAAATAGTGCATGAATAGGAAATAAGGAAATAAGAAATCAAATATTCTAAACAAGGTTGACTAGAAATAAAATACTAAAATAACTCTCTATCATAACCCATCAACATATAATGGTGGTGGCAGTATTTAATTAACTGACGGCCGCATAACACACAGCATCGACGACGGTGGTCGGCGGTCAAGATTTTCAGAAAGATCATTAAATGTGAGGGAAGTGATAAACTTGCGCAAATTTTTTTTTTAGAATCCTCAACCATCATAGTCGATGGCATAGTCGAAATAACTAAAGCTTTATTAGTAGTTCCCGCGTTTATCGTCGCATGTACTCCCTGAAATTGTTTATCGTCGCATGTACTCCCAAAAAATTTCAGCACCGATTTTATTTAGTTGGTGTTTGCAATAGTTTTTTCAAAACTAGATTAGTATAGTTTTAATAAATTTATTTTATTTAGTTTATAAATATATTTTTTAATATAAGCTTTTAAAATATGTAATTTTTTTTAAATAAAATTTAAAATATATAAATTAAATTAAGATATTTAGCATATTAACTTCTGTGATACGACTAAGAAGTGATAAATTTTATTAAATAATAATGTTCAAATTAATAAAAATAAAAAGTATTAGTGGCACCTTGAATTATTTAATGAACCATTCATAATATAAATAAAAAATGACACAATATTTTTAATGAAAATGATACTCCCTTCATCCCACCGAAAGGTCACTATTTTACTATATTGGGCGTCTCATTCAAAGGTATTTTCGCCATTAGTCAAAGGGCCTCATATATGGCACACCACTCACTAGTATTACAACTTTCCACTACACATAAAATAATAATACTCCTTAATTTACGTACAAAACGTAAATAGAGACCTTTTTCCGGAATGGAGGGAATACTATTTTTGATAAACAATGATAAATATTTAAAAAACAAAAAAAATCTCACATGAAATAATCTCATGTAATTATTATTATTATTGTTATTACTACAACTATATTGTGTAACTTAAAAAAAATTAAAATATACTCCCTCCATCCTCTTAATATGTTTTTATTTTTTCACATATATTAAAGAATATAATAATTTAATATATAGTGCGTTGAGAATTATAGTATTTTAATTTATGGTGAGTAGTTGTATTATTATTGTGTATGGTTTTATGTGTAGTGAATTGAGTATAATAATTATTTTTAGTGGATATCATCTAAATAAAATGACTATGTAATAAAAATAGACTAAAATGACAAAATAGATAACTTTGTAGCAGGGAGTATATAGATATCAATCATAAATTAATTGTCTTGTTATATATAATGAGCTTGTCTTAGTTTTAATTTATGAGTCTAACTAGAGTGGACGCAATGATATTAATTATTAAATAAAATAAAATAATTAAACACTAAAAAAATAATTATCAATTATTATATTATAATTTAAACTTATTATTTTTAGTTGCACTCGAAAATTATGCTTAATTTATTTTTTGGATTGTGTTAATTTTATGTGTAGTGGCAGTTCTATACTTTTGGGATTTAGGAACACAATTAAACAAATTTTAATTATTAACATTTTATTTCAAAAATCATCCTACTCTATGTAAAAATAGCAAAAATAAAAGAATTTGAAGGAAGTAAGTATATATGCAATATGATTCCACATTTAATTTTACTATTATAGTTTATGTAAAATGATTCATTTTGGTTTATAATCTATTTTATTCTAAAATTTAAATATTAATATTTAGGTAAAATTTGTGTAAGATTGTCTCACATGATGATTTTCGTGCAATGAATAAATATTGATGATATTTTAATAAAAAGTGATAGTGATGTATAATATTCCCTTCTTTCCACACTTATCTTCACTAGTCCTTTATAAAATTACAAAGAACTGATGAACACAAGTATGTGATGAAGGAAAGTGTAAAATGATGTTAATATGAGATGATTCCCTGCAAGTTTCCCATTATTTTAAAGGTTAAGTAATAATTTTAAATGGTGATTTTAGGTGCATCCAGTGTATCGACACACCGCAATGTCTACAGGTTTAAAATGAGTTAATGGGTAGGTTTTTAAAAAAAAAAATTAATTATATTATTTTATTTAATAGATTAAATTAAAAATTACTCCCTACGTCTACTGTCAATCTATCCATTTTATCATTTTTGGTTGTCAACTTTTAATCTATCCATTTTCCTTTTTAGACACATGGGACCTATCCACACACTAATACAATTAAAATATGGTACCCACACACCCCACTAATACAATTACCCACTACACATAAAATAATAATATTCCTTAATCTATGTGCAAAAAGCAAATGAATAGATAATATTGGATGGAGGGAGTAATTATTAAAATTATCACGTGTATCACTGTTGGACTCTAATTTTAAAGCTATAATTATAATTGATAATAATTAATTAATAAAAAAACTTATATGTATTTTTAATTTATTTATAATTGACTTTTATTAATAAATTTACAAAATTTAATAATATTATACAATTTGGATCATCTATGTTTAGGATAGGTATTGCGTGAAACCATCTCACGTGAGATCATTTTTCACTTTTTTAAATAATTATTACTTTCGCAAAAAAACATTATCACTTTCGCTATAAAATGTTATCACTTTTTATTTATACTATAAATTGTTCATGAAATAGAATTATCACTTTTTATTAATTTATTATCACTTTCTTATATAAAAAGTATCACTTTCTGGCCGTCTCATGTAAGCACTTCTGTGAGACGGTCTCACACAAGTCTTTGCCCTATGTTTAAGCTACGGTTGAAGGGGACATTATTTTTCAAGTTAAATTGTTCCCTTTTTCTAAAGAAATTGCGCGAACAGTTGAAAAGAACACAAAAAAGAAGCGCCAACAACCGAGGTAAATGAATCGCGCAAATCTAAAAACTTTCCCTTCTTGCTCAGTAGTCAATATTTTTAGAAGAAAATACTTAAATGAATTCAATTTATCTAAAATCAATTTTCAATCTGCTGAAACTATTAACCCTCTCTGAGTCAATCGTCTTCTATCCAACGAGGGAAGAAGTAATCATCGCTTATTATCTTCTTATTCATACCTTCGGATGCTGACGAAGGCACGCTCGTGATACAGCGTAGTTGATCCCGCTTGCCACCCCGCCTCTTCTAAGACCATCGACGAAGATTTCCTCTCTGATCCAGAAGCTATTCTGCAATTTGCAAACAACGAAATCACAGGTACATTCTGCATGTTTGTAGGCAGGGTCACAAAACATCGAAGTGGTTGTTAAAACATCATTCTTGAGTGATACTTGCTCTCAATTTGTTAATCTGATTAAGATTAATTACTTGGTTACTGTTTCACAATTCTTAGTATGATATATCATGTATTGATGATTATTTTTAGTCTTCTGCGCGTGGAGAGTAAGAACTATGCTTTGATGATTAGTTGAGACATACTATGTTGTTAGAGTAGCATCATTATTTTGTCATTGAGAAAAGTTCATGAGAAAAACGTTCATCTTCATTTTTCAATCTGTTATTTCCAAATATGAGTTTTGAGTATATGCAGGAAGACAACATTTTGCTGTGATTACATTTAATGTTCATTGAACAAAGCCTGTTTTAAAATCATTCCGGTCTGTGCCATGACGTGCTGCTTAAACAAGGTAAGTGTTCTAGGTGTTGTGTGTTATTGCTTCTTGCTGACTATTTGGCAATTCCTTTACATAAATGTTTATTTTTTGGTAACTCAAATCCATTCTCAACATCATATCCAATTACTTTGCAGTTTTGCTAGAGAATTGAAAGTTTTGGTAAATATCGATTAAGGAGAAGTTTGGTGACTTAAGGTGATGATTGGATAATTACTTGAATCCCTCAAAATACATGGAACTTTTGTACTTTTTGGTACCTAATTCATAATTTAGTAGGAGGGTAATAAAAAGAAAAACACATGTTAATCAACACACTTTGTAAATTATAATCATATTTTGAGATATTGCCTGACACCGCCTTTGAATTCGTAGTTATATTCTCTTTAGCACGTAGGAAACTCATGGTATATATGCCATCCTATCTCATCACATACTGAAGAGGTGACACACTTACGGAGGTGTGATGTAGAAAATATTTTAAAATATTACTGGCACTGATCGGGAGTGAATTAGACAGTGAAAAATATATGAATAGAAAGCCCTATCAGTGTAGTTTCCAATGCAACAAACGAAGAGTCGTTTGGAGTTTTTTACAAGAAGTTATGATCATTTTTTTGGAATGTGGTAGGAATACACGGGAATCTATCAACTTCATGCCTTTGAAGTGTTTTGAGTCTTTCCAACAATCATTTCTTGGTCAAGTAAGCATATTTATTTTATTAATTGTTATATTAATATTATGCATGTGTTTTAGAGGTCAAAGAAACATTTAAAGTTGTCAAATGAATCTAGTAAGTGTAGAGTCAAGTTGATTAATGTTTGGATAATTCTAGGTTATTGAATGGTTCCTATAAATAGAGCATCATTCCTTTGTATTTGAGTTGAAATTGTATAATTGAGTTGAAATGGGATAGATATATAGGCTCTTATGTGATAGAACCTCAATTTTTTTTAAGAGTATCGACTGTGGTATAAAGGGGTGCCTTATACCTTGACAGTTGATGTGATCAAGGATCACCTTGAAATATGTATGAAATGCAAAATTTTATGATTTCTTGATATATTGAATTTATTAGTTCTAAATTCATCTACTAAAATTTTCAGTTGTAGTTCTTCGAACAATTCCGGCCAAGGCAAATTTAATCTACACTGCTCAAGAATAAAATTATATCTTCTGGTATGTCAGAACATGAATTTTTTCTTTTAATTCAACTCTATGTTCCCTTCATGGATATATCATTAGCCATTCAACCATCTTTTGATGCAAAATGAAGTAGAATTTTTGAAATGTTTGATTCCTAGAAGTAGAAATTAGCTAATAAAATACTAAATATTTATTAAATTTATGTATTGTTATTAGCATATCCGGAATATGTTTATTGAATTCATGATTACATGACAAGTCTTTGAAATTATACATATTTTTTCCGATATGGATAGCTTACAACATATTCTATTGAATATGAAAGTATTTGAGAGAGTTTTTAGTTATCCATATGATTTCCTAATCGCATTAAATTTTTCGTCATACCATTCCCTTTTAACTCAGAATTGCCTCGTGTAGCAACTGTCACGTAATTCAAATATAGATCTTTTACTTAAGAAAATACGTATAGTCGGAGATAATTTGAATGAAACACGATATGAATTTGTCTAATTTCAACAAATCAAGTCAGACTTTAAATTTTTAGAGCCTTCAATCAAGCATAAGTCAGGCTTATTCCATTTACGTAGTGTTCTGCTTTAATTTTATACTTGGGAGTTTGAGTGAGCACTCTTTTGAATCTGACCAAATCACTAAGCACCAATTTTTTATGCTCTCTATTAGCATATAATTGCTTTATTGATGCATTGCTTGGTATCCTGCATGTTATAGGCTAAGCATGACTCTTGTTTGATATTTATTACTGCTTACTGTAAAATTCTCTTTATTCATGGATTACCCCTTTTGACTCGTGATTTCACCAAATGAATAGATAACAGGTGTTGGTTGTCAACCATCGGATTACATGATTGAAACTTCACTTTATGGCAAGTGCATGATACCACTTCGTTAGCATGATTTTCCCCTACTTTATGTTTATGCTGGAGACTGAAGTATTTAAAACCTCCATTGGATAAACTTAGATTCAATGGATTTTTAGATCCTGGAAATTCAAGAAATTTGCGCCCTATTGATTGTCCAGATTCAAACAGTGATTGGTTCCATTGAGGCTTGAGATATGATAAATTGATGCTAAAATGATTAAAGAGCTGAAGCATTGGTTTTAATCTGTAGTGTTGTATCATTTGTATACAAATTAATGGGTAATGGTTAGTTGAAAAGAACAAATTTAAAAAATTGATAGTCATATTTTTTGTGCTAGTTCTGGCGTTCACCCCTAGTTGAAAAAATCATATCATGAATATTGACAGCCTTGCTTTTCTAATGATCAGATTTAAATATCTCCTATGGGGACTACTAGATGGTAGCATAAAAAGGGAAAGGGTTAAACATGAATTTCATAGTAGACATGCACATAAGCTTAAAAAACTTTGTTCTAGAAATGGTGGAATATATATCAAGCTTACGTTAACATAGTCAACTGGTATGTTATTAATGAAGTGTTATAAATTTTTACAGTTGTGATGCTTAATTTAGGACTTCATGAAATTGTATTGTTTCAAGAATGCTTGGTACACGGATTATTACGTACAAATAATGAGACAATCTATATTGAACAAATGCACAATCTCATCATTTGAGCAAGTGCTTGAAGTTTTCAAGAAATAACTTAGTGAAATTCCTGATAAGGTAAGAAATGTCATTCATTTTACTTGCCATTTGCATGTGACTCTTTGTGATGAACTAAAAGCACTACTTATTACCTCTTTTTATTATACAAGTGCATTTAAGACTTATTGCTAATGTAAGCTTTGATCTGTAGATTTTTAATGAATTTGATCCTTCCCCGTATCAAATGCTTCAATTTGGTTTCATTCCTAGTAGAAACATTCACCCTTGTATTGCTCTAATTTCATAGGGTATCAACAATCTTGATAGTTCCGGAGTTGATGAAAACATTGGTATTAAAATAGATTTCACTAAGGCCGTTGATACCCTCCGATGGGATTTCTTACATAATGTTCTTGACACGTGGGTTTTTTCTCCATTGTTTCTTGAGCTAATTAGCAAAATTTTTTCTTCTGATATCCTATCTGTCTTAGTTAATATTGTAGTTTAAAGTTAGTTCCCATGCAATCAAGGTGTTCATCAAGGTGAAGTTTCGTAACAGTAACTCAACTACTGCTATACCTTGGAAATTTTGAAATTTTTGGTATGATATTTGCAGCACATGCATATTATAGTTTTTTCACATTTATAGAGAAGGCAATTATTACGCAGACATAATTGCTGGTTTAAATGTATATGTAGTTGGTGAAACATTATCACGAATATTATTGTATCCCAATGTGAGATGGATAGATATATAGAATATTATAGATTCACTTAATTAGTTGTTGGTACTCTTCAATGAAGAATATATGTTGTCATGGATAATTTTTTTTATGACATTAAAATTCTTCACAAATTTCTTTTAATTTTTCATAAAATAAACATTCATTAAAAATTTGAAGTAATATGATGTATTAATAACCATTGTGATTACATATTTTAATTAGCGACAGAAAAAATTATTAAGGATGAGTGTTGCAAATTGAGTCACAAAAGGAAATACTCTTTCGATGAAAATAAATGTCACTTTTAAGTAACGAATTATGATGAAATTTGTTCGTTGCTAAAATTTTCATTATAAAATATAAGATTTTTATAGTGCTATATATGTATATATATGTTTATGAATATGTAATATATTATATACTTATTATGCATATTAATTATTAATTAATTAATTTTAGTAGAATATAATTATATATATATATATACTTTATATAACCAATTAATATTTAGATTATATTATATACTGATTATGCAAATTAATTATTAATTAATTAATTTTAGTAGAATATAATTTTATATATATATATATATATATATATATATATATATATATATAACCAGTTAATATTTAGATTATAAATATATACTTAGTGAAAAAACTATATTAAAGTATAACATAAATATTGTACTTGTGTAAAAGTGTTATTTATAAATATTACTTATATAAAAGTGTTATATTATAATGTTACTTATAAAAAAGTGTTACATGAGAAGTGTAACTTATGTGAAAGTGTTATATGAATGTATTACATAATAGGAAAGTGTAACTCATGTGTTACTTATATAAAAGGTGTTACAATTGTGTTACATATTATTAAAATTTATAAAGTATTACAAATTTGTGTTAAATAAGTAAAAGTGTTACTAAGATGTGTTGTAGTGAATTAATAGTCGGTTCCTCTTTAGGCATGCAAATAACAGCAGTGACTCCGATTAGGGGTGGGCGGTATGGCATACCGAAGATTTTTGGTCATACCATATACCGTACCGAAATTTTCGGTATTTAAAAAATCATACCGTTACCTTACCTAAACTTTCGGTATACCTTAGTTCGGTATACCAATATTTCGGTATAAGAAAATAGTATACCTTCTACTTACCAATATTTCGGTATGCCATACCATACCTAAAATATCGGTATATATCATCCTATTACATAGTTTGCTATACCGTTATACATCTAAAATTCAATAAATCTTATAAAAACCATGTACTAGAAAAGTGAAAGATAGCTATAAAACATACTCTAATAAATAACAAATTCAAAAATATACGACAATCTGCAAACGACCAAATTAAATAAGAGTAAGTCTCATGAAAATCGGGTTTACAAGTAAGTCTTATTTTTTAATATTACTCTTTAATATATAAAAAATAACTCTTTGAAGAGTAATAATTTTTACACAATAGAGTAATAATTCGTATCTCTAAAAAGTAATTTTTCATGTACTTAAAGTAATCGATACATCGGGATTTACAAGAATTTGAAGAGTAATTTTTTAATTTAAAAAGTAACAATTCATGTGCTAAAGAGTAATTTTTTATGTACTAAATAGTAACCGAGTTTACATAATTAATATATCTAAACCCGTTTTACAAAGTGTTTGTCATTAAATAAATAGTACCTAAGAGATCTACACAAAAATATATGGAACTTATATTAAAATCAACACTTTTAAATTTTCATATACATAGAATTACTTAATTAAAAAATAAGTACTAATATCATGTAAGTCAATGATCTTTATCAATAATTTATAATTATGAAGAAATATACAATAGGATTTTAGATTTAATCTTTAATAAAATAGTGTATATATATAATTTAATTAAAAATTATAATACATAAATAATAATTATAATTGTATGTATCATCTAATATGGTAATATCGTATCATATAACTCAAAAAATTGAATATTTTACGGTATTTCGGCATATACCAAAATACCGCGGTATTGATTATTTATATACCTTTATCGTACCAAAATTTTCAATACGGTATCATACCTTACCAAAAATTTCGGCATACCTAAAATTTTGGTAAAATCGGTATTTTTCGTTATGATAAGGGCGGTATACCAAAATTTCGGTATTTTTCCCCAGCCCTAACTCCGATGGGGAGGATACTTATTATTTGCACCCAAGTGTACAGCATTATTTGATCCCAAGTCCATTGCCCAAGCTTGTATGCCTTACAGATGGAGAACTACACATGTGCATAGATAACTTCCTACAATAATCATAAAGAAGTTCGTAATGGTAATCCATGAATAAACTCATCCGATGGGGAGGAAGGCACTATAGTCAACGCACAAGTTTATTCACATCACTTACAAACCAATAATGGAGGCCACATAAATTATTTACCAATCTCCTCTCCCACTTAGTTATTTAACACTGAGGATTTTTACATGCATATAATATACATCAATAAAATACGCATTCTAGCATGCTTCTATATTCGACAATTTAAAGGAATAAATCACATAGAACGTGCATATCATATATATAACAATAATCAGATAATTAAATTAAATTATGACTGTTATATATCACGACAAAAAATACAGGAAAAAAACACACGTCAAACGAAAAAATAAATCTGTTGTCCATCAGACACATCGGCACAACTCGTGCGAACTCTTATACGGGTCATGCTGCTCCTGTGTTGCCCAACATTACGCCAGCGCGCCACGCCTCCGCCAGTCGTGCCGCCCATCTGCATGACTCGTGCCTACCCTGTCCGCCGCTCGTGCCCGTACCTCAGGCATGCTGGAAACCACTTGCAGCCGTGCCAGTGGTCAGCATGACTCGTGCAGCATAGTCGTGCCACTCGTGCCAATGGATTCTGCTCGCCCGTCACGCCGCGCCTGAGCTGCTAATCCTCACCAATTTGTGCAGCCTCTCGGCACAACTCGTGCACGAGCATCCAGTGGTGCTCGCGCCTACCGGTCATGCTCGTGTCGCGTGTCGAGATGAATAACCACGCTCCGTCTCCACAACACGTTCTCGCCTGTAGTACCACCGCTCGCCATCGTCGACGTGGGCACAACTCGTGCCTACCATTAGTGCCACCCGTACGCTAGAACTCCGCCCGTCAGCATCGTACTCCTCGTACATGCCGATGCACCTGCTGATGCTCTTCTGCTGGCACGACTCATGCCTTATCATGGCACGGCTCGTGCCACGTCATCTGTCGACGTGCACCTTCCCATGTTCCACCATGCCTCATGCTTGTGTAGCCTTTGCCCGCCTTATGTGTGATCCAGTCATCGTCGTTGTCCACAAGCCAGAACATGACTCGAGTCGTGGCTCATTCCGAGTAATCGTCAGCCATCACCTCCGTCTCACCGCCTAGCGTCACCGTCAAATATATAGAGTATTCAACAAGAAATAATAATTTCTAAACTCTAATCCACGTTTGACACATAAATCCTAGCCTAACGTGTCATGTTTAGCCACAAAATCGAAGCTCATGATACAATTGTTGGTGTTCGATCATTTGGTTAACATGAAAGGGTTCCATGCATTTCTAAATCAACAGAAGCAAGAATATAGAAATGTATTACCTTTCACCAGGGTATGTTGAAGAAGAACAGCTGCAGAAAACAATCTCTTGATATTCTGCTATATTCCCAAGTTCAATCTTGACGTCGTGTGGGCGATGATCTTCAAGATCTTTTCAATTTGCTCTCCTCCATATTTCACTCGTGATTAGGCATGTCTAATTAGGGTTTTGGACAGCTTAGATGACTTATATATAGGCTACAACAAGATCCAGGAGGAGAAATTAGAGTCTGGCCTCCATTGGGCTTAAGTATCCAAGTTTAGCCCAAAACTTATACTTAAGTCCAATAATAATAATATAGTCCACTAAAATATTATTACTGCACTGCCGCTCTAATTCCAAATTATATTATGGGCTCCTTCTTATTATGAGTCTGTTAGTCTCCCCATGTTTAAGATATACAATGTCCATTAATTAATTAAGGTACTGGCAACTCCATTAATTAATACCTCATCCGAGAGTAGTACCACTCAATCTTGTTATCATGTCAGAATAAATCCACTTGCAAGATTTACATGATAATCCTTATGAGCTCCTCAAGGAGACATCATCAACCTTTTTAATAGGACACAGATTCCTTTTACAATCAAAAGCACACTATAGAGACATCACTATTTCCCAACTCACCGAGTTTATTGATTTATTATTTAAATCTCATCTATTGATAAATCAAAGAGATGTATACTGGCTTACGTGTCAAGGTTATTGTATAGGGATTAAGAGCACGAACATCCATAATAATAGAGATCAAGTTCTTCTATATAGTCAGTATAAGTCGAACGATGTCAAGCAGTCCTACTCAGTACACACAAAGCATACTAATGTGATTTTATAGTCAAGACAAACTAATATCAAATCACATTACAACCATCTCGATAGATTGTCCCCGTCTATCTCGATTGTGAGCATTGTTTATACTTTATAAGGAAACCAATAATATAATATTCCGTGCGACGCCGTACACCATATTATCTACAGTATAAAGTAAATGGACTTTTGCAATAACATATAAATAAATTATAATATGCAAAACATCTGATCATATGATTCTTATTTCAAATAAATTGTTAAACCATTGCTCAAACAAAAGTTAGATTATTAGTATACAATCTAACAAGGGTAAAGCCCCATCGGATCATCTCATATCTAGTAAAGTGTTCGGCATAATATCACACCAAATAGGGGCTCGGAACGTTTAAGGACGACAACCCTCACGTTGAGTACGTGGAATATATAAGAAAAATGATAACGTTCTAGACAAGTCATTTTAAACATCACTCTCAGTAAAGGGCAACACTCACATGACATGCTCTCTCTTTCTACCAATGAAATGTTGGGACAGAACAAAAGGTGCCTACCACCACCTGCAGCTACCTGCGACAGCCCCAACAGCAATAGCTTTACGCGCCTCCACTACCCGGACAACTGATCTCCCAGCCAGATGGCGAGCTCTCATCTATTCACGATTGGGGTTGTTGTAGGAGGAACATATAAAAGACTTCTCCTTTATTTGATGGAGCAGGATTTTCATTTTGTACAAGTCTTTACTATACTTAGAGAGACAGAGAAAGAGAGAGAGAGAGAGAGAGAGAGAGAGAGAAAGATCTTGTAAGAGTGTTGTTCTTGACGAAATATCGATAAAAATTAGACTGTGTTTAATGGATTCTTTCTCTCCCATCTCTTTTGTGTTTGATGTGTTTATTTTTAGTGCTTGTTTATTGCTATTCCAAGCTTAATTAATTTCGCTATAACTTGCTAAGAACAACTATCAATAATAAACAATTCACTAGAATAAAAAAATGCTAATATTAAAAAGTGTCATATATAATAAGAAAAAAGTGATAACCGTCACAAATTATTTTAGAAATAACTACTACCTAATACACACTTACTACCTTTAATTACTACAAGATACATCATTATAAAAAACTACTAGCCTAATATAATCCCAATTATATATCAATTCTAAAAAGAAAGAGACGTTGATTCTCATTCTTCCCCACTTGGGAATTCTCCAGCCAACGCTAGCTCTAAATTCGCACTGCCCTCAACTCAAGCAGTTCACGGTGATTTTTCATTCTCATCCCCTCTTAGGGCTTCATCCGTTGGCTTTCAATAGGTGCCCCAGCCCCCACCGGCGGCCCGTGATGATGTTCGTACAATTGGGGGTCTTCTTCCCCCTTTAAATTAAGGATCATCTTCTCATCGTTCTGATTTGAAGAAAAAAGAGCCTCTCGTGGGCTCTAACTCGCCTGCATAGGGACCTCTGATGAGTGTGTAAATTCACAAGTTTGGCACTATGTTTTGTGCTAGTTTTGGAGAGTTTTGATGTGGAAATAGGTGGAAAACCTATATATATTGTGAATTAGCATGAATCAGGTGTTAGTGGAGCTATTTGAGTGGTTTTCTTAGCAAAACAGAGTGAAAGTGCCAAGAATCGAAGAGACGGAGTCGAAGCCATGCGAACCGCCCAAGAAATAGGAGGGTTCGACCTGGTTGGAGGAGGGTTCGACCTCTCCAGCAGGTCGAACCAGCATTGCTGAGCTTACAGAACAAGGTTCGACCACGACTCAAGTGGTTCAACCTGTCCATCAGGTCGAACCATGGTCGAACCAGTTCGCAGAAAAGAGGATTCGACCACGACGTTTGAGTTCGACTTGCCAGTTGGTCGAATCGGGAGAGAAAATTATCCAATGATGAGGTTCGACCTAGGGTTCGATCAAGTCCTGAGAGGTTCGACCTGTTCAAGAGGTCGAACCAGTGCAGAATTCTTCCAGTAGCGGGGTTCGACTTGGGGTTCGACCTGTGGCCAGTTGTTCGACCTGTTTAACGATGTCAAACCTACGTGCGAGAACTTACATTATCCAGAATTTCGAGGCCGAAACGCGTGAGATCACTTAGAAAGCCCATTCCAAGCCTAGAGACGTGATTACAAGTATAAAAGGAGGTTCATACAGAGAATAAAGAGAGCTTTTGATCATCAATCATAAGAGAGACAAGAGTAGAGGTGGTGATCCATCCGGAGGGCTGTGACAGAGGTTCGCTGAAGGTTCAAGTAAGAATGGTCAATCTAACCATGATTGTTCCTAGATCAATCATGGGCTAGAACCGCATTGGTAGTTCTAGGGTTATGAAAGTTTCATGATGTAATTCATATTTCGTGTGTAAAACTCCGTACAACACTACCTGTGGTTTGTTTTATATAAGATTGTATATTTAATCCATACTCATAGTCGTTTTGTGCATCAATGATCGTTGTGTAGAGTCTGAATACATAACATGGTTATTGGTTGAGTGCGTTCACTACTGAGCAGGGTTTATTGTTATAATTCTAAGTGAAGGGATTCCGAAGTCTTATTAGAACCATCTTATATGAATATTCATTGATTGAATTAAATTCGGGTTGATGAATAGGATGAAGAGTATAACTTTATAGTACCTAAAAAGGGATATCAAATCGGGTTAGATTCTAGACGTAGAAGATAATTGATTATGATAGTACCTAGAAAGGGGGGTGAAGTATATCTCTTGCTCCGAGATTATTCACACGTGTCAAGCGCATATTTACTTGTGTCTATAGAGTAAACTTGCATGGTCTAGTGATACGAATTGCTATCACATGAAAATACGAATTGCTAGTGAAACTGGATGACCCGACGAACTACCTACTATTCTTCTTGATCACAACTCACTTTTCTCTACTCTTACTATTTCTTTTTGCTATTTCGATTAGAAGTCATTATTCTTTAAACCTTTACAATTGCCAAACATAGTCTAAAGTATACTAGAATATAACGAAATTGATATTTAACCGTCCCGTGGGTTCGATATTGTAACTTGGTCATCTTCGCGACTACAATTGATATCCTTATACTTGAGGATTAATTTGTGTATTGAGAAAACCCCTATCAAGTTCTTGGCACCGTTGCCGGGGACGGCATAAAATATCTTTTTTGGTATTATTTCTAGTTTATTAGGACTATTTACCTTGTTTTGTTGTTTTCTTTCTTATTCGTTTTAGGTGTATGCTCACAAGATCAAAGAAAGGTAATCTTGAACCGTATAATCCTGAGATTGGAGCATCATCAAGAAAGAAGAAGAAGAATAAGAGCAAGGCAAAGACAATTGACCCAACTGAAGCTCTGAATTTTGGAGTCAAGGTTGACGAGCAGATTTAGCAAACGATTGAGGCTACAATTGAAGTTAATTTGGAAGTAGGAACAGTCAACATGGCAGCGAATCCGGATAATCTAGCCATCCGAGAGGTTTTCAGAAATAATGGGGCTGGAAATTGTGAGCTTTTAGGAGCAAGGGGAACTAACACAGCTTTCGATCTTCATCCCGCTCTTATTAGCATGATTGAAAGAAACTCCTTTTCAGGAGGGTCTTTCGAGGATTCGCAGCAGCATCTGAACAAGTTCTTGGGTTATGCAAGTACTTAAAAAGACGTAGGAGAACATGAAGATGCTAGGAAGATCATTTTGTTCAAATTCTCGCTTACTGAAAAGGCGAGGGATTGGTACGATACTATTAACGCAGCTGAGTGCACCACGTGGGAGCAATTGAAGTTAAGGTTCTTGGAAAGGTATATGCTACCTTCGAAGGTGTTTAAGATGAAGCAAGATATTAACCAATTTGCTATCAGTGGAGGTGAGAAATTTCATGAAGCGTGGGATAGATTCAAGGACATGCTCAGGAAGTGCCCTCAACATGGGTTATCTAAAGCCCAATATATCAGTATATTCTATAATGGATCAGACTGTGAATCAAGAGTGTTACTTGATGCTTCTTCTAATGGAGCATTGCTTACAAAGTCATCCGTTGGGGCAGAGAAATTGTTTGAAGACATATCGATGAATTCGAGGGATTGGCCTACTGAAAGAGTTAGAGGTATGTATGTCCTTGGAAAGGTAGCTCAGGTTGAACAAGCAATGGTGAAAACAAAGAGAGAGGATGAGATCGTTTCGAGCTTGTCCAATATCAACAAGCTACTTGAGTCTCAACAGAAGCAGATCAGCGAGATATCTCAACGAGTGCTAATCATGCAGCAAGAGATGATGAATAATGGAACCATCCAAGAAGAATTGGAGGAAGCAAATTATGCCATGGGTCAAATTATTCAAGGAACGAGGTACCCAAATCAAGAAAACCGGAATTACCAAGGGAACTATTGAGGAAACTTTAATAATCGTGGTTCCTCTGGTAGTTATCAACAGCAACCAAGGAGGCCCGAATTTTCATGGAGCAATACGAACAATGCAGTGCAACTTCCGATGGGTGTTGATCCGGGAGAAAAGGTGGAAGAAGGGAAGCCTGGTTTTGAGGATATTGTGAACAGGTACATGGTAAAGAATGATGAAAGAGTGAACCGCCTTGAGGCCAAACTTGAGAAAAAGATTGATGATCACCACAGAGATTTGTCCACTCAAGTAAAAGATCTCACGTTATTGATGGTACAATTGCAGAGAATGTGAACACATTGACTCAATCTGTAGGCAAAGGGAAGTTTCCATCTCAGAGTATAGAGAATCCGAAGTCGTGTAATGCCATCACACTGAGATCGGGAACGCAGTACGAGGGACCGATGAGGCCGGAATCAAAGTTGGAATTTTCTAAGCCTTGGTTCGACCAACACTCAGAGGGTTCGACCTGGCATACAGGTCGAACTATGGTCGAACCTCATCAGCAAGAGCACTCTGTTTTATCGAAGGAACGGTTCGACCAACACTCAGAGGGTTTGACCTGGCATACAGGTCGAACCATGGTCGAACCTCATCAGCAAAAGCACTTTGTTTTGTCGCAGGAACGGTTCGACCACGATCGTAATTGTTCGACCAACCCATCAGGTCGAACCCAGGTCGAACCGGAGGATAGAAACTATACAGTGTAGCGGTTCGACCTCGGGGGCAATTGTTCGACCTCAAATGTTGGTCGAACCCTAGTCGAACCTCAAGAGCAGAATGAGATCAGTCTTCCAGGAGAGAGGTTCGACCAATACAAACCTGGTTCGACCTCTAAAATAGGTCGAACAATGGTCGAACCTCGCCAAGATGTTTTGATTGATGCACCTGATGTTCCTTTTGATGTCGATGCGACTCCAGTGGTACGGAATGAGCAAAGTACAGATATAATAGCTGAAAAAAAATGGGAAAGAGCTAAGCGATTAAGAGCCGAAAAGGAGAAAGCGGAGAAGGTTGATCGTGATGAATGGGGATTCCCAAAACAAAGATACCTCCACCGTTTCCCTACAAGCTAGTGAAGAAGGGATTGGAAGAGAAGTTCAAGAAGTTTTCAGAGATAATGAACAAGATAAGCTTGAACATCCCTTTTTCAGAGGCAATCATGAAGATGCCATATTATTCTCGATTTCTTAAAGACATATTGATGAAGAAGCGAAGCTTAACCGGAGTTGAAACGGTAAACTTATCTGAGAATTGTAGCTCAATTATTCAAAAGAAGTTGCCACCAAAGATGAAAGATCCGGGGAGCTTTACTATTCTATGTGAGATCGGGAAGGGGCCAGCACGGCAAGCTTTGTGCGATCTAGGGGCAAGCATCAATTTGATGCCGTTGTCCATCTTTCCGAGGCTTGGTTTGGGGGAGTTGACCCCGACAACTGTTGCTCTCCAATTGGCAGATAGATCAATGACGTTTCCGAAAGGTATTGTTGAAGATGTTCTTGTAAAGGTGGAGAAGCTAGTCTTTCCTGTGGATTTCCTTGTACTAGAAACGGATGATGACAAGAATAATGTTCCTTTAATCTTGGGGAGGTCATTCCTTGCTACGGCTGGAGCTATGACAGATGTTCGGAAAGGAGAACTTAAGCTGCGAATGGACAAAGAAGAAGTACTTTTCAACTTAGACAAAGCAATGAAGATGCCAATGGAGTCCCAGTGTTATAGTATTGACGTGGTGGAGGAGATTGTGAAGGAGGATATGTCTCTGATCTTGTCAAAGGATCCTCTTGAGACATGTTTGATGGAGTCTCTTACTTATCCCACTACGGAGCTTGACGGACTTTCTAACGAGGTATGTATTGAATTTTTTGAAAACTTACTTGCTTTGGGTGATGACAAGTTTGAATTGGAAAGAACTAAGGTGGAAGAAGTCAAATGGACCAGGAAGTACTTGCCTTTGGATAACGAAAGCGCTCCAGTGGAAGAAAGGAAAGAGGAGTTGAAACCATTGCCGGAACACTTGAAGTACGCTTTTCTTGGTGATAATGCAAAATATCCGGTAATTGTATTTTCTTCCCTTAATGATGATCAACTTGAGGAGTTATTAGATGTCTTAAGGAAGTACAAGTCTGCAATAGGATGGTCACTTGATGATTTGAAAGGCATTAGTCCTTCGTATTGTATGCATCGGATTAGGTTGTTGGATGAAGCCAAGACGAGTGTTCAAAATCAGCGTAGGGTGAATCCCGCAATTCAAGAGGTGATAAGAAAGCAAATCCTTACGTGGTTGGATGCTGGAATTATATATCCTATTAGTGATAGTCCCCATGTGAGTCCATTGCATGTAGTTGCTAAAAAGGGGGCCATGACTGTAGTGAAAGCTGAGGATGGAGAAGCTATAGCCACGAGGATTCCTACGGGATGGCGTACATGTGTGGATTACAGAAAATTAAATGAGAACACGTGTAAGGACCATTTTCCTCTTCCTTTTATGGATCAAATGTTAGATCGTCTTGCAGGGTATGAGTTTTATTATTTCTTGGATGGATACTCGGGGTACAACCAAATCATGATTGCTCCCGAGGATCAAGAAAAGACCACTTTTACTTGCCTCTACGGGACCTTTGCTTTTAGGAAGATGCCGTTTGGATTGTGTAATGCGCCTGCTACTTTTCAGAGATGCATGATGGCGATTTTTGATGGTTTGATAGAAAAGATCATGGAGGTGTTCATGGACGATTTTTCAATTTTGGTTCTTCTTTTGATATTTGTTTGTCTAACCTTGCTATTGTTTTGAAGAGGTGTCAAGAAACTAATCTTGTCTTGAATTGGGAGAAGTGCCACTTCATGGTGAAGGATGGGATTGTTCTTGGGCATCATGTTTCCGCCAAGGGATTGCAAGTAGATCGTGCTAAAGTGGTGGCAATTGAGAAGCTTCCACCACCGACCAATGAAAGAGGAGTGCGGTCCTTCCTTGGACATGCCGGTTTTTACAGGAGATTCATAAAAGACTTCTCAAAATACTCTAAGCCCTTATCTCATTTACTTGAAAAGGATATTCCTTTTGTGTTTAATGATGAGTGTCTAACAGCTTTTCAAGTTTTGAAGGAGGTGCTAATTACTGCCCCTATCTTGATCACACCGGACTGGACTCAACCGTTTGTACTCATGTGTGATGCAAGTGATGTAGCACTGGGTGTGGTGCTCGGGCAGCTAAGGAAGAAGAAGTTTTGCGCCATTTACTACGTGAGTAAGACTTTCGATGCGGCACAGAAGAATTACACGGTGACTAAAAATGAGTTTTTGGCTGTTGTGTATGCATTCGATAAGTTTCGTCAGTATTTGGTTGGCATGAAGACGATTGTGTATACGGATCATTCAGCGATTCGGTATTTGATGGAGAAAAAGGAGACGAAGCCTAGAATTATAAGGTGGATTCTACTACTTCAGGAGTTTGACATGGAGATTCGGGATAAGAAAGGAACAGAAAATGTGTTGGCAGATCACTTGTCAAGGTAGGAGACTAGGGAGCATTGTGATAATTCTTTTGAGTATATTGAAGAGATGTTCCCTGATGAGAAGATCATGGCTGTGGCTGTTGAAGGGACTGAGTGAGCGTGTGTGGTCGCAGCGCAAGGTATGGATCCATGGTACGCGGATTATGTTAATTACATTGTCATTGGAGAAATTCCAAGGGATCTCAACCGATATCAACTTGCGAAATTTAGGAGGGAAGTTGAGACATTTATATGGTATGATCTGTTTATTTACAAGATATGTACGGATTCTATTGTCCGAAGATGTGTACCCGAGATGGAAATGGAGAGTGTGCTTGAGTTTTGCCATGCACAACCAAATGGGGGGCATTTCGGAGCGCAAAAGACTGCAGCTAAGGTACTTCAATCCGCTCTCTATTGGCCTACATTGTTTGGAGATTGTGAGAGCTATGTGGCGTCTTGCGATAGATGTCAGCGCATGGGAAATATAGGAAGGAGAGATGAGATGCCACTGCAGCCTAGCATAGTTGTGGAGATATTTGATGTATGGGGGATCGATTTTATGGGGCCTTTTCCCCCGTCGAATGGGTTTCTCTACATTCTTCTTGCTGTGGATTATGTTTCAAAGTGGGTGGAAGCGATTCCTACTCGTGTAAATGACTCGAAAATTATTTTATCTTTCTTGAAGAAGCATATTTTTGCCCGTTATGGAGTTCCTAGAGCACTAGTTAGTGATGGAGGTTCCCACTTCGTCAATAAATTTCTTGAGAAGGTGCTTAAGGATTATGGTGTTAAGCATAGGGTTACTACACCCTATCATCCGCAAGCGAATGGGCAAGCAGAGGTCTCCAACCGTCAGGTCAAACAGATTCTGAAGAAAGTGGTAGGAACTAATAGAAAGGATTGGGCTATGAAGCTCGATGATGTGTTATGGGGGTTCCGAACCGCTTACAAGATGGTGTTAGATATGTCACCGTATCAAATTGTCTATGGGAAGCCGTGCCACTTACCTATAGAGATTCAACACAAAGCATTTTGGGCTTTGCGACGCTTGAACTTGACCCTCAAGGATGTGAAGGAGTTGAGGATAGCTCACATGAATCAATTGGATGAGTTTAGGAGTCGTGCTTACAAGAATTCAGAGATTTATAAGGAAAGAATGAAGAGGTGGCATGATTCTAAGATCTCATACAAGGAGTTCAAGCAAGGAGATGAGGTACTACTTTTTAACTCTCGATTGAAGCTTTTTGCAGGCAAGTTGAAGTCTAAGTGGACGGGACCGTTCATGATTCATCGAGCCTTAGGAGGGGGGAGTTTTGAGCTTATTGACAAAGATGGAGACATTATCGCGGCGAATGGGCATCGGTTGAAGCATTATAAGTCGCCGGATGATGCGTGTGTCATTTTTGATGATACCTTGATCTGATTTGGTACCGTCGTGACTCTCCGACGTTAAATATGAGCGCTTGTTGAGAGCTTACTCTTCTGTTTTATTGCTTTATTTCTTTTGTGTGAGTAAGAAATTTTTATATTTGATGTGCTTACTTTTTGGCAATTACATCTCTTTGCAAACTTAGTTTCGACTGTAGTTTCTCCTAAGTTTGGGGGGTGTGATGTACTTACCTCGATAAGCACCGACAGTATAATCTTTTCTTTGTATTGTTTGTTAGGGGAGTTCGTTTTTGCGGCCATATTGAAATTTTAATCGATTTTGATGTGACGATTTTTTACAACTTGCCTAATGTTCAGTGGTTTTTGGTTGTGTTTTCTTTTACGGAGTTACACATGAATGATGTCTTGTGGAACAATTTCTGAAGTTGTGCTCTAGATTGTACCTAATGAGTTGTGTTGAAGCTTGAAGTGTGTAGTGAATGAAGAACACTCAGTTTTGAAAGTCAGAAGGATGGTTCGACCAACGCCAGGAGTGGTTCGACCAGTGCCGGAGGTCGAACGAAAGCAGAGGAAGTCAAATCAGAGTCGAAAGTTGTCCAGTGAGGTGGTTCGACCTAAGCCATATTTGTTCGACTTGTTCAGAAGGTCGAACCTGAGGTCGAACCAGTCAGTTCAAGGCACTCTGTTTTCCAGAAAATGGGTTCGACCAATTCAAGGATTGTTCGACCTAATCAGCAAGTCGAACCGAGAAGAGTATTTGTCCAGAAGGTAGGTTCGACCTCGTCATCCATTGTTCGACCTGTTCAGCAGGTCGAACCTGAGATCGAACCAAGCCAGGTACGCAACTTAAGTTCAATTTTTCAGAGGGTTCGATCACTTTTTCGAAACACCAAACCTCGAACCCTCTTCGAACCTCTACATCATTACACAAATTCTTCGATTACACTTGATTGCACACCGATTACACAACATTACACTTAGAATTTATGAATTGGGCGCGGATTTGGGCGATTTTCGTCGCAAATTAGGGCTTCAGTCGCGACATTCTTGTGTGTGTGATTTTGATCGGTTGTTCACCATGGGCAAGTCGACATGTATGTTTTTCCAACTCAATTACTCTAGGATTGAAGGTTTAGGTATGAAATTCGATGTGAATAAGAGGATTGATGTTGAATGTTGATATTGTGACTTGTTTCATATGAATTCTTGTTTGTTGGTTGAGAATGTTTGATTATAGATTGAACTTGATGGTTTATGTGAATTGATCAACAATATTGTGCAACTATTAGGACAAGCATGTTAGTTTGGTTGAATTGGTACTCGAATTGGAGTAGTTCATGTTCTGAATTGTTGAAACTGTTATGAATTGCTTGAATTGTTGATGCATGCTTGTTGGTTATTTAAAGAAGGTTGATTGAAGATGTTTTGAGCATGTTGAATAAGCAATTGGTGTTGAGACGATAGTTGGAGTGATTATGCATTGATGCTTGAAGTCTTGAGTAGAGTATGTGATGTGCTAGTAAAATACTAGCTTTCTTGTCTTGTTGGTTGGATTGAAGTATTTGTTTTCAGGAAAAGGACAAGGGTCAAGTAAAGGTAAAGGAAAGGCAGAGGAGGAAAGATCGAAGAAGAGGCATGACAGGCCTTCGAATTTGGACAAAGTGACAAGGAAACTGAGGCTACAAGATCGTTTACCCAAAAATTTCAAGATCCAGATGCAAGATTGGGATGAGATCAAAGAGAAGTGGGAAGAAGTTTCAGACAAGATAGCTCGCACTCGATACCAAGATGATGAAGCGATGAGGATAATGAGAATAGGGGATGACATATTTTGGATGTTCGATCAAGTAGGGATCCGAAGATTCATGGAGTTGAAGAGGCCGACGTACTTCCATGTTACAGCGGAAGTAGTTTGCTCATTTGAGATGGAGAAGGACCCGCTTGGGTACCCATATCAGTGTACGTTTTAGCTTGGCGGAGTGAGTAGGAGATGGACATCTGAGGATTTCAATGAATTGTTTGAGACGCGTTTAGAGATCCCTCGATTGGAAAATGCTGCATTCAATGCAAATCGGTTTTGGAGGGAGATCACCGGGGAGATTCGAGACTATAAGATCAGACAGGCTCGTGCTTCCGCAATAAAGAACCCAGTCTTGAGGTACATGGACCGCGTCCTGAGCAACACGTTATTCGCCCGCTCGGAGGGGAGTGTTGTGCCTAGAGGAGAGCTTTACTTCCTGTGGTGTATGCTAAACGGGGTGCAGTTCAATGTTGGAGCTTATTTCATTGCGCAGCTGCATCGATTCAAGACTGTTGAGAGTGAAATTTCACGTGATTTAGGTCTCACATTACACCATTTTTGATAGAATGTGGCCATGATTTTGTGTAGAATTGAGTGGTTTTCATATCATGCATAATTAAGATGCTACTAAGGTATTTTGTTGAGTTTTGAAGAGTAAAACAGGATCAAAAGTTAAAAGTTGGAATGAAGACTGAAAGTGTGAAGGAATGGTGAAAAACACACGTCCACTTGAATAATTTTTCTGTATTGGTATAGAAGTCCAAATTGATCATGTGATTTATGGTTGGAAAGCCACGGAAGAGAGGATCATTTTGGCATAAAAATCACTCAAATTGGAGTCCGTATGAAGAAGTTATGCTCGAAACGGTGAGACTGCGCAGCTGCCAACGGGAATTTTCGAAAATTTCCGAAAATTAGCCAATTTTAGCTATTTCTTGAAGAACAATTCTTTCCTTATCTCATTCCCTTTCTTGGAGCACAATTCTTTCCTTATCTCATTCCCTTCTCACACTTATATATATCTCACATCATTATTTATAAGAGACACCACCCTCCACAAGGGGATTACCCCCTACCATCCATCATCTACCATCATCCATATCCATCCCATCATCCATCCACATCAAAGAGGATTCAAGGACTATTCAAGAGGAAGATCAGTCAATCGGAGAGACGGAGAAGGAATCTGATACAACTCCAACACTAGGGTTTTTCTATTCCTTTCTTTAATTTTCTTTTGTCTTGATTTGTGGTATGAATTGCATAGCCATGAATGTTGCTTGTAACCTCATAGGCTAATTTCTTATACAGTTTTAGGGTTTGATTATTTGATTTGATTGATTTGGGAACCTAGACCAAAGATTGGGATTTTATGCAGTTGATCTTTTGATTTTACTTATTTTATTAAGACATGCTTTTCTGATTCGTAACGTCTTCATTATATATTCATGACATCCGCTATAATGCTTGAATTATTGTGTTAGCTTGTGTGCGTTCATGATTGGTATTGTCTATCTGTTAGAAATTAGAGTAGCTCCGCTATAAGCACTTTAATTTCATGAACTGGTTAATCAAATACTTGATTAGTTTAGTGGAACAATGCAATTAGACAATCAAGTAGGAAGTGAATAGAACATTGTAGTAATTCCAGAAAATATCTTGTTAGTCGAACTTACCATCCGGAGGTATTGTTGTTCGCTGGATTAGTATCTAGGAATAAGGCTTGGTAATATTTGCGCACCTTAGGATTTAAACCAGATTATACTGTTAGCTTAGAATCGAATCATATTCGGTGGGATAACAGGGATATGTGGTGTATTTTCAGTGAAACTGCATGAATGAACAATTAGAGGTCGAGAAACCCGAATTAGTTGGTCTATACCTGATACCTTAGAACTGTTGATTTTCTCTTGAATTAATATTAAATCTTTCTTCTGTGATTTATTTTATTAGTTATTTAATTTTCTGTTATTTAGATAATTAAATTCACAACTCCTGGATATCGGTTACTTGATTCTGATTAATTTAGTAATTTTAGGAAATAAATAATTAGCTGTCCTTTTGGGTTCGATAATTTAACTTGGGTGCTTACTGCTACAATTGATATCCTTACACTTGAGGATTAAATTATAGTGCGCAGAAAAAGCCTATCAAGTTTATGGCGCCGTTGCCGGGGACGGCTTAATTATTTATTTATTTTTTATTGCTAGTTTAATTAGGACTTTTTATTGCTTTTTTTTATTTTTCTTATTTTGATATATTCTGACTATAAATTATCTTTGAGGTACTGAGATGGACGAAATATTGAAAAGATATGGAAATCAGAATGTTATGGATCCTTCTCCATGCATAGACAAAATATTGAAACGCTATGAAAATCATAATGCTATGGTTCCTTCTCCATATTACATGGATGAGAGGAATTATGGTTATGATTCTTTAGTGAATCAAAGTCATTCTCAGTACTACAGTCAAGTCAGATATGAAGATGAATGGTCTTGTGCTTACAATAAAAATTTATATCAACCTTATCAAGAGAACACTTATTCTGGATCGATCGGAGTTTCCCAAGAATTACAAGACGCGTTTGATACTTCCATCAAGAAGCATGAAGAAAACATGGGAATGTTGGAAGCTCTAGAAAGAAAGATGAAAGTTCAATCACAGGAGAGGGAAGTTGCATCGCAGGAGTTTGATCAAAGAACGAGAGACATAAACAATCTTCTTGCGAACATCACTTCAAGTTTAAATTCTCAAGGTCAACAAGAGGAAAGAATGGATGAAGAGGAGTTTGAGGAAGATATTGTTGTTCCATTGTACCCTGGAATGCAATTTGAAGGTCCTATGCTGTCGCTTGAGGAAGTAGAACTCGAAGAGGAGTCCACTCGATTAAGTCAAGTGGTTCCACTTGAATTGAGCTATCAACTGGAGTCAATTGTTGAGGAAGAAAAGAAAGAAGAAGAGCTAAGTCATGAAGCAACCGAAGAGGACTTGAAGAATGAAATGAGCATTTCTAAACCTTTAAACTCTTTAAGTTGCATTGAATTTAATGATATTGTTTCTGTTGACTTTGTTTCACCTTATGATTCCTCTCATATTCTTAGGGATAGAAAGGAACTAGAAGAGAAGTTGGGAATTTTCGTCGGAAGAAGGAATAAGTGGTGGAGTAGAATGAAGAGGTTGATGAAATTTGATCTTAACATGGTTGGCAAGGTCAAGATAAATTTTAAGAATGCCAATGAGGCCATCCCTCGCCATAAGTATTGGATTGATGAAGAAGCACAGCGATTAGAATACGATGGCAAGGATGAAAGATATCCATGGCCATTCCGATGAGCTTGAGGTATTCCATTGTGACTCTCCGATGTTAAACATGAGCGCTTGTTGGGGGCTGTCCCTTCCGTTTTATTGCTTTTCTATGTCTGTGTTGGTGTAATAATTTTATTAGGTATTGCTCGACTACGGTATATACTTCTTTGCAAACTTAGTTTCTCACTTTGTTTGATCTAAGTTTGGGGGGAGGTTACGTACATACCTTGTCTTGTAGTACCGAAGTAAAATTTTTGCATTGTGTTGTTGCTTGGAGGGTCGATTTTTTGCGGATTTTTAATATTTTCAATTTATTTGATGATGTTGAGGGTTCGATTTTTTGCGATTTTCCAGGTTTCGTGTTGTTTTTGTTTGTGTTTATTTGTTTTGTGTTAATCCTAGTGTTGGTATAGTTGATTTTTTGTTCTCTATGATGATTTTCTGATTTTTCTTGGCACTTGATGGTATTTTTGTATGATTGTACTTGAGAAGCATTTTGATGTTGTACTTTGATATTGAGATACTTGAAATTTGATTATGTGCAAGGAAGATTAGCTATGTAGCTTTATTAGGATTGCTCGTTCATTCCTATAGCCATGTGAGATTTGAGCCTTTTGAAATCATGACAAATTGCATGATTCAGTTTATTCTTGTGAGTATCGTTCATACACACGTATTCTAGAACTTGGCTTTATATCTTGCTTGAAGCTACGTGTTTGACTAGACAATAGGAAATGATCTTAGGCCATCTTTGTTTTTTATTAGTCACTAGCCATATTATTTTCCTACCTAATGAAATATCCGTAGTCAACCCTTTTGAGCCTAAAAGCCTTATTTGTTGGAAGCCTATGTGATTAGCCAATTGATCCCTTTTGCTAGCCTTTAAAAAATTCCTACCTAGTAGAGAGTTGAAGGAATCAAGTTGGTGTCTTGTGATGAAGTATATAAGGAGGAATAAGTTGGAAGTGATGAAAATTATTGAAAAGAGTAGTTAAATTGTTGCATAAAGGGGTAGTGCCCGAAACTGGTATCCCATGAAAAGGGTAGTGCCTGAAACTGGTACCCTTATTTGAAAAAAAAAAAGAGAAGAAAAAGGAGGAAAAGAAAAAAAATTCAAGTAAGGATGTGGTGTTCAAAAGTGAAGGAGAAATCAAATTGCAAGAAGCATTGAAGAGCGTTGAAGAAGAAAGAAGAAAGTAAAGCTGTTTGTTGAAAAGTTGTAAGTCTTCTTTGATTCTCTACTAGTGATTGAGTCATGATATCCATATATTTCTTACATTTACCAAAGACCCAACATTACAACCTAATGCAAGACCTTTGTGATCCTATTGTTGAAATTATTCCTTTAGTCGAGAGTTGAGATGATTGCCAAGCTTATGGTTACGCGTGTGTTTGAATTGATTATGAGTGTAAACACCATACCCTAAAGTGTATATCTCGCACTTGAGTGTTGAGCGTAAATACTACCCGTGAGAATGAGTGGATAGCATTCCGAATAAGTGAAGTAGTTGATTTGAATTGTATGTTCTTAGATGGATGGTTATCTTAGTATTTGAAGTATGATTTTTGAATTGTTAAATTTTCTTGGATGTGAAGCTGTGAAATTTCCTCTCAATTACTCTATTGGTTTTCTATGATGTTGCCTCGGGACGAGCAACAGGTAAGTTTGGGGGTTTGTTGAGAGTGAAATTTCACGTGATTTAGGTCTCACATTACACCATTTTTGATAGAATGTGGCCATGATTTTGTGTAGAATTGAGTGGTTTTCATATCATGCATAATTAAGATGCTACTAAGGTATTTTGTTGAGTTTTGAAGAGTAAAACAGGATCAAAAGTTAAAAGTTGGAATGAAGAGTGAAAGTGTGAAGGAATGGTGAAAAACACACGTCCACTTGAATAATTTTTCTGTATTGGTGTAGAAGTCCAAATTGATTATGTGATATATTATTGGAAAGCCACGGAAGAGAGGATCGTTTTGGCATAAAAATCACTCAAATTGGAGTCCGTATGAAGAAGTTATGCTCGAAACGGTGAGACTGCGCAGCTGCCAACGGGAATTTCCGAAAATTTCCGAAAATTAGCCAAGTTTAGCTATTTCTTGAAGAACAATTCTTTCCTTATCTCATTCCCTTTCTTGGAGCACAATTCTTTCCTTATCTCATTCCCTTCTCACACTTATATATATCTCACATCATTATTCATAAGAGACACCACCCTCCACAAGGGGATTACCCCCTACCATCCATCATCTACCATCATCCATATCCATCCCATCATCCATCCACATCAAAGGGGATTCAAGGGCTATTCAAGAGGAAGATCAGTCAATCGGAGAGACGGAGAAGGAATCTGAGACAACTCCAACACTAGGGTTTTTCTATTCCTTTCTTTAATTTTCTTTTGTCTTGATTTGTGGTATGAATTGCATAGCCATGAATGTTGCTTGTAACCTCATAGGCTAATTTCTTATACAGTTTTAGGGTTTGATTATTTGATTTGATTGATTTGGGAACCTAGACCAAAGATTGGGATTTTATGCAGTTGATCTTTTGATTTTACTTATTTTATTAAGACATGCTTTTCTGATTCGTAACGTCTTCATTATATATTCATGACATCCGCTATAATGCTTGAATTATTGTGTTAGCTTGTGTGCGTTCATGATTGGTATTGTCTATCTGTTAGAAATTAGAGTAGCTCCGCTATAAGCACTTTAATTTCATGAACTGGTTAATCAAATACTTGATTAGTTTAGTGGAACAATGCAATTAGACAATCAAGTAGGAAGTGAATAGAACCTTGTAGTAATTCCAGAAAATATCTTGTTAGTCGAACTTACCATCCGGAGGTATTGTTGTTCGCTGGATTAGTATCTAGGAATAAGGCTTGGTAATATTTGCGCACCTTAGGATTTAAACCAGATTATACTGTTAGCTTAGAATCGAATCATATTCGGTGGGATAACAGGGATATGTGGTGTATTTTCAGTGAAACTGCATGAATGAACAATTAGAGGTCGAGAAACCCGAATTAGTTGGTCTATACCTGATACCTTAGAACTGTTGATTTTCTCTTGAATTAATCTTAAATCTTTCTTCTGTGATTTATTTTATTAGTTATTTAATTTTCTGTTATTTAGATAATTAAATTCACAACTCCTGGATATCGGTTACTTGATTCTGATTAATTTAGTAATTTTAGGAAATAAATAATTAGCTGTCCTTTTGGGTTCGATAATTTAACTTGGGTGCTTACTGCTACAATTGATATCCTTACACTTGAGGATTAAATTATAGTGCGCAGAAAAAGCCTATCAAGTTTATGAAATTTCCGTTGGCAGCTGCGCAGTCTCACCGTTTCGAGCATAACTTCTTCATACGGACCCCAATTTGAGTGATTTTTATGCCAAAACGATCCTCTCTTCCGTGGCTTTCCAACCATATATCACATGATCAATTTGAACTTCTACACCAATACAGAAAAATTATTCAAGTGGACGTGTGTTTTTCACCATTCCTTCACACTTTCACTCTTCATTCCAACTTTTAACTTTTGATCCTGTTTTACTCTTCAAAACTCAACAAAATACATTAGTAGCATCTTAATTATGCATGATATGAAAACCACTCAATTCTACACAAAATCATGGCCACATTCTATCAAAAATGGTGTAATGTGAGACCTAAATCACGTGAAATTTCACTCTCAACAAAGACCATTGGATTTCAAAAGGTGAATATTGGAGGGTTACTGACGATCGTGGCTGAGCATTACAACTTGGATCTCACCGGCATTACACCAGTAGAAGGAGAACCCGATTTGATGATGATCACGTGTGTGAAGAGAGGATTTGCCCATTTTAGAGATGGAGATTGGTTCTTCACGAGGGGTCTCAAGCCTTTCAAATTTATGTTCCTCTTCAACGTGAGCAACTTGACAACTATTCGAGTAGCAAGGAATAAGTTGATGAATTCTCTCGGACATATCGCCTTATCCGTAGCAGTGAAGTCGGGTGGTGATTGGAGAGCGGTAGCGCAGATGTGTGCTGAGGGGAGGATGGCTGAGTTACAACAGATCATTGATCAAGGAGAGTTCCGTCCACCTCAGCCACAGCAGCTTGAAGAGGAGGATCAGGTAGATGAGCAGCCGGAGATGGAGATTCCGGAAGAAGAGCAGCATGACGCGCCTCAGCATGCTCCGATACCGCAGCGGCAGCAAGCAGTCCCAGGTACACGGGAGCAGCTTCGCTTGATTCATGAGCAGCTGGTCGCGGTAGTAGCTGCACAGCAGGAGACGAACAGGCAGCTCGCGCTCGCTAACGCTAACTACGCCACGCTGAATGAGAGGTACTATGCCTTGGATGAGCGTGTTGGTAGAGTGAGTAGTCGAGTGGATATGATGGATAGGCACATTACAAGTCTGTGCCGAGCTGTGGAGAATAGGATGGATGAGGATGACAAAGATGATGATGAGGATGATGATGATCCTATGGAGTAGTTTCAGGTTTTCTTTTGGCTTCTCCGATTCATCTTATCTCCCATTCTTCTTTTTATTCTTACAGATTGGGGTGTGATTCATGTGTGAGTGGCATGTACTTGATATAGTTGATCTTGTATGATTGATTTGTATATGGGTTGTTGATTCTGTGCATTCATGTGTTTACGTGTTTATTTTCATTGAAAGAGCATGTATAATTTGTTAAGTATAAGGAATTCATGAGGAATTGATCTTGATTATGTGCTATGAGGAGTATTAGGAATTGATTACCTATGTGAGGATTTGAGCCTCTATCATGATTGATCATGATAGTTTATTTTTGAGAGAATCATTCGTATGAACGTATTCTAGAACTTGGCTTGGAGTCTTGTGTGAAACTTACAATTGAGGAAATATTAGGACATGATCTTAGGCCCTTTTTGATTAATTGAGTCACTTAGCCAAATTTTACCTTTCCTAATGATTTTATAAACCTTTGGTAGCCCTGTTTGAGCCTTTTAAAAGCTTTTTCTTTGGCAAGCCAAATAAAAGAGCCTTAATTACCTTTTTTGAGCTTTGAAAATACCCTATTCATTGGTAGAGAGAGTAAGGTGAATAAGTGTGCAAGAAGAAAAGGAAGATGGAATGCGGTTTAGTAAGAAAGTACATGGTTAAATCTTGTTAGGGGTAGTGCCTGAAATTGGTACCCCGAATTGCTTATACATGGGGCTTGAAGTTTTAAAAGCAGCCGAATGATGTTCGAGAAGGGTAGTGCCTACAACTGGTACCCGAGCGATCAAAAGAAGAATGATGTTGATGCAAGGAAGAGAAGAAAAATCGAAAATTGCAAGTGGAAGAGAAGAATTGGAGGAGAATATGAAGCCAAATGAGAAATCAAGAACCTCCAAGGTAACTCTCTACTAGTGTCTTAAGTCACTATGTCCAAATTTTCCTACCCTTTCCAAAGAGCCAACATTACAACCTAAAAACAAGTCCTTTATGATCCTAGTATTAATTTGATGTGAGTTGTTTTTTGAGACCTTTGCCAAGCTTATGGTTACGCATGAATATGAATTGATATGAGTGTTTATACTAGCCTATAGTGCCTCACGCACGTGAGCCAAAGAGAGTAAAGACTTATCTTGTCAGCTAGATTACTTAGTACTCCGAATGGTGTGTGATTTGATTGATTTTACATGAGTGAAATATATGATGCAAGTAATTCTTGTTTGATTCAATGAAGTGGCATGTGTAATATGTGTTGTACTTGATCTTGTTGAATTATACACGACTCCTGTGGTTTAAATTGGTTGCCTCGGGACGAGCAACATGCAAGTTTGGGGGTTTGATGAGTGTGTAAATTCACAAGTTTGTCACTATGTTTTGTGCTAGTTTTGGAGAGTTTTGATGTGAAAATAGGTGGAAAACCTATATATATTGTGAATTAGCATGAATCAGGTGTTAGTGGAGCTATTTGAGTGGTTTTCTTAGCAAAACGGAGTGAAAGTGCTAAGAATCGAAGAGACGGAGTCGAAGCCATGCGAACCGCCCAAGAAATAGGAGGGTTCGACCTGGTTGGAGGAGGGTTCGACCTCTCCAGCAGGTCGAACCAGCATTGCTGAGCTTACAGAAGAAGGTTCGACCACGACTCAAGTGGTTCGACCTGTCCATCAGGTCGAACCATGGTCGAACCAGTTCGCAGAAAAGAGGATTCGACCACGACGTTTGAGTTCGACTTGCCAGTTGGTCGAATCGGGAGCGGAAATTGTCCAGTGATGAGGTTCGACCTGGGGTTCGACCAAGTCCTGAGAGGTTCGACCTGTTCAAGAGGTCGAACCAGTGCAGAATTCTTCCAGTAGCGGGGTTCGACTTGGGGTTCGACCTGTGGCCAGTTGTTCGACCTGTTTGACGAGGTCGAACCTACGTGCGAGAACTTACCTTATCCGGAATTTCGAGGCCGAAATGCGTGAGATCACTTAGAAAGCCCATTCCAAGCCCTAGAGACGTGATTACAAGTATAAAAGGAGGTTCATACAGAGAATAAAAAGAGCTTTTGATCATCAATCATAAGAGAGACAAGAGTAGAGGTGGTGATCCATCCGGAGGGCTGTGACAGAGGTTCACTGAAGGTTCAAGTAAGAATGGTCAATCTAACCATGATTGTTCCTAGATCAATCATGGGCTAGAACCGCCTTGGTAGTTCTAGGGTTATGAAAGTTTCATGATGTAATTCATATTTCATGTGTAAAACTCCGTACAACACTACCTGTAGTTTATTTTATATAAGATTGCATATTTAATCCATACTCATAGTCGTTTTGTGCATCAATGATCGTTGTGTAGAGTCTGAATACATAACATGGTTATTGGTTGAGTGCGTTCACTACTGAGCAGGGTTTATTGTTATAATTCTAAGTGAAGGGATTCCGAAGTCTTATTAGAACCGTCTTATATGAATATTCATTGATTGAATTAAATTCGGGTTGATGAATAGGATGAAGAGTATAACTTTATAGTACCTAAAAAGGGAGATCAAATTGGATTAGATTCTAGACGTAGAAGATAATTGATTATGATAGTACCTAGAAAGGGGGGTGAAGTATATCTCTTGCTCCGAGATTATTCACACGTGTCAAGCGCATATTTACTTGTGTCTATAAAGTAAACTTGCATGGTCTAGTGATGCGTCCACAAACCACAGGGCAGAGTCGGATACCATCACATGAAAATACGAATTGCTAGTGAAACTGGATGACCCGACGAACTACCTACTATTCCTCTTGATCACAACTCACTTTTCTCTACTCTTACTATTTCTTTTTGCTATTTCGATTAGAAGTCATTATTCCTTAAACCTTTACAATTACCAAACATAGTCTAAAGTATACTAGAATATAACGAAATTGATATTTAAACGTCCCGTGGGTTCGATATTGTAACTTGGTCATCTTCGCGACTACAATTGATATCCTTATACTTGAGGATTAATTTGTGTGTTGAGAAAACCCCTATCAACCTCCTCCCTTGAATTTTCTTAGAGATAATTCCATTGGATGTCTTCACATTTGTCCGTTCGGAAAGGGGATTATTATTCCGGTGGATGATTCTTATGTACTACAAGCACCAGTTTAGCCTTTGGTCTCCATTTCTTATTATTTGCTCTCAGTTAGGGAAAGGGATCACATTTCTTTCGAAAGGTCAGGTTTTGTTTGATACTCCCTCCGTCCCGCACCAAGGGTCTCTTTTTTTCATTTTGGTCATCCCACCAAAAGGGTTCTCTTTTCTTTTTTATACATATGGGTTCCACACTCAACCACTAATACAATTAAAACATATGGTCCACACTCCCACTAATACACCTACCCACTGCACATTAAATAATAATACTCCTTAATCTATGTACAAAAAAGCAAAATGCACCCTTAGTGCGGGACGGAGGGAGTATATCATGCTTTGGCTTCTTCGCAAAGAGGGAAAACACGGACTTCTTACATATTTTTATGTTATTTGAAGATTTAAACATTCAAAATTATTTGTGCATTCAATCAGTAGATGATAATTGTGAAAGAGTTAATTAATCTAATGAAGGATTTAATGTGTTGGAGATTAGCCCGCCAACTGTTCGATGAAATATATGAACAAAGGTTAGAGCCGCCAAAACGGACCGACGGGGCGGGGCTGGCCAAAACCCACCTCAACCTGCCATTTGGCGGGCCTAGGCAGGTACGAACTAGAATTACTAGGCCCAACCCATTTAAAGGTGGGTTGGGGGTTATAGCGGGCCAACCCACCTCTTATTTTTTATTTTTTTAAAGATGTTATTATAATTATAATTATTTAAAAATAAAATATAAAAAACGATGGAAGCTCTTGCAAAATACTATAATGTAAATAAGATAATTCAAATATAAATATAAATTCTAAAAAATAGCCTCATAAACAGTAAAACATAAACAAAGATCATTAATCAAACAATATAAAGTTTACTAATTATATATACTTCTTAAGAATCTCAAATAAAACAATATAAGTCTAATTATCCTCAAATAACACAAATTAAATCATAAAAAGTTTACTAGTTCTAAAGGTTAAGCACAAAGCTCAAAACATAATTATAAAGTCTTTTCAAAACTCATCCATCATAATATCATAATATAAAAATCTCAATTTTCATATTGATTTGTAATTATCTTTGAATAAAAAGTTACTATTCACCCACCTCATAAGAAAAACTTCACATTTACTATTTCTATTCATCTCATGAATAAATTTACACATAAAGAAATAATACACAATCCATGATAATTCTTTAAAAAAATAAACTATTACACTTCTAAATAAAAATATTACTCTTTAAATTCTTGCACTTTGCAATTACTATTTAGTACATGAAAAATTACTATTTTGAGAGATTAACTACTCTTAAAGAAAAATATTTACAATTTAAATTTTTACACCTTGACTTAGCAACTATTTATTATTACATTAAAAATTACTTTTTTAGAGATGAATCATTATTCTTTTAAATGAAAAATTACTTTTCAAATTATAATATGTCTAATTTTTTAATTATATTCTTGTCATCAAAATTATAAAGAGTAATATTTAAGTGTCACTCTAAAATTTAAGTGTCAATAAAATATATACTTTAAATTAAATTAAAAAAATAATTAAATAAGAATAAGGATCCTGTTTGGTTACGATAAAATCAAGTAAGAAGGCTTTTTACATTAAAAATGAAAACAAAACTTCTTTTTTTTCTTATTTTATTTAATAAAAAACTTTATTAATAATTAAGAATAAAAATATTTTTGAGCTACTCTGAGAAACGAATTATAAAAAAATTGTATATAAGACGGGTCAAGTTAATGCATTATCCATTAATTTAATAGTAGTAATTTATAATGTATTTATGGTTAGTCAATTCTTTAATTTTAGGAATTTGTAATTTTATGGGATCATCCCAATAATTTCTCTTTCTTGTAAAAAAAAATATATATTTTAACATAAATTAAATAAACTTTTTCTACAATATTATAATATAATATAATTATCTACTTTACAATATTCAACAACATACTCTAACGCAAAACCGACCACTTGATAAAATATTATTTTAAAAGTATATCTAATATATGTTAAAGAATTCTTGTTTAGTAATATATTACTGGTGTATTGTTGGCAGAACCCAAAAATAAGATTTGTAATTTTCCGAACAAACCTACTAAAAATGTAGTAGGGTAAGCATGGATCGATCCCACAAGGAATAAACAAATTTAAATTGAACTTTAAGTATTTTTAAAATAGTAGGGTGGGAAATTGGATTAATCTAACAACTAATAAGCATGGAAAATAAAAGAAATAATTAAAATAGCAAGAATAATAAAATTGAAAGAACAATAAAATTATAACCTAATGCAAGGAATTGATCTCGTGCCGTATCCTAATTCACATGGATGAAATTCCTAAAATCCCAACATATTCATAAACTCAAGTCCATAGGCTAATAATACAACCAAATTAACTCGAAATATCCTTAACATTAATAACCTAAGATACGATCACTAGATTAAACTACCCATAAGCGACCTAGAGATGTTCGAATCTAAGAGTGCAATAGGATTTAGACATTAGGACTACTAGACTATGAAAACGGACTATGAATCATACAACCTAAATTTCGTGATTTCAAGAGATACTCCCTCACTCTGCTACTAGATTTACAAACATGTAACAATTATTGATTACAAGTTGTAACATAGCTATTGAACAATCAATAACCTATTAAGATGGTCAATCTAAACAAACAATTGAAAATCAAGATTAACATCAAAATCAATCACAAAATAAATTTATAAAACAAGTTGGTAATTTTATTCCTGCAAACATGAAATTAATCTATGTGAGGTTCACAATCCTCATACTAGAAATGAAATTACATAATTAAAAGTAAATTAAAAATGATTAAACGAAAATCTTGAGTTCTTTGTGGGGGTGGTCTTCCTCGTCCAATCTGTCTTGCTTCCAACGTGAGATGGTGAATATTGTAGTGTGGAGAGTACGTCCAAGGGGGATGAATCTTCCCCCTTTATTAATTTGCTTTCTTCTCTTCATTTGTTATGGTAAGTTTCTAAATCATTTTCTCAAATCAGTCCTTTCCAAAATTGTGTTGGTCAACCATCTTTATTGCAGCAATAATATAATTATAACATCCACATATTGAATTATAGTAAATGTACGATTTCTCTCATTTTTTTGCCAGTTTCAATATAAATTTAAAAAATTAAGATTCAATTGTATGATATATAAATAAGTCGTAATTAGCTTTTAAATAATTAACCGCTCCCGCGTAAAGAAATGAATTTAATCCTAAATAATTGTGTAAAATTATGACTTACATTGCTCAATAATGTTTACCTAGGTTTTTTTCATTAAAAAAGTCATACTTTAGCATATATTAAACATACTTTAATGCAGAACTGGCATACATTATCATAAAAAAAATTTTGTAAAAAAACTTTAGCATACACTAAACATATTTTAACACAAAATCTGCATACATTATCATAAAATAATGAAACTTTTTATACAATATTGTTATACAAAATAAATGTTCACTTTACAATATTTAACAACATACTTTAACACAAAACCGACATATTTTTTAGTATATATTAAAAATATTTTTACGTAGCATAAATATAAATATATTAAACATACTTTTACATAATATATAAATATAAAAATTATCTTCATTGCTATTGTTTTCTTCTTTCGCACAATATAGAATACTGTCCATTATTTATAGTGAATTTTCAATCACGATAAAACACGAAAAGTATATTTATAACGGAGGTCGAACGATGGAATAGACGACGGTGGTCGGACCACGATGACGTTGAACAACAGCATGCACGGAGTTCGAAAGAGTTTTAATTTGCGTGGTTCTATTAAAATTCATGTCCGCATCTACATTTGCAAGCGTTATTGAACTGCAGAATGAAATTCAATTAAATGTGAAAGTTAGATAATTCCTATAATTAAGGACTAGTTGACTAACATAATAATTTTAATATTATTTAATTAAAAGATAAATATAAATTTGACCCGTTTCATAATCCGACATAACGATGTCTCACAATGTCTATATTTATATTTTTTTATTTCTAAACAATTTATAATCAAGCATCACTTTCTATTATATATATTATCCATTTTTATTCATCTTACAAATTAATCATAAAATAATTTATTTAATTAATTATCACTTTTTATAAATCAGATATTATTTTTATAAAAATTGTTATTACTTTTTATTCATCTATGAATGATTTATAAAATAATGTAATTGAACTATAAAATTGTTATTACTTTTTATTCATCTATGAATGATTTATAAAATAACGTAATTGAACGGTTATCACTTTTCATTTATCAAATATCACTTTCAATTAAAAATATTATCACTTTTTATCCGTACTACTAATTATTTATTAAATAGTTGAAGTGGTCAGTTATTATTTTTCCTTATATCACTTTTATTAAAAATATTATCACATTTTATCAATTTATAAATTGTTTATGAAATTCACTTTCGTAATAATTTATCACTTTTTTATTAAATATGTTATCACATTTTTTTTAAATGTTATCAATTTTCATTTATAGTATAAACTCTTCATGAAATAATTTAGATCACCGTTATCACTTTTCATAAATTGGGTATCACTTTACCTTATAAAGGTTATCACTTCTTATTGTTCTCACAGAAGTGATTCGTAAAACGAATTCACATACTCCCTCTGTCCCATTTCAATGTTTACATATTTCTATTTTGAGCGTCCAATCTCATTGTTTACGTTTTCCTTTTTGGAATATGGGACCCACCTAAAACAATTAATACATTATCATAGGTCCCACATCCAACACTAATACACCTACCCACTTTACATTAAATATTATATCTTTTCACCTACTATTTATTAAAATATTATACTCCTTAATCAAAGTGCAAAAAACAAACGTAAACATTGAAACGGGATGGAGGGAGTACGTCTTTGACATTATGAATTATTCATAACATAATTAAAATGAAAAGTTATCACTTTTATTTTGATCAGCATTTTTCTTATATTAAAAAATTTTTACTACTTTTTAAAAATATTATCACATTTTAAAAATTTATAATATTTAAATTAAAAATAAATTAATTGAATAATAAATTTTAAATTACTATATTTTTTAATAATAAAAAATATAAATTAAGTAAAAAAATAGAATATATATATATATATATATATATATATATATATATATATATAAATGTAAGGTCGAATTAATTTTTTGATGTGATATTAACCAAGAAGGCCCTTTAAATTTATTTGTTTGGGGTAATAGATAATCCGTCTTACTTAAAGGATATGTGAGACGGTCTCACCCAAATCTTTGCCAATTTTTATTACACATCTCAATATATTATAGTACCTACCAAACATTTAAATATTATTAATGTGGGTTATTCTTTTTTTATCAAGATCGCTCATCCATATCACCCGTATCTCAATATTCATATTACTTATTAAAATAATAATTCTTTTATCTTATCTTACTTATCAAATAGGTCATACCCTTATTTAAATATACATATTACTTACTTAAATAATAACATTTGTCATATCAACCTAGTAAATAAGCCTTAAAGTGTACTCTTAAATTTTATTTACTATAAAATGCAAAAACTTGTGTGGATTGGATTATGAATCCTATTTTCAACTCGGGGCAAGCTATTTACACTCATGAAATTGCTAAACGTACCCATAAAATAATTTAAACTAAAATATTTTCAATTCATATGAATTAAATACCCTTGGATTTAAAAAAAAAAACCCTTGTATAAAATATAATACTATACACACCCCAAAATTACTACACATACACCATATATTTACACAATATTGGCATTCTGCAACACCGCCATATTTGTGTGTAGCAATTAACCTGATCATGATCTGGGATTAATGATGAGAGTGAAAATAAGTGTGTTTTAATATCCAATTTAACACCTTTTTGATTGATATTGTAGTCTTATATGAGCACAAATGTCTTATATTCGATATATGTGAGAATTATGTGCACTTGAGGTGTTTTATTGTGTTTTAGGTGGAAAAATGATGAAAAAGTGCAAAGTTGGAGAAAAGGTGCAATTTGTGCAAGAATGCTGAAAACGCACATCCAATTTTCATAATTATTCTGTATTGTTTTGGAGATCGAAACTGTTGGTGTGATATATGGTTGGAAAGCCACTGAAAAGAGGGTCGTTTTGACGTAAAGAACACCATCATTGAAGTCCGAACGAGGAAGTTATTAGCAAAGAAGTGACACCGCGCGAGCTGTACCGAACAGAATTGTAGTGCTACATTCCATGGCCTGTTACATATTCAATTCTTAGAGTTTTTATGATTTCTTTATAAGGATAGAAAGCTCAAGAAGAGAGTATCGCGTGAGCATAAAAATCACTCAATTCGGAGGTCGGATGTGAAAGTTATACGCGAAACGGTAAGACTGCGCAAGCTGATTCCGACCGGTTCGACCACGACAGGTGGGTTCGACCTGAGCATCAGGTCGAACCAAGGTCGAACTAGACGGCGGAAAAACTGGTTCGACCACGACATGCTGGTTTGACCTGTTTTTCTGGTCGAACCAAGCACCTGGGACGTCCAGAAGGGTGGTTCGACCATGGTTCGACCTCCCCTATTTGGTTCGACCTGTTTGGGAGGTAGAACCGCGCTTCAGAAACTTACCAAATCCGTATTTTCGAGGCCTAAATGCATGTGATCACTTGAAAAGCCCATTCCAAGCCTAGGAGACATGATTACAAGTATAAAAGGAGGTCTATACAGCCCCAAAGAGAGGAGGAACACAACACAACAACAAGAGAGGAGAAGAGAGGCCACAACATACAACACCCCACAAGGGGGGATCACCCCCCAACCATCATCCTTTTCTCTATCCATCCATCACTTTGAAGATTCGTTTGTGGAATCAAGGGGAGAACTAAGAGGAGAATTCAAGAGCGAGAAGGACGCGATGACGCCACATCTAGGGTTTATTCGTTTCCTAATTTATCTTGTATTTTCCGGATATCCGGGTAAGATCTATCCAACACCCATGTGTGTTTCCTACAACACCATGGGCTAGAGCCTTTTTGGTAAAACTAGGGTTGTGAAGGTTTTATCTAGTTAATTGAACTTCCATGTGTATACTCCGTACAATACTACTTGTGGTTTATTTTATATAAGATTGTGCCTTTTTAATTCATACTCATAATCGTTTTGTGCATCAATAATCGTTGTGTAGAGTTTGAATACATAACATGGTTATTGGTTGAGTGCGTTCACTGTTGAGCAGGGTTTTAAGTTATAATTCTAAGTGAAGGGATTCCGAAGTCTTATTAGAACAATCTTATATGAATACTTATTAATTGAATTGAATTCGGGTTAATAAGTAGGATAAAGAGGATAATTTTATAGTACCTATAAAGGGAGATCATATCGGGTTAGAGTACCAATCCTAGGGGTAAATAATTGATACTGATAGTACCTAGAAAGGGGGGTGAAATTATATCTCTTGCTCCGAGGTTATTCACACGTGTTACACGCATATTTACTTGTGTCTATAGAGTAGATATGAATGGTTTAGTGATGCGTCCATATTCCACAAGGTAGAGTCGGACATTGACACATGGAAGGGAAGTTAATTAGTGAAACTGGATTATCCTAGAGCTACCTATTCTCCTACTTGATCCACTTTCGTATTCTTCGAGTGGTACTTTATTTTATTTTTTATTTTAAATATTTGTTTAGTAGTTGTTAATTAAATTCATCAAATCTTATTGACTTGTCTTAATTAATTTAGATAATAATTAAATTGATAATACGCCGTCCTTTGGGTTCGATATTCACTTGGTCGCTTGCTTAAGCTGCAATTGATATCCTTAATACTTGGGAATTAATTTTACGTGCAAAGAAAACGCGCATCAATTAACCATTTATAGTGGTTGAGGATTGAAGGAGATCTCCTGAAATCACCTTGCATATAATTTATACATCACTTATAATAAAATAATATGATATTAAAAATATAAAAATGTGTGTATTGAATACATTTTTACAGAAGAGATACAAATATATATATAAGCTATACAAGCTGTACAATTGAGTAAGTTAAGCAATTAGAATCCCTTAATTTTAGAAATTGATTTATCTATCAATTACTTCCCTTAATACGCCCCCGCAAAAGCGACGTTCCATTGGCCATGGAGATTTTGGAACGAAGTAGCTGAAAATGCGATTTAGAAAGAGGTTTTGTTAACAAATCAGCCAGTTGGTCTTGCGTGTTTATGTAGGAGACAGTTAGGAGACCTTTAGAGGCTAGATCACAAACAAAGTAAAGATCAATGGCTATGTATTTCATTCGTGAGTGTTGAATTGGATTTAAGGTCAAACGAGTAGCACCCATATTGTCAAAGAATATAATTGGGGGACTTGGACAGGGGACACCCACATCACGAAAGAGATGATGAACCCAACACACCTCTGAGGCAGTTGTTGCTAGAGCATGATATTCTGTTTCAGTAGATGATCGTGCAACCCCTTGGTATTTACGAGAGCGCCAAGAGATGGGGGTTGAGCCAAGAAAGACAATGTATGCTGATGTGGATTTGCAATCTGATAAGTCCCCACCAAAATCTGAATCAGAGTATGCTTTCAGAGTGAGGTTGTCGGAGCGGCGAACCAACAACCCATGATGCAAGGTGCCTTTCAAGTAACGAAATAGACGTTTGACAGAACACCAATGAGACGAAGAGGGAGAGGACATAAATTAAGCAAGCTTATTTACAATGAAGGCAATATCAGGGCGAGTGATCGTAAGATATTGCAAACCCCCAATAGCACTGCGATACATAGTGGCATCAATCGAACCTTTCGATTCCGTTTCATGTTTGGAGCAAGGAGTGTAGAGGGGTTTTACACCTTCCATTTTGTGACGCTGGAGGAGATCAATTATGTATTTATGTTGGGAAAGAAATAAACCTTCTTTGCAGTGTGCGACTTCAACTCCCAAAAAGTAAGAAAGTGGTCCAAGATCTTTGACAGCAAATTTTGAGCGGAGATGCATAGTAAGAGCCAAAATAGAGTCTGAACTTGATCCTGTAATGATAAGTTCATCAATATATGCGAGAACAAATAAGCAATCAGTACCTCTATGGAGTGTGAAAAGGGATGAATCTGCTTGGGATTGTTTAAGACCAAAGGACTGAAGAGAAGCACAAAGTGAGTTGTACCACACCGTAGGAGCTTACCAGAGGCCATAGAGAGACCGACGTAGAAGACAGACATGAGACGGATGCAGAGAGTCCTTAAATCCCGGAGGCTGCGACATATAGACTGGGACATCAAGATCACCATGCAAAAAGGCATTACTAATATCTAATTGGCGAAGTGGCCAATCAAATTTGGTGGCTAGAGTCAAAACAGTTCTGATAGTAGTGGGCTTGATAACAAGATTGAAGGTTTCCTTGAAATCTATCCCAGGTCTTTGATGAAAACCTTTAGCAACCAGACGAGCCTTGTATTTATCAACAGTTCCATCGGGCTTACGCTTAGTTTTGAAAATCCACTTGCAATCAATGACATTACAGTTAGGAGGTTGAGCAACCAAATCCCATGTTCCATGACGTTGAAGTGTTGTAAACTCCTCATCCATAGCAGAACGCCAATGGGGAATACTAAGTGCTTGTTTTACCGTGGTTAGTTCAATATCTGCGGAGAGTGGATGTTTTGTGGCTGCATAAAACCTTTTGGGCTTATAAATATTATTCTGACTTCGAGTTCGCATAGTGTGAGTGCGAGGTGGTGAGGTTTGTGATGAATTAGGCAACATGCCTGAGGTTGAGATCAGATTTCAGTTGTTGTTGGAATAGTCGAAGGTTGCGGCGATGAACTGGAGTGCTCAGAGGACCCAGATGTACTATGTAATGATAAGGAGATGAAGCTCGGCTCAGCTCAGCTGGAGAAGTCGAGGTTGGTATTTCAGCTGAAGAAGTCGAGGCTAGGCCTATAACCCACAGGTCCGAGGATTGTAACCTCACTCTGATACCATATTAAAAATATAAAAATGTGTGTATTGAATACATTTTTACAGAAGAGTACAAAGATATATATAAGCTATACAAACTGTACAATTGAGTAAATTAAGCAATTAGAATCCCTTAATTTTAGGAATTGATTTATCTATCAATTACTTCCCTTAATATATGAAACATTGCAATTCTCTTAGACTGCACGAAACATGCTATATGATCAAAATTTTATTCTTTAGAAAGATCAACTATTACTCTTATGAATAACAATATTACTCTTTTTAATATATGAAAGAGTAATTTTATATAAACAAAATTCATTTTTTAACATGATTCACACCAAATTCAATCTTTATATATCCACGCCGAATAATTAATGTAAAGATAAACAATGATTTTCACCAAATCAACGTAGAACAATGATGTTCACCGAATCAACGTAGATCCCCTCAAATTTATTACTCGGCTACCAAACTAACATATAAGGTTGGATTATGAATGCTACAACACCATATCAAGGCTTACCCTTAAAAAGAATAAAAAGAAAAGAAATAATAATAATAATAATATTCCCTTCATGATCTCAAGTTAAATTTCGCTCTTATAATATGCTTAAAAGCTCAACTTCAAATGACTATATCTTTCCAGAGATCAACCGAGTATTGTGCAACAAGATTCCCCTAAAAATTTCATTATTCTAATGGAAAACTATTCAAATAGAATTCCAACGAGATACAATCTCATAAAAAGAGGTGCGTTGAATCCTAATATTTCATCATATTGTCCTTTATGCGATTCAGCACTTGAGAATGTTAACCACCTCTTACTCAAATGTAAGATAGCTTTAGAGGTTTGGGAGAATGTCTATGAATGGCTTGGTTCAAAGCAAGCTTCTGGAAATTCTGCATGGGATCATTTCTTATCGCATAGGAGTTTGGTTAAGCTGAATCATTCAAAATTTTGGCAATTATTTTGGCATTGTGTTATTTGGTATATATATGGAGGCTAGAAATGACAAGTTGTTTAATGGAGTAGAGGCAAATTGTAATAGGATAGTTATGAGAATCAAAGTTATCACTTGACTTTGGATTAAAGCACCGAAGAGGTGTAGATTTGGGAGTTCTCTTTTAGCGAATGGATAAGGGAGCCACTATTATGTATTGATTTGTAACAAATTTTACATGCGATTGTATTTGTTATTGTGCATATCTGATGCTCCATAACTCCTTCATTTTCTATCAATAAAACTTATGCTTTTTCTAAAAATAATAAAAGTTAAATTTTGCACTTTTCATTTTCGTCCATCTTATATTAAACTTTACCACAAAAAAATACATCACAGTAAATCTCCAACCTTAAAAGTATATCTTAATTTTAAGTTTACCACTCTCACTTAACAATCATAATAATCGGCTCGGATTCTATGTTCCATTTTGGTAGATCATCTCATATGCCACACCTTTAAATGGACGACATGTAGGAGAGAAAAACAATACCCAAAAGCTTAAATCTTATGGACAATGATTGAATTTATTTTCCCTCTTACATGCCAATCACTTAACGTGATGATTGTTTTTGGGTTTTAAACCTAGGTTTTGATTTTTGAAAACCATATCCAAATTTTAAAAACCACCCTTATATATAGCTACTACATTATTTCTCCTCAATTAATACACTTTCTCTCTTTATCTCTCCTCTCTCATTTAACTTTTTAAATAAATTAATAGATTGATTTGACATAAAGTTAAAACATACCCTACTCAAAACTCGAAACAAACATAGAATGACTATTCATGATTTTTAAACCCCACATAACCCTATGATCACTGTTTTCTTTAGGAAAATATGAATCTCACCCTCAAGTGTAAGTGATTAATTGTAGTGCGCGAGTTACCAATTTAAATGTCGAACCTACGGGATAGTGTCAGAGTGACAAATAAATCTAATATGACTATTTCTATTTATGACAAATTCAATTTATGACAATTAATTAATAACTAATAAAAATAAATAAGATACGCTGGCAAGAAAATAATCAAGTATTCCAAGATAATAGACTGATAATGCTAAGGACAATCCAACTTAACCATGTGACCGATTATTCTAAACCCAAATTACTTACTTGCAGATATTTATAAGAGGATAACTAAACCTAGTTAGACCTCCTTGATTAGGTATAATCTAACACTTATAATGAGTTGCAAATTCTAGGATCGATAAGAAATTAACTCTCTCTCCCTCTATGGGTACTTCATGATAAATTCCATTAAAGGTTAGAGTACTAAACTTCCCTTTCTAAGTATGCAATTATTAACATCTTTTGTCTCCTTATCAATTACTTAATAATCATGTTTAATAAGTAATTATTATTCCAAATTGATTGTCTAACACTCTTAGGAATTATAGGTCAATTCCCTAAGACTGTCACAGGAAACAATAATTATTATGCAAAAATAAAGAATCCTATCAACTACTCCCTCCGTCCCATAACAAGGTACGCTTTTGCTGTTTGCACGTGGACGGTTCTAGGGTATTTATTTACTTTTTGAACGTAAATTAAGGAGTATTATTATTATAGATAAGTTGGGTAATTGTATTAGAGGGAAGTGGTGAGTCATATTGTGTACTTTCTTTATTAAATAGAGGGAATTGATGCATTTTAAGCGGATATAGTGAAATGCGTACCTTGTTATGGGACGGAGGAAGTATCAATCAGTGATACCATCAAGAATAATTAAAGGAATCAAAACTCAAAATACAATAATATGAAGTCTCAAAATATCCTCTTCAACAAGGAAATAAACAATCTGTCGTATAAGAAATCCAAGTTTAGGGCAATCAAATAAGACACAAATTAAACCATCAAAACTCTAACACTACTAAAAAGATACTTAGCCCATGGTTTTACAAGCAACAACTATGTCTATGGAAGAAGACTTACCCATGAGTCTAAAATCTTGAAAGAATAAAGTAAAAAAAAGAAAACTTATTTGTTTAGTTCTCCTTCTTCAACTCCGTCCTCTCCAAAATTCCCATCTCCGATCAAGTAGATGAATACTCTCTTGAATCCTCTCCATATGGTGAATGACGGATGATGGATAGAAGATGAAAGGCAGATATGGTGGATTAAAGCCCTAGGTGATGTGGTGATGGTAGATTAGGCGGGTTCTCCACACTTTATGTGGTGATGAGTATAGAGTATATATAGATGTGAGAATGAAATAAAATAAGAAGTAGAAGGATGTGGGATCTTAAAAAAATCAGGAAAAATATAATTAAGGTAGATATGAAGGGATATTAGATTAGGAAATAACTTGACCACCAAGAAAATAGGAAATAAAGGGTAATTTTCGTGAATTTTCAAAATTCTCGCTGGCCACTGCGCGACCTCACGGTTTTGAGCATAACTTCGTCATCTAAATTTCGATTGAGCTGATTATTATGCCCACGCAAACCTTTTTTCCATAACTTTCTAACCATGTATCATATGACCATTTTAGACTTCTACACGCGTACAGAAAAATTACGGAATATAGTCCTCTGTTTCCTTGACATATTGCACAAATTCACCTTCATTCCAACTTAACACTTTTTATCATTTTTCCTATCAAAACACAAAAAATACCTCTCAAGAACCTTTTAATTAATAATCATTCAAAGTATTAAGATTTGTGCAAATAATAGAAATTAAACACTCAAAGAGGTATCAAATCGGACCCAAAAATACATGAATTTCCACACTCATCAAACCCCCAAACTTAAGGTGTTGTTCGTCCTCGAACAACGAAACAACAAACCAAGAGAATAATGAGATTGAATGTCATGTTCAAAGGGAAGGATCAAATATCAATTAAGCTTCTAAAGACGTAATCAATCTTAACTCGATCGGTTCACATAACTTTAAATTCAAAAGCTTCAATTCATTCAGAACATGAAAGTTAAGATAATTATTTCACCAATTCAAGTGCACAATTCACGTATGCTCACAGGATATATATAGTGTAACTCTCACGCTCATGGTGTATAAAGTGTACACCTTTAGGGTTATATATATATATATATATATATATATATATATATATATATATATATGTGCTCTCAAATTCAATTCAAGTGCATGTGTAACCATAAGCTAGCGTATTGTCTTAACTTTCCTTTTATTTATAGCTAGCAAATCATGAATAAAAAAGGACTTATTATTTTATTGTAACGTAGGCTCTTTGGAAAGGTAGAATAATTTATGGATAAGTGACTCAAATTCGGATCAATCAAGTGGCCATCCATCATGATCTTTCATTCTTCCTTATTACTTTCATTAAAGCACAACTCCTCCTCAACTCCAAATTATTCAATTCTTTCCTCAACCACATTAATGAGAGAGTATTTTTCTTCTTTTCTTTCAGCATCAAGGGTATGTACACTCCCCCACAAATATTATTATTTTTTTCTTTTTCTCCCTTTATGTTTTCTTTTCAACTCATTCTTTTTTCATTTTTTCTCTTTTTTCAACTCATTACGATTTTTATATCCTTTTCTTCTCCTTTCTTCATCTTCCTTTTCAACTCCAACATATTCACATTCTTCTTCTAACCACTTCAACAAGTACTCAATTGACCCAAGTAATAAAAGGAAAAATCAAATACTGAATAAGCTCAATGGGTTATTCAAAGAATGGATTTTTCAAGGCTCAAATGATTGACTAAGGATTTAATGAATTCAGGTAAATTGTATGGAAAATATGGGCTAAAAATCAAAGATGGTCTAATATTATTTCCATAATTCACTAGACTATTCTTGAATATTCAAGGAGACTCAAGGCAAGTTCTATAATACATGCACAAGAACGATACACTCAAGAATAAAATTAATCATACACCCATGTAACATGATTTAAAGGCTCAAATCTCACTTGACTTTTTTATAGAATGAACGAGCACTCTCCAAGGCTACGCATACATCATAACAAGCATGTCAAGAACTTCAAGCACTTAAGAAATAAACATGTTCCCCTTATTAATCATAATCAATATCATAGGCATGATAAAAGCTCATAGATCCCCATGAAATTCAGGTTATAGAATTTAAAGCTCATGTCCCTTACATATAAGAATTTAAAACTCATAGAAAAATTAGAATAAGGAACGAAATATCATGATTTCAATCTCCTTCACATCTTACAAGTTTCTCGAATTATCCAACTAGGTCAGACGTAGGCCTCAGAGAGAACTCACTTTTCCACTCCAATACTCTTCTCAAACAATAAAGCTCAACACAAAATTCATCATCACAGGATTCATAAGAGATAAAAATATCAGAGGCATCAGAAAATCAAGGATAAAAAAATATTAAAAAGACAAAAATCGATGACTGAGCACCAAGGGACACATAAAAAATGAATGAAAACACACAAGACACCTGGATAGTCGCAAAAAAATTCGAAAGATTGAAATAAATTTCGAAAATTCTAAAAAAAGCCGACCTCCAAGCATCACACACAGAGTGAACACACCTAGGTGCAGATGGAGAAATGGAAGAACATCACACCTCCCCAAACTTAGATGAAAACGTGAGTTGAATCTAAATTTTAAAGGATGTTATTACTTTAAGTGTAAGAACACACCTTGAGTATAATTCACCTAGCACAAGACACAACAAATAAAATAAAATAAAAGCAATAAAACGGTGGGTTGCCTCTCACTAAGCGCAAAGTTTAACGTCCTAAACAAAAATAAATTACAAAAGACTTATAAGTATCTAACACTATCCCAGGCAATGGCACCAGAAACTTGATCGCTATTTTCTTTAGGAAAATATGAATCTCACCCTCAAGTGTAAGGGATCAATTGTAGTGCGCGTGTGACCAAGTTAAATGTCGAACCCATGGGATAGTGTCAGAGTGACAAATAAATCTAATATGACTATTTCTATTTAAAACAAACTCAATTTATGACAATTAATTAATAACTAATAAAAATAAATAAGATACGCTGGCAAGAAAACAATCAAGTATTCCAAGATAAGAGACTGATAATGCTAAGGACAATTCAGCTTAACCATTTGACAGATTATTCTAAACCCAAATTACTTACTTGCAGATATTTATAAGAGGATAACTAAACCTAGTTAGACCTACTTGATCAGGTAGAATATAACACTTATAATGAGCTGCAAATCCTAGGATCGATAAGAAATTAACTCTCTCTCCCTCTATGGTACTTCATGCTAAATTCTATTAAAGGTAGAGCACTTGACTTTCGTTTCTAGGTATGCAATTATTAACCCCTTTTGTCTCCTTATCAATTACCTAATAATGATGTTTTACTAAGTAATTAATATTTCAAAGTGATTGTCTAACACTCTTAGGAATTATAGGTCAATCCCCTAAGACTGTCACAGAAAACAACAATTATTATGCAAAAATAAAGAATCCTATCAACTATCAATCAGTGATACCACCAAGAATAATTAAAGGAATCAAAACTCAAAATACAATAATATGAAGTCTTAAACTATCATCTTCAATAAGAAAATAAACAATCTGCAGTGTAAGAAATTCAAGTTTAGGGCAATCAAATCAGACACAAATTAAACCATCAAAACTCTAAGGGTAAATATAAAAATTAGTCTTGTAAGTATGACATTTTTCAGCTTTAATCCATATCATTTGCAGTTCTCAATTTTGATTCTTTTTTGTCAAATTTTAGTCCTTTTGGTCCATTTTTAGTCCTTTTAGTCAATGTTTGGTCATTTTTTCAAAATTTGGTCCTTTTTGGGTCCACTATTGGTCGTAAATGTATATACTTTCAGACCATTTTTGGACATTTTTTTAACATAAAGGACTAAATTTGGACAATATCATACTTACAGGACCAATTTTGATATTTACCCAAACTCTAACACTACCAAAAAGATACATAGCCCATGGTGTTACAAGCAACAACCATGTCTATGGATGAAGACTTATCCATGAGTCTAAAACTAGAGAGAATAAAGTAAAGAAAAGAAAACTTATTTGTTTGGTTCTCCTTCTTCAACTTCATCCTCTCCAGAATTTCCGTCTCCGATCAAGTAGACGAATACTCTCTTGAATCCTTTTCAGATGGTGGATGGCGGATGATGGATAGAAGATAAAAGGCGGATATGGTGGATTAGGGTTTAAAACCCTAGGTGATGTGGTGGTGGTAGATTAGGTGGGTTCTCCACACCTGTGGTGATGAGTATAGAGTATATATAAGTGTGAGAATGGAATAAAATAAGGAGTAGAAGGATGTGTGATCTTGAAAAATCAGGAAAAATATATAATTATGGAAGATATGAAAGGATATTAGATTAGGAAATAACTTGGCACGAAAATGGGAAATAAAGGATAATTTTCGTGAATTTTTGGAATTCTCTCTGGCAGTTGCGCGACCTCACGGTTTTGAGCATGACTTCTTCATCTGAATTCTGATTGAGCTGATTCTTGTGCCCACGCGACGTTCTTTTCTGTATCTTTATAACCATATATCATATGACTAATTTAGACTTCTACACGCGTACAGAAAAATTATAGAACCGTTTCCTTTATATATTGCACAATTTCACCTTCATTCTAACTTAGCATTTTTTTTTATCATTTTTTCTAACAAAACACAACAAAATACCTCTCAAGCACCTTTTAGTCAATAATCATTCAAAATATTAAGATTTGTGCAAATAATAGCAATTAAACACTCAAAGAGGTATCAAATCGGACTAAAAAATACATGAATTTCTACTCTCATCACCCTAAACCAAACATCACCTAAACGTGTGGCAAAAAAAATTATGATGCACGAAAATAGCGCAGAAGATCTGGTGTGATAATATATCTTCACACTTCCTTTGTAATTTACAAAGGAAGTGTGAAGATAAGTATGAGACGGAGGGATTATTACCTAAAAATACTTCATTACTCTTCCAAAGTTAATAAAATTGATTGAAAAATAATTTTTTTAATCTCCATATTTAGGTGAAGAATAATATGGAAAGAAGTACGAGTAATGTGGAGGAGGGGATCTTGGATGTCCTGTTACATTTTGGTGTTACATCTTCTATTGCACACGTTATTGAGTGACACGTATGCAGAGAGGAAAATCTCAACATTTCCCCTTAGGGTTGATTGTTAGGGTATAGATTAATTTATCCTACATGTCAATCATCCAAACTATGAATAGTAGGAATAGTCTAAAGTAGTGATAAACTAGAAGAAGAGTCAAAGACTTGATCCTAGCCGCTGTTTGTAACAGGAGATGTAACACCAAAATGTAACAGGAGATCCAAATCGGGGGAGGGAGGAAGCAAGACATGAAAATGCAGAGTTTACTTAAATCATGCAATAATAATTAAATTGCATGGTGTTGTCCCTCTCTGTTCGCCACGTGCAGTATTGCATGGTATTGCCCAGCCTCTGTGTTCGCCACGTGCACTAGCATCCTCGCTACGTGGCGTTCATATTTCCTTCTTCTTCCATCTTCCCTCTCCATCTTCAACTACTGCCTAAGTCTCTCACCTCTTCTCCTTTTGCTTGCAACTTCACTTCTTCATCACTGTCCGCTGATTTCCACCCCAATCACCTCCTTTTCCTTTCAAGAAGCAACCTCATTCGGGTTATCAATCGTAATCAAACCATCTCTATTTGTAGATTAATTGATTTTTCTTCGTTTAGCTGTGAAATTCCATTGCGTGTTGGTTTCACTTTTCTTATATTTGTTCTTGTGGAACAAGAAATTGAAAACAACCCTTAATTCTTTCAAAGTATTGCCCTCTAGTACCTCTTTGATGAATTGCCTGTAATAAATTCAACCATCTCTTTCTCTTGTGTGTATGCAGGTGCTCCTTTCAAATATTATTGTCGCTTGCCATTTGAAGTAATAATAAGAGATGTAAGACATTCCTGTTTAACCTCGTTTTAATGTTGGTATTAATTCTATGAATTGATAATTTATTCATTTTATACTGCTCTTACAAATTTTAGTGAACCGGCGTGCTTAGAATTACATGCATCAACTTGATTTATATATTTGCATTACAATTGAATATATTAATGCTTCTAATGTCTTCAATTTGCTTGATCTGACGCATTTTTGTAGTTGTTAGATGATGATTAAATAACAACAAGGCGCTAGCTTATAAGTGAACTATTGGTTCGTTATTTCGTGATTTGACACTACACATGACCTAGATGTATACAATTGCATTACAATTGTGTAATCCCTCCCTCCGGCCCATCCCATCTTCATCTTCATGTTAGAAAATTAAGAAAAGTTGCAGTCACTTTTTGAATTACTTTTTAGATAGTTTGATATTTTTGGATAATAAATAAATGGTAAAGTACGCGAATGTGTGTTTAAAAGGTGATAGATAATTTTCATATTAAAATATGTTTAAATTAAAATATGTTAGGAGGGATATTGGAAGCATCGTTTCTTTGAGTAACCTGTTCAGTGGTTGAAGCCGATCTGGAGCCACTCGGTCCTGCAATTTCTATAGTCAACCTAAACATTTTCTGCAGTTCTAAGGGAGAGAGAGAGAGAGGAGATTATGTAGTACTGGAGAGATTGTGGGATCCGAGAGGTTAGCTTTGGAGTTCGCGTATTTAATCTAATCAGGGAGACGAGACCGCCGTACACAGGAGGAGCTGAGGGCGGAGCAAGTATCGGAGCAGAAACTTTGAGGTCGGTGTAGAGGGTATAAGCGAGGGCGGAGCAGGTGTTGGCCTAGATGGTGGACCTCGGGCAGCGCTCAGAGGAAAGCCCCGACGGCGGGAAGACGACAAAAAGTTGAATTTGGTCTTGGATTATAATCAGGGTGCGATTTTGAGGGATATAGGTGATTATTGTTAAGGGTTTGAATAAAACGAAAGTAGCTAGGTGGACTGAAATTAAATCTTACTCCCTCCGTCCCCATAGAAGTTGACATACTTTCCTTTTTGGTTTGTCCCACTAAAATTGATACATTTTCTTTTTAATACATGGACCCACTCAAAAAATAATTAATCTATTTTCATGGGCCCCACATATCACCTCTAATACAACTACTTACTACACATTAAATATTATTTCTCTCACTTCACTTTACTCCACTTTACATTAAATTATTATATTCCTTAATCTCTGTGCCCAAAAAAATTGTATCAACTTATATGGGACGGAGGTAGTATTTGAGAAGTTTTGTTTTTAAAAAAATTGTAATAATTATTAACGGCCACGTCAGTATTCTGTTACATAATTGACGGCTCTTAAAAAAAGAGCAACGAGACCAAAGGTGTAGTGAAATCAGACTGCTCTTATGTGACCAAAAGTATATTTTGCGATGAGATTTCTTGCCCCAAACCTTTGTGCTTTATAAACTACATCACATTCTAATTTTACTACTTATCGTGACGCGAGATTGTTGAAATACAAGTAGTGAAGAAATACAAGTAGGTTTCACTTCCTTCACTTATTTAACTCTTGCAGTTTTGAGTTATGATCCAAATGGCATTGTTATTGTACTTTCTCTAGTTCCTTAAACCCAACATCAAAGATATTCTCAAAAGTTAAGATTTTGTATGTGGTCTATTCAACTGCAACAATGCACTCAAATGATTGAATAAGCCCACCTCTTTAGGTTTACATGCTGTACTGACAGCCGGTCCGGAAAGAACTGTATGGAGGTATTGAAAATTTTACCAGACATACCAGTTATCACAAAATTGATCATCATCGACCTTGCATCTGCGCTGTACAAAGCAAGAGCCTTGTCGCCGGCAGACATACCAAACATACCAAAGTAAGAGTGTTGTCGTCGGTAGACATACCAGTTATCAATCTTGCATCTGCGTTGTACAAGGGCCTGTTGGTGTCGCATCTGCGTTGTACAGAGCAAGAGTATATATTATCGGTATATATTATCGTCGGGTCTGTTGGTGCTGGATGTAGTAGTGTTTCCATTTCTGGTTTAAGATTCGAAGTTTTCATTAATTTACCCTCTCTCCTTAATCTACAATTCACTCCCTTCTTGATCTACAATTCCGTGTGGTTAAAAATCAAATTTTATATTGCAGGTTTCTTGAACATAGATTATAAATACATCCAAGTGTCATATATACTTTGCATATTAGATATCATAACTCTTGTTTTTAATTACAATTGGTATCTTTGTTATATTTTTTATAGCTCTTGTGTAAGACCGTCTCACATAAGACCATTTTACACTTTTAAAATAATTATCACTTTCGCTATAAAAGGTTATTACTTTCGCTATGAAATGTTATAACATTTCATATATACCACATAAATTGTTCATGGGTAGTATTATCCCTTTTCATTAATTAGTATCATTTTTCATTATAAAAGTTATCACTTACTATCCGCATAATAAAAGCTCTTACGTGAGACAGTTACGCAAAACTTGCGTTTTTATATGCATATCAAGTATCAAGTTTTCTTTGCTAAATCACACATTCATTACGTACTTTTTTTTAGTTAGATTCATTCCGTTCATTCTAATAGAAAAATTATTATCTTAAAATAAAGTAAAATATTTTCAACATAAGGGTGAAACAAACAATTATTATAAACAAAAATTATACTGATATTAATATATAGCACCCATAAAATCCTTTATTTAAATTAAATACTTTATAATATTTTATTTAAGATGATGTTGATAAATGATCGGAGTTTATCAAAATAAAATATTATGTTCCAAATTAATAACTGTTGAAACCATCACAAATTATTAGATACATATTATATTATTTTGATATGTACAATAATTCTTTATAACACGAAATGATAAAGACGAAGTGATAGATGGAAAAGAGGTAGATTTATTAGATACATATTATATTATTTTGATATGTACAATAATTCTTTATAACACGAAATGATAAAGACGAAGTGATAGATGGAAAAGAGGTAGATCGAGAAAGAGGGTAAATTACAGGTAAATCACAAGTAGTCGAAGATCTTGATCTCAAATCAATTTTCAAATGTTGTAGTACTCATTAATATCAAATCAATCCATAGACGAAGTAGAAAACAATATAAATAATTTCTAAGTTAAAGAAATTCTATAATAAAAAATTTTATATCTTAATAACACATCAATAGTATTTACATACAAACAAACAAAATTTCTTCGATCGGTTTGCCACCGCTTCTGCACAACATGATTAATTGAGAAATGAGAGGAAATGCGGGTATATCACGATTTAAATCACCGATTAAGGTATATCTCTCGATTGAACATTTAAAGAATGAGTACTGTTAAATACACACCCTTTTTATTGAATATACACCCTTAAATACACACCCCCTTTAATTCTTTATTTTTTTTTAAAATTTATTGTATACACACCCTTAAAAATAACAAAACTATCCTTTAAAAATTAAGAATTTATACCTCCCCCAACTAACGTAAAATCCTCCATTTAATCTTACTTAATAAAACCCTCTGCAAGACGTCAAACCAGTCTGGTCTATTCGATTCCAATTCTCTTGATGTTCTCAATGACTCCATCCACCAATAATGGTGTCAACTAGAAAAAATGTGAAAACCACCAATTTAGTTTTACATCAGATTTTATAACAGTTATACATCTTTAGAAAAACAGACACATACACAGTAAAGAAAGAAAGTCCACAAATACAGCACCAAGCCATCGACTACATAGTGACAGAGTAGTTAATCAAAGTAGTTTAAAGCTTATAACAACTAAATAAAAAGAAGTTATATATGAAAGTTACAAATATACATCTTTTAAAATAATGTTGCTACTGTGGGCATTCATCCCATCTAGGTACCCAGGTCATCTAGGTACCGACAGTCACACCCTCAAAGTTTTTGCAAATAAACATTTCAATATATATATATTTCTACATTTTTCCACTTCGAATTTAGAACAGAGTTAATTCTTATGATACATATATTCATGAATATACAGTTTTCGTCTGAAGTTAAAACCAGAAAAGAAAAAAGAATTGAGGGGAAAGAGAGATGAATGAATTCATCGAATTATTTATTACTCCATTATTGAGGGCAGTGGTGAACGAATAAATAGAAGCAATCAACTTTGGTAGAGTGCTTCTGATCTCACGGCAGCTGCGAAGATAACAAAATCTGCAAATCTGCTTTGTTGGTGTTGAATTTAATGTAAAATTGGTAATAGATTAAGGGTATTTTGGACTTTTAAAAAATATATAATTTAATTATATATTAGTAGGGTGTGTATTCAATAAAATAGGGGTGTGCATTTAAGCCAACCCTTAAAGAATATTTAAAATAGGCTAATTAAAAAATATATAATTTAATTATATATTAGTAGGGTGTGTATTCAATAAAATAGGGGTGTGCATTTAAGCCAACCCTTAAAGAATATTTAAAATAGGCTAATTATTCTATGTACCTGGGTGCAGGGGCGGATGGATGTGGGGGCAGCCCCGGGCTCAAGCCCTGGGCTGCCCCCGAAAAGGCCATTATATCATATGTAAATAATTTATAAATAATTTGTGTTTTTAAGTTTAGGCCACCCTAAAAATATTTTCAGCCCACCCAAATGAAACTAAAAAAATAAATATATCTTCTTTCTTCTTTGTGTTTTTAAGTTTAGCCCAACCCAAAAATATTTTAAGCCCACCGAAATAAAGTTAAAAAATAAATATATCTTCTTAAATTATAGTATATATATATATATATATATATATATATATATATATATATATATATATTATTTTTTAATTATTATTATTTTTTTTTTATTTTCTTCAATAAACTTAGCCCACCCCACCCCAATTTTCTGGATCCGCCACTGCCTGGGTGCACCCCAAGATACGATCCATCCACCTTCAAAAACGTATATAATTATGAACAAAAATATATACACTTATAAATAAAAAAATTTACACTTATATATCGAATTTTCTGATAATTTTGTTAGTTTATTTAATGAAAAATGAGTGTAAAAAGGTATACAATTATTAAAAAAACATGTATACAATATTGAATAAAAAATTATACACGTATGGGTACTAGTTATTCTAATGAAAAATTGAGTGCGAAAAAATATACAATTATTAAGAAATATTATATAATACTCCCTCCGTCCCATAATATTTTTCTCACTTTCCTCATTTGTTTGTCCCACAAAACCTTTCACCCCCAAAAAAGGAAACACCACTTTATCCAACAAACTCAAAAGTTACTTTAATTTCAAATTTGCCACTCATTTTTCACACACATATCATTACTTTATACTTTTTTATTACCTAAAAATACTACAATACCCTCCAAAGTCAATGAAGTTGGTCAAAAAGTGCAATTTTTCTTAAACAACGTGGAACAGTAAAGGTGAAAAATTTTTCGGGATGGAGGGAGTATTAAATAAAAAGTTATATACATAAATACACGCTTGCACCTGGGTGCACCGGATATCAACTCTTTAAAATATATAAACTCTGAAATTCTAATGCATTTCCTTTAAAATAGACAATTATAAATATACATATTCGTGTTATTTTAATAAATATATTTTATTTTACTACTATATATATATCCATATAGTATTTTTAAATATCTCCATGATTGAATTATAATAAATAAGATTATGTATCCTTAAATATTTGAGTTTATATATATATATATATATATATATATATATATATATATAATTTCTTAATTTATTTTTTAATAATTTTTATTTATATTCTGTAATATAAAATTTAATATTTTAATAACACAAGATGGTTAATTGAGAGAGGCTAATTATATTGTGCACCCGAGTGTACCCACTTTAAAAAACGTATACAAATAAAAACAAAAACATATACAATTATGAACAAAAATATATACAATTTAATTGTTAGTTTTTAATAAAAAATTGAGTGTAAAAAAATATACAATTATTAAAAATTATGTATACACTATTGAATAAAAAGTTATACATATGCTAGTTTTCTTAATGAAAAATTTAATGTGAAAAAATATACAATTATTAAGAAACACGTATACAAAAAAGAATAACATTTATACATAATAGAAATAAAGTTATACACATATGATGTCCGGGTGTACTTAATATCAACTCATTGAGAAATGATGACGTACTATGACGACTTAAATAACCGACTATGACGACTTAAAACACCAACTACGCTAAGTATATATGTTGGATAATAAAAGGATATTTGTAGGAGTAAAAGGTTGGAAAGATATGTATAAGCATTTGTGGACGGGTGTAGGAATTGGTGAGTTGGGTAAACAAAATATGACAAAGGAATTTGAGGGAGAGAACACAAGATTTTAGAAATGAACTTCACTTAATTTTGTTTTGTTGTATTTCTTCTACATCAAAATGTTACACCATCCACTTATTTATACAATCCAATGGTGGATTCTCAAGCATTCTAGATAATTCTACATTAACTCCTAATTAATCTACATATTTTACTAATTTCATCACATGTGTTTTCTAGAGTGTTCTTTCACTATATTATTTTAAATCATTCTTTCTCATTCTCCTAATATCCATACATTCTAGAAATTTCTAGTCTACAATTATCTCCACCATTCTAGAACATTCACATCTTCTCAATTATTCTAGTATTCTCTTGTTATCTCACATGCAAAATTAAGTTTACTATCCAACACCCCTCTTAAATTTGATTTTGTATTCCAAACAAATTTCGGAGTCTTGTAAACAGTTCATACTTGAGCGGCTTCGTGAAAATGTCGGCTACTTGATTTTGTGATTTCATATGCTCCACTTCAACTTAATAAAAAGACGTTTCAAATTTTTATCTCACTAAGAATTTCTCTTCCTGCTCTCTAGGCACCACTAGCTGACATGACAGATCTTCCCTCACCGGTGGACCCCACGGCAGCCCAATTTCGTGCCAGCACCGTAATTTCTCACGATGTTCATCAATCGGCGCCACTCCCTCCTAGGGATTCTTGCCACGCTTCTGGTGGCCCAAAATCATGGCCGCTGCATCGCGATTTAACCCTCGGCGGATCGCGTTCAGTCCCATCTTCTGGTGGCCCATTTCTTCACCGCACATTCACTGATGCAGTGCGCGATTCAGGGCACTCTGAACAGACTACTCCTGATTTTTCGAAGCCTGCTGCACGCGATGGGAGTTCTGTCCCCTTCCAATCTGCACCGTCAGGTTGCAAGCCCTCGATTTCTATTTCGGAAATCTTATCCGACCGCTCTGATGCCTCTGATATCTTCCCAGCAATTCGCTGTGGGGATTTAATCTCTATAACAGTCGATGACTCATATTACAAACAGAGAATTACAGCTTGTGCTCCTTTCCTTACTGCTCGTTTGTTGCTGAACCAGGGGCAAAAACCTTTATCGAACTCTGATTTGGGTTCATCGTTAAAATCCCTTTGGAAGATTCTTGAATTATCTTTGGTGTCGCTTGGGAAGGGATATTACAACCTGCTCATCCCAGACGTAATCCATCGCCGCCGTATCCTTTCTGCTCGTCACTTTGAATTTGAGTTGGGTAAGCTTAGAATCCAAAATTGGGTGCTCGCTTTCAACCCCTACAAGGCACCATCTACTATTGCATCAGTTTGGGTTCGGATCTTTGAATTGCCCTTTGAGCTTTGGACAAAAAGAATTCTTTGGTCTATTGCTTCAGCTGTTGGCGCTTCACTCCGCATCGATGATAGGGCTCTCAATGCTAGTGCTTCTGGTGATAGCACAGGGGTCCACAACCCGCTTCTCCGATTGATGTTGTATACGACATGGCAACTTTGCAGCGATTTTCTGATGTTGAGGCACGGGAGCACCTGTATTTGCAATATTCTCTGAAATCCCCTTCCATTTTTTTTCGAATCATTTTGGCATGCTTGATGATGTTTTAAACGATGCTTCCCTGCATGATGCTCCAGTTAAATTGGACAGAATCGACATGGATTAAGAGGAAGAGCATGCTCCTATTCCCCAAGTTGTTTCTTCTTCTGAGCTTGCTGCTGAGGCGGCCAAGATAGCCTTTTTACTTCAAAAATAAAAAGAAAGAGTCATGGACTCGGGTAAAGTAGCTTATATTTATGTTGAGCCTAACTTGAGCCTGCAAGACATCTCTGCCCTTTCCTCTGTTGAGGAGTTTATGACTCTTCAAACTAGTAAGGCCAAGACTAAGAAGGGTCTCAACAAGAACTTTTTTCAACCATCCTATAAGCCTAATATACGCCTTCAAGCAAAACTCAACTCTGAGTTACAGCCGGTTGATGCCATGAACTTACCAGTCGTCATGGGATTAGGAAAAGATAAAAAAGAAGTTGGTTTAGTTTTTAAACAGGGCCGCTGTTTGGTCCTTTTTAAAGCCGCGTGTTTGGCTTCTTTAAAACATCTTCTACTGCTTTCAACTTCTTTACCGCTCTTCTTTTTCTTTTTCTTTTACCTTTTAATAATATTACCCAGTTTGACATGCTCCACTTGAACTTCTTTCTTCGTAATGCACTTTAATGTAGTGGAAGCGAGTGTCTATGTGCTTGCTCCGATTATGAAATATCGGATTCTTTGCCAATACAATCACCGATTTATTGTCAACACAAATCCTCGTAGGATTCTCTTGCGTCCATCCGAGCTCTCGTAAAAGACTTCTAAGCCATATAGCAAGGCAAACACTGGATTTGGCGGCTTCATACTCGGCTTCACATGTAGATAATGTGACTATTGGTTGCTTCTTCGACATCCAAGTAAAAGCGGTGTCTCCCATGAAGAACACAAATCCACTTGTACTTTTTCGATCATCACCATCTCCAGCCCAATCACTATCACTATAGCCCACAAGCTCATAGTTATTAGTATTTGAATAAAGTAGGCCATAGTTGAGCGTACCTTTGAGATATCGAAGAATTCTCTTTGCCGCCTTCAAGTGCGTTATGGTTGGATTCTCCATAAATCTACTGACAAACCCTATTGCGTAGAGAATGTCTGGTCTTGTACAAGTTAAGTACCTTAGACTTCCAACCAAACTTTTAAAGAGCGTCGGATCAATCTTTTCTCCTTCTTCATGCTTGGATAGTTTACTTCCATATTCCACCAGGGTGTTAATTGCTTTGCAATCTTTCATTTTAAACTTTTTGAGGATCTCCTTCGTATAACCTTCTTGGGTGATGAAGATTCCTTCCTCAAGTTGCTTAACTTCAACTCTAAGATAATATGACATGAGCCCAATTTCAGTCATCTCAAGCTCTTTAGTCATGGCCTCCGTGAATTTCTTGAACATCTTTGTGTTGCTTTCTGTGAATATAAGATCATCCACATATAAGCACACAATTAAGACATCATCACCTTTGATTTTGACGTAGAGGGCATGTTCATGTGGGCACTTGGTAAAACCATTTTCTTCCAAGTACTTATCGATCCTGCTATTCCACACCATTGGTGCTTTTTTTAATCCATATAGGGCCTTCTTCAACTTCAACACCTTTTCTTCTTGCCTTTTCACCTCGTAGCCTGGTGGTTGCTTGATATAGACTTCTTTATCAAGAAAACAATTCAAGAAGGCTGACTTAACATCCATCTGATAGATTTATCATCTGTTTTGGGCTGCAAGAGAAATGATTAGTCTGATAGTTACTAGTCGGGCGATAGGAGCGAATACCTCGTCATAGTCAATTCCGGCTCTTTGACTATATCCTTTGGCGACAAGCCTTGTTTTGTATCTCTCTACTTCACCCTTGGAGTTCTTCTTTGCTTTATACACCCACTTGACTCCAATGGCCTTCTGATCCTTTGGCAATATTGCAAGCTCCCACGTATCATTCTTCTCAATGGCCTTAATTTCCTCGTCCATTGCATCTCTCCATCTCGTGCTTTGTGTAGCCTCCTCAAAAGTTACTGGCTCAAAATCAGCAAATAAGCAAAGTAATGTGAGATCTTCTAACCTTTCAGTCTCGTCATAGAACTCATGTAGCTCCTCACGCGTGATGCGCTTCTTTCATTCAGGAAAGACGGTGGCAAGTCTCCAACTTCCCTTGGTGAAGCAGGTGGAGTCACTGCTTCTTCACCTTCAGCTACATGCTCGATTTCCTCTTCTTCTTCAAATTGTGGAGTTACAAAATTGTGATCATTGATGTTGGAATCAAAATCCCATGCACCTTCCTCATCGAACTACACATCTTGACTTATCACACTTTTTTTTTGTGAGGGGATTATATAACTTGTAACCTTTAGAGTTAGAGTCATACCCGATGAATATGTATGGCTCATTCTTATCATCGAGCTTTTTTCTTGTCTCGTCTGCTACGTGAGCATATGCTTTGCTCTGGAATACTCTTAGATGAGCGATTCCGGACTTTCTCCCATTCCATGCTTCTTGTGGAGTCTTTCCCCATACACTCCGAATTGAAGAACGATTGAATAGGTACACCGCGCATGCCACTGCTTCTGCCCAAAATTCTTTTGGAAGATTCTTCGTCTTAAACATACTGCGCGCCATCTCCACTATGGTTTTGTTCTTTCTTTCTGCTACTCCATTTTGCTGAGGAGATCTTGGAACAGTAAGAGGCCTCCAGATCCCATTTGCTTCGCAATAAGCCATGAACTCCTTGGATGTGAATTCACCATCTCGATCGGTTCTCATGAATTTGATTTCTAGCCCGCTCTCCTTTTCATCGGCAACTTTAAATTTCTTGAAGGCTTCAATTACTTTTGATTTCTGCTTCAAGAAATACACCCATGTTTTTCTAGAAAAATCATCAATGAGTAGCAAGAAATAATTGTTGTTACTAAGAGAGCTTGGTTTGATTGGCCAACCCACATCAGCATGGATCAACTCCAACGACTTATTTGCTCGTGAGGTTGACTCCTTTAGGAATGGCCTTCTAGCTTGCTTCCCGAGTATACATCCTTCGCATAATTGGTCGGGATGCTTGATAGATGGTAATCCTCTTACCATTTCCTTCCTTGATAACAACTCCAATCCTCCGAAATTTAAGTGCCCAAACCGTAGGTTCCATAACCAAGACTTATCCTTAAAGCAAGCTTTAAGGCATTTTGCCACATCATTTCGAATATTTAGTAGAAAAATTCTATTCTTCGACATTGGCACCCTCGCTATCAAATTATTTTCTTTATCTCTTATTGAAAGGTTATAATCCTTCAAGTGAATGTCATAACCTTTCTCTAAGAGTTGTCCCAAACTCAAAATATTATTTTTCATGTTGGGCACATAATAAACATTCGAAATAAAATCATGACCTCTATTTTTTTAAGCTAATCAAAATCTTTCCTTTTCCTATTCATCACCAAATGAGACATTGCAACTTATTGATTCATCCAGCTCCACGAACATGCTCCTTTAGCCACACATGTGGTTGCTCGCTCCCATATTGAGGTATCAAGTATCATCTTGTCTTTCATTTTCTCCTTTGTACGCTAAGAGCACACTTGCATTTTCTTCCTTCTTGCTTTCAACGAAGTTGGCCTGCTCTTGAACCTTTTGTTTTGCTTTCCAACACTCGGAAGCATAATGCTCAAATCTATCACAATTATTGACACGACCCACCTTACATAACTTATAATTCAAATACTAATTAACATAAATGTCATCATTATAAAAATCTACACTCATTATTATTATTATTGTTATTTTTCACATAATATATTTATAACTGAAATCATCACACCAGTCCAACATACATAACTGGTTTATGACATTGCTTCAAACCACCCAAACATGTGACAACACTTATTATATTACATAACCAAAACATCAGCGGAAACAAAATAAACTCATGGCCTAGCCCAGCAGGTCGTCATCTATGTACATCTGCTCCAATCCCTGTAGGAGCTCCACAGCTTGCACAGTCACATCACAAAACTCAATCATCAACAGGCTCACCCACAATGCATAAACTAGGGAGACAAAAATCTCAATAAATAGAAATCATGTATGTTAGTGTATGAAAATGCATTTATTTTCTAATCTTTCTAGTTGGTATCTTTTATCTTGAAAACTGTTCAAGTTGCGGGATCCCCATGACACACATATGATATGCACCCCAAAAGAGCTCAACGGGGACGATTTTTTTACCCCAAAAATAGTGCCGAGAACGATTCTTCCGAACCCTGGCAGAGTGGTGGGGATGTTTTTTCCGAACCCCGAATGAAGTACTGAGAATAATTTTTCCGAACCCAGAATAAAGTGTTGGGAATGATTTTTCGAACCCAGATAGAGATGCATATATAGTGGTCGCACACACCATTAGTATCTTATTAATTTTGGGGAAAACACTTTTCATGATACTGCATGGCATGCAACCAGGACAATTAAATATGCATCATAAACCATTTACGACATCAATATCAATATTTAATCACAATAAATCAACAACTTAACTTCAATTCATACAAATCCACTTCTGGAATAACAAATTCACCTCAATCCCATAAATTCATTTATAAAATAACCACTTCACCTTGAATCACACAATCCCCCTTTTAGAATAACAACTTCAACTCGGATCACACAGATCCTTGTAAATAATTTCTTCTCAAATTATACAGATATATATAAGACAATGAAATTATTTCAAATCACATAAATCCACAACTGGTATCACCAATTAACTCCAAATAATTTATAACGTAAATAAACTAATCACAAATAATTCATGACATAATTATCACATAATAATCACAAATAATTCACACATAACATATTTATGCATTGTAGTTAGACTTCTACTTACCTGAAATCCGACAATAGTAACACTATAGACCCGTGAAGATCCATAACTAATTCCTTTCTTCCCGTTCTGGCACACCTCTTCCCTTTTTTATTATTATTATTATTATAATCCAAATTAATGCACGTAAATATTTATGCACACATATGTTCACATATTGTCATCATTATTATCACAGATGTCTCAAATAAAATATAGAAATAATTGTCACATAATTGCCACATAATAATCACATAATTATAAAACGTACATGACACAAATTAAAACTATATTAGCACATGAGTAGTGAGAAGCTCGGGTATCACATTCTCCCCACTTTATAAAAATTTCGTCCTCGAAATTTACTTACCTGAAGAGTTCTGGATACTTAGCCATCATCTCATCCTCTCTTTCCCAAATAGCCTCCTCAACTAATTGATTCCTCCATAACACATTCACTAATGGTATTTCTTTATTTTTGAGCTTCTTCACTTCTCGCTGCAAACTGGTATTTCCTCATAACTCAAATCTTCTTTCAATTCAACTGGTTCCTGCCTGAGAATATGAGATGGATTCGGAACATACTTCCTCAACATAGACACATGAAACACATCATGTACCCTAGACATCGATGCTGGTAACTCCAACTTATAGGCAACACTTCCAACTCTTCCAATAATAGTGAACAGACCAACATATCTTGGACTAAATTTCCCTTTCTTTCTAAATCGCATTATTCCATTCATTGGAGATACTTTCAAGAATACCTGATCACCCACTTCAAACTACAACTCTCTTCTTCGTTTGTCTGCATAACTCTTTTGCCGATCCTGAGCAATTTTTATCTTTTCTCGAATACGGGTAACAGCTTCTGACATTTCACGAATCAAGTCTGGACCCAAAATTTTTCCCTCTCCAACTTCATCCCAATGTACTAGAGACCTACACTTCCTTCCGTACAATGCTTCATATGGTGCCATTCCAATAGTGGACTAGTAACAGTTGTTGTACGAGAACTCTATCAGAGGCATAAATTTACTCCACTGACCCTGAAAATCTAACTCACATGCTCTAAGCATATCCTTCAAAATCTGAATCGTACGCTCCGATTGACCATCTGTCTGAGGATGGAATGCAGTGTTGAAAGATAACTGCATCCCCAATGCCTTATGCAAACTCTTCCAGAAAGCAGACAAGAATCTCGTATCTCTGTCTGATAAAATGGTAAGTGGTACTCCATGGAGTCTGACAATCTCTTGAATATACAGTTGTGCATAACGATCCATAGAATACATAGAGTAAATAGGAAGAAAATGAGCTGACTTAGTCAATCGATCCACGATAACCCAAATGGCATTGTGATCTTTCACTGTCTTCGGTAGTCCAGTAACAAAATCCATAGTGATATTCTCCCACTTCCACTCTGGAATAAATAGAGGCTGCAAAGTTCCTACTGGTCTTTGATGCTCGGCTTTGACTTGCTGACAAGTCAAACATTGCTCCACATATTATGCAACATCTCTCTTCATCCCTGGCCACCAATAATGTGACTTCAAATCTCTATACATCTTTGTAGCTCCTGGATGTACAGAGTACGGTGTTGAATGAGCTTCCGCCATCACTTTTTTACGAATGTTATCCACTCCAAGTGAACATAATCGACCTCTATAACGAATCACACCATCATTTCCTAATTGGAAGTCAGAAGACTTTCCAGAGCTGATATCATCTCTTATCTTGTCGAACAATTTATCCACCTCTTATCCCTGTCGAATCTTATCCATCAAAGTTGGTCGAAGTGACAATGTTGTCATCTTTGCTTCCAACGATCCTTCCTGAATGATTTCCACATCCATCCTTTGTAAGTCAAACAACTCTGTTTCTGATTTATGGTCATAGCGGCTATACTCTGTATTACCTTTCGGCTTAATACATCGGCAACCACATTGGCTTTACCCGGATGATAATTGATAAAACCATCGTAATCCTTCACCAATTCTAACCATCTCATTTGCCTCATATTCAACTCTTTCTGAGTGAAGAAGTACTTCAAACTCTTATGATCAGTGTAGATCTCACAACGTTCCCCATACAGATAATGCCTCCAAATATTGAGTGCAAACACCACTGCAGCTAACTCCAAATCATGAGTTGGGTAATTCTTCTCGTACTCCCTTAACTGTCTGGATGCATATGCTATTACTTTCCCATCCTACATCAGTACATACCCAAGACCATTCTTTGAAGCATCACTATAAACCTTAAAGTTTCCTGTCTCTGTAGGAATAGTTAGGATAGGAGTGATGTCAACCGTCTCTTCAATTCTTGAAAACTTTGTTCACATGCCTCCGTCCATGTGAACTTTACATTTTTCCTGGTCAACTGTGTTAATGGTGAAGCGATCTTAGAAAATCCTTCAACAAACCTTCAATAATATCCAGCCAATCCAAGAAAGCTACGAACCTCAATGGGATTTGAGGGTTGTGGTCAATCATGGATTGCTTTAACTTTACTTGGATCCACCGAAATTCCTCCTCCTGATACCACATGACCCAAAAAACAACTCGGTCCAACCAAAACTCACACTTCTTGAACTTCGCATATAATTGCTTCTCTTTTGGAATCTCCAACACCTTTCTCAAGTGTAGAGCATGATCCTCCTTATTCTTAGAGAATCAAATATCGTAGATAAACACAATCACAAATTTATTGAGGAATTCCTGAAATACTCTATTTATCGAATCCATAAATGCTGCCGGAGCATTCGTCAAACCAAATGGCATCACCAAAAACTCATAATGTCCATACCTCATACTGAATGCAATCTTCGAAATATCCTCATCCTTAATCTTCAACTGATGATACCCTGACCGTAAATCAATTTTTAAAAAGATAGCTGAACCCTGTAGTTGATCAAACAGATCATCAATGTGAGGCAATTGATACTTATTCTTGACTGTAACTTTGTTGAGCTCTCAGTAATCGATGCATATCCTCAATGTGCCATCCTTCTTACGAACAAAAAGAACTGGTGCTCCCCAAGGTGAGAAACTAGGTTTGATGAATCCTTTGTCTAGCAACTCTTGCAACTGTATCTTTAATTCTTTCAGTTCAGCTGGTGCCATTCTATATGGTGCATTAGATATAGGAGTAGTCCCTGGTTGCAACTCAATAATAAACTCTATTTCTTGATCTGGTGGTAAACCTGGAAGATCATCTGGAAACACCTCCGGGTATTCCCGAACTACTGGTACATCACCGAGGACTGGACATTGCTGTCCCTCAACACTCATCACACTCACTAGATACCCTTCACAACTAGTTTCCAACAATTGCTGTGCTTTTGCTGCTGATATCACAGAAAATCTGAAGTTTTTCTTAATCCCAACAAAAATGAATGATTCTCCACCCAATGGCTGAAAAATGATATTCTTTTTCTAACAATCTATTGTAGCACCGTACTTTGATAGCCAATCCATACCAATTATGATATCATAATCATTCATACTTAACATAATCAAATCAGCGAGGAGTTATCTTCCTTCAATAGGAATAACACAACCTCGAAGGAGTTGATTGGTTTGCTTTGACTCACCAGAAGGTATTATCACCTCATAATTGGCTTCTATCAAGTTAGATGTTCCACCCAGCTTTCTCACATACTCAGTGGATACAAATGAATGTGTTGCTCCAGAATCAAATAACACATATGTAGAAGTGCCAAAAATAGAAACTTACCCATGACAACTGAGGGATTCGCATCTGCTTCCTTCTGCGTCAAAGTGTACACCCTAGCTGGAGCTCTTCCTTATGGTCCTTGCTTTCCTTTCTTAGGACATGTAATAGTAACATGTCCTTTCTCCCCGCATGTGTAAGACGTTCTCGGAGGAATGTGACACTTCCCACCGTGTGGTCTAAGACAGTTAGGACATATCAGTAGTGACAGTGCCAGTGGCATTTTACCCTGATCGAATTTGGGACACTTGTTTAGTTCTCCTTGTCCATGTCCTTGCTCCACTTGAAAATTTGATTTCGGCCTCTGAAATGGCATCGGTCTCCTATTATCTCTCCCAAACTGCTGCACTGATTTCTGCTGAAATTGGTGTCTGATAGTCTGCGCTTGCCTGATCCTCATCTCCGCTTGTTCAGCAATTAGGCCCTTTCTGCGACTTGTGAGTATGTTGCTCCTTGCAATCCCGTCATACTCACATCTCTGAAAAGCTCAGGTCTAAAACCTTCCACAAACCTTTCCACTTTCAATGCCTCTGTACTCACCATGTATTCTGCAAACCTCGACAACTACTCAAACATTTAAAGGTAATCTGTAACTGACATGTCACCCTGCTTCAACTGCATGAATTCATTCATCTTCATCACCCTCACTGGTGCCGTAAAGTACATATTTCTGAAAAGCTCCTTAAATCTTTCTCATGTCATGGTCGTGACATTCTCAATACTTTTATTTATATTCTACCAGTGGTCTGCACTTCCTCGTAACATGAAAGAAGCACACAACACTCTATCACCATCTGGGATTCTACTGTATTGAAACATGTTCTCTACCGTAAGTAATCAATCCTCTGCATCTGTGGGGTCTGCTGTATCCTCTAATATCAGAGGTCTCAGTTTTCAAAACCTCTCACACACCATTTCAACACGTTCTACTAGACGTCTATCATGATTAGCATTAACCTCTGTTTATCCACCCATATCTCTCAGCTGAATCAATTGGAGTATCTATTGAGATTGGCGCTCAATCAGTTCCATTAATTGAGTAATCACCGCATCACGATTATTTCCTTCAGTAGGTGCTGCTTGCTCAGTAGTCCTTTCCCTTTCGAACTTTCACCTATAATCCTTTCCATTTTATCTACCAACTACAAGTCCTACACCACAAGGCCAATATAATTTATAAAACACATAACAACACAGAATGAAAATAACACTTACACGCAAGGCTGCGCTCCTAAGGATTGAGCTCATGTACATAGATAGTCTGCAGGACCCAAACCGTGCTCTGATACCACTCTGACACGGCCCACCTTACATAACCTATAATTCAGATACTAATTAACATAAATGTCATCATTATAAAAATCTACACTCATTATTATTATTATTTTTTTCACATAATATATTTATAACTGAAACCATCACACCAGTCCAACATACAAACTGGTTTCTGACACTGCTTTAAGCCACCCCAACATGTGACAACACTTATTATATTACATAACCAAAACATCAGCAGAAACAAAATAAACTCATGGCTTAACCTAACAGGTCGTCATCTATGTACATCTGCTCTACATCTGTAGGAGCTCCACAGCTTGGACAGTCACATCACAAAACTCAATCATCAACAGGGTCACCTACAATGCATAAACTAGTGAGACAAAAATTACAGTAAATAGAAATCATGCATGTTAGTGTATGAAAATGCATTTATTTTCTAATCTTTCTAGTTGGTCTCTTTTATCTTGAAAGCTGTTCACGTTGCGGGATTCCCACGACAAACTTATGATATGCACCCCAAAAGAGTTCAATGGGGATGATTTTTTCGAATTCCAAAAATAATGCCGAGAACGATTTTTTCGAACCATGGCAGAGTAGTGGGGAAGATTTTTCCAAACCCCAAATAAATTACTGAGAATAATTTTTCTGAACCAGAATAAAGTATTGGAAATTATTTTTTCGAAGCCAGACAGAGATGCATATATAGTGGTCGCACACACCATTAGTATCTTATTAATTTTGGGGAAGACACTTTTCATGATAATGCATGGTATGCAACCAGGACAATTAAATATGCATCATAAACCATTTACGACATCAATATCAATATTTAATCACAATAAAGCAACAACTTAACTTCAATTCATACAAATCCACTTCTGGAATAACAAATTCACCTCAATTCCATAAATCCATTTATAGAATAACCACTTCACCTTGAATCACACGATCCCCTTTTTAGAATAACAACTTCATCTCGGATCACACAGATCCTTATAAATAATTTCTTCTCAAATTATACAGATATATATAAGACAATGATATTATTTAAAATCACATAAATCCACAACTGGTATCACCAATTAACTCCAAATAATTTATAACGTAATTAAACTAATCACAAATAATTCATGACATAATTATCACATAATAATCACAAATAATTCACACATAACATATTTATGCATTGTAGTTGGACTTCTACTTACCTGGACTTCGACAATAGTAACACTATAGACCCGTGAAGATCCATAACTAATTCCTTCCATCCCGTTCCGGCACACCTCTTCCCTTTTTTATTATTATTATTATAATCCAAATTAATGCACGTAAATATTTATGCACACATATGTTCACATATTGTCATCATTGTTATCACAGATGTCTCAAATAAAATGTCAAGATAAATAAAATATAGAAACAATTGTCACATAATTGCCACATAATAATCACATAATTATAAAATGTACATAACACAAATTAAAATTATATTAGCACATGAGTAGTGAGAAGCTCGGGTATCACAATTATAGCATTTTATAGAAGATTTATCGTACCTCAATTTTTGGTTGCTACTTCCTTGAACTAATTCTTTTTTCTCTCCATTATGTCCATAGCTCCTCGACCACGTCCACGACATCGACCTTTTCCTTGACCACGACTTTGACCGCTACTTGGGCATTCATCTTTCTCCTTTTTACTCACTTGCAATTTTAATAATTGCTCCAACATATCTTGTTTCTTTTTTATTTCTCTTCATAAGCTTGCAACGACCCCATTAAGAGATCAATTGTCATCTCCTCCAAATTTTTAGTTTCCTCAATAGTTACCACAATATGCTCAAATTTGGGAGTCAATGAACGCAATATTTTCTCCATTATTCTAACATCCTCCAACTTTTTACCATTTCATTTCATTTGATTTGAGACAGTCAATACTCTTGTGAAATAATCTGAAATAGATTCGGACTCCTTCATATGTAGGGACTCAGATTCACCTATCAAAGTTTGAAGGCGTACCTTTTTAACTTGATCGGCTCCTTTGCATGGCACTTGGAGCTTGTCCCATGCTTCCTTGGCGGTAGTTGCACTCGAGATTTTTTCGAAGTCATCATCTCCCAATGCTTGGAAGATCAGGAAGAGAGCCTTCTTGTCCCTCTTTCTTGAATCTCTTAACTTTTCTTTTAGTTGTTGAGATAGTGTCGTCTCATCTTCCGATTGCTCATACCCTTTCTCTACTATCTCCCAAACATCATGAGCACCTAGGAGTGCCTTCATCTTGATGCTCCAATTATCAAAGTTGCTCTTGTTGAGCAACGGGACTTGAAAGGATTGAAGGTCGTTAGCCATCTCTCACAGGAGGATCTTATGACTCTCATACCACTTTATAGGAGTAAAAGGTTAGAGGGATATGTATAAGTATTTGTGGACAGGTGTAGGAATTGGTGAGTTGGGTAAACAAAATATGACAAAGGAATTTGAGGGAGAGAACACAAGGTTTTAGAAATGAACTTCACTTAATTTTGTTTGGTTATATTTCTTTTACATCAAAATGTTACACCATCCTCCTATTTATACTATCCAATGGTGGATTCTCAAGCATTCTAGATAATTCCACATTAACTCCTAATTAATCTAGATATTTTACTAATTTGATCACATGTGTTTTCTAGAGTGTTCTTTCACTACATTATTTTAGATCATTCTTTCTCATTCTCCTAATATCCATACATGCTAGAAATTTCTAGTCTACAATTATCTCTACCATTCTAGAACATTCACATCTTCTCAATTATTCTTGTATTCTCTTGTCATCTCACATGCAAAATTACGTTTAATATCCAACAATATTGAGTTTCAAAGAATAAAAATTTCTGCATCATCATTTTAAAACACCGATACAAACTCAATAGAATACATATGGTATCATGAATATTCTTCGCACTTGGATACTTATGTACAAATCTTATAAATAACACGACAATATTGACGACAATATCGAAAGTTTCAAAAAATTAAACTTTATGCTTCACGGTTCCCAAACACCGATACAATCGATGGACTCAATAGAATAGATACTGATATCATCAAATATTCTTTGGACTTGGGATATTTAGCAGTTTTTTTGGAAGAGGGGAAATCATCGGAAACTTCAAATTATCGAAATCATCAAAAACTTCAAATTATCAAAGTAACAAGAACACTGCCTACACAGTCATGTCATTCATATGACACTGAACTCGACGACAACAACACTTTTGCTCTGTACAAGGTGGATGATCGATTTTGAAGGAATTAGTGCTTTTGGTCCCATAGGATATGCATACTTTGCAAATGCCAAAATGTTCTGATACCTTTTCTTTTAGTTCAAAGGATTTTTTGATTGCACGATTAATCCCATAAGTTTATAAAATTATAAATTTAGTCTTAAAAAAGATTATTTTCTTTGCATACTTAGTCCCAATCTAATGTTTCTTTTTATGTTTTTTTTTTTATAAATTTATGGGATCAAGAGTGCAAAGAAGAAATCTTTTGGACTAAATTGAAATTTTAAAGACTTATGTAATCAAGTATAAAGAAAAAATCATTTGGGACTAAAAGAGAAAGTATTGAAAATATTTTGCAAAGCATGCATGTCTTGTGACACCATAAACACAAATTTCTCAAATTTTGAGCTTGAAATAGTCAGTAGCTGTCAGTACTGCAGATTACTTATTTTGAAAAAATGCGAAGTGGGATTAAATTCAATCATTTTGTTGTATGCTTGCACTTGAAGAACCCAAGTATTAAATATTAACTTTTAGTGAGAATATCTTACATATATATGTTGGGTTTAGAGGGAAGACATGCAACACAAACAATTAACGAGTTTGATAGGGATGGATGCAATAACCCTCTACACCCCTTCTTCATAAGATTAACTGACCAGAGCTATGATTCTTGAATCATTTTTCGTTATTTCCATGGGTATTAATAAGTCATTTTATGCTATACTTCATTAAATCCAAAGCATTTATATGTTATTATTAATTCAATGTTAGAATTATCTGGTTTGAATTCATAATATCATTAAAAAAATATTTATAAATAATTTTATAAATTCCAGAAGTCTCTAGTTACAAATATGACATTCTAAAATAATACGACAACTCGATACATGTTGGTACCCTACAACACAAAAACTAGCAACAAAGGCTTTATAAAATGTGATGGTTCAAAAGTTTAAGAGATATGATAGGGTGATGGTGTATTAGTTTCATGAAGACAATTATGGTCATGAGATTGTGTCTGAAATTAGAAAGCTGGACCTAGAGTCATTTGAGCTCCAAAGTGAAGCACTGAGTCAACCTGTTCATTTGGGGAGTTCTACTCCTTGTGCTTTTCATTAATGCCATGCTTAGTATATATATGTCCAACATGTTTTTTTGCTCAGAAAAAATATAATTCATATAAGAAATGGAATAACCCTTACATGATAAATATAAGTTCTAAACTAAAAACTCCTATTTACAAACATATTCATCCCCTAATATGTCCAACATATTAAGAACTACTTTCCCTCTTCGACGCTCATGTGAGTTCCTGATACAGTCTTTCAGTTTGCAGCTTCAGTTGGTGCTTCAAATAGAGGCTCAGATGGCAGAGGAAAATGTCTTGAAGTTGTTGAGCAGCTTGCTTCTTGGCAGCGCTCTCCCTGCAATCATGACTCAGTCCCCAAATATTATGGATCTTATCAAGTGTGATGGAGCGGCAATCTGTTATGGTGGAAAATGTTGGTTTCTTGGAGTTCACTCCGACTGAATCACAGTTGCAAGATATAGTGAGATGGCTGTTTAACATGCTTCAGGACTCGTCGGGGGGCCTAAGCATGGATTCTATGGTTAAATCCGGCTATCCAGGAGTAGCCAACCTTGGAGATGCAGTCTGTGGCATGGCGGCTATAAGAGTGATAGCCTTAATCTTTGTCTTTTGGTTTCGATCTCACTCTACCAAAGATGATGGTGGGAAAATATACTCCAGGACTCCCTTTCAAGCGTTTCTTGAAGTAGTTAAACGTAAAAGCTTACCATGGGAAGATGCAGAGATCAATGCAATATACACTCTACAGCTTATAACGAAAGAGTCCTTGAAGAAGACTAAGGAAGGTACTTCTTCTAAAGGCGATCCTGGTCCCGGTCCTGGTCCTGGTCTTGAGCTGAACATAGATGAACTCTCTTCCACTGCGAATGAAATGGTTCAATTAATCGAAACAGCTGCCGCTCCAATCTTCAGGGTTGACTCAGCCGGTCTCATAAATGGGTGGAATTCTAAAATGTGCGAGTTGATGGGGTTGGAAGCATCCGAAGCTTTAGGGAAGCCACTTGTTGGTCTCGTGATCCATGACGATTCACAAGAAGTGGTTGTAGCCCTTCTTACCAGGGCGCTTTAAGGTGATTAGAGTTTATCTTTTTCTTAGTCTTTTTACTCAACTATACATTTTAACTCTTTCTAATGCTCTAATTCAGGTACGGAGGACAAAAATGTGGAGCTGAAGCTGCGGAAATTTGGGGTAGACTCACCAAACTCAGTTGTGCACATTTTGACTAATGCCTGCATGAGTCGAGATTGCCAAAATGATGTTGTGAAAGTTTTTTTCGTTGGATAAGATGTCACTGCTGAGAGAATGGTGACAGATAAATTTATGCAATGCCAAGTGGACTACAAGGAGATACTTGAGAGTGAAAACCCCTTGATTCCTCCCATGTTTGCTGCCGATGCGAATGCACACTGTACCGAATGGAATGCGGTGATGGAAAAGTTAACGTGCTGGATGAAATATAAGGTCCTAGGAAAATTGCTTCCGGGGAATGTGTTTGGAAATTTATGCCAGCTGACAAGTCCGAATTTTGTCACCAAGTTCATGATCCTTTTGTACCGTGTAGTCAGTGAGCATGATCTTGAAGGGCTTGAGTTCGGTTTCTTCAATCGAAAAAGAGAGTTGGTCAAAGTACGATGATAACAAGTAAGAGAGAAGATTAGAACAGGAAAGTAATTGGGTGCTTTTGCTTCTTGAAAATGATTGAAAAGGAGTCCGCTGTCCATGGATAGGAGTTGGCTTACATCATTCAGGAGATTGAATTCGATTCAGACATCAACGGTTGGAAGTCACACATTTCATATCTATTTTTCCCTTATCGCACAGATTTTTTTTTTTCCTAATATCAAATTGCATTTGAGTTGCTTCAAAAGTAATATGAAATATTGGTCTTATGAAATGCAAGACCAAATATGAAAGGAATGTCGTATTAATTTGGGTTTGTCTCTTTTGATTAGTTTGAGGTTTGCCTCATCGAGTATGTGATGCTATGTTTTTTTTTGGATTCTCACAATTCTTATGCCATTTGTGGCAATTCCTGAAGAACAATATGTTACCCTTTGGACGTCTTTTTCCATTCTGCGAATGGTTCTTCTGATGCTATTGTAATGATCCCTCTCTAACATCAAATCGCTAATTTAGGTTAAGTCGTGAAAATAAGAGCTGGTTTTGCTGATCTGATATGTATTTGAAGGAAAATGAAACTGCATATTTTAATTTTAATCAGAAATTATATTGTGTATTTGTATTTAGCAGGCCAATTAGAAAATACGAAGAATTACTTGTAGGTATAATACATAATCTATTATTATTACTGAGGTACATAGAACTCAAACTATTATAATAGGGTACAAAATTATATTGTGCAATTTCAATGTTACCCATTCACTTCATTTTATCATCGGTAAATTTATTTTAACTATTGCATTGTAGGATTATAAAATAATGAATTAATTACTTCCTAATACAATCAATTAAGCATACATCAAAATTTGTTATTATTAGGTACAAAAAGTTATAGTGATATACCTAAGATAATCTTAAATTACTTAAATATTTAAAAGTTATTAAATATTTTAAAGACATCCTTCAACTTCCATTTAGCAGACGGCGAGAAGCGAAATCATCATGAACAGTCAGCCCATGCTGTCTTCTGTGGTTTCGACAGAGTCATAGGAAACGTGCCACTTGATGCCATGATTGGTGATTAGGCAAATGAGGTGTGACATTGCTATGCTTCTCGAATCTATCAAGATGACACTAATAGTTGTTGGGTTTATTCGGCTCGATATGGTGTCGGGCCCACTCAATCCACTAGTATGATATTGTCCGCTTTGGGCCGCCCACTGGCCCGCACGATTTTACCACTCTGGGCATCACGCCCAAAAGGCCTCATGCTAGGGAGAGTCTCACTCTCACTTGTAAACCCACAGCATTCCCCATGTCCAACCGATGTGGGACTTTGGTTGACACCCAACCAACACTTGTAAGATAATTCGTTTATTCTGGGAGCTTGTTGTGGCTAGACTTGCTATCATTTCAAAATTCACCTGCAAATTCTCTCTCTCCAACTTTGACATGTACAATCGGTGCCATGGCTTCTCAATTAACAACATTCGTGATTCATTCTTAGTTTAAAGAGGATTATTATGTTTCTCCAACAATAATAAAATGGGAGGTAAGTTTTACTAGGAGCACAACCTTGACATGGTTGCAGTCGAATTCGAATCCAACTTTGCTAGACACACATGGACACTTGAATGTATTTCAGATTTCAAATAAAATGAGTTAAATAATGTTGTGCAAAATTATTAATTGGTTGTGCAAAATTATTCTCTAATTATGCAGAATTATTCCTGTCACTATTCACCGAAAAAATATATACATAACTTATTGTGCAAAAAAATTCACTAATTGTATAAAATTATTTTACTAATTGTACAATATTATACACCGGAGATGGGGTTGAATTACGTTTGAAATTTTCCCTTTTATCAATTATGCAACAATATTTTCTCAAGTTGTTATCTTACGGTTTAGTAATTAAACTACTAAAATATCATTAATAATGATAAGATGAAGTAAAAGGGTAACATTGGAATTGCACAATATAATATTGTACTTCATAATAATAATTTAACGTCAATGTATCTAGTAATAATAATTAGAAATAAATTGCATCTATTAGTAAGTCTCCCTAAAATAATATAAATTTTTGAATTTATCGCATTTCGAAATATTTTGCAGATCTCATTAGTTTGTGAATTTGGGTATGTTTCGTGCATTAAATCGTAGTGATATATTTTTCGTAATCAATTAAATGTTTTGCACACTTTGATATATTTTTGCACAATCAATATATAAATCAGCACAACATAAATATATTTTCGTAGAGAATCCAGTCTTATAAATTTGTTTAATTAGATTGTTGAACAATATAATTATATGGTTGCACAACATATTAAAGCATAGTTATATATTCTGCATAATTCATTAAATGATTTGCACAATTGAATACATTTTTGCACAATCAATATATAAATTTGCACAACATAAGAATATGTATATACACTATTCATTTCTTATAGAACTAGCAAAAAGTCTTCTCACTACTGTTGGAAAAAGTCTGTCAATCTCCATCTCTCTGAATTTACGCCGGCGGACTACTCTTCTTCTCGCAATGTTTGTCCTCCTTTGTTGTCTTTTGCCACCAAGCACAATAGCTTTCCACCGTGAATCAATCTAGATCATCAAAATCCGACAACGAGCTTGAAGAAAGCAGCGCATTCTACTCCAAGTTAGTCTGATTCTAAATATGCAATTCTAACATATCTCCAGTCTTGTATGCTGTGTCTTGGATTGGATTCTACTTTCTAGATATTCAGTCACATCATCGCCTTTGAGCGGATCATCTTCCAGGAAAGCTAGTAATGAAGGAACAAACTTCTTATGGAGGAACCTAATTTATTGTTTAATACTAGAGAGATTACAAAAGTACTCTTCATAAGTTATTTGGTCCAGTAATTGCACTACTGAAAGAAGATAACATAAGCCATATCTACTCTTCTTCCCTCGTCTTTCCAGATTAGGACCAGATTGGAATTGGTCTTAGAGACCAATTAACAAACACCATACAGAGGTTACAAGCAAAAAAAAGATCAACACAATTAAACGCATTTCCATTTGATGAAGAATAAAATTAAAAATCCCTCATTAGCGTCGTTTTTCTTTTGATGGAAGATGAAATTAAAAAACCTTTTAATGGTGTTGACAACATTGAGCGGTAGCAACATGGTGAACATTTACCTTGAGAGCAAATCTGTGGAAGGAAGAATGAACAGAGAGACGATGAAGATTTGGAGGAAATAGTGGGGAAGAGAAGAAAGTAGCATGTTTGGAGAGAGAAGGAGAGGATTATGGTGTCTGCCGATTAATTAGGCATGTAAATAGAAGACCAAAGATAAGAATTTAATTTTTTAATATTTTATTAATATTAGGGTTATATTAGGTAGATCACTCCAATTTTTTTATATCTAATAATAATAAATTTGAATGATGTATCTCATAGTAATAACGTTTTTTTGAAATATCATAGTAATAATGTTTAATACTATTTATTAGAAAGTAATTAATCCTTACAATGAAATTTTCACTTTACATTTATTTATTTATTAAGTAATGATGAAATAATTCTCGGTTAATCGAAAAAAATAAATTAAAATCTAATATTTATTTCTATTGCAATTTAACTCAAATTTTTGAGAATTTACAAGAAGAATTAAATTCAATTTTGGCTCCATATTTGGTGTGCTGTCGTCGGCACCCACAAAAATAATATTTGTAATTTCCGAACAAACCCACTAAAAATGTAGTAGGGCAAGTAAGGATCGAACGAATAAATGAATTTTAATTAAATTAAAAGTGTGCTTTTAAAAGTAACGAGGAAGGGGATAGGATTGTTGAGTCTAACAACTACTAAACATGAAAATAAATAATTAATAACGATAATTATAAAATTAAATAAGAGACAAATAAAATAATAAACTAAGCCCAAAGATTCGATCACCTCCCATATCCTAATTAACTTGAATCAAATTCATAAAAAAAATCATTTGGCCTTCTTTTTACCTACCTGAATGCTAAACCTTCTAACAACATATTCCTTTTATGTTCGGTTAAATTGACTAAACATATGAAAATTGTTACAGATTGAGCTATCGATTCTATCAAGCGAACATAATTTGTTTAAATATATATATATATATATATATAATTTAAAATTTTTGGACATGAGACTACGATTTAATATACGGGAAATATTAGAATATGTTGTTTAGAATTAAGATTTAAGATATGGATATAAGTTAATAAATTTGACACTACAAGAAACTGCTTGATTACCGACGGATTTACCGATGGAACAAAACCGTCGGTAATTACCGACGGTTTACCGACGGATTACCGACGTTTTTTTGATTTAATATGATTTATTTTTAAAAAAATCATCAAAAGAAATTTCTGACGGTTTTTGCGACGGATAATTAGAGACGAAATTTATTCCGTCGGTAAATCCGTCGCTATTTTAGAGAGATTACATGCACAGACTTATTTCCGATAAATTACCGACGGAATATCTGTCGGTAAATATATAAATATTTATTTTAAAAAAATAATTTAAGTCTTTAAATTTACCGACGGAATTAATCCATCGGTAAATATATAAAATATTATTTAAAAAATTAATTTTAGTCTTTAATTTACCGACGGAATAAACCGTCGGTAAATATTTAAAATTTATTTTAAAAAAATTTAGTTTTTAAATTACCGACGGATCACTTCCGTCGGTAAATATTTAAAAAATATTTAGTTTTTATTTTACCGACGGATTTATTCCGTCGGTAAATATTTAAATTTAATTTAAAAAAATATTTAGTCTTTAATTTTACCGACGAATTTAATCCGTCAGTAAATATATACAAGTTTATTTAAAAAATTAGTTCAGCAATTAATTCCCGACGGATTGAATTCGTCAGTAAAAATATGAATAGAAATTTCCTATTCATTAAATTCAATTTTTATTTACCGACGGAATAATTCCGTCGGTAAATTGAAACTTTATTTTACGGAATCTAGGGTTGTGACAACAAACCCACCCCCTTCCAAACTAGGACGACCGCATCCACCCAACAGTGATCGTCGTCAGTCGTCCTTCGCCGCTGTCCGCCACGGGTCGCCGCTGTTGCGCCGCCGCCGGAGGTGAGGAACGGGGTTCATTCGCTCGCCGCCGCTGCTCGTCGACGCCAGCCACCGGATCTGTTCGTGGGATCTGCAGTCGCAAGAAACGCAACCGCTGCCGCCGCTCTGTTCGTCGACGCCGCTGTCCGTGGGAGGTAGTTCTCCGTCCGCCATTCCTAATAAAATTGATGGTTCCTTTTTGATGATGATGTGATGATTTAGCGAAAATTAGTCACCGTTACATTTCAGCAATCTTTTGTCTGTTGTACCAAGTTTTCTTGCTTTCCGTGATTAATATAATAATATATGTTCACAAATATTCCAGAATTTCAGAAACATTCTCCACTTTTTAGGTCTTTAATAGTAGAATAGTCTTCATTAGTAGAGGGGTTGTGTCTAGAGAGGAGTGTGAATATGGGAGGTTTAATGTATGTTTAGGTCGTGAAGTAGATCTGTAGTGTTCTCTTTTGATGATTCATATGGTTTCATTAGCAGAGTTTATAGTCAGCCTGTTGTTTGCTCTGTTTTGTTTCAAATTACGTTTCTATTAGTTGTAAGTAGAATCTTGAATTATCGTCTTCTTGAAATATAGATGTAGAGAGAAGCAAAGGAAAGAGGAATCAAGGCTTCAAACTGTTAATAGGAAGCTAACTGCTATGAACAAGCTCTTGATGGAGGAGAATGATAGGTTACAGAAACATGTGTCACAATTGGTGTATGAAAACAGCTACTTTCGTCAACGTACTCCGAATGTGAGGATCTTGGAACTTATCTCTGCATTCGCATGAATGTGTTAGAAATTTACAATATTTTTATTACCTTCTTGCAGAATGCACTTGCTACGAAAGACACAAGCTGTGATTCAGTGGTGACGAGTGGTCAGAAACACCACTTGACACCTCAGCATCCGCCTAGGGATGCAAGCCCTGCAGGGTTAGTAGTGGGGTTATGGTTGTTATTACATTTTCTTGATGGAGGAAAGAGTACATGTGTTGTTCTGTTTTTAATTGAGTCCTATGATCCAGTTAACTGGTGCTTGTGTTTGTTGGGTAGCTTTGAAATTCTATTTCCTTTTTCTTTGTCCAGACTTTTGTCCATTGCAGAAGAAACATTAACGGAGTTTCTTTCGAAGGCCACTGGAACTGCTGTCGAGTGGGTCCAAATGCCTGGAATGAAGGTAGGCCATTGCAATAACATTTAACTGTTTATTTTTTCTTTTTATCATGTTGTAATTATATTTACTTAGTATCAGTTTTAAATGAGTGTAATTATACATTGTCAAGAAAGAAAACTTGAATGTGTTCTCTTTTACACATATAATGAATTCTTTAGCTGTTTAACTGCAGGCAACTTCATGTTACTTAAGAATCAGTAATTCTGTATTGATGTCCACTTCACTTCATAAGTTGATTTTTTACCTAAAGAATTGAAAGTTGCACCGGGTAAAATAATGGGTTGAGATGATAGAGCAGAGTGCACAATTTGAATGTATACACTCACACACACTATCATCTGTTTCTAACCTTACTGGATTTCAACATTTTCACTAATTATTTTGTATAATTTGGAGTAGCCTGGTCCGGATTCCATTGGAATCATCGCTATTTCTCATGGTTGCTCTGGCGTGGCAGCAAGAGCCTGCGGCCTGGTTGGCCTAGAGCCCACCCACGTAAGTTCACTATGGTTGATCTCATTGCTCCTTCTTTATCATCTTATTTAAGTTTCAAGAAACTGATTTCTTATTTACATTCCAGGTTGATGGTTCACCAGGGTATGTCTAGATTATCGTGTGTACACCCATTCAAGTGAAAAAGTTTGTTTGATGTTACTTACTGAATTCTGAAAGGCTGTGGAGTAGAAACAAGTGGCTCAGCAGGAGGCGAAGCGGTCTAAATTTGTTGTGATGAAGGCGGAGCAGGAGAGAAGGGCCACCATCATTAGGGCTGAGGGAGAAAGTGAGTCTGCTAAGTTGATTTCTGATGCAACAGCAGCTGCAGTGATGGAATTGATCGAGTTGAGAAAAATCGAAGCAGCTAAAGAAAATGCAACTTCGATGTCTAAGAATGGAAACGTTGTTTATCTGCCTAACAACAACATGCTTCTTGGTCTTAATACTGGGCTTTAATGGGTAGCTATTACTGTAATCCTGTTAAAATTTTGTATCCATGATTTAGTAGAATTATTAGAATTGAATATTTTGTGGTGTATTTGGATTGTGGAGATTTTATAATTTAAATATTATATTAGATGAATAATTTATGTTAAGCAGTGTTTTGATGGTTCTTTAATATGAAATTCTAATTGTTTTATGGGTATTTATATTTAAAATATAATATGATAATTTAAATTTAAATTACCGACGGAAACTATCGTCAGTAAATTTTAAAAAATTAAAAAAATATACATAATTTACCGACGGATTTTTCCGTCGGTAAAATTATCGACGGAAAAATCCGTCGGTAAAATCGTCGCTATATTATAACTTTCGACGAATTTGTATGATATGATTACCGACGGATATATTTTTTTACTGACGAAAAAATCCGTCGGTAATTACCGACGGATTTAATATTCCGTCGCAAAAAAGTTACCGACGCAGGTTTTCGCGACAGATTAATTTCCGTCAGTAATCCATCGGTAACTTAGTTACCGACGAATTTTTCATAATTTACCGACGGATTTTTCCGTCGGTAATCAGACAGTTTCTTGTAGTGTGAGATATGAATAATTGAGATTGAATTGTATATATTTGTATAAGGGTATTTAAGTCTTATTCATTAAAAATATTTTAATTTAAATTTTTAAATATTACAACATTCAGTCAATATATTTAATAAAGAAATAATTAAGAAAGGTATGCGACCGCACCTTTTTGACTATAGGCGGGGAGGACCAGCGTCATATGCATGCATCATGCACATGAGATGATGAAATTTCATGTTGCTGAAGGTGAATTTGTTCCCGAGCCTTGTACACACGGCCCGTCACACTACGAGAGCTGGCCAAGTACGAAGTCGTTACCTTATCCGCAAGGAGGGGGATGCCGAAGGCCTAAGGGCATAGTGGTTGAAGTAGATTCCTCTTTTTGATCATTCAAAACCCCTTCCCAAAGACCTTCTGCATCTTTGGAAGGAATTAGTATTATAATAAAGCTAATATCTTAAAATAACGAAGATCAATATTTGCTAGAACTTCTGCATCTTTGGAAGGAATTAGTGTGGAACAAGCTAATATTTTAAAACAACAAAGATCAATATTTGTTAGAATTGAAATCAACTAATTTTTTTTGAAAAAAAACCATTTGGAGTCGAAGTGGAAGACTATTTTGTGTCGGTTGAGGAACAAAGACCATTTTAATATGGCTAGTTATTGATTTGATTCAATAAAGTCTGGTCAATTTGAAAATCTTTCTTGGTCAACGTAAAATTGATTTTAGTCGAAAAGTGAAATTGGGCCTTAGGGTGTTAAACATTGTAGGCCCAAATATAGTTAAGCAAGGAAGGTATGTGGGCTCAAGTGCAATTTATGTAGTAGCGGAAGGGTTTAGAAAGCATGTAAATCAAATGGCTTTATTGACTGAAATTCAGAAATACAAAAAGCCCTAATTTAACAACATACAACACACCTGACACCTGTACTACAGTGCTTGTAGGAAATTAAATGGCCAAGTAAGCCAACTAGAAAAGAAAAAAAAATCATAATTACATATTACTCAATCTCCAGCTAGTTATGGAAAATTAAGTTTATGAGCATCTCCCAATACTACTCAGTAACCATATGAACAAGTTGTCGAGATACTAAGTAGGATGAATAGATAGAGAAGAATTAAGAAATGTAAGTAGGATGAATAGATAGAGAGGAATTAAGCAGTGAGTAGAAGGTTGATTTGTGTTGTCAAATGTGAAAGCTATTGCAGATTATTTCACCAAAGTTGGGAGTCCGAAATAAGGTAGTCGTTAAACTTAAACCATTTGGGGAATTTGGTGCAAAAGAAAATATAAATTAAAAAGGAAAAAGGAAAAATAATTTATTAATATAGAAATTTAGAAAGAAAATATAAATTTAAAATCAGAAAAAGAAAGCTAAAATCTTCATCTCCAATAACAAAAAATTGAAGAACAGAATCCTAATCCTATTTAATCCTACTATTTCAAGAACAGAAATTCAAGAACAGAGTCCTAATCATGAGCACCAACCACCGTCTCCATTGCCACTAACCGATCTGAAGACCATGCGATTTTGGAAGCTGGGCAGTTAGAAAAAAGAAAGAAGATTAGCCGCGACTGCTTGGGAGGCGCTGATTCTTTTCGATTACTCTTCGATTTCTCAACATCTCATAGAAAACTACGTTCACCCCTTCAGTAAGTGACACGATTTGACTATCTATAAAACGTAAAGGTTTTAAAATGTCCCAATCATAATCAGTACCAAGCATGAGCTTCATCCAAGAAGCTCTAACACCATACTCTTTCATTATCCAAGCTTTTGTCAATTCGATTGGTTAGAGTATCCATCATACAGAGACATCAATAAAAAACCAAGAGTTTATTGAACACAAACTTATTAGAATCAACATCACTCCACGAACACCTCATCTGCCAAACAAAAAGCAGCGATTAGAGAAGGATACCCTTCTTCATATCGACTACTTCCATTCATAAAAGCCCCCCGAGGAAAGTTCAGCAATGGCATGATCATAGAGAGAACAATCGACCCTTTTCCAGATACCCCAGACACCCATTTTCATAGAATACACATCCACATATGTATCAGCAACATCTTTTTTGTATTCGGTATCTAAATAAGATAGCACGACAACCTTATAATCATCGTTAATTTCATCATAACTGAATCCAAGTATGCTATATCTTTCATTATTTAAAGCTAGTGGAGGATCAGGTATTCTTACATACTGCAGAGTGACCAAATTTACCAAGAACTTGTCGACGTCCTTGTTTGATAATAAAAGCAAGCCATTGTAGGAACCCACAACCTCGTGCAATTGAGCATCGGCAAATCAAGGATTGTAGAGGGTAATGGTTTTTCCTATTCCTTCCATACCAACAATGGATAGTTTTTGGTGGCTTACCAACACATCCACAATCTTCTCTATACCACAAGCGCGATCCCACCATAGTGGCACGTCACCACTTGATCTGGTCTACATCAATCTCATGGAAATGAATATCATCCAATTTTCTAACCGAACCGCCTCTTTCATCCTTTACTCAATCTGATACTCCAACACAGTTTTCTTCAAGCTATAAACGTCAGATCTGTGTGGCGCCTCCAAGTTTACTCATCCACAATATTTTCAATTCTTAAAAATTTCTTGTATGGTGGCGAGGGGTTGGGAAACTGCTTTATGATCTGCCCGCTTATATAGAAGAGAAGAGGGTAATAGAAACTTCAAATCTCAAATATTGTCTTGAGCATATAATAGGAGAGATTCATACGTGTGTAGAAGTGGTGAGAGATACGTGTCTTAATATACAGAGATGCGTGTTGAAGTGTTGAGAGCATATTGAGAGATTTATATGCATGTTGAAATGTTGAAGTGTTGAGAGATACATGTCATAGTATAAGAAGACGCATGTTGAAATGTTGAGAGATGCGTGTCTCAACATATGGAGAAATTTATACACGTGTGTTCGTGTTGAAGTGTTGAGAGATATATGGAGAGATTTATACGTACGCGTGTCTGTGTTAGGTGCTGAGTGAACAAAATAAACAAAAAATATGTATCTTCAGCATGGAGAGAAATGAACAGAAGAAGAGATGGAGAGATTTATACGCTTGTCGAACACAAAGAGGTGTTGAGAGATACGTGTTGGGAGAATTGGAAAAAGAAAAGAGAGGGAAAGTAAACAAATTTAAAAGAAAGGGTAAAACTATATAGCTCAAATTGATCCAAAATGTCAATTTCAGGTTATTAATATTTTTAATAGACAAAATTACCTTATCATCATAATTCTTTATTTAATTAAGTTTTCTGCCATTAATATTTGAATTCAATAATACAATTATGTTGGATATATCCATCAATCATTGATTACATGTTTTTTTTAAATGTACATGTATTTATCTAGTTATCTAAATTAATTAAATAAATATTTATTTAAATAGTTAGAGAAAAAATTATTTTATCATATACCCAGTTTTGAGCAATCTATAATTTATAGATTAGAAAAAAATAATTAATTCAAAACTTTTTGTGATAATAATTGGTTACTACAATGAATTATTTTTTCAAACTTAATTCATTAATTAAAATTTATTTAATTTTATTAATTCTTTCATCCGTAAATAATTTTTTTATTAACTAATACGAAGCCCCATATTACGCGGAGATTATCAAATTTTTTATGGAACCAGCTATTTGTAGCTCCAACCAGCTATTTGTACCTTCGAATTGGCTAAACGTACTCAAAAAAATAATTAAATCAAAATATTCATAATTAATAAAATATAAATATTTTTATAATTAAGATTTTATTGTGTGTTCAGTTTGAGTACCCAAACTATGTGTTCGTTTTGAGCAATTGAACGGTTCTTGAAGGATGGTGATATCCAAATATGCGAGTGATAAATCATTTCCCAATTTACATAAATCATCTTCAAGCACACATATGATGACATTATTTCTCAATTTACATAACTCATCATATGTTGCTTGAGGATGGTACAAACATGATTATAACACATTAATTGAAATTGTAGGAATTTATAATTTAAAAGATTAAAAAATAATTTAAAACCTCAACTAATTTTAAAAATTAATTGAGATTTTAAATGAAACACGTAGTTTTTCATTGATAATTTTATAATTAATAAAAGTTACATAAAAATTAGAGAAATAATATTTTTTAAAAAATTAATTTTCCTCTTCAAATGTATTCACTCTTATTTTTAGGAAATATATATTATTTATTTAAAATTAAATTTACCTAAATTAATCTAAATTCAATGATAATTTGAGTATTTATAACATTTTGAGTATTGATTATAAATAAATAAATAATTTAAACAACTTTTTAATGAATAAAAAATAATTTTAATATCATAAGAAACATATGAAAATATATATTTTAAAAAATTATTCTCTCTTAAATTAAGTAAACAATGTTAAGAACTATATAAATTAATAAAAATAATTTTATTCATTAAAGATTAATGTTAAAATATTTTAATAAAAAATATAATACTACAGGTTAAACTTTTCTTGGGTTATTCTGGGTGCAACTGAAGGTTTATAGTGTAAAATTGAGAGTGTAGAGGCAGTTATTAAATGTATTAAAGAATTAATCATTTTATTAAGTGATGAGTATTAAATAAAAATATCTATTAAAAATTTCATAGCATTATATAAATACATTATGAGGTATCCCATATACTACTTATGCACATTCTATTATTAGTAAAAATATAATATACATCATATATATTTTTTATAATTTATTTATCAATCTTAACAACTTTATTTATTTTTTATATTTTATTCATCATTCCCAACAACTTTATTTACCTTTTTTCTTAAATTACCAACTTACTTTTATTTTTTCTTACATTATATATTAAAAAATATTTCTTAATCTCAGTTCTCGCATAAACGGGCATAAATACTCGGAACGTGTATATTTTTATTATTATATCATGATTTTCACTACAAAAAAAAAATTTTTTAGCAATGAAATTTACCAACGTAATTCAAATTGTTGGTATTTACCAATGAATTAGCAAACAAAAATTACATTTTTCTATTAGCAATGGAATACCAATGGATTTATTCTCTATTTTACCAACGAAATTCAAGAGAATCTTTATATAAATTACCAATAGAATTTTTAGCAACGGATTATCAATGGAATTGATTTTTTGTTGCTAAAAATTTACCAACCACCACTTTACCAATGAATTCCGTTGCTAATCTGTTGATAAACCAATTTAACAATGGAATTAAGGCTTTTACTAAAGGAATATTCCATTGGTAATAAAAAGTTTTTTTTTGTTTATCTATGAATTTTTTTTATTTTTAATGAAGCTTAGTTATAGTAGATTATAAATTTCTCAAAGTAAAATGAATCTTAAATAATAATAATAATAATAATAATAATAAAAATAATAATAAAATAATAGCAATAAGAAATAATTACTTATAGGTACAAATTATAAGATAATATTACTATTAGATACAATGTATAAATTAAATTACTATCATGTACAAAAGTATGCAATGTAAAGTCATAATTATCCTTTCATAATCAGCTGAATACATAATTCATAATTAGTTAGTTAGAAATTCATGTAAACTTGTTTTTATTTAATTTCATATATTTTAGTTATCTCACCTCAAATCAATCTATTTCTGAACTTCTCCCCCCCGGTGTGATTACATATCAGAGTCGAAGTGTAAGAAATATTGGCAGCGGTAATCATCTCAATTTAAAATCACAAACTTGTAAGTATTTGTTTAATTTTGAAGATTTGTTTAATTTTGTTAATAATCACAAACATTCAACGGTACTTTATGAGGGTTTAAACATAATTTTGTAAGTACTTTTAATGGTAATTTTGCTACACGGGTGTAAACATAATTATGTTTAATTTCCAGTTAATGGTTGTTTTCCTCTTTTGTTTATAATCTATTTCCTATTTTTTTGCGTAAAATGGTGTGAACAAATTTATCTAATTAATATGATTTTGGAATTCTGTAATTTATGAGATCTGTAATGTTTTCATAATACAATTTTTATACTTTCTAATGTCTGCGTTCTGTATGGTTACGATTTTTATTTAATTCCATTATAAGATTTTTATGAATACCAACGATTGATGTTCTTATCTATGCATTTTGTATGGTTACGTTATTTTTTGAATACCATTATAAGATTTTTCTGAATAACATATGTTGTTATTTTGATGTATGCGTTCTGTATGGTTACTTTTTTTTTCTAAATACTGTTATAAGATTTTTTCTGAATACCAAGTCGCGTGAGTGAATATTTTTCTATTGTAAAATACCGAGAATGCTACATGCATGATATACATCATATTCCTGAAACCAATCGTCTAGGATTTGAGTCTAAAAGTGAATATAAGATTCTTGCACCCTTTTGAAATGCCCGCCGGGTTGACCGAAAAAAAGTAGAATACTTTCCTATGGAGAATATTCTAAGAAAAAGAGGAAAACACCCGTTAAATGGTAACTATTCTTTGTTTCTCTTACTTACATATTAGAGTTGTTCTTACATTACTACTTGATCGATTTTTTCTTATTTTAATGCAGAATCTTAAAAGTAGGGCAAACGCTAAAGTCTGCGCAATATTGAAGATGCCTTCTCATTTTTTCTACCTTCAAATGCTTGCACACTATTTATTGGTTCGTTAAAGATACATTTCGCATATGATTAATATGCTTTTTTTAATTTACATATGATGTTGAGTGGATAGAACTTCTATTGAACACATCTATTTCTTATGACTCATTTTCTAACTCTCAAGTTGTATTGATGACATTATACATTTTAGAAGTGGAAGTTTGTCTTCATTTTATGTTTTAGGAATGAGAGTTGGATTATTGATTTTGTGGATAGAAAAATTGATATTGCAAATAATAATTCTTTTCGACTCTTCAAGTGATATTCCAATGTTTGTATTTAAAAATATAGAACTTAATATTCCACAAAATATTCAAAATGTATTCAATATATTTTACATTCGTTCATTGAAATGCTATTGTATTCATAATGCTTTTGTATTCATTCATTGTTTTCTCAATATTCTACGAAATATTCAGAATGTATTCAATATATTTCATATTCAATCATTGAAATGTTTTTGTATTTAAAATTAATAGGTATTCAAAATATTTAACGTTCGGTAACATGTATTCAGAAATTAATTACCCAGAATGTGGGGCTCAACTCACGCTTCCTATAAACGTGGAATAAGTTGAATTAATACCAATGAATTTTTAGGATAAAAAGATGGAATAAACTCTATTTTTAATTTTAATATAAAATATCTTTACATTTTAATATATTATTGAATACAATCACATTAAAAATTTAGAATATTTCAATAAAATCAATAAGTATTTAGAATATTTAATGTTCAATAATAATATATTCATAAATACTTTCAACCAAATACTCATAATATATTCAATATTCGATATATTTCAGATTAATTAATTGAAATGCTTTTGTATTCAAAATTAGTTGTTATTCAGAATATTTAAGGTTCAGTAACTTCTGAATACAAAAATTTTGAATAACATATACAATCATTACGTGACAGCGTATATTGACTATTCTCAAATTATTTCCTAGATAATAGAGTTTAGAAGATCGAATACAAATATATTGAACATAAATACTTATGAATACATAAATTTTGAATAATATATACAATCATATGTACAGATTATTTTCGATTTTCATGGAGACATTAATGTTTAATTAGTTTCTGAATACAATTAAACTTATAATAGGGTTAAAAGGGGTATTTGATGGGTTGAATTTGTAGTGGATAGTATGTTAATTTAGATATTGTACCTGCTAGTAATATAATTAGATAAATTGGTACCTATAAGTAATTGACCCTAATAATAATAATAGTAGTAGTAGTAGTGGTGGTGGTGGTGGTGGTAGTGGTGGTAGTAGTGGTGGAGGTAGTGGTAATGGTGGCAGTGGTGGTAGTAGTAGTAGTGGTAGCAGTAGTAGGAGGTAGCAGTAGTAGTGGTAGTAGTGGTAGTAGGTAGTAGTGGTAGTAGTAGGTAGTAGCAGTTGTAAGTAGCAGTAGTAATAGTAGTAGTAGTCGTCGTAGTCGTAGTAATAGTAGTAATAGTAGTAGTAGGAGGTAGTAGGAGGCAGTGGTAATAGTGGTAGGTAATGGGAGGTAGTGGTAGTAGTGGTAGGTAGAGGTAGTTGTTGGTAGTAGGTAGTAGTGGTAGTAGTTGGTAGTAGTAGTAGCAGTAGTAGTAGTAATAGTCGTAGTAGTCGTGGTAGTAGTAATCGTAGCAGTAGTAGTCGTGGTAGTAGTAGTCGTAGTTGTAGTAGTCGTAGTAGTCATAGTATTATTATTATTATTATTGTTATTATTATTATTATTATTATAGTAGTGATTACTTGTGAACACAATTCATTATTAATCATCAGTTTGCATAGTTATTTTTTAATATATGAAAAATATTTTTTAAAGATGAATGATTACTCTTTTGAATAAAAAAGAATGTACTTTTCAAATTATGCCCAACAAGAATATAAAAAATCACAATATATATTAGTTTGAAGAGTAATATTTTTTATTCAAAAGATAATAACTCATTTCTTTAAAGAGTAATTTCTCATATACTAAAAAATAATCGCGAAGTCAAAATTAATTATTATAATTACACGCGATATATATATCCTTAATTAAATACCTCGTGTTAATGATTCATTAGAATATATATGTTTTATTTATAAAAATATTTATAATTATACAATGTATTTGTGAATTAATAGAAAATAAAATTATATAGATACAAAAAAATTTTTTACCGCCTCTTCAAATTTCATGAATAAATGTTGCCTTTCAAAATTTGTGAACATAGTTATTGTAATAAATTTATAAAATTAATGAGTTCATAAATGTAGTATATAATTATGTGTAAAAGGAAAGAAATATAGTTTTATTTTGAATTGAAAACAAACATTAATGAAGGATTTTATAGAAATTTTATGTCATTTAAATGTTATTGTTCCAGATCAAATTAATTCGATAGCATTGTCCAAAAAGAAAATAAGTGTCTTTAGCATGGAGAGAAATGAACAGAAAAAGAGATAGAGAGTAAAAATACGTGTCAGCATGGAGAGAAATGAACAGAAAGAGATGAGAGTAAATAAAATAAATAGAAAACACGTGTCGAACATATAAAGAAACGAATAGAACTTGTCAAACATAGAGAAATAGGACTGTCGAACATAGAGAGAAATAAATAGAAGTACGTGTTTAACCGATAATGATAGTGAGTAATGGATAAAATTAGAAATACATGTCTTCAGCATGGAGAGAAATAAATAGAAAAGAGATGGAGAGTACATAAAATAAACAGAAAATAAGCATGTCGAACATAAAAAGAAATGAATAGGACTTGAAGAAATGAATAGAACGTGTCGAACATAGGAAAAATGAATAAAAGTACCGTACATATATAAAAACGATGATGGTGAGAAATAGATAAAGTTAAAAATATGTGTCTTCAGTCGAGTGAGAAATGAACAGAACAAGGGATGGAGAGTAAATAAAATAAATAGAAAATACGTATACCGAACATAGAAAGAAATATATATGTCATGTCAAACATAGAAAGAAATAAAGAGAACGTGTCGAACATTGAAAGAAATGAATAGAAGTATGTGTCTAATAGACTATAATGATATTGAGAAATAGATAAAGACAAAATCACCTATAACTACCTTCCCACGACAATAATGAGAAATAAACAAAAATACATTAGAACGAAAACACTAAAAGCACATGTCTACATCTAGCAATAATAGACCCGACGATAAGGACTAACCTGGTTGTTTTGATAGGCTCTTGAGTCTTGACATAGGCGCCAAACTGTTCCGCCCCGACCACAAGGGCCGGCCAGCCTTGGGGTTGTTCTTGATAGGCTCTTCAGCCCTGGGGTTGTTTTTATTTTATGTCGAATGTATATATGGGTAAATTATTAAAACCCCCCTCGAGGTTTGTCCAAACTACCAAATAAACTCCGTAATTTTGAAAAATTACCAATTAACTCTTTTAACTTATTTTTTATTTGAACATTAATAAAATACACTTTTTTCTAAACTAAATTAGGATGGAAATGACATCAAGACCCATATATTTAATATTGTAATTTTAAATTTCACTATTATTTTTAAAAAAAGTTTTTTATTTTCAAACCACGAGTTTATATGGTAATTTGGACAAACCTCGAGGGAAATTTTGGTAATTTACCTATATATATATATATATATATATATATATATATATATATATATATATATATATATATATTTCTTTGGTAAGTCAAATCATCTTAAATAAATTGAACTTTAAATTTATTAAACATTAAATATTAATAGCCCACAAATTATTTTAAAAAACAAGGAAAAACACGTAATCATTGCCTCTTTTAATTATCCTAAAATCTTGGGTGATTCTGCACCTAGTGCACTGGTGCACTTGATAGTTAATAAGGTAAAAGTGAGGGTGTAGTGGGTCGTTTTTAAATTTTAGCCTCTTTTGATTATCCTAAAATCTTGGGTAATTATGCACCTAATACACCGGTGCACTTGATAGTTAATAAGGTAAAAGTGAGGGTGTAGTGGGTAGTTTTTAAATTTATTTTTAATTATTTTATTTTATTGAGTTGTAAGGAATAAATAAAATTTGATCTAAAAGATGATATTATTCAGGTGCACTGCAGTAAGACTCTAAAATCTTTTAACCATCTTATTCTTATTAGTGATATAACACTTCACATCCTAATCCTTAATTCTTTATCTTGTTGATTATTATCATTCCATACTGTCAATGTCTCAATTTTTTTATCCCTATTTTATTTTATATAGTTATTTAGAACGTGTGTCACACGTTATACTTCACGGAGTAGTATATTTTACAATTTTAAATTTTATATGAAGTAAAAGCATAATATATACTCCCTTCATTTTGGATATTCTTTGTGTGTATGATTGTTGATGATTACGAAAATACCAAAATATTATTGAAAATTACGAAAACACCCTATTTGAGTAGATTATGTAAGATATGAAAGTTTTTATTAATAATTCAAAAGGGAAAGTGAATAAAGTTGTGGGTTATTTTGGGTTCACCCGGTGCACCGGTGCACTTGAGAGGTTATAGGGCAAAAATTAAGGTGTAGTGGGTAGTTATGGTATTTTTTAATTATTTTATTTTATTTAATAGTTAAGATAAAATAAAAATCTGATCTAATGATTTAGATTATTCAGGTGCACTGCAGTGTGACTCTAAAGTTGTTAGGTTTAAGGCAACAAAAAGTTAAAAAACAATATGTGGTATTTTTTATGTATTAATATTGTGATGATTTTAATATTATATAATATTATTATTTTTAAAAATTGCATATGATAAATGTGACGAATCAAAATAAAAAGTATGAAGAAATAAATAAGAAACAATGAATATTATTAACTAAAAATAAAATAAAATAATGTAAATTTTATTTAAATACAAGAAAATGTAAAAATTTAAAACCAGAACTTTAACACAACTTCCATAAGAAAATAGATTTATAATGATAGTTTGTCATTAAAAGTTAAATTCTTTCATTAAAGATTTTTAATGGCTGGATCATCATGTCATGATGGGCATATTATAGTAATAGTTTATGTAAATAAAGGTTTTCAATGACAAAAAAATGTGTCCTTTCATTATTCTTGTATCTCTTAACAGTATAATACAGAATGCTTAATTTGAGTAGATCTGAAAGGAGCAAAAAGAAAATGGCAAATTGGATTAAGCATATAAGATACAGGTACAATAACTCATCTTAAAGAAGAGGAGAGTTATTTTTTTCCTACATGAAAAATAACATGAGGATGAATACATTAACATAGTGTCAAAAAAGCTTTGGTATAACTATAACATTGTTAAAGGAACAAATATACCTTGGATATACACTTCAATGATGAGTTCTCTTGTGTACCTAACTTTTTCAAAAATAATCATTTAGCATACGCTCTGCCAACTCCATGAAGTAAATCATAGGAAAATATCAATTTTGGTCCTCTAGGATATGTCAAATCCAACTTTAGTCTTCAAGTTTGGTAATTTTTCAAAAGTGGTCCTCCGATGTCCGCTTTTGATCAACTGAAAGTGGACAAAAAGGACCAAAAGTGGACAAAAAGGACTAAAAAAGCAGACACTGGAGGACCACTTTTGAAAATTTACCAAATCTTAGGACTAAAGTTTGATTTTGTATATCCTAGAGGACCAAAATTGATATTATCTCTAAATCATAACATCTTGATAGATTCAAAATTAAAAATGGATCTAAAAAGCGATAGGCAAGAAAAAGTTGGCTGTATTTAACAGTATACTTCAGTCTTAGTTTAATATTTAGTTCAGGAAAATTCTATGAACTATGAAGTAGTATTTCAAGTAAATGTTTCATTCTTCAGGTCCATTAGATGGATCGAGCTCTCAATCCAAATTTAACTTCAAAAAATTTGAATTTTTTAAATACTCATTCAATCATGTGGGAAGACATTCCTCAAAGATTTAGAACCAATCATTTTATAGTATATTTTCTTAAGAGATAAAAGACCAAGAAATTTTAGAATTTTGAACTTACATGAGCAAGATAACTAATTTATTTAAATCGTTCCATCCCCATGGTTGGGCTGATCGTATTCGTAATACCAATACCCTTATAACTCAGGCCACCATGGAGCGTAGGCATCACTGCCATTTGTCCATAACTTAATCCCTTAACAATAATCACAATAATAAAAGTAAACATCCATATAGAGATAATTATGGTTTAAAAAAAAAGTTTCCTTATGACATACTTAGAAAGGACAATATCAAGCTTACTAATGTATACTAAAATGGTTGGCAGCTTCTTCCATTATCTCACTGGCTATCACGTCTAGCGGTACATCAATCAAAATTGAGATTCCATGTATCAATAATGGCATAATGCCCTAAATAATAATACTTACTTGGTTATCTAAAGCAACATTCAATGTAGTTAAGTAAGAAGAGATAGGTTCATGTTAGTACCTTAATCTATGAATGTAATATTAAACTACATGAGTACTTCTATCTAGAATAAATAGAAAGACTACTAATAGTCACCTCTAAAGCAAGAAATCCATCTTCTCATCACTCTCTAAAACCAGTGATAAGTAATATCCCAAACTTTGGGTTGAAATAATAACTATGGAAACTACAATGTATTCCACCTTTTATGGCTAATCTTAAAATAGAGTGGATCACTTCCATGAGGATATTAATATGATCAATGATCAACACAAAATTCTTTACAGTATAAACAATGCATCACTCATGCATATAGATATCATTCCTACTTTGCAACAACTGATTTTTGATTTTTTTATTTTAAATTGCAATAGTATAATAATGTATATCTCTCTTTTAAATTGTCAAAAATTCACTATGTAAACACATTATTACTTCAAGTACCTGGCAAAGTAAATTTTTGGGTTGAGGAAGCCCGACCTTCACGGACTTTGGCATTATGATGGCTTGTCTGTTGAAGAACCTTCTTCAATGTCAATTCATTTCACTAACTACTAAACCCGCCTTTTCTGATGCTATACTTTTCTCTGGAAGGACTATTGCCTTAGAATTAATTTCAGTGTTCCTAGCATTATTAGTAGGTGGAGCAATTTCCTGCCCACTTTCCATCTATATTTCTGCGAATTAAACCAAAATTGAGAACTTTTGATTTCATTGTGGCGGCAGATTTATAATCGAATTCCATTACTTATAAGGATTATAACATTTAACATATTGAAGAATTTTCAATCATTACTTTTTAAAATCCAACCTGCAACCTTTGTCTTTTTTAAGTGGGACCTGTGTTTCACCCTTGTACGACTTCTTCATACTAGAAATCAAACCCCAATGACAATGTTTAGAGACGAAAGGTCAGTGAATAACTCAAGTTTTATAAGCATAAAAACACAAACCTAAATATTCCAACAAAAGAACGAAAAGTTAGCTTTGTTTGCATAGTCAACGATGTAGCTCTGCTCTCTGTTGATGATGGTTTAGGGTAACCACTTTGACTCATTGAGACATAAGCGTGGAATCCACAGCTTTTGCCCAATTAATCTTTTGGCTCATGTTAATGTTACTAATTGTTGAAATTTCTTAATAAATGAAGAGACCACCCTGTATTGTTCGTGAGAGGAGAGGAGAGGAAAAAATAGGTCGTAGAAGAGGCGGTGATGTTGTTGGATTGTATACTAAAAGTCTAGCTTTTTGTATGAACAATGTTGTAACAATTAATTTGAAATGAGAATCATATGATCAAATGATTGCATCTTATAATTTATTTATATGTTCGATGCAATAGTCCACTTACTTTATACTGTAGATAATATGTTGTGCGAAAACACGCGGAAGATCATATTATCGGTTTCCTTATAAAGTATAAACTGATGCTCACAACCGAGATAGACGGGGACTCTCTATCGGGATGGTTGTAGTGTGGTTTGGTATTAGCTTGTCTTGGCTATAGAATCACATTAGTGCACTTGTGTGTATTGAGCAGGACCGCTTGAGATCGTTCGATTTATACTGACTTATAGGAGAACTTGATCTCAGTTATTATGGAAGTTCGTGCTCTTAATCCCTATACAATAACCTCGACACATAGGGCAGTATGTATTTCTTTGATTCATCAATGGGTGAGATTTACATGCAATTAAATCAATAAACTCGGTGAGTTGGGAAGTAGTGCTGTCTCTATGGTGTGCTGTTGATTGTAGAAGGAATCCGTGTCCGTCATAGGTTGATGATGTACCCTTGAGGAGCTCATAAGGATTATCATGTAAACCCTGCAGGTGGAATTTATTCCGGCATGATAATGAGGTTGAGTGGTACTACTCTTGGATGAGATATTAATTAATTGAGTTGTCAGTAACTTAAATTAATTAATGGACATTGTATATCTTAAACATGGGGAGACTAACGGGCTCATAATAAGAAGGAGCCCAAAACGTAATTTTGGGATTGGTACGGTAGTGCAGTAATAATATTTTAGTGGAATATATTATTATTATTGAACTTAAGTATAAGCTTTGGGCTAAGTTTGGATACTTAAGCCCAATGGAGGCCCAACCCAATTTCTCCTCCTGGTCCCTGCTGTAGCCCATGTATATAAGTCACCTCAGTTTGTTCTAAACCTAACTCTGCGCCTAACATACGAGAGAGAGAGTGAACAGCAGATTGAGTAGGTCTCGTAGATCGTCGCCCACACGACGTCGAGATCGGACTTGGGACATACAGCAGAAGACCGGAAGGTCGTTTGCTGCTGCAGTTCGTCATGTTCCAAAATTCATATAAAATCGTACAGTTCTTCGATTTTTATGTATATATACTGATGGAAAGCCGTCGAAGAGAGGATCATCTGAGCACAAAAATCACTTAATTCCGACATCAGAAGAGGAACTTATGGCTATTCTCGTAGGACTGCGCAGACTGCCAGCGAGAATTCAACCTCTACATCAACCCTTGGTGAAAGGTAATGCGTTTCATGTTTACTTGCTTCCGCTGCTTGTTAGAAATACATAAAACCCTAAAGGGTCACGTTAACCAAATGATCCAAGCGCCAACAATTGGTATCAGAGCTTCGGTTTCATGGTGAAGCGTGACACGTTAGGCTCGGGTTTATGTGATTAATTTTTTGAAATTAGGATCGCATGTTTAGGGTTTTGGTTTTATTGCGCAAACCATGAATATCCCTATGTGAAATATACCCTATATCATATCTGTTCGTTGATGGTTGTGTGTGAGAGGATTCGACGAAAACTGTTCGTCAATTTCACATGGAAGGAAGAAATTGAGAGAAAATCCAGCGCAGTGATATTGCAGAGATAATAACCGGAGTTTCAACCGTCGGATCAGGCTGATTTTTGGTCAGCACATTTGGATTTTATGGATGTACATTCTGAACGGTGAAGATCGTATTTGGAGCTTTGTGTTGTCAGGAATATGCTGAAAACAGAAGCAGTTTTTTGGGCGATTCTGTTCTACGCAGTCGAGAGAATAGAGCCGTTTCTCACAAAATAACCGTTGGATCGATCTGTAATTTGGACAACATGTTAAGGACTTACAGTAGTAGATTCTGGACGGTGGAGATTGGATTTTGAGGTTCTTTCAGTTTCGAACTACGAACGATAGTTGGTGTAGTTTGGTGTTGCGCGTTGGGCTGAACTTGGTTCCATGCAAGTAGGCCCTTGGACGAGCGACAGTCCGGGCGAGGGGCGCTCGTCAAGGCACTTGGGGCGCTCCCTGACATGATTGGCGGTGGGATATGACAATGAACGTCTTGGGGCACAAGCAATCCTGCTTGTTGCGTAAGGCATCGATTCCACAGTAGGAGTGTCGGACAAGACATTAAAATTTAGAGGCGTTTTTATTCCTAATATATATAACTGTCATAATTGATTTAATTGTCTATTATTGTTATATATATATATATATATATGGATGCCTGATCTCTATGATTTATTGTCTTATATAGAAGCATGCTAGATTGCGTATTATATTTGGTATATTATATGCATGTATTGCTAGAGTGTTGGATAAGACATCCAATTTTAGGAAAACTAATTCCTAATATATAACTGCCATAATAGATTGTATATAATTGTTATATATGGATGTCGAATTAATTCCTAATATATGAGTGCTATAATTGATTTAATAATCTATTATTGTCATATATGGATGTCGAATTAATTCCTAATATATAACTGCTATAATTGATTGTCTATTTTTGTTATATATGGATGTTGAATTGATTCCTAATATATAACTGACATAATTGATTTAATTATCTATTATTGTTATATATGGTTGCTCGTCGATATCGATGATTTTGATAATCTAGACGATATGACGATCGATATCGATAGTTTTGGAATGTTGATAATCTTGATGTTTTTCGAATATTTGATAATCTAGTCGATATCGATGATTTTGATAATCTGGACGATATCGACGGTCGATATCGATGGTTTCAAAAATTGGACAATCTGGAAATTTCAAAAATTTGATAGTCTGGAAGTCTTTGCTGATATTCGTGCCTGGTGGCGAACAATCGAATTCGCTGATATATAACTGTTAATGATTGATTTAATTATTGATTATTGTTATATATGTATGCATGACTCTCTGTGATTTACTGCCTTATGTGCCGTAATAGAAGCATGCTAGCATTGCGTATTTTATTCTGAATATCATATGCATGTAAAAACCCTCGGTGTTAAATTACTAAGTGGGAGAGGGGATTGGTAAATATTCCCGCGGCCTCCATTATTGGTTTGTAAGTGATGTGAGTAAACTTGCGTGTTGGCAATAGGCCTTCCTCCCTAACGGATGAGTTTATTCATGGATCACTGGTACAGACTTCATTACATAATTATTGTTTGTAATGTGGCACATGAACTTGCGTGTTGGCAATAGGCCTTCCTCCCTAACGGATGAGTTTATGTGGGGCTCACTGGTACAAACTTATAATTGATGATTGTAGGAAGCTATCCGAGCGCGTGTGTACTTCTCCAACTGTAAGGCACACAAGCTCGCGCAGTGGACTTGGGATCAAATAATGGTGTACACTTAGGTATAAATAATTAGTATCCTCCCCAACGGAGTCACTGCTATTATTTGCATGGCTAAAGAGGAACCGACTATTAATTATTTTGTCATAAAGTTAGGTTGACAAATGAAATTAATGGGTAAAACCTTCTCTTGTAAATGTTCGGGTTTGTAAACGTCCACACTAACGTGGCTTGCAGACTCACGGTGCTTGAGATGTCGGTGAATTTTATTTTTATATTGTTTTGAGGGAATCAATATAAAAGGATAAAATTCGAAGTTTTGATCGGTAAATTAATTTATGATTCTCTGATTTTCAAATGGTTTTATCTCACATATTATTAACTAAAAGAAATTATATTTACTTGTCCAAATTAGATGATTAGAAAATAATCTTGGTTTTGAATTTTACTGCTTAAGAAAATACATGTGCGTTCTCATAAGGGACGTCTCATTATGTCTATTAAAGTCTCTAGTGAAGAGATGAGAGGTTCATAGAAATATGATGGTCTCATGTAACTCTTCGGATACTTGAGTAAGTTAAAAGGCAGAAGATCATGATTTAATTTGATGAATGAATTGGGAAAGCATGGAGTATAAATTGAAGGGAAACCTAGATCAATTTAATTCTTCGTGAATTGCCTAGATGTTTTTGAGTAAGTTCCACCTGAATTACAATAGGATGTATATGGTGGAAAACTTCTGGCAAAACATGTGGCAAAGGAAAGCCATTTTCATCATAATGTGAACAAGTTTTATATCTTATTCACTAGTTGTTTAAAACATGATTAGTGATGGCATTTACTGACACGAACTGTGTAGATACTGGAATCACTAAATGTTTATTACTAAGTGAGGATAAGATTGTTATAACATGGGTAAAACTACAAGAGTAGTGGCTATTGCAGTGGGAGTTGTCTATTTATCTAATGATATGAGTAGACATTTAATTATGAGAAATTGTTTTACGTACGTTTTCATAGAAAGAATTTGATTTCGGTTTCTATGCATTAATAGATGGATACTCCATTTCATTTAAATGACATGGTCATTATAATGAAGGATAGAGTTGTAATCTGTTATTGTACGTTGGTGAACAATTTGTATACTCTTAAATCATGCATATTCCACAGATGCAATAAATAGTAATTAATAATAAATCTTCTAATCTTAGTAAGAGAAAGATACCTTCGGATATGAACTAAACATATATTTAGCATCTAAGACTAGATCATTTTACTTGAGTAGGATTCAAAAGTTGATAGCTGATAGACCCTTAGGTTTATCTGAAGTGAAAACTATCTGACTTTCGAGTCTTGCTTGGGAGTAAAAATGACTAATTGCTTTTTCAAGGCAAAGGGGTGCAGAACCAAAGATATATATGTTAGAATTAGTTCATTATGATTTATGTGGTCCTAAGATTGTCCGGATGAGAGGTGGATATGAATATTCGTCAATCGATGATTATTCTAGATACCGATATATTCATTTGATGCACTGCATGTCTAAGTTCTTTGATTAATTCAAGAATTGCAAGGCTGGTACAGTGAAGCGTCATGGAAAATATATCAAGTAATGACGATTTAATCGTCATTACGAGTACCTCTTAGGATAGTTAGGAGCTATTAATCAGAGGTTGAGATTAAATCTCAAATTGTTTACACCGGGCATACCCCAGCTGAATGGTGTGGCGGATAGAAGGTGTAGCACTCTTATGAAATGATTAGATGGATGATGAATTATTTGGAATTACTAAATTCATTTTATGGGTATGCCCTAGAAACAGTAATTCGTATGAATGTTTGTCTGTTTGTGGGATATCCTAGAAAAATGAAGGGTGATTTATTTAGTCCAAAAGATCGAAGGGTGATTGTTAACACAAACACTAGATTTTTAGAAAAAGACTATGTATTAAATCATAAACCCATGTATAAATTGTTCTAAAGGAAGTGAGAGGGAAAAACACAAAGTATAAGTACCAATTGTACAAGAGGATATACCATAAGGTAAACTGCAACGCCTGTCACGTCTGATACACAATTGCGTGTAGTGCCTTGTCGTAGTGGGAGGATTCTTCGACAACCTGTAAGATACATGTTTTGGGAAAGTCGTGAGACTTGGTCCCTCGCAAACATGAAATGGACCCACGGATACGACGAAGCACTACAAGTTAGAAATGCCAAATCCTAGCAAAGTGCAATGAATATTAAAATAGAATCGATGGATTTTAAATTAGGTCTGGATGCTTGTAGAACCGCTAAATGGCGTAAAAGCCATTGGAAACGGGCATGCAAGAATAAAAGAGGATCATAGAATAAGGTGAAAACCTTGGAAGCAAGCTTGTTGCGAAAAGGTATACTCAGAAAGAAAGGGTTCGATTATGAGAAAACCTGTTCGCCGGTAGCTATGCCTAAGTTGATCCAAACTCTTTTATTTGTTGCTACTCATATGAAATATGAGGGATAACAAATAGATGTCGAGACAGCTTTCCTGATTGGAAGTCTTAAGGGAAACATCTATGTGAAGCAACCAGAATGATTCATTGCAAAGAGCTAAGAGCATTGTGATAGTGAGCTTAAAAGTGTCCATTAATGGACTAAAACAAGCTTCAAGATCATGAAACATCCGTTTTGATGAGGTAATCCAGTGACATGGATCTAATCAATGATCGGATGGGTCTTGTGTATTGAAAAGAGTGATGGAAACGTGGTGGTATTTCTTGTACTATACGTAGATGATATATTGCTCATTGGAGACAATGAAAGAGTATTGTCGGGCGTATGTGTATGGATAATAAAGCGGTATGAAATGAAGGACTTAAGAAGAGCAAAAATATCCTTTTGATCACGGTAATACGGATCACAAGAAAGGATATTATGTTTGTCTCAAACTTCATGAATTGATACGATCCTTACTTGTTTTAGCAAGTGACTTTATCTAAGAAAATATGTCTTGAGACACAAAAGGAAGATAAAGGTGATGAAAGCAGTTCCTTATGCTTCGGCGAATAAGGAAGCTTAATCTTAGGAATGCTATGCGCGAGAATGGATATCTATTTTGCTGAACGCATGAACAGTGGGTATCAACGTAACCCGGAACAAGAATGATGAACTGTGGTAAGAAATATATGAAGTGCCTGAGAAGGACTGGAAATTATATGTAAGCTTACTGGGCAAATTCACTGCTTCTTGTGGATTACGTAGATTCGGATTTTTTAGTCAGATTGGACGGCAGTAAATCCACCTCAAGGTTATGTGTTTAATTTTAGGAAGTTGAGTCATAATGTGGAGGAGTGTTATATAGAAATATATTTCAGACTCCGGACTCCATCATGGAAAGATGATAAATTGGAGCCTATGAGGCAGCCAAAGTATCTGTATGACTCTAGAAACTTCAAGATGGACTTCGAAGTGTTTCTAAGTTTGCCCAAGGATATCACAATTTATATTGATGATATTGGTGCAGTTGCAAACTTGAAGGAATCACGAGCCCATAAGGCAATTAAACACATGGAGTGCAAGTACCACCTGTTACGAGAAATCGTATGATGAGGGGAAGGTTGTTGTCGCCTAGATTGCATCGGATGATGACCTAGTAAATCCATTTACAAGGATATTAAGGCGAGAGCTTTTAATGGTCGTGTAGTGGGAGTGGGAATCAGATGTATGGCGGAAGACATGACAGCATAGTCTTTTAGTATAAGTGGGAGATTGTTGGATTGTATACTAAAAGTCTAGCTTTTTGTATGAACAATGTTGTAACAATTAATTTGAAATGAGAATCATATGATCAAATGATTGCATCTTATAATTTATTTATATGTTCGATGCAATAGTCCACTTACTTTATACTGTAGATAATATGTTGTGCGACAATACGCGGAAGATCATATTATCGGTTTCCTTATAAAGTATAAACTGATGCTCACAACCGAGATAGACGGGGACTCTCTATCGGGATGGTTGTAGTGTGGTTTGGTATTAGCTTGTCTTGGCTATAGAATCACATTAGTGCACTTGTGTGTATTGAGCAGGACCGCTTGAGATCGTTCGATTTATACTGACTTATAGGAGAACTTGATCTCAGTTATTATGGAAGTTCGTGCTCTTAATCCCTATACAATAACCTCGACACATAGGGCAGTATGTATTTCTTTGATTCATCAATGGGTGAGATTTACATGCAATTAAATCAATAAACTCGGTGAGTTGGGAAGTAGTGCTGTCTCTATGGTGTGCTGTTGATTGTAGAAGGAATCCGTGTCCGTCATAGGTTGATGATGTCCCCTTGAGGAGCTCATAAGGATTATCATGTAAACCCTGCAGGTGGAATTTATTCCGGCATGATAATGAGGTTGAGTGGTACTACTCTTGGATGAGATATTAATTAATTGAGTTGTCAGTAACTTAAATTAATTAATGGACATTGTATATCTTAAACATGGGGAGACTAACGGGCTCATAATAAGAAGGAGCCCAAAACGTAATTTTGGGATCGGTACGGTAGTGCAGTAATAATATTTTAGTGGAATATATTATTATTATTGGACTTAAGTATAAGCTTTGGGCTAAGTTTGGATACTTAAGCCCAATGGAGGCCCAACCCAATTTCTCCTCCTGGTCCCTGCTATAGCCCATGTATATAAGTCACCTCAATTTGTTCTAAACCTAACTCTGCGCCTAACATACGAGAGAGAGAGTGAACAGCAGATTGAGTAGGTCTCGTAGATCGTCGCCCACACGACGTCGAGATCGGACTTGGGACATACAACAGAAGACCGGAAGGTCGTTTGCTGCTGCAGTTCGTCATGTTCCAAAATTCATATAAAATCGTACAATTCTTCGATTTTGATGTATTATATACTGATGGAAAGCCGTCGAAGAGAGGATCGTCTGAGCATAAAGATCACTTAATTCCGACATCAGAAGAGGAACTTATGGCTATTCTCGTGGGACTGCACATACTGCCAGCGAGAATTCAACCTCTACATCAACCCTTGGTGAAAGGTAATGCGTTTCATGTTTACTTGCTTCCGCTGCTTGTTAGAAATACATGGAACCCTAACGGATCACGTTAACCAAATGATCCAAGCGCCAACAGATGTGATAGACAATGGTGATGGTGGGGGAATAATGAGAGTAAAAATAAGCGTATTTTAATATCCAATTTAACACATTTTTTATAGGAATTATTGTCATATATTAGCACAAGTGTCTTATATTCAACATATGTGAGAAAAATGTGTATTTGAGGTGTTTTATTGTATTTTAGGTGGAAAAAGGATCAAAAGTGTAAAGTTGGAGAAAATGTGTAACTTGTGCAAGAATGCTGAGAAACACACGTCCAACTTGTTTAATTTTTCTGTATTCATGTGGAGCTGAAAAACTGAAAGTGGAATACATGGTTAGAAAGACACAAAAAAGAGGATCGTTTTGACGTAAGAAACACCTTAATCGGAGTCCAAACGAGAAAATTATGATCGAAATGGTGACGTCGCGCAAGCTGTTTCTACTTAGCACGACTGTTCCACTTTGCATGATTTTTTATATATTCAAATGTTAGAGTTTTTATGAGTTATTTACATGAAATCCAAGAAAGAGAGGATCTTGTGAGCGCAAGAATCGCTCAAATTGGAGCTCGTATGTGGAAGTTAGGGCGAAACGGTGAGACTGCACAATGCTGCTCGACCACCGCTCTACCTGAGTCGACCCTGCTCGACTTCGAGCAATTTGGTCGAGTGAGGATACAGAATTCTATTTTTGATAATTTTGTACCTCCAGTAGCGTGTATTTTCATATTCTCCAAGAAAAACCCATCCAAGGTCTATAAGGAGAGCTTACAAGTATAAAAGGGGATGCAGATCACATCATTATTCATTGAAAGGCAACACAATCATCCTACACCCCACTGATGCACGTTTTCTTTTCAAGCAAAATTAATCCCCAAGTATTAAGGATATCAGTTGTAGTTTAGATAGGCAACCAAGTGATTATCGAACCCAAGGGACAGATGATTATCAAGTTAATTATATTTTAATTAACTAAGATTATGTTGGCAAATTGGATTTGGTTTTGTTACGAGAATAAATAACATATATATAATTGAAATAGCAAAGTAAATAAGCAAGCAATAGAGAAAATTTGGTTGTGATCAAGTAAGTAATTAAGTAGTTCTTCAGGTCATCCAGTTTTACTTATTAATTTCCTTTTCATATGTTGATGTCCGACTCTACCTTGTGGTTTATGGATGCATCACTAAACCATGCAAGTTTACTCTATAGACACATGCAAACAAGCGTATGACGCGTGTGAATATCCTCGGAGCAAGAGATATACTTCACCCCCTTTCTAGGTACTATCATAATCAATTATTTCCCGTGCGCTTAGTACTCTAACTCGATTTGATTTCTCTTTTTAGGTACTATAAAGTTATACTCTTTATCCTACTTATTAACCCTTATAAGATTCAATTAACAAGTATCTATATAAGATAGTTCTAATAAGACTTCAGAATCACTTCACTTAGAATTATAACATATAATCCTGCTCAGTGGTGAACGCACTCAATCAATAATCAAGAGATGTGTTCAGACTCTACATAACAGTTAATGATGCATAAAATGACCGTGAGTATGAATTAAAAAAGCACAATCTTATATAGAATAAACCACAAGTAATGTTGTATGGAGTTTACACATGAAAATTCAATTAACTCATAAAACTTTCATAACCCTAGAACTATCGGAGTGGTTCTAGCCCTTGATTGATCTAGAAACAATCATGGTTGATTGGTATGATCTTACTTGACGCACCATACGAACCTCTCTACACGACCCCTTCGGATAATGGTAGGATTTCTGTGGTGGATGGATGATGAATGATGTGTGTTCTCTTTTTCTCCTGCGAAAGCTCTTCTTTTATACTCGTGGGACCTCCTTATGGGCTTAGAATGGGCCTTTGCTTGAAGCACACGTCAAATTTGATAAAAGACATTGGAAATTACCTTAAATAGCAGCAGCGAACATCCGCTCGACCATGCCTTGTGTTCGTAATTTTGCTTACATGTTTATAGAGCAAGAATACTCTACCATTGTGTACAAGGAGTAACCAAAAAATAAAATATCGAACCCAAGAGATTAGAGTTAAACAAGATACGCACTAAATAATTATCACCACTAATAATTAAAACGAGATAACATTTCAAGAGAGTTTGAGAAATATTAAACTAATATTGCAGAAAATTAAATAGCAAATAAATAAAATAAATAGAAGTCACACTCAATCATAACTGTTTCAAGAGATAAGAACAAGATAGCTTTAGGAAAATCCAGTTTATCATGTGAAATAAGGTAAATAGACAAGTGAATCAAATTATGCAGAATTTTATAGGAATGGTTACTTAAGTATGCTAAACCATTCATGGACAAGTGAGATTTAACAATTTTAAAGAACATAAATTCCTAAGACCAAATTAATAAGATAATTCTCTATTCCCTTAATGGTAGTAAGAAATTTAAATACTCACAATCCCTTATTCGCTCTATAGGCGAATCACATGCAAAATTCCATGCTAGTGCAAAAGATCTATCATTTTTAGGTACTAAAGGAATTGGATTAGGGCTTCCTTACCCCATTTCTCTTTAACAATGGTCATGCAAAGATAATAAGGTATCCTATATTGATGGTCAAATAATCAAAGGCTATATATTGGTCAATCCCCTTCAATTGTCACGAAATAACAAATATAATCATAGAACACATTCAAACTGAATCATACATCAATCAATGATAATATCATAAGAATTAAGAAACATGATCATATAAGTCTAAAATAAAACTTTAATAAGGAAAAATATTCTGCAAAATTATCACCACAATGTCTAAAATCTTAAATCCACATGATAAACTTTCAAACCCTAAAACTAGTAAGAGGAAACTAGCCCATGGTGTTATAAGTAACAACCATGATAAAATTATCCTTACCCATGAGTCTATGAATAAAAAATATAAGAAATAAAAGAAAGAAGAAAAACCCTTCGTCCGGCGTAATTTCCCATCTTCTCTTTTCGTCTTGATGATCCTTCTCCGTTCTCCCTCTCAAGTAGCAAACACCGTAACTGAGTGTGAAGGGTGATAGATAGAAGGTGGGTGAAGGGTAGTGGTGAAAGGCAGAAGTGGCGGATCTGTCGTGTGATCATGGCATTCTGTCGTATATTGTTTTCGACTCTAATCTGCAGGCATGAGGCTTATTTATATGTTTAAGGGCAATAACACAATGAAGTGTTGGGCATGTAAGTGTACATCACACGACATGGGCTTTTTAAGTATAGGATTTGGGCTTTCGATGGTCAAACATTGTGGGCCTTTCACGTGAAAATTGTATGCCGTAAGTAATCACCCTCTTCTCACAATTTGGAATTCATGCGGTGGAATTCAACATGGTATTGACGTGATGAGAAAAAGATTGGTAGATTACTAATGGGCCCCACCATTTCTTTGTCAATTCCTCAACATGGGAACTCATTCTTTGTTGGCCACTAATCCCATGGAATGAATTACGTGGGCAAGATGGCAAGCTCACATTGCTCGATCTCAAACAGCCTTCCTACATGACTATCGAATGTGGGTTGAGACATGGCTTGGTTCAACTCTCATACTTTATCAATTTCACCTCAAAAATAAGTCAAAAATCTGCCAAATATCAACAATACCCGTGAAGACATAAATATATAAAAATAAATAATAAACTCCACAAACACGGTTAAAATCATGCAATAATCATATGAAAATGACCTATGAAAAGCGCGAATTTTCGTGCTGAACAAACTCCCCAAACTTAAATTGTTGCTCGTCCCGAAGCAACAAAAAATAATAAAAGAAAAATAGGACATGACATATGATTATATTGGTTTCTGAAAATTTTTAGAAAAATAATTTCAAACTAATCAAGTAAACGAGCATGTGATACATCATAAAAAATCATTACTAACTAGATTATTGTCTTGGTACATGGAAACTCACAGGATAAGTGTATCGCTCAACTCTCTAGTGTATAAGCTTTAAAACGCTCAACATGAGTTAACTGTAGTGTTTAACCATACTCTTGCCCATTGTCTCAACTTTCTTTTTACTTGTAGCTAGCAAAATTATCGATAAAAAAGGACTTTTTATGAATTTAATGTAGGGCTCTTTGGTTAAGTTAGGATATATGGATAAGTAAGCTCAAACTAGTAGAGATTAAAGCTGATTGATCACTTCAACTTTCATACTCTTTTTTTTTTTTCAACTGCAACAAATAATATTATTCACCTCCTCCAACTTAAAAGCAGCAACTTTCTTCAACATTTTCTATCTCTCGCGGGGTACCAGATTTAGGCACTATCCTCCAAGGGTACTAAATTAAGCACTACCCTAGGGTGTTTTATTTCATGGAGTACTAGATTAAGCACTACTCCATGAATTTTTGTTTGGTGTAATTTCAAGCTTCATCACTTTTTCATCACCACTTTCATTTCTTTCCAAACTCACGATCAAGCTCAATCAACACACTTCGACTTGCAATTAATTCTCCACTAAATAAAGAAATTTAAATGCTCAAAAAGATAATCAAAGTAGCTAATTTTCGTAGGTTGCCAAAGAAAAAGGCTTAAGACTCAATATGGCTAACTACGGATAAATATTATTTGGTAGGGAATTATTTGATTAAGTGACTAATAAAGCAAGGATGGCCTTTAATCATTTTCATAATTCACTAAACTATTCTCGAAAATTCAAGGAGACTCATGGCAAGTTCTAGAAACACGTCACAATTAATCAAGAGACTCTCAAGAATAAAATTAATCATGTAGAATATTCATGATTTTCAAAGGCTCAAAAGCTCACTAGGTATCAAATAATTCTAACAAGCAAGGCTATCTAGCAATTCGTAATTTTTGCAACAATACAATTTCATCCACCTAATCAATAAGAATTTTCAAATCAAGCATAAAAATATTTTCATCATAAACCAAATCATATCACATACCTAAAATTATATCAGAAGTATTCAAGTTCATGGAGTAGTTAACATAAAATTACGCTTTTCATACCACAATATGTTTTCACCCACAAACAAACTCATAAACCACTCAACTCAGAACCCAAATCAAAAAGTTCAGCTTACTTACCTCGACTAGCAATCCCCCTTAGCTTCTATTCCACTCTCCATATAAAAAGAATAATTTCAAGAACCATCTCATTCTCCCCAAACTTACGTGGCTCTTCATGCTTCTTTGCTCACCAAGTTACGAAAGAATTTTCAAAAGGCCAAACGCACCTCTCCAAACTTATTTTCGATTAAGTATCGAAATAAGTTCAAGAATGATTGTATAATTTTTGAAGTGTAGAAAACAGAGAGCAAATAATATGGGGATGGAGGAATGCGCGTGAGGTGCACTGTGTGCGTAGAGCGTGGCTGTGTGAAGAGTATATGCATGCATGATGTGTGTTAATGTGATGAAGTGGTGTGATGTTGTGATGGTATGCATGCATGAGTAGTGGTAAGGTGGTAGGGGAGAGAGAGTATATATGCATGTGGGTGACGACAGAATGATGAAAGAAGTAAATTATTAGTTACCTGCTGTATCAAACACGTCCTTCTCACACATATTGGATACCCCACTTTCTTATTCTGAAGGGCCCCATGTGTAGTTAATTAACAATGGAGGAAATTGATGGTCCCTCCATCACATTAACATAGTCGGCATCTCAATTAACTCAGTCTTAACCCTTAACAATACCCCAACCAACTACAAAATTTTGTGCAAGTCCCCAGCTTCACCTCCTCTGTTTCTGCTGACAACATCTTCTGAATTTCACACCCCAACTATCGGCAGCAAACGAGTTACAATCCTAATCCACTACTCTTTTTTCTTGATTCAATGCATGGCTAACAACTATGTATATTGCCGTATCCTTGCTGCTCCATTAATATAGTTCACCCAGATTCACATGCTGTCACATATCTACATTAAAAAACAATTACAAACTGAGAACTGGGTAAAAAAATCAAAGATAATTATTCTAATAAAAATAAAATACGGAAAACAGTAAAGATAGCATTGGGGTGACTCCCAACAAGCGCTCGTCTTTAACGTCTTCAAATCAGACGAAAATTCATAGGCTCATCGGAATGGCCACGAATATCTTTCATCCTTGCCGTCGTACTTTAAGTGCTGAGCTTCTTCATTAATTGCGTACTTGTGGAAAGGGACACTCTTGTTGGCATTCTTAAAATTTATCTTTAAATTGCCAACTAAGTTTTCATCCCAACTTATCAACTTCTCAATATAATCCACCACTTATCCTTTTTTTCTTCAAATATTCTCAAATCTTCCAACTTTTTCTTTTTCAAATTTTAGCTCACTTCTCGTGTAAAGGGAAGGAAACATTGCTTCAACTTGGATTCCTCTACTATTGCTGTTTCTCCTTTTAACTCTCTGCATTCATTTAATTCATGCAAGCATTCAAGAAATTCAAGAGAAAGTTCATTAGAAAAAATATCAGTAATAGAAGTAGGAAGAGTAAGAAATTCGTTTAAACATAAATTAAGTGGATCCTTAGAATAATCATGATGAGGTTGGAATGTGCTTTTGTCATATCAGACTTCCATCACGTGTACTTTGAAAAAAATTCAAAGTCAGAGTATGCTAAAACAAAAATAAAAATAAAACAATAAAAGTCCTAACTAAAAGTGATAACAAATAATTTAGGGATTTAAACAGTCTAATCCCCGGTAACGGCGCCATTTTCTTGATCGTAATTTTGCTTACGTGTTTATAGAGTAAGAATACTCTACTATTGTGTACAACGAGTGACCAAGAAATAAAATATCGAACCCAAGAGATTAGAGTTAAACAAGATACATACTAAATAATTATCACCATTAATAATTAAGATGAGATAACATTTCAAGAGAGTTTGAGAAATATTAAACAAATATTGCAGAAAATTAAATAGCAAATAAATAAAATAAATAGAAGCCACACTCAATCACAGATGTTTCAAGAGATAAGAACAAGATAGCTTTAGGAAAATCCAGTTTATCATGTGAAATAAGGCAAATAGACAAGTGAATCAAATTGTGCAGAATTTTATAGGAATGGTCACTTAAGTATGCTAAACCACTCATGGACAAGTGAGATTTAACAATTTTAAAGAACATAAATTCCTAAGACTAAATTAATAAGATAATTCTTTATTCCCTTTCTAGGTACTAAGGAAATTAAATACCCACAACTCCTTATTCGCTCTATAGCGATTCACATGCAAAATTCTATATAGGCTAGAGCAAAAGATCTATCCTTTCTAGGTACTAAAAGAATTGGATTATGGCTTCTTTACCTTATTTCTCTTTAACAATGGTCATGCAAAGATAATAAGGTATCCTATATTGATGGTCAAACAATCCAAGACTATATATTGGTCAATCCCCTTCAATTGTCACGAAATAACAAATATAATCATAGAACACATTCAAATTGAATCATACATCAATCAATGATAATATCATAAGAATTAAGAAACATGATCATATAAGTCTAAAATAAAACTTCAATAAGGAATAATATTCTGCAAAATTATCATCACAATATCTAAAATCTTAAATCAACATGATAAACTTTCAAACCCTAAAACTAGTAAGTGGAAACTAGCCCATGGTGTTACAAGTAACAACCATGGTAAAATTGTCCTTACCCATGAGTCTATGAATCAATAATATAAGAAATAAAAGTGAGAAGAAAATCCTTTCGTCCGGTGTAACTCCCCATCTTCTCTTTCTATCTTGATGATCCTCTTCCGTTTTCCTTCTCATGTAGTAAACACCGTGACTGAGTGTGAAGGGTAATAGATGGAAGGCGGGTGAAAGGTAGTGGTGAAAGGCGGAAGTGGCAGATCTTTCGTGTGATCACAACATTCTGTCGTATATTGTTTCGACTCTAATCTGCAGGCATGAATTTCATTTATATGTTTAAGAGCAATTAATAACACAATAAAGTGTTGGGCATGTAAGTGTACATCACACGACATGGGCTTTTTAAGTATAGGATTTGGGCTTGCGATGGTCAAACATTGTGGGCCATGTGAAAATTGTATGAGGTAAGTAATCACCCTCTTCTCACAATTAGGAATTCATGCGGTGGAATTCAACATGGTATTGATGTGACGAGAAAAAGATTGGTAGATTACTAATGGGCCCCACTATTTCTTTCTCAATTCCTCAACATGGGAACTCATTCTTTGTTTAATCCCATGGAATGAATTACGTGGCAAGATGGCAAGCTCACATTGCTCGATCTCAAACAGCCTTCCTACATGACTATCGAATGTGGGTTGAGACATGGCTTGGTTCAACTCTCATACTTTATCAATTTCACCTCAAAAATAAGTCAAAAATCTGCAAAATATCAACAATACCCGTGAAGTCATAAAAATATAAAAATAAGTAATAAATTCCACAAACACGGTTAAAATCATGCAATAATCATATGAAAACGACCTATGAAAAGCACGAATTTTCGTGCTGAACACCTTGAAAGTCGAGCAAGGCCTCGAACTCGAGCAACTAGTTGAGCAACCTCACTTGACGATTTCGCACATTTTGCTCGACCAGTCTTCTCTGCTCGACCAGTCTTCTCTGCTCGACCAAACCAATGTTGGTCGAGCAACACCTTCAAGTCGAACAAACTCTCTATATGATTTTCACATTCTGCTCGAACTCTGCTCATCTGCTCGACCAAGATGATTATGATCGAGCAGTACCTCCAAGTCGAGCTAGCTCTCTGGATGGATTTGCACAATCTGCTCAACTTGGACTCCTTGTTCGACCAAAGCAAAGAGGTCGAGCACGCCCTTGAACTCGAGCTGCCTTCGAAACTTGCCTCAAAAATTGTATCTTCCAATTCCGAGCCTTCTACACCTGTTTTCCTATACAAATATGCTCAAAACAACCTTACCAACCTCCAATTCATGGCTTCTCGTTAACAACATGATTCATCTTAATAATAAACCAAATCATACCCTCTTTCCACACGAATCAGAGCTTATAATACGTGAATTTGCACTCTCATCAAACCCCCAAACTTACATGTTGCTCGTCCTGAGGCAACGACAATCAAACAAAACAGAGAGTGTAATCACAAGATCAAGCACAACATATTGATGAGCGTTTTATCAACATACAAAATTAATCCTCAAGTATAAGGATATCAATTGTAGTTGTGATAGTTGACCAAGTGTTTATCGTACCCAAGAGACGAAATAGTATCAATTCGATTATATTCTAAATAATTAAGGTTATGTTGGTAAATTTGAGTTGGTTTGATTATGAAACTAAATAACATAAATTGAAATAGAAAAGTAATTATGCAAGCAATAGAGATATTTCGGTGGTGATCAAGAAAGTAATAGAGTAGTTCTTTAGGTAATTCAGTTTTATTTATTAATTTTCTTTCCATGTGTTGATGTCCGACTCTGCCATGTGGTTTATGGACGCATCACTAAACCATGCAAGCGTACTCTATAGACACAAGTAAGCAAGCGTATGACACATGTGAATATCCTCGGAGCAAGACGTATACTTCACCCCCGCTTTCTAGGTACTATCATAATCAATTATTTCCCGTGCACTTAGTACTCTAACCCGATTTGATCTTCCTTTTTAGGTACTATAAAGTTATACTCTTTATCCTACTTATTAACCCGAATATGATTCAATTAACAAGTATCTATATAAGACAGTTCTAATAAGACTTCGGAATCCCTTTACTTAGAATTATAACATACAATCCTGTTCAGCAGTGAACGCACTCAATCAATAATCAAGAAATGTATTCAAACTCTACATAACAGTTAATGATACACAAAATGACCGTGAGTATGAATTAGAAAAGCACAATCTTATATAGAATAAACTACGAGTAGTATTATACGAAGTTTACACATGAAAATTCAATTAACTCATAAAACTTTCATAACCCTAGAACTACCGGAGCGGTTCTAGCCCATGATTGATCTAGGAACAATCATGGTTAGTTGGTATGATCTTACTTGACTTGCCAGACGAACCTCTCCTCACAACTCCTTCGGATGATGGTAGCGTTTGGTGAAGGATGGATGATGAATGCATCTCCTTTTCTTCTCCTGCGGAAGCTCTTCTTTTATGTATGTAAACTCTCCTTATGGGCCTTGGATGGACTTTTTGAGCGGACACACGCACTGAAGGTGTAAAAATACGAATTTGGTAAGTTTTCGGATATCAAACCAAACAAGTTGGTCGAACTCTTCCATGCAGGTCGAATCCGTCTGTAACTTGGCCTCTGATTCTGGATTTGACCAGAGTGTTGGTCGAACTGAATACTTCCTGGTCGAAAAAGTATTGCTTCTGTTTAGGCTTCGTGTTCGACCAGGGTTCGACCAAGTGGTTTGGTCAAACTCGGCTGTCGTGGTCGAACTGCGTTTTTTCAAGCTCAGTTCGACCAAAGGTGCTGGTCGAACTCCATTTCTCTTGGTCGAATCCAACACCAACGTGGTCGAATCTATCCCTATTTCTTCCTCTTTCCGGATCCGATCACTTCCAACTCATTTCCCATTGAAAAACTACTCAAATAGCCTTGTAAACTCCCGATTCGTGACTTTCCACCAAGTATACCGATTCACATCGAATTACAACCATTAATTACACCATAAGTACATGAATCTGGGCTCGAAACTATTGAATTTACACACTCATCAAACCCCCAAACTTACATGTTGCTCATCCCGAGGCAATGAAATCAAAACTAATGAGTAGTATAAAATTCACCAACCACCAATACAATTCATACTCACACATGTAATTTATCAATCGAACACAAGTATTACAAGTATCATATGCATCATTCATGCAAAACATCACTCAATTATAATACCTTTTGGAGTACAAAATTATCTTGCTCACAAGATAAATATTTACTCTCACTCTCAAGTGTAAAAGATGTACACTCTAGCAGGTTAGTATTTATGCTCATATTCAATCTATACTTCCGCGTAACCATAAGCTTCGCAAGGGTCTCAAAACTCAACTTATAATCAATTCCTTACTAGGATCACAAAGGACTTGATTTTGGGTTGTAATGTTGGCTCTTTGGTAAAGGTAGGAGAATTTGGGTAAAGTGACTAATTCACTAGTAGATAATTACCTTGGAGTTTTGCTTTTCGTCATATATCTTCGTTTGTTTCTCTATTTTCTTCTCATAAACTTCATAATTTGATTCTCCTTCTTTCTCCAAGCATCAACATCATCTTTCTTCAATGAGCAAGGGTACCAATTTTGGGCACACCCCTTCTAAGCAATTGGGGTACCAGTTTCAGGTACTACCCCTAAACAAGATTTAACCATACTTCTTTCTTTTTCATAATTCTCAACCAAGCTTTTACCTTTCCATTCTTTCAAGCACTTACACACCTCAACTCTCTACTAATGAATAGGATATTCAACAAGGCTCAAGTAAAGGTTTAATAAGGCTTTTTATCAAGGCTTGCCAAAGAAAAAGTTTTTTAAGGCTCAAAAGGGCTTACAATGATACATATGTTCACAGGTAAGGTAAAATTTTGGCTAAGTAACTTGATTACACAATAATGACCTAAGATCATGTCCTAGAAATTCCTCAATCATAAGTCTCACGCAAGACGCCAAGCCAAGTTCTAGAATACGGTCATACGAACGATTCTCTCAAGAATAAATTATCATGAACTAGCATGATTTAAATGGCTCAAATCCTCACATGGGTAAATAGATTCCTAAGTACTCATCAAGTAAATAACCAAGATCAATTTCACAATAAATTCACATACTTATCAAGCATATATGCTTCTAATCAATAAAAATCAACACATGTAACATACGAATGCATCATATTAAACCAAGAACCCTCATAGCAATACAATCTATACAAGTATAATCACCTCTCAATCTAACATCCAACAATAATATACGTACATGCCACTCACACCACAAATACCAATCCTGTAAAGAGAAAAAGAGAGAGAAGAGAGATGAGACGAAATAGACAAAGATAAAAACCTGGTGCATCCTACTCCTCCGGAGCATCATCATCATCCGTACCCTCTTCATCATCTCTATCACCCATCTCCGCACGCAATCGATCCAAATCCCTATGAAGACTGTTTAGCTTTCTATCCAACTCGCGCTCATGAGCATATGTCCTCTCCAATCTAATATGCATCTCCACATAGTTATTTTGCAGCGTGTTGTACTTCTCATCCAGTGCTGCATAGTTTGCATTCGCCAATTCCAGCTGCCTATTTGTATCCTGCTGATTAGCATTCAGTATAGCGAACTGCTCATGAATCAATCTAAACTGCTCCTACAAATAAGCATCCGGACCAGCCCACTGCTGCTGTGGCACCACTGGAATGGGTCGTGGTGGCCTCTCATGCGGCTGTGGATATCCCATCTCCAGATCCACCTGGTCCTCTCCAAGCTCCCGCTGCTGCTGTTGCAGCTAAAAACACCCCTCGTCTACAATCCTCTGCAGCTCATCCATCATCCCCTCAGTATACATCTGAGCTACAGTCATCTAATCACCCTTTGTCAAACAAGTGATGGAGATAGCAGTGTGTCCGAGGGTGTTCATCATCATGTTTTCCTCATTCTTGATAGTATTCAACACATCTAAATCAAAAGACAACATGAAAGTAAAAGGTTTCGATCCCCTCGTGAAGAACCAATCTCTATCCCTAAGATGGGCGAATCCTCCCCTTCCCACACGTGCTCATCACTAAATTGGGATCCTCCAGGATAGGTGAAATGCCGGAAAAATCCATATGATAGCACTCAGCTACCGAAGTAAGCAACCCGCCTATGTTCACTCTCTGAAACAGAGAAATCCTGAACCTATTAAGCTGATAAATGAGATATGATCCCATATTGAACCTCACTCCAATGAGCATACACCAGAGGACATATAACTCTCCCCTCAACACACAGCTTCCCTCAGACTGAGTAAACAGTGTGTTGCTCAACACTCGATCCATGTATCGGAGCACTGGATTCTAAATCAATGAGGAACGAGTGCTGCTAGTTTTGTAATCTACATCCTCACCAGAAATCTCTCTCCAGAATCTATTGGCATTGAAGTATCCATTCTCAGCCCTCGAAATCCCCCTAGGAGTCTGAAACAAGATATTAAAATCCTCTGCTGACCATGTCCTCTGCTCACCTCCAAGCTGAAACGAATACTCATACGGAAGGTTGTTCGAGCCTTTCTTCATAGTAATTGAATATAATACTTCCGCAGTCACATGTAAATAAGTAGGCTTTTTTAACTCCATGAAGTGGCGAATTCTAACTTGATCAAACATCCACATGATATCATCTCTATTGCGCATGGTAATCATCGCTCCATCGTCTTGATACCTTATTCGAGCAATCTTATCTGACACATCTACCCATTTCTCCTTGATCTCATCCCATTCATTCATCCGAATCTTGAAGTTCAAAGGCAACCGCTCTTGAAGCCTTAGCTTCTTTGTCACTGGATCTTCCCGAGACGGTCTGTCTTGCCTTTTCTTAGAACAAACCTTGGCTTCCTTTTCTTTTCCTAAAAACAATACTTTAATACAAACCAAGGAAGGAAAACCAAACTAATGCATTTAACTCTACTCAAGACTTCAAGGTTTTCAATGCATAGTCGAACCAAACAAGCATGCTCCATCCTAATGATCCATTAATTCAATTCACATGCTAATTCACCCTCATTCCAATCATGAATACGATCAACAAATGATTTAACCAACCACAAGCATTCATTATTATTCAAATTCAAGCAATCCAATCATGAAAACTACTCAAACTCAAACATTTTTTTAGCAATTCAACATGCTTCATCCCAAATTACTCACATTCCTCATAACTTCACATAATCAACATGGTTCAATTCAATCAATCAAAATCAAACCCAACAACAATTCATTCGAAATTATTCACCAAAATTCCAAACCACACCATGAATCCATAGAAAACTTAGTTTAATCAACATACCAGCTTATAATCGACGATTAGAACTTCAATACTAGGGCAATAGGGTTGAGAAAACATACCTTTTGGACCATCATGGCTTAGAATGCAAGAATGTGATAATTCTACAAAAACCGTGATGAACCCTAGTTTTACAACTAGATTGCTCCAAAAACATGATAAATCGAGTGGAATGTGTGTGGATTGTGGTTAGAACTGATCGAAATCCACTAATTTAGAGTTTAGAATGCAGGGGTTTTGATTCGGGATGAATTTGGGTGGAGGTGGTGTGTGAAATGCTCGAATTAATATGAAAATCGGGGTTAAAATCAACTTACCTGGGCTCGATTCGACCAATTCAAGAGGTCGAATTGGATTGACGTGGTCGAATCCATGGTCAAACTCAACTACTGGACAATCCATCATTGCAATTTGACCACCGTTCGACCAAGTGCTTTGGTCGAACTCTTTAGTCGTGGTCGAACTCGACTGTTCAAAACTTTTAGGCTCGCGATTCAACCTCGATTCGACCAAGCCACTTGGTCAAACCGATCACGTTTTGGTCGAACCTGTCTATACAACTCTCTGATCTCTAGTTCGAATTCCATTTTTGGTTGAACCCCTGGTCGAACTCTCCTCTGCTTAGTCGAATAGACCTGTAACAAACCCTCTGATCTCCAGTTCGACCAGGGCTCTCTTGTTCGACCTGCATGTCTGGTCGAACTCGACTCCTGATGCTCCAAACTTGAATTTTCTTCATCCCCTGCACACTTTAAGCTCAAAAATGAACATTAAGTACCAAAATAGTTCAAAACTAGCTCGAGAATCAATCTTAAACTTGATATCCATAAGTAACTCCGCATATGACACTAAAAACAATACAAAACACAACAAAACATTAGGCAAATTGCAAAAAAATTGACACACCACAACCGGTAAAAGTTTTGATATGCCGCAAAAAATCAACTCCCCTAACAAACATTACAAAGAAAAGATTATACTCTCAATGCTTTAATGAGGTAAGTATATCACACCCCCCAAACTTAGTAGAAACTAAAGTGAAATTAAGTTTGCAAAGAGATGTAATTGCCGATAATTAAGCATGTCAAATAAAATTTTCTTACTCACACAAAAGAAATAACAAAGCAATAAAACGGGAGAGAAAGCCCCCAACAGGTGCTCATGTTTAACGTCGGAGAGTCACGACGGTACCAATCTAGTGCAAGGTATCCTCAAAGATGACACAAACATCATCCGGCGACTTGTAGTGATTCAAAACTCCCCCCTCCATAGGCTCTATGGATAATGAACGGCCCCGTCTACTTTGATTTCAATTTTTCTGCGAAAAGGTTCAAACGAGAGTTAAAAAGTAATACCTCTTTACCTTGCTTGAACTCCTTGTATGAGATCTTTGAATCATGCCATTTCTTCATTCTCTCCTTATAGATCTCCAAGTTCTTGTAAGCTCGATTTCTGAACTCATCCAATTGATTAATATGAGTTATCCTCAACTCCTTTTGATCCTTCAAAGACAAGTTCAAACTCCTTAATGCCCACAAAGCTTTATGCTGAATCTCTACGGGTAAATGGCATGGCTTCCTATAGACGATTTGATATGGTGACATATCCAACACCATCTTGTAAGCAGTCCGGAACCCCCACAAAACATCCTCAAGCTTCATAGCCCAATCCTTCCTATTGGTTTCGACTACCTTCTCCAAAATTTGCTTCACTTTCCGGTTAGAAACTTCAGCTTGCCCATTCACTTGAGGGTGATAGAGTGTAGTAACCCTATGCTTGACTCCATAATCCTTAAGCACTTTCTCAAGAAGTTTATTGACGAAGTGAGACTTATGAGAGTGAAGATTAGCGTGTTTGAGTGTCCAATTTAACATCTTTTGATGGAAATTCTTGTTATATATTATCACAAGTGTCTTATATTCATTACATGTGAGAATAAGGTGCACTTGAGGTGTTTTGTTGTGTTTTAGGTGGAAAAAGGAAGAAAAGTGCAAAGTTGGAGAAAATATGAAATTTGTTCAAAAAGGATGAAAACGCACATCCAGCTTTCGTAATTTTTTTGTATTGTACTTGGTAATCTCGTGAATTGTACAAGACTCCTTGGTTTGATTGCGTTGCCTAGGGACGAGCAACATGTAAGTTTGGGGGTTTGATGAGTGTGATAATTCACGAATATTACACCTGGATTTTTGCTATTATGGAGTGTTTGAAGTTTAAAATCAGTTGAAAACTGATATATATTGTGAAAAGACACGAATCAGGTGTTGTTGGAGCTATTTGAGTGGTTTGTCGAAGGAAATCGGAGTGGAAGTGTTGAATACTGAAGAAAGGAAGCCGAAGCCATCCGTTTAGGCAAAGCAGGAGTTTGATTCGACCTATAGGAGGTCAATTCGAGCCACCCTTCTGGTCTAATTGTCAACATAACTTGTACAGAAGGTGGATTCGACCACGACAGAGGATTCGACCTGGGCATCAGGTCGAATCGAGGTCGAATCGATTGGCTGGGATGCCGATTCGACCTCATCGCGTCAATTCAACTAGGGTAGTTGGTCGAATCGAATGCCTGGGACTTACAGTAGGTTGATTCAACTTCCACTTCGACTTGTGGTGGTCAATTCGACCTGTTGTTGAGGTCGAATCGTTGCTTGGGAACTTACCATATCCGTATTTTTACACCATCAATGCTTGTGATCAATTAAAAAGCCCATTCCAGGCCCGGGAGACGCAGTTACAAGTATAAAAGAAGGCTTATGTAGCAGTAGAGAAATAATACAACATAATACGAGACAGCCATAAGAGAGGCCACAAACATACTAAACCCCACAAGGGGGATCACCCCCCAACTATCATCCTTTCCTCCATCCATCCATCACTTTGAAGATTTGTTTGTGGAATCAAGGGGAGAACTAAGAGGAGAATTCAAGAGCGAGAAGGATGCGATGACGCCACATCTAGAGTTAATTCGTTTCCTAATTTATCTTGTATTTTCTGAACATCCGGGTAAGATCTATCCAACACCCATGATTGTTCTTCGCAATATCATGGGCTATAGCCTTTTTGGTAGAACTAGGGTTGTGAAGGTTTTATCTAGTTAATTGAACTTTCATGTGTACACTCTGTACAACACTACTTGTGGATATATTTTATATATGATTATGCTTTATTAATCCATACTCACGGTCGTTTTGTGCATCATTAACTGTTCTGTAGAGTCTGAATACATATCTTGGTTATTGATTGAGTGCGTTCACTGCTGAGCAGGATTCCATATTATGATTCTAAGTGAGGGGACTCCGAAGCTTCATTAGAACTATCATATATGAATACTTATTAATTGAATTGAATTCGAGTTAATAAGTAGAATAAAGAGGATAATTTCATAGTACCTATAAAAGGAGATCATATCGGGTTAGAGTACCAATCCTAGGGGGGAAATAATTAATACTGATAGTACCTAGAAAGGGGGGGTGAAATTATATCTCTTGCTCCGAGGTTATTCATACGTGTTACACGCATGTTTACTTATGTCTATAGAGTAGATATGCATGGTTTAGTGATGCGTCCATATTCCACAAGGCAGAGTCGGACACCAATACACGAATGAAAAGTTAAGTAGTAAAACTGGATTTTCCTTGAGCCACATATTCTCCTACTTGATCCACTTTCGTATTCTTCAAGTGACTTATTTTATTTGTTATTTTAGTTACTTGTTTAGTAGTTTAATCATTCAATCCTCAAACTATATTGCCATAATCATCTTAATTAATGTAGATAATAATTAAATTGATAATACGCCGTCCCTTGTGTTCGATATTCACTTGGTCACCTTTCGAAAATACAATTAATATACTTCATACTTGGGGATTAATTTTGTGTTGAAAAAATGCCCATCAAGTTCTTGGCGCCATTGCCAGGAACGACTGTTATTATTGATTTTATTATTTCTAGTTTGATTAAGATTTTTTTTTTATTTTTGATTATTTATTTCTATATAACCTTAAAATTTTTTGAGGTACTTGTGCACTAGGAAAAGGAAAGGAAGAAATGGAAGGAATAACACATTGAGCTAAACATGGCTGGAGCAAGGCAGAATCCGAATATTGTTGCCATACGTGAAATTTTCACAAACTCTGGAATTGGTAACATGGGGTTGATAGGAGCAAGGGGGGAAGATGATGAATTTGAAATATATCCTGCTCTTATTAACATGGTAGAGAAGAATCTATTTTCTAGAGATTGGTTTGAAGATCCATATCAGCATCTCCGAAGATTTCTTGGTTATGCAAACACTCAGAAGGGTACTGGAGCTAATGATCATGCTAGACGGGTGGTCACCCTATTCAAGTTTTCTTTGATTGATAAGGCAGAAGTTTGGTATGAGACTCTTGATACCACGGATTGCACTACATGGTACCAACTGCAGCAGAGGTTCTTGGAGAGATACATGCCACCCTCAAGGATTTTAAGAATGAGTCAAGAGATCACTCAATTTGTTATGAATCAGGGTGAGAAATTTTAAGTTTTATGAGGCATGGGATAGGTTCAAAGACATGGTCAGGAGGTGTCCACAGCATGGAATGTCTAAGGCTGAGTACATAAGTATCTTCTACTATGGATTGGATTATGAGTCGCGTATTTTTATTGATGCATCATCAGGAGGAGCGCTGTTATCTAAGACAGCACTTGAAGCAGAAAAGTTGTTTGAAGACATCTCTATGAATTTAAGTGACTGGTCCACGGAGAGAGTTAAAGGAACTTGTGTAGTTGGCAAGGTGGCGAGGTTGAACATCAAGTAAAGCTGAATAGGGATGATGAGAATGTCTCTAGTTTAGCTAACATCAACAAGCTACTAGAGTCCCAGCAGAAGCAGATTATAGAGTTGACACAAAGGGGGCCTAGTATGAAACAGCAAGAAGTGAAGAGTGTTGAAGATACCTTCAATCGATACATGACTGAGAATGATGCAAGGATTGATCATCTTGAGGATACCATGAATGTTGATCATGCAGATTTTTCTAAGCAGTTGAAGGACCTTACTTTGATTATGGGGCAGATGACCACGAACGTGAATCAATTGACACAAAAATTGGAAGATAAAGCCATCATGTTAAGGTCTTGAACACAGTACGAGGGACCGATGTGGCCGGAATAAGAATTGGAGACATCGAGAGCTCAATTCGACCTCGATTCGACCTACACTATAGGTCGAATCCAACAGGAGAGGTCGAATTGGCCCACTGGACGTGATTTGGAAGTACTAGCACCTCAATTCGACCAACATCCAGTCGATTCGACCTGGCTCTTAGGTCGAATCCAGGTCGAATCCACCCGTTCGGAGCACTCTGTTTCATTAGAAGCCTAATTCGACCAACACCATGTTGATTTGACCAGAACTTCAGGTCGAATCCAAGTGAAATTGGTAGGTAGAAATCTTACAAAGAGTCGATTCAACCTGGGGGACTTCAATTCGACCAGACCTTCAGGTCAAATCCAGGTCGAATCGGAGATACAGAGGGAGAATCGTGTTACAGAAGATCAATTCGACCACTATGTGGCCAATTTGACCAGGAGCCCAGGTCGAATTGAGGTCGAATCGCACCAACCTGCACTATTTTCTGCGCCGAATGCTCTATATGAAGTTGATGTTACTCCAGTACCATTACATAAGCAAAGTACTGAGCTTACAATGGAGAAGAAGTAGGAAAGAGCAAAGAAGTTGAGAGCCGAGAAGCTTAAACTGCAGATGGATAATGAAGATATGATTTTCTCTCTTGATCATGCAATGAAGATGCCCATGGAGACTCAATCATGCAAGAGCATAGATGTGATTTCTAACTTGTTTAATTTTGATTTTTCTAAGATAGATGATTCTGAATTTAAGTGAAAGATTGACAAGGAGGTGTCTAGACAGCCATGGGAGGAAGGAAATTCTGAGGATCCTATACTTGTTACCAAGAAAGGTGAGGTGTTGAGTATAGACAAAAAGAGAGAAAGAAAGTATTTGAAGGTAAGGATGCAAGAAGACCATCCTCCGATCAAGTAGCCTACAAAGGTGCATCCGTCGTGACTCTCCGGCGTTAAACTTGAGCGCTTGTTGGGGGCTTTCCCTTCCATTTTATAGCTTTATTTCTTTCATGTGAGTAAGAAATTTTTATATTTAAGGTGCTTACTAATCGGAAATTACATCTTTTTGCAAACTTAATTTCAACTTATGTTTTTACTAAGTTTGGGGGGTGTGATGTTATTACCTCACTAAAGCACCAAGAGTATAATCTTTTCTTTGTAATGTCTGCTAGGAGAGTTGATTTTTTGCGGTATGTTGAAACTTTAATTGGTTTTGAAGTGTTAATTTTTTACAATTTGCCTAGTGTTCAGTGGAGTTTCTAATGTGTGGAGTCATTTAGATAGTCAATTGAGTCTTTTTTAGAGTTCTCCTATCTTATTATTGATGAATCCTGTGATGATGAGTGTGCTTGAGCTTTGATGATAGAAAAAGGTTAACTAGGTGGCAAGACGAGTTCTATATTGAGGCTTTGACTCGCGGAGCTCGTGCATACGTTGAAGAAAAATCAGGTGCCCTCGTTTTCTTTTTCTAATTTTTATATGTGCTTTTAATTCATGGAGTGAAAGGTTGAGTTTATGGTGGTGATCCATGTGAGCTTATATTTTTGAAGTGTTCTAAATTCATATGCTCTTGAAATTGATGAAGGAAGTGTACTTGAGTTATATTGTGATATGAAGTTCTATGTGTACTTGTGGGATATTACTTACCATGAAAAGTGCTCTGTTACTTGTTAAAAATCCATGTGAGATTTTGAGCCTCCTTATTCATGTACATAAACACATGATTTCTTTCTGGTGAGTATCATTCTTGTGCGTGTATTCTATAACTTGTCTCTTGTCTTACTTGAAACTACATGTGTATTAGATGATGGAAAATGACCTAAGGCCATCCTTGAATTTATGAGTCACTTAGCCAAATAATTCCTACCAAATAATTTTATATTCGTAGTTAACCCTTTTGAGCCTAAAAACCTTATTTCTTTGGCAACCTACGAAGATAGCCACTTTGATATCCTATTTGAGCCTTAAATTCTTATATTTAGTGGAGAATTAAATGCTGTCAAAGTGTGTGAAGTTAATTTTGATGGAGTTTGGAAGAAATAAAATATTTGGAGTTGTACAAGTAATTATGAGCTTAAAAATAAGTTTCTTAGGGGTAGTGCCCGAAACAGGTACCCCGAGTTGCTAGAGGTAGTGCCCGAAACTAGTACATCGAGAAAAAAGAAATGAAGTAAAAGTATGTTGAGTTTGAAGAAAAGGAGAGAAAAGAAAATTAGAAGAGCATGAAACTGGATAGCCTTGAAGTGTAAAAATATCTGCAGTAGAGAAGATCTCCGGTTTTAATTCTCTGCTAATTGAGTTACTTTATCCATATGTTTCCTACCCTTACCAAAGAGCCAACATTACGTCCAAAAGAAAAGTCCTTTTTGATCCCATTATCGAATCATACTTTTAGCGGTAAAGAGTTTGAGACGTTTGGCAAGCTTATAGTTACGCATGCACTTGAATTGAATTTGAGCATAAACACCTTTACCCATAAGTGTACATCATTTACACTTGAGTGCGAGTGATATATACTTCCCGTGAGAACATGTCAATGGAGCATTTGAATTGGTGGTGATTATTTTATCTTGTATGCTATGAATTGATTATTGCATGTAATGAGAGTTGCATGACCTAAGTTGTGGACAATTGTATTTTGAATGGGATATTGATCATAATCCTTATTTTCCTACTAATTTTCTTACTCTTTCTCTCTCTTTATTTTTATTTTGTTGCCTCGGGACGAGCAACGGGTAAGTTTGGAGGATTGATGAGAGTGAAGATTAACGTGTTTGAGTGTCCAATTTAATACCTTTTGATGGAAATCCTTGTTATATATTAGCACAAGTGTCTTATATTCATTATATGTGAGAATAAGGTGCACTTGAGGCGTTTTATTGTGTTTTAGGTGGAAAAAGAATGAAAAGTGCAAAGTTGGAGAAAAGATACAATTTGTGCAAGAAGGCTGAAAATACACATCCAACTTTCGTAATTTTTTTGTGTTGTACTTGGTGATCTCGTGAATTATACACGACTCCTTGGTTTGATTGCGTTGCCTCGGGATGAGCAACATTTAAGTTTGGGGATTTGATGAGTGTGATAATTCATGAATATTGCGCCTGCATTTATGCTATTATGGAGTGTTTGAAGGTTGAAATCAGTTGACAACCAATATATATTGTGAAAAGGCACGAATCAGGTATTGTTGGAGCTATTTGAGAGGTTTGTCGATGGAAATCGGAGTGGAAGTGTTGAATACTGAAGCAGGAGTTTGATTCGACCTGAAGGAGGTCAATTCGACCAGCCCTTCAGGTCGAATTGGCAACATAACTTGTACAGAATGCAGATTCGACCACGACAGGGGATTCGACCTGGGCATCATGTCGAATCGAGGTCGAATCGATTGGCTGGGATTTTAATTCAACCTTGTCGTGTCGATTCGACCAGAGACCCTCCATCACTTACTAGTGCTCTAGGAGCTCCATAACGAGCAAATATATATTTCTTCAAGAAAGATAAAATAGTCCTAGCATTGTTCATACGAGTGGGAATGGCTTCCACCCACTTAGAAACATAATCCACTGCTAAAAGGATGTAAAGAAATCCATTAGATAGGGGAAAAGGCCCCATAAAATCGATTCCCCATACATCAAATATCTCAACAACAATGCTTGACTGAAGTGGCATCTCATCTCGTCGACTTATGTTCCCCATCCTTTGACATCTATGACATGTCGCCACATAGGTTTCAAAATCTTTAAACAAGTTCGGCCAATAAAGAGTAGATTGAAGTACTTTCGCTGCAGTCTTTTGAGCTCCGAAGTGTCCTCCATTAGGTTGTGCATGGCAAAAATCAAGTACACTCTCCATCTCCATTTCTATCTCGGGCACACACCTACGGATAATGGAATCCGTACGTATCTTGTAGACAAACGGATCATACTATATAAAAGTCTCAACATCCTTCTTGAATTTTGCAAGTTGATATCGGTTGAGATATCTAGGAATTTCACCTACGATAATGTAATTCACATAATCCGCATACCATGGATCCATCCCTTGTTCAGCCACAACACATGCTCTTTCAACTCCTTCAACAAGCACTGCCATTATCTTCTCATCAGGGAACATCACTTCAATGTAATCGAAAGAATCATCACAGTGCTCCCTTGTCTCTAACCTTGATAGGTGATCCGCCAAAACATTCTAGGTACCTTCTTATCTCGAATCTCCATATCAAATTCCTATAGAAGAAGAATCCATCTAATGATCCTTGGCTTTGTTTCCTTCTTCTCCTTCAAGTACCAGATCGCAGAGTGATCCATGTACACTATCGTCTTCTTGCCAACCAAATACTGTCAAAACTTGTTGAATGCATACACCACAGCTAGAAACTCCTTTTCAGTCACCGTGTAGTTCTTTTGTGCAGCATTAAAAGTCTTACTCGCATAGTAAATGGCACAGAACTTCTTTTTCCTCAACTGCCCAAGTACCACTCCAAGTGCTAAATCACTCGCATCACACATAAGTACAAACAGCTGAGTCCAATCCGGTGTGATCAAGATAGGTGCAGTAATAAATGCCTCTTTCAAAACCTGAAAAGTTGTTAGACACACTTCATCAAAAACAAAAGGAACATCCTTTTCAAGTAAATGAGATAAGGGCTTGGAGTATTTTGAGAAGTCTTTTATGAATCTTCTATAAAAACCGGCGTGTCCAAGGAAAGACCGCACTCCTCTTTCATTCGTAGGTGGTGGAAGCTTCTCAATTGCCACCACCTTTGCTCTATCCACCTGCAATCCCTTGACCGAAATATGATGACCAAGAATTATCCCATCTCTTACCATGAAGCGGCACTTCTCCCAATTCAAGACAAGATTAGTTTTTTGGCATCTCTTCAAAATAGTAGCAAGGTTAGATAAACAAATATCAAAAGAGGAACCAAATACAGAAAAATCATCCATAGACACCTCCATGATCTTTTCTATCAACCCATCAAATATGGCCATCATGCAACGCTGAAATGTAGCATGTGCATTACATAATCCAAAAGGCATCTTCCTAAAGGCAAAAGTTCCATAAGGGCAAGTAAAAGTAGTTTTTTCTTGATCCTCGGGTGCAATCATGATTTGATTATAACCCGAGTACCCATCCAAGAAATAATAATACTCATACCCTGCAAGACGATCAAGCATTTGATCCATGAAAGGAAGGGAAAAATGGTCTTTGCATGTATTTTCATACAATTTTCTGTAATCCGTACATACACGCCATCCCGTAGGAATCCTAGTGGCTATAGTCTCACCATCTTTGACTTTCACTATAGTCATGCCCCCTTCTTAGGAACAACATGCAATGGACTTACGTGGGGACTATCACTAATAGGATAAATAATACCTGCATCTAGCCACGTTAGGATTTGCTTCCTAATCACTTCTTGAATAACGGGATTCATCTTCCGCTGATTCTGAATGCTACTCTTGGCCTCATCTAACAACCTTATTCTATGCATGCAATAGGCAGGACTAATCCCCTTTAAATCATCAAGAGACAAACCAATCGCAGATTTATACTTTCTAAGCACATCTAACAATTCCTCAAGTTGATCATCATCAAGAGAAGAAGATACAATTATCGGATATTTTTCATTGTGACCTAGGTAGGCATACTTCAAGTGTTCTGGTAGCAGTTTGAACTCCGCTTTCTTCACTTCTAGAGGTGCACTCTCTCTATCCAATGGCAAGTACTTCTTAGCCCACTTAACTTCTTCAATCTTGGTCCTTGTCGACTCATATCTATCATCACCCAAAGCAAGTAAATTTTCAAGAAATTCAATACATTCCTAATTGGAGAGATCATCTAACTCCGTAGTGGGAAAAGTAAGAGACTCCATCAAACATATCTCAAGAGGATCCTTCGACAGAATCAAAGACATGTCTTCATTCACAATCTCCTCCACTACATCAATAATATGACATTGCACCTCTATTGGCATCTTCATTGCTTTGTCAAGGTAAAATAAAACCTCTTCTTTATCCATCCTTAGCCTCAACTCACCCTTCTATACATCTATCATGGCTCCCGCTGTAGCAAGGAAAGGTCTTCCTAAAATAAGAGGGACATTATCCTTGTCATCTTCCATCTCCAGCACCAAAAAATCCACAGGAATGACTAGCTTCTCTACTTTGACAAGAACGTCTTCGATCATACCCTTCGAAAAAGTCATAGACCTATCCGCTAGTTGTAGAGCAACTATCGTGGGGGTTAACTCTACCAAACTAAGCCTTTGAAAAGTGGACAACGGCGTCAAGTTGATGCTTGGCCCAAAATCACACAAGGCTCGACGTGCTGACCCCTTTCCAATTTCACATAAGATTGTACTCCCGAATCCTTAAGCTTAGCTGGCAGCTTCCTCTGAATGATCGAGCTGTAGTTCTCAGACAAATTCACCATCTCAACTCCGTTTAAGCTTCTCGGCCTTAAAAGAATATCCTTCAGAAAGCGGGCATAATACGACATCTCTAATATGGCTTTAGAAAAAGAAATGTTCAAGCTATTTTTGTTTATGATTTCTAAAAACTTCTTGAACTTCTCTTCCAATCCCTTCTTAACTAGCTTGAGAGGAAAGGGCGGAGGTATCTTCATTTTGGGAATCCCCTATTCATCACGTTCAGCCTTCTCCGCTTTATCCTTCTCGACTCTCAATCTCTTAGCTCTTTCCCACTTCTTCTCTTCTATAATCTCAGTACTCTACTCTTTAGAAGACACTGGAGTAGTTTCAACATCATGCAGAGCATTCGACGTGGGAAACAATGCAGAATGGGAGAGTTCGACCTGGGTAAATGGTCGAACTCAGTGAGTAATGGTCGAACTGGACAACTGAAAGTCCGTTCTTCTCCTTACAGTCGGATTCGACCATGGTTCGACCAACTGGTTTGGTCGAATCCAAGCGATCATGGTCGAATCGGGCATCAGACAAAACAGAGTGCTCTGGACAGTGGAGTTCGACCTCGGTTCGACCAGAGACTCTAGTTGAACTCACCTGATTTTGGTCGAACTGACCTTCTGACTCCTCCAGACGTCGCCCAGGTGCTGAGTTCGACCTCTCCTATTCAATTCAACCTGCATATCTGGTCGAATCGGGGTCGAATCGGGCTTCTGACACTTCAGACTTCAATTCTGGCTTTATCGATCCCTCATACTGTGTTCCAGACCTCAGTGTAATGGCGTGACAAGACTTTAGATTCTCAATACTTTGAGACAGAAACTTCTCCTTCTCTATAGTTTGAGTTAATTTGTTCAAATTACCAGCCATCTCCCCCATTAGCAACGTAAGATCTTTTACTTGTGTAGACAAATCCTTATGATGATCATCAATTTTCTTCTCTAACTTGGCCTCAAGACGGTCTACTCTTGCATCATTCCTCGCCATTTACCTGTTCACAGTATCCTCAAAACCAGGCTTCCCTTCTTCCACTTTAGCTCTCGGATCAATGCCGATAGGAGGCTGCATCGCATTATTCAGATTGCTATATGAAAACTCTGGCCTCCTTGGTTGTTGATAACCACCCGGGGACCACGATTATTGTAGTTCCCTTGATAGTTCCAGTTTTCTTGATTCGGATATCTAGTTCCTTGAATACTCTGACCCATGACATAATTTGCCTCCTTGATCTCCTCTTGGCTCGCTCCTTCATAGCCACCATCCTGCTACATCATTGGTACTCTCTGTGATAAATCCGCGATCTATTTTTGCTGAGACTCTAGTAGCTTGCTAATGTTAGTCAAGCTAGAGACGATCTCATCATCTCTCCCCGACTTTACCATAGTATGCTCAACCTGTGCTACTTTACCAAGGACATAAGTGCCTCTCACTCTATCAGTCGACCAATCTCTTGAATTCATCGAAATATCTTTAAAAAGCTTCTCGGCCTCATTGGGTGACTTAGTAAGTAGTGCTCCATTAGAAAAAGCATCAAGTAAAACACAAGAATTACAGTCCAACCCATTATAGAAAATATTGATATATTGAGCTTTAGATAGCCAATGTTGAGGACACTTCCGAAGCATGTCCTTGAATCTGTCTCACGCTTCATGAAACTTCTCATTGCCATGGATAGAAAATTGATTGATTTCTTGCTTCATCTTGAACACCTTTGAAGGTGGCATATATCGCTCAAAGAATTTCACTTTCAACTTATCCCATGTATCACATTCAGCAACATCAAGATTATCGTACCAATTTCTCGCTTTTTCATTCAGCGAGAACTTAAACAATATGATCTTCCTCGCATCCTCATGAGCTCCTACATCTTTTTGTGTACTTGCATACCCAAGGAACTTATTCAGATGTTGCTGAAGATCTTCGAATGTTCCCCCAGAGAAGGGACTCCTTTCAATCATGGTGATAAGAGTAGGGTATAGATCAAAATTGGCTCCAGTCCCTCTCGCTCCTAACAACCCAGCATTGCCTGTTCCATTGTTCTTAAAGACTTCCCGGATGGCAAGTGTGTTCGGATCTGCTGCCATGTTGATTGCTTCTACATCCAAATTAACTTCAGTTGCAGCTTCAATCGTTTGCGGAATTAGCACCACAACTTCAACTCCTAAATCAAGAGCTTTAGTTGGTTCTACTTTGTTGTTCTTATTCTTCTTCTTTTTCTTCCTCGGTGAAGCTCTGATCTCTAGATTAAATGGCTCTAATTCACCTTTCTTTAAGACAAGAATAAGATAATCTCAATTAAACTAGAATAGTCAAAAGATAATTAATTCCGTCCCCGGCCAACGACACCAAGAACTTGATGAGCATTTTCTCAACACACAAAATTAATCCTCAAGTATAAGGATATCAATTGTAGTTGCGATAGGTGACCAAGTGTTTATCGTACCCAAGAGACGAAATAGTATCAATTCGATTATATTCTAATTAACTAAGATTACGTTGGTAAATTTGAGTTGGTTTGATTATGAAACTAAATAACATAAATTGAAATAACAAAGTAATTAAGCAAGCAATAGAGATATTTCAGTGGTGATCAAGTAAGTAATAGAGTAGTTCTTCAGGTAATCCAGTTTTATTTATGAATTTTCTTTCCATGTGTTGATGTCCGACTATGTCTTGTGATTTATGGATGCATCACTAAACCATGCAAGCGTACTCTATAGATATAAGTAAGCAAGCGTATGACACGTGTGAATATCCTCGGAGCAAGATGAACATTTCACCCCCCTTTTTAGGTACTATCATAATCAATTATTTCCCGTGCACTTACTACTCTAACCCGATTTGATCTCCCTTTTTAGGTACTATAAAGTTATACTCTTTATCCTACTTATTAACCGAATATGATTCAATTAACAAGTATCTATATAAGACAATTCTAATAAGACTTTGGAATCCATTCACTTAGAATTATAACATACAATCCTGCTCAGCGGTGAACGCACTCAATCAATAAACAAGAGATGTATTCACACTCTACATAACAGTTAAAGATGCACAAAACAACCGTAAGTATGAATTAGAAAAGCACAATCTTATATAGAATACACCATAGGTAGTGTTGTATGGAGTTTACACATGAAAATTCAATTAACTCATAAAACTTTCATAACCCTAGAACTACCAGAGCGGTTCTAGCCCATGATTGATCTAGGAACAATCATGGCTAGTTGGTATGATCTTACTTGACTCGCCAGACGAACCTCTTCTCACGACTCCTTCGGATGATGTTAGCGTTTGGTGAAGGATGGATGATGAATGCCTCTCCTTTTCTTCTCCTGCGGAAGCTCTTCTTTTATACTTTTAAACTCTCCTTACGGGCCTTGGATGGGCTTTTTGAGCGAACACACGCACTGAAGGTGTAAAAATATGAATTTGGTAAGTTTTTGAATGTCAAATTGACCAAATAAGTTGGTCGAACTCTTCCATGCAGGTCGAATCCATCTGTAACTTGGCTTCTGTTTAGGCTTCGAGTTTGACCAGGGTTCGACCAAGTGGTTTGGTCGAACTCGGGTGTCATGGTCGAACCGCATTTTCTGAGCTTATTTTGACCTTAGGCGCTGGTCAAACTCCATTCTTCTTGGTCGAATCCGACCACAACGTGGTCGAATCCACCCCTGTTTCTTCCTCTTTCCAGATCCGATCACTTCCAACTTGTTTTCCATCGAAAATCCACTCAAATAGCCTTGTAAACTCCCGATTCGTGATTTTCCACAAGTATACCAATTCACATTGAAATACAACCATTAATTGCACCATAAGTACACGAATCTGGGCTCAAAACTAGTTAATTTACACACTCATCACCTATCCTATCACATGCAATTATATGAACTCAAAACATACAACCATCATACCTTTCATTCACGCAAACATTAATCAATCACAATACTTCTATGAGTGCTAAGTTGTCTAGCTCATGGGTACATATTTATTCCCTCTCTCTCTAGTGTAAAAGATGTACACTTATCAGGTTAATATATACACCCAAATTCAATTCATATACTTGCATAACCATAAGCTTGACAAGGGTCTCAAAAATCCATCCATAATTGACTCTATACTAGGATCACAAAGGACTTGCATCAAGGTTGTAATGTTGGCTCTTTGGTGAAGGTGGAAGAACATAGATAAGTGACTAACTAGTAAAGAATTACCTTGGTATATTGCTTTTCAATTGCTCCCTTCTTCACTTCTTCGTCCTCTTAACGGTCACGTTCATACGCCATTCCTCCATCTTTACTTGGATCAACCTCTTTTTCGCAGTAAAATACCAATTCCGGTGTTCTTCAAGTATAAGGGTACCAATTTCGGGCACTACCCTCTCTAGTATTCGGGATACCGGTTTCAGGCACTATCCCTCGCAAGATTTAACCTCTTGTCTCTCGAATCTGATTTCACCAAATTTCTCCTTCTATTCATCTTCAAAACTTCATACATCATTCATCTACCTCCACTCTTTACTAGTAAAAGGTGTTCAAGGCTTAAAAGGTAAACGGCTCATTATCAAGGTTTGCCAAATAAAAAGCTTAAAGGCTTAAAAAGTGCTTCCAATGATAATCATATAATAAGGTAGGATTAATTTGGCTAAGTAAATTAATTAACAATAATGGCCTAATATTATTTCCTAGGATCTATCAATTATAGATTTTACACAAGACTCCAAGTCAAGTTCTAGAATACGAGTATATAAATGACTTTCAAGAATAAACTATCATGCGTATAGCATGATCAACAAGGCTCAAATCCTCACATGGTTAATAGAATCCTAAGCACTCTTCAAAGCATGCAATCAATATCAATTTCCTATGAACTACAAGTAAGAATAGAACATGCTTGTCATCAACAAATCAACATGCATCAAAATAAGGCACATGCATAACATGAATAATCTCATCACTGAATAATTCCAAAACACATCCATGTACCATCCTCCATCATCATTATTATCAGTACATGCCACTCACACATGAATCAAACACTAACCTATAGCAATCTCCACATGTAAAGTGTAAAAGAGAATGAGGATGAGAAGAATCAGAAAATATAAAAGACCTGGCCACTTTACTCCTCCGGAGCATCACCATCATCATCCACATCATCACTCCTCTCTTCACGCCAACGATCAAATGCCCTATGGAGCTCACTGATATTCCGAGCCATCAAGCGCTCACGGTCTTGCAACTGCCTCAACCAACCATCCATCGCATCATAGCATGCATTAAGTGCGGCGTGGTTGGAATTCACAAGCGCCAGCTACCTGTTCGCTTCTTGCTGGTACACATTGAGTGTGGTGAAGTGCTCGTGCATCAATCGGAATTACTCTCGATAAAACTGATCCTGGGCCACCCAATAATCTTGCTGCGGCTATGGCTGTGGTGGTGGCTCGAAAAACTCCTACTCAAGTGACTGTTGAGGCTACACCGGAGACATATCCTCTTGATAATTAAAAATAGGTGGTGGTTGTGGCTCCTCCTCTTAGAAATCAGCCGGGTCTTTGATCAAAATCATGTCCTCATCTAAGCCGATTCCATGCTCACGCAACTCAGCTAGCGATCTCCAATTTCCTCTTTCCAAGCAAGCCTCCGAGATCACTGTGTGCTCCGTAGTATTTATCAACAAGTTATTGTTGTTTCTCACAGTGGTAAGATCAGCTATCACCAACGGAAATTGAAGTGTTCGAGGCTTCTTCCCTCGGATGAACATCAAGTATCATCTGCTAGCTCAATCAGCCCCATCCTCACATATGATGTCAAGATCAAGTTCGGATCACCTTGAATAGGATCGTACCAACTCAAGTCAATCCTATAATACTCCACTATAATGGTGATCAGCCCTCCGATGTTTACTCTCTGAAATCCATGTGTTGTGAACTTGTAAAGCTGATGAAAAAGTAGGCTGCCACATTGAAGCGAACTCCGTTGAGCATACACCATAAGACATAGAGCTCCCCTCTCGGAATACAGCTTCCTTCGGACCTTGCAAACAACGTGTTCTCCAAAATCCGGTCCATGTAAGCAATCTCGGGGTTGTGAATGAAAGCAACCTTGGAAGCATTTGAATTATAGTTCTCATTCCTCCCCGTAATAGCTCTCTAGAACTCATTGAGTTTGAACTCATCATTCTCTGTTCCAACCACGTTCTCATAGCCAATTATCTCATTAAACTTTCGAGCCCACATGGTCTGCTCTTGTCCACCTATTTGCATCTGAATACCATACGGAAGGTATTCGTCACCACGCTCAACTCTCAGCGTGCATAAGACCTCTGCCGTAATGTGAAAGTACGTCTCCCTTTTCATCTCCATGAATCTTGTGATGCCCACTCGATTAACATCCAACGAATGTCGTTGATGATGTGCATGTCCATCATGGCACGATCATCTTGATACCTAGTCCTTCTTATCTTTTGATATATTGCATTCCAAAGCTCCTTTTTCTCTTCCCAATCTCCAATCTTAATCCCAAAATCCGCTGGCCTTCTTCTACCCATCTTCATCTTCTTGACTATCTCTTTCAATGGGGGTGACTTATTTCTCTTCCTCTTCGAAGAAGAGGCAATCTCTTTTCCTACAAAGTCATAGTTCAACGCACAACCAAAAGAGACAAACAAATACCAAGCCTAAGTCTAACATGAATCCTACTCAAGACTTCAAATTCATGTATCCAATTCAACTCAATTTCAAGTGTTTATCAATCACAATTGAACTCTAAACCAACACTTTCAATTAAGAATTTCAAGATCAAATTAATCTAACACTATTCCATACCAACCATCCTATCAATTCCACATAAAATTTCACCAACTCAACACTTTAAACATGCTCACATTCCTCCCTCAATTGAATCACAACAATACCCAAATTCAATGAGCCCATATGTATAATTCGTAACTAAACCAAAGCCCATGCTTCACACAACATCAATTTCACAAAAATTCCACAATGCAACGTAGAACAATTCATGAAAATTTCAAATGCAATTTCGAATAGGAACTTCAACAATTCAACAACAAATCTACCCAAGACTAGCATGAATCCACTCACCCATTCTTCACTAAGCATTATCAACACAATCCACGAGTAAAAAGTGAGGAGAAAATATACCTTTGCTTGTCATGGTGTTTGTGTGGTGAAGACAACGAACCCAAAAATTCGAATCTAGCCCAAAATCGGACTTGAGAACACTCAAATTCGGATGTGAAAGTTTGTGGAATGGAGGATTAAAGTGTAGGAAATAGATTGGGAGAAAGAACTTATGGTTATGGTGGTGCTCGAGAAAGGGTGATGGATGTGTGTGTCGAACGAAATGAAAATATCACCTTTTAAAAACTGCTCCAGACTCTGTTCGACCTTAGCTCAACTTGTGAGGAATAGTCGAACAGGGTCCGTAGGTTGAGCAACGCACAAAAATGGGTCTTTGTTTCACCCTGACTTGCTCGTCCTCAGTTCGATTTTCAGATATTGGTCATACAACACGGTAGAAGTCGAGCAACCCTACTTGACAAATATCACATTTTGCTCAATCTTCGCTCGACTTTGTTGGATAAGTCGAGCAAACACCACTTGGTCGAGCAACTCTACTGCAAGTTTCACGCACTTTGCTCGACCATTGCTCGACTTCCAAGTCTTGGTCGAACAACCTATGTTTAGTCGAACAAAGTCTCTGTAAGTTTTGTTCACTTTGCTCGACCGTTGCTCAACTACAACATCTTGGTCGAGCTACAAGGTTCAAGTCGAACAACCTATCTGGAAGAATTTTGCAATTTGTTTGACCATTGCTCGATCAAATAGCTTGGTCGAACAACTCTTCTGAAAGTCGAACAACCTCTCGAACTTCCTAAACTTCATACCCTTCTCGAATTTCCCTACAACATTCAACTCTAGAACAACATCAAGTATCAAGATATCCAAAAATTAAGCTAGAGAAACTCTTTAAAACCATATAACATCAGGTATAACTCCGCAGTGACACTAAAAAGCAACACATCACTGAACACTAGGCAAATTGCAAAAAATCGATGCATCTAAATCAGCTAAAGTTTTAATATACCACAAAAAATCAACTCTCCTAGCAAACGTTACAAAGAAAAGATCATATTCTCCGCGCTGTTATGAGGTATGTACATCACACCCCCCAAACTTAGTAGAAACAATAGTGAAAACTAAGTTTGCAAAGAGATGTAATTTCTGAATAATAAGCACATCAAATATAAAAATTTATCACTCACACCAATGAAATTAAAGTAATAAAATGGTAGGGAAAGCCCCCAACAGGCGCTCATGCTTAATGTCGGAGAGTCACGACGGTACCACTCTAGTGCAAGGTATCCTCAAAGATGACACAAGCATCATCTGGTGACTTGTAATGCTTCAAATGATGCCCATTCGCTGTTATGTTGTCTCCATATTTGTCCATCAACTCGAAACTCCCCCTCTGCAGGCTCTATAGATAATGAATGGCCCCATCCACTTCGATTTCAAATTCCCTGCGAAGAGCTTCAAGCGAGAGTTAAAAAGTAATACCTCATCACCTTGCTTGAACTCCTTGTATGAAATCTTTGAATTATGTCGTTTCTTCATTCTCACCTTAAAGATCTCTGAGTTCTTGTAAGCTTGATTCCTGAACTCATCGAATTGATTAATATGAGTCATCCTCAACTCTTTTTGGTCCTTTAAAGATAAGTTCAAACTCCTCAATGCCCAAAAAGCTTTGTGTTGGATCTCTACGGGTAAGTGGCACGACTTTTCATAGACAATTTGGTACGTTGACATATCCAACACCACCTTATAAGCGGTCTGGAACCCCCACAAAACATCATCAAGCTTCATAGCTTAATCCTTCCTATTGGTTCCGACTATCTTCTCCAAAATCTACTTCACTTGTCGGTTGGAAACTTCAGCTTGCCCATTCGCTTGAGGGTGATAGGGTGTAGTAACCCTATGCTTGACTCCATAATCCTTAAGCACCTTTTCAAGAAGCTTATTGACGAAGTGAGACCCTCCATCACTCACTAGTGCTCAAGGAACTCCATAACGGGCAAAAATATATTTTTTTAAGAAAGATAACACAGTTCTTGAATCATTCACATGAGTAGGAATGGCTTCCACCCATTTTGAAACATAATCCACTGCTAAAAGGATGTAGAGAAATCCATTAGATGGGGAAAAAGGCCCCATAAAATCGATCCCCCATACATCGAAGATCTCAACAACAATGCCCGGCTGAAGTGGCATCTCATCTCTCCTACTTATGTTCCCCATCCTTTAGCATCTATCGAATGTCAACACATAGGTTGTCTAAATAAGGTAGGCCAATAAAGAGCAGATTGAAGTACCTTCGATGCCGTCTTTTGAGCTCCGACCCCCCGGTAGGCTGTGCATGGCAAAATTCAAGAACGCTCTCCATTTTCATCTCAGGCACACACCTACAGACAATGGAATCCATACATATCTTGTAGACAAATGGATCATACCATATAAATGTCTCAACATCTCGCTTGAATTTTGCAAGTTGATATCGGTTGAGATCTCTCAGAATTTCTCCTACGACAATGTAATTCACATAGTCCACATACCATGGATCCATCCCTTGGGCAGCTACCACACATGCTCTTTCAGCCCCTTCAACAAACACTGCCATGATCTTCTCATCCGAGAACATCTCCTCTATTTACTCGAAGGAATCATCACAGTGCTCCCTTGTCTCCAACTTTGATAGGTGATCCACCAACACGTTCTCCATTCCTTTCTTATCTTGGATCTCTATATCGAACTCCTGCAAAAGAAGAATCCATCTAATGATCCTTGGCTTCGTTTCATTCTTCTCCATCAAGTACCGAATCGTAGAGTGATCTGTGTACACTATAGTCTTCATGCCAACCAAATACTGTCGAAACTTATTGAATGCGTACACCACAGATAGAAACTCCTTTTCAATCACTGTGTAGTTCTTTTGTGCCGCTTCAAAAGTCTTACTTGCATAGTAAATGGCGCAGAACTTATTTTCCCTCAACTTCCCAAGCACCATTCCAAGTGCTAAATCACTTGCATCACACATGAGTACAAACGGCTGAATCCAATCCGGTGTGATCAAGATAGGTGCAGCAATAAGCGCCTCTTGCATCATTCCTCACCATGTACTTGTTCACCGTATCCTCAAAGCCAGGCTTTCCTTCTACTTTTGCTCCCAGATCAACACTGATAGAAGGCTGTACCGTATTATTTGGATTGCTCCATGAAAAATCTAGCCTCCTTGGTTGTTGGTAATTACCGGGGGATCACGGTTGTTGTAATTCCCCTGATAATTTTGGTTTTCTTGATTCGGGTACCTAGTTCCTTGAATACTTTGACCCATGGTGTAATTTGCCTCCTCGATCTCCTCTTAGCTAGCTTGTTCGTAGCCACCATCCTGCTGTATCATTGGTACTTTCTGAGATAAATCAGTAATCTGCTTTTGCTGAGACTCAAGTAACTTACTAATATTAGCCAAGCTAGAGACGATCTCATCATCTCTTCCCAACTTCACCATAGTATGCTCAACTTTTGCTACTTTACCAAGGACATAAGTGCCTCTCACTCTATCAGTCGGCCAATCCCTTGAATTCATCGAAATATCCTCGAAAAGCTTCTCGGCCTCAATGGGTGACTTTGTAAGCAATGCTCCATTAGAAGAAGCATCAAGTAACACTCGAGAATCACAATCCAACCCATTATAGAATATATTGATATATTGAGCCATAGATAGCCCATGTTGTGGGCACTTACGAAGCATGTCCTTGAACCTATCCCAAGCTTCATGAAACTTCTCGTTGTCATGGATAGCAAATTGAATGATTTCTTGCTTCATCTTGAACACCTTTGAAGGTGGCATGTATCGCTCCAAGAATTTCACTTTTAACTTCTCCCATGTATCACATTCAGCATCATCAAGATTATTATACCAATCTCTCGCCTTTTCATTCAGCGAGAACTTAAACAATATGATCTTTCTCGCATCCTCATGAGCTCCTGCATCTTTTTGTGTACTTGCATACCCAAGGAACTTTTTTAGATGTTGCTGAGGATTTTCAAAGGTTCCCTAGAGAAGGGCTTCTTTCAATCATGGTGATAAGAGCAGGGTGTAAATCGAAATCGACTCCGATCCCTCTTACTCCTAACAACCCAGCATTGCCCCCTCCGTTGTTCTTAAAGACTTCACGGATGGCAAGTGTATCAGGATTTGCTGCCATGTTAACTGTCTCTACTTCCAAATTATCTACGGTTGTAACTTCAATCGTTTGCAAATTTAGCATGTCAACTTTAACTCCTAAATCAAGAGCATCAGTTGGGTCTACTTTCTTATTCTTTCTCTTGTTCGACGATCCTACAATCTTTGGATTATACGGCGCTAATTCACCTATCTTTGATCTAGTGAGCACACACCTAAGAAAAATAAGAGTTAGAAATCAAAGACAAGAATAATATACTTTCAATTAAACTAGAAATAATAATTAATAATCTATGCCATCCCCAATAATAGTGCCAAGAACTTGATGCGCGTTTTCTTTGCACGCAAAATTAATCTCCAAGTATTAAGGATATCAGTTGTAGTTTCGATAGGCAACCAAGTGATTATCGAACCCAAGGGATGGATGATTATCAATTTAATTATATTCTAATTAACTAAGATTATGTTGGCAAATTGGATTTGGTTTTGTTACGAGAATAAATAACATATAATTGAAATAGCAAAGTAAATAAGAAAGTAATAGAGAAAATTCAGTTCTGATTAAGTAAGTAATTAAGTAGTTCTTCAGGTCATCCAGTTTTACTTATTAATTTTCTTTCCATGTGTTGATGTCTGACTCTGCCTTGTGGTTTATAGATGCATCACTAAACCATACAAGTTTACTCTATAGACACAAGCAAACAAGCGTATGACGCGTGTGAATATCCTCGGAGCAAGAGATATACTTCATCCCCTTTCTAGATACTATCATAATCAATTATTTTTTGTGCACTTAGTACTCTAACCTGATTTGATCTACCTAGTACTATAAAGTTATACTCTTTATTCTATTTATTAACCTAAATAAGATTCAATTAACAAGTATCTATATAAGATAGTTCTAATAAGACTTTGGAATCTCTTCACTTAGAATTATATCATGTAATCATGCTCAGCGATGAACACACTCAATCAATAACTAAGAGATGTATTAAAACTCTACATAACAGTTAATGATGCACAAAACGACCGTGAGTATGAATTGAAAAACCACAATCTTATATAGAATAAACCACAAGTAGTGTTGTACTGAGTTTACACATGAAAATTAAATTAACTCATAAAACTTTCATAACCCTAGAACTATGGGAGTAGTTCTAGCCCTTGATTGATCTAGGAACAATAATGGTTGATTGGTATGATCTTACTTGACATGCCAGACGAACCTTTCTTCACGACCCCTTCGGATAATGGTAGGGTCTTGGTGGTGGATGGATGATAAATGATGTGTGTTCTCTTTTTCTCTTGCGAAAGCTCTTCTTTTATACTCATGGGACCTCCTTATGGGCTTAGGATGGTCCTTTGCTTGAAGCACACGTCAAATTTGATAAAAGACATCTGAAATTACATAAATAGTAGCAGCGAACATCCGCTCGACCATGCCTTAAAAGTCGAGCAAGGCCTCGAACTCGAGCAACTGGTCGAGCAAGCTCACAGGACGATTGATAGGGATTTTCTCAATACACAATTAATCCTCAAGTATGAAGGATATCAATTGTAGCTTAGAAAGGTGACCAAGTTATATATCGAACCCATGGGATGGATAATTATCAATTTAATTATATTATAGTATATTAAAACTATGTTGGGAATTATAATGGTTGTGATTTTGAGATTATGTAACAACTATTAATTAAAATAACAAGTAAAAATAACAAGAAGAAGAGATAAGTGAGTTGTGATCAAGTAAGATAGTAGGTAGTTCTTCAGGTAATCCGGTTCCACTTATTAATTCATCTTCCATGTGACGGTGTCTGACTCTGCCTTGTAGTTTATGGATGCATCACTAAACCATACAAATTCACTCTATAGACACAAGTAAATATGCGTATGTCACGTATGAATATCCTCGGAGCAAGAGATATAATTCACCCCCTTTTAAGGTACTATCAGTATCAATTATTTCCCGTGCACTTAGTACTCTAACCCGATATAATCTCCCTTTATAGGTACTATGAAATTATACTCTTTATCCTACATATTAACCAGAATATGATTCAATTAACAAGTATTAATATAAGATAGTTCTAATAAGACTTCGAAATCCCTTTACTTAGAATTATAACATAAAACCCTGCTCAGCAGTGAACGTACTCAACCAATAACCAAGTTATGTATTCAGAATCTACAAAACAATTATTGATGCACAAAACAACCGTTAGTATGGATTAAAAACGCGCAATCTTATATAAAATAAACCACAAGTAGTGTTGTGCGGAATATACACATGGAAGACAAATTAACTCATGAAACCTTCATAACCCTAAAACTACCAAAGCGGCTCTAGCCCATGATTGATATAAGAACAATCATGGTTAGTTGGACTGATCTTACTTGAATCTCTAGCGGAACCTCTCTTGCAGCCCCTCAAGATGATGGATGATCGCTCTCCTCTTCACTCTCTACGTCTCGTCCTCTTGATCGCGTGATATGATATATCTACTTCTGCATAAGCCTTCTTTTATACTTGTAATCGCACCTCCCGGGCCTGGAATAGGCTTTTTAAGTGATCACACGCATTGAGGGCATAAAAATATGGATATGGTAAGTTTCTGAGGCTCAATTCGACCTCACCAATAGGTCGAATTCACCCCTCCAGGTCGAATTGGAGGTCGAATTAGCCTACTGTAAGTCCCGGGTGCTCGATTCGACCAGATGTCCTGGTCGAATTGAAGTGACGAGGTCGAATTGGCATCTCCGCCAATCAATTCGACCTCCATTCGACCTGATGTCCAGGTCGAATCCCCCTGTCGTGGTCGAATCCACCTTCTGCTCCTATTATGCTGCCAATTCGACAAGAAGGGCTGGTTGAATTGACCTCCTTCTGGTCGAATTGCACTCTTGCTTTGCCCAAACAGATGGGTTCGACTTCCTTTCTTCAGATTTCAACACTTTCATTTCGATTTCCTTCGAAAAACCACTCAAATGGCTTCAACAACACCTGATCTGTGCCTTTTCACAATATATATCGGTTTACAACCGATTACAACCTTCAAACACTTCATAATAGCATAAATCCAGGTGTAAGATTTGTGAATTTACACACTCATCAAATCCCAAACTTACATGTTGCTCGTCCCGAGGCAACGTAATCAAAACAAGGAGTCGTGTATAATTCATGAGATCACCAAGTACAACACCTATTACACATGCAATTTTATCAATTAAAAACAAGTATTTCCTGCATCATACATATCATTCATGCAAAACATCACCCAATCATATTACCATTTGGAGTACTAAGTCATTTAGCTCACAAGATAAGTGTTTACTCTCTCACTCAAGTGTTCGTTGCACTTAAATGGTTAATATATATGTTCATACTCAATCCATACTCACGCATAACCATAAGCTTGGCAAGGGTCTCAAAAATTAACTCACAATCAACTCATGACTAGGATCACAAAGGACTTGTTTTCTGGTTGAAATGTTGGCTTTTTTGAAAGGGTAGGAAAATTTAGATAAAGTGACTCAAACACTAGTAGAGAGTTATCTTGGAGGTTCTTGCTTTCTTCATTCGGCTATATATCCTCCTCCAATTTCTTCTCTTGCACTTGCAATTTTTGAATTTTTCTTCTCTTTCTTGCATCAACATCATTCTTCTTTTGATAACTCGGGAACCGGTTGTAGGCACTACCCTTTTTAACAGCAATAGGGGTACCAGTTTAAGGCACTACCCCTAAATAAGATTTAACCATATACTTCTTTTACTTTACTCAATCATATTCTATCTTCCTTCTTCTTCTTGCAACACTTATTCACCTCAACTTTCTACTAATGAATAGGGTATTTAAACAAGCTCAAGTAAAGGTTAAATAAGGCTCTTTTATTCGGCTTGCCAAAGAAAAAGCTCTTTAAAGCTCAACGGGGCTATCAAAGATATACATAATCAATGGGAAGGTAAAATTTGGCTAAGTAACTCAAGTAATCAAGAATGGCCTAAGATCATATCCTAGCAATTCACCAATTGTAAGTCTCACACGAGACTCCAAGCCAAGTTCTAGAATACGTTCATATGAATGATTCTTTCAAGAATAAACTATCAGGATCAAGCATGATTAAAAGGTTTAAATCCTCACATGGGTAAATAGAATCCTAAGTACTCCTCATAGCTCATAATCAAGATCAATTTCACAAGTACTCTACATACTTATTAAATTATACATGCTTCTCATCAATGAAAATTAATACATGAACATATGAATGCACAAAATCCATGAACCCATATATCAAATCAATCATACAAGTATCTCCAACAAATTCCAGCTCATGCATAATAGTCTACCCTCACAATCCACATCCAAGATGATCAATATAGCAAATAAAGTACATGCCACTCACACAAGACACACCCAACCATCATCACCATCACTCATCTCATTAATCCATCTCTCCACAACCCGGTGCAGATCACTTCGTCATGGTCGAATTGACCTTCTGGACAACTTTTTCCTTCAATTCGACCTCAATTTGACCAGGTCCCCTGGTCAAATTACCATGCCTAAGGTCAAATACACACACTGTAAGATTTTAGTTCCTCAATTTGACCTCAATTCGACCTGGGCTTCTGGTCGAATTGGCTCACTGGAAGTTTGCACACTCCGATTCAACCTTGAATCGACCTGGGCTTCTGGCCAAATTGCCCTGCCTCAGGTCGTATTGGGCTACTGGATAATTTTTGCCCTCGATTCGACCTAAATGCTTGGATTCGACCATACTCCCTGGTTGAATTGGCTCACTGATGCTCCAAAATTGAGTTTGTTATCCTCTACACACGTTAAGCTTAAAAAAGAACATTAGGTACCAAAATAGAGCATAACTTCATCAAGAATCAATCCTAAAACTTAACATTCAAGAGTAACTCCGCAAACAACTCAAAACAAGGAATAAAACACCACTAAATATTAGGCAAGTTACCAAAAATCGACACATAAAAACCGGTTAAAGTTTTAATATGCCGCAAAAAATTAACTCCCCTAACAAACATCACAAAGAAAAGATTATACTATCGGTGCGTATTAAGGTAAGTACATCACACCCCCCAAACTTAGTAGAAACTATATAGTCGAAACTAAGTTTGTAAATAGATGTAATTGCCGATAAATAAGCCCTTCAAATATAAAAATTTCTTACTCACACAAATGAAATAAAGCAATAAAACAGGAGGGAAAGCCCCCAACAGGCGCTCTTGCTTAACGTCAGAGAGTCACGACAGTACCAATCTAGTGTAAGGTATCTTCAAAGATGACGCAAGCATCATCCGTCAACTTATAATGCTTCAATCGATGCCCATACGCCGTGATAATGCCTCCATCTTTGTCAATAAGTTCAAAACTCCCCCCTCCACAGGCTCTATGAATTATGAACGGACCCGTCCATTTTGATTTCAATTTCCCTGCGAAAAGCTTCAAACGAGAGTTAAAAAGTAATACCTCATCACCTTGCCTGAACTCCTTATATGAGATCTTAGAATCATGCCACTTCTTCATTCTTTCCTTGTAAATCACTGAATTCTTGTAAGCACGATTTCTAAACTCATCAAGTTGATTAATGTGAGTCATCCTCAACTTTCTCACATCCTTAAGAGACAAGTTCAAGCTTCTTAAAGCCCAAAAAGCTTTGTGTTGGATCTCCATGGGTAAGTGGCACGGCTTTCCATAGATAATTTGATACGGTGACATATCCAACACCGTCTTATAAGCAGTACGGAACCCCCATAAAACATCATCGAGCTTCATAGCTCAATCCTTCCTATTAGTTCCTACCACTTTCTCCAAAATTTACTTCACTTGACGGTTAGAGACTTCCGCTTGCCCATTCACTTGAGGATGACAGGCTGTAGTAACCCTATGCTTGACACCATAATCCTTAAGCACTTTTTCCAGAAGTTTATTGACGAAGTGAGACCCTCCATCACTCCCTAGTTCTCTAGGAACTCCATAGCGGGCAAAGATATGCTTCTTCAAGAAAGCTATGACAGTCCTCGAATAGTTCAAGCGAGTAGGAATGGCTTCCACCCACTTAGAAACATAATCTACAGCTAAGAGGATGTAGAGAAATCCATTAGACGGGGAAAAAGGCCCCATAAAATTGATCTTCCACACATCAAAGACCTCTACAACAATGCTCGGCTCAAGTGGCATCTCATCTCTCCTATTTATATTCCCTATCCGTTGACATCTATCGCATGTCGCCACATAGGTTTCACAATCTTTAAACAAAGTAGGCTAATAGAGAGCGGATTGAAGTACCTTGGCTGCTGTCTTTTGAGCTCTGAAGTGCCATCGTTAGATTGTGCATGGCAAAACTCGAGAACACTATCCATCTCCATCTCGGGCACATACCTACGGATGATAGAATCTGTATATATTTTGTAAACAAATGGATCATACCATATAAAATTCTCAACATCCCTCTTGAATTTAGCAAGTTGATATCGGTTGAGATCTCTCAGAATTTCTCCCACGGCAATGTAATTGATATAATCCGCATACCATGGATCCATCCCTTGTGTAGCAACCAAACATGCTCGTTCAGCCCCTTCAACGAACACAGCCATAATCTTCTCATCTGGGAACATCTCCTCAATATAATCAAAAGAATCATCACAATGCTCCCTTTTCTCCAAACTTGATAAGTGATCAGCCAATACGTTCTCCGTACCTTTCTTATCTCGGATCTCCATGTCAAACTCTTGAAGAAGAAGAATCCGTCTTATGATTCTCGGCTTCATTTCCTTCTTCTCCATCAAGTACCGAATCGCAGATTGATCCGTTTACACTATAGTTTTCATGCAAACCAAATACTGTCGAAACTTGTTGAATGCATACACCACAGCTAAAAACTCCTTTTCAGTCACATAGTGGTTCTTTTGTGCTGCATCAAAAGTTTTACTTGCATAGTAGATGGCGCAGAACTTCTTTTCCCTCAGCTGCCCAAGCACCACTCTAAGTGCTACATCACTTGCATCACACATAAGTACAAATGACTGAGTCCAATCCGGTGTGATCAAGATATGTGCAGTAATAAGCGCCTCTTTCAAAACCTGAAAAGCAGTTAGACATTCATCATTAAAAACAAAAGGAACATCCTTTTCAAGTAAATGAGACAAGGGCTTGGAGTATTTTGAGAAGTCTTTGATAAATCTTCTATAAAATCCAGCGTGTCCAAGGAAGGACCGCTCTCCTCTTTCATTGGTCGGTGGTGGAAGCTTCTCAATTGCCACCACTTTAGCTCTATCCACATGCAATCCCTTGGCATAAACATGATACCCAAGAACAATCCCATCTCTCATCATGAAGTGGCACTTCTCCCAATTCAAGACAAGATTATTTTCTTGACACCTCTTCAACACAGTAGCAAGGTTAGATAAACAAATATCAAAGGAGGAACCAAATACAAAAAAATCATCTATGAACACCTCCATGATCTTTTCTATCAACCATCAAATATAGCCATCATGCAGCGCTGAAAAGTAGCAGGCACATAACACAATCCAAATGGCATCTTTCTAAAAGCAAAGGCCCCGTATGGACAAGTAAAAGTAGTCTTTTCCTGATCCTCGGGAGCAATCATGATTTGATTATATCTCGAGTACCCATCCAAGAAATAATAGAACTTATACCCTGCGAGACGATCAAGCATTTGATCCATGAAAGAAAGGGAAATGTGGTCTTTGAATGCATTTTCATTCAGTTTCCTGTAATCAGTACACACACGCCACCCCGTTGGAATCCTAGTGGCTATTGCCTCTTCATCTTCAGTTTTCTTAATAGTCATGCCCCCCTTCTTAGCTACAACATGCAATGGACTCACATGGGGACTATCACTAATGGGATAAATAAATTTGGCATCTAACCACGCTAGGATTTGCTTTTTAATCACTTCTTGAATCGCGGGATTCACCCTCCGCTGATTTTGGATACTACTCTTGGCCTCATCTAACAACCTTATTCTATGCATGCAATATGAAGGATTAATACCTTTTAAATCATCAAGAGACCAACCAATCGCAGACTTGTACTTCCTAAGAACATCTAACAACTCCTCAAGTTGATCATCATCAAGGGAAGAAGATACTATTACCAGATATTTTTCATTGTCACAAGAAAGGCATACTTCAAGTGTTCCAGTAGCGGTTTCAGCTCCTCTTTGTTTTCTTCTATCGGAGTGCTCTCTTTATCCAACGACAAGTACTTCCTAGTCTACTTCACTTCTTCAACCTTAGATTTCTCTAATTCATACCTGTCATCACCCAAAGCAAGTAAGTTTTCAAGATATTCAATACATACCTCATTGGAGAGATCATCAAGCTCCGTAATGGGATAAGTAAGAGACTCCATCAAGCATGTCTCAAGAGGGTCCTTAGACAGGATCAAAGACATATCTTCCTTCACAATCTCCTCCACCACATCAATACTATGACATTGTGACTCCATAGGCATCTTCATTGCTTTGTCAAGGTTGAATAAGACCTCTTCTTTATCCATCCGCAACCTAAGCTCCCCCTTTTGAACATCATTCATGGCCCCAACAGTAGCAAGGAAAGGTCTCCCCAAAATAAGAGGGATATTATCCTTGTCATCTTCCATCTCAAGTACAAGAAAATCCACAGGAAAGACTAGTTTCTCCACTTTGACAAGAACGTCTTCAATGATACCCTTCAGAAACATCATCGATCTATCCGCCAATTGTAGAGAAACTGTTGTAGGAGATAACTCCCCCAAACCAAGCCTTTGAAAGATAGATAATGGCATCAAATTAATGCTTGCCCCAAGATCACACAAAGCTCATCGTGCCGGCCCTTTTCCAATCTCACACAAGATAGTGAAGCTTTCCGGATCCTTCATCTTCTGTGGCAGCTTCCTTTGGATAATCAAGCTATAATTTTTAGACAAATTCACCAACTCAACTCCGTTCAAGCTTCTCTTTTTCAATAGTATATCCTTAAAGAATCGGGCATAGTATGACATCTCCAATATTGTCTCAGAGAAAGGAATCATCAAGCTTATCTTGTTTATGATATCTGAAAACTTCTTGAGCTTCTCTTCCAATCCCTTCTTAACCAGATTATAAGGAAATGGCAGAGGTATCTTTGTTTGGGGATACCCCATTCATCACGCTCGACCTTCTCCACTTTATCCTTTTCGGCTCTCAACCTCTTGGCTCTTTCCCACTTCTTCTTTGCTATGATCTCAGTATTTTGCTCATTCTGAACCAATGGAGTAATGGTCCTATCATGAGGAGTATTTGGTGAAGAAAAAGGTGCTGAACGAGATAATTCGACCTTAATTCGACTAGGTGCTCTGGTCAAATTGGGCACGTAGTGGTTGAATTATATAACTAGAACTCGATTCTCACCATGTATCTCCAATTAGACCTGGATTCGACCTAAAGGTCTGATCGAATTGAAGTCTCCCTAGTCGAATTGGCTCACTGTAAGATTTTTGCCCTCCGATTCGACCTCAATTCGACCTGAAGCTCTAGTCGAATTGAATGGTTGCAGGTCAAATTGGGCTTCTAATGAAATAGAGTGCTCCGGAAGGATGGATCCGACCTCAATTCGACCTGGCCCCCTAGTTGAATTGATTTGGTTTTGGTCGAATCAAGGCTCTGTTGCTTCCAAATCACGTTCAGGCGTCTAATTCTACCTCCCCTACTGAATTCGACCTATGGTGTGTCGAATTAGGGTTGAATTGAGCCATCGACATGTCATATTCTAATTTCAGCCTCATCGGTCCCTCGTACTATGTTCCAGACCTCAATGTGATAGCGTTGCTGGTCTTTGGATTCTCAATACATTGCGACGGGAGCTTTCCTTTCTTAATAGTTTGAGTGAGCTTGTTAACACTTCCTGCCATCTCCCCTATCAATAATGTAAGGTCTTTCACTTGCTTGGACAAATCCTTATGATTTGCATCAATCTTTTTCTATAATTTGGCCTCAAGATGATCCACTCTAGCATCATTCCTAGCCATGTACCTGTTCACCATATCCTCGAAACCCGACATTTCTTCTTCCACTTTCGCACCCGGATCAACACCCATTGGAGGTTGAATTGCATTATTAGGATTAATCCATGAAAACTCCAGCCTCCTAGGTTATTGATAATTACCTGGGGGACCACGATTATTGTAGTTCCCTTGGTAATTCCGATTGCCATTTTAAAACCTTGTTCCTTGAATACTTTGGCCCATAGCATAGTTTGCTTCTTCCATCTCCTCTTGGATCATTCCATTATTAGTAACTCCCTACTGCATGATTGGTACACGCTGAGATATATCACTAATTTGCTTTTGTTGGGACTCAAGTAGTTTGTTGATATTCGACAAGCTAGAGACGATCTCATCTTCTCTACTTATTTTCACCATAGCATGTTCAACCTTAGCCACTTTTCCAAGGACGCAAGTACCTCTCACTCTATCAGTTGGCCAATCTCTTGAGTTTATCGAATTATCTTCAAAAAGTTTCTCGACCTCTACGGATGACTTAGTAAGCAATGCTCCATTAGAAGAAGCATCTAATAACATACGAGAATCACAGTCCAATCCATTGTAGAATATGCTGATATATTGAGCTTTAGATAGCCCATGTTGAGGACATTTACGAAGCATGTCCTTGAATCTATCCCAAGCTTCATGAAACTTCTCTCCACTACCGATAGCAAATTGGTTAATGTCTTGCTTCATCTTGAACACCTTTGAAGGTGGCATGTATCTTTCCAAGAACATTAACCTTAATTGCTCCCAAATAGTGCATTCAGCTGCATTAATAGTGTCGTACCAATCTCTCGCCCTTTCAGTAAGCGAGAATTTAAACAAGAGGATCTTCCTAGCATCTTCATGTTCTCCTACGTCTTTTTGAGTACTTGCATAGCCCAAGAACTTTATTTAGATGCTGTTGCGGATCCTCGAAAGACCCTCCTGCAAAGGAGTTCCTTTCTATCATGCTAATAAGAGTGGGGTGAAGATCGAAATCCACATTAGCCCCCCTTGCTCCTAGAAGCCCAAAATTTCCAGCCCCGTTATTCTTGAAGACTTCACGATGGCTAGTTTATCTGGATTGGCCCTTTCGTTGGCCATGTTGACTTTCTCTGCTTTCGCTGTCAAATCAACCACACTCTCAGTTGCTTCTGAGTTTAGTTCATCCACTTCAACTCCAAAATTCAGAGTTGTAGTTGGCACTTTTTTCTTGCTTTGAATCTTACTCTTCTTCTTGATTGACACTCCGATCTCAGGATTATAAGGCTCTAATTTACCTTTCTATTATCTTGTGTGCATACACCTGAAAAGATTAAGAGTTAGAACACAAAACATGAATTAAAATAGTCCTAATAAAACTAAAAATAATAAAAAGATATTTTATGCCATCCCCGACAACGGCGCCAGAAACTTGATAGGCATTTTCTCAACATACAATTAATCCTCAAGTATGAAGGATATCAATTGTAGCTTAGATAGGTGACCAAGTTATATATCGAACCCAAGGGACGTATAATCATCAATTTAATTATATTCTAGTATATTAAAACTATGTTGGGATTTATAATGATTGTGATTTTGAGATTAAGTAACAAATATTAATTAAAATAACAAGTAAAAATAACAAGAAGAAGAGATAAGTGAGTTGTGATCAAGTAAGATAGTAGGTAGTTCTTCAGGTAATCCGGTTCCACTTATTAATTCATCTTCCGTGTGACGGTGTCTGACTCTGCCTTGTAGTTTATGAATGCATCACTAAACCATACAAATTCACTCTATAGACACAAGTAAATATGTGTATGTCACGTATGAATATCCTCGGAACAAGAGATATAATTCACCCCCCTTTTAAGGTACTATCAGTATCAATTATTTCCCGTGCACTTAGTACTGTAACCCGATATGATCTCCCTTTATAGGTACTATAAAATTATACTCTTTATCCCACTTATTAACCCGAATATGATTCAATTAACAAGTATTCATATAAGATAGTTCTAATAAGACTTCGAAATCCCTTCACTTTGAATTGTAACATAAAACCCTGCTCATCAGTGAACGCACTCAACCAATAACCAAGTTATATATTCAGACTCTACACAATAATTATTGATGCACATAACGACCGTGAGTATGGATTAAAAATGCGCAATCTTATATAAAATAAACCACAAGTAGTGTTGTACGGAGTATACACATAGAAGATAAATTAACTCATGAAACCTTCATAACCCTAGGACTACCGAAACGGCTTTAGCCCATGATTGATCTAAGAACAATCATGGTTAGTTGGACCGATCTTACTTGAATCTCTAGCAAAACCTCTCTTGCAGCCCCTCCGGATGATGGATGATCGCTCTTCTCTTCACTCTCTACGTCTCGTCCTCTTGATCGCGTGATATAATATATCTACTGCTGCATAAGCCTTCTTTTATACTTGTAATTGTGCCTCTTAAGTTTTTCAATTCCTCCACATCAGTCTTTCCGTATCGGCAGTCAATACTGCGGATGAAATTCGTGCTTATTTAGCAAAAATCAAAGAGGTGGGCTTATTACACTTGGTAGCATGCTTATAGTTGAAGAGCCCACATATAAAATATAAGTATTAGCAAGAATATCTTGGTTTAAGGAACTTCGAGGGGTACAATAACAAGAATTAATGAATTTGATAGGATGGATACAAGAATCTCTTCACCCCTTCTTCATGGCTTTTTAATACAAATATTATCACTTTTTATTTAAATATAAAATAATTTATCTAAATCCATAAAATGACCAAAATATGATGATCCATAGGACTGTACTGTTTACGACCACATTTGTTCACTACAGTAGAAATCAAATCCAAGATATTCTTCGGTTTGCAATAATTTCTATCCCATATTTTTTCCCTTACAGGCTTTCTCGTTTCCACTACCACTATTTTTAACATTAAGACGCATAATTTTATCAAATAACTACTATGTTGTGAATTTTGTAGCACTTAACATACAAGTAAGAATAATACTTTTAAAGATAAATACCATATACAATTAATACTAATTACCACAACGATACACATTGCAATATCAATATGAATACAAATTATAATAATAATTTTTTTAATAAAAGCCATTAATAAATTAATTGACCATCATATTAGACATTAATTTAAATTCATTATATTTGGATAATTAAAATAATCTCAAATTTGAAAAGATGATTCAATTCTGGCTTTCAAAATAATTAATTCAACGACATTATAATAACTCAGGCTTTCATCAATACGGGATAAAAAATAGAATTCAAATCGGGTTTTTGATGAGCGTTTTCTTAATACACAAAATTAATTCTCAAGTATGAAGGATATCAATTGTAGTTTTGAAAGGCAACCAAGTGATTATCGAACCAAAGGGACGGATTATTATTAATTTAATTAAGATCTAATTTATTAATACTGTTAAGGCAATATGGATGTTCATATTAAGTAACTGAGCAACATATAATTAAAATAACAACTAAAATAATAAACATTAGAGATAATACGACTGTGATCAAGTGAGAAATTAGATAGTTCTTCGGTCATCCAGTTTTACTTACTAATTTCATTTTCATGTGTTGATGCCCGACTCTGCCTTGTGGTTTATGGACGCATCACTAAATCATGTAAGTTCACTCTATAAACACAAGCAAACAAGCGTATGACACGTGTGAATATCCTCGAAGCAAGAGATATAATTCACCCCCTTTCTAGGTACTATCATTATCAATTATTTCCCGTGCACTTAGTATTCTAACCTGATATGATCTCCCTTTATAGGTACTATGAAGTTATACTCTTTATCCTACTTATTAACCCAAATAACATTCAATTAATAAGTATTTATATAATATAATTCTATTAAAACTTCGAAATTCCTTCACTTAGAATTATAACATGTAATCCTGCTCAACAGTGAATGCACTCAATCAATAATCAAGATGTGTATTCAGACTCTACATAACAGTTACTGATGCATAAAATGACTGTAAGTATGAATTTAAAAAGCATAGTCTTATAAAAAATAAACCACAAGTAGTGTTGTACGGAGTTTACACATGAAAAATAAATCAACTCATAAAACTTTCATAACCCTAGAACTACCGAAGCGGTACTAGCCCATGATTGATCTAGGAACAATCATCGCGGTTGGTAGGATCTTACCCATAGTTATGAAAATTACAAGATAAATTAAGTAGCAAAGTAAACACTAGATGCAGGTGCCATCACGACTCTCTCCATCTTGAATCTTCACTTGGTTCTCACTTGGTTCGACAGATGAACCTCTCTCCACAGCCCCGTAGGTTGGATTTAGGGTTTGGATGTGGTGTAGGATGGATATGGAATTTAACTCTCTTCTTCATGTGTTCTACATCCCTTTTTATACTTGTAAAGTGCTCCTCACGAACCTTTGATGGGCTTTTTCTTGAGACACACGTCAAATTTGGTAAAAGAAACCCAGAACTATCAAAAAAGCATCAGTGACATTATGTTCGACCAGGCCTCCATTGATCGAGCAAGCCCTCCTGGTCGAAGCTGGTCGAGTAAACTCTCTTTAAGTTTTTGCGCATTTTATTTAACCAAACTCCTCCAGTTCGACCAAGACGATGCTGGTCGAAAAATACCTTAAAAAATGTGTCTTCCAATTCTGAGCCGACCTTTTTTCTTCTATAAATACGCTCAAAAAGCCTCAGTAGCCTCTGATTCATGGATTTTCTATAAACATCCCAATTCGTCTTGATAATAGACCAAATCGTACTCAACTTTCACACAAATCCAAGCCCAAAACACTTGAATTTACACTCTCATCAAATCCCCAAAATATCATGTTGCTTGTCCCGAGGCAATGAATTCAAAACAAAGAAAAAAGAGTGTCATTCACGAGATCCTTAAAACAAGCACAACCTATTCTAACACATGCAATTATATCAAATCAAAATATGACATCCATCATACCCTCATTCATACAAAAACATCAATTAATTACAATACTTCTATGAGTGCTAAGTTATCTAGCTCACGGATAAGTGTTTGCTCTCTCTCTCACGTATAAAAGATGTACACTTTACGGGTTAGTATATACACTCAAATTCAATTCATGTACTCGCATACCCATAAGCTTGACAAGGGTCTCAAAAATCCATCCACAATCGTTTCAATACTAGGATCACAAAGAACTTGTCTTATGGGTTGTAATGTTGGCTCTTTGGTAAAAGTAGCAGAGTTTAGGTAAATGACTAATTTACTAGTAGAGAATTACCTTATAGTTTTATTTTTCATCAAATAGCTTAATTTCCTTGCTCCATCCTCATTCTCATGATCCTTGCAATTCATCGGCTCCTTCATTTCTTTGGAATTAACATCTTCTTTATTCAAAGCAAAAGGATACCGATTTCAGGCACTACCCTTCTAAGCAGTCGGGTACCAGTTTCAGGCACTACCCCTAAATAAGATTTAACCACCATCTTTTGAACTCTTCACTTGGCAAAGTTTTCTTCCCCTCTTTGATTTATCACTTAGCACATATTCACCTTAACTCTCTACTAGTAAATAGGGTATTTTAAGCTAAATTAAGGGAGTAATGGCTTCGATCACAGGATTGCCAAAGAAAAAGCTTTAACGGCTCAACAGGGCTTCCACTGATAATCATATAACATGGTAGGAAAAATTTGGCTAAGTGGCTCAATTATCAATAATGGCCTAAGATCATTTCCTAGTATTTATTAATCATAAAATTCAAACAAGACTCCAAATCATGTTCTAGAATACGAGTATACAAATGACTCTCAAGAATAAACTATCATGCTTATAACATGACCAATAGGCTCAAGTTCTCACATGGGTAATAGAATCCTAAGCACTCTTTAAAGCATGCAATTAACATCAATCTTTTCATGAACTACCAGTAAAAATAGAACATGTTCATCATTAACAAACCAACAAGCATCAAAACAAGTGTACATGTATAACACGAATAATCATCAACACTAAATAATTCACATCAATGCATCCATCCTCCATCAATTCTCAATCAATATCATACGTTCATGCCACTCACACCACAAATACCCAGCCTGTAAAGATAAAAGAGAAGGGAGATGAGATGAAACAGATAAATGATAAAAAAACCTTATGCTTCTACTCCTCCGGAGAATCCTCATCCTCCTCGTCATCACCATCACTCATCTTCGAGCGCAACCAATCTAAATCTCTATGAAGATTACTAAGCGTCCTATCCTACTCACGCTCATCGGCATGCATCTTCCCTAATCTCCTATCCATCTTCACATAGTTATCCTGCAGCATGTTGTATCTCGCATCAAGTGCGGCATAGTTAGCATTCGCCAATGCAAGCTGGCAATTCATCTCCTGTTAATTCACATTGAGGGTAGCGAAGTGCTCATTCATTAATCGGAATTGCTACCGATAGAACTGATCCTGAGCTCCCCAAAAATCCTACTGCTACTGTGGCAGTGGCTCGAAAAACTCATGCTCATGTGGCTGTGGCGGTTGATGTCCTTCTTCGAAGTCAGCTGGATCTCCTACCAAAATCATGTCCTCATCTATGAAGACTCTCTATAAGTGCATATCGGCAAGAAGTCTCCAATCCCCTTCCTCCAAATAAGTCCTCGAGATCGCCCTATACTCCGATGTATCTATTAATAGATTACTGTTGACCTGAATCGTAGTAAAATCAACAATAGATAGCAAAAATTTGAAAGAAATAGGGTTCTTACCATGGATGAACATCCAGGCATTATCCATCCACTAAATCAACCCCATACTCACACGTGCCGATAGGATCAAGTCTGGATCCCCTCGAATCGATCGATACCTACTCAAATCAATCCTATAATACTCGACTATCAGAGTAATAAGCCTTCTGATGTTCATATACTGAAATTCGTGGGTAGTAAACTTATGAAGCTGCTGGAAAAAGTAAGCCGCTACATTGAAATGGACTCCATTAAGCATACACCATAGCACGTATAGCTCACCCCTCGGAATACAACTTTCCTCGGATCGAGCAAATAGAGTGTTACTCAGAATTTGGTCCATATAAGCAATCATGGGATTGTGGATGAAAGCAACCTTGGAAGCATTCGAATTATATCTTTCTCGCCTTCCAGAGATTGACCTCTAAAACTTATCGGGTCTGAAATTATCATGCTCTACTTCAGTCACATTCTCACAGCTGATCAACTCATTAAACTTTTGGGCATGCATCAATTGCTCTTGCCCACCAATTTGTATCCAAATAGCATATGGGAGATAGTGATCTCCACGCTCAATACTCAATGAACATAGAACTCAATAGTTATATGGAAATACGTCTCTCTCTTCATCTCCATAAATCTGGTTATCCCTACTCGATTGAACATCCAACGAATATCATTGATAATGTTCATTGCAACCATAGTTTCATCATCTTGATAGTGAGTCCTCGTGATCTTGCTCGCAATAGCTGCCCATAACTCCTTTTTCTCCTCCTAATTAGTGATCCTAATGCCATAATTCGAAGGTTTCTTCTTATCCAATTTAATCTTTTTGGCACCACCACCCTTCCTAAGAGACTTGGTCTTCTTCCTCTTTGAAGATGAAGCAATCTCTTTTCCATTATTGGCCATGGTGTGCGTGCAATAGACGGTGGTAAAATTACAAAAAATTGGGTAGAATAGCCCAATTTGGACTTGAATCCTCCAAATTTTGGATGTGGAAGTAGGTGGAAGAGTGGATTAAACTGTGGGGAAGAGTTTTGGGAGAGAAACTTACAATTGCAATCGGTACTCGAGAAAGGGTGACGGATTTGCTCGAACAAAAGGGAAAAACTAACCTTTAAATCTGATTTTGAATCCCGTTTGACTCGAACAACTTGGTCGAACAAGGGTTTTTGGTCAAACAACTCAAATCTGCACTAAAACATGACCTTGTTCAACCTCCGTTCGACCAAGATATCTCAATCGAACAACAGCTTGAGGTCGAACAACATATAAATCGACCTCATGTTCTCCCCTGCTCCGTTCGACCACCGTTTGACTTGAAAAATATGTTCGAAAAAAGTGTGTTGGTTGAACAACCTCACTGTAAGTTTTTGGATATTTCGTTCGACCAGCGTTCGACTTGACAAGCTTGGTTGAACAAAATTCGCTGGTCGAATGGAGCTACTGTAAGTTTTTAAATATTTTTTTCAACCAGTGTTCGACCACTCAGCTTAGTCGAACGACGGCGTCTTGGTCGAACAACTTACTGAACTTTTGAAACTTCATACTTTTCTCGTCTTTTCCTGCAACACTCAAACTATAGGACAACATCAGGTATCAAGATAGCCACACTTAAGCTAGAGAACCACTTTTAGACTAGATAAACCATGTATAACTCCGCATACGACCCACGAAACACGAAACACCACTAAACATTAGGCAAATTACAAAAAATTGACACATTAAAACCGATTAAAGTTTCAATATGCCACAAAAAATCAACTCCCCTAACAAACATTACAAAGAAAAGATTATATCATTAGTGCTTTGATTAGTCAAATACATCACACTACCCCAAACTTAGTAGAAACAATAGTCGAAAATAAGTTTGCAAAGAGATGTAATTTTCGAATAGTAAGCACGTCAAATATAAAAATTTCTTACTCACACTAATAAAATAAAGTAATAAAACAGGAGGGAAAGCCCCCAACAAGTAGTCTTGTTTAACGTCGGAGAGTCACGAAGGTAATTATTTAGTGCAAGGTATCCTCAAAGACAACGCAAGCATCATCCGGCGACTTGTAATGCTTCAATCGATGTCCATTCGCCATTATAATGTCTCCATCCTTGTCAATGAGTTCAAAACTCTCCCCTTCCATAGGCTCTATGGATAATGAATGGTCCCGTCTATTTTGATTACAATTTTCCTGTGAAAAGCTTCTCAATGCCCAAAAAGCTCTATGCTGAATTTTTATGGGTAAGTGGCACGGCTTTCCATAGACTATTTGATACGGTGACTAGTCAAGCACCGTCTTATAAGCAGTTTGGAACCCCCACAACACGTCATCAAGCTTCATAGCCCAATCCTTTCAATTGGTTCCGACTACCTTTTCCAAGATTTGCTTCACTTCTCGTTTGGAGACCTCCGCTTGCCCATTCGCTTGAGGGTGATAGGGTGTAGTGACCCTATGCTTAACACCATAATCCTTGAGAACTTTTTCAAGCAGCTTATTGACAAAGTGTGACCCTCCATCACTCACTAGTGCTCTAGGAACTCCATAGCGGGCAAAGATATGTTTCTTCAAGAAGGACAAAATAGTCCTTAAATCATTCACACGAGTAGGAATGGCTTCCACCCACTTAGAAACATAATCCAATGCTAGAAGGATGTAAAGAAATCCATTAGATGAGGGAAAAGGTCCCATAAAATTGATTCCACATACATTGAAGATCTCAACAACAATGCTCGGCTGAAGTGGCATCTCATCTCCCCATCCTTTGACATCTATCGCATGTTACCACATAGGACTCACAGTCTTTAAACAAAGTAGGCCAATAAAGAGTAGATTGAAGTACCTTAGCTGCTGTCTTTTGAGCTCTAAAGTACCACTCATTAGGATGTGCATGGCAAAATTCAAGAACACTCTTCATCTCTATCTCAGGCACATACCTACGGACTATGGAATCTGTAAAATCTTACAGACAAACGGATCATACCATATAAACGTCTCAACATATCTCTTAAACTTAGCAAGTTGATACCTATTGAGATCTTTCAGAATTTCACCCACGGCAATGTAATTGATATAATCGGCATACCATGGATCCATTCCTTGAGCAGCTACCACACAAGCTCTTTCCGTCCCTTCAACAAGCACGGACATGATCTTCTCATCAGGGACATCTCTTCTATACATTCAAAAGAATCATCACAATGCTCCCTTGTCTCCAACCTTGATAGGTGATCTGCCAAAATATTCTCCGTTCCTTTCTTATCCCGGATCTCCATATCAAACTCTTGAAGAAGTAGAATCCATCTAATGATCCTTGGCTTTGTTACTTCTTCTCTATCAAGTACCGGATCACGGAGTGATACATGTACACTATAGTCTTCATGCCAACCAAATACTATCAAAACTTGTTAAATGCATACACTACAACTAGAAACTCCTTTTCAGTAATAATGTAGTTCTTTTGTGCTACATCAAAAGTTTTACTCGCATAGTAATGGCGCAAAACTTCTTCTCCCTCATCTGCCCAAGCACCACTCCAAGTGCTAAGTCACTTGCATCACACATAAGTACAAACGGCTGAGTCCAATCCGGTATGATCAAGATAGTGTTGGATTGTATACTAAAAGTCTAGCTTTAGTATGAACAATGTGATAACAATATTTGAAATGAGAATCATTGATCAAATGATTGCATCTTATAATTTATTTTGTATGCATGATGCAATAGTCCATTTACTTTATACTGTAGATAATATGTTGTGCGACAACACGCAGAAGATCATATTATCGGTTTCCTTATAAAGTATAAACAAATGCTCACAACTTAGATAGACGGGGACTCTCTATCGGTATGGTTGTAGTGTGGTTTGGTATTAGCTTGTCTTGGCTATAGAATCACATTAGTGCACTTGTGTGTATTGAGCAGGACCGCCTGAGATCGTTCTTCTTATACTGACTATATAGTAGAACTTGATCTCTGTTATTATGGAAGTTCGTGCTCTTAATCCCTATACAATAACCTCGACACGTAGGGCAGTATGTATTTCTTTGATTCATCAATGGGTGAGATTTATAAGTATTAAATCAATATACTCGGTGAGTTGGGAAGTAGTGCTGTATCTATGGTGTGTTGTTGATTGTAGAAGGAGTCTATGTCCGTTATAGGTTGATGATGTCCCCTTGAGGAGCTCATAAGGTTTATCATGTAAATCTTGCAAGTGGATTAATTTCCGGCATGATAATAATTTGAGTTGTCAGTAACTTAATTAATTAATGGGCATTGTATATCTTAAACATGGGGAGACTATCGGGCTTATAATAAGAAGGAGCCCAGAACATAATTTTGGGATTAGACGGGTAGTGCAATAATAATATTTTAGTGGACTATATTATTATTATTGGATTTAATTAAAAGCTTTGGGCTAAGCTTGGTTAATTAAATTTAATTGAGGCCCAGTCCAATTTCTCCTCCTGGTCCCTACTGTAGCCCAACTATATAAGTCATCTCAGCTCCTGTTAACCCTAAGTCAGTGCCTGATTTGATACGGGAGAAGACAACAGAGAGCAGATTGAGAGAACTCTAGGGATTGTTGACCACCCAACACCAGAGTTGACTTTGGGACATACGGTAGAAGATCAGAGGTGTTCTTCACTGCTGTTCATCCTCTACATCGACCCAGAAGTATGGTAAACACGTTTAATTGCTTCCGCTGATAGTTTATCTGATATCCGTAACGTATCACGTTGATCCACACGACCCAATTGCCAATAATTGGTATCAGAGCGTTGGTTTCGTGGTGAGACGTGAGACATTGGTTAGGGTTTTTGTGATTATATGATTATTTCAAATGATCTGGATATAATCGCTTGTTGTTGTGTTTTCTCATGTTTCTATTATCATCGAAAGAAAAAGCATGAGATTAGGGATTATATTTGTGTGAATTTCCAATGTGCTTGTCGATGGTTTTTGTTGTATATTTAGAAAAGCCTATACATCACACACACAACCCACGACTATATGATGTTGGTGGCTGCTGGTGGAATACGTTATGGCAAGCCTTGACAACGCGTTGGACCAACACGGTGGACTGAGATCATCTGTTAGAAGCAACGATGATTGCGATGATGGCGGCGCGGGCGTGAAGGAGTGCTCGGTGGGGCTAGGTGTCATGACTGCTGGATCTCTGTTGCTCGGCTGCAAGACGCCAGTACTGCTGTGGGTTGCTGGAAGCGATGTTCAATCGTTTCTGGAAGGAGACGACGATCATCGCTGAATCTTCACGGCTGGCAGCAGCGAGGTCAATGACGGGGTTAGCATCGACGGGATGTGTGTGATTTGATAAGTTAGATGCCGGCGAATCGACTGGATGATCCGTTGCATCTAGTGGGCTTTTCGAGCAGGGCTTCTTCTTCCTCGGGGAGTCTGTGACGAGACCAGAAGAGCAGAAGAGGTTTTTAGTTGATCGGTAGCGCACGTGCAAGCCTCACGGTCGGACGATCTGATGGCGACAAGATGGAGGCATCGCAGCGGCACCTGGAGTGTCTGAGACAGGTTTTGGTCGCGTCTGAGATAAGTTCCGGTCGCCTTTGAGGCGTGTTCCGGGCGAGTCGATGGTGGCCTCGAGTGAGTCGGCAGCTAGTTTTTGTTTTGGTGGCTGGTTTCAGAGCAAGCTTCTTTAGCAATCTAGCAAGGCGGCGTACGGCCGACCGGGCGGCCCCACTCTGAAGGATGCATGGTGAGGCGCTTATTTTTCTAATCGAGTGCCTGTGTTGTCCTTGAGCAGCGGCGGCGAGCGGCGGCAGGTGGCGACTAGGATGGCGGCGGCACTGTTGCTCAGTGGGCGGCAGCGGCGGCTTGTTTCATCGGTGATGGCTGGCATGTGCGAGCAGCAGCCGAGTTGGCTGTCGGTGAGGCCGGTTGGCTGTGGGCGCGGTGCCGGTTGGCTATCGGTGAGAGGCTGGTTGGCTGTGGGCGCGGCCACCGGGAGGAGAAGGCTGGCGGCGTCTGAACGGCTGGAGAAAAAGGAGCAGCAGTTCGTAGATTTTGCTGTCCTATTTGGGCCCAATTTTAAAAGAATAGGATGTTGGGCTTTTGGGCTCTAATTCAATTTTTTTTGTTTGGGCTGCTCATGTTGGGCCTGATTTTGTGAGGATATGGGCTAGGGTGGGAATGGGGCAGAAGCTGTTTTTCTTTGGGCTTGTTGTCTTGATGGCCCATTTTTCTTGTTGGACTCATTTACAATGTTGGGCTCATTTTATATTAATTGCTGGATTTAATAAATTGTGGGATTTTTGTTGGGCCAAGTTTATAGTAAAAATTAGCAGGATAAATGGGCTTAATTAATTTATTAATGGGCTGCTCATTTTATGTTGTTGTTGCTTGAGTAGACTGGGCCCATTTAATTGATCCACTTTTATTATGCAATTAATTATTGTTATATAACTGATTAATTGATTTAATTGTCAATTATTGTTGTATGTGTGAAAAGCATGTTCTATGTGATTTATTTATTTAAATTGCTGTTAATAGAATCATGCTAGGATGTATATTTTATTTCTGAATAATATATGCATGTTAAAAACCCTCGGTTTTAAATAACTAAGTGGGAGAGGGGATTGGTAAATAATTCCCGCGGCCTCCATTATTGGTTTGTAAGTGATGCAAGTATACTTGCGTTTTAGCATAGACCTTCCTCCCCATCGGATGAGTATATTTGTGGATCACTGGTACAGACTTCATTAAATAATTATTGTTTGTAATGTGATGCAAATGAACTTGCGTGTTGGCTTAGACCTTCCTCCCCATCGAATGAGTTTATTTGCGGATCACTGTACAAACTTATAATTGATGACTGTAGAAAGTTATCCGAGCGCGTGTGTTCTTCTCCATCTGTAAGGCACATAAGCTTGGGCCGCGGACTTGGGGTCAAATAATGGTGTACACTTAGATGTAAATAATAAGTATCCTCCCTATCGGAGTCACTGCTTTTATTTGCATGGCTAAAGAGGAACCGACTATTATTTTGTCATAAAGTTAGGTTGACAAATGAAATTAATGGGTAAAACCTTCTCTTGTAAATGTTCGGGTTTGTAAACGTCCACACTATCGTGGCTTGCAGACTCACGGTGCTTGAGATGTCGGTGAATTTTATTTTATATTGTTTTGAGGGAATCAATATAAAAGGATAAAATTCGAAGATTTGATCGGTAAATTTATTTGTGATTCTCTGAATTTTGAATGATTTTATTTCACTTATTTTTAACTAAAAGACATTAAATTTACTCGTCCTAATTAGATGATTAGAAAAGAATCTTGGTTTTGAATTTTACTGCTTAAGAAAATACATGTGTGTTCTCACAAAGGACGTCTCATGATGCCTATTAAAGTTTCTAGTGAAGAGATGAGAGGTTCATAGAAATATGATGGTCTCATGTAACCCTTCAGATACTTGAGTAATTTAAAAGGCGCAAGATCATGATAGAATTTGATGAATGAATTGGAAATATATGGAATAGAAGTTGAAAGGGAAACCTAAGTCAATTTTATTCTCCATAATTGCCTAGATGTTTAGAGTAAGTTCCACCTGAATTACAAGAGTATGTAAATGGTGGGAAACTTCTGACAAAACATGTGGTAAAGAAAAGCCATTTTCATCATGATATGAACAAGTTTAATATCTTATTTACTAATGGTTTAAACATGATTAGTGATGGCATCTACTGACACGAACTGTGTAGATACTGGAATCACTAAATGTTTATCACTAAGTAATGATAAGATTGTTATGACATGGGTAAAACTACAAAGGTAGTGGCTATTGCAGTGGGAGTTGTTTATTTATCTCATGATAAGAATAAACGATTGATTATGAGAAATTATCTTTACGTACGTTTCATAAAAAGAATTTGATTTCGGTTTCTATGTATTAACGGATGGATACTTCATTTCATTTAAATGACATGGTCATAGTGATGAGGAATGGGGCTATAATCTGTTATAGTACGTTGGTGGATAATGTGTATACTCCAGAATCATGTAGATTCACAGATGCAACAAATAGTAATTAATAATGCATCTTCTAATATTAGTAAGGGAAAGGAACCTTCAAAGATAAACTAAACATACATTTGGCTCCTAAGATTAGTTCATTTTACTTGAGTAGGATTCAAAAGTTGATATCCGATAGACCGTAAGGTTTATCTGAAGTGGAAACTATCGGACTTGTGAGTCTTGCTTGGAAGTAAAAATGATTAACTGCCTTTTCAAGGCTGTGGGGTTTAGAGCCAAAGATATATATGTTGGAATTAGTTCATTCTGATTCAAACGAACCTAACAATATCCAGGCGAGAGGTGGTTATGAATATTCAAAGATTATTCTGGATACCGATATATTTATTTGATGCACTGCATGTCTAAGTTCTTGGATTAATTCAAGAATTGTAAGGCTGGTACAATGAAGCGTCATGGAAAATATATCATATCATTGCGATTCAATCGTGATGATGAAAACCTCTTAGGATGGTTAGGAACTGATAATCAGAAGTTGAGATTAAATCTCAAGTTGACTACACCGGGCATGCCCCAGCTGAATGGTGTGGTGGGTAGAAGGTATAAGGCTCTTATGGTTATGATTAGATAGATGATGAATTATTTGGAATAACTAAATTCATTTTATGGATATGCCCTAGATACAGTAATTCGTGAAATGTTTGTCTTTATATGGGATATCCTAGAAAAATGGAGGTTAATTTATTTAGTCCAAAAGATCGAAGGGTAATTATTAACTCAATAACTAGATTTTTGGAAAAGGACTATGTAATAAATCACAAACCCATGTATAAGTTATTCTAAATGAAGTCAGAGGAAAACACTAAGTATAAGTATCAAGTGTACAAGAGGATATACCACAAGGTAAACTGCAACGCGTGTCACGACTGATACACAATTACATGTAGTGTCTTGTCGTAGTGGGAGGGTTGTTTGACAACCCGTAATATATATGTTTAGGAGAGTCGTGAGAATTGATCCCTAGTGAACATGGTATTGTCCCACGGATACGACGTAACACTACAAGATGAAAATGCAGAATCTTAGTAAGTTACAATGAATGTTGAAATAGAATCTACGGATTCTATATTAAGTCTGGGAACTTGTATGACCACTAAATGGTGTAAAAGCCATTGCAAGTGGTCAAAGGAAATAAAAGAGGATCATATGGAAAGGTGAAAATCTTGGAAGCAAAGCTTGTTGTGAAAAAGTGTACTCAGAAAGAAATGGTTCGATTATGAGGAAACATGTTCGCTGGTAGCTATGCTTATGTTAATCTGGATTCTTTTATTTATTGCTGCTATGAGGAACAACAAACAGATGTCAAAGACAGCTTTCCTGATTGGAAGTCTTGAGGAAAACATCTATGTGAAGCAACCAGAGTGATTCATTGCAAAGTACTAATAGCATTTTGATAGTAAGCTTAAAATTATCCAGCGATGGACTAAAGCAAGCTTTAAGATCGTGAAGCATCTGTTTTAATTAGGTAATCCAGTGGCATGGATTTAAATCAATGAGCGGATGAGTCTTGTGTGTTGTAAAGAGTGATGGAATCATGGTGGTGTTTCTTGTACTATATGTAGATAGTATCTTGCTCATTGGAGACAATGAAAGAGTATTATCGGGTGTATGGGTACGGTTAATAAAGCGGTAGAGATGAAGGACTTAAGAAAGACAAAATATATCCTTTTGATCACGGTAATACGGATCACAGAAAGGACATTATGCTTATCTAAAGTTTCATAAATGATACAGTTGATGAGTGATATTTTCACCTAGATTTTAGTGTCTTTTTATATGTGTTTTCGTATATTTTTATCCGTATTTTATGTGTTATTTGGTTGTGTTTTGTGTTTTCATGGAAATGTGTGTGAATGAGCTTAAACCTACTATTTTCACTTTTTATTTGAAGCTAGATAGGATAAGGAAGATGTAGGAAAAAAACGGAACTCAATTTGGAGTTGAAACGAGGGAGAACGAGCCAAAACAGTGAAGGAATCAGGGCAGCAGCAACACGACTGGCCGTGTCGGTGGCACGAGCCGTGTCGCAGTACACGACTCGTGTAGCTAACACGGGCCTGTCCAGAATGGTCGTGCGGCAACATCTATTCATCCAACACGACCACCACTTGGCCGTGTTGCGGAGCTCGACTCGTGTTGCAGCACACGACCCGTGTAGCCAACACGGGCCTGTAAGCGATGGCCGTGCGGGAGCATCAGTTCACGCAACACGGTCACCTTATGGCCGTGTTGCGCCACACGACTCGTGTCGTGTCAGGGATCAGAAAAATTCAGAATCCTTCTAGAAGCTTGTCAAGGAGTATAAATACCCCTCCATTCAGATTTTATGAAAAAAATCCGATTTCCACCCCTTCCACACACACCTCACACACCATTTCTTCCATTTTCCACCATCATCTTCATCCATTCTTCATCCACCCATCTACACTTGATCCCCTCCATCAAATTCACCATCCAAGTGGTCAAGGAAGCAAGGGAGAGTGAGATCACAAGAAGAAGAAGGAGATCTCCATTGAAGCACTTCAAAGGGGGAATCTAATTCTAATTTTTGTGCATTTCTTTATAGATTGATCATGTTTTGTAAGGATCTTAATGTCTATGTTAATTTTCTTATGGATATGAGAGGCTAATCTCCTTTGTGAGATTAGCTCCATGATTGGTGTTGGATAATTTAGTTTTTATGCAAATTGATTTTAATCTTGAATGGGCTTTGTGTTATTTCTATCATTGATTGTTGATTGCTTGATGTATATGATGATTTGTGTGATTAATTGTCATGGGCATGTGATTAGATTGAGAAATCAATTATGTGTTTAGGATAGTTCATTGAATCATTTCATCATACACTTCATGTGCATTAATTTAGAATGAGATAGAGATATCCTTCTAGATTTAGAACCCTTTGATAGAACATTTGATTAGCTTAATCGAGAGGTTGGTTGATTAAATGAGGAGACCCAAATAATTAGTGAATTCATAGTACCTTAAAAGGGAATATTGCTTATGATTTAGTACCTAATTAGGGAACTCATAGAGTAATTAGTACCTAGTGGGAGGTGTTTGCTATTGTCTCGATCCTATGTGCGATTGGGAGCCTTGTTGAGGGCCTACATCCTATCCATCTCGAGAGAGAGTTTAGGTGGAATTAGTGATCGCTTCTATACCTTGTCCATGAGAGATTAGAATTAATTGCATGATTACTTAATTATCTATGCCATGATTGTTGTTAATCTCATCCTTGCATCATTTGGAACCCTTTTATCTTTGCATTCATTTTATCCTTATTTCTTGCTTTAGCATAACTGCATTCATTTGCTCCTATCCTCTCTTCCGTCGTCCTTATAAAATCACGATAAACTTGAGATCGCTTAAACTCTAGTACCTTCCTCCCTGTGGTTCGATAATTTCTTTAATTGGTCATGCCCACTATATTATGGCTAATCAAATGGCGCCGTTGCCGGGGAGGTAACGGTCGCTAGTAGTTTGACGAAGGATTGTTTAGAGTGGTCTTAATAAGGATATTTTTTTTTATTTTTGCATCTTATATTTGCTTTGGAAAATTTTGTTCTAATTTTTCTTTCTTTTATAGGTGCATACCTTGAGAAGGAAGAAGAAGGAGAGCAACCCCAAAAATATGAGCTACATGGATACTCTTCGAGATATGGTGAATAGAAGTGTTCATTCCGTTATGAACACACAAGGAAATTTTCAAAGATTTCAAATGCCAAATGGTGAACCTAATTTGCAACCGGATTATGGAGTACAAGATATGCAATTCCTACAACAAGGTTATGGAGATTTTGGAGTTCCTCATCAAATGAGTCATCAAGTATACCCTCAAGGTGTGGAAGATCTTTTTCAAGGAAATTTTTCTAGTCATCAAGAAGGAAATCAACCACATCTATGGGGAAATTTTCAAGACTCCAACACCTCTTATTCCACCCAAAGTGACCACATAGCAATGTTTGGAGAAAAGATGTTTGAAATGGTTATGGATCGCATAGAGAAGGAGAGTAAGTTTAATGAAATGTGGATGGATCGAATCAGAAATTGGTGTGACATGGTGACAAGTGCAATAGTAGCATTCGGTGCTAGATTGGATTCCATTGAGCACCAAGTTAGTCAAGTTGTATCCACCGTTGAGAACAACAAGCCTTCTTCCTCTATTAAAGATCGAAAAGAGGATAGTTTGGGGGTTGATGAGGTTATGAAGGAAAAGAGAGAAAGGGTGCCTAAGTGGGTGAAAGCTACAAAGTTGAAAGAAGAGTTGACGGAGGAATTCGATAAATTTGTCGAGTCTCTTGAAGAGATGGTTGAGAAAGTAAAACATCAAAATCGAGAAGAGATTCATGCCCTTATGGAAGAAAAGAAGTCTCCGGAAACTAAGATCATGGATTTCACTCCCCACAAGCCTAAACCTTCTCATTCTATTGAAATTTCAAATTCTCTTAAGAACTTTCATGATTTTATTGATAAAAATTTGTTTGGTGATTGTAGGAAAAAGGTTGCAAGAGGACAACAACACTTGTCAATGCCCGAATTCTTACCGGGGGATGTGGTTGAAGTTCAAAATGCATATAAAGCCCCATGGAAAAAGTGGAACAAGTGGAAAGGGCCATTCCTTGTGAAGAACGCCTTCGGAGACCAATTACTTGAGCTATTTAATAAGAAGGGAACCGTTCTAGTGGTTGAACGGGAGAGCACAAGGCACTACTTCAAGAAGAAACCTATGATAGTGCCTAAGGACTATTCAAGACCACCATGAGCTAAAGACTATCGTCCGGCTTGAAGACGTTAAACTTAGCGCTAGATGGGAGGCAACCCATCATTACCTTTTATTGCTTTATTTAATGCTTTCAATAAGGTTGATGGATTTGTTTGTTTGCATTTTTGGCATGTAGAGTGATTGTGTTCATGAGGAGAATGTGTATTGGACAAACGATAAGTGCTTGATTTGAAGTGTGAAAGTAAGTCACACCACTTTTTGCAAACTTACCTCGAAACCCTTGTTTCAATTTAAGTTTGGGGGGATATGGCGTGGTGTGACATACTTTGTCTTGAAAGCATATACTTTTCGTATTTTTGAGCTAATTTTAAAATTTTTCTCATGAGTTTGGTTTGATTTTGGTATGATTGGTGGTGTTGAAGTGCATGATAGTCCATATTTGTTAAATGCAATTGTTGAGCTAACGGTGTTTGTTAAGTGTTTGAGCATGAGTGAAAGGTATTGGAAGCACGAATGGAGCTTGGAGCTAACGTTTTCTTTACCAAATGCCCATTGAGGGAGTATTCTACACCTTATCACTTCTAGTTGCTTGACATATTTTGATGTGTATTGATGTGATTAGCATGCTACTTTATGTGTTATGTTTTTGGGATGTTTATTTTCGTAAATTAGCATTTTCTTTTCAATCAAAGGTTGGGATGATTGTGAGCTTACATTGTTATGGATGATTTGAATGTGTGCTTCATTGTTTTATGATGGTGATTTTTATTCTTGCATGTTATGTGTTTTTGGTTATTTCTTGTTTGTTGAGTCTTTATTTTATGTTTCGTGTGCATTTTTATTCTTGTTTAGGGAGTGTTTGGTGGATTATTTTTGGGATGTTGTGAGTCATTTTTGAACATGAGTGGTGATATGTTGTGGTAGTAAGTGATGACAAGTTATGATTAAGAATCTCTACACTTTCGAATTGTGACATGTTTTATTTAACTTGTTCAATTTTGAGATGAATGTGGTGTAATAAGTTTCTTAAGGTCCAATGCATAAGCTTGTGAGTATTTGAACCTCAACCGTGCATACATGGTATTTTTCTTCATGAGTGGATTGGTTGTGTTTGATAAGCTAGAATTTGCTCAAGGACTATAGGAACGAGCCCGATTTGTGGAGATTAGTGAAATGATCTTAGGCCATCCTTGTTATTCATAGTCATTGCCATATATTTTCCTACCATGTACATCATCCCTAGTTAACCATTTTGAGCCTTTAAGCCTTTTTATTGTGAATATAGCACATTACAAGCCATGATTACCCACTTAAGCCTTACATATATACCATTTGTGTGGGTGATTGAGGAGATGGTAACTAGAAAGGTTTGATAAGGAAGAAAAAGAAAAAGGAAATGGTAAACAAGCAAGAAAAAGGATGAAAAAGAGCATAAAAAAGAATGAACATGCAACCTCAAAACAAGAAAAATGAGTAAAGCAACAACAAGATGCTCAAGGAAATAAAAATTCAAAGAAAGGAAGCATGCATCATAAGAAGCTCAATCCAAAGGAATGTTGATGATTAGTGCTTGTGATTACCAAAGTTGAGAAAGGAAGAAAGAAAAGTGGAGAAGTTGGAGAAATTGGCCATCTCTTCGATTACTTACACTTGCTTAGTCACTATTATCCATATCTTCCATACCCTACCAAAGAGCCTATCATTACATCCTTAATGAAAGACCTTTTTGATCATTAATGGAAACTTTGGCGGTTTGTGAATGTAGTCCACGAGCAAGCTTATAGCGAGTCAAGCAAATCAATTGATGAGTGTTGATTTACCTACTTTAAAGAGTGTTGAGTGAAATTTATAACCTATGTAAGGCTTGGACTAAAAGGGACTATATTACACTTTATTCTCTTTTGATTGAACTTATTAATTTCTCATGTTATGATTTTATTGATGTAGGATGCCTTAGCATAGTTTGTAATTCTTATTGCTATTGACGTGTTATTACTTATGTTCGTTTAGTCTTTTCCTAGGTGAAAATCACTCTTCATGGTTTATCATTTTCGTTGTGCGAGGACGCACAACACTTTAAGTTTGGGGGTGTGATGAGTGATATTTTCACCTAGATTTTAGTGTCTTTTTATATGTGTTTTCGTATATTTTTATCCGTATTTTATGTGTTATTTGGTTGTGTTTTGTGTTTTCATGGAAATGTGTGTGAATGAGCTTAAACCTACTATTTTCACTTTTTATTTGATGCTAGATAGGATAAGGAAGATGTAGGAAAAAAACGGAACTCAATTTGGAGTTGAAACGAGGGAGAACGAGCCAAAACAGTGAAGGAATCAGGGCAGCAGCAACACGACTGGCCGTGTCGGTGGCACGAGCCGTGTCGCAGTACACGACTCGTGTAGCTAACACGGGCCTGTCCAGAATGGTCGTGCGGCAACATCTATTCATCCAACACGACCACCACTTGGCCGTGTTGCGGAGCTCGACTCGTGTTGCAGCACACGACCCGTGTAGCCAACACGGGCCTGTAAGCGATGGCCGTGCGGGAGCATCAGTTCACGCAACACGGGCACCTTATGGCCGTGTTGCGCCACACGACTCGTGTCGTGTCAGGGATCAGAAAAATTCAGAATCCTTCTAGAAGCTTGTCAAGGAGTATAAATACCCCTCCATTCAGATTTTATGAAAAAAATCCGATTTCCACCCCTTCCACACACACCTCACACACCATTTCTTCCATTTTCCACCATCATCTTCATCCATTCTTCATCCACCCATCTACACTTGATCCCCTCCATCAAATTCACCATCCAAGTGGTCAAGGAAGCAAGGGAGAGTGAGATCACAAGAAGAAGAAGGAGATCTCCATTGAAGCACTTCAAAGGGGGAATCTAATTCTAATTTTTGTGCATTTCTTTATAGATTGATCATGTTTTGTAAGGATCTTAATGTCTATGTTAATTTTCTTATGGATATGAGAGGCTAATCTCCTTTGTGAGATTAGCTCCATGATTGGTGTTGGATAATTTAGTTTTTATGCAAATTGATTTTAATCTTGAATGGGCTTTGTGTTATTTCTATCATTGATTGTTGATTGCTTGATGTATATGATGATTTGTGTGATTAATTGTCATGGGCATGTGATTAGATTGAGAAATCAATTATGTGTTTAGGATAGTTCATTGAATCATTTCATCATACACTTCATGTGCATTAATTTAGAATGAGATAGAGATATCCTTCTAGATTTAGAACCCTTTGATAGAACATTTGATTAGCTTAATCGAGAGGTTGGTTGATTAAATGAGGAGACCCAAATAATTAGTGAATTCATAGTACCTTAAAAGGGAATATTGCTTATGATTTAGTACCTAATTAGGGAACTCATAGAGTAATTAGTACCTAGTGGGAGGTGTTTGCTATTGTCTCGATCCTATGTGCGATTGGGAGCCTTGTTGAGGGCCTACATCCTATCCATCTCGAGAGAGAGTTTAGGTGGAATTAGTGATCGCTTCTATACCTTGTCCATGAGAGATTAGAATTAATTGCATGATTACTTAATTATCTATGCCATGATTGTTGTTAATCTCATCCTTGCATCATTTGGAACCCTTTTATCTTTGCATTCATTTTATCCTTATTTCTTGCTTTAGCATAACTGCATTCATTTGCTCCTATCCTCTCTTCCGTCGTCCTTATAAAATCACGATAAACTTGAGATCGCTTAAACTCTAGTACCTTCCTCCCTGTGGTTCGATAATTTCTTTAATTGGTCATGCCCACTATATTATGGCTAATCAACAGTCCATACTCGTTTAGCATGTGAATTTATCTAAGTGAATGCGTCTTTGAGACACAAGAAGAAGATAAGAGGATGAAAGTGGTTCCTTATGCTCCGGCGAATAAGGAAGCTTAATCTAAGGAATGCTATGAACGATGTTGGATATTTATTTTGTTGGATGCATGAACAGTGGGTATCAACGTAACCTAGAACAAGAATGATGAACTGTGGTAAGACATATATGAAGTGTCTAAGAAGGACTGGAAATTATATGTAGACTTACTGAGCAGATTCACTGCTTCTTGTGGATTACATAGATTCGGATTTTTAGTCAGATTGGACTATAGTAAATTCTCCTCAAAGGTCATGTGTTTAATTTTAGGAAGTAGAGTCATAATGTGGAGGAGTGTTATATAGAAATATATTTCAGACTCCGGACTCCATCATGGAAAGATGATAAATTGGAGCCCATAAGGTTGCCAAAGTATCTATATGACTCTAGAGACTTCATGATGGACTTTAAAGTGTTTCTAAGTTTACCCAATGTTATCACTATTTACATTGATGATATTGGTGCAGTTGCAAACTTGAAGGAATCACGAGTCCATAAGGCAATTAAACACATGGAGCGCGAGTACCACCTTTTACGAGAAATCGTATGATGAGGGGAAGGTTGTTGTCGCCTAGATTGCATCGGATGATGACCTAGTAAATCATTTACAAGGACCTCAAGGCGAGAGCTTTTAATGGTCATGTAAGTGGGAGTAGGAATCAGATGTATGGTAGAAGACATGACAGTATAGTCTTTTAGTATAAGTGGGAGATTGTTGGATTGTATACTAAAAGTCTAGCTTTAGTATGAACAATGTCATAACAATATTTGAAATGAGAATCATTGATTAAATGATTGCATCTTATAATTTATTTTGTATGCATGATGCAATAGTCCATTTACTTTATACTGTAGATAGACGGGGACTCTCTATCGGTATGGTTGTAGTGTGGTTTGGTATTAGCTTGTCATGGCTATAGAATCACATTAGTGCACTTGTGTGTGTTGAGCAGGACCGCCTGAGATCGTTCTTCTTATACTGACTATATAGTAGAACTTGATCTCTGTTATTATGGAAGTTCGTGCTCTTAATCCCTATACAATAACCTCGACACGTAGGGCAGTATGTATTTCTTTGATTCATCAATGGGTGAGATTTATAAGTATTAAATCAATATACTCGGTGAGTTGGGAAGTAGTGCTGTATCTATGGTGTGATGTTGATTATAGAAGGAATCTATGTCCGTTATAGGTTGATGATGTCCCCTTGAAGAGCTCATAAGGTTTATCATGTAAATCTTGCAAGTGGATTAATTTCCGGCATGATAATAAGGTTGAATGGTACTACTCTCGAATGAGATATTAATTAATTTGAGTTGTCAGTAACTTAATTAATTAATGGGCATTGTATATCTTAAACATGGGGAGACTATCGGGCTTATAATAAGAAGGAGCCCAGAACATAATTTTGGGATTGGACGGGTAGTGCAATAATAATATTTTAGTGGACTATATTATTATTATTGGATTTAATTAAAAGCTTTGGGCTAAGCTTGGTTAATTAAATTCAATTGAGGCCCAGTCCAATTTCTCCTTCTGGTCCCTACTGTAGCCCAACTATATAAGTCATCTCAGCTCCTGTTAACCCTAAGTCAGTGCCTGATTTGATACGGGAGAAGACAACAGAGAGCAGATTGAGAGAACTCTAGGGATTGTTGACCACCCAACACCAGAGTTGACTTTGAGACATACAGTAGAAGATCAGAGGTGTTCTTCACTGCTGTTCATCCTCTACATCGACCCAGAAGTACGGTAAACACGTTTAATTGCTTTCGTTGATTGTTTACCTGATATCCGTAACGTATCACGTTGATCCACACGATCCAATTGCCAACAGATAGGTGTAGTAATAAGCGCCTCTTTCAAAACCTGAAAAGCTGTTAGACATTCTTCATCAAAAACAAAAGGAACATTCTTTTCAAGTAAATGAGATAAGGGCTTGGAGTATTTTGAGAAGTCTTTTATGAATCTTCTATAAAAACCCGTGTGTCCAAGGAAGGACCGCACTCCTTGTTCATTAGTATGTGGTGGAAGCTTCTCAATAGCCACCACTTTTGCTCGATCCACCAGCAATCCCTTGGCCGAAACATGATGCCCAAGAATAATCCCATCTCTTACCATGAAGTGGCACTTCTCCCAATTCAAGACAAGATTAGTTTCTTGACATCTCTTCAAAATAGTTAACAAGTTAGACAAACAAATATCAAAGGAGGAACCAAACTCAGAAAAATTATCCATAAACACCTCCATGATCTTTTCTATCAACCCATCAAATATGACTATCATGCAGCGCTGAAATATAGCAGGTGCATGACACAATCCAAAAGGCATCTTCCTAAAGGCAAAAGTTCCATAAGGGCAAGTGAAAGTAGTCTTTTCCTCGTCTTCGGGCGCAATCATGATTTGATTCTAACCCGAGTACCCATCCAAAAAATAATAAAACTCATACCCTGCAAGACGATCAAGCATTTGATCCATGAAAGGAAGGGGAAAATGGTCTTTGCATGTATTTTCATTCAGTTTCCTGTAATCCGTCCTTACACGCCATCCCGTAGGAATCTTAGTGGCCAAAGTCTCACCATCATCAGCTTTCACTATAGTCATGCCCCCCTTTTTAGCTACAACATGCAATGGACTCTCGTGGGGACTATCACTAATAGGATAAATAATTCCTGCATCTAACCACGTTTGGATTTACTTCCTAATCACTTCTTGAATAGCGGGATTCACCCTCCACTGATTCTGAATGCTACTCTTAGCCTCATCTAACAATCTAATTCTATGCATATAATATGATGGACTAATACCTTTCACATTATCAAGAGACCAACCAATCGCAGACTTATACTTCCGAAGCACGTTTAATAACTTCTCAAGTTGACCATAATCAAGGAAAAAAGATACAATTACCGGATATTGTTCATTGTCACCTAGATAGGTGTACTTCAAGTGCTCTGGTAGTGGTTTCAATTCCTCCTTCTTTTCTTCTTTTGGAGTGCTCTCTCTATCCAAAGGCAAGTATTTTTTAGTCTACTTTACCTCTTCAAACTTGGTCCTCTTTGATTCATACCTGTCATCACCCAAAGCAAGTAAGTTTTCAAGAAACTCAATACATACCTCATTGGAGAGCTCATCTAGCTCTGTGGTGGGAAAAGTAAGAGACTCCATCAAGCATGTCTCTAAGGGATTCTTTGAAAGGATCAAAGACATGTCTTCCTTCACAATCTCCTCCACCGTATTGATGTTGTGGCACTGCGTCTCCATTGGCATCTTCATCTCCATTGACAAGTACATCCTCTATCACGTCCTTCGGAAAGGTCATAGACCTATCCGCCAATTGCAAAGCCACCGTTGTAGGAGAGAGCTCTCCCAAACTTTGCTTCTTAAATATAGATAAGGGCATCAAGTTGATGCTTGCTCCAAGATCACATGAAGTTTTATGTGCCGACCCCTTTCTAATCTCATATAAGATAGTGAAGTCCCCAGATCTTTCAAATTCTGTGGCAACTTTCGCTGAATGATAGAGCTGTAATTTTTCGATAGATTCACTGTCTCTACTCCGTTCAAGCTTCTCTTCCTCAATAAGATATCTTTAAAAAATCAAGCATAATACGGCATCTCCATGATTGCTTCGGAGAAAGAAATGTTCAAGCTTATCTTATTCATAATATCCTGAAATCTCTTGAACTTTTCTTCCAATCCCTTCTTGACTATCTGAAAGGGAAACAGATGAGTTATCTTTGCTTTTGGAATATCCCATTCATCACGTTCAACCTTCTCTACCTTATCCTTCTTGGCTCTCAATCTTTTCATTCTTTTCCATTTTTTTCCACTGTAAGCTCGGTATTCTACTCTTGGGATGACTCTGGAGTGTTCTGAACAACAGGCATAGCATTCAGTATTGAAACAAGCACTGAACGAAGTTGTTCGACCTCTGCTCGACCATATTGGTCTGGTCGAACAGACTGTGGCTGGTCGAATAATGTCTCTGATCGCGAGTTCAACATCTCCGATTATTATTCGACCATCATTAAACCAAGATGGTCTGGTTGAACGGTAGTGCTTTGGTCGAACTGCGGCTCTGATTGCGATTTTATCTCTCCCAGTTGTTGTTCGACCAGCATTGGACCAAGATGGTCTAGTCGAATGGTATTGCTTTGGTCGAACGGCGGGACAGAAAATAGAGCATTGAAATTCTATTTTCCAAAGCTTGTTTGACCTCAGTTCGACCATCAGGTCTGGTCGAACTGAGTAGGTTTGGTCAAGCAAGACCTCTGTTCCCTTCATTTTTGCTCGCCGGCTTCATCGGACCTTCATATTGCGTTCCCAACCTCAATGTGATGGCATGACATGACTTAGGATTCTCAATACTTTGATATGGAAACTTTCCCTTCTCAATAGTTTGAGTCAATTTGTTCACGTTTCCTGCCATCTCTCCCATCAACAATGTAAGGTCTTTAACTTGCTTAGACAATTCTTCATGATTGGCATCAATCTTCTTTTCTAACTTGGCCTCAAGACGATCTACTCTTGCATCATTCCTTGCCATGCACCTGTTCACTGTATCCTCGAAACTAGATTTCCCTTCTTCCATCTTAGCACCCGGATCAACACTAATAGGAGGTTGTACTGCATTATTTGGATTACTCCACGAAAACTCCGGCCTCCTCGGTTGTTGATAATTACCCGGTGGATCACGTTTATTGTAGTTTCCTTGATAATTCCGATTTTTTTGATTTTGGAACCTCGTTCCTTGAATACTTTAACCCATGGCATAATTTGACTCTTCCATCTTCTCTTGGCTAGCTCCTTCATTACACATATCCTGCATAATTGGTACCCGCTGGGATAAGTCCGTAATCTGCTTTTGCTGAGTCTCCAATAGCTTGCTGATATTAGTCAAACTATAGACGATCTCATTGTCTCTTTCTTACTTATTCATAGTATGCTCAACCTGCGCTACCTTTCCAAGAACATACGTGTCTCTCACTCTATCAGTTGGCCAATCTCTTGAATTTATCGAAATATCCTCAAAGAGCTTTTTGGCCTCAATGGATGTCTTTGTAAGCAATGCTCCATTCGACGAAGCATCGAGTAAAACTTGAGATTCACAGTCCAATCCGCTATAGAAAATACTAATGTATTGAGCTTTAGATAGCCTGTGTTACGGACACTTCCTTAGCATGTCCTTGAATCTGTCCCATGTCTCATTAAACTTCTTATTACCATGGATAGCAAATTGATTGATTTCTTGTTTCATCTTAAACACCTTTGAGGGTGGCATGTATCGCTCCAACAATTTCACCTTCAATTTCTCCCAAGTATCACATTCAACAGCATCAAGATTATCATACCAATCTCTCGCTTTTTCATTCAACGAGAACTTAAATAATATGATCTTTCTCGCATCCTCATCAGCTCCTGTATCTTTTCGTGTACTTACATACCCAAGGAACTTATTCAGATGTTGATGAGGATCTTCGAAGGTTCCCTCAAAGAAGGGACTCCTTTCAATCATGCTGATAAGAGCAGGGTGTAAGTCAAAATCAGCTCCTTTCCTATCGCTCCTAACAACCTCGCATTGCCTCCTCCATTGTTCTTAAAAACTTCACGGATGGCAAGTGTATCGGGATTTGCCACCATGTTGACTGCTTCTGCTTCCAAGTTGAATTCGGTTGCAGCTTCAGTTACTTGCGGATTTAGCTCATCAACTTTAACTCCTAAATTAAGAGCTTCAGTTAGTTCTACTTTCTTGTTCTTTTTCTTCTTTCCCTTCTTCTTCCTTGACGATGCTCCAATCTCCGGATTGTAAGGTTTTAATTCTCCTACCTTTGATCTAGTGAGCATGCACCTAAGAAAAATAAGCATTAAAAAATAAAGACAAGAATAATATAGTCTCAATTACACTAGAAATAATAAACTAATAATTATGCCGTCCCCGGCAACGGCGCTAAGAACTTGATGAGCATTTTCTTAACAAATAAAATTAATCTCTAAGTATGAAGGATATCAATTGTAGTTTTGATAAGCAACCAAGTGATTATCGAACCCAAGGGACGGATTATTATTAATTTAATTAAGATCTAATATATTAAGAATATTAAGGCAATATGGTTGTTAATATTAAGTAACTGAGAAAAAAATAATTAAAATAATAAGCAGTAGAGATAATATGATTGTGATCAAGTGAGAAATTATTTAGTTCTTCGGGTCATCCAGTTTTACTTATTAATTTCCTTTCCATGTGTTGATGTCCGATTCTGCCTTGTGGTTTATGGAAGCATCACTAAAACATGCAAGTTCATTCTATAGACACAAGCAAACAAGTGTATGACACGTGTGAATATCCTCGGAGCAAGAGATATAATTAATCCCCTTTATAGGTACTATCATTATTAATTATTTCCCGTGTACTTAATACTTTAACCCGATATGATCTCCCTTTATAGGTACTATGAAGTTACACTCTTTATCCTACTTATTAACCTGAATAGTATTCAATTAATAAGTATTTATATAAGATAGTTCTAATAAGACTTCGGAATCCCTTCACTTAGAATTATAACATGTATTCCTGCTCAGCAGTGAACGCACTCAATCAATAATAAAGATATGTATTCAGAATCTACATAACAGTTACTGATGCATAAAACGACTGTAAGTATAAATTTAAAAAGCATAGTCTTATATATAATAAACCACAATTAGTGTTGTATGGAGTTTACACATAGAAAATAAATCAACTCATAAAACCTTCATAACCCTAGAACTACCAAAGCGGTTCTAGCCCATGATTGATCAAGGAACAATCATGGCGGTTGGTAGGATCTTACCCATGTCTTGAAAATTACAAAATAAATTAAGTAGCGAAGTAAACCCTAGATGTGGGCGCCGTCACGACTCTCTCGTCTTGAATCTTTACTTGGTTCTCACTTGGTTCGACAGACGAACCTCTCTCCACAGCTTCGTAGGTTGGAGTTAGGGTTTGGATGTGGTGTAGGATGAATGTGTAATCTAACTCTCTTCTTCATGTGCTCTACATCCCTTTTTATACTTGAAAAGTGCTTCTCACGGACCTTTGATGAGCTTTTTCTTGAGACACACGTCAAATTTGATAAAAAAACCCAGAACTACCAAAAATAGAATCAGCGACATTCTGTTCGACCAGACCTCCATTGGTCGAGCAAGCCCTCCTGGTCGAACACTGTTTGAGCAAACACTCTGTAAGTTTTTACACATTCTGTTCGACCAAACTCCTCCCGTTCGACCAAGACGATGCTGGTCGAATGGTTTCTCTTGGTCAAGCAATGCTTCTGTAAGTTTTTACGCATTCTGCTCAACTTGGCTCCCTTGTTCCACCAAATTGATGATGGTCGAATAAACCTCCGAGGTCGAACAACCTTCAAAAAATGCCTCGAAAAATGTGTCTTCCAATTTTCAGTCCTTAAGACCTGTTTTCCTGTATAAATACACTCATAAAGCCTCGGTAGCCTCTGATTCATAGATTTTCTATAAACATCCCGATTCGTCTTGATGATAAACCAAATCATACCAACTTCCACACAAATCCAAGCCCAAAACACGTGAATTTACACTCTCATCAGTTTTCCTGATTCGGACTCATAAACAATAATTAAACTCGATCTTTCCGTTATATGCAATGATGGAATTTTAAATTTCAATTCCACTAGGTCTTTACTTTATTCATCAATCAATTTATTTTTTAAAATCTATCATAACTCGGTCTTTCAATACTCTTTTTTTGAATTTTTAAATTTCAGTTCACCTCGGTATTCACTCTACTAGCTATTTCGGATTTTTTATTCCACGTCAGCAATCTGTTTTTATCCAACTTCGGCATTAGGATGTTCAAATCAGGCACATGAATTTTACTCGATTTTTAAATATTGTATATTCCACTCGGTCTTTACTTATAAATTGTACTCGGTCTTAATTTTAAATTCAATTTTGGATTTTAGACTGTCTTTCATTTACTGCTCGGTCTTTGACTTGAAACAACTCCATTAATAGTTATACTCGGTGTTTATAAAATGTGAACTGCAACGTGAAATTTAATCTAATAGGTCTTTTACAAATTTTAACTACTCGGTCTGAAAAATCACTTGATCTTTTAACAACATCCATCAAAATTCACAATGCTCATTCCATTTCACCACAATCTCATTTCAATTAACGATAAATACATAACTTTAAACCAATAATTCCTAACCTTAAAATAAAAACGACGAATATACTCCAAAAATTCTTTAAAACAGCAGTAAATACATATAAAATGAAAAATAAATAGAAAATTCACTCACCCTTTGTGCCATGTTATGTAATGTTGTGGGATTATATTTTTACACCAGTTTCTTGCATGAATTATAAAAATCAAAGAAAAAATTAACTGAAAAAAAAAAAGTCAAACTGGGGAAGAAAGAGAGAAAAAGGGAAGAGAGAGAGTAGATTAAATCAGATTTTTTGGGATTTCAAAAAATAAAAAAGATTTAAATTTTATTCAGATGATCGAGTAATACGGAGTCAAACTAACTCCATGTCAGTCAAACCATATCAAATCAAATTTTCAGGGGCATGTTCGCCAAATTACCTCAAAAGTGGGCATTTTTGCATATTTTTGGTTGGACTTGGCATTTTTGCTCCCAGTTTATAAATAATAGGCACTGTTGCACCGATCCCTTATTTCAATACAATGTATAGCCTTACATCACCCTTTCATTGACTTGCCTAGGTCTCTATAGTATCAACCAAACTGATTCTGGGTAATCGTCTATGTCACTTTAACTTTGGGATGAAAGGTCACCAACCACGTCTTCTTTCTCCTCCTACACAGATTTGCAGACATATAAGCAATAGCCTAACTGCGACCTTTTTCACATTTTAAGACGCCTTTTTGCCAGCCTTTGGCCCTGCTCACCTCGACCAAAATACATTAGAAATTATCAAGCAAAGCATTCAGAAAAAGCTAGAACATTTTGCAATGAAAACAAGCAAACATGTGAATGATTTTAACTAAGCTCACACATGTTCCCTCCGTTCCATTCAAAGAGCACTACAAGAGACTGTCGGAATACCAATGGAATTACTGACGACAAAAAAATCATTGGTAATTACCGATGGTTTACCGACGAATTACCGATGGTTTATTCGTTTAATATGATTTATTTAAAAAAATCATCAATAATAATTTCTGACGATTTTTGCGATGGATTACCAACGAAATTATCGACGGATGCTTTTTCTGTCGGTAAATCCGTCGGTATTTTGGAGGGATTTAATCCCGGAAGATTTTCGACAGATTTAATCCGTCGATAAATATATAAAATTTTATTTAAAGAAAATTAATTTTAGTTTTTAATTCACCGACGGATAAATCCGTCGGTAAACATATTAAATTTTAGTTTTTTAAAAAAATAATTTTGGTCTTTAATTTATCGACGGATTTTTTTGTCGGTAAATATATTAAATTTTATTTTTAATAAATTAATTTTATTCTTTAATTTTCCAACGGAATAATCCGTCGGTAAATATATAAAATTTTTATTAAAAGAAAATTAATTTTAGTCTTTAAATTACCGACGGAATTAATCTGTCGGTGAATATAACAAATTTTATTTAAACAAAATTAACTTTAGTCTTTATTTTACCGACGAATTAAATCCGTCGGTAAATATATCTTTATTTTAAAAAATTAGTCTTTAATTACCGACGGATTAAAATCCGTCGGTAAATATGAAGTAACTTTTACTAATATTAATTAATTAATATATATTTTTAAATAAATTAAATTAAAAAAAAACTCAAAACACGTTTCTTAAAAACGTTAACCCATCCCCAATCTTAAATCACAATATCTGATCCAAAAATAAACGTGAACCCTAATTCCCAAAATCGTCTAGGATGTGAGATTGAGAGTTTTTCCTAAAATTGTCGAGGAACATGCCACCCCCTCTTACCGCTGGCCGCACTTCTACTTCCACTCCCGACGCCACCTCCTCTGCTAGCAGTCCACCCCCCTTGCGAGTACATCGACGGTCGGTGACCCGTAATCCCCCTTGTAGCAATACTCAGGCATGTTGAACTCATCGATGGCGCTACGGCAAGCGCCGCCACCCTCCGTCCTTAGCTCTGACAGGCATTTATGATTCAGATCTTCCAAGCATCCGGTCGAGCGCACTGACATGACCCGCCGGCAGCCTCGACGAGCAAGTGCAAGTTGTAGCCATCAACGAGGCTGACATTGTAGAAGTCCATGGAGCCTGAGCCGAGGGTGGACTCGCTGTTGCTCAGCCATCACCCGCTGCTGCCGGTGAGTGCAATTTCCCCTTCTTTAAGTGTTTGTTCTAGAATCTTCCTTGAAAATATTACTGGGAGCTGTTTAATATTACTAGATGTCCTTATTTGGAGAGCCAGTTTGGGTTTACAAAGAAAATTGGAATGCTTCTCACAATTAGATTTTGAGTTAAAGCCCCATCAACTGCAAAAGTTTTTTTTTTACTTTCAACTGTAAAAGTAGCACAATAATTCACGAAGAGATCAGTGTATAGTGTCGACTAGTACTGCTTTAAAATGTTTTCACTGTTCCATATTTAGATGTTTATTACTATTAGTAGATTAAATATATGCTAAATTCACTAATGAAGTTTTTGGATTAAATGTAAAAAGAGGTTCGAATATATTTAGCATCATTTAGTGTATCAATCTTAATTCTTGTACCAAGGAGCCGGTAAGTAGTAATGAAAAATAAACTATACTCATGAAAGCATAAACTCTAATAAATTATTGCTAGATGTACTTGTTTATTATACAATTATTAGAGCATGAAATCAACTCTGTACTTTGTAGTATTGTAGTATTATTACAATGTGAATATTGTTTTTAAAAATATTAAATAAATAAAAATAAAAAGTGTGTCTAAAATGCAAGAGGAGACACTAATGAGCATAATATAATTAATTAGACCAATTTTCTATTGTATATTTATTTTGATTTGATTTAATTTTATTTAGATGTCAAATTTCAACAACATTTGAAGAGCTAAAGTATATACTAAATAACAAGAGGTACGCATAAATTTGCTTACTATACTTCTTTTTAGATATATATTTTTTCAAATTTATGTCTTATTTAGATGTGAAATATGAGTTTTTTCATGTCTATTAATTTTTGGATATGTGTGAAATATGGATTTTTCCACCACTTTGGCATGTGCTTAGAGATGACTTGTGATTTGATATTTTGAATGACCTGCCAAAACTTGGTTTTGACTTTTATCATATCAATCATTAATTTTATTACTATTATTTTAATAATTATGCTCATCAACCAGCTTGGATTTTCTTCTTTCATGTTTAGTGATTTTTTTAGAGTATTTTAATGATTTCTAGCTGTGCACGTCATTTTTAGATCACTTCACAATGCATGTGCTCCTAAAATAAAATAAGATGATCTTTTAGGAAATAAAAATAAAAATAAATACTAATTATTAATAATTAGGTTTAGAACATTGTTTAATAAATTCTAAATCTATATATTAAGTATTATTTTATCCACTAGATGAATAGTACTTTATCCTTACTCAATATCATTATTACAAAATGATATGTTATAAAACACACATATCTTAGCTACGAGGAAAAGACATAAATTTTTGGATTGGCTTGGATTTGTATTAGTTTTAGGATAATACTATTGTGATAGTTTTGTATTCTATGTTTGTTACTTAATTTAGAAAAAGATAAATGTTTCATCCCACCATGAAAATATTTATAATTACGATTATATAGACTTGATTGCACAATGAAGTCATCTCGTTTGTGGATGTACAATCGCATAAAAAATGGGCAATTGACTTGGGAATTTTTGGAAGGGCTTAATGAATTCATTGAATTTGCAACTAGTCAACATGAGTGGAAGGATGGTGAAAAATTAAGTGTCCATGTGTTAAAAAGAAATATCGAAACAAAGCCTTTTTACATGCTGACATAGTAAAAGGACATCTAGTCAAAAATGGATTCATTAAAAATTATTTTGAGTGGATTTTCCATGGCGAGCGATGGCCGAGAGATGATATGGAGACAGATGCTGTTGGATCAATTCCTTCATCTTCTCATGGAATTAATGATGAAGAATATAGGCCATACCATGAAATGATAATGGATACGACTGGACCAGCTTTTAATACTGAAAACTTGGATGAAGAGACTCCTAATCCAGAAGCTCAAAAATTCTTTGATATGCTTGAAGCAGCAGACCAGGACTTGTGCTCGGTTGTAGTCATTCACAATTATCATTCATTTCTCGACGTATGAGCATGAAATCAGAGAATCACATGTCCGAGAAGTTATTAATGAGGTTATAGGATTAGTAAAAGAGTTGGCACCTAAAGAAAACTCTGTTCCTGAAGACTTCTACAAGTGCAAGAAATTGCTACGGGGAATGGGCTTACAGGTGCAAAAAATTAACTGTTGTCCTAAGAATTGCATGATTTATTGGCGAGCCGATGAGGAGTTAACTTGTTGTAAGTTCTGTAACGAACCTTGATATGACAAGAAAATGTAGCTCGCAAGATTATGTATTACTTTCCTTTGGCTCCACGTTTACAAAGATTGTATGCATCTAAAGCTACGGCTAATGAGATGAGGTGGCATGCTAATCATGACAAGGATCAGGGCATGGAACATCCTTTCGACTTGGAGGCATGGAAATAATTGAACGACAGGTTTTCTGAATTTGCAGCTGAAAGTAGGAATGTAAGATTGGGTATTTGTACTAATGGATTTCCTCCATTTGGTCAATCTGGACAGCAATACTCATCTTGGCCAGTTATACTTACGCCTTACAATCTGCCACCATCCATGTGTATGAAGGAAGAACACATGTTTCTTACTGTGTTTGTTCCTAGGCCACAGAATCCAAAGGAGAAATTGGATATTTTTCTTCAACCCCTTATACATGAGTTGATACAATTATGGGAAGTTGGAGTGGAAACTTATGATGTCTCCAAGAAAAAAATTTTTATAATGAGAGCTGCAATTTTATGGGCTATAAGTGATTTTCCAGCTTACTCAATGTTGTGTGGATGGAGTACTGCAGGAAGATTGGCATGTCCTTATTGCATACACCATTCAGAAGCCTTTACCCTTAGGTGTAGTGGGAAGCAATCATGGTTTGACAATCATAGAAAGTTTTTAGTGAATGATCACACATGGCGGAGAAATAAAACTTGGTTTCTCAAGAATAGAACTGTTCTCACCGAGTCTCCTCCAATTAGAACATGACACGAGATCTTGAATGAGATAGAATATCTAGGGTTTAAAAAGGTGACTGAACCAGGTGGTTGTGAAGTCAATGAATCACTTAAAAATTTGGGTTGGAAACGGAAGTGTATATTTTGGAATTTGCCATATTGGGGTGATTTATTGATTCGACATAACTTGGACGTAATGCACATTGAAAAAATGTGTTCGACAATATTTTCAACACTGTGGTGAATGTTTCAGGCAAGACAAAAGATACTCATAAATCAAGAGATGAATTAAATGATTATTATCGACGTCCTGAGTTAAAGAAGAATGAAGAGACAGAAAAACTTCCAAAAACATGTTATGCTCTTAACAAAAAACAAAAGAAAGTTTTATTTGAGTGGATCAAAGAGCTGAGATTTCCTGATGGTTATGTCTCAAACATGAGTAGATGTGTGGACAAGAAAAAATTGAGAATTTTTGGTATGAATAGCCATGATTGTCATATATTCATGCAACGATTGCTCCCAATGGTGTTTCATGATTTACTCCCACCACATGTTTGGAAAGCTATCACTGAATTAAGCTTGTTCTTCAAAGACTTAACTTCTACAACCATCAAGGAAGAAGACATGGAACGTTTGCATAAGGACTTCCAGTGATATTATGTAAGCTCGAACGTATCTTTCCACTGAGTTTTTTTTATTCAATGGAGCATCTACCAGTTCATTTAGCTTATGAGGCAAAGATAGCTGGTCCAGTTCAGTACAAATGGATGTACCCTTTTCAGAGATACCTTCGCAAGCTAAAGAACAATGTAAGAAATAAAGCAAAGGTGGAAGGTTCGATTTGCAATGCTTATTTAGTGGAGGAAGCATCAACATTCTTTTCTTATTATTATGAGAATCATGTCACGACAAGACATAATAATATTCCTCGAAATGATGATGGTTGTGGAGATTTTGTTGAGGGTAACGTTGACTGTCTTTCTATATTTCAATTGCCCAGGCGTTCATTTGGAAAGACAAAGAAAAAATATCTGGATGATGCAGAGTTCCAAGCAGCACACTCCTACATATTACTGAATTGTGAAGAAGTCCAGCCTTATATACAATAAGTTTTAACACATGTTAATGCAATTGATAACATTACTACTGTACTCAACTCTTAATATATTACATGTTAATGACCGCAACCACTGTTTTTGAAGTGTTTATATGACTGAGTTGCAGCAGAGTCAACCAAACATGTCAATTGGCGATATTAATTCAAGGATAGCAAGTGAATTTGCAGCTTGGTTCAAATATCATGTAAGAGTAAATTCCATCGATTCATTATTATGCATATTTTAAGATTCTTGCAATACATAATTTAAAAATCTCCTGAGAACGACTTATATTATTAGGTGCTCAACAATCCAAACGTTCATAGTAAAATGATTAGAGATCTCTCAAATGGCCCATCTCGCAGAGTTAGAATATATCATGGGTATTACGTGAATGGCTATAAATTTCACACTGTTCTATACGGAGCTTCTAAAAAATCAACATCAAATAGTGGGGTTTGCATAAAGGGAACAAATTACCTTACAAATAAGAGCGACTATTATGGGATGTTGGATGAGGTAGTGGAATTAGATTACCCTGGTTTACCTATTAAAAAGGTTGTGTTGTTCCAGTGCGAGTGGTTTGACCCCTCACATTTGGGAACAAGAATTCATCCAGAATACAAACTTGTTGAGATTAACCAGAAAAGGAGGTTCAATCAATATGAGCCATTTGTATTGGCAATTCAAGCTGTCCAAGTATATTATAGTACATATCCTACGGAGAAGAGGACAAAGAGTGATTGGCTGCTAGTTTGTAAAGTAAAGTCAAAGTTAAACATTTCGAAAATATCTACAAGTTGTAAAGATTCTACTGCATTCAAGAGAATTCATAGATGAGCCCAACAATGTGCAATCAGATGATGGTCCATCATACCTAAACGAAAAAAATGGTGCATTCATGAAAAGCATTGATGAGGAAGATGATATCGAGGAAGAGTTGCAATCTGATAATAGTTCTGAAAATTTAAATAATTTATTAGATTCAGCAAATTATTCTGACACTGAATTTTAAGATGTATTTCACAGTATATATGATAGGTAAAATGTTTTTGTGGGTTCCTTCTCTCTTATTTTTTTTACTTTTGTACTTTACTAATCTTTTATATAATGTATAGCTTGACAAATTGAATATTTAACAATTATTTTGGTTGCAGATGGTAGGTGAACGCACTAGTACACGTACTGATGGAAATATAGGTGGACATGGTCGGGGTCTGGGTAGATGGGCTCGAATTTCATTACCATCTACATCTACTGAACCACCACGTGCACCCCCGATTGCAACTTCCTCTACACTCCCAACAGCTCCTGGGCCTATTGTAACACTATTTGCACCATCATTTTCAGCTGCCCCATCAATGTCCTCTACACCATCAACTTCAACTCCCACACCTATCCCATCTGCACCATCAACCTCAGCTCCAACACCTATACCATCTGCACCATCAACTTCAGCTCCACTTCCTGCACCATCAACATCATCTGCTGCAGAGAATTCTCATACTAAGAATGAACAGCTAAAAGTAGAAATTAAGTACAACTGGTATGTTTTTTTCCTTATATTTCTTTTGATGTGTTTAATTTAAACTACCATATATAACCATGATTTGCTTGATTTGCAGTTTAAGTCCTAGTCATGGCATATCCGAGCTACTTAGACAGATATTTTTAAGTCGCATTGAGAAAGGAGCAACTCATTGGAAGAAGATATCTGAGGAGACCAAACGCATATATTTTAAGGAGTTTGAGGTATGCATTAAAAAGTTTAGAGTTCTATTTTACATAAGAATATATAATTTTAGTTAAATAATATAAATATAATCTTAATGCTTCACTTAATTTATGTAGAAAAATTATGTGTGGTCCATATCCATCGATGCAGTAGTTCAGCGCAAATTTAAAAGTAAAGCAGCTCGTCGATATAGTGACATAGTCCATGAGTGGAAGAAATTATGGGAAAATAACCAAGGTAAACCAGAATATATGAGTGATGAGACTTGGGCTTCATTCATTTCTCATTGGGAAGATTCCAATGAGATAGCAAAGACTGAAGAGAATAAGAGAAATCATCTAAGCGAACCGGCCGGAGAGGTGATGAGAGTGAAAATAAGCGTGTTTTAATATCCAATTTAACACCTTTTTGATTGATATTGTAGTCTTATATTAGCACAATGGTCTTATATTCATTATATGTGAGAAAAAGGTGCACTTGAGGTGTTTTGTTGTATTTTAGGTGGAAAAATGATCAAAAGTGCAAAGTTGGAGAAAAGGTGTAATTTGTGCAAGAATGCTGAAAACGCACGTCCAACTTTCATAATTATTCTGTGTTGATGTGGAGCTCTGAACGGGAAGTGTGATACATGGTTGGAAAGCCACTGAATATAGGGTCGTTTTGGCGTAAAGAACATCCCATTCGGAGTCCGAACGAGGAAGTTATGAGCAAAGTGGTGAAGCCGCGCGAGCTGTGCGAACAGAATTGCAGTGCTACATTCCATGGCCTGTTACATATTCAATTCTTGGAGTTCTTGTGATTTATTTATATGAATAGAAAGCCAAGGAAGAGATGATCGCGTGAGCACAAAAATCACTGAATTCAGAGGTCGGATGTGAAAGTTAAAAGCGAAACGGTGAGACTGCGTAAGCTGATTCCGACCGATTCGACCACGACAGGTGGGTTCGACCTGAGCATCAGGTCGAACCGAGGTCGAACCCAACGGAAAAAATGCTGGTTTGATCACGACATGTTTTGTTCGACCTGTAGGGGTTTGTTCGACCTGTTTGGGAGGTCAAACCGCGCTTCGGGAACTTGCCAAATCCGTATTTTTGAGGCCTAAACGCGTGTGATCACTTGAAAAGCCCATTCCAAGCCCTAGAGACGTGATTACAAGTATAAAAGGAGGCTCATGCAGTCAAGAAAGACGTCCAATCAATAGATAACACAATACAAGAGAGGAGAAGAGAGGCCACAACCATACAACACCCCACAAGGGGGGATCACCCCCCATCCATCATCCACTTCCTTTCCTCCATCCATCCATCACTTTGAAGATTCGTTTGTGGAATCAAGAGGAGAACCAAGAGGAGGATTCAAGATGGAGAAGGGCATGAAGATGCCATATCAAGGGTTTATTCATTTCCTAATTTATCTTGTATTTTCCGGACATCCGGGTAAGATCTATCCAACACCCATGATTGTTCTTCGAAACATCATGGGCTAGAGCCTTTTTGGTAGATCTAGGAGTTTTGATGGTTTTATGAATTAATTGATCTTCTATGTGTAAACTCCGTACAACACTACATGTGGATTTATTTTATATATGATTGTGCTTTCTTAATCCATATTCACGGTCGTTTTGTGCATCTTCAATTGGTATATAGAGTCTGAATATATATCTTGGTTGTAGATTGAGTGCGTTCACCGCTGAACAGGATTCCATGTTATGATTCTAAGTGAGGGGACTCCGAAGCTTCATTAGAACTATCATATATGAATACTTATTAATTGATTTGAATTCGGATTATTAAGTAGGATAAAGAGGATAACTTCATAGTACCTATAAAGGGAGATCATATCGGGTTAGAGTACCAATCTTAGGGGGAAATAATTGATACTGATAGTACCTAGAAAGGGGGGTGGAATTATATCTCTTGCTCCGAGGTTATTCACACGTGTTATACGCATGTTTGCTTGTGTCTATAGAGTAAATATGCATGGCTTAGTGATGCGTCCATATTCCACAAGGCAGAGTCGGACATCAACGCATGAAAGGGAAATTAAGTAGTAAAACTGGATTACCCTAGAGCTACCTATTCTCCTACTTGATCCACTTTCGTATTCTTCGAGTGATATTTTATATTATTTGTTATTTTAATTACTTTCTTAGTAGATTAATAATTCCATACCTCAAACTTTATTATCACTTGTCTTAATTAATTTAGAGAATAATTAAATTGATAATACGCCGTCCTTTGGGTTCGATATTCACTTGGTCGCTTGCTTAAGCTGCAATTGATATCCTTAATACTTGGGGATTAATTTTGCGTGCAAAGAAAACGCGCATCAAGTTCTTGGCGCCGTTGCCAGGGACGGCTGTTATTATTGATTTTATTATTTCTAGTTGATTAAGATTTTTTTTCTTTTATTTGTGATTATTTATTTCTATCTAACCTTGAATTTTTCCGAGTTACTTGTGTGCTTGAAAAAGGAGGGGAAGGAAAAGATCGAATAACACATTGAGCTAAACATGGGCGGAGCAAGGCAGAATCCGGATAATATTGCCATACGTGAAATTTTCACGAACTTTGGGAATGTCAACATGGGGTTGATAGGAGCAAGGGGGGAAGATGATGATTTTGAGATACATCCTGCTCTTATTAACATGGTAGAGAAGAATCCCTTTTCTGGAGGTTGTTTTGAAGATCCATATCAGCATCTCCGAAGATTTCTTGGTTATGCAAACACTCAAAAGGGCAGTGGTGTTGGATTGTATACTAAAAGTCTAGCTTTAGTATGAACAATGTCATAACAATATTTGAAATGAGAATCATTGATCAAATGATTGCATCTTATAATTTATTTTATATGCATGATGCAATAGTCCATTTACTTTATATTGTAGATAATATGTTGTGCGACAACACGCAGAAGATCATATTATCGGTTTCCTTATAAAGTATAAACAGATGCTTACAACAGATATAGACGGGGACTCTCTATCGGTATGGTTGTAGTGTGGTTTGGTATTAGCTTGTCTTGGCTATAGAATCACATTAGTGCACTTGTGTGTATTGAGCAGGACCGCCTGAGATCGTTCGACTTATACTGACTTATAGAAGAACTTGATCTCTGTTATTATGGAAGTTCGTGCTCTTAATCCCTATACAATAACCTCGACACGTAGGGCAGTATGTATTTCTTTGATTCATCAATGGGTGAGATTTATATGTATTAAATCAACAAACTCGGTGAGTTGGGAAGTAGTGCTGTATCTATGGTGTGCTGTTTATTGTAGAAGGAATCCATGTCCGTCATAGGTTGATGATGTCCCCTTGAGGAGCTCATAAGGTTTATCATGTAAATCTTGCAAGTGGATTAATTTCCGGCATGATAATAAGGTTGAGTGGTACTACTCTCGGATGAGATATTAATTAATTTGAGTTGTCAGTAACTTAATTAATAATGGGCATTGTATATCTTAATCATGGGGAGACTGTCGGGCTTATAATAAGAAGGAGCCCAGAACATAATTTTGGAATTGGACGGGTAGTGCAATAATAATATTTTAGTGGACTATATTATTATTATTGGATTTAATTAAAAGCTTTGGGCTAAGCTTGGTTAATTAAGTTCAATTGAGGCCCAGCCCAATTTCTCCTCCTGGTCCCTGCTGTAGCCCAATATATATAGTCATCTCAGCTTCTGGAAACCTAAGTAACTGCGCATCTTTCAACGTGAGTTAGGGAAAGAAGCAGATTGAGAGAATCCTGCAGATTGTTGCCCACACAACAGCAGGATTCGACTTGGGTCATACAGCAGAAGATCGAGAGGTAGTTCTCTGCAACGATCAACCTCTACACCAACCCAGAAGTACGGTAAACACGTTTAATCACTTCCGCTGATTTGTTTTACTGTTTATCCTAACGATCACGTTGAACCGCACGATCCAATTGCCAACAATTGGTATCAGAACGTTGGTTTCGTGGCTAAACGTGACACGTTAGGATAGGGCTTGTTGTGAATTATGTGAATTGTTTTTGAATAATGATCGCACGTTGATTCGGGTTTTGATTTATTTGAAAGCAATCTGTTTGAACCCTTATTTTTATTCACAACTACTTCCCTATGAGAAATCCTTTCGTAATTATTGGTGAAAGATTTTTTTTGTCCAATTCGTCCTAACTTGTTCACGCCTGTTATTCACGATCACACTATAAACGACGAACTTCGCTCGTTATCAAAACTGAACACGATGGTGAGAGTATACACAATCGACGGTATCTTTGGACGATTGAGGCTGCTGCACCTGTGACGGATCGTTGTGCGCCAGTGTGATGGGCGATGTGATCTCACTGTTGGCGGCGAACAGCGCTGATGTCGGCGGCCGTTTGGCGCCGCTGACTGGTGTGTTTGAATTGGATAGCGAGGCTTGATATGGAGTTGACTGGAAAGGGGTTCACCTGATGGTGGCCAACCTGGCATGAGTCGACAGAGTGGACGCTGTTGTGAACGGCGGCTGGCGGAGAGAATGGCTGTAGGCGGCGTGAGTATCCAGTCGCGACGGGACGAAGGCTTGGTGACGCTGGGCTAGTCTTTTAAGGTCAGGCGGCAAGGGACACGGCGCGATAGCGAGGCTTCAGGTAGTTCCGAGCGCGGCTGCTTCTTTGTTGCTAGGCGGCGCTCATTTTCTGGGCGGGTCCAGTGGGCGGCGGGTGTTCTGGGCTGTCATTTGACAGTTTTGGGCGGATCGTGGTGGAACTGTCGGGCCTCGACGGAGCCAGGCAAACTCCGATCGTGTCCAGCAGCTTCCAGGCGAGCGGCGGTAGGTGTCGACTTGGCGGCTGCGCTGTTGCTCAGTGGACGGCAGCGGCGACTTGTTTCGCCGGTGATGGCCGGTTGGCTATGGGCGCAGTGCCGGTAGGCTGTCGGCGAGAGGCTGGTTCGCTGTTGGCGCGGGAGCCGGGAGGAGAAGGCTGGCGCGTCTCATCGACTGGAGAGATGAAGTAGGGCAGCAGTTGTGAGATAGGCTCTCTTCTGGGCTCAATCACTATTTTAAATTAAAATGTTGTTGGGCTCTATTTCTTTATTTCCTTTGGGCCCAAATTTTAATTTGGATGATTGGGCTTAGGGGTCCAATTTAATTAAAATATGTTTTGGGCTGCTCGGCTGTCACAGTTGGGCCTTTTATTTTAATTAAATGGTTTTGGGCTGTGGTCATGGGCCCAATTTTAATTAAATGCTTATGGGCTGCTGGGCTAATCCTGTTTTAATTAATTGTGAGTAATGGGCCAAGCATAATAAATTAATTTTAATTAATGGACTAATTTTGTGCTAGTGGGCTTGGTGGACATAATTTAATTTTGGGCTAAGATTATGGGCCATGGATAATGGGCTTGATTAATTATTTAATATGATGCTCATTTTGTGCTTATTTGTTGCTCTTGGGCCCATATTTAATTGATCCACTAATTATGCAATTAATTAATGTTATATAACTTATTAATTGATTTAATTGTCAATTATTGTTGTATATGTGAAAGGCATGTTCTATGTGATTTATTTATTTAAATTACTGTTAATAGAAGCATGTCTTAGTTGTATATTTTATTCTGGAATATTATATGCATGTTAAATACCCTCGGTGTTAAATAACTAAGTGGGAGAGGGGATTGGTAATTAATTCCCGCGGCCTCCATTATTGGTTTGTAAGTGATGTGAGTAAACTTGCGCGTTGGCAATAGAGCCTTCCTCCCTAACGGATGAGTTTATTCACGGATCACTGCTACAAATTTCTTTAAATAATTATTGTTTGTAATGTGTTGCATATGGGCTTGCGCGTTGGCTATAGTGCCTTCCTCCCTAACGGATGAGCTTATATGCTGTTCACTAGTACAAACTTATATAATTGATGGTTGTAGAAAGTTATCTGAGCGCGTGTGTACTTCTCCAACAGTAAGGCACACAAGCTTGGGCAGCGGACTTGGGATCAAATAATGGTGTACACTTAGATGTGAATAATTAGTATCCTCCCCAACGGAGTCACTGCTATTATTTACATGGCTAAAGAGGAACCGACTATTAATTATTTTGTCATAAAGTTAGGTTGACAAATGAAATTAATGGGTAAAACCTTCTCTTGTAAATGTTCGGGTTTGTAAACGTCCACCCTAACGTGGCTTGCAGACTCACGGTGCTTGAAATGTCGGTGAATTTTATTTTTATATTATTTTGAGGGAAACAATATAAAAGGATAAAATTCGAAGATTTGATCGGAATATTTATTTGAGATTCTCTGAATTTTCGAATGGTTTTATTTCATTAATTATTAACTAAAAGACATTATATTTACTCGTCCATATTAAATGATTAGAAAAGAATCTTGGTTTTTAAAATTACTGCTTAAGAAAATACATGTGTATTCTCACAAAGGACGTCTCATGATGCCTATTAAAGTCTCTAGTGAAGAGATGAGAGGTTCATAGAAATATAATGGTCTCATGTAATTCTTCGGATACTTGAGTAAATTAAAAGGCAGAAGATCATGGTTGAATTGATGAATGAATTGGAAGAGCTTGGAATAGAAATTGAAAGGGAAACCTAAAATCAATTTATTCTTCACAATTTTCCTGGATGTTTTGAGCAAGTTCTACCTGAAATACGAAAGGTTGTATATGGTGGGAAACTTCTAACAAAACATGTGGCAAAAGAAAGCCAATTTTCATCATGAACTGAACAAGGTTAATATCTTATTTACTAATGGTTTAAACATGATTAGTGATGACATCTACTGACACGAAGTATGTAGATACTGGAATCACTAAATGTTTATCACTGAGTAAGGATAAGATTGTTAATAACATGGGTAAAACTACAAAGGTAGTGGCTATTGCAGTGGGAGTTGTTTATTTATCTCATGATAAGAATAAACGATTGATTATGAGAAATTGTCTTTACGTACGTTTCATAGAAAGAATTTAATTTCGGTTTCTATGCATTAACGGATGGATACTTCATTTCATTTAATTTAGTTTCTATACTTCATTTCATGCACATCCCACAGATGCAATAAATAGTAATTAAATAATGCATCTTCTAATATTAGTAAGAGAAAGGAACCTTCGGAAATGAACTAAACATACATTTGGCGTCTATGACTAATTCATTTTACTTGAGTAGGATTCAAAAGTTGATAGCCGATAGACCGTAAGGTTTATCTGAAGTGGAAACTATCGGACTTGCGAGTCGTGCTTGGAAGTAAAATTGATTAACTGCTTTTTCAAGGCTGTGGGGAGTAGAGCCAAAGATATATATGTTGGAATTAGTTCATTCTGATTCAAGCGAACCTAACAATATCCAGGCGAGAGGTGGTTATGAATATTCAAAGATTATTCTGGGAACCGATATATTTATTTGATGCACTGCATGTCTAAGTTCTTGGATTAATTCAAGAATTGTAAGGCTGGTACAGTGAGCGTCATGGAAAATATATCACATCATTACGATTCAATCGTGATGATGAAGACCTCTTAGGATAGTTAGGAACTAATAATCAGATGTTGAGATTAAATCTCATGTTGACTACACCGGGCATGCCCCAGCTGAATGGTGTGGTGGGTAGAAGGTATTAGGCTCTTATGGTTATGATTAGATAGATGATGAATTATTTGTAATAATTAAATTCATTTTATGGATATGCCCTAGATACAGTAATTCGTGAAACGTTTGTCTGTATATGGGATATCCTAGAAAAATGGAGGGTGATTTATTTAGTCCAAAAGATCGAAGGATAATTGTTAACTCAATAACTAGATTTTTGGAAAAGGACTATGTAATAAATCACAAACCCATGTATAAGTTGTTCTAAAGGAAGTGAGAGGAAAACACTAAGTATAAGTACCAAGTGTACAAGAGGATATACCACAAGGTAAACTGCAACGCGTGTCACGTCTGATACACAATTACATGTAGTGCCTTATCGTAGTGGGAGGATTGTTTGACAACCCATAAAATATATGTTTTGGGAAAGTCGTAACACTTGATCCCTAGTAAACATAGTATTGTCCCACGAATACGATATAGCACTACAAGATGAAAATGCGGAATCTTAGCAAGATGCAATGAATGATGAAATAGAATCTATGGATTCTAAATTAAGTCTGGAGCTTGAAGGATCACTAAAATGGTGTAAAAGCCATTGCAAGTGGTCAAAGGAAATAAAAGAGGATCATACAGAAAGGTGAAAATCTTGGAAGCAAAGCTTGTTGTGAAAAGATGTACTCAGAAAGAAATGGTTCGATTATGAGGAAACATGTTCACTGGTAGCTATGCTTATGTTGATTCGGATTCTTTTATTTATTGCTTCTCATATTGAATTATGAGGAACAGCAAATAGATGTCAAGACAGCTTTCCTGATTGGAAGTCTTGAGGAAAACATCTATGTGAAGCAACCAGAATAATTCATTGCAAAGTACTAATAGAATTTTGATAGTAAGCTTAAAATTGTCCAGCGATGGACTAAAGCAAGCTTTAAGATCGTGAAGCATCTGTTTTGATTATGTAATCCAGTGGCATGGATTTAAATCAATGAGCGGATGAGTCTTGTGTATTGTAAAGAGTGATGGAAACGTGGTGGTGTTTCTTGTACTATACGTAGATAGTATCTTGCTTATTGAAGACAATGAAAGAGTATTATCGGGCGTATGGGTACGGTTAATAAAGCGGCAGAGATGAAGGACTTAAGAAAGGCAAAATATATCCTTTTGATCACGGTAATACGGATCACAAGAAAGGATATTATGCTTATCTCAAGTTTCATAAAATGATACAGTCCATACTCGTTTAGCATGTAAATTTATCTAAGTGAATGTGTCTTTGAGACACAAGAAGAAGATAAAGTAGATGAAAGCGGTTCCTTATGCTTCGGCGAATAAGGAAGCTTAATCTAAAGAATGCTATGAACGAAGTTGGACATCTGTGTTGCTGAACGCATGAACAGAAGGTATCAACGTAACCCGGAACAAGAATGATGAACTGTAGTAAGACATATATAAAGTGCCTGAGAAGGACTGGAAATTATATGTGGATTTACTAAACAGATTCACTGCTTCTTGTGGATTATGTAGATTCAGATTTTTTACTCAGATTGGACGGCAGTAAATTCTCCTAAAAGGTCATGTGTTTAATCTTAGGAAGTAAAGTCATAATGTGGAGGAGTGTTATATAGAAATATATTTCAGACTCCGGACTCCATCATGGAAAGATGATGAATTGGAGCCTATGAGGCAGCCAAAGTATCTATATGACTCTAGAGACTTCATGATGGACTTTGAAGTGTTTCTAAGTTTGCCCAAGGTAATCACAATTTACATTGATGATATTGGTGCAGTTGCAAACTTGAAGAAATCACAAGTCCATAAGGCAATTAAAGACATGGAGCGCGAGTACCACCTGTTACGAGAAATCGTATGATGAGGGAAAGGTTGTTGTCGCCTAGATTGCATCGGATGATGCCCTAGTAAACCATTTACAAGGACCTTAAGGCGAGAGTTTTTAATGGTCGTATAAGTGGGAGTAGGAATCAGATGTATGGCAGAAGACATGACAGCATAGTCTTTTAGTATAAGTGGGAGATTGTTGGATTGTATACTAAAAGTCTAGCTTTAGTATGAACAATGTCATAACAATATTTGAAATGAGAATCATTGATCAAATGATTGCATCTTATAATTTATTTTATATGCATGATGCAATAGTCCATTTACTTTATACTGTAGATAATATGTTGTGCGACAACACGCAGAAGATCATATTATCGGTTTCCTTATAAAGTATAAACAGATGCTCACAACAGAGATAGACGGGGACTCTCTATCGGTATGGTTGTAGTGTGGTTTGGTATTAGCTTGTCTTGGCTATAGAATCACATTAGTGCACTTGTGTGTATTGAGCAGGACCGCCTGAGATCGTTCGACTTATACTGACTTATAGAAGAACTTGATCTCTGTTATTATGGAAGTTCGTGCTCTTAATCCCTATACAATAACCTCGACACGTAGGGCAGTATGTATTTCTTTGATTCATCAATGGGTGAGATTTATATGTATTAAATCAACAAACTCGGTGAGTTGGGAAGTAGTGCTGTATCTATGGTGTGCTGTTGATTGTAGAAGGAATCCATGTCCGTCATAGGTTGATGATGTCCCCTTGAGGAGCTCATAAGGTTTATCATGTAAATCTTGCAAGTGGATTAATTTCCGGCATGATAATAAGGTTGAGTGGTACTACTCTCGGATGAGATATTAATTAATTTGAGTTGTCAGTAACTTAATTAATTAATGGGCATTGTATATCTTAATCATGGGGAGACTGTCGGGCTTATAATAAGAAGGAGCCCAGAACATAATTTTGGGATTGGACGGGTAGTGCAATAATAATATTTTAGTGGACTATATTATTATTATTGGATTTAATTAAAAGCTTTGGGCTAAGCTTGGTTAATTAAGTTCAATTGAGGCCCAGCCCAATTTCTCCTCCTGGTCCCTGCTGTAGCCCAATATATATAGTCATCTCAGCTTCTGGAAACCTAAGTAACTGCGCCTCTTTCAACGTGAGTTAGGGAAAGAAGCAGATTGAGAGAATCCTGCAGATTGTTGCCCACACAACAGCAGGATTCGACTTGGGTCATACAGCAGAAGATCGAGAGGTGTTCTCTGCAACGATCAACCTCTACACCAACCCAGAAGTACGGTAAACACGTTTAATCGCTTCTGCTGATTTGTTTTACTGTTTATCCTAACGATCACGTTGAACCACACGATCCAATTGCCAACAAGTGGAGCTAATGATAATGCTAGGCGGATTGCCTTATTCAAGTTCTCTTTGATTGATAAGGCGGAAGCTTGGTATGAGATTCTTGATGCCGCAGATTGCAATACATGGGACCAACTGCAGCAGAAGTTCTTGGAGAGATACATGCCACCCTCAAGGATCTTAAGAACGAAGCAAGAGATCACCCAATTTGTTATGAATCAGGGTGAGAAATTTTATGAGGCGTGGGATAGGTTTAAAGACATGCTCAGGAGGTGTCCACAACATGGAATGTCTAAGGCTGAATACATAAGCATCTTCTACTATGGATTGGATTGTGAGTCGCGTATTTTTATTGATGCATCATCAGGAGGAGCGCTGTTATCAAAGACAGCACTTGAATCGGAAAAGTTGTTTGAAGACATCTCTATGAATTCACGTGACTGGCCAGTAGAGAGAGATAGAGGATCATATGTACTTGGTAAGGTGGCGTAAGTTGAACATCAAGTGGAGAAGCCGAATAGGGATGATGAGATCGTCTCTAGTTTAGCTAACATCAACAAGCTACTAGAGTCCCACATACGCAGATTACAGAGTTAACACTAAGGGGGCCTAGTATGAAGCAGCAAGAAGTGAAGAGTGTTGAAGATACCTTCAATCGATACATGGCTGAAAATGATGCAAGGATTGATTGTCTTGAGGATACCATGAATGTTGAGCATGTAGATTTATCTAAGCAGTTGAAGGAGCTTACCTTGATTATGGGGCAGATGACCATAAATGTGAATCAATTGATACAAACATTGGAGAATAATGCCATCACATTGAGGTGTGAAGCACAGTACGAAGGATCGACGGAGCTGGAATCGAAATCTGAAGTAAAAGAAGCCCGATTCGACCAGGATCAAGAGGGTTCGACCAAATCTGTTGGTCGAACCAAGGACGAACTAACCTGTTCGCGACCCTCTGTTTTGATGGAAGTGAGGTTCGACCACGACTCCCCTGGTTCGACCAAATCACCAGGTCGAACCCAGGTCGAACCACACATCCTGGAGTACCCTGTTTTGTCGCAGCAACGGTTCGACCACGACGGACATGGTTCGACCAGTCCATCTGGTCGAACCCTGGTCGAACCGAAGGGCAAAAATAGTATAGTAAGCCAATTCGACCTGGAGGGAGTGATGAGCGTTTTCTCAACACACAAAATAATCTTCAAGTATAAGGATACCAATTGTAGTCTCGAAAGGTGACCAAGTGAATATCGAACTCAAGGGACGGCGTATTATCAATTTAATTATTTACTAAATTAATTAAGACAAGTGTGGCAATATAGTTTGAGGTTTAGAATTATTAAACTAATAAACAAGTAATTAAAATAACAAATAAAATAAATATCACTTGAAGAATACGAAAGTGGATCAAGTAGGAGAATAGGTAGCTCTAGGATAATCCAGTTTCACTACTTAACTTCTCTTCCATGTGTCAATTGATTCACGTTCGCGGTCATCTGCCCCATAATCAAAGTAAGCTCCTTCATCTGCTTAGATAAATCTGCATGATCAACATTCATGGTATCCTCAAGATGATCAATCCTTGCATCATTCTCAGCCAAGTATCGATGGAAGGTATCTTCAACACTCTTCACTTCTTGCTGCTTCATACTAGGCCCCCTTAGTGTCAACTCTGTAATCTGCCTCTGCTGGAATTCTAGTAGCTTGTTGATGTTAGCCAGACTAGAGACGGTCTCATCATCCCTATTCGGCTTCACCACTTGATGTTCAACCTGCGCTACCTCGCCAAGTACATATGATCCTCTATCTCTCTCTACTGGCCAGTCACGTGAATTTATAGAGATGTCTTCAAATAACTTTTCCGCTTCAAGTGTTGTCTTTGATAACAGCGCTCCTCCTGATGATGCATCAATAAAAATACGCGACTCACAATCCAATCCATAGTAGAAAATGCTTATGTATTCAGCCTTAGACATTCCATGCTGTGGGCACCTCCTGAGCATATCTTTAAATCTGTCCCAAGCCTCATAAAATTTCTCACCCCGATTCATAACAAATCGGGTGATCTCTTGCTTCATTCTTAAGATCCTTGAGGGTGGCATGTATCTCTCCAAGAACTTCTGCTGCAGTTGGTCCCATGTAGTGCAATCTGTGGCATCAAGAGTCTCATACCAAGCTTCCGCCTTATCAATCAAAGAGAACTTGAATAAGGCGATCCGCCTAGCATTATCATTCGCTCCACTGCCCTTTTGAGTGTTTGCATAATCAAGAAATCTTCGGAGATCTTGATATGGATCTTCAAACCAATCTCCAGAAAAGGGATTCTTTTCTACCATGTTAATAAGAGCGGGATGTATCTCAAAATCATCATCTTCCCCCCTTGCTCCTATCAATCCCATGTTGACATTCCCAAAGTTCGTGAAAATTTCACGTATGGCAACATTATCCGGATTCTGCCTTGCTCCGGCCATGTTTAGCACAGTGTGTTATTCGTTCCTTTCCTTCCTCTCCTTTTTCAAGCGCACAAGTAACTCGGAAAAATTCAAGGTTAGATAGAAATAAATAATCACAAATAAAAGAAAAGAAAAAAAAAAGTCTTAATCAAACTAGAAATAATAAAATCAATAATAACAGCCGTCCCCGGCAACGGCGCCAAGAATTTGATGAGCGTTTTCTCAACACACAAAATAATCCTCAAGTATAAGAATATCAATTGTAGTCTCGAAAGGTGACCAAGTGAATATCGAACCCAAGGGACGGCGTATTATCAATTTAATTATTTACTAAATTAATTAAGACAAGTTTGGCAATATAGTTTGAGGTTTAGAATTATTAAACTAATAAACAAGTAATTAAAATAACAAATAAAATAAATATCACTTGAAGAATACGAAAGTGGATCAAGTAGGAGAATAGGTAGCTTTAGGATAATCCAGTTTCACTACTTAACTTCTCTTCCATGTGTCAATGTCCGACTCTGCCTTGTGGAATATGGACGCATTACTAAACCATGCATATCTACTCTATAGACACAAGTAAACATGCGTGTAACACGTGTGAATAACCTCGGAGCAAGAGATATAATTTCACCCCCCTTTCTAGGTACTATCAGTATCAATTATTTCCCCCTAGGATTGGTACTCTAACCCTATATGATCTCCCTTTATAGGTACTATGAAATTATCCTCTTTATCCTACTTATTAACCCGAATTCAATTCAATTAATAAGTATTCATATAAGATAGTTCTAATGAACCTTCGGAGTCCCCTCACTTAGAATCATAACATGGAATCCTGTTCAACGGTGAACGTACTCAATCTACAACCAAGATATATATTCAGACTCTATATACCAATTGAAGATGCACAAAACGACCGTGAATATGGATTAAGAAAGCACAATCATATATAAAATAAATCCACAAGTAGTGTTGTACGGAGTTTACACATAGAAGATCAATTAATTCATAAAACCATCAAAACTCCTAGATCTACCAAAAAGGCTCTAGCCCATGATGTTTCGAAGAACAATCATGGGTGTTGGATAGATCTTACCCGGATGTCCGGAAAATACAAGATAAATTAGGAAACGAATAAACCCTTGATATGGCGTCTTCATGCCCTTCTCCATCTTGAATCCTCCTCTTGGTTCTCCTCTTGATTCCACAAACGAATCTTCAAAGTGACGGATGGATGGAGGAAAGGAAGTGGATGATGGATGGGGGGTGATCCCCCCTTGTGGGGTGTTGTATGTTGTGGCCTCTCCTCGGTGATTGGTGACGTTTTTCTTGACTGCATGAGCCTCCTTATATACTTGTAATCACGTCTCTAGGGCTTGGAATGGGCTTTTCAAGTGATCCCACGCGTTTTGGCCTCAAAAATACAGATTTGATAAGTTCCCGAAGCGCAGGTTCGACCTCGTCAAACAGGTCGAACCACTTGCCACAGGTCGAACCACAGGTCGAACCCTGCTACTGGATTTGCACAGTCTCTCCGTTTCGTGTATAACTTTCACATCCAAACTCCGAATTGAGTGATTTTTGCGCTCACGCGATCCTCTCTTCCTTGGCTTTCTATCCATATAAAGAAATCACAAAAACTCCAAGAATTGAATATGTAACAGGCCATGGAAAATAGCACTTTAATTCTGTTCGGCACAGCTCGCGCGGCGTCACTACTTTGCTCATAACTTCCTCGTTCGGACTCCGAATGGGATGTTCTTTACGCCAAAACGACCCTCTCTTCAGTGGCTTTCCAACCATGTATCACAATTCCCGTTCATAGCTCCACATCAATACATAATAATTACACAAGTTCGACGTGCGTTTATCAGCATTCTTGCACAAATTGCACCTTTTCTCAAACTTGGCTCTTTTGATCCTTTTTCCACCTAAAACACAACAAAACACCTCAAGTGCACCTTTTTCTCACATATAATGAATATAAGACATTTGTGCTCATATAAGACTACAATATCAATCAAAAAGGTGTTAAATTGGATATTAAAACACGCTTACTTTCACTCTTATCAGGGAGTTGGTTCGACTAGTACCCCTGGTCGAACCCAGGTCGAACCCAACATGCAAGGTGAGAATGCACTTCCAGGTGCTCGATTCGACCACGACATAGCCGATTCGACCAGTACCCCTGGTCGAATCCAACATGCAAGGTGAGAATGGGCTTCCAGGTGCTCGATTCGACCACGACGTTCCCAATTCGACCTGTGCCATTGGTCGAATCCAGGTCGAACCCTGCCAAAATGCACCATTTTCAGCGCCGAATACTCCGCATGATGTTGATGCTACTCCCATGCCATCCCAAGGACATAATACTGAGCTTACAATGGAGAAGAAGTGGAAAGAAGCAAAGAGATTGAGAGCCAAGAAGGATAAAGCGAAGGAGGTTGAACGTGATGAATGGGGAAGACCAAAGACCAAGATACCTCCTCTGTTTCCTTAGAGATTGGCCGAGAAAGGATTAGAAGAAAAGTTCAAGAGGTTTCACGATGTCATGAGCAAAGTAAGCTTGAACATTCCTTTCTCTGAAGCAATCATGGAGATGCCATACTATGCCCGATTCCTCAAGAATATTATATCAAAGAAGAGAAGCTTGAACGGAGTGGAGACGGTGAACCTATCAGAGAATTGCAGCTCGATCCTTCAAAGGAAGCTACCTGCAAAGTTAAAGGATCCGGGAAGCTTCACCATTCTTTGTGACATTGGAAAAGGGTCGGCACATAAAGCCTTGTGTGATTCGGGGACAATCGTTAATTTGATGCCTTTGTCCATATTTAAAAGGCTTGGTTTGGGGGATCTAAATCCCATGAATATTGCTCTTCAATTGGCGGATAGATCCATGACTTGTCCGAAGGGTTTAATTGAAGATGTTTTAGTGAGAGTGGATAAGTTAGTTTTTCCCGTGGATTTTCTTGTACTTGAGATGGAAGATGATAAGGGTGACATTCCCCTTATTTTAGGACGACCGTTCCTTGCCACAGCTGGAGCTATGATAGATGTTAAGGAAGGAAAGCTTAGACTGCGAATGGATAATGAAGATGTGGTTTTCTCTCTTGATCATGCAATGAAGATGCCCATGGAGACTCAATCATGCAAGAGCATTGATATGGTTTCTAACTTGTTTAATCTTGATTTTTCTAAGACAGGTGATTCTGAATTTAAGTGGAAGATTGACAAGGAAGTGTCTAGACAGCCATGGGAGGAAGAAAATTCTGAAGATCATATTTTTGTGACCAAGAAAGGTGAGGTGTTAAGTGTAGACAAGAAGAGGGAAAGAAAGTACTTGAAGGTGAGAATGCGACAAGACCGTCCTGTGATCCAGTAGTTCAAAGTGGTAATCCGTCGTGACTCTTCGACGTTAACCATGAGCGCCTGTTGGGGGCTTGCCCTTCCATTTTATTGCTTTATTTATTTCGTGTGAGTAAGAAATTTTTATATTTAAGGTGCTTATTATTCGGCAATTACATCTCTTTTTAAACTTAGTTTTAACTTACGTTTTTACTAAGTTTGGGGGGTGTGATGTACTTACCTCATTGAAGCACCAAGAATATAATATTTTCTTTGTAATGTTTGCTAGGGGAGTTGATTTTTTGCGGTATATTAAAACTTTAATTGGTTTTGATGTGTCGATTTTTTGCGGAACTTTTGCCTTTAGGAAGATGCCTATTGGATTGTGTAATGCTCTTGCTACATTTCAGCGTTGCTTGATGGCCATATTTGATGGATTGATAGAAAAGATCATGGAGGTGTTTATGGATGATTTTTCTATATTTGGTTTCTCCTTTAATATTTGTTTATCTAACCTAGCTACTGTTTTGAAGAGATGCCAAGAAACTAATCTTGTCTTAAACTGGGAGAAGTGCCACTCGTGGTAAGAGATGGGATTGTTCTTGGGCATTATATTTCTGCCAAAGGATTGTAGGTTCATCGTGCAAAGTTGGTGGCCATTGAGAAGCTTCCACCACCTACTAATGAGAAAGGAGTGCGGTCCTTCCTTGGACAAGCCGATTTTTATAGAAGATTCAAAAAAGACTTCTCAAAATACTCCAAGCCCTTATCTCATTTACTTGAAAAGGATATTCCTTTTGTTTTTTATGAAGAATGTCTAACAGCTTTTTAGGTTTTGAAAGAGGGGCTTATTACTGCACTAATCTTGATCACACCGGATTGGACTCAGTCATTTGTACTTATGTGTGATGCAAGTGACTTAGCACTTGGAGTGGTGCTTGGGCAGATGAGGGAGAAGAAGTTTTGCACCATTTACTATGCGAGTAAAACTTTTGAAGCAGCGTAAAAGAACTACATTGTTACTGAAAAGGAGTTTCTAGCTGTGGTGTATGCATTCAACAAGTTTCGACAGTATTTGTTTGACATGAAGACTATAGTATACACGGATCACTCCGCGATCCGGTACTTAATGGCAAAGAAGGATACAAAGCCAAGGATCATTAGATGGATTCTTCTTCTACAAGAGTTTGACATGGAGATCTGGGATAAAAAAGGAACGGAGAATGTTTTGGGGGATCACCTATCAAGGTTGGAGACAAGGAAGCATTGTGATGATACTTTTGATTACATAGAAGAGATGTTTCCTGATGAGAAGATCATGGCCGTATTTGTTGAAGGGGCTGAAAGAGCGTGTGTGGTGGTTGTCCAAGGAATGGATCCATGGTATGCGTATTATGTCAACTACATTGCCGTGGGTGAAATTTCGAAAGATCTCAATAGGTATCAACTTGCTAAGTTTAAGAGAGATGTTGAGACTTTTATATGGTATGATCCGTTTGTTTACAAGATTTATACGAATTCTATAGTCCGTAGGTGTGTGCCTGAGATGGAGATGGAGAGTGTTCTTGAATTTTGCCATGCACACCCTAACGGGGGGCACTCTGGAGCTCATAAAATGGTAGCCTAGGTACTTCAATCTGCTCTTTATTGGCCTATTTTATTTAAAGACTTTGAGTCCTATGTGGCGACATGCGATAGATATCAAAGGATGGGAAACATAAGTAGAGGAGATGAGATGCCACTTCAGCCGAGCATTATTGTTGAATTCTTCGATGTATGGGGGATCGATTTTACGGGACCTTTTCTCCCATCTAATGGATTTCTCTAAATCCTACTAGCAGTGGATTATGTTTCTAAGTGGGTGGAAGCCATTCCCTCTCATATGAATGATTCAAGGACTGTTTTGTCCTTCTTGAGGAAACATATCTTTGCTCGCTATGGAGTTCCTAGAGCACTAGTGAGTGATGGAGGGTCACACTTCGTCAATAAGCTGCTTGAAAAAGTTCTCAAGGATTATGGTGTTAAGCATAGGGTTACTACACCCTATCATCCCCAAGCGAATTGGCAAGTGGAGGTCTCCAATCGACAAGTGAAGCAAATTCTGGAGAAAGTAGTCAGAACTAATAAGAAGAATTGGGCTATGAAGCTCAATGATGCATTGTGGAGGTTCCGAACAGCTTACAAGACGGTGCTTGACATGTCATCGTATCAATTAGTCTATGGAAAGCCATGCCACTTACCCGTAGCTATTCAGCATAAAGCTTTTTGGGCATTGAGAAGCTTGAACTTGTCTCTTAAGGATCAAAAGAAGTTGAGGGTGACTCATATCAATCAATTGGATGAGTTCAGAAATCGAGCTTTCAAGAATTTGGAGATCTACAAGGAAAGAATGAAGAAATGGCATGATTCGAAGATCTCCTACAAAGAGTTCAAGCAAGGTGATGAGGTATTACTTTTTAACTCTCGTTTGAAGCTTTTCATAGGAAAATTTAAATCGAAGTGGACGGGAGCCTGTAGAGGAGGGGAGTTTTAAACTCATTGATAAGAATGGAGACATCATAGCGATGAATGGGCATCGATTCAAGCATTACAAGTCGCCGGATGATGCTTGCGTCGTCTTTGAGGATACCTTGCACTAAATAGATACCGTCGTGACTCTACGACATTAAACAAGAGCGCTTGTTGGGGGCTTTTCTTCCCGTTTTAATGCTTTATTTCATTAGTGTGAGTAAGAAATTTTATATTTGACGTGCTTACTAATCAAAAATTACATCTCTTTGCAAACTTAGTTTCGACTATAGTTTCTACTAAGTTTGGAGGGTGTGATGTACTTACCTCATCGAAGCACTAAGAATATTCTTTTCTTTGTAACGTTTGTTAGGGGAGTTGATTTTTTGCGGCGTGTTGAAACTTTAACCGGCTTTAATGTATCGATTTTTTACAATTTGTCTAATGTTTAGTGGTGTTTTATATTTTGTGTGTCATATGTGGAGTTATATATAGTTTATTTAGTCTAAAAGTGGTTCTCTAGCTTAAGGGGGTCTTTGGTATACAGTTAGGAATGATAATAAAAATGGGAATGAAAGTATTGAGGAATAGGAATGGGTATGACCTTTATAAGTGTATTGTTTGGTTAATATTTGGAATCACTATCATAGTCATACAACTTGTTTGGTTTGTTTAAAATTTTAGATATGGAATTAAAATTTTGTCATTCATTTTCTAAAATTTTAATTGAATATAAATTTTAAAAAATTATTATTATAGGTATTCTGCTTCAATATTTTCATATAAATAAATGCAATTTAAATAAAAATGATATAAATCAATTATATATTTGAAGATCCAATATCCATCGCCTTTGCAAAATCATGGATGTAACAACCTTGGCCTTTGCTCCACACTAAGCTCCAATTTGTTTGTTGCAACATTATAAATTTTACAACTTGAGTAGTGAGCATTAAGATAGAACATTTAATTTCATTACAAAATCGTACTTCAAATGGGCCTTCCATACAGAAACTTAAAATTTAATTTCATTACAAAATAATAAAAAATGATCAAAGTACCTTTCCATACAGAAACTTAAAATTTAATTTCATTACAAATTAATAAAAAATAATCAAGATCTGCAGCTTCCTTATATCTCATATATTATACCCACAGCATATCCATCTATTACAAAATATTTCATTTATCATGCATCCTTAGAACATATTACATATAAATACATATATCAAAAGGTAGTTCCAGGATTATACATCAAAAGATGGATAGGCAAAAAGCTATATTTCCCATCCATTACAGAACAACTTGACTACATGTCATCTTAAGATCATTTACAAAAGTATATACCAAAAACTATATATATATATATATATATATATATATATATATATATATATATATATATATATATATATATATATATATATATATATATATATATATATTCAAGGTTTATGGGTTAGGGGATGGATAGATGAATCAAAGTACAAAGGACCTTCTCAAATTATTTGGCAAAGCAAACATAATTTGAACTTTGGCTGGATCATTATAGCAAATTTCTGCAACTTTACCAATTTCCAATGTCATAATAGGTTCATTAATAACATCTTGCATCTTCTCATCAGTTAATGATTCTGATTTTGACTCCATAACTAAAGCATTTGTAACAGCTGGATATTGTGATACCATTTGATTGCAAATAGACTCAAACTTTGTAGTGAAGTTGTCTCACCTTGAATAAATTAATTTTTGAACTGTTGCTAGTTTTTTTTCTTGGAAAGGCTCTCTCTCCTTGGTAAAAGTTTTTTGCGCCTTTTCATTGTACGAGTACTTGATGAAGTGGCCGGAGGCTCCTTTGAATGAGAAATCATTATGTTTTCGCTATCTGAAGAACACATTGTCACATTCTTGGGGTAGTATACATTAGCACTTGCTTCGTCTATATCCTCAGCTTGGAGTCTGGTTGCTCTATCTTTACCCCATACAAAGTCCAATTCCTTCAAGTATTGGAATCTAAAATTTCATAATCCAACTGCATTCTTGTGATTCTACATTGAATAATAAACAAATACACAGCACAATCAACATAAGAATTATAAGATAAATATTTAATAAACTAAAAACAATAATAATTGTTAAGATAGAAGCTCTTACCAAGCACCAATCATCATACCATTGTTTCTCGCAGTTGATTTTGTGCTCAACATCATCCCATTGACAGCCACTTTGCAAACACATATCAGAAATTGGGTTATACTTTTCTTTACGCCACTTAATTTTAGAGCGTATATGAGGATCAACTTCTTTATCAAAATAAGGAATCTTATTTAACAATATCTTATGCACCTCCACCATGTAATTATTTTTAAACCCTCCATCAACTTTCCATAAAGGATCTGCAGCTAGCTCTTGTAATGTGTCAACCAATGCTTCAATTTCATCATCCTTCCAAAATTGCTTGTTCTTTCCCCTCCCACTAAAAGGTATAGATGCAGCCATTCCTATCAAGAAATGATACAACTGTAAATTAAGAATAATATAAAAATAAAATTATTTTCATAAGACATATAAGTGCCACAAATATGCTTAAAAGTTATTTAACAAACAACTTCTAAATTAAGAACACTAATTTAATACAAACAACGATAAACCACTTCAATAGTTTTCCAATCAAAACAACACTCCAATAAACCTATGAAACAAACCAATCTTAGTCAATTCATATCACTTTCATCAGACCTAACTTTCAATAGGTTATACATGTTGGTTGCCATGTTATTTCTAAATGCTAACCACTCATTAGTTGGACTGATACGTCTAATATATTCTACTTCATCATCTTCATCACTTTCCTCTTCCTCACTCTCTTTTTCTTCTTGTTCAGCAATAAACTCTTGTGCATCAAAGTTCATATACTTTCAAATCAAATTTTGCAAAAGGCAGTATGCCATTATGATGCGAATTTGTGTTTTGATTGGAAAAAATGAGGGGGATGCAAGGATCTTCCATCTTCCTTTTAACAAACCAAAACATCTCTCAATTACATTCCTTGCTTTGGCATGTTTCATGTTAAAGTACTCTTCAGCAGTCTCTGGTTGATGGTCATTGTTGAATTCTTTGAGGTGATATCGTTGCCCTCGATATGGAGCAAGAAACCCATTTGCATTACAATATCCAGAGTCGACCAAGTAGTAGCAACTTTGAAAAGAAAATGAGAAGCTATGGTTGAGCCATATAATAATATAAAAAATAGTAAATAATTTTTAGAAAATTACAATAATAACATACCTTGAGGTACTCTTAAACCATGATGCCTTGAGATTGCATCTCGAAGCACACGACCGTCATGTGCCGAGCCTTCCCAACCAGGTAATACATATATAAATTGCATGTTTGGACAACAAACTCCTAAAACATTGGTGGAAATACATCTTTTTCTTGTTCGATATCGGGGTTTATCCTCACTAGCAGTTGTAACTTTGATTAGTATTCCATCTAAGGCTCCCAAACATCCCTATAAATTAATAAAGACATAATCAATACCTTCAAGTTAGAGTTGATTTCATTGTTGAAGGAACTTTCATGTATTAATTATATTCACTAATCAAAATAGAAAAGTACCTTGAAATTTTTCCATCTCTCGTCTTGACATTCTTGAGTAATGGGCTCTGGGTTCTTTAATAAAATAGGATATAACCTCAAAATAGCTGCTAGAACCTGATGGAATTATCGACTAATAGTTTCCAAACTACGGGAAAATAGTAGGCCAATTGTCCTACATTTTTGGTGATGATCCAATGTATATACGAACATTGCTACGACCTCTTCTATAGATGTATTCTTAGTAGGCTTTAAACCCCAACTTCCCTTATCATATCACACAATATCCTAAAAGTAGCTCTATCTATACGAAGTTCACTAATGCAAGCAACATCAGATTCAATGGTCAAATTGTATATCCATTTTATTCGATCAATCATTTTTCCTTCTTTTGTTTTGATTTTGCGAATAGTACATCAAAGATATAAAGAAATAACTACATAATAGATAACAAATAAGAAAACAAGCATATTATTCGTTGTTTGTTGAAGCGACAAAAGTTTCTTAAGTTTGCGTCGCGGTTTGTTCAATGGGGGACGAGCCATTTTATCTGCAAATAAAAGAATTATAAGTAAAGCTATTCAAATCATATAGCTTGTTTACATGACTGCAAGAATACAATGACTAATACCAATATTCCTACATCCTAAAAAGAAAACATATTTTTCATCATGATGTCCAAATCTACCAATTTCCAACAGCTTGTTTACACTCACATCTAATCCATATAATTTCTTTTTCTATTCCAACAACAAAATTTTCAGTTGCCTATTATACTATATACCATATTTAATCTTAGATGTAAAAAGGAAAAAAATGATATATCAGGAACGAAATTATAATAAGTCATATTCTCTTCATCCATTAGTCATGTTCATCGCAGATTACATGACATAGGGCATACCAATTGAAAGAAAATTTTCAATTTTTTAAGGTGTTGATTTTGAAAGAAAACCATGAACGATTAAAAAGGGGCAATAACCCTACAGAAATCAACATTCTCTCTGTATCACCGTATTTTCTTTATTTTCTGAGTTAAATTGAGCTATTTAAAATTTTGGAAATTACAAGGAGATGACTGACCTTATGTAGATATGAAGATTAGAAGAGATAGAATTTTTTACTGTCCATGAGAGTGGGGGACTGTATGCGAAGAAAGATAAAAGAAATGGAGAAGGGGAGTGATAATGAAATGGTGAAATGGAGGGAATACTTACCAATCTCGCTCATTTTTTCTCTGGAATGATAGTGATTCAACCCAATTTCCTATGGAATGGGTGATTCCTAGATTTCTGATTGTCGTCATTTTCACCTAGGTTTTAGTGTCTTTATGTGTGTATTTTCGGATGTTTTTATCCGTATTTGTGTTAATTTTGGTGGAGTTATTGTTGTTTTGAGGAAAGTGGTACGAACTGATAGAATTGTGTAAATGAACTTAAATATGTGTAAAACAGGTCATGGAACGGACAAACACGGAGTCGGGAGCGAAAGGGAGACGAAGAATAGGCCATGCAGCTGCACGGGCCGTGCGCGGAACACGGCCCTGTAGCAGCTGGCCGTGTAATGTCATCAGAACACGCTGCTCGGCAAGAGATTCGGCCGTGCGCTGGTGCACGGGCCGTGCGCTGCTGCACGCCCCGTGTGCGGAGCTCGGCCCTGTAAGAAGGCGCCATGTATTGTCGTCAGAAAGTGCTGCACGGCCATGATCAAGGCCGTGTATTGTAGCTCGAGCCGTGTCCGGAAGCACGCACAAAATGCCGAAGTAGGTGTGCCCTACACGGGCCGTGTACTGCAGCACGGGCCGTGTAGGTGCAAAATCCTGTGTAATTTTCAGAATATTCCGGAAGCTTCTAGAAGGTCCATAAGTGATATAAAACCATGATTTGTGCGAAATTAGAAGAGGAGAGACAGATTATATCAGATTGAGAGCAGTTACACACAATCCACACCACATTTCCTCACACACTAGATCTACAAGCCATCTACACCATCTAAATCCATCAATTCACCTTGATCTTCATAAATCCATCCATACATCCATTCATTCCATCATCTAAGAAGAGAAAATCAGATTTGTTTGAAGAATTTGGCATGATCAAGGAAGAAGGAGTCTACCTTCAAGGGGAAGCTCAATCTCTTTTATTTTGCTACTTTCTTCATTTTATTGCTCATATGGAGATTGTATTGGATTGTAGCCAATTTGCAATGAATATTTGTGGCTAGTCCTCAAGTGAGGCTAGCAATATGATTGGTTAGGAATTATGTAGATTTTTGCACTATTAAAGCTTGATGAATTGATTGTTATGATTACTTTCTATCATGAATGTTTATTCTCATTTGATGCATGATGTGTGTGGTTAAATTCTCTATGCATAGTGTTAGGATGGCCATTCCAATATTATGTGTGGTGATTTAATTGAATCATTGATTGTATTAGGTGACTTGGTTAGTATGAGGGGAGGAAAGTCATTCCCTCCAAGTGCTTAGAACCTCATGATAGAACATTAGTGATGAACTAGTGAGGGGAACCAACTTATGATCATAGTACCCATGAGGGAATTGAGAGTAAGACAATCTTAGGAGATTTAAACTTGTAAAAGAGTTGAGAACCTAATCACCTTGGCCATAGGGGTTAGGGGTACAATTGTGATTGCCCTTAGTATCATAACTTGAAAGTCATCAATGCTTGAGTAAGTGTGAAGTCTACATAAGACCTTGACCATGATGTTGCTAGCCTTGCTCTCTTTTTAGATACACTTCATCCATTCCATCTCATTCTTGCTACTTGATTTGATTGATACTTGTTATAATTCGTTGCTTGTCTAGTTTATTAGTTAATTGATAGAGTAATCATAGTTCTTAAATCAAAACCTTATCTTGATCATCCTTACAAAACATAAATCAATGGAAAATCCGGATACAACTTGAGTTTACCTTTTCCCGTGGGACGACAATACTATAAATTTTGCACTTGGTCACGCGTATACAACAGCGATAGAGTACACTTACTCTTGACATTTCACTAGAAATGCGACTAAGTTCATGGCGCCGCTGCCGGGGAAATGTTAAACTTGTGGTTGTAACGAGTTTGAAGTTGATTAGTCTTGATAAGGATATTTCTTTCATTTGTATAGTTGTTTACTTGTCTTAGTTACTTGGAGAGCTAATTTTGGAATTCTTGTAGGTACATGCAAACTCGTTCAAGGTCTCAATCTATTGAACCTTTGAATTTGGAATTAGAAGCTACCTTAAGAAGACAAAGAAGAGGAGTGTTGGAACCAACGGAAGAAAATATGGAAGAAGTAAGGGATAATGCAAATATGGTTGATGAAGAAGGTAATTTGAGAAATTTTCAAGGTGGTGATAATGCTAGAGGAGGTTTTGGTAATCAAGAATATGTGCCACAAGTTTATGCTCAACAAATGCACTTGCAAAACCAACAATTGCAAGCTATTATTCAAAACTTGTTGGCACAACAAGAAGCAAGGAATGATCCTCCGATGGTGCAAAATCAACCTCGTAGAAATGGGAATAATGGAGTGGGAATGAACATCCGAGATCACTTCCAACCGCAATATGGAAACTATGTTGTGGGACCACCGGTGAATGTTAATCATTTTGAGATCAAGACGGGATTGATCAACATGGTGCAAGCAAACCAATTTGGTGGTGGTACTATGGAGGATCCAAATGCTCACTTAGCCCAATTTACGGAGTTAGCAAATACGGTCAAGATAAATGGGGTAAGTTAGGATATTATTAAATTGAAGCTCTTCTCGTTTTCATTACGAGATAGAGCTAAGGCTTGGTATCATACTTTACCACCGGGATCCTACAACACATGGAGAGAGTTGGCACAAAGATTCTTGAGCAAGTATTTCCCACCATCGAAGATGTTGCATCTCAAAGGTCAAATATTGCAATTTAAGCAAATGCCTCTTGAAACTTTTAGTGAGGCTTGGGACCGATTCAAAGAAATGCTAAGGAAATGCCCACAACATGGATTTCCCGAAGATCAACAAGTAGGATTTTTCTATGCCGGTTTGAATGGAAGTGAAAGGATGCTTGTTGATGCTTCATCGGGAGGTTCGATTTTGGGGCAAACTCCGGAAAGAGCAATTATCATATGTGAAGAAATAGCTTTGAATACGGGACAATGGGCCATGGATAGAGTTGAGGGCTTATATGAAAAAGAGAAGATTGCTAAGATGGAAGAAGTGTGCTTGCAACAAGTGAAAAAGGTGGAGGTGCCTAATGAAGATGTAACCGACAGAGCAATAACTGAGATACTAAAAAGGATGAATGCTAGTATGCAAGTGACTCCAACATCTACACCAATGGTGAATCAACAAGTGCTAGCTAATCCTCCGCATGTGATGTCATTACCTTTGATGAATCAACAAGTGTTTCCTAATTTTCAACAAGGTGTATCTACACCAAGTATGGGTCAATCTTCTCAAAGTTGTCAAATGCCTACTTCTATACCTCAACAAGGTATGTCCCCTAATTCTTGGAGCCCATCAGAGATGACACTTGAGGAAGTTGCCTTCATGCAAGGAAGGAACTTCCAAGGAAATTACGGTGGGAATTTTGGGAATAATGGAGGAGGATATCCACAAAGGCAAGGAGGTTGGGGGCAAGGTAACTTTCAAGGGAATTTCAATCAACCCCGGAGATATGAAAATTTGTCGTATGGGAATCAAAGTAATGCACTCACATTGCCACCGGGCATTCATCCGGGGGAGAAGGCTCCAAATGAAGAAGGAAAGTCTACATTGTCTACATTGGAGGATAAAATGACTAAGATGTTTGAGTTTATGAAGCAAAGAGATGAGGTAAATGAGAATCGATTCAAAGCAATTGAGACTCACATTAGTCAATTGCATGTGAAAGGGGTAATGTTCATCACCAAGGGAAGTTTCCATCCACAACCATTACTAATCCGAAGGAGCAATGTAAGGTGATTGAAATTCGTAGTGGAACAAAATACGAAGGGCCTTCAATGCCAACGGAAGTAGAGGAGGTGGATTGTGAACTTGAACCTATGGAAAGTTTGGGTGAAGAAGGGAAAGAGAAAGAAGTTGATATTGTTGAAAAAGGTGAAAGTAGCCCTACACTTGAAGAAGAAAAAGTAAAGTCTCCAAAGAAATGGGAAAGATGTAGAGAAGCAAAACGGAAAGAGAGAGAGGAAAAGTTTGAAAGAGATGAATGGGGGATTCCTAAGTTGCCCATGGCAATCCCGTTTCCACAAAGATGCTTGAAAAAGGGATTAGAAGAGAAATTTGCCAAGTTTGTTGAAATGTTGAAGAAGATACATGTGAATATGCCTTTTGCGGAGGTCTTACTTCAAATGCCCAACTACGCCAAATTTTTGAAGGATATCTTGTCAAAGAAAAGAAGCTTGGGAGAGTTCGAAACGGTGAACCTTACGGAGGAATGTAGTGCAATCTTGCAAAAGAAACTTCCCCCTAAATTGAAAGATCCGGGGAGTTTCACTATTCCTTGTGAGATGGGAGAGCAAAGGAACTACAAAGCTTTATGTGATCTAGGGGCAAGCATTAACTTAATGCCCTTATCAATCTTCAAAAAGTTGGGTATTGGTGAGGTCAAACCGACGTCGGTTACACTTCAATTAGCCGATCGGTCGTTGACACATTCCAAGGGAATAGTGGAAGATGTTTTGATCAAAGTTGGCAAGTTTGTGTTCCCCGTTGATTTTGTGGCACTAGATATGGGTGAAGATGATAGTGTCCCATTGATACTTGGACGTCCATTTCTTGCCAACTGGAAAGCATTGATAGATGTGGAGAAAGGGGAGCTAACTTTGAGGGTGAATGAGGATGAAGTCATATTTTCTTTAAGTGAGGCTATGAGGTATCCTAGGGAGGAATGTGGAAGAGTGGAGGTTATTGACGACATGGTTGAGGAGCATATGTATCACCTTCACTCCAAGGACCCTTTGGAAATCATCATAAGCCACTCTTATTTTCTTGAATCTATAAAAGCTAAATCTTCTTTTGGTGTAGAAAATGATAAAATAATTGATGAATTGCATGGTTTAAATGCTTGTAGGGCACTCACAAAAGAGGAAGCAAAGGAGGTAAAGGTAGAGAAACTTGATGAAAAGCCATTTTTGGAAGTGCAAGAGAAGAAGAAGGTAGAGTTGAAACCATTGCCGGATCACTTAAAGTATGCTTACTTGGATAAAGATGAAACGTATCCGGTAATTGTATCCTCTTCCCTTAATGATTTAGAAGTAGAAAATTGCTACGAGTCTTAAGAGATCATAAGTCATCTATTGGTTGGAGCATTAAAGATTTGAAAGGTATTAGTCCATCTATGTGCATGCATAAGATCCATTTGATTGATGATGAAAAGTCTTGTGTGCAAAACCAACGTAGATTAAATCCTATAATGCAAGAAGTGGTAAGGAAAGAGGTGTTAAAATGGCTTGATGCGGGAATAATCTTTCCAATTAGTGATAGTCAATATGTAAGTCCTCTACATGTAGTGGCAAAGAAAGGTGGTATGACAATTGTTAGATCCGATACAAATGAAACAATTGCCACTAGAACTATCACGGGTTGGAGAGTATGTGTTGACTATCGTAAGTTGAATGAGAATACTCGTAAAGATCATTTCCCATTACCATTCATAGATCAAATGTTGGATCGTCTTGCGGGGCATGAGTACTATTGTTTTCTTGATGGTTATTCCGGGTACAATCAAATATTGATTGCACCGGAAGATCAAGAGAAGACAACGTTCACTTGTCCCTATGGTACATTTGCATTTAGAATGATGCCATTTGGTCTATGTAATGCCCCTGCCACTTTTCAGCGTTGTATGATGGCAATCTTTGATGGTTTAATTGAAAATATTATGGAGGTGTTTATGGACGATTTTTCCGTGTATGGATCTTCTTATGATATTTGTTTAACTAATCTCACGATTGTGTTGCAGAGGTGTGAAGAGTCGAGTCTTGTGCTAAATTGGGAAAAATGCCACTTTATGGTGACCGATGGGATAGTCTTGGGACATCATATTTCAAAGCATGGGTTAAAAGTGGATAGAGCTAAAGTAATAGCCATAGAACGTCTACCCCCTCCTACTAGTGAGAAGGGGGTGAGATCGTTCTTAGGACATGCGGGCTTTTATAGATGCTTCATTAAGGATTTTTCCAAAATTGCTAAACCCCTTTGTAAATTGCTTGAAAAAGATTGTCCATTTAACTTTGATGATGAGTGTTGTGTGTCATTTCAGGTGCTTAAGGATGCTCTCACTTCATCTCCGATCCTCATTACCCCGGATTGGAGTTTACCATTTGAACTTCATTGTGATGCTAGCGATAGAGTACACTTACTCTTGACATTTCACTAGAAATGCGACTAAGTTCAATTTCACGGAATCAATCTATTGTTTATTGGAATGAAAGTTCTAGACCAAACAATCATTTTATGGTTTAATTCCCATTCCTTTGTTTAAAGGGCCCAACCAAACAGGCCCTAAGTTTTGATTATCATGATACTTGATGTTGCCCTATAGTTTAAGTGTTGTAGGGAAAGATGAAAAAAGTACAAAATTTCAAAAGAACGGTAAGTTGTTCGATCAGGATGCCGCCGTTTGACTAGAAGTTTTGGTCGAACGCTGGTTGAACAAAATGAACACAAACTTACAGAAGCTTCATTCGACCTAAGTGTGTTGTTCGACCAAGCTCGTTAAGTCGAACACTGGTCGAACAAAATGTCCAAAAACTTACAGTGAGTACGTTTGACTAGCACCTTTTGTTTGACCATATTCTTCAAGTTGAACGGAGGTTGAACAGAGCAGGGGAGAACAATGAGTCGATTCTGCATGTTGTTTGACCTTAAGCAGTTGTTCGACCAAGAAATATAAGTCGAATGAAGGTCAAACAAGGTCACGTTTTAGTATAAATCTGAGTTGTTTGACCAAAAACCCTTGCTCGACCAAGTTGTTCGAGTCGAACGGGAGTCAGAATTTGGATTTTAAAGGTCAATTTTTTCTTTTTGTTTGAGCACCTCCCATCACCTTCGCTTGATCAACAGATTCGAACCGTAAGTTCTCCTTCTCAAACTCTTCCCCACACTTTAATACACTCTTCCACCCACTTCCACATTCAAAATTTGGAGGATTCAAGTCCGAATCGGGGCTATTCTACTTAAATTTTTGGAAATTCACAATCGTTTATTGCATGCACACCATGGCTAACAAAGGTATGTTTCCGAACTTCTATACCCGAGAATTGATGAGATTATGCTCAGGAATGTTGGGTAAGTTGATTGAAGTGTATTTTGTGGATTGAATTGTTGAATTTTTAGTGTTCTTACTTGAATTTCACTTGAATTGAGATGCTTTCAATTTACGTTGGGATGTTGAAATCTTGTGAAATTAATGTTGCATATCATATGGGCTTGAGGTTAATTTCAAATTGTATATTTGGCTTCATTGATTGAAGTATGGATGGTGTGTGATTGAATGAGGAAGACGAGCATGTTTTTTTTGGTTTTGTTGAAGTATGTTGAAATTGGAGAGCATGTTTGTGTGAAGTATTTTTAAGACTAGCATTCTAAATATTCTTGATTGAAGGTGTTGAATTATAGTTGCTATAATGATAAGCACTTGAAGTTGAGAGTGGATTAGAACAAGAGTTTGAAGTCTTGAGTAGAATTCATGTTAGTCTTAGGATTGGTATACTTGCTTTATCTCTTCTTGTTATATATTAAAGTATAACTTTTGGAGGAAAAGAGATTGCCTCATCATCGAAGAGGAAGGAGACCAAGTCTCCTAGGAAGAGTGATGGGCTAAGAAGTTAAAATTGGATAAGAAGAGACCTTCTGATTACGGCATTAGGATTGCTAGTTAGGAGGAGAAGGAGTTGTGGGCAGCTATTGCAAGCAAGATCACGAGGACTCGCTATCAAAATAATGAAGCTATGGTGGCAGTGAACATCATCAACGATATTCGTTGGATGTTCAATCGAGTAGGGATAATCAGGCTTATGGAGATGAAGAAGGAGACATATTTCTAAATAACTGCTGAGGTGTTATGTTCGTTGAGTATTGAGCATGGAGATCGCTATCTTCCATATGCTATTCGGATGCAGATTGGTGGGTCACGATGATCGATGTGGAGCACGATGATTTTAGACCTGATGAGTTTTGGAGGTCTATCTCGGGAAGGCGAGGAAGATATAATTCAAATGCTTCCAAGGTTGATTTCATCTGCAATCCCTTGATTACTTATATGGACCAGATTCTGAGTAAAAATTTGTTTGCTCGATCCAAGGGTAGTTGCATTCTGAGGAAAGAGCTATATATGCTGTGGTGCATGCATAATGGAGTCCGCTTCAATTTGGCAGCTTACTTTTTCCAGCAGCTACATAAGTTCACTACCCACGGATTTCAGCATGTGAACATTGGAGGACTCATTACTTTGATAGTCGAGTATTACTGAGTTGATTTAAGCAGGCATTCACCGATTCGAGGGAACCCAGACTTGATCCTAACAGCATGTGTGAGGATAGGGTTGATTCTGCGGATAGACGATGCTTGGATGTTCATCCACGGAAAGAATCCTATTTCATTCAAATTTCCACTATCCATTATTGATCTTACTACAATTCAAATCCACAGCAACTTGTTGATGGATACCTCAGAGCACAGGGCGATCTCGAGGACTTGTTTGGAGGAAAAAGATTGGAGACTTCTTGCCGATATGCACTTACAGAGAGTCCTCATAGATGAGGACATGATCATTGTAGGAGATCCAATGGACTTCGAAGAGAGAGATCAGCCGCCACCACTAGCATTCGTATATCCGGAGATGGATTTGCCTCCGATGCAGCCACCACAGCCACAAGAGCATGAGTTTTTTGAGCCACCACCACAGCAGCTGCAGGATTTTTAGGTAGCTCAAGATCAATTCTATTGGGGAAGAAATTTCGATTAATGAATGAGCACTTTGCTACTCTCAATGCGAACTAGCAGGAGAAAAATAGACAGCTGGCATTGGCGAATGCGAACTATGCTGCGCTTAACCTGAGGTATGAGGATATGGATAGAAGGATTGGAGAGGTGCAGGCTAGCAGCCGAGAGATTGATAGGAAGGTGTTTCAGTTACGTAGAGATTTTGACCTATGGTGCATGGATAAGAGAGATGATGATGATGCTCCGGAGGAGTAGTTGCACCAGGTTTTTCTCTTTATCTGTTTTATCTAATCCCCCTTCTCTTTTTCACTTTACAGGTTGAGGTTTGATGGTGGTATGGTTAGGGTGTTATTTGAGTGATTCATGTGTGGGTGGTTTGTATTTGATATTGATGATGATGTTTGGTTTTTGATTGATGGAAGATGGATACATTGATTTTCTTTGGATTGATTAGTGTTGATGATATTTGGGAGATGCATGTACACTTGTTTTGATGCATGTTGGTTTGTTAATGATGAGCATGTTTTATTTTTACTTGTAATTGATGAAAAGATAGATGTTGATTGCATGCTTTGAAGAGTGCTTAGGATTCTATTACCTATGTGAGGATTTGAGCCTATTGGTCATGCTATGAGCATGATAGTTTATTCTTGAGAGTCGTTTGTATACTCATAATCTAGAACTTGACTTGGAGTCTTGTTTGAAATTTATGATTGATAGATACTAGGAAATGAACTTAGGCCATTACCGACGATTAAGCCACTTAGCTAAATTTTTTCTACCTTGTTATATGATTATCATTGGAAGCCCTGTTGAGCCGTTAAAAGCTTTTTCTTTGGTAAGCCTATGATAAAAGCCTTTATTTCCTTTACTTTAGCATAAAATACCCTATTTACTAGTAGAGAGTCAAGGTGAATGATGTGAATGATGTGTTAAGTGATGAAATCAAAGAGGAAAAATAAACTTTTCTAAGTGAAGAGTAAAAAGACATGGTTGAATCTTGTTTAGGGGTAGTGCCTGAAATTGGTACCCCGACTGCTTAGAAGGATAGTGCCCGAAATTGGTACCCGTGTACTTTGAAGAAAAAGATGTTGATTCCAAAGAAAGGAAGGAGCCAATGAATTGCAAGGATCATGAGAATGATGATAGATGAAGGAAATTAAGCTGTTTGATGAAAAGCAAAACTCCAAGGTAATTCTCTACTAGTGAATTAGTCATTTTTACCCAAATTCTCCTACCTTTAGCAAAGAGCCAACATTACAACCCATAAGACAAGTCCTTTGTGATCCTAGTATTGGAGCGATTATAGATGGATTTTGAGACCCTTGTCAAGCTCATGGTTACGCGAGTATATGAATTAAATTTGACTGTATATACTAACCCGTAAAGTGTACATCTTTTACATTTGAGAGAGAGAGCAAACACTTACCCGTGAGCTTGATGACTTAGCACTCATAGAAATATTGTGATTAATTGATGTTTTATCATGAATGAAGAGTATGATAGATTTCATGTTTTGATTTGATACAATAGCATGTGTTAGAATAGGTTGTACTTGTTATAAGGATCTTGTAAATGACACTCTCTTTCCTTTGTTTTGAATTCGTTGCCTCGAGACGAGCAACATGTAAGTTTGGGAGTTTGATGAGAGTGTAAATTTATGTGTTTTGGGCTCGGATTTGTGTGGAAATCGGGTACGATTATGTCTATTATCAAGACGAATCGGATTATTTATAGAAAATCCATGAATTAGAGGCTACTGAGGCTTTTTGAGTATATTTATACAGGAAAATAGGTCTTAAGGGCTCGGAATTGGAAGACATAATTTTCAAGGCATTTTTCAAAGGTTGTTCAACCTCGGAGGCTTGTTTAACCATACTCAGTTTGGTCGAACAAGGGTGCCAAGTCGAGAAAATGCTAGAAACTTACAGAGAGATTGCTCGACCAAGAGAGTCTGTTCGACCAGCATCGTCTTGGTCAAAAAAGAGGAGGCTAGTCGAACAGAATGTGTAAAAACTTACAGAGAGCTTCCTCGACCAGCGTTCGACCAGGAGGCTATGCTTGACTAGAGGGGGCTTGGTCTCACGGAATGCCGCTGATGATATTTTTGGTAATTCCGGTGTCTTCTATCAAATTTGACGTGTACCTCAATTAAAAGCCCATCAAAGGTCCGTGAGGAGTCCTTTACAAGTATTATAAGGGATGTAGATCACATCAACAAAAGAGTTAGATTCTACATCCATCCTACACCACAACCAAACCCTAACTCCAACCTACGGAGCTGTGGAGAGAGGTCCGTCTATCGAACCAAGTGAAAATCAAGTGAAGATTCAAGATGGAGAGAGTCGCGATGGCGCCCGCATCTAGGGTTTACTTTGCTACTTAATTTATCTTGTAATTTTCAAGACTATGAGTAAGATCCTACCAACCACTATGATTGTTCCTAGATCAATCATGGGCTAGAACCACTTCGGTAGTTCTAGAGTTATAAAGGTTTTATGAGTTAATCGGATTTTCATGTATAAACTCCGTACAACACTACTTGTGATTTATTTTATATAAGACTATACTTTTTAAATTCATACTCACAGTCATTTTGTGCATCATTAACTATTATATAGAGTCTAAATACATATCTTGGTTATTGATTGAGTGCGTTCACTGCTGAGCAGAATTACATGTTATAATTCTAAGTAAAGGGATTCTGAAGTCTTATTAGAACTATCTTATATAAATACTTGTTAATTGAATATTATTCGGGTTAATAAGTAGGATAAAGAGTATAACTTCATAGTACCTATAAAGGGAGATCATATCAGGTAAGAGTACTAAGTGCACAGAAAATAATTGATACTGATAGTACCAAGAAAGGGGGGTGAATTGTATCTCTTGCTCTGAGGATACTCACATGTGTTGTACGCTTGTTTGCTTATGTCTATAGAGTGAACTTGCACGGTTTAGTGATGCGTCCATAGACCATAAGGCAGAGTCGGACATCAACACATGGAAATGAAATTAATAAGTAACACTGGATGACCTAAAGAACTACCTACTTTCTCACTTGATCACAATTGTATTATCTCTATTACTTATTTACTTTATTTGCTATTTTAATTGTTATTTTAATTATTTGTTGCTTAGTTACTTAATATCCACAACTATATTGCCTTGACAGTTTTAATAAATTAGAACTTAATTAAATTAATAATAATCCGTCCCTTGGGTTCGATAATCACTTGGTTGCCTATCAAAAAACAATTGTTATCCTTCATGCTTGGGGACTAATTTTGTGTGTTGAGAAAACGCCAATCATGGTGCAGTCAAGAAGCCTAAAGGCAAGTGCTTCTAATGTAAGCAGCCGGGACCTACAATGCTGACTGCCCTCTTCTGAAGGGGAACAGGAATGGTAAGTCTTATATACTAGCTGTTGAATCGTATTTAGAGGCTGTATCTACTGACACCTGGTGTGTAGATACGGGAGTCACTGACCATGTCTACAATTCTTTGCAGGGGTTCCATCAAACCCGACAGCTAAGTGATGGGGAGATTATCATACTCATGGGGAATGCCACAAGAGTAGCGGCTGTTGCAGTGGGAGATGTCTATTTATTTTTCAATAAGAGTAAACTCTTGTTTTGAAGATTTGTCTTTATGATCTCATTTTAGAAAGAATTTAATTTCGGTGTCTAAATTATTTATGGATGGATATTCTGTTTCTTTTAATGACAAGGTTGTTATAACAAAAGATAGAATTATTATCTGTGATGGTGCATTGATAGATAAATTATATACTCTTAATCCAATTTCTCCCACAGTGCAACAAATTGAATTGAATGATACGTCTACTAATAAGAGGAAAGAACCTTAAAAAATGAACGAAATATATCTTTGGCATCTTAGGCTTGGTCATATTAACTTGAGTAGGATTCAAAGGTTGATAGTTGATAGACCTCTGAGTTCAATAGTAGTGAAAAATTATCCAACTTGCGAATTCCGCTTGGAAGGAAAAACGACTAAAAGGCCTTTTAAGGCAAAGGGGTATAGAGCTAAGGATTTGTTGGAATTGGTTCATTCTGATTTATGTGGTCCTATGTCTGTCCAGGCAAGAGGTGGTTATGAATACTTTGTCACTTTTATTGACGATTATTCTACGTACGGATATATTTATTTAATGCACTGCAAGTCTGAGTGCTTTGAGTACTTTGATAAATTCAAAGAGTACAAGGCTGATGGGGAAAAGCAACTTGGAAAATATATCAAGACACTATGATCTGATCGTGGTGGCAAATACCTCTTGGGAGAGTTTAGGAATTATTTATCAGAGGAAGAGATTGAATCCCAATTGTCTGCACTAGGCACACCCCAGTAGAATGGTGTAGCGGAAAGAAGGAATAGGACTCTTATAGAAATGGTAAGATCAATGATGAGTTATTCGGAATTACCAAATTCATTCTGGAGACATGCCTTAGAAACAGAAACTTACATTTTGAACTTAGTACCTTCTAAATTGGTAGCCTGCACACCCACAGAACTATGGACTGGGCAAAAGCAAAGTCTGAAACACATTCGGATTTGGGGTGCTCTGGTGCATGTGTTGAAGGCAGATGCTGATAAGTTAGAATCGCGTACTGATGTTTGTTTATTTAAAGGGTATCCTAGAGGAAATAAGGGTGGTTTATTTTATAGTTCTAAGGACCAAAAGGTGATGTTAGCACGAATGCTAGATTTTTGGAAGAGGATTACGTAATGAAATACAAACCCATGAGTAAAATTGCTCTAGATGACGTAAGAGAGGAAACACCAAACATAATACCAACTGTACACAGAACACTACACCGCGTGTCACACCTTATACAAAATGGCCTACAGAGCCTCCTCGTAGTGGGAGGGTGATTAGCCATAGTTTAGTGGAGAATGACCAATTCAAGAAATAATCGAACCCAAGGGAGGTAGGCACTAGTGCTTAAGCGATCTCACGTTTCTTATAATTTTATAGAGGCTAATCATCAAAGGGAGGTTGATCAAACAAGAAATTAAATCAATCAATGCAAGTGAACAAGCAATGATCAAATGAACAAGATGGATGGATGAAAAGTGGTTTACCAAATTGATTAAAAGTGAGATTAACAACAATCAAGAAGTAGTAATTCTAGGAATTGTGTATCAAATTCATATGTATCATGGATTGAAGACTAAGGGTCAACACTAAAATCACCTAAACTCCCTCTCGAGATTGATAGGATATGAATATCAAATAGCTCAATGGATTGGTTCTCACTTAAACAATTCCAACTAGGTACTAAGCTTAAATGAGAGTCCCTTCACACAATTAATCAATCTCTCGATCAAACCAATCACATGTCCTACCAAAGGGTTCTAAACTATGAAGGATTTCTCAATCTCTTCACAATCTATAATGCACATGAAGTGTTTGATGAAATGATTCACTTAATTATCCTAAGCATATAATTGATTTCTCAATCTAATCACATATCTAGAACAACTAAACACACAAATCATCAATACAATTTAAGCAATTAATAATCAATGGTAGAAAATCATAGATCCAATCAACATATGAATTTGAATACACAAATCCCCAAAATTATCCAACAACTCTCATGTTGCTAATCTCACAAGGGAGATTAGCCTACCATATTAAGACGGAAATGAACATAGACATTAAGATCCTTACAAAACATGATGAAACTATGAGGTTTAATACAAGAAATGAATGGAAACTCCCTTGATGTCACTTCAATGGTGATTTCCTTCCTTCCCTTGTTATCTTCCTCTCTTCCTTGCTACTTTTCTTCAATTGGATGATGATTTTGATGGTTGGATGATGGTAGATCCAAAGGATGGTGAATGAATGAAGATGATGGTGTAAAATGGAGAGAATTGTGTGTGATGTGTGTGTGGAAGGGTGGAATTTCGGATCTTCTCATCAATTGTTGAATAAATGGGTATTTATACCCCTTGGGAAGCTTCTAGAAGTTTCTGGAAATTTTAGCAGTTTTGACACCTACACGGCTCGTGTGCTGTAACATGGCCCGAGTCGTGTCTAGGGCTTCTGGACAACGGCGAGCTCTGGACAGTGCATGGCTCGTACGCCGCACACGGCCACAGTGGTGACCGTGTTGTGTTTTCTGATGTTGTCGCACGACTCTCTCTTACAGGGTCGTGCTTGGTGCACATCCTGTGTTTCTGCACACGGTCCGTGTCCTGCACTCGACCACAGGGATGGCCGAGTTGGTGCTTCTGGCGTCCACACACGGTCACTTCTTACAGGGCCGTGTTCCATACACGGCCCGTGTAGGTGCACGCCCTATTTTACTTCTTCTATTTTTGCCCGTTCTCCCTTGTTTCAACTCCGAATTGATATCCGCTTTTTCCTATGCCTTCCTTATCATCCCTAGCATCCAATAGGTTTAAGCTCATTCACACACATTTCAATAAAAACACAAAATACAACCAAATAGAACACAAATACGGATAAAAATATACGAAAACTCACATAAAAGATACTAAAATCTAGGTAAAAATATCACTCATCACACCCCCAAACTTAAAGTGTTGTGCGTCCCCGCACAACGAAACTGATAAACCAAGGAGAGTGATTTTCACCAAGGAAAAGACTAAACGAACATAAGTAACAACACATCAATAATAATAAGAATCACAATTTATGTTAAGTCATCCTACAACATTAGATTCATGACATGAAGAATTAACAAGTTCAATTACAAGAGAATATTAGTGTAATATAGTCTCTTTTTGGTCCAAGCCTCACATAGGTTATAAATGTCACTCAACACTCTTTAAAGTAGGGTAAATCATCACTCATTAACCGATTAGCTCGACTCGCTATAAGCTTGCTCATGGACTACATTCACAAACCACCAAAGTTTAAATTAATGATCAAAAAGGTCTTTAATTGGGATGTAATGATAGGCTCTTTGGTAGGGTAGGAAGAATGTGGATAATAGTGACTAAACAAGTGTAAGTAATCGAAGAGATGGCCAATTTCCTCAACTTCTCCACTTTCCGTTTCTTCCTTTCTTTTCTTTATTACTCACAAGCACTAATCATCAACTTCCTTGGATTTTTTAGCTTATTTCAATGCATGCTTCCTTCTTTTGACTTTTAATACTTGAGCATTTCATTGTTTCTTTGCTCATTTTCTTGTTTTGAGGTTGCATGTTCACTCTTGTTTGTGCTATTTTCATCCTCTTTTTTTTTCATTTGTTTACCATTTCCTTTTCTTCTTTTTCTTCCTCATCAAACCTTTCTAGTCACCATCTCCTCAATCACCCACACAAAGGGTATATATACATGGCTTAAGAAGGTAATCAAGGCTTTTAATGTGCTATATTCACAATAAAAAGGCTTAAAGGCTCAAAATGGTTAACTATGGATGATGTACATGGTAGGAAAATATATGGCAATGACTATGAATAACAAGGATGGCCTAATATCATTTCACTAATCTCCACAAATCGGGCTCGTTCCTATAGTCCTTGAGCAAGTTCTAGCTTATCAAACACAACCAATCCACTCATGAATAAAAACCATGTATGCACGGTTGAGGCTCAAATTCTCACAAGTTTATGCATTGGACCTTAAGAAACTTATTACACCACATTCATCTCAAAATTGAACAAGTTAAGTAAAACATGTCACAATTCGAAAGTGTAGAGATTCTTAATCATAACTTGTCATCACTTACTACCACAACATATCACCACTCATGTTCAAAAATGACTCACAACATCCTAAAAAAAACCACCAAACATACCAAGACAAAAATAAGAAAACACACAAAACATAAAATAAAGACTCAACAAACAAGAAACAAAACAAAAACACATAACATGCAAAAAACAACAATCACCATCATTAGAAAATGAAGCACATATTCAATCATCTATAACAATGTAAGCTCACAATCATCCCCATCCTTGATTGAAAATGAAACCTCCCAAAGACATAACACATAAAGTAGCATGTTAATCCATCAATCCAAATCAAAATATGTCAAGCAACTAGAAGTGATAAGGTGTAGAGTACTCCCTCAATAGACATTTGATAATGAAAGCGTTAGCTCCAAGCTCCATTCATGCTTCCAATACCTTTCACTCATTGATGAGTGATATTTTCACCTAAATTTTAGTGTCTTTTTATATGTGTTTTCGTATTATTTTATCCGTATTTGTGTTCTATTTGGTTGTGTTTTATGTTTTTATGGAAATACATGAGAATAAGCTTAAATGTATGATTTCCAGGTAAAAATGGATTCTAGACGCGAGAAGAAAAATTTGGGAAAAAATGAAGCTTAATTCGGAGTTGAAACGAGGGAAAATGAGTCAAATTAAGCAAAATGCTGAAAAACGCACGTCCAACTTGTGTAATTTTTCTGTACTCTTGTGGAGCTCAAAACAAAAAGTGTGATATATGGTTGGAAAGCCACATAAAAGAGGATCGTTTTGGTATAAGAAACACTTCAATCCGAGCCCAAACGAGAAAGTTATGATTAAAATGGTGACGTCGCGCAGGCTGTTTCTACTCAGCACGGTTGTGCTACTTTGTATGACTTGTTACACCTTCAAATGTTAGATGTTTTGTCAGATCTTTATATGGATAGAAAGCCAATGAAAAGAGGATCGCGTGAGCGCAAGAATTACTCAAATTGGAGATCGGATGTGGAAGTTATGCGTGAAAATGTGAGACTGTGCTGCACCGACCCGAACTTGACCCGAATTCGACCCATGCTCGGCCCAAAGTCATTTTATGATTAGAATGTGTTCTAGAAGGTTCTAAGGGGTAAAAACACCCATTTTGGAGTGTAAATATCAGTGGGGATCAGATCTGAAATTCCACCCTTCTACACACACCTCACACACCATTTCTTCCATTTTCCACCATCATCTTCATCCATTCTTCATCCACCCATCTACCTTGATCCAACCATCAAATCCTCCATCCAAGTAGTAGAGAAGCAAAGAAGAGAGGTGAATTGCAAGGGGAAGAAGAAGATCACCATTGGAGACATCCAAGGGAGTTTTCATCTACACTTTGTATTGAAACCTATTGTTTATCATGTTTTGTAAGGAATTTAATGTCTATGTTAATTTTCTTATGGATATGAGAGGCTAATTTATCATGTTTAATTGTTTTAAGAATGTGATTAGATTGAGAAGTCAATTGCATATTTAGGATAATTAAGTGAATCATTTCATCAAACACTTCATGTGCATTATAGATTGTGAAGAGATTGAGAAGTCCTTCATAGTTTAGAACCCTTTGATAGAACATATCATTTATTAGATTGAGAAGTCAATAGATTATGTGAATGGACTCTCATTTCAAGCTTAGTACCTAGTTAGAATTGTTTGAGTGAGAACCAATCCAATGAATGTCATTCCATATCCTATTCATTCCGAGAGGGAGTTTAGGTGATCTTAGTGTTGGCCCTTAGCCTTTTTCCCATGACACATATGAATTCATTGCATGATACCTAGATTTTCCATGCTTTAAGTATTGCTAATCTCATCTCTATCTACTTGGCTCATTCATCCATCTTCCATTCATCTATCCTTTTATTTTATTGTCATTTCTTGACTATATCCCCGTCTCGTTCATCTCTATAATACTATGACAAACACGAGATCGCTTAGACCCTAGTGTCTTCCTCCCTGTGGTTCGATAATTTCATTAATTGGTCATGCCCACTATATTATGGCAAATCAAATGGCGCCGTTGCCGGGGAGGCAATGGTTGCTAGTGGTTTAACGAAGGAGTGTTTCGATTGGTATTAATAGAGATATTTTTATTGCTTTTTATTATTTGTTTTGGAAAATTTTTTATCTCACTTTTTCGTTTTGATAGGTACGTGAAACTACCTTGAGAGAAGAGGAAGGGGGATCAAAGCAAAAAATAGCAAGTTGGAAGAAGAATTGTAGTAAGCCTTGAGAAGAGCATTCAAATGGATTGTTGGAACAAATTCACAAATGTCTTTGATGATCAAAGTTATAGGGTTCCACCTCCACAATCAAGAGGCTACATGAATGAGAGCAACTATGGGTACAACTTCCAAATGAATCAAGAAAGCTCTCAATACTACAATCAAGGAAGAAATGGAGAATGGCAACAAGCTTACAATGCAAATACATTCCATCTGTATCAAGCATACACTTATTCTCCACCAAATCCCAACACTAACACTTCTCCTCCATTCCAAAACTACGCCTTACTTGAATTATATAGAAGAAGTGCTCAAGGAAGTGATGAAGGTCAAGATTCTCAATCAAGTTTTCTTCAAAATGAATCCTCCGAGATAATTACCCAAGTTACTTTGGAAGTGACAAGACAAATAAGGATGATGAATCAAGGTGCTTATGGTCAAGTCTTGTCTAATTCAAGTTTGGGGGGTGCTCAAAATGTGCAAGGTGTGTCGATTCCTAGTCCTATGGAGCAAGAAGAGTGGAGGATGCCTACGCATCAAGTAGGAGATGTTTCTTTCATGGGAGTGGATGATTTCCAAGGAAATTTTCAACATAACTATAAAGGAAGTTTTCATGGGAATTATCCACCAATTCAAGAATGGAATTGTGACAACCAAGAGGGAGGAGACTTTCAACAAGTCGAAGAAGAAAAATCATCTTTAGAAGTATTGATTGAGAAGTTGATTGAAACAAGGAGAAAGAGTGATGAAGATAATGAAAGAAGATTCAAGGCTAGTGAGGAAAATAATGAAAGAAGATTCAAGGCTATTGAGGAAAATAATGATCAAAGATTCAAAGCCTTGGAGCATCAAGTGAGCCAAATTGTAAGTACTTTGACTAATTTTCAACAAGTTGAAGAACTTGAAGAGGAGAGCAAAGTCGAAGAAGAATTGGAGAAAGAAGAGAATTTGGGGGATGAAGAATCAAATGAGGTGTTTGAAGAGCCTATTGAGGCAAATGATGTTGATGAAGAGGAACAAAGTCTAGAAACAAATTGATGATGACTTGAAGAGTGAAATGAGCATTTCTAAACCTTTAAACTCTTTAAGTTGCTTTGAATTTGATAATATTGTTTACATTGATTTTGTTTTACCCATTGATTTTTCTCATATCCTTAGAAACAAAAGAGAACTCGAAGAGATATTGGGGGGTCTATTTGGTAAGGAGGAATAAGTGGTTTTCAAGAATGGAGAGGGCAATGGAGTGTAAGCTCAAGAGAGTTGAATTTCTAAAGCCATGCTGGAAGGATGCAACGGAGGTCGTTACTTGCCATAAGTGCCTATTAGAGGAAGAAGCACAACGTTTAAAATTTGATGGCAAGGACGAAAGATATCCGTGGCCATTCCGATGAGTTCTCCATATCCCGTCCGGCTTGAAGACGTTAAACTTAGCGCTAGATGGGAGGCAACCCATCATTATTTTTATTGTTTTATTTATTGCTTTCAATAAGGATGGTGGATTTGCTTGTTTTGCATTTTTGGTATGTATGTTGATTGTGCTTGTGAGGAGAATGCGTATTGGACAAACGATAAGTGCTTGATTTGAAGTGTGAAAGTAAGTCACACCACTTTTTGCAAACTTACCTCGAAACTCTTGTTTCAATTTAAGTTTGGGGGGATATGGCGTGGTGTGAACATACTTTGTCTTGAAAGCATATACTTTTCGTATTTTTGGGCTAATTTTGAATTTTTCTCATGAGCATTGGTTTGATTTTGGTATGATTGGTCGTGTTGAAGTGCATGATAGTCCATATTTTTAATGAAATTATTGAGCTAATGGTTTTGTTGAGCATGTATGAAAGGTATTGGAAGTACGAATTGAGCTCGGAGCTAACAACTTCCACTATCAAATGCTTATTGAGGGAGTTCATTCTACACCCTACCACTTTTATGTGCTTAGCATAATTTGATTTGATTTGTATTGATGTGATTAGCATGCTACTTAATTTGTTATGTTTTGGGATGTTTATTTTCATTATTTAGGATTTCATTTTCAATCAAAGATGGGGATACTTGTGAGCTTAATTGATCATGGATGATATAGAATGTGTGCTTTATTGTTAATGATAGTGATTTTTGTTTTTGCATGTTATGTTTTTGGTTGTTTATTGTTTGTTGAGTCTTTATTTTGTGTTTTGTGTGTTTTCTTATTTTTGTCTTGGTATGTTTGGTGGTTTATTTTGGGATGTTGTGAGTCATTTTTGAACATGAATGGTGATATGTTGTGGTAGTAAGTGATGACAAGTTATGATTAAGAATCTCTATACTTTCGAATTGTGACATGTTTTATTTAACTTGTTCAATTTTGAGATGAATGTGGTGTAATAAGTTTCTTAAGGTTCAATGCATAAGCTTGTGAGCATTTGAGCCTCAACCGTGCATACATGGTTTTTCCTTCATGAGTGGATCGATTGAGTTTGATAAGCTAGAACTTGCTCAAGGACTATAGGAACGAGCCCGATTTGTGGAGATTAGTGAAATGATCTAAGGCCATCCTTGTTATTATAGTCATTGCCAAATATTTTCATACCATGAACATTATCCTTAGTTAACCATTTTGAGTCTTTAAGCCTATTTCTTGTGAATTTAGCACATTACAAGCCATGATTACCAACGTAAGCCTTTTATATATACCTTTGTGTGGGTGATTGAGGAGATGGTAGCTAGAAAAGATTGATGAGATGGTAAAAGAAGGAAAAGAAATGGTAAACAAGAAAGAGAGAAAAAGGATGAAAAGAGCTCAAGAAAGAATGAACATGCAACCTCAAAACAAGAAAATGAGCAAAGCAACAACAATATGCTCAAGTATTTAAAAGTTTAAATAAGGAAACATGCATCATAAGAAGCTCAATCCAAAGGAGAAATTTGATGATTAGTGCTTGTGAACATTAAAGACAAGAAAGGAAGAAAGAAAAGTGGAGAAGTTGGAGAAATTGGCCATCTCTTTGATTACTTGCACTTGATTAGTCACTCTTACCTATATTCTTCCTACCCTACCAAAGAGCCTATCATTACATCCTTAATAAAAGACCTTTTTGATCACTAATGGAAACTTTGGTGGGTTGTGAATATAGTCTGCGAGAAAGCTTATAGTGAGTCAAGCCAATCGGCTGATGAGTGTTGATTAACCCTACTTCAAAGATTATTGAGTGAAATTGATAATCTTATGTGAGGCTTAGACTAAAAGGGACTATATTGCACCTTATTCTCCTTTGATTGAACTTGTTAATTTCTCATATCATAAATCTAATGTTGTAGGATAGCTTAGCATAATTTGTAATTCTTGTTGCTAATGATGTGTTATTACTTGTGTTCGTTTAGTTTTTTTTACTAGGAGAAAATTACTTTCTTTGGTTTATCATTTTCGTTGTGCGGGGACGCACAACACTTTAAGTTTGGGGGTGTGATGAGTGATATTTTCACCTAAATTTTAGTGTCTTTTTATATGTGTTTTCGTATTATTTTATCCGTATTTGTGTTCTATTTGGTTGTGTTTTATGTTTTTATGGAAATACGTGAGAATAAGCTTAAATGTATGATTTCCAGGTAAAAATGGATTCTAGACGCGAGAAGGAAAATTTGGGAAAAAACGAAGCTTAATTCGGAGTTGAAACGAGGGAAAATGAGTCAAATTAAGCAAAATACTGAAAAACGCACGTCCAACTTGTGTAATTTTTCTGTACCCTTGTGGAGCTCAAAATAAGAAGTGTGATATATGGTTGGAAAGCCACATAAAATAGGATCGTTTTGGTATAAGAAACACTTCAATCCGAGCCCAAACGAGAAAGTTATGATTAAAATGGTGACGTCGCGCAGGCTGTTTCTACTCAGCACAGTTGTGCTACTTTGTATGACTTGTTACACCTTCAAATGTTAGATGTTTTGTCAGATATTTATATGGATAGAAAGCCAATGATAAGAGGATCGCGTGAGCGCAAGAATTACTCAAATTGGAGATCGGATGTGGAAGTTATGCGCGAAAATGTGAGACTGCGCTGCACCGACCCGAACTTGACCCGAATTCGACCCATGCTCGGCCCAAAGTCATTTTATGATTAGAATGTGTTCTAGAAGGTTCTAAGGGGTAAAAACACCCATTTTGGAGTGTAAATATCAGTGGGGATCAGATCTGAAATTCCACCCTTCTACACACATCTCACACACCATTTCTTCCATTTTCCACCATCATCTTCATCCATTCTTCATCCACCCATCTACCTTGATCCAACCATCAAATCCTCCATCCAAGTAGTAGAGAAGCAAGGAAGAGAGGTGAATTGCAAGGGGAAGAAGAAGATCACCATTGGAGACATCCAAGGGAGTTTTCATCTACACTTTGTATTGAAACCTATTGTTTATCATGTTTTGTAAGGAATTTAATGTCTATGTTAATTTTCTTATGGATATGAGAGGCTAATCTCCCTTGTGAGATTAGCAATATGAATTGTGTTGGATAATTTTTGGTATTTTGCAATTGAATGATTATGTTGATTGGGTTAATTGATTTTTTATCATTGATGCTTTAGATCTTGAGGTTTATGATTATTTGTGTGTTTAATTGTTTTAAGAATGTGATTAGATTGAGAAGTCAATTGCATATTTAGGATAATTAAGTGAATCATTTCATCAAACACTTCATGTGCATTATAGATTGTGAAGAGATTGAGAAGTCCTTCATAGTTTAGAACCCTTTGATAGAACATATCATTTATTAGATTGAGAAGTCAATAGATTATGTGAAGGGACTCTCATTTCAAGCTTAGTACCTAGTTGGAATTGTTTCAGTGAGAACCAATCCAATGAATGTCATTCCATATCCTGTTCATTCCGAGAGGGAGTTTAGGTGATCTTAGTGTTGGCCCTTAGCCTTTTTCCCATGACACATATGAATTCATTGCATGATACCTAGATTTTCCATGCTTTAAGTATTGCTAATCTCATCTCTATCTACTTGGCTCATTCATCCATCTTCCATTCATCTATCCTTTTATTTTATTGTCATTTCTTGATTATCTCCCCTTCTCGTTCATCTCTATAATACTATGACAAACACGAGATCGCTTAGACCCTAGTGCCTTCCTCCCTGTGGTTCGATAATTTCTTTAATTGGTCATGCCCACTATATTATGACAAATCACTCATGCTCAAAGACTCAACAAACACCATTAGCTCAACAATTTCATAAAAATATGGACAATCATGAACTTCAACACAACCAATCATACCAAAATCCAACCAAAACTCATGAGAAAAATTTTAAAATTGACCAATTTTTACAAGAAGACTTATCATTATCAAAATATTATCATATCAAGCACACTCAATTGGTGAGTCACACCACACACTCTCCCCCAAACTTAAATCGAAACAAGTTGAGACTTAAGTTTGCAAAAAGTGGTGAGACTTACCCTTGTAGTTTCCATTGATGGTCTTCTTGTGGAGAAGCCATGAAACACTTCTCTTTTCTTCAATACGCTTTCTTCTCACGAGCTCAATCCACCTACATGACCAAAATCAACAAAAAGCATCAAAATATAAAAAGAATGGGTTGCCTCCCATTTAGCGCTAAGTTTAACGTCTTCAAGCCGGACGGAATTTTCATGCTCATCGAACCAAAGGATGGTCCATCCCACTTTCTCCTCGCATCCTCACTTTGAACAATAGCTTAGCCCTCTTTTTATCTACTAATTCAACTTCTCCATTCTTGCTCACAAGCATCAAATCTTCATCAAGGAGTGATTCTAGTGGACTTCCTTTTTCTCTTTTATCGATTTTCCAATCAAGCTCCGATTCTTTCATCCTATTAACATCATAAGAAGATAAGTTAGCATTTGAAAATTTCATATAATCATGAAGAAATGAATTTAAATTGTCAAAGAGAAGAGAATCATGATCATCGAAATCATCCGGAGGCCTTGTATGATGAGGCTTGATCCCTTTATCTTTCTTGCACAAGAATGTGACATTCTCACCATTTGAGCTCAAAGAAAGCTCTTCTCTCCAACATCAATCTTTGCTCTTCCGGTGGCTAGAAATGGTCTTCCCAAAATGAGTGGAACTCAAGGGTCCGCCTTTACTTCCAACACCATGAAATCAACCGGGAAAGCTAGCACCTTCACTTTCACCTCCACGTCTTCAAAAATCCCAAGTGGCTTCATAACTTCACCATTTACCACTTCAAGACGGATAGTCATAGGCTTTAGCTCTCCAATTTCAAGGTCTTTAAACGTGGCATGAGACATCATGTTGACACTTGCCCCCAAGTCACACAATGCATCAAGGGTGCTTTTTTCTTCAAAATCACAAGGAATTATGAACTTCCCCGGATCACCAACCTTCGTAGGTCCCCCTTTTTGCATCGACTTACTCATTTCGGTTGCTCCTCTTTCTTTTTCTCTTCATACTTCTTCTTGAGCGACATGACATACTCCTCAAATTCCTTCTTCTTCTCCTCCTTTACAAACATTTGTGAATAGCGAATAGGGAATGGAGTGATTGGGATACCCCAATAGTCACGTTTTTACTCTTCTTCTTTGACCTTTTCCTCTACTTTCTTTTCCTCTTGCACCCTCTTCCACTTGGGTATCCATTTAGGCCCCTTCTCTTCTTTCGTACATACTTCTTCCATTTCTCCAACAATCTTGCTTTTCACCAACCCTTCTTCAACCTTTCGTTCCTCTTTCATATCAACCAACAAACATTGAGCCTTTGGATTAACTTCGGTTATGGCCGGAAACTTTTCTTTTTGTTGAGCACTCAATGAACTTGCCATTTGTCCAACATTGTACTCCAAAGCTTTGCATCTTCTATCACTATTTTCCTCAATAGCTTTGAATCTTCTTTCATTAGCTTCATCCCTAGCTTTTTCCGATACTTCTTTAGCTTTGTCTGATGCAATCAATTGTTCAAGTAGCTCATCGGTTGATGCTCTTCCCTCATTGTTCGGTGCCTTAGCCCCCGGTTGATATCCCGGAGGATACGCAACAGCATTGCTCGGATTAGAGTAGGAAAAGTTACCATGCCTTTGTTGTTGTTGTGGGTATGAGCTTCCACTACTTTGACCATTGAAACCTCCTTGCCTTGGTGGATAGTTTCCTTGACTTTGGTTGAAACTACCTTGGAAATTATTTTGGTAATTCCCTTGGTAGTTTCTTCCTTGCATGTATTGCACATCCTCCACACGTGGCATTGTCATAGCCCATTGTTCCCCACTAACACCATTTGGAGGAAGCACACTTTGATCCATTTGGCCATCAACCATATTAACTCCTTGATTAGTCACTCCTTGTTTCAAACTCATTTGCTTCATTACCTCCGCTACTATCATTTCCATGCTTGGCGTTTGTGGCTCAACATTCACACTCTTCACACTCGAGTGTTGCCCTTGATCATAGCTCTCAAATCCGTAGCATCCACTAACCCTCTCCGATGGCCATTGGTAGACATTTGTAGTAATTTCATCAAAAATCCTTATATCCCTTTCCGGAGTCATTCCAAGTACGGATCCACCCGCCGAAGCATCAACAAGCACTCTTTGACCATTTACCAAACCTTGGTAGAAAAACCCCACTTGTTGATTTTTTGGAAATCCATGTTGAGGACACTTGCGTAGCATTTCCTTAAATCTTTCCCATGCTTCGTAAAAGCTTTCTTGAGGCAATTGCTTGAATTGAGTAATCAAACTTTTCATTTGAAGCGTTTTAGAAGGTGAGAAATATTTGTTCAAGAACATTTGTGCTAGCTCGTCCCATGTGTTGCACGTACCGGGAGTAAGAGTAGATAACCATGTGCGAGCACGATCTCTCAAAGAAAATGAAAATAACCTCATTTTGATGCAATCCTCGCTCACCCCATTCATCTTCACCGTGTTAGCAATCTCAATGAATTGTGCTAGATGAGCATTAGGATCTTCATTCGGAGTTCCACTAAATTGTTGCTCTCTCACCAATGAAATCAAGCCCATTTTAAATTCAAAGTTGTTGGCATGAATTGGTGGTCCCATCATTTGTGGCATTGTTCTCGGCATGAAGAAATCCCGGATCACCCTTTGATCATTGTGAATTCCATGTTGCACCGGAGGTGGTGGTACAAATGTTTGTTGTGGAGGAGCATACGCTTGTTGAAAGCCTTGTTGAATCATAGCTTGTTGTACCATTTGTTGAATCAAAGCTTGATTATTAAGCTCTCCAAATTGTTGATAAGCTTGTTGAGGAAGATTGGCATTGACTTGATCTTGCATATTTTGCATTCCGCCTCCATCATTCCTAACATTTCCATGTTCATCTTGATTGTTTTCCATTAGATCACTCATTTTGGTATTGTTCTCCTTTCTTCTTCTTCGAAAAGTATGTTCAATTTCTAAATCAATAGGTTCAACTTGTTCCCCTTTTGACCTTGTTTGCATACACCTTCAAAATAAAAGAAGTTAGAACAAGATTTTCAAAGCAAAGACAAATAATTAATAAAAGAAAAATGTCTCTATTAAGATTACTCAAAACGATCCTTCGTTAAGCTACTAGCAACCGTTACCTCCCCGGCAACGGCGCCATTTGATTAGCCATAGTTTAGTGGAGAATGACCAATTCAAGAAATTATCGAACCCAAGGGAGGTAGGCACTAGTGCTTAAGCGATCTCACGTTTCTTATAATTTTATAGAGACTAATCATCAAAGGGAGGTTGATCAAACAAGAAATTAAATCAATCAATGCAAGTGAACAAGCAATGATCAAACGAACAAGATGGATGGATGAAAAGTGATTTACCAAATTGATTAAAAGTGAGATTAACAACAATCAAGAAGTGGTAATTCTAGGAATTATGTATCAAATTCATATGTATCATGGATTGAAGACTAAGGGCCAACACTAAAATCACCTAAACTCCCTCTCGAGATGGATAGGATATGAATATCAAATAGCTCAATGGATTGGTTCTCACTTAAACAATTCCAACTAGGTACTAAGCTTAAATGAGAGTCCCTTCACACAATTAATCAATCTCTCGATCAAACCAATCACATGTTCTACCAAAGGGTTCTAAACTATGAAGGACTTCTCAATCTCTTCACAATCTATAATGCACATGAAGTGTTTGATGAAATGATTCACTTAATTATCCTAAGCATATAATTGATTTCTCAATCTAATCACATATCTAGAACAACTAAACACACAAATCATCAATACAATTCAAGCAATTAATAATCAATGGTAGAAAATCATAGATCCAATCAACATATGAATTTGAATACACAAATCCCCAAAATTATCCAACAACTCTCATGTTGCTAATCTCACAAGGGAGATTAGCCTACCATATTAAGACGGAAATGAACATAGACATTAAGATCCTTACAAAACATGATGAAACTATGAGGTTTAATACAAGAAATGAATGGAAACTACCTTGATGTCACTTCAATGGTGATTTCCTTCCTTCCCTTGTTATCTTCCTCTCTTCCTTGCTTCTTTTCTTCAATTGGATGATGATTTTGATGGTTGGATGATGGTAGATCCAAAGAATGGTGAATGAATGAAGATGATGGTGTAAAATGGAGAGAATTGTGTGTGATGTGTGTGTGGAAGGATGGAATTTCGGATCTTCTCATCAATTGTTGAATAAATTGGTATTTATACCCCTTGGGAAGCTTCTAGAAGTTTCTGGAAATTTCAACAGTTTTGACACCTACACGCCTCGTGTGCTGTAACACGGCCCGAGTCATGTCTAGGGCTTCTGGTCAACGGCGAGCTCTGGACAGCGCACGGCTCGTGCGCAGCACACGGCCACAGGGGTGGCCGTGTTGTGTTTTCTGACGTTGTAGCACGACCACTTCTTACAGGGCCGTGCTTGGTGCACTGCCCGTGTTTCTGCACACGGTCCGTGTCTTGCACTCGGCCAAAGGGATGGCCGAGTTGGTGCTTCTGGCGTCCACACACAGTCATGTCTTACAGGGCCATGTTCCGTACACGGCCCTTGTAGGTGCACGCCCTGTTTTACTTCTTCCATTTTTGCCCGTTCTCCCTCGTTTCAACTCTGAATTTAGATCCACTTTTTCCTATGCCTACCTTATCATATCTAGCATCCAATAAAAAGTGAAAATCATAGGTTTAAGCTCATTCACACACATTTTAATAAAAACACAAAACACAACCAAGTAGAACACAAATACGAATAAAAATATATGAAAACTCACATAAAAAGATACTAAAATCTAGGTGAAAATATCACTCATCAGAGGGTTTTGAGACAACTGGATAGATTCAAGGGATTGGGAGAGTCTTCTGACTTGGTCCCTGGTGAACATGAAATTGACCCATGAAATTACAACGAGGCACTGCAAGATAAGGATGCTCAATTATGGCAAAATGCAATGAAATCTAAAATAGAATCCATGTATTCTAATCAAGTCTGGGAGCTTGTAGAACCACCGATGGTGTAAAAGCTATTGGATGCAAGTGGGTCTATAAAAGGAAAAGAGGATTTGACGATAAGGTAAAAACCTTTAAAGCAAGGCTTGTTGTTAAAGGATATACTCAGAAAGAAGGAATCAATTATGAGAAAACCTTCTCGCCTGTGGCCATGCTAAAGTCAATCTAGATTCTTTTGTCTATTGTGCTCATATGGATTATAAGGTATGGCAAATGGATGTCATGACAGCTTTCCTGAATGGAAGTCTTGAGGAAAATATCTATATGAAGTAACTAGAAGAATTCATTGCAAAGGGCGAAGAGCATCTTGTGTGTAAGCTTAATAGGTTCATTTATGGATTGAAACAAGCTTTAAGATCATGGAACATCCGTTTTGATAAAGTAATCCAGTCATATGGATTTATTCAATGCCCGAATGAATTATTTGTGTACAAGAAGTGTGACGAAAATGTAGTGGTATTTCTTGTACTCTACATGGATGATATTATTCTCATTGAAAATAATATAAAGGTATTTTTCGGGCGTAAAGGTATGGCTTTCCAAGCAGTTTTCGATGAAGGACTTAGGAGAAGCCGGACACATTTTTGGGATCAAACTAATAAGGGATCACAAGAAAAGAATGTTGTGCTTATCAAGCTTCATACATTGATACAATCCTGACTCGTTTTAGCATGAAAGATTCTAAGAAAGTTTTTCTACCTTTCAGACATAGAATACCTCTATCTAAGGAAATGTGTCCTAAGACACAATAAGAAATAGAGGAGATGAAGCTGGTTCTTTATGCTTCGGCAGTAGGAAGCCTCATGTATACAATGCTATGTACGAGACTGGATATCTGTTATGCCGTGGGCATGGTCAGTAGGTATCAAAGTAATCCAGGATAAGGGCATTGGACTGCGGTAAAGCATATTTTGAAGTACCTGCGAAGGACTAGGGATTATGTGCTGGTTTACCAGGTAAATACTTTGGTACCTTTGGGTTATACTGATTTGATTTTCAGTCAGATAGGGATGCTAGTAAATCCACCGCGGGTTATGTGTTTACTCTGGGAAGAGGAGCCATAATATGGAGGAGTGTAAAGCAGAAATGCGTTGCGGACTCCACCATGGAAGCTGAATATGTAGCAGTCTTTGAGGTAGCTAAAGAAGCAGTATGGCTTAGGAACTTCTTAATGGACTTGGATGTGATTCCTAGTTTGCCCAAAGCGATCACAATTTATTGTGATAACAGTGGTGCAGTAGCAAAGTCGAAGGAACCACGAGCCCAAAAGGCGAGTAAACATATTGAGCGGAAGTACCACCTGATACGAGACATCATTAAAAGAGGAGAGATCATTGTCGCTAAGATTTTATCGAAGGATAACCTAGCTGATCCTTTTACTAAGAGCCTTCCAGCGAAAGCATTCGATGGGCATGTAGAAGGAATGGAGATTAGATGCGTGTCAGCAGATATGGCAGCGTAGTCTTTTAGTATAAGTGGGAGATTGTTAGATTGTGTACTAAAAGTCTGGCTTTTGTATGAAATATTTTAAACATTTATTTGAAATGAGAATCATATGATCAAACGTTTTGTATATTATAATTTATATATATGTTTGTGCAAAAGTCCATTTACTTTATACTGTAGATAATATATTGTGCAACAACACGCGGAAGATCATATTATCGATTTCCTTATAAAGTATAAACAGATGCTCACAATCGAGATAGACGAGGAATATTTATTGGGATGGTTGTAGTGTGATTTAGTATTAGTTTGTCTTGACTATAGAATCACATTAGTGTGCTTTGTGTGTATTGAGCAGGACCACTTGAGATCGTTCAACTTGTACTGTCTATATGGGAGAACTTGATCTCAGTTATTATGGATGTTCGTGCTCTTAATCTCTATACAATAACCTTGACACGTAAGGCGATCTTTTCTTTGATTCATCAATGGGTGAGATTTACATGTTATTAAATCAACAAACTCTGTGAGTTAGGAAGTAGTGTTGTCTCTATGGTGTGATGTTGATTGTAGAAGGAATTCGTGTCCTATTTAGAAAGTGGATTAATTCTGGCATGATAATGGGGTTGAGTGGTACTACTCTCGGATGAGATATTAATTAATTTGAGTTGTCAATAACTTAATTAATTAATGGACATTGTATATCTTAAACATGTGGAGACTGTCGGGCTCATAATAAGAAGGAGCCCATAACGTAATTATGGGATTAAAACGGTAGTACAGTAATAATATTTTAGTGGACTATATTATTATTGGACTTAAGTATAAGTTTTGGACTAAACTTGGATACTTAAGCCCAATGGAGGCCCAACTCTAATTTCTCCTCCTGTTACCTGTTGTAGCCTATATAAAAGTCATCTCAGCTTCCTGGAACTCTAAGAGTGTCGCCTGTTTTGACGTGAAACACAAAGGAAGGAGCAGATTGAGAAGATCCTGAAGATCGTCACGCACACGACGTCAGGATTGGACTTGGGAATACAGTAGAAGATCAAGAGGTTGTTCTCTGTAGCTGTTCATCATCAATATACCCTGGTGAAAGGCAATACGTTTCTATCTTATTGCTTTCGCTGGATTAAAACACATGAAATCCTAACGGTTCATGCTAACCAAACGATCGAACGCCAACACATATCGGGTTAGAGTACCAATTGCTCCAGAAAATAATTTATACTGATAGTACCTAGAAAGGGGGTAAAATTATATCTCTTGCTCAAAGGTTATTCACACGTGTTACACACATATTTACTTGTGTCTATTGAGTAGATTTGCATAGCTTAGTGATGTGTCCATAATTAACAAGGCAGAGTCGGACATTGATACACGAAAAGAAAATTAATGAGTGAAACTGGATTATCCTAGAGCTATCTATTCTTATACTTGATTCACTTTCATATTCTTCTAGTGTTTAATTTATTTTATTTTATTTTAATTAATTATTTAGTAGTTGATAATTAAATCCCAATTTTCTTGCCACATTTCATCTTAATTAATTTATTAAATAATTAAATTAATAATACATCGTCCTTGGGTTCGATATTTAACTTGATCGCTTGCTTAAGCTGCAATTAGTATCCTTAATACTTGGAGATTAATTTTGTGTGCATAGAAAACACCCATCAAGGAGCCTGATAAGAAGCAACAAGAAGCAATCCTCCCCCATATAATAATTTATCGATAATAATGAAAACGAAGAGAGAAAAAATGTAGGGTGAGAGGACATGGTGAGGATGAAATTTTTATAGAGAGAAAATGTTGGGTGGGGGATTGGGCGATGAGTAGGAGAAGATTGATAGGATTAGATTCCACAAATTCTTTGTAGGACTAGTGCTACACAAGTGGTTCTCTAAATTAAATGATAATTAGGTAAAATCAAATTTTAATGTTATTTGTTGTATTATACTCCATCGTCTCGCATTACTTTGCATCGTTACTAATGGATTCTTGGACATAAAAAAGCATAAGAATAAAAAAATAACAAGAATGATGTATGATTGTAGATTGCATATTTCAATCAAGATTAAATACCAACCAATCATTATTCAACTGTTACAATAGATACAAAGTTTAAGTGATTTTTTTTATCAAATTTATTGATTTCTAGGATGTAATGTAGTCTTTTTTAGTTCAATAGGCCATATTATAAAATAAAAAGAAAAGAGTGCAAGTGATAGGGATGTTTGGGAAAAAGGCAAAGCCTTAAAAGGACCAAACACGTGGTCATGACTACATAAATAATAAAATAAAACTAAAAGTTTGCTCTGAAAAATTAGTCATTTTGTTGTTTTCTTAGTTTTATAATCACTAGAATATTCATGGAATTCATTGGATCCCTAGGGGGATCAAGTTTCGCTTGGGAGCAAGTATAAGGCCTTGCACTCAATTGTAAAATATTCTTTTTGTGGTTGCATTTTTTTGGATTGAGCACACTGCTGTGAAGAGTTGGAAACTTCTCCATTAGATCTGTAAGTGATGTCTTGGGCTCAACAAATTCATAGTTCGCATTGCCAAATCCTGTTATAGGAAGTGTCCTTGATCAAATGGTACGCATAGCCTCGTTAATAATAGAAGAAGAAGCTGCTAGATCAGCCAAATTACAATCATCCTCAGCATTCTGTACATGGTGAGCTGCATCCATAGCAGTGTCCTCAGAAGGAGCGATGTCCTCATCAATAAAGTTCCCAAAATGTATTCCCAAACAAGAATCAGGTCCATGAGACTTAGCTAGATAAACCTCATCATGCCAAACAGTCCCCTCATCCGCAGAAACCAAGGGAGAACCCTTACCTGATGCAGCTTTGGGGGAATGAGCAGACGAGGTTTGAACACCCACTTGATGATCGTGAACTGAAATTCCATCATCATCAGTAGACAACACTCCGAAAGAGTTTGAGATCGGCATGGATGGGACCTCAGGGGATGAAATAGCAGCTTTAAAACTAGGCTACACGGCTGTGGAAACAGCCTCCAAATGATGCCCCTCTTCAGAACATACAATCTGTTTAGATTCGGAAGTTGCAGCTTCCTTACCTTTAAGCGAACCAGAACCAGCTGCAGCAGAGTGCTGAGTAGTCCGCATAGGACCATTATTGTTTCCATCAGGTTGGTTTATGATATGCTCAGCAGATTGCAATTGCACCAAGCTGTCGCTTAGTGCATCATCAACCTGCTCCGTCAAGTCCTGCTCAACCTGTCCCAACAAGTTAAACATATTCGAGACCGCAATGGGAGAGACCTAAGATGGAAACCCACGAACAGGACAGTCTGTTCGAGTGTTGACAGCAGTATGCGGAGCCTGATCATCATGCTTACGATCAGAGCTGGATGCCCAAAGTTTTCAGCAGTCTGATCAATACCCAGCGACGAACTGAGTGGGTTTACTGCAGGCTTAGCCCTCCAATGCGCTTCTTAGGAAGCTGGAACTCAGCCTCACGGGGAGCCTTCTGTTTTTCCTTTCTCTTCTTGCAAGTATTATCTGTGTGCCCCAAGATATGGCAAAGTGATCAGAAAGAAAGGGAGAATGCTCTCACATCCAATAGAAATTTCAAAGGTATGACCTGCCGCTGACAGATTAACCAACGAAGGAAAAGTGCAATCAAGCATTTCAATACCAACCAAAATACGAGCAAATCGACCAAGAGAACCGTTTAAAGCCCATTCGACAATACAAATTAGAACTCCAACGGTTGAAGCTATAGAACAAAGGACTCTTCTGTCTAGAGCTCAAATGGTAGTTCAAAAATCCTAATCCAAATTCCAGCAGAGGTGGGTTGAGATTTGTAGGGATTGAAAGCAGGAGTCCATTGAAGGACCCTGAGCTTACCCGATTTTCTCAAAGTGTTGTTTCTTTAGGATGTTGCATCGTTGACCTTTGTTGGGTATGAGCAAATTAAAGTATACTTTCTCAATCGACACCAAGGATAGATTTGAGACCTTCCAAAGGGCTTGAAGGGATGAGACCAGATCAGAATGGGACAAGAGAGATTCTCCCTGATTTAGCAGTAATCGAACCGTGAGTAGGGGGCGCAAGCCCTAACTCTGTTGGAGTAATACGATTCATCAATATCAATGGAGATAGAGACCCGATGATGGCTTACTGAAAAGGGTCTATAAATATCCAATTTGTCAGTCAAAATAGACGAAAAAAGAGAAAGAGATTTTCCGAGAGTGGGAGTAGGTGATGATTACCCAACAGAGACAGCAGGCAAACTGCGACCATCATGAAAGGCAGGCAGAGCTGAAAGAGACCCACCTGATATGGGCAGGCTGGAAGCAGGCGACGTCATCGCTGAAGCGTAAGCATGCACAACAGGACGGACTAGACTTTGAGATGGAGAAGCCATTGACGGCTAGGTTAAGTGTAGAGAGAGGAGAGAGACATCCATCAATCTTGTAGTCTTTTTTAGCATAAGGTATGTTATCTGTGCTAGATTTGGGATTTCTTTTAGGGAATGGATAAGAGAGCCACTATTATGTATAGATTGGTTACAAATTTTACATGCGATTGTATGAGTTATTGAGCATATCTGATGCTCCATAACTTCTTCATTTTTTTATAAATAAAACTTTTGTTTTATCCAAAAAAAAAATTATGTGCTAGGTAGAAGTGATAAATTTTTAATTAAAATGTACTTTTAAGGTTGAAGATTGATGTGATGTTTTCTTATTTTGGTAATGAAATTTTAATATGTTTTAGTATAAAGTATATTATCTGTGCTAGGTAGGAGTGATAAATTTATAATTAAGGTGTACTTTTAAGGTTGAAGATTGATGTGATGTTTCCTTATTTAGGTAATGAAATTTAATGAGGGACGGACGAAAATGAAAATGTGAAATTTATTATGAGATTGAAAGAGTATATCATAAGTCATATTTTTTTTAAGAAATTGAGTAACACTCAAATTTTTTGAAAATATTAATTAAGTTTTTTATAAATAATACTTTTAAAAGAAAGAGTAATATTACTTATTAGGCAGCCTTGTGTGAGAATCATATCATGATGAGACCATTTTATACTTTCATAATTAATTTTCACTTTTTATTAAAGATTTTATCCTTTTTTTAATGTTATCACTTTTTAATTATACTATGAATTTTTATGAAATATAATACCGCTATTATTTTTCATCAATTGAGTATCATTTTCTTTATTATAAATGTTATAATTTCTTATCCATCTCGTGAAAGTCATTGCGTGAGATAATCTTTTGCAAGTCTTTATCTTACTTTTTATATATGATAAATTATAATTCTTTGAACAACACGGAACTAGACTAAGGTTTACTACTGTGCCCCTTGCACTTCCTAATGGGACTTTCCCTGGTTTACTCTTCTTACTATGAGAACAATGAGCACCAGCTTCATTCACAAGAGAATGGGCTTCCTCCAGTCATAATGATCCCGTACGCTAAGAACCCAGCGGATTAGAGGGGACAAGAGGTTTGATGAGCATTTTCTCAACACACAATTAATCCCCAAGTATGAAGGATATCAATTGTAGTTTCGAAGGTGACCAAGTTAAATATCGAATCCACAGGACGGATAAATATCAATTTAGTTATTTTCTAGCAATTATGACTATGTTGAGAATTGTAATTTTGGTTTGTAAATTAAGTAATAATTGAAATAGCAATTAAATAACAAGAACAAGAAAATAGTAGTTGTGATCAAATAAGATAATAGGTAGTTCGTCAAGCCATCCAGTTTCATTCGTTAATTCATACTTTCGTGTGTCGATGTCCGACTCTGCCTTGTGGTTTATGGACGCATCGCTAGACCATACAAATCTATTCTATAGACACAAATAGATAACCTTTTGACACGTGTAAATATCCTCAGAGCAAGATGTATACTTTACCTCCCTTTCTAGGTACTATCATAATCAATTATTTCCCGTGCACTTAGTACTTTAACCTGATTTGATCTCCCTTTTTAGGTACTATAAAGTTATACTCTTAATCCTATTTGTTAACTCGAATTCAATTCAATTAACAAACATTCATATAAGACAGTTTTAATAAGACTTCGGAATCCCTTTACTTAGAATTATAACAATAAACCATGCTCATTAGTGAACGCACTCAACCAATAACCATGTTATGCATTCAGACTCTACACAACGATTATTGATGCACAAAACAACTATGAGTATGGATTAAAAATGTGCAATCTTATATAAAATAAACCACAAGTAGTGTTGTACGGAGTATACACACGAAATACAAATTTAACTCATGAAAACTTCATAACCCTAGAACTACAGAAGTGGCTCTAGCCCATGATTGATCTAAGAACAATCATGGTTAGTTGGACCAATCTTACTTGAATCTCTAGCTACACCTCTGTCACCACCCTCCGGATGGATTACCAATCTCTTCTCTTGTCTCCTTTTATGATTCCCGCGTCGTCCTTCTTCGTGATTCTTTTTTTCTTGACTGCATGAGCCTCCTTTTATACTTGTAATCACGTCTCTAGGGCTTGGAATGGGCTTTTCAAGTGATCTCATGCGTTTTGGCCTCGAAAATCCGGATAAGGTAAGTTTCCGCGTTTTTGTTCGACCTCGTCAAACAGGTCGAACCATCGGCCACAAGTCAAACCACAGGTCGAACCCCCGCTACTGGACACATTCTGCACTTGGTTCGACCAACTGTACAGGTCGAACCACTCCCTCTTTGGTCGAACCTCAGGTCGAACCACGCTACTGGACAATTTCTGCTCCTGGTTCGACCAACTGTCAGGTCGAACCCCATCGTCGTGGTCGAATCCATCTTCTTGCAAACTGGTTCGACCATGGTTCGACCTGATGAGCAGGTCGAACCCCTTGAGTCGTGGTCGAACCTTCCTTCTGCAACTTTTCAATGCTGGTTCGACCTGTAGGAGAGGTCGAACTCTCCTCCAATCAGGTCAAACCCTACTCTTTCCTTGGCGGTTCACGTGGTCTCGACTTCGTCTCTTCGATTCTTGGCACTTCCACTCCATTTTTGCTTTGAAAATAACTTAAATAGCTCCACTAACACCTGATTCATGCTAATTCACAATATATATAGGTTTTCCACCTATTTCCACCTCAAAACTCTCCAAAACTAGCACAAAATATGATGCCAAACTTGTGAATTTACACACTCATCAAGGTTCCACTCATCAAAGTGTAAGACGCAGGGCTTCTGCCTGGCCTATAATAAGTCCTTCTTTGCCACTTTCAAATCAATAATAACGATGTCAGAGATATTCCAAGATCCTATCTTGCTGCTACGAGTGCCTACTCAATAGCCGATTATTTTCTGGTAAGAAATCATGATATTAAGCCATATGAGATGGGATGCTCACTACTCGACTGCATCTCTCGAGATGCTAAGAATAGTGTAAATAAAGACTCTCTTGGTCCTTTCGAAGTTGAATTTCTATTTTTTCTGTTCTTGCTTTCTTTTTGTCCGCTAGTCAGGAATGGAATCGGACGCTACGAATACGAATTATTGAATGGGGAGAATTTTCAATATTAGACAAATAGGGCACTAGAACGCTATTTGAATGTTATGCCCAAAAGAAAAGGTAGTCCCATTAGGTTAGGAATCATTGGAATCAGCTTCAAGCTCAAGCCCCAATTTCGTCAAAGGGGAAGAAGTAAGTGCCTGAATATCCTAATGAAAGGAACGACTCTCTTATTACTTTTCCTAATTTGCTAATTCCTAGGGGCGTATTAAAGTTACGGAAGACCTGTTTAAGCTCTTTCGGCTTAGGGAGTTGGCCCCAATCCCTGGTATAACAAAATAGGTCTGAACCAACCAGAAGAATCAGTTGTGGAATAAAAGGATGGGCTGGTAAGAGCCTTTTTCATGGAAGGTACCCTTTCTAAAGATAACTTCCAGCCATGTTCATACTCGACACGATGCCATACCGGATACATATTGATACCTGGTTGGTTGGCGAATAGATGTTGAGATAATGATTTTGTGTTGCGGTAAAACACAGGATTGAGTTAGTGTGTGTAAAGTAGCAGCGGATATGCGACAATGACAATCTTTAGCACTCATTAGTCCCAGTCCCGACACTTGACTTTCAGCTTGGAGCGAAAGACAAAGGAAAACAATCGGAAGAGCTCACAAGTGGCCAAATGAGCTACCCGATTAATGAGCAGATGCATTCTATACGCCATGATAAGATCTTTCTGGTACGGCAGGTTCCCATGAAGAATCAGAGCTCAAGTCAGTCCTAGAAATCAAACCATTTGCCAAAACCACATCTTTTTTTATGCAAACCTTCTCTGAAAGGTCAATAGAATATCTTCGAGAAGCTTTTTGACTGCTGGCCTTAGCCTTGCGCTTGTTTGCATCCACCACTTATTAATAAATAACAAAGAAATCGAATATATGATCGCACATGAGAATTGGATCGGTAGTTCGCGCTTGGTGGTCGATAGGCATGCCATTTGAATGCTTTTTCATAAACAACGACGGACACGATAGCTTGAAACACATGGTTGTGTTCAATGAGCTCCAGTTCCGGTTCGTTCTCCATCTTAGACTTTTTTTTCTTTTTGCAATTCAAATCTTCATTTTCGAGAGGGATAATCAACTCCGCAAATATCGATCAAAACTTGAACCCTTGTATAGGTATGCAATTTAAGAAAGCACAACAATTGAAATGGGTAGTCCGTATTGGTATCAGATCTATTCCCATGTTCCGATCTTTCCATTTTTTGGACCGGTTCGTTAGCTGGTCTTTGTTTAGTCATTCAGATAGTGACTGGCATTTTTTAGCTATGCATTACACACCTCATGTGGATCTAGCTTTCAACATCGTAGAACACATTATCAGAGATGTCTGGATTTTCCCTTTCCTACTGTAGAAGCGTAGGGGACAAATCTACTATTAAATTCCTTCATTCAATACGACGGAGATGTCAATCCATTTCATTGCCTTAATAAGACCCCGCTCCGGCAGACTTTCATTAACAGACAGGCAGAAGAGGACTCTGGAAGGAAGGAAGGTGTAACGGTAGGTGCCTTACTTTGTGAAGCAAAGGTTGACCTAGGGAAATTTCTCATCCAAAACTAGGATTTTCATCTCTGCACCTTAGCTAAATTCTAATTCTTTCGAACACTCAAATATTATAAAAATAATTAAACAAATAAATAATAATAAAAACAATTGTCATTTTAAAATGTATACTCCCTTTGTCCCACAGGAATTGGACAACAATTAGCAGAAAATTGCATCAATAACCCCACATCTAAAATATCAATCCACATGACATCAAACTCCCTCTCCACACCTAAATCCTTGCTTGTCCCCAAACAAAAACAAAGTAGGGAAATAATTAAAAATATATAAATGGCAAGAGTGTAACTTACTTTCATAGAGGGGAATTGTAAGTCTTTTCTCTGAAGTTTGCTAGCTAAGATGAGTAATGCAGGCCTAAGGATCACAAAACTTGAGCACAATAACAAAGAAGAATCAAACAAGACCATTATTGAGTGAAATAAATAAAAAATAAAGTAAAATGGGGTTGCCTCCCAATTAGCGCCTTTTGTTATCGTTGTTGGCTCGACTTAGGTGTGGTGTTCCTATTATCAAGTATAGAGAACTTCTTTCAACCCCATCCGATCAACCTCATCCGTGCGGAACCCTTTGTGGTATTTCTTGAGTTCATGGTTTGGTCCCAAAACCAAGTGCTTCAAGTTTTCAGGGGGTGCTTTCAACTCTAATTTCCGTGCATGCACCATGAATGGAAGAATTTTCTGAAAAATGTTACAAAATTTGGTAAAATCCTCCCCATACCTCATTTCTTTTGATGGATGGCCTTGCGAACTTTCAATCTTTTTATCAATCTTTTCTTTACTCAATTTTTCTTCATGTTCATTTATGATTCCATTTGCAATGGTCGTGTATAACTCATTCATGCCATTTAGTTTACGCACCAAAGGCTGAATAATACTCAAAGTAAAAACTGAATTAGCATCCTCAAGAGGTTTCATAGAATCATGTATATTGCATTGATTAATCTGCACATCAATTTCCTTTGTGAGAGTGCCTTCACTTACATCTTTTTTGTATGTGAAGTGTTAAGGAAAAGCCTTCCCAACAAGATACGAGTGAAATTCGATGATGCTCATTCATATTTATTACATAAAATCTACAGGAAAAGTTAATTTATCTACCTTTACGAGAACATCTTCAATGACCCCATCGGGATAAGCATGACTCGAATCAGCAAGTTGAATGATAATTTCAGTTTTCTTCAATTCTTCAACTCCTAACTTTTCAAAAACTGATCGTGGCATAACGTTTATTGATGCTCCAAGGTCTAGAATAGCGTTTTCAACCTTGAAATCTCCAATCTTGCAAGGAACAACAAATATGCTGGGGTCTTTGCATATTTTAGGCAACTTTTGTTAAAAAATAGAGGAGACATCCTCTCCCATAACTATTTGTTCATTCCCAGTCAGCCTATTTTTATTTGTGCACAACTCCTTCAAGAACTTGACATATCTCAAAAACTACTAAATTGCCTCAATGAGAGGTATAATAATTTTTCTCCTTCCGAAGTACGTCAAATGTTTGCTTCTCCTTCTTAGAGGTGTCAACCTTCTTTATCCTACATGAGAAAGGTAAGGGATTAGGATTTAAAGGTGCATATGCAGAATCGGTTACCAGAATTTTCTTAGCAGGTGTAACATTAATGGGTTTAGTGTCAATGCTGTGTTTTTCCAGATCAAAATTTTCAGCAACAGTAGGTTTAATCTGATCACTTCCTTCACCCGTAGAAGCAGCAGTAGGTTCAAAACCTTTCGTCCCTTCATCTCCAGAAGAATTTTCTTCATTTTCCTCAATCTTTTTAAGCCTTACAACATCCTCTAATTCCTTCCCACTACATAAGGTGATGGAACTGACATTCTTTAGACTAACATATGTGTGCAAGGGAAGCTTTCCAATATTTTGAGCTTGCAATTTCCCCACAGCTGTAGCCAATAGACTCATTTAATTTTCCAAGTTCAGGAGTGACGATTGTGTTGATTGTGTTATCTTATTCAAGTCCTCAGTAGATGAGTATGTGATCTTTTGGAATTTCACATTGTGAGAAGCCATTGTTCTCACAAGATCCTTAATCGAGCTCCCGGAACTTGATTCACTATGATTCCAAATTCACTTGAAATTGATGTTGCCCCATATTCACTTCTTGACCACTGCCATACCTAAAATTAAGACTATCCATCAAACTCAAATTGTAGGTTTGTGAAGAGGGGTCATAAGGTCGTCCTATGGCATTTGCTTGCTCATCAATAGTTGTAGCCCTGCGATTAATTAAGAGTAGAATGATCATAAGATAAATTTTTTTGACAAGATTGAATACTCGCCCCTTTTCCACTTGCAAGTTGATGGATGCAACTATTAGTTTACTCAAAGTTTCTTCCATTCTAAAATTATACACCTCTTTTACTTCTCTAATCGATGGATCACGAGTTCCAAATTGTTGAGTATTGGCAGCCATGCTGCAATCAAACTTCTAGCAAATAGTTGGGGTTTTCATTATAAATGCTCATTCGCTAGCAGCATCTAGCATGTTTTGATCTATAATTGACAAACCCTCATAGAAATATTGCAACAATAATTGCTCACTGATTTGGTGTTGCGGGAACGCTGATATGAGGCAACCTCTCCCAATATTCATTTAAACTCTCCTTTTGCATTTGGCAAGCTCTGGATATCTCTTTGCACAAGACAGCTACTCTAGTAGCTGGAAAATATGTTTAGAGGAAAGCTTCTCTATTTCAGTTGTATTAATCGATCTGAAAGGGAAATAATTCAATTAATCATTTGCCAAGTCTTTCAACATGAAGGGGAATGCCCTAAGCTTGATTTGCTCATCCATAACTCCGGTTGGTTTCATTCTTGTATATACAATCATAAATTCTTTCAAGAACTTGTGAGGATTTTCACTTGAAAGACCATGACAAGTAGGAAGTAAGTGAATAAGTCCATATTTCAATTCAAACGTAATATTATCATTGACATTTTGAAGATTAATGCAAAGTGGTTGGTGGACTATGTTCAGGTTTGCCCAATCATTCAAAGTTCTTTCTGCCGCCATGTTTTCTTCACCAAACTTGAAACCTGTCATAGTACTATCCTCCATGTCTGAATTGCTTTTAAAATCAGAATTATGCTCCTAAAAATGGGTGGGATCAGCTGCTGCAAAGTCAGGTTCGACGGTGGTCTCGGCATTTCCAACGATAGAAGAACTCGTTTAAAATTTCTCTAGGATTACCTTCCTCAACCTACAGGCATTTTTCTCAATTTTTGTGAGGAATTCAAGTTGTTTTCTATAAGAAGAATGGGTGATCATCTTTTCCCCAAATTTTTTTTTGAAATAGAGCTGACTGAACACTGAAGGGTTTGGTGTTAGTGTTGCTGGATGAAAAAATGCAGAATTGACAACCAGATTTTTCTACACGAATTCTAGAATAAAAACCAAGAAATTTTTTTAAAAAATTCAAATTTACTCCCCATCAACGGTACCAAAATTTGGTAGGCTATCCCCGGCCCACAAAAATGAATATTTATTATTTTAAATGATATTCTAAAGCATATTATTTTACAAGAAAAAACATCAACCTGTGATAAACTCAAACTCCTAGATTAACGGTACGGCCAATTAACTCGAAAATTTTCTTACATGAAATAACCTAAGGTATGACAACTAGATTACCCTACTCTTCTAGCGACCTAAAAAGGTTCGAACCAGACGAGGCAATACATACGAGAAATTAAGATTATAAGGCTATGAAAATGGAGTTAATGAATCATACATCTAAGAACCTTTGAACTCAAAAGGTACTCCCTCAATTCGCCGCTAGATTTGCTAAAATATAAAAATTATGGATCATAATCGTGTAAAATAACTATAGATTATGCAAAAGACAAGTCTTGATGGTTAATCTATTCCAGCAATCACAAAATCATAATTCTCATCAAAGTCATTCATAAGATAAACCAACGCATTAATCAACAATTCCTAACAAGATAATTATTAAAATCATGGGAGGTTTACACATTCATCGAATCAGAAAAGGGACTTAGCCCATAAAATATATAATGAAAACTAAATTAAAACGAATAAATTGATTTTCGTTCTTCTTGGATATTTCCATGTTCTTCCACAAGCTGTGATATGCCCTTCTCCAAATCATGTGATCTTGGTGTGTGGTATGTCCAGGGAGTGAACCAGAGACGGCCCTATGGTGGGGCCGGAGGTACCGCTTTATGGGGCCTCACTCCGGTGAGGGCCCCTGATTTTTTATTATATATTTATATATATGTATTTAGTTTTATATTTTAAACTTGAAATATGATTAATAGTGTTGAGTAGTTTAGTTGGTATGTTGTCATCTTCTTCTGTCAGCCTACACATGATCGAATCATGTGGAGTAGTAACTTTTTTTACTTATTTATATTTAATATGAATTATTAACCATTTTTTTACTTTTTTAATATAAACTATTAATTTGCACAATCTGCTTACTAATTAATCTCGACTAAATGATAAATTCTAAAAAAGAAAGGGTTAATTACCATAAAAGTCCTGACCTTTACTTCGATTGCAAATTAGTCTAAACATTTCAAATTATAAAAAAGTACTTCACTTTTATGATGATTTGCAAATCAAGCCTTTGGGAAGCAGCAGGGTTGCCCGATGCTAACATGGCTCTCTTTCTGCCAATCAATCTCCCACATGTAAAAGCATACTGCATCGTCTCAAATGGATCTAGAATCCCATTATAGGGCATCAACTTACTCTCAGTACTTAGAGAAGATGCAATCACATAGAATGAACGATGTCGGAACCGGCGAATTCGATGACTCCAGATCCGAATAATAGATTTCCCATGCCCTATTGGTCGACCAGACCAGTGAGAAATTATTTGGAAAACAAATTCGGTGAGAAAAGAGGAATAAATTAAGTAAGCCACGAATTGAGTTCTTGTTCTTTCAGCGATAGAGACGCTGGTAATTCCAGCGGTAGTGATGGTGAAAGCCCACTGATAAAGGAAGAAGTTGTAGTCGAAGATGGAAGAGTGGATCTCCATCAAGCAAAAGAAGTGGATGATAAAGTTAGTGGCATCTTCAAACTCTCTCTCATCAATTCTCTCTTTCTCTCTCTTGATGAGAGTGAAAATAAACGTGTTTTAGTGTCCAATTTAACACCTTCTTGATGAAAATTATTGTTATATCTTAGCACAAATGTCTTATATTTGATATATGTGAGAAAAAGGTGTGTTTGAGGTGTTTTATTGTGTTTTAGGTGGAAAAAGGATCAAAAGTGCAAAGTTGTAGATAAGGTGTAACTTGTACAAGAATGCTGAAAAACACACGTCCAACTTGTGTAATTTTTGTATTATTTTGGTGCTAAAAATTGGAAATGTCATATATGTTTGGAAAGTTACGGAAGATACGGTCATTTTGGCACAATAAACTACTCAATCGGAGTCCAAACAAGAAAGTTATGATCAAAATGGTGACGTCGCGCAAGCAGTTCTTACTCAGCACGATTATGCCAATTTGCATGACTTGTTACACATTCAAATGTTGGATATTTTTTTAATTCTTTATATGGATAGAAATCCAAGGAAGAGAGGATCCATAAGCATAAGAATCACTCAAATCGGAGTTCGAATGTGGAAGTTATGAGCGAAACGGTGAGACTGTGATGAGAGTGAAAATAAGCTTATTTTAAAATCCAATTTAACACCTTTTCGATGAGAATTATTGTCATATATTAGCACAAGTATCTTATATTCAATATATGTGAGAAAAATGTGCACTTGAGGTGTTTTATTTTGTTTTAGGTGGAAAAAGGATCAAAACTGCAAAGTTGGAGAAAATGTGCAACTTGTGCAAGAATGCTGAAAAATGCACGTCCAAATTGCATAATTTATCTATATTCCTATAGAGCTCTGAATTGAAATTGGGATATATAATTGGAAAGCTACTGAAGAGAGGGTCGTTTTGGCATAAATAAAACTTCAATTGGAATAAAAATGAGAAAGTTATGTTCAAAATGGTGACAAAGCGCAAGTTGTGCCGAACATAATGGCTGTGCCACTTTGCATGACTTGTTACACATTCAATTGTTGGAGTTTCTGTATGTTCTCTATATTTATAGAAAGAAAAGGAAGAGAGGATCACGTAAGCATAAGAATCACTCAAATCTCAGATGTGAAAGTTATACGCGAAATGGTGAGACTGCGCAAGTTGGTTCAGACCGGTTCGACCACGACAGCTCTGGTTCGATCTGCCATGTAGGTCGAACCATGGTCAAACCATATGCTTGAAAGTGCGTTAAATCGCCGATTTTGATTCGACCATGGTTCAACCAAGCCCATAGATCAGATCAAATGCCTGGGACAGCACCAAATCTATATTTTTACATCCCTAGTGTGTGTTTCTGTGTGTTTTTGTCTTAAAATCCCATCCAAGGACCATAAGGAGAGCTTACAAGTATAAAAGGGGATGTAGATCACACCAAAAAGATGAGTACCGCAGCACAATCATCCTACACCCCACAAGGGGGATCACCCCAACCATCATCCACATCCTTTCATCCATCCATCCATCACTTTGAAGATTCGTGTGTAGAATCAAGAGGAGAACCAAGAGGAGGATTCAAGACGGAGAAGGACGCGATGACTCCCACATCTAGAATTTTATTCATTTCCTAATTTATCTTGTAATTTCCAGACATATGGGTAAGATCTATCCAACCCCCATGATTGTTCTTCGCAACATCATAGGCTAGAACCGTTTTGCTAGATCTAGGGTTTTGAAGGTTTTATGAATTAAATAATCTCTCTTGTATGTCCTCCGCACAACACTATTTTTAGATTGATTTTATATATGATTGTGCCTTCTTAATCCATATTCATGGTCGTTTTGTACATCTTCAATTGGTATATAGAGTCTGAATATATATCTTGGTTGTAAATTGAGTGTGTTCACCGCTGAACAGGATTCCATATTATGATTCTATGTGAGGGGACTCCGAAACTTCATTAGACCTATCATATATAAATGTTTATTAATGGAATTGAATTTGGGTTAGTAAGCATGATAAAGATGGTAATTTTATAATACCTATAAAGGGAGATCATATCGGGTTAGATTCCAGACGTGGAAAATAATTGATACTGATAGTACCTAAAAAGGGGGGTAAAATTATATCTATTGCTCCAAGGTTATTCACACGTGTTACACGCATATTTACTTATGTCTATAGAGTAGATTTGCATGGTTTAGTAATGCGTTCATAGTCCACAAGGCAGAGTCGGTCTGCACTTGAGAGGGAAGTTAAGTAGTAAAACTGGATTACCCTAGAGCTGCCTATTTTCCATTCTTGATACACTTTTGAATTCTTCTAATTGCTTTTATTTTAATTAAAATCCCAACTTTATTGCCTCAATTCATCTTAATTAATTTAGTAAATAATTAAATTGGTAATACGTCGTCCTTTGGGTTCGATATTTAACTTGGTTGCTTGCTTAAACTGCAACTGTTAATACTTGAGAATTAATTTTGCGTGCAAAGAAAATGCGCATCAGACTGTACAATGCAGCTCGGCCAAGGTGACCTAGCTTGACCAAGACCATTTTGGTCGAGCTACGATCGAGCAAGTCAAGCGGAGGAGATTCAGTTTACTGACATGCAGCTTGACAAATGCCTATCCAGCTCGACCAAGACCATTTTGGTCAAGCTAGGACATAGACTTTCAGTTTCAACGGGTTTGACACACTCAGTGCATGTATTTGCATATTTTTCCAAGAAAAACCCATCCAAGGTCCATTAGGAGAGAAGTATAAAAGGGGATGCAGATCACACTAAGGAAACACCGCAACACAATCATCCTACACCCCACAAGGGGGGATCACCCCCAACCATCATCCACATCCTTTCCTCCATGCATCCATCACTTTGAAGGTTCGTTTGTTGAATCAAAAAGAGAACCAAGAGGAAGATTCAAGACGAGAAGGATGCGATAATGCCCACATATAGGGTTTTTATCATTTTCTAATTTATCTTGTATTTTCCAGATATATGGGTAAGATCTATCCAACCCCCATGATTGTTCTTCGTAACATCATGGGTTAGAACCATTTTGGTAGTCTAGGGTTTTGAAGGTTTTATAAATTAATTAAACTTTTATGTGTATACTCTGTACAACACTACTTGTGGTTTATTTTATATAAGACTATGCTTTCTTAATCCATGTTTAGAGTCATTTTGTGCATCATTAACTGTTGAATAGAGTCTGAATGTTCATCTTGGTTATTGATTGGGCGCGTTCACTGTCGAACATGATTCCATGTTATAATTTTAAGTGAGGGGACTCCGAAACTTTATTAGAACTATCATGTATAAATACTTATTAATTGAATTGGATTCGCGTAGATAAGTAGGATAAAGAGGGTAATTTTATAGTACCTATAAAGGGAGATCATATCAGGTTACAGTACCAATTGATCAGAGAAATAATTGATACTGATAGTACCTAGAAATGGGGGTGAAATTATATCTCTTGCTCCAAGGTTATTCACACGTGTTATACGCATGTTTGTTTGTGTCTATAAATTAAATATGCATGGCTTAGTGATACATCTATAATCCACAAGGCAGAGTCGGACATTGATACATGAAAGAGAAATTAATGAGTGAAACTAAATTGCCCGAAGAGCTACCTATTATCCTACTTGATTCACTTTTATATTTTTCTAGTGCTTAATTTATTTAATTATTATTTATAATTAATTATTTAGTAGATAAAATAATTTCCACAACTTTTATTGTCTTTCGTTTTAATTAATTTAGTTAATAATTAAATTGATAACACGCCGTCCTTTGGGTTCGATATTTAACTTGGTCACAATTCGATATTTAACTTGGTCGCTTGCTTAAACTACAATTGATATCCTTAATACTTGGGGATTAATTTTGCGTGAAAACAAATGCTCATCATCTCTCTCTCTCTCTCTCACACACACACAACAACATAACAAGATTCACACACACTCACCCCACTTCTTACTGTATAGCTCAAGAAGTAGGAAGATGACTTAGCACTGTAGTCTGCAATTGCTTCCAATAGTAAGAAGACAAATCCTTATGTTTAATTACATAATAAAAACCCACCTCATCATCTCTAACAATTGGAGTAATTTTAATATAGCTCGATTGACGATAATTCTCGTAATTATAAAAAAAAGAAATAAAACACAATTATGTTGACGTTGATATCCAAGAGTGAATTGGATGGTTCCATGGTACCAATGGCACACATCATATTGCCTGCAAAATCATCGAAAATTGAGGGGTCACTGGCGCCCTCACGGCTGCAGTCATGTTAACAAAGAATTCTATTTCATCAATGGTGTGATCCTAATAGTTGAGATTGGTAGAGACAATGTTATAGGGAATTGGATGGTGGTGGGGATGGATCATTAGTCCATGGATGAAAGTAGAGGTTTATGGTGGGGGAGGGTGTGAGGAGTTTGATCTTGATTAAAGGAGGGTCCGCTTGGGTTGGCATTAATAGAGAGGATAGAAGATTACTCAGCATTAAAAGAGGGTAATTAAGACTAAGACTTTTATTTTTTGACTCGTGGAATGTGATCTTTGACGTGTGGAATGTGGTTTGGTAATAAAGAGAGACATCATCATTGGGCAGTTCTCCTGCTGCCCGAAGGCTTGATTTGCGCATCACCTTATAAGTGAAGTATTTTTTTATAATTTGTTAAATGTCTAGACTAATTTGCAATCGAAGTAAATGTCAGGACTTTTGTGGTAATTAACCCAAAAAGAAATCTATATCTCATTTTCATTCTCTTTAATTTCTTAATTCCTTTCCAATTCATCTTCTACAATATTTGTTCAACATAAATTTTGGTGATATCCTTGAGAAGAATGTATATTATCATTCTTTTCGAATAAGGTACTTTAATTTTACAATACATATTCATATTAAAATTTTTATTCTATGTATTTTTTGGATCAAATTTTCTTTATAGTTCTCTCGATTTGATTCTATTTTGTAAATTATTCTTAATAGTTAATTGTTAATTATTCTTTTTTGAGATCATCTATATCAACAAGATTAAATGCATTGTCTTGATTTCAATGGAGAATTTTTTTTTTTGAAAACTCAATTATATATGAAAAATTGATTGACAATATCTTACTGAAAAAACTGCCATAAAATTAAAATTTCATAGTTAGTTTTATATATAATTTTTGTAATAAATATTGAACTTTTTTTTAATTTGATGAGTTATATTACGTATAATGATGTGATGTCTTTATTATTATATGTCTAACAAATTTATTTATATATTCATATTCATATTGTAATTTTATTATTATTTTATAACTTATATAAAAACAAAAGGCTTCAAAAAATTTTTGCACCGGGCCTCTCAAATTAATGGGTTGGCATTAGGATGAACCTTCCTCATTCTTAAACTTTTCTTTTTTCCCCCTTTTCCTCATATGGTAAGTAAACATTCTTGATTCTCCATTATAATATTAATGTCTTGCGCTGTTTAACATTACTACCATAAATATCATCACATCCATTCATGAAATAAGCTATATATCAAAGTTGGTTGCGTGATTATTTGTTTCTCATGCAGGTGAATGAGATAGATTTAGTAGGAATGCAGAGTGGGGAAGTAGTCATTGATGCGCGTTTTCTTTGCACGCAAAATTAATCCCCATATATTAAGAATATCAGTTGCAGCTTAAGCAAGCGACCAAGTGAATTATCAAATCCAAAGGATGGCGTATTATCAATTTAATTATTAACTATATTAATTAAGAGAAGATGGAAATTAAGTTGAGTATTGAATTATTAATCTACTACCAAAAATATAAAATAACAATTAAAATAAAATAAACACTAGAAGAATTACGAAAGTGGATCAAGTAGGAGAATAGGTAGCTCTAGGATAATCCAATTTCACTCATTAATCTCCCTTTCGTGTATCAATATCCGACTCTGCCTTGTGGAATATGGACGCATCACTAAGCCATGCAAATCTACTCTATAGACACAAGTAAATATGCGTGTAACACGTGTGAATAATCTTGGAGTAAAAGATATAACTTCACCCCCCTTTCTAGGTACTATCAGTATCAATTATTTCCCCCTAGGATTGGTACTCTAACCTGATATGATCTTCCTTTATATGTACTATAAAGTTATCCTCTTTATCCTGCTTATTAATGCGAATTCAATTCAATTAATAAACATTCTTATACGACAGTTCTAATGAAGCTTCGGAGTCCCCTCACTTAGAATCATAACATGAAATCCTGCTCAGTAGTGAACGCACTCAATCAATAACCAAGATATGTATTCAAACTCTACATAACAATTAATGATGCACAAAACAACTCTGAGTATGAATTAAAAACACATAATTATATACAAAATAAATCCACAATTAGTGTTGTGCGGAGTATACACACGAAGTTCAATTAATTCATAGAAACCTTCAAAACCCTAAATCTACCAAAATAGTTCTAGCCCATGATTTTGTGAAAAACAATCATGGGGGTTGGATAGATCTTACCCATATGTCCGGAAAATTAGAAAGTAGAAGAAAAGAATTAGGAAAACCCTTGGTGTTGAAGTCTCCTTCTTTCTCTATTCTGTCTCTTCAAATCCTCTTGGTTCTCCTTCTTGATTCCACAGACAAATCTTCAAAGTGATGGATGGATGGAGGAAAGGATGTGGATGATGGTTAGGGGGTGATCCCCTTGTGGGGGTGTAGGATGGATTTGTGGCTCTCTACTCACATGAATAATGATGTAAAATATATATAGGTGTGAAAAGGGAATTAAATAAGAAAATAAAAGATATGGGTGAATCATGGAGGATTATGTGATAAGGAGAGTAATTGTGCTCCAAGAAATAGGTAATTTTCAAAAATTTTCAGAAATTCTCGCTGGCAACTGCGCGGCTTCACTATTTAAGCATAACTTCCTCGTCCGATCTTTGATTTTAGTGATTCTTATTCTCACGCGATCCTCTTTTCCTTAGGTTTCTCTAAATATAAATATCTCACTAAAAGTCCAACATTTGAAGATTTAACAAGTCATATAAAGTGGAACAGTCGTGCTGAGTAGAAATAGCTTGCGCGATGTCACCATTTCGATCATAACTTTCTCTTTTAGACTACGATTGAGGTGTTCCTTATGCCAAAATGATTCTCTCTTCTGTTTTTTTCTAATCATGTATCACAATTTTAGTTCAGAGCTCCACATGAACATAGAAAAATTATACAATTTGGACGTGCGTTTTTCAGCATTCATACACAAATTGCACCTTTTCTCCAACTTTGCACTTTTGATCCCTTTTTCCACCTAAAATATAATAAAACACCTCAAGTGCACCTTTTTCTCACATATATTGAATATAAGATACTTGTGCTAATATATAACAACAATATCAATCAAAAAGGTATTAAATTGGATACTAAAATACGTTTATTTTCACTCTCATCAGTCGTCACAAAATTGCTCTCATGCAATGGTTTTGACTTTCTTCTTCAACTTCAATTTAAAATGAGTGAGGGTTCCTCCTCGATGGCTGGTCAACGTAAGAACAATTTGAACATAAAAATTAATATGGTTTGGCATCATGTTAAGTTATTAATGCGATCAAACAAGCAACCATACATGATGGGCTCTCTACTAAGTTTCTTTCAATAACACTCCAATATCTAGGACAACAAGTGTTTAAGAAAGTGAATGCAACGTTGAAGTGCATTTATCTTCCCATTGTTGAGGTATTCACATGATCTAAAGTCATTAGCATAATTATGTAAATCATACTTAAAAGCTTTTGTACATTAGGTGAAAGAGAGCATAACAAGGATACTAGATGCATTAGATGTAGATGGCTATGGACTCAAGGAAAGCTTTAGTCACGTATCTGCTAGAAGTGCAGGTCGTCTCCTACCAGATACTCATTTGGTTAGTCTAAGAATCTCAATTCTCAATACTTCTCTTACATTCACAAGCGTTGCCTTTTTTCTTTCTTTCTGAAAATAAAAAATAAAACAACTCTTTTCCTATAGGTTTTGCTTCCATTCATGGATTCGAAACCAAAAAAGGGCATAAACAGTCATATTTGAAAGAGAAACTGCTCCAGGGTGAAATGCTTCATTGGTAACTTTTTTTTACTAATTAGAGTGTAAAAATGCTTTATATATACACAAGTAAATCATAAGCACGCAGTGTTTTATGACTGCAGAGTGTGATTCTGGTTTTAATCATACATTCCAAAAGGTATGTTTAATCCTTTAAAACTTACTTAGATTTATGGTTTTTGGTAACAAGCTATATTGTTGAAGATAGTTAATGGTGGTAAATGACTCCTTGGGACATGAATGTAAATCGGTACAAATTTTGTGCAATATTTATGCAAATAATACAAGTTATACATGTTTAGTAAAACTAGTTTCTATATCATAGTTTTATAGTATATATATATATATATATATATATAAACTTGTTATGAACTAATAATTTCAACTATAATTTATGTTGTTCCACAATTGAGATCTAAATATATAATGTACCAACTTATACTAAAATTCATCGCATGCTTAAACGTTAAAGTATAAAAAGATTGGGGTACTTATATTAGAAATTCCTTTATTACTATGAGATACAAACATAAATAAATATTACTACAAACTACATAAATATATGATGATATTTTAATATTACCCATGTAATGTGCTGCACAAAAAATATTAATATTTATGCTGCACATAAATATATGATGATATTCCAATATGAACTCTACAATGTGCTGCACATAATATTTTATGTTACACGTAATTATTTATGTTATGTGAAAATTTGTATTCAGCACATATTATGTGAATCTTAAGTATTACATGCAGCAAAAACATCGTAATTGTTATATCATGATTTTGTGAATGATGATTTTGTGAATGTAAATTGATATTTTTAGGGTATTTTAATAGAAATAAGTCTAAGATTGATATTTTATCAAAAAGTTATAATATATTATGGCAAAAACTTCTGCGCACCCGGGCACACTGACTACATTCCGTGCGCCTTTAGAATATTGTGTTAAATTGTATGCCCTTTAGTATACTGAGATGTACCCTTTATTTTTAAAAAAATTATTATGTGTATCTGGGCGCATGAACAACACTCCGTGCGCCTTTAAAATTTTGTGTTAAATTGTATACCCTTTAGTATAAAAATATGTACCCTTAAAAAAATATTAATGAAAAGTGTATACCCTTTAGAATAAAATTGTGTACCTTTTATTAATTAAAGTGTATACCCTTTAGACCAAAGCAATGTACCCTTACCCATAATACTAAATTTCAAAAGGCGCACGGAATGTGTTGCCGTGCGCCCGGGCGCACTCAAGCCTCACTTATCTATTATTATTGGTGATGCTCCGGGTCTCAAATTACAGCCATTTATACGAAGTTTTTGGTTCAATGACTAGAATTTCAGTGGATAAAATATTAATATGAAAAACAAATTAGAGAGTTCACATTACTAATTGCATAATAACATGAAACTAATAACCATGAAACTAATGAGAAAATAAAGGAATATTCATACTCAGACTTTATTTGCAACATTTGAAGCTTATTAAACTCCATATTAAACCAAGCATACTCTAATAATAAAAGCAGAAGCTGTTAATTAATTTAATATAGAATTCAGAAACAATTTAGTATTAATGTCAATAGAAATATATAGTTAAAAAACATAAAGAAAGAGAACCTCTCCGAATGCTCCACTTCTTATAATGGTTGAGAGCTGAAAATCATCAACAGAAATCTTATGCCTCTTAAGCCACATATATTATGTCTCCTTTGCGCTCCAATTCCTTCATAATGGTCATCTGTTGTTCCTCTGGTATACATGAATTAGCTAATGCCCTTTATAGCACATCACGCTTGCAATTCCCCTAAAATATATACTCAATGACCAAATCAACTCAACATTTATGTTCATCTCGATCAATGTTAATCAAAGTAAAATAGTTCTGAAAGGTGCATAAGCCACACGACTGTATTTTCTATATTTGAATATGTGATTCTTTCAACACTTCCAGGAATTACTTGTGGTAAGTGCATATTTTGGTTGTAGATAATTAAGATTATTTTCATTTTAAAATTGGATAATCGTAAGTTATAAGTGGAAACATGAGCACAGAGTATCATGTATTTTTTTTTAAAAAATAATTGAGAATTGCACAGTACAAACACTACGCTTGCACTAGTACTAATTATATATTTCATCGTCAAATTTTCAATATTTTCTAATTTCTATATATTTGCACTTTGTATGATCTAATAATTTTCTTCATTAATTAAATCAGATGAGGCTCGACTAATTTGTAGGTATATATGCAATTACATATATACTGTAATAATTATCTATATTTTGATTTTTTTAAGCCGTACATTGTTCACATCCCTAATTTTATGTACTATTTATCTCTAATGGCCCATTTGATGTACGAGAAAACCAAAGATGTCACCTTTTAAGTTTTAATTGGTATCAATGCCATTGAAATTGGTTACTCTTTAATAGTATCAATTACAGCCGTTGATTCTGATATGATAGGCCATTATTTTGATATTGTTACACAATTATTTTAATTATATAATTTAGCAAACTTATATTAATTTCTACAATTGCTATTTAGTGTATACTCGTCGATGTTAGAGGGTAGAGAAATAACGAACAAAATTAAAATATGCCCTATTCCATTGATATATTAAGCCACAACCATTGCCAAGAATTGGATATTGAAGGGGTAAGTCATTAAAACTATTATTATGCATGTAATGTAATTCATTTTCATATTTTCTTTAGTATTTTACCAATTAATTTATCCATATAGATTTAAGTTTTAATTAAGTATCACTTTAAGATTATTACTAGTTTGATAATAAACATGCATGCTTATATAATAATGATTGTAATTAAGAGAGATATAAAGATTACCATTATATTATACTATATACATGTAGTATTTCATTTAAATTCAAAATAAATTATTTTTAGTTTCCTAAAAAAGAACTTATTTGAACTTTTTTTGCACAGACATTGCCTAATGTAGTCCTAGCTGGAGATGCTCCTCCCAGGAACATGTTTGGTATTATTAATTCGTCCAAGGTGTTTCCTTGTTGAAAATGAACCTAACGGCTTGGGCCAAAATTTTTATTGTAATGGATGATCTACAACTGGTCGTAGAAATCAAATATAGAGTTGATGCGAGATCTACGGAATATGATCATATATATATATATATATATATATATATATATATATATATATATATATATATATATATATATATATATATATATATATATATATATATATATATATATATTATGGAAGGCTTCTGCCTTCGTCTCACCAGGTGTTTCATGGTTTATACGTGTTTCCCCTAAGAATGGAGCTGCCTTAGATATTTCATAGAAATGGCTTTCTAAGATTTTCTTTCTGTCTACTGGTAAGTACCATCATAATGTTAGTATTTTTTATCTAGTGAAAATAAAAATGCTATATTGATCAATTTTTAATTTGTTACATTGCTTCATTTATCAGATGCATTGGAGGGACATATGAGTTGAAAATGAAGTCGAAGTTCGGCCACATGAAGTTGGAAAATGGAGAATTGTGAACCATAATACATATAAATAATATAATTGCATGCAAGATTTGGCACATTCAAATGACAAACAATCAAAGATGTTTTTATTCAAATCAAGAAAACAAATAACACCAATTAGGTTAGACACATTATGCATTTAGTTTATCATTAATTGGTGTTATTTGTTTCCTTAATTTGAACAATAACATTTTGATAGTTTGTCATTTAAATGTGCCAAATCTTGTACTTATATTCCATTATTTAATTTACTTTAATTATAGTAGTGAAAGATAGGTGTATCATCTGTGTGACTTACCATTGCGACTAGATATGTCATAAGTACCATTAAGTCTCATCCAAAAGAATTAATGAATTTAACATAGATTTTGAAAGTTATGTTCATAAAATAGTTGCAAAAGGCCAGTATTTTGATATGTTTGCTGATAACATGTTTAATTATTTTCTATATTCTATTTTTATTTGATTCTAATCTAATCATATATGGTTCTTGCGCAGGGTTTCTTCATGGTTTAAATCTTTGTCCATCGCATGCTTCAATAGATTCAACAGCCGTGTCCCATTCAAATAGGTGCTAGACCTGAGCTAGCTCTAATGGCCAATTTTTTTCTCAAATACGAAGAAAAAAATAGAAATATCATCGGACAAGTCAACAATGACAACTAGAGTATTTATTGCCAATTGTGTGCTTATCCTATTATGTCTTTTGTTTCTCATATTTTCTAATTCTGTAGACGTTCTTCATTGGAAGCAATGAACTGGATGTTGTTCGGCTAGATTATGAAGCAATCTTAAAAATAAGCAAGGTTGACTAAATATTCTCTGTTGCTTTCCCAGGCTGAGGTAAAGTACATGAATTGGAAGTATGTGTAATATTATTTGATATTAATATAACTCACTGAAAAAGCCTTCATGTTGACACTAACGAAGCAACTGGTTCCAGGCGAAGTTCTTGAGGATCTATCAATGGAGGTAACAAGTGTCACTAGAAATGAAAGAGTGGATATGTTTAAAATGTGATGCTTTTATTGCAATTCTGATGCCCATTTTGTTGTGTTGCATGTGCTTGATGAGTATGGCAAATATGTGGAGAAAGATGAAACTGTAATCTTGAGAGTTGAGGGATTCTCGTTTCAAGATGGAAGTGGTGTTGCGAGTGCATAAAGAATGTTTGAAATACATGCATGCTCTATTTTCTGCACAAGTGCGTCTTTCTTTCTTTTTCAAAAATTAATTGATTTTCGACTTGAGCATAGGTATATAAAATGACCTTCTATAAATTATTTGCTTACTTGAACTCAAATAGTGTTCTACTTTATATAATTCACAAAAAAAATTGTAAAGAATTGTTTTACTTTGTCCTATATATAATTGGTAAATGAATTAATTTAAGACTTATCATAATGTTTTTATATCAACTATATAGTACAATATCCATGCATATTGAGCTAAACATGCAGAATTCAAGCTTAAATATAAATAAGTAATACCATAAACTTTGTATTCAATTCAATAAGATAATTTGGTATCTAATTCTCATAGATACATTTATTAAATAATATTGAGATTAACATTGCACTTAAAATTTGAACTATAATATACTCTAACCACCTTACTTTTTGAACTCACAAGTAAATGCTCATGGGTTTGTGGACCTGAGCAACACTCTAAAAGTCTCCAACACACATGTCAAAGATGGTATATATTTGAACTGTTATTACTTGTGTAGGAGTACAAAAAAGGATTTCATAAACTCGATCATGAACTAACATTGATTCATTTTTTTAAATAGCTCTACGCAGTGTAGTATCGAAGGAGGAGGTTATTTTCCAGCAGCACTTTGAGATTGAAGTAAGGCATGTGAGATTTGTGCAATGGTTGTGCATTTTTTGTTCTTCGATCGGCCCTGCATAATAAGTTTATACTCTTATTGTAGGTTCCAATGAGTTCAACACCGGCTTTAAAAATCCCAAAAGTGGAGCATATTGAAGATTAAACTGAAGATGCGACCGCATTAAGGGGTCAAGCCACGGTTCCTCAAGACCTTGGGAATATACTTGGTTCTGCATTCATTTGCCAAAAGGTGTTCATCTTTCATCACTATTTTGTTTTCTTGCCATGATTGATTTTTTAACATTATTAATTTTATCGTTGCCTGGATTGGTAACTCGCCGGTAACCCATCTTCTACAGCCAATCACACCTCCTTGTCGCAAGTCCACGCCGCCTCTCACCTCTGTAATTCTACCTGTCCACCATCACCGACAACCCTAATCCATTTCCCGCACCCAACCCCATCTCCTTACCGCATGTCCAACTCCCCCTCTACGTTTCCACATGTCTACTTACGCCGACAGCCTTCCACTTCATACATCTCTTGCTCACCCACCGCCTTCACCCGCACCTAATTCTACTTGAGCCCACCGCCTCCACCCCGGGTCTTCACTGACGTCGTTGCCAAGGTAATCTCTCTTGAATTATGCTATGCGTTATCTTTCTTAAATTGTGTTATGCTCGTTAGTTGTCTATATGCCTTCCTTCTTTTCTACTTCGGCCGCTCTATCTAGCCGTCTTCCGTAGAGTACTGATCTATTTCTGCTATGCCATTTCTGTCGTCTTCGTAGAGTACTGATCTATTTCTGCTGTGTCATTTCCGTTCGCTAGGTGTATGATAAATTGCCTATTAGACTTATAGCCTCTGTAAGTTCTATTCGCCTACTGCTTACGTGTCTTCACTTATGTACTCATTGGTTTATCAAAGCACATGTTAAACTCAAGTTCATGAACATGTGCTGTGAGAACACTCAGTACTATGGTACCTATATATTAAAGAATTATTATGGTGAAAAAAGTTATGGCATAGAACTCAAACTGAAATAGATTAGTACTCCTGTATTATATATTTTTCATTGCATTGATTGTTTGTTGGCTGAAACAACCCTTGGTGGGACAATTCACTTAATGATTCAGACTCAAATAATCTGGAATAAAGAAGAATAACCAGTATAATTGGAATTTGGAAAACACGCATTTATCTCTTATTTTTATTTGTTACGCTTCATCTTGAGTTCAACTGCATCTTTTATGAATGTTGTTCATTTGTTGTTCACTCATCCGTCTCTATTTCGACACTCACAATTGGCAGAGCCGACTGTGGAACCGATTCCTTCGGCTCCAGTCCTACTGATTCTCACTGGTTGCTTTATTTCACTCCTACATGTCTGTTTTCTCTCTCTTATTCACCCTCCAACTCGATAATTTCTTTATGTAGATTTGCTTTTTTGGTTAAATTAAAGTGTTGTTATCAGTAGGCTTATTACGGTTCAATTGTTGACTGTTCGAAACCCAAAGTGAGTATTTATTATGTTGTTCAACGTCCTCTAAAATCTACCAATATCATTTAATAAATCACACTTTAACAGGTGCTCAAATTTATCTCCCTTTTTACATTGTTTCCTAATTCTTATATATGTTGACAGAGGTATCACATAAGTCATTAACTTAATTAAGAACAGGAACAAGAGAAATCCTCATCTGAAATCCACACTGGTAAAATTTTGACAGGGAACCATAATCCATCGACGGATTAACACATCCATTAACTCTATAAACCAGCGCACTTTCTGTTGAGGACTACAAAAAAAAGTGCATTAAGAAACTATTAAGTTTTTATGCAATAAAAGAGCTAGAGCTGGAATTATTATGAGATGATAAACTTCCACCACATCCAAACTTGATGTAAATGACTCAAGTACTTACACTCTAGCCAGGCCTTAATATCTTTGCTTCCCATATTGTACATTAGAATAGTGATAATACAAAAAAATTAGAGCAGCACACAACTCTCATTCAGGTCTAGGTGAAAATATAAAGCAGCTTATACATACGTATTAACCAACACGTGGCTTGGTAATAAATAAATAAAATCAGCAACATGACTCATGTTTTTCTTAACTTCATCATCGTCCATCGTGCACATTTAAAAATATCTCCACAAATTTTACTCTTCCTAATAAATGTCATACACCTTGAACCCTTTAGCTCCATTTATTACACTACGAATTTTCTTTTACCTATCCCATTCTGAATACGTATTTTGTTGACATGCTTACATCCCTGTAAATGCTTTACTAAAACTTTTTTTGGTGAGCTTTAGCTCACGTACATAAGCCAAGCATCTTTGGAATGTAACGCATTACTAATGTTTAATTAATGCCCCTCCCCTTTTTGTACGTTTTTTTAATGCGACGCCAAATTGCCAAGCACTTTATCGCAGATTTCTCCTGAGCTTCTTGTTAAATTTTTGTCATGCATTTACTCAGTTATAACTTACTTCTATCTAGTAGGTATATCCTGCTTCTATTTTCTGCGCTGCTCTTGAAGAATATGTGATAGCCTTGCTGATGAATGTTAAAAGCATGTATATGAATCAAAAAATGAATATACCTTTAGAGTTGTGGCTCGCGCACAGGCACTTATGAATTTTTTTTTCTTCCATTTCTGCGTTTCTCATTTGTTTCCATATTAAATTCAAGATTTTACCACTGTATATATTTGTTCCATCTGGTTTTTGAAAAAATACTCTTTCCGTGCCATAGTGGTTGACACATTTTTCTTTTTGGTTTGTCCCATTAAAGTTGACACATTTCCTTTTGAATATATGGGACCCACACAAAAATAATTAATCTATTCTCATGAACCCCACATATCACCTCTAATACAACTACCACTACACATTAAATATTATTTCTCTCATTTCACTTTACTTCACTTTACATTAAATTATTATATCCCTTAATCTCCGTGCCAAAAAAAAATATACCAACTTCTCCGGGACGGAGGGAGTATATGTTTTAGATATGTATGAATTGTTTCCATCTCGAATTCTTTGATGGAATATACCTCTAATTTGATGTTTGGCAGATGGGCTCTAAGATTTTATCACTTAGACATTACTTGCATGAATCAATATACGCTTATCTTTTTCAACCTAAACTAAAGAAGCCGTTAATATCTTCATTAATATAAAAATATTTTGTTTCCATTAATGAAATTTAAAGAATACTATTGTGTCATACTCCTTCATCCATACATTTACTTTTTGCATGTGGGTTATAAAGTAGTATTTTTTTAAGGTGGGTTAATGAGTATTATTATTAGTGGGTAGTTGTATTAGTAGTGAGCAATTGGTATGTGTGGGACCTTTTGCTAAAAATAGAAAATAAATACCTTTAAAATAAATGACAAAATTGGCAACATAGATACATTATCAGTGGACGGCGAAAATACAATAAATTCAAGCTAACATCTAAAACAAAAAAAATAAACGGCACATTATTACGTTGTACAATGCTTACGGGCTAACGACTCAAGAATTGAGGTGGCCCATCACTAGTATATATATATATATATAGTATGATCTTATAATAAGTTCAATAGCAATGAATGATCATGAGAGGGAATTAGAGGAACTCCAACACTAAAGATTACACATGCAACAAGAATTAATAGATTTATACGGTTTTTTCATATACTAATTTCTTTAATTATTTCCTATATGCGCATTAATTCATATTTAAAAAAATAAAAAAAATAAACTTATTTTAAATCATGTTTGTTCATATAATCCAAATTTAGTATTATATTATCTCATTTAATAACTAATAAAGAAGTATTATTTGATTGTCCAGTAATAATTAAATTCAAGAATGTAAGATGATCTCTTGAATCTGATTCTAAAATTGGATGAAACAATAATATTTCGTGTTTAAAATAAACATGCAGCATAGAGCTAATTCTGTGCAGATTAAAATACACGTGCAACATATGTGTAGATTTTATTACTTATCTATTTTACTAGCCATAATAATTATGAGACTTTACTTTATATAACTAGCATGTAAGTTAGTGCAAGTATTATATTTTAATCTTTATGATTATTTGAAAAATGGTGTACCCCACCATTAGGGGCCCCCACCGCCCCTGCCCTGGGGATTGGTGGAGGAGGTAAATCGCAGGATGTGCCTCAAGTGGCTTATAGGGAGGGCTCACTGTTAAACTTGTGCTTGCAAGGGGCCAAATTAATGCCAAAGGCAGGATTCGAACCCCCACCCTGCAGCAACCAAGCTCAGCTGGAAGGCCTTTCCACCCTCCCCTCTACCACTTGAGCTATGCCCTCGGGGCATCTTTATGATTATTTCTGCAGCCTCCAAGGCTCGTGATGCAGGTGATGTATCGACCTCTTATGACAGAGAGTTGATTTTAAAGAAAATCGAAGGTAGAACTGAAACAGTCGTGGCTGTGGTCTGCAAACTTGTAGAAACATCATTTGCACTAAGGCAACGAGATGTGTTAGGGGTACGTAGTAGCTCTCCTTAGATCATATACAACATGGATCTTAGAGGTTTCTTCTTTTCCTTATTTAATGTGTACTTACACATATATAGTATAACACAAATTTGGTAAAATTAATATAAAGTATATTTTCTTTATTAATTTAGGATGTTAGCTCGATATCTTGGAGAGAAACGAATGTTGATGTTAGTGTGTAGAAACTATGCAGCAATGCATCATTTCGAGACGAATAACCTTCGACAAGCTAACAATGAATATCAAGCCACTTTCCGTGTGTCTCTTTGGATGTCGGTATGAATTCCGTGTCATTTCGATGTCGGTACGAATCTCGTATCGCTTACCATATTGATGCGGCGGGGTGGTGGTGATTTGGTGATTATATCCAATTTTCCACCTTAAAGAGTATTTTGGTCCTTATGTGTCCTATTTAATTAAAAAAAAACTTAAAAAAGTGTTGATATTGATTTTTACCAATTACTCCCTCCGTCCCATAATAAGTCTTATTTTCCGTTTTCGTCCGTCCCACAATAACTGTCACACCCCAAAAATAAAAATTTTACATCAACCAACAACCTCAAAAGTGATCTTAATTTCAAAAATACTACTCCCACCTAACACACATAAAATACTTTATAAATTTATTTATTACTTAAAAATACCACAATATCCTTGAAAAATCAATAAAGTTGATCAAAAAAAGCAATTTTTCTTAAGCTCCATGTCTACAGTAAATACGACAACAATTATGGAACGGAGTGAGTAATTTTTATTTAGTTTTGTAGCACTAATTAATTTTTCTTTCATAATTAATTTTTAAATTTTTTAATTTTATATCAATCAAATAAGACCTTTTTAAATTATTTAATTAGACTCAACTAATTTTATTCTATAACTAATTTTTTTCAATTTTTTAATTTCTATTTAATTAGACTCTAACTAACTTTATTCTATAACTAATTTTTCAATTTTTTAATTTCACAGAAGCCAACAGGCCCCTTTAAAATTTTTTAGTTGGATTAATAAATGATTAGTTTCACAAAATAGGATCCGTGAGAGGATCCATCTAAGTCTTTGCCAATAAATAAATAATAATAGTAAAGAATCTCGTCACCAAATGAGTTATAATGAATTTTTATTTCACTCTTGAAATCTTTCTATAGATGAATCACCTGAATACTCACTGATGGAAATGATAGATATGCACAGCCTGTAATTCTCCAAGATTTGAACCCAAAACTTCATATTTATGTTTTATGTCAACGTACATCAAATAATCAACAACACAACTGAAACTATATTCATGTTCATTAAATTAAAATATAAGACCACTGAAGATGAAATCATTTGCCTGAAACTATGAACATACCATGTCATCATCAAACTTCTTAGGTACAAAACTGGATTTGACCGTTGTACAGGGTACATATTTTCCACCGCAAATCTTCATTTCTTCAGCTTTTTACCCTATTAGGAAAGTTTCTCTTGTGAGCATTGAAGAATATAAGTAATCACATTAAAACGAATAATGATCCTTATTCTTCATTCATTCAGCTTTATACCCATATAGGAAAGCTTCATTTAGTGAGCCTTGAAGATCATAATCAACCACATCGGTGAAATAAATAATAATAAGGTAGACGACATGAGTTAGTTCATCAGACTCACTGGGATTTTTCTTTAGGATCTTGTTGAGTATCTTCCTCTGATGTAACTTCTGAATTCAAGAATGTCATCTTCCCAAACGACTCTTTGGCATCCCCAAAGAAGTTCTTCACTTTATCAAGAACAGTTTTAAGTTCATCTTGCGTTGGAAGCTGAAATTTATCAACAAAACCCAATACATTAATTTAGAAGCTGAAAGTAATGACAATCAAAACGCTGTCCTGAATCTCAAGGGGCGGTGATCGAGTCCATCTAGAGTTCTTACACTTAGTGCTTAAGGGAGACAAATATCAGACAAAATTAATGTCCTGCATACGGTTATGCATGTAATCTTTGTAAGATGGACATGCCAGTCCTTAGCAGTAGCTTAAAATTTCAGAACTTAGATACTTAAATATACTAGTCCCTCACTAAAATAAGATGTGTTTATCACTTCATTAGAAATCACCGTCCGTGCTCTATATAACGAGATTTTGTGATCGATGCATAACTAAAGTGACATTGGACAGTTAAATGGAATGACTATTACCTCAATAACATCATTTGCAGCAAGCGCAGCCCTCAAATTGTTGTTTTCCTGCATAATAAGAGCATAAAACAGCAGAGCATGAAATACGCTTGTGCGTGTAAGGGTCGAGGAAAAAATAATCTGGAACAAAGAAATTAGAAACATTACAACAAGTTTGTAGCCATATCGGAAATCCTTTGCAGAACGCAATACACGAAATTGTTGCATGGCCATCTTCTGAATTTCCTTTTCATCCTGTTTCAGAGGAAGATAATAAGTAGAGAGTGTGACTGATTTAATTTCCAACAGCAAAAAGAGTATTGTAACTGCAATAATTAGTCTCCAAGGAACTAAAACCACTTAACATTCAAAATCAACTACGTTATGTAGTCTTTCAAGTTCGGATTGGTGAAAACCTTGGTTCAATTTACATGACTATTGTTATCTTTCGACGTTTAGTTATTTTCGTACATCTCCTGCTTCAGAGTTATGGAGACAAATCCTAAGTCCAGATCGGATAAGAGAAATGATTACAGAGTCATATTACAGATAGATAGCTATTTAATAGCCCCATATAGTATAAGAATGTCATTGAAAAGTTGAATGTCCAAACTGTTGATAAAGACTTTCCAATAACAGGCAATGTTAGTCACATTATCATCCCTAAACCATCAAGGAACCAATGAAAGAACAACCATAGTTGCAATATCACATGCCAAAACACAAGTTATTTAACTGAACACAATAAGAAACAACCATCTAAAACTATAATGAAAAAATTAATTAAACTAACAGAGCAAATCTGAAACCTTTATGAAAAATTACTTATTGCAATACATGCTCAAAAACAAATGCAATCAAGTCCAACAGAGGGAAACTCACATTATAAATAACTGCTGCAAGATTCCTAGCAAGAGTATCTTTGTAAATATATTTTCCAAGAAAGTTGTCCTTTGCAGCAACCATGATCTTTGCTGTTGTGCCTCCTGTCACAATATTAAGTGGGTACCAAAGATAAACCTGAACAAGAAAACACCAACTTTTTCACAACCCATAAATTCAAAGCTTCAGAAACAGAATGCTTGAAACCAATTCATCCAGATTAACTCTCTATTTCAATGATTTTTCAAGAGATTCAACAAATTCAAAAAATTTCAAGTCAATCTAGCTAACCAGATAAATATGAGAGAGAGAGAGAATTACATTAGCCACAAAATGACACAAGAAAACAGCAGCTTTTTTCACAACCCAAATATTCAAACCAGAATGCTTGAAAGTAAAACCAATTCATCCAATTAACTGTCTATTTTAATGATTTTTCAAGAGTTTCAACAAATTCAAAAAATTTCAAGTCAATCCAGCTAACCAGATAAACATGAGAGAGAGAATTACATTAGCCATTCGGATAAAGATAACAAATTTAGGGTTCCCATCGTCCTCGAGTTTGGGAAGAGGAGGGGGAGGTGCCCGCTGGTACTGTCTAGCAGCCATTCCTTTCTTGCCTTTAGCTTCGACTACTAATCTGCGATTCTGCTGGGTTGGCTTCGGTAGTTGCCTTGTCTTTGTGGGAGAAAAGAGGGCGTGTCGTGTGAGTGAATCTCCATTGGAAGATGATGAGGACAATAGGGGGAATCTCCCCAGTGTATTCAAAGACATCCCCACCTCCATAACTTAGCTTTCCTCTGAATAACTGATGACGCCTTTTTTTCAATTTTCTCACATTTTTTCAAGATTATGGTATGGGTTCTCTGCTTAGCTCAGTCTTATCCACAAGATTTCACTATTTTTTTTATTTTTTGTTTCATTTTCCCACATATTTTGTGGGTTTGTCTTTTTTCTTCCAAAATTGAGAGGAGGTTGTGATCAATTGATGGTTCTCAATTTACTTACACGTGGCGCTGAGATTGAGCATAAATCTGCAATATTTTGCATGTATTAGCCCCGGCCTAAATAAAAATAAATAAATAAATCCCAATTTTTTTAAAAAAAAAATAAAATTATTATGATATCTTTCTCCACAATTTTTTTCAATTATTTTAAGGGGAAATCACTAATAGATACACACTTTTAATCTAAATTACTGTGAGATACAAGAAATTTAAATAATTATTCTCACATACAAAATATTAAAGTAAAATAACAAATATAACATTATAATCTTATACACTTTTAAACCACCAACCCTACCCGCACCCATCCACCCGCCGAACCGGCGTTGACCGGCGTTGACTGGCGTTGATCGACCATTGACCGGCGTTGACCGACCATTGATCGGGCGTTGGCCGACCGTTGACCGCCGCCGCCTGCTGCCGGAATTTAAAATGTGCAAACAAAATATGCTAAAATATAATTGTGCAGAGCAAACTGCGCAAAACCAAATTGTGCAAACAAATTGTGCAAATACATAGGGGTATTTATGGTATCACAATCATAATTGTGTAGTTATGAGTAATAGTACTTTGAGTCATCTAGTTTACAGCAATTATACATTATTTTATGTACCTCCTAGTAAGTGACTAATTATTAGTAATTAATATAAATAATTACATATATTTATTTAAGATTTGAATAAAATATGATCAAATCAAAATTAATTATTAATTAAAATTTAATGAAGATAAATACATGCATTTCATTAAAGATTTGAATATAGATTTATTTTAATTATTACTCCCTCCGTCCCAAAGAAGTTGGTATAATTTCTTTTTTGCACCCTGATTAAGGAGTATAATAATTTAATGTAAAGTATAGTAAAGTGAAGTGAGAGAAATAATATTTAATGTGTAGTGAGTAGTTGTATTAGAGGTGATATGTGGGGCCCATGAGAATAGATTAATTGATTTTGTGTGGGTCTCATGTATTAAAAAGGAAATGTGTCAATTTTAATGGGACAAACCAAAAAGGAAAGTGTGTAATAATGATAATTACATATATTTATATAAGATTTGAATAAAATATGATCAAATCAAAATTAATTATTAATTAAAATTTAATGAAGATAAATACATGCATTTAATTAAAGATTTGAATATAGATTTATTTAATTATTAATTAATATTGATAATTACATATATTTATTTAAGATTTGAATAAAATATGATCAAATCAAAATTAATTATTAATTAAAATTTAATGTAGATAAATACATGTATTTAATTAAAGATTTGAATATGGATATGATCAAATCAAAATCAAATCATATTTGAAAGAAATATATATATATATATATATATATATATATATATATATAATTTTTCCTTTACCTATATACATAAGACCTATTATTCATTCAATTTACACGCACATGAATAAAATATATATATATATATATATTTAATTTTTCTTTCCCTATAAATAAGACCTATTATTCATTTAATTCACACGCACAAGAATTATTATCCCGAAACTTTCTTCAAGTTAGTATTCAATTTTTCGTTAATTTTATTTAAATTTTTTTAATTAAATTTGTTATATTTTATTTTTAATTTCTTTTGATTAATGAATATTTATTTCTTTTTAATTTTCTTATACTTGATGTACAATTTTTATATATTATATTATTTATTTTCTCTAATATTATTATGATTTTGTCATTAAACTACACAAGAGTACAAAAAAAAATCTTTTTAAGCTTTCTTCATGTTGTAAATTTTTTTATACGCAAATTATTCTCTTTAAGTTTTTTTTTTCAAATTCTAAAGAATTGATGATATTTGATTTTTAATTTTTTAATTTTGTTAAATTTTGGTATAATTTTATTTTTAATTTCTTTTAACTTTATTTTTTGTTAATAATTTAGTTTATTTATTTTTATTTTCTTTAATTTTGTGATCTTTTTAACTTTCAAATTGACTTTATTTATTAAATTTTTTTTGTTAATTCCATTTTTTTTAAATTTATTTTGAAAAATTTTGGTACAATTTTATTTTAAATTTTTTTAGCTTTTTTTATTAATATAATTTAGCTTATTAATTTATATTTTCTTTAATTTTGTGATGATCTTTTTTTAACTTTTAAAATCACTTTTTATTTTGTTGATTCCATTATTTTTTTATTTACACATTTATCAATTTTATTTATTTTATTTCTGTTAATTATCACACACATATATATGGATTTCGTTATTTTTTAATAAATAAAAATATTAAATTAGTTATTTTTATTGTTATTAATAAATGTATTGATTGATTCTTTATAATTGGTGATATTTATTATTATTATTTTAATTTTATAATTATTTCGTTACATATTTTTTATTTTATTTTATTAACACGTAATACTAAATTTATTTACTTTTAGGGTGAATTGGGATTTACCTAGGTTTAATTGATTTGGTTTAATTGATTTATTTTAGGGTATAATAAATAATTATTTTTCACAAATTTTCTCAATTATTTTAATTATGAATTAATATAGATAATTACATGTATTTTTTAAGATTTGAATACGAATATGATCGAATCAAAATTAATTATTTGCTTAAAGATTTGAATATGAATGTGATCAAATCATATTTGGAAGCATGATGTGCGTTTTCTTTGCACGTAAAATTAATCCCCAAGTATGAAGGATATCAGTTGCAGCTTAAGCAAGCGACCAAGTGAATATCGAACCCAAAGGACGGCGTATTATCAATTTAATTATTATTTAAATTAATTAAGACAATATGGAAATTAAGATTGAGGTTTGAATTATTAATCTACTTACAAAAATATAAAATAACAATTAAAATAAAATAAACACTAGAAGAATTACGAAAGTGGAACAAGTAGAAGAATAGGTAACTCTAGGATAATCCAATTTCACGCATTAATTTCTCTTCCGTGTGTTGATGTCCGACTCTGCCTTGTGGAATATGGACGCATCACTAAACCATGGATATCTACTCTATAGATACAAGTAAACATGCGTGTAACACGTGTGAATAACCTCGGAGCAAGAGATATAATTCCACCCCCTTTATAGGTACTATCAGTATCAATTATTTTTCTGGCCAATTGCTACTCTAATCCGATATGATCTCCCTTTATATGTACTATAAAATTATCCTCTTTATCCTACTTAATAACCCGAATTCAATTCAACTAAAAAGTATTCATATTTTTAATGAAGGTTCGGAGTCCCCTCACTTAGAATCATAATATGGAATCATGTTCAGCGGTGAACGCACTCAACCTACAGCCAAGATATATATTCAGACTCTATATCCAATTGAAGATGCACAAAACGACTGTGAATATGAATTAAAAAAGCACAACCATATATAAAATAAGTCCACAAGTAGTGTTGTACGGAGTTTACATACGAAAGTTCAATTATTTGGTAAAAACCTTCACAACCCTAGTTCTACCAAAAAGGCTCTAGCCCATGATGTTACGAAGAACAATCAAGGATGTTGGATAGATCTTACCCGAATGTCTAAAAAATTACATGATAAATTATGAAACGAAATAAATCCTAGATACGGGAGTCGTTGAGTCCTTCTCCATCTTGAATCCTCCTCTTGGTTCTCCTCTTGATTCCACAAACGAATCTTCATAGTGATGGATGGATCGAGGAAAGGATGTAGATGATAGTTGGGGGGTGATCACCCCTTGTGGGGTGTAGGATGATTTTGTTCTCTTCTCTCCCTCAATAATGATTAATGATATGATCTACACCCCCTTTTATACTTGTAAGCTCTCCTTATGGACCTTGGATGGGCTTTTTCTTGTAAAACACGCAGAAACACGCACTTGGGGTGTAAAAATCGAATCCAGACGCGTCTCAGGCATGTGGTTCGACCTAGGGGCTTGGTTGAACCATGATCGAATCGTAATCGGCGATTTTTAGCACTTTAGGCTTCTGGTTTGACCAAAATGGCTGTGGTTCGACCAAAGTGTCTGGTCAAACCAAACTGTCGTCGTCGAATCACACTTGCACCATCTCACTGTTTCGCGTATAATTTTCAAATCTGAGCTATGATTTGAGTGATTCTTACGCTCACGCGATCCTCTCTTCCTTGGATTTCTATCCATATAAAGAACTTAAGAAAAATCTAAGATTGTAATCTATAACAAGCCATGGAAATTAGAACATTCGTTCTGTTCGGCACAGCTCGCGCGACGTCACAATTGTGCTCATAACTTCCTCGTTTGGAATCCGATTGAGGTGTTCTTTACGCCAAAAAGATTCTCTTTTCTGTAGATTTTCAACCATGTATCACACAACTCGCTTTGATCTCCATAGAAATACAGAAAAATTGCACAAGTTGGACATGCGTTTTTAGCATTCATGCACAAGTTGTACATTTTCTCCAACATTGCACTTTTGGTTCTTTTTCCACCTAAAACACAACAAAATACCTCAAACGCACCTTTTTCTCAAATATATTGAATGTAAGACCCTTGTGCTAATATATGACAATAATATCAATCAAAAAGGTGTTTAATTGGACACTAAAATACGCTAATTTCCACTCTCATCAATCCCCAAACTTATTCGTTGCTCGTCCCAAGGCAACAAAATAAAAATAAAGACAAAGAGAGTAAGAAAATTAGCAGGGAAACAAGAACTATGACCAATACCCATAATGCAATTGTCATCAACTTAAGTCATGCAACTCTTATTACATGTAATAATCAATTCATAGCGTACAAGATAAGACAATCACCTCAAATTCAAATGCTCCATTCACATGTTCTCACGGGATGTATATATCACTCGCACTCAAGTGTAAAAGATGTATACTTATGGGTTAAGGTGTTTACGCTCAAATTCAATTCAAGTGTATGCATAACCATAAGCTTGCCAAATATTTCAAACTCTCCACCAATAAAAGTATGATTCGGTAATGAGATCAAAAAGAACTATTCTTTTGGATGTATTGTTGGCTCTTTGGTAAGGTGTAGGAAACATATGGATAAGTGACGTAATTAGTAGAGAATTAAAACTGTAGATCTTTTGTACTGTAGATTTTTACACTTTAAAGCTATCCAACTTCATGTTCTTCTAATTTTCTTTTCTCTCCTTTCCTTCAAGCTCAACATACTTTTACTTTCCTTTCTTTTTTCTCGAGGTACCAGTTTCAAGAACTACCTCTAAGATCTCGGGGTACCAATTTCGGGTACTACCCCTAAGCAACTTATTTTTTCGCTCATATTTTTCAGCTCATAATCACTTGTACAGCTCCAAATAATTTATTCCTAATCTGTTATAGAACTCCATCAAAACATTTTGAAAAGCCATTAATTCTCTTCTAAAAGGACAATCAAGGCTAAAAAAAATTCAGATGCTCAAAGTGGCTATTTTTCGTAGGCTGCCAAAGAATGAGGTTTTTAGGCTCAACGGGCCTAACTACGGATAAACATCATTGGTAGGAAATTATTTGGTTAAGTGACTCATATATTCAAAGATGGCCTAAAATCATCTCCCATCATCTAAAACACTTGTAGTTTCAAGTAAGACAATAGGCAAGTTCTAGCATACACACACAAGAACGATACTCACTAAAAAGATATATCATGTGATTATGTAACATGATCAAGAGGGCTCAAAATTTCACATGGGTTTTTAACAAGTAACATAGCAATCTTCATGGTAAGAAATATCCCACAAGTACACAGAACTTCATACTACAATATAACTCAAGTACACTTCCTTCATCAATTTCAAAAGTATATGAATTTCAAGTACAATATAAAAATATAAGCTCATATGGATCACCAAAACCAAGATCTCAATCCTTCCACTCCATGAATTTTAAGCACACATAAAATTAGAATAAGAAAATGAGGACACCTGATTTTTTTCTCCTTCAAATCGATCACGAGCTCCTCGAGTTGTTCAACTTGATCAGGTCAAGCCTAGTGTAGAACTCGTCTTGCCACTCTCCTATCTTTTTCTATCATCAAAGCTCAAACACTTATCATCACAGGATTAATCAATAATAAAATAAGAAAACTATAAGAAAGAATCAATTGACTATCTAATCGACTCCACACACTAGAAACACCACAGAACACTAGGCAAATTGCAAAAAATTGACACATCAAAATCGATTAAAGTTTCAACATACTGCCAAAAATCAACTCCTCTAGCAAACATTACAAAGAAAAGATTATACTCTTGGTTCTTCAATGAGGTAAGAACATCACACCCAAACTTAGTAAAAACATAAGTTGAAACTAAGTTTGCAAAGAGATGTAATTGTCGATTAGTAAGCACCTTAAATATAAAAATTTCTTACTCACACGAAAGAAATAAATCAATAAGACGGAAGGGAAAGCCCCCAACAGGCGCTCATGTTTAACGTCGAAGAGTCACGACAGTTGTAACCTTTTAAACTACTGGGTCAGAGGACAGTCTTGTCGCATCCTCACCTTCAAGTACTTTCTTTCTCTCTTTTTGTTAATACGCAGTACCTCACCTTTCTTGGTAACAAGTACATGATCCTTGGAACTTCCTTCCTCTCATGGCTGTTTAGACACCTCCTTGTCAATCTTCCATTTAAATTCAGAATCATCTATCTTAGAAAAATTAAGATTAAATAAGTTAGAAACCACATCTATGCTCTTGGATGATTAAGTATCCATGGACATCTTCATTACTTGATCAAAAGAAAAAACCACATCTTCATTATCCATCTGCAGTCTAAGCTTCTCGGCTCTCAACCTCTTTGCTCTTTCCCACTTTTCTCAACTATAAGCTTAGTATTATGCTTTTGGGATGTACTGGAGTACTCTGAACATCAGGTATAGCATTATGCGCAAAAAATGGTGTCGAACAAGGGATTTCGACCTCTGTTCGACCTTGAGTGCTGGTCGAACCTGGTGTGTAGTGGTCGAACTGTATCTCAGAAAGTGTGCTCTCTCTCGTACAGGCCGGTTCGACCACGGTTCGACCAACAGGGTTGGTCGAACCATGCTTGACGTGGTCGAATTGCTCTTCAGATAAAATAAGGGGTCGCAAATAGGCTGGTTTGACCACGGTGCGACCAACTGGTTTGGTCGAACCATGATGGTTGTGGTCAAATCGTCTTTCTGGAAAAATAGGGTGCTCGGGACGGGATAGTTCGACCTATGTTCGACCAGCCGATTTGGTCTAACCATCTTGATCTTGGTCGAATCGCTCAGCTGGGACCTTCGGATGTCGCCCAGGTGTCTGGTTCGACCTCCTCTGTTCGGTTTGACCTGATGTGTTAATTGAATCGAGGTTGAATCGGACTCTTGACATTTTTAAATTCGATTCCGGCATCATCGGTCCCCCATACTGTGTTTCAGGCCTTAACGTGATGGCATGGTACTTCTTCGGATTTATTATACCTTGAGACGGGAACATTTCTTTCCCCAATGTTTATCTCAATTGATTCACATTCCCGGCCATCTGCCCCATCATCAAAGTAAGCTCCTTCATCTTCTTAGACAAATCTGCATGATTAGAGTTCATAGTAGCTTCAAGATGATCAACCCTTGCATCATTCCTAGCCATGTATCGATTGAAGGTATCTTCAACACTCTTCACTTCGTGCTGCTGTGTACTAGGCCCCCTTAGTATCAACTCTGTAATCTGTTTCTGCTGGGACTCTTTAGTAGCTTGTTGATGTTATCTAGACTCGAGATGGTCTCATCTTCCCTATTCGGCTTCACCACTTGATGTTCAACCTGTGTCACCTTACCAAGTACATATGATCCTCTATATCTCTCTACAGGCCAGTCACATGAATTCAAAGAGATGTCTTCAAATAACTTTTCTACTTCTATTGCTGTTTTAGATAACAGCGCTCCACCTGAGAATGCATCAATAAGAATGCGCGACTCACAATCTAATCTAGTAGAAGATACTTATGTATTAAGCCTTAGACATTCCATGCTGTGGGCACCTCCTGAGCATATCTTTAAACATATCCCATGCCTCATAAAATTTCTCACACTGATTCATAATAAATTGGGTGATCTCTTACTTCATTCTTAAGATCCTTGAGGGTGACATGCATCTCTCCAAGAACTTTTGCTGCAGTTGGTCATACCAAGCTTCCGTGCTATCAATTAAAGAGAACTTGAATAGGGTAATCCGTCTATCATGATCATTAGCTCCAGAACCCTTTTGAGTGTTTGCATAAAAAAGAAATCTTTTGAGATGCTGATATGGATCTTCAAAACAACTTCCAGAAAAGGAATTCTTCTCTACCATGTTAATAAGAGCGGGATGTATCTCAAAATCATCATGATCCCCCTTGCTCCTATCAACCCTATATTGCCAATTCCATAGTTCGTGAAAAATTTACGTATGGCAACATTAACCAGATTCTGCCTTACTCCGGTCATGTTTAGCTTAATGTGTTATTCCTTTCTCTCTTTTTTCTAGTGCACAAGTACCTCAAAAAAATTTAAGGTTAGATAGAATTAAATAATCACAAATAGAAATCTTAATCAACTAGAAATAACAAACTAATAATAACAGTCGTTCCCGGTAACGGCGCTAAGGACTTGATGCGCGTTTTCTTTGCATGCAAAATTAATCCCCAAGTATGAAAGATATCAGTTGCAGCTTAAGCAAGCGACCAAGTGAATATCGAACCCAAAGGAAGGCATATTATCAATTTAATTATTATCTAAATTAATTAACACATGATGGAAATTAAGATTGATGTTTGAATTATTAATCTACTAACAAAAATATAAAATAACAATTAAAATAAAATAAACACTAGAAGAATTACGAAAGTGGAACAAGTAGGTGAACATGTAGCTCTAGGATAATCCAGTTTCACGCATTAATTTTCCTTCCGTGTGTTGATGTCTGACTCTGCCTTGTGGAATATGGACACATCACTAAACCATGCATATCTACTCTATAGACACAAGTAAACATGCGTGTAATACGTGTGAATAATCTCGGAGTACGAGATATAATTCCACCCCCTTTCTAGGTACTATCAGTATCAATTATTTCCCTGGTCAATTGGTACTCTAACCCGATATGATCTTCCTTTATAGGTACTATAAAATTGTTCTCTTTATCCTACTTAATAACCGAATTCAATTCAATTAATAAGTATTCATATACGATAGTTCTAATGAAGCTTCGGAGTCCCCTCACTTAGAATCATAACATGGAATCCTGTTCAGCGGTGAACACACTCAATCTACAACCAAGATATATATTTAGACTCTAAAATGACCGTGAATATGGATTAAGAAAGCACAATCATATATAAAATAATTCCACAAGTAGTGTTGTACGGATTTTACACACGAAAGTTCAATTAATTGGTAAAAACCTTCACAACCCTAGTTCTACCAAAAAGGCTCTAGCTCATGATGTTACGAAGAACAATCATGAGTGTAAGATAGATCTTACCTGGATATCTAGAAAATTACAAGATAAATTAGAAAATGAAATAAACCTTAGATACGGGAGTCGTTGCGTCCTTCTCCGTCTTGAATCCTTCTCTTGGTTCTCCTCTTGATTCTACAAATGAATCTTCAAAGTGATGGATGGATCGAGGAAAGGATGTGGATGATGGTTGGGGGTGATCCCCCTTGTGGGGTGTAGGATGATTGTGTTCTCTTCTCTCCCTAAATAATGATTAATGATATGATCTATACCCCCTTTTATACTTGTAAGCTCTCCTTATGGACCTTGGATGGCTTTTTCTTGAAAAACAAGCAGAAACACACACTTGGAATGTAAAAATCGGATCCGGACGCATCCTAGACATGTGGTTCGACCTAGGGGCTTGGTCGAACCATGGTCGAATCAAAATCGGCGATTTTTAGCACTTCAGGCTTCTAGTTCGACCAAAGTGTCTGGTCGAACCAAACTGTCGTGGTCGAATCACACTTGTACTATCTCACTATTTTGGGTATAACTTCTACATTTGAGCTCCGATTTGAGTGATTCTTGCGTTCACGCGATCCTCTCTTCTTTGGCTTTCTATCCATATAAAGAACTCAAGAAAAATCTAATATTTGAATCTGTAACAAGCCATGGAAATTAGAACATCCATTCTGTTCGGCATAGCTCTCGCGACGTCACCATTTTGCTCATAACTTCCTCGTTTGAAATCCGATTGAGGTGTTCTTTACGCCAAAACATTTCTCTTTTTTGTGGCTTTTCAACCATGTATCACACAACTTATATTGATCTCAATAGAAACACAGAAAAATTACACAAGTTGGACGTGCGTTTTTCAGAATTCATGCACAAGTTGCACCTTTTCTCCAACTTTGCACTTTTGGTCCTTTTTCCACCTAAAATACAACAAAACACCTCAAACGCAACTTTTTCTCAATTATATTGAATATAAGACCCTTGTGCTAATATATAACAACAATATCTATCAAAAAGGTGTTCAATTGGACACTAAAACACGCTAATTTCCACTCTCCTCAAAGCACAAAATACATTTAATTTTCTCTTTACCTATAAATAAGAACTTTTATTCATTCAATTCACATATGCACAAAAATTATTCCCCCGAACCTTTCATCAAGTTAGTATTCAATTTTTATTTATTTTATTTAATTTAATTTTTATTAATTATTTTTCCTTTTAATTTCTTTATTTTTTTCAAATTTATTTTGATAAATTTTGGTATAATTTTATTTTAAATTTCTTTTAACTTATATTGGTATATTAATATAATTGACTCTTAGTTTATTTATTTTAATTCTCTTTAATTTTTTTGCGATGATCTTTTTTTAGCTTTTAAATTCACTTTATTTATTTATTTTTTTCTGTTAATTCCGTTATTTTTTTATTAACACATTTATCTATTTTATTTCTAAAATTTATTAATTTAACAATTTTATTTATGTTATTTAATACATATATGGATTTTGTTATAATATTTTAATAAATAGAAATATTAAATTATTTATTTTTATTTTTATTAATATATGTATTGATTCGTTATAACTAATGATATTTGTCTTTTTTTTAAAAAATAATTTCCTAATATTTTTTATTTTCTTTTTATTAAAACGTAATATTAAATTTATTTACTTTTAGGGTGATTTTGAGGTGTACCTAGGTTTAATTGATATATTTTATTTATTGAATTATATTTTTTAAAATTGTAACTTTAAAACCCATGTAATACATGGGATCCATACTTATATATACTAGTTGCGAATATGCTGTTATAAATAACTTTTTAAAAGTATGAGGTGTCCCGACTTGGTTAATTATCGTATTTTTTATTTTAATTTCATATATAATCTTTCTAGTTTAATTTATTTTATTATTATTTTATTATTCATGTATATCTATAAATTAAATATCACCTTTAATTATATATTTTTTGATTGGTTAAGAATAGATAATTAAATCAATCAATAAAAATGTATCCAACTTATTATTATTATTATTATTATTATTATTATTATTATTATTATTATTATTATTATTATTGTTGTTATTATTATTATTATTATTATTATTATTATTATTATTACTATTATTATTGTTCATGTATATCTTTAGATTAAACTCCAGCTTTAATCATGTTTTTTGATTGGTTAGAAATAAATTTTTTTATTTTTTATTTAATATCACATATAATCTTTCTATTTATTTTATTATTATTATATTATTACTAATGTGTATTTTTATATTTAGAATTAAAAAGTAAATCTTAAAAAGATAAATAAATCAATTAATAAAAATATATCTTCAAAAATTTTGAGTATATTCTCATTATTAAATTATTATAATATACATTTTATTACAATATGCATTTATTATTGAATTATCTAATTAATTTTCTTATAAAATATAATGCATCCGCATATTATGCGGGAATATGTACTCGTGTGTGTGTATATATATATATATATATAAACCAAATATAAATTAAATAATTATAATATTTTAAAATTATATAGTTCTTCCATCCCACGTTAACGTTGACGTTTGTTTTTTGCACGTAGATTAAGAGATATAATATTTTAATGTGTAGTGAGGTGAGAGAAAAATATTTAATGTAAAGTGGATAGAATATTAACATTAATAAAGAGGATGAAGGGACGAGTGAGTGAATGCGTAGGCAAAGACTTTGCAATTACAGATGACAACACTTTGACTTATGAAGGAAGGTTGTGTATTCCATGTGATGAAGATTTGAAGAGAGAAATTTGGAAGAGGCGTATGATACGCCTTATACAGTGCATCCGGGAGGAACAAAGATGTATCATGATATCAAGGAAAGGTTCTGGTGGAAAGGTATGAAACAAGATATTAGAAGTTTTGTGGAGAGGTGTTTAACTTATCAACAAGCTAAAGCTGAACATCAACGACCAGCCGAAAAGTTACAATCCCTTGATATACCTGAATGGAAGTGCTATCAGATAGCTATGGATTTTGTAGTGGAATTACCGAGATCAGTCAAAGGTAATCATGCTATATGGGTCATAATTGATCGTTTGACAAAGTGTGCTCAGTTTTTGCTAGTGAAGATGACTTTTGAGATGGAACAATTTGCTCAGCTTTACATTCAAGAGAGAGTGAGGTTGCATGGGGTGCATAAATCAATTGTTTATGATATAAAAAGAGTTTACATAGTGCTTTGGGAACGAGGTTGAATTTCAGTACTGCTTTTCATCTGCAATCAGATGGGCAGTATGAAAGGACGATCCAGAATTGGAGGATATGTTGAGAGCGTGTGTTCTTGATTTGGGTAGCAATTGGGAGAAGTGATGGGCGTTTTCTTTGCACGCAAAATTAATCCCTAAGTATTAAGGATATCAGTTGCAGCTTAAGCAAGCGACCAAGTTAAATATCGAACCCAAAGGACGGCGTATTATCAATTTAATTATTTACTAAATTAATTCAGACGAATGGTAATTAAGTTTGAGGTTTGATTATCAACTACTAAATAATTAATTAAAATAATAAATAAAATAAATAACACTAGAAGAATACAAAAGAGAATCAAGTAAGGAGAATAGGTAGCCCTAGGATAATCCAGTTTCACTCATTAATTTTTTTTTCGTGTATCAATGTCCGATTCTGCCTTGTGGATTATGGACGCATCACTAAACCATGCATATCTACTCTATAGGCACAACCAAACATGCTTATAATACGTGTGAATAACCTTAGAGCAAGAGGTATAATTCCACCCCCTTTCTAGGTATTATCAGTATCAATTATTTCCCTAGCCCATTGGTACTCTAACCCGATATGATCTCCCTTTATAGGTACTATGAAATTATCCTCTTTATCCTACTTACTAACCCGAATTCAATTCAATTAATAAGTATTATATAAGATAGTTCTAATGAAGTTTCGAAGTCCCATCACTTAAAATCATAACATGGAATCTTGTTCAGCAATGAACGTGCTCAATCGACAACCAAGATATATATTCAGACTCTATATAACAGCTGAAGATGCACAGAACGACTCTGAATATGGATTAAAAATGAATAATCATATAAAAAATAATTCCACAAGTAGTGTTGTACGGAGTATACACACGAAAGTTTAATTAATTCATAAAAATCTTCAAAACCCTAGATCTACCAAAATAATTCTGGCCTATGATGTTACGAAGAACAATCATGGGGGTTGGATAGCTTACCCATATGTGTGGAAAATACAAGATAAATTAGGAAACGATAAAAACCCTAGATGCGGGAGTCGTCGACGTCCTTCTCTGTCTTGAATCCTCATGTTGGTTCTCCTCTTGATTCAACAGATGAATCTTCACAGTGATGGATGTATAAAAAAAAAGATGTGGATGATAGTTGGGGGTGATCCCCCTTGTGGGGTGTAGGATGATTGTGTTGCGGTCTCACATGAATAATGATGTACTCCCTCCGTCCCAACTTCAACTTCACACTTTCTGTTTTGGTCCGTTCCAAATTCAACTTCACACTTCCATAAAAGGAAAAATCAACAAACTAATATCCCTCTAACATACTTTAATTTCAAATTTGCTATCACCTTTTTAACACACATAACATACTTTATCATTTATTTATTACCCAAAAATACCATACTACCCTCAAAAGTAAGTCAAAAAGTGATTTTTCTTAAACTCCGTATCTACAGTAAATGTGAACTTGAATTTGGGACAGAGGGAGTAAAATATATATAGGTGTAAGAAGGGAATTAAATAAGGAAATAAAATATATATGTGAATTATGGAGGATTATGTGATAAAGAGATTAATTGTGCTTCAAGAAATAGGTAATTTTTGAAATTTTTTGGAAATTCTCGGAAATTCTCGCTGGCAGCTGCGTGACTTCACGATATAACTTCCTCGTCCAAACTTTAATTTTAGTGATTCTTGCGGTCACGCGATCCTCTTTTCCTTGGATTTCTATATATATAAAGATCTCACTAAAATTCCAACATTTTAAGATGTAACATGTCATCTAAAATGGAATAGTCGTGCTGAGTAGAAACAGCTTGCGCGACGTCACCATTTCGGTCATAACTTTCTCATTTGGATTTTGATTGAGGTGTTTCTTACTTTAAAATGATCCACTCTTCTGTGGCTTTCCAACCTTATATTACACTTCCATTTTTGAACTCCACACGAATACCAAAAAATTACACAAGTTTGACGTGTGTTTTTTAGCATTCTTGCGGAAGTTGTACATTTTCTCCAACTTCACACTTTTGATCATTTTTTCACCTAAAATACAATAAAACACCTTAAACACACATTTTTCTCACATATATTAAATATAAGACACTTGTGCTAATATATAACAATAATTTTTATAAAAAAGGTATTAAATTGGACACTCAAACACGCTTATTTTCACTCTCATCAATCGTCCAAACTTACCCATTGCTCATCCCGAGGAAACAAAATAAAAATAAAGAGAGAGTAAGAAAATTAGCGGGAAAACAAGGACTATACAATACAACTGTCCTCAACTTAAGTCATGCAACTCTCATTACATGTAATAATCAATTCATAACATACAAGATAAGAAAATTGATGAGAGTGATAATTCACGTGTTTTGAGCTCTGATTTGTGTGGGAATTAAGTACAATTTACGCAATTACTAAGGTAAATTGGTACGTTCATGGTAAATCCACGAATCAGAGGCTACTGAGGCTATTTGAGTATATTTATATAGAAAAATAGGTCAAAAGTACTCAGAATTGGAAAACACGAAGTCCGAGACATCGCTCTACCCCAGGAGGTGCCACTCAACCAAAACTATTTGGTCGAGCGAGGGCAGATTTGGTCGTGCGAGGGTCTGTACAGAGTTTTAACGAATAGAGAGGCCGCTCGACCTGGCCGAGATTCGCTCGACCTCACCAGTTTGGTTGAGCAGGGACAGGCGGTGCTATTTTTGGTAATTCTGACCCTCCTATGCGTGAATTGACGTATTATCCAAGAAAAATCCTAGTAAAGGTCCATAAGGAGAGCTTTATAAGTATAAAAAGAGGTACCGATCACATCAAGAGGAGAGTGAGATCCCACAGCCATCCTACACCACATCTAAATCCTAACTCCATCATACAGAGTTGTAGAGAGAGATTCGTACAGCGAATCAAGTGAGAACAAAGTGAAATTCAAGATAGAGCGAGAAGCGACGTCGCCCACATCTAGGGTTAACTTCGCAACTTAATCTTTCTTGTAATTTTTTAGACTATGGGTAAGATCTATCCAAACACCATGAACGTTCTTCGAAGCATTATGAGCTATAACCACTTTGGTAGTTCTAGGGTTATGAAGGTTTTTATCTAGTTAATTGAACTTCCGTGTGTATACTCCGTACAACACTACTTGTGGATTTATTTTATATAAGACTATGCTTTATTAATTCATACTCAGAGTTGTTTTGTGTATCATTAACTGTTATACAGAGTCTGAATACATATCTTGGTTATTGATTGAGTGCGTTCACTATTGAGCAGGATTCCATGTTATAATTCTATGTGAGGGGACTCCGAAACTTCATTAGAATTATCTTATATGAATACTTATTAATTGAATTGAATTCGGGTTAGTAAGTAGGATATAGAGGATAATTACATAGTACCTATAAAGGGAGATCATATCGAGTTAGATTACTTAGTGCACGAGAAATAATTGATACTGATAGTATCTAGAAAGGGGGTGCAATTATATCCCTTGCTCCAAAGTTATTCACACGTGTTACACGCTTATCTGCTTGTGCCTATAGAGTAGATTTGCATTACTTAGTGATGCATCCATAGTCCACAAGGTAGAGTCAGACATTGACATACGGAAGGGAGATTAATTAGTGAAGTTGGATGGCCCGAAGAGCTACCTATCTTCTCACTTAAGCAACTTTCGTTTATCTCTATTGTTTCTATTTTATTTGCTATTTTATTTTATGTTCATTAGTTTAATCAATATTTTCACTACAATTATCAACAATAGTTTCTTTAGATTAGATAATAATAAATTGATAACAATCCGTCCTTTGGGTTCGATAATATAACTTGGTCACTTATCTAAACTACGATAGATATCTTTCATACTTGGGGATTAAAATTGTGTGTTGAGAAAATGCCCATCATATTTCTGGCGCCGTTGCCGGGGACGGTTGGCCTTATCAATTTTGTTGTTATTTATTTTTATTTGAAACTATTCTATTCTTGTTAAAATTTTCTAACGCTTATTTTTCTTAAGTGTATTCTCACTAGATCAAAGGTAGGAGATTTAAAACCTTATAATCTGGAGATTGGAGCATCGTTAAGGAAGAAGAAGGGGAAGAAGAAGAAGAAGAATATGAACGTGGAATGAATGGAGGCTCTTAATTTAGGAGTTAAAGTTGACAAGCTGAACTCGCAAGTGACTGAAGCTGCAACCGACGTTAACTTGGAAGCAGAAACAGTCAACATGGTGGCGAATGCGGATAATCTTGCCATCCGTGAAGTCTTTAAGAACAACGGTGGAGGCAATGCGGGGCTGTTAGGAGCAAGGGGGGCCGGAGCTGATTTTGATCTTCACCCTGCTCTGATTAGCATGATTGAAAGGAGTCTCTTCTCTGGGAGAACCTTTGAAGATCCTCAGCATCATTTGAATAAGTTCCTTGGTTATGAAAGTGCACAAAAGGATGCAGGAGCTCATGAAGATGTGAGGAGGATCATCTTGTTTAAGTTCTCACTGAATGAAAAGGCGAGAGATTGGTACGATAATCTCAATGTTGCTGAATGCGATACCTGGGAGAAATTGAAATTCTTAGAGCGATACATGCCAACTTCAAGGGTGTTTAAGATGAAACAAGAAATCAATCCATTTGCTATCCATGGTAATGAGAAGTTTCATGAGGCTTGGGACAGATTCAAGAACATGCTTAGGAAGTGTCTACAACATGGGCTTTCTAAAGCTCAATACATCAATATTTTCTACAATGGAGTTCGATTATTGAGTGTTACTTGATGCTTCTTCTAATGGAGCATTGCTTACAAAGTCATCTGTAGAGGCCGAAAATCTCTGTGAGGATATTTTGATGAATTCAAGAGATTGGCCAACTGATAGAGTGAGAGGCACGTATGTTCTCAAAAAAGTAGCGCAGGTTGAGCACACAATGGTTATGTCAAGCAGAGATGATGAGATCGTCTCGAGTTTAGCAAATATCAACAAGCTACTTGAGTCTCAGCAAAAGTAGATTACTGATATAGCGCATTGACTACCAATTTTGCAGTAGGATGTTTGTTATGAAGGAGCTAGCTAAGAGGAAGTAGAAGAAGCAAACTATGCATGGGTCAAAGTATTCAAGGAACTAGGTTTCAACATCAAGGAAACTGGAATTACCAAGGAAACTACAACAATCGTGGTCTTCCGGGTAATTATCAACAACCAAGGAGGCCGGAGTTATCATGGAGCAATCCGAATGTAGCAGTACAACCTCCTGCTTGTGTTGATCCGGGTGCTAAGGTCGAAGAAGGAAAACCTGATCTAGAAGATACAGTGAACCGATATGTGGCTAGGAATGATGCAAGGGTGGATCGGTTGGAACTAAAGATTATCTCAAATGAAAGACCTTACATTACTGATGGGAGGGATGGCGGGAAATATGAACAAGCTTTCGCAAACTGTTGAGAAAGGTAAATTTCCTTCTCAAAGCATCACAAACCCAAAATCTTGTAGCGCCATCACTTTGAGGTCAAGAACGCAGTATGAAGGTCCAATGTTACCAATAGTAGAAAACGGAGAGGTCGTGTTCCCACTCGACCAGCGCTCGACCAAGACATTTGGTCGAGCTGAGGTCGAGCGACATTCTAATGTCCGAAGATGTCAAGGCCAGAGTACAGACATTCTGCTCAACCAAAACACTGCCGTTCAATAGACTTGTCGGGTCGAGCTGAGGTCAAGCGGACTACTGTACACTTGAACAACCAAAACTAGATTACAGGTACCTCGCTCGACCACTACCTGACTGCTCGATCAAACCTCAGGTTGAGCGGAGGTCGAGCAAAGCCCTGCATCGCCAACTTCCATACAGGACGTTACATCTGTAGTTCAGAATACCCTAGTACCTTTAAAAGAGCATAATACTGAGCTGATAGTTGAAAAAAAGTGGGAAAGAGCTAAAAGATTGAGAGCCGAGAAGGATAAAGCGGATAAGGTTGAATGTGATGAATGGAGAATTCCTAAGACAAAGATACCTCCTATATTTCCTTTCAGGATAGTCAAGAAGGGATTGGAAGAAAAGTTCAAAAGGTTTTTGGATATCATGAACAAAATAAGCTTGAACATTCCTTTATCTGAAGCAATCATGGAGATGTCATACTACGCTCGATTTTCGAAGGATATTGATTAGCCATAACTTATAGTCGGGTTGACCAATTCAAGAATTTATCGAACCACATGGAGGTAGACACTAGTGCTTAATCGATCTCACGTTTCTTGTAATTTTATGGATACAAATTATGACAGTTGTGTTTGTCGAACAAGTAATTGTAATCAATCAATGCAATTGAACAAGCAAAGATCAAGTAAACAAAATTAAAGTGAATGAGATTGGTTTTCCAAGTTAAACAAAAGTGAGATTAGCAACAATTAAGAAGTGGTAACTCTAGGAATTATGTATCAAATTCATGTGCATCATGGATAAATGATTAAGGGCCAACACTAACTTCTTTTAACTTTATCTCAAAATGGATAGAATGTGAATCCCAATAAGAATTCCAAAATAGCTCAATGGATTGGTTCTCACTCAAACAATTCCAACTAGGTACTAAGCTTAAATGAGAATCCCCTCACACAATCGATCAACCTCTCGATTAAACCAATTGGATGTCCTATCAAAGGGTTCTAAATCCTAAAGGATATCTCTATCTCCTTAAGACTTATAATGCACATGAGGTGTATGATGAATGGATTCAATGAATTATCCTAAACATATAATTGATTTCTCAATCTAAAAACATGCCTATGACAATAAATCACATAATTCAACAATACAAGTCAAGCAAATTACAATCAATGATAGAAAATCATAACTCTAATCAACACATGAATTAAAATACATAGATCCCCAAAATTAACCAACAACTCTTATGTCGCTAATCTTACAAGGAAGATTAGCCTACCATGACCATAAAATAATTAACATAGACATTAAAAACCTTACAAGTCATGATAAACAATTAGGTTTACCATAAAAATTAGATGAAAACTCCCTTGGATTAGCTCCAATGGTTATCTCCTTCCTTTCCTTACAATTTTCCTATCTTCCTTGCTTCTTTTCTTCACTTGGATGAAGGATTTATGGTGAGATGATGATGGAGTGAATAGATGGAGAAATTGATGAAGGATGTGGTATAAAATGAAGGAATTGGTGTGTGAGGTGTGTGGACAGTTGAATTTCGGATCCAAGATGATCAAAATGTTGAACGAATTGGTATTTGTACCCGTTGGAGACCTTCTAGAAGATGTAGGAAAAATATTCTATTCTGGCACCGACACGAGTCGTATGTTGCAGCACGAGTTGAGTCGTGTCAGGATTTCTGGGTCAAACTTTACTCAAGACGGCACACGAGTCGTGTGCTGATGCACGGCCAAAGGGTGGCCATGTTGGATGAATTGATGCTGCTACACGGCGACTCCTTATAGGCCCGTGTTCAGTACAAGGGCCGTGTGCTGCAACATGGCTCGTGTACCCTACACGGCTGACTGTGTTGATGCTACTCTATTTCTTCTTCCTTGTTTCAGCTCCTGTCTCTGTTTTTATTCCGTTTTCACCTGTTTTATATATGATTAAGTTCATTCACACACATTTCTATAAAAACACATAACAACACCAAGAAACACACAAATACGGATAAAATAACATGAAAATTGACCTAAAAAGACACTAAAATCTAGGTAAAAATATCACTCATCACACCCCCAAACTTAAAATGTTGTGCATCTTCGAACAACGAAAATGATAAACCAAGGGATGAGATTTTTACCTAGGATAAGACTAAACTAACATAAAAAATAACACATCGATAGCAACAAGAATTACAAACCATGCTAAATTATTCTACAACATTATATTCATGACATGAGAAATTAACACGTTCAATCTAAAGAGAATAAAGTGTAATATAGTCCCTTTTGGTCCAAGCCTCACATCGATTATCAATTTCACTCAACACTCTTTTAAATAGGGTAAAACAACACTCATAAATCGATTGGCTCGACTCACTATAGACTTGCTCTTGGACTATATTCACAAACCACCAAAATTTCAATCAATAATCAAAAAGGTCTTTCATTAAGGATGTAATTATAGGCTTTTTGGTGGGGTAATAAATATTTAGATAAAAGTGACTAACACGTGTAAGCAATCGAAGAGGTAGCTACTTTCTTCCATTCCTCCACTTTCTTTCTTCCCTTCTTATCTTTTACATCATTCATGCTCCCTTCTTTTGATTTTTAGTTTCTTGAGCGTCTTTGTTGATTTGCTCTTCTTATTATATTAAAGGTTGCATATGCATCTTTTGTTCATACTCTTTTCATCCTTTCTCTAACTTGTTAACATTTCCTTTTCTTCTTTTCATTTTTCCTTCCTAGCTACCATCTCCTCAATCACTCATATAAAAGGGTATATATATAAGGCTCATGTGGGTAATCAAGGCTTGTAATGTGCTAAATTCATAAAAAATAGACTTATAAGCTCAAAGTGGTTGACTAGGGATGATGTTCATGGTATGAAAATTTTTGGCAAAGACTTTTTATGACAAGGATGGCCTTAAATCATATCATCAATCTCTACTAATCGGATTCATTCCTATAGTCCTTGAGAAAGTATTTAGTTTATCAAAACACAATCGATCCACTCATGAAAAGACATACCATGTATGCACGGTTGAGGCTCAAATTCTAACAAGCTTATACTCAGACCTTAAGGACTTATTACACCACATTCATCTCAAAATTGAACAAGTTAAATAGAACATGTCATAATTTGAAAGTGTAGAGATTCTTAATCATAACTTGTTATCACTTATCACAACAACGTATCATTGCTCACATTCAAAATGACTCACAACCTTCCAAAATCAAACCACCAAAACTGCTCCTAAACAAGAATAAGAAAACACACACAACATAAAATAAAAGACACAACAAACAAGAAACAAAACAAAAACACATAACATGCAAGAACAAAAATCACCAAATAAAGAAATGAAACACAAAATCCACCCATCCATGATCAATATAAGTCACATCTCATCTCATCCTTAATTGAAAAGAAATCCTAAATTACGAAATTAAAATATCCCAAAACAAAACCAATGAACTATCAAATCCATCATAATCCAAATTAACTAGAAATGAGCTTAAGAAGTTTCGAGCACTAAAAGTACTCCCTTCAATTCTCCGGTGGAGGAGGTAGTGTCCTCTGGTAAGCTACACAAGGGTTGTAGGCACGAGGTGAACTCGGAAACTGGAAGTTAAACATCAAAGTGAGCATCTCCTCTATGTTGTTCGAGTGGGCACGAGCTTGCTCATCATTATAGTCCATCCTACTCTACCCATCATGGTTCTCCCTCATTATCACACCCTGTCTCTGCTGCTCCTCTCGGAACTCTCTCATCTGATCTCTGTGTGACTGCTGAGTCTGCCTAATCTCCTTGACTTCATCTTCTAAAAAGTTCCACCTTTCATTCCCCACTCCGGGTCCCATAAACTGTTGTTGTTGCTGAAACTCCTCCTCTTGGACTTCATCTTCTTCTTGCTCAAATACTGGAGGCTCTGGTGTTTGTTCTTCAAATTCCATATGATGAGGTTGCTCTTCTTCATCTCCTACCTCCATATCCACTGGCTCAGCTCTCAGATTTCTTAGCTCCGAATTCTCGTATACTCTCATTTGTCGGAGCACTGCCTCTACTCCTTCTCTATTCTGTCTGTAGAAGACTCTCAAACTGTGGAGTTTTGGAACTCGCCATTGCTAGATTTTGCTACCTTCGTTGTCCGCGCACTATGGTGAGCTCAGGAGCAGGTAGAGGAAATGGAGCTCCCTTATCTTGCCTCAAGCAATACATGTTTCCTATAAACAATAGAAACTCCATCCTTATGAGCTGTGTGTAAGTGAGTCCCTCACTAACCATCATGTGTGGCATACCTCTAAGGTCGATGCCTAACCCTTGAGTAATCATGGTCACCATTCCTCCAATAATAATCGCTCGAGTATTTTCTCTTTTCGCCACCCTCTCAACATGCTGAATGAAGTGAGTTGCAATGTTTACTTTAAACTCCTGATATAAACTATACATGATGTACAACTGTTTCTCACTAACAGCTCCACAATTTAATCTCTCTAGAATAGTATTTGATATAATCTTTTCAAGATACCTCATGATCGGATTTCTTATAGCTGTCCCCTTTGAAGTGTTGGATTGTATACTAAAAGTCTAGCTTTAGTATGAACAATGTTATAACAATATTTGAAATGAGAATCATATGATCAAATGATTGCATCTTATAATTTATTTTATATGCATGATGCAATAGTCCACTTACTTTATACTGTAGATAATATGTTGTGCGACAACACGCGGAAGATCATATTATCGGTTTTCTTATAAAGTATAAATAGATGCTCACAACCGAGATAGACGGGGACTCTCTATCGGTATGGTTGTAGTGTGGTTTGGTATTAGCTTGTCTTGGCTATAGAATCACATTAGTGCACTTGTGTGTATTGAGCAGGACCGTTTGAGATCGTTCGACTTATACTGACTTATAGAAGAACTTGATCTCTGTTATTATGGAAGTTCGTGCTCTTAATCCCTATACAATGACCTCGACACGTAGGGCAGTATATATTTCTTTGATTCATCAATGGGTGAGATTTATAAGTATTAAATCAACAAACTCGGTGAGTTGGGAAGTAGTGCTGTATCTATGGTGTGCTGTTGATTGTAGAAGGAATCCATGTCCGTCATAGGTTGATGATGTCCCCTTGAGGAGCTCATAAGGTTTATCATGTAAATCTTGCAAGTGGATTAATTTCCGGCATGATAATAAGGTTGAGTGGTACTACTCTCGGATGAGATATTAATTAATTTGAGTTGTCAGTAACTTAATTAATTAATGGACACTGTATATCTTAAACATGGGGAGACCATCGGGCTCATAATAAGAAGGAGCCCAGAACATAATTTTGGGATTGGACGGGTAGTGCAATAATAATATTTTAGTGGACTATATTATTATTATTGGATTTAATTAAAAGCTTTGGGCTAAGCTTGGTTAATTAAGTTCAATTGAGGCCCAGCCCAATTTCTCCTCCTGGTCCCTGCTGTAGCCCAATATATATAGTCATCTCAGCTTTTGGAAACCTAACTTCCTGCGCCTCTTTTGACGTGCGTTAGAGAGAAGCAGATTGAGAGAACTCTGGGGATTGTTGACCACCCAACACCAGAGTTGACTTGGGACATACAGCAGAAGATCAAGAGGTGTTCTTCTGCAGCGATTCAGACTCTACATCAACCCTGAAGTACGGTAAACATGATTTTTTGCTTCCGCTTATTTGTTTGCCTGTTTACTAACGGATCACGTTGAACCGCACGATCCAATTGCCCAACAATTGGTATCAGAGCGTTGGTTTCGTGGTGATACGTGAGACGTTAGGAGGGGTTATTTGTGATTATATGATTATGTGATATGATCTGGATGTAATCGCATGTTTTAGTGCTTATCGTGATTTATTATCAAAGTCAGATAGCATGTTTTAAGGGTTTGTTTAATTATGGATTATCATGAAATCCCTTTTGATTATTCTGCCCTTTGTGATCGTTATCGATGAATGTTCACACTGGATATCACACACACGTTGTTCGTGGTCGGGGTGGAGAAGTACGGCTTCTGACCGGCGCCGTGTTTCGATCGGTAAAATACCGACGGCGCGTGATGCCCAGAAAAGAAAGGAGTCAGCCGACGCACGTGAGGCTGAAAGACGCAGCGACGGCGACTGCTCGGAAAAGGATGCTGGTCGAACCAGTGGTGGATTCTGGTTGAATCAGCGGTGGATCCAAATCAATAGGCAGCGGCGCTGTCAAAGCGAATCGGGGAATCCTGATGGAAGGAGTTGTGACTCCAACCAGCGACGATGGACGGCGAGTCGGAAGCGGCTGCGCGACTGGTGCGGACGGATCCTGATTGACGCCATGCTGGGCAGTGGCGGCCTTTGGCGGCGAAATCCGTATCGGATCCTGTCTGGTGTGCTGACGGCGTTCATGCCGAAGGCAGCGGTAACCGGAGACTGTTCTATCAGGCAGAAGGATGAATCGCGATGATGCGGCGTGGTGGCGGACCCTCGATCGTAGCAGGTGTCGACTGGCGTGTGGCGTGGTTGTCGGCGGCTGTCGATTGGCGGCGTGTACGTCGCTGGAATCCATGGCGGCTGGCGGCTGGAGGACTGATGGCGTGACTCAGGAGGCTGGCGGCCGGAGGACTGTCGGCGAGACTCGAGTTGTCCGGAGTAGAAGCAGTCGCCTTCGTTGATGCTCGGCGCTGTGATTGCTTGCCGATGGATGGAGCGTTGGGCTGACGGCATGAAAGCTGATAGCAGCGGCCACAAGTGATGGCTGGCGGTTGCTCGGCGCCGCTGTATTCGCCGGTGCTTGCTGAGTGGTGGCTGATTGCGGCTGTGAAGAAATAGGGCAGCGTTTGATTGAAGCTCAGCTGCTGGGCTTATTTTGTGGTTGTTGGGCCTTATTTTGATGTTGGGCCAAGTTTAATTGCAGGGCCCTTTGCCTAATAATTGTTTTGGGCTGTTGGGCCTAAATGTTTATTAAGGTGTATATTGGGCTGGCAGGTTTATTTAAAGGGCCCAATACAGTAATATATTAGGGGCTGCTCATTTTTTTAATTTGGTTTTTGGGCTGTTGGGCCCAAAATTTAATTAAATGGTAATGGGCTGCTGGGCCAATATTAATTGCTGGTTTTAATTAATTGTGGGATATATGTTGGGCCTGATTTTAAATAATGGGCTAGACCTTAATGAATAAATTGGCAGGGTAAATGGGCTTAATTATTTTATTAATGGGTTGCTCATTTTATGCTAATAAAGATTGGGTCAGCTGGGCCTATTTAAATGATCCAACATTTTATGCAATTAATTAATGATATATAACTGATTTAATTGTTTTGACTTGACAATTAATTGTTATATATGATAGGCATGCTCTATGTGATTTATTTATTTAAATTGCTGTTAATAGAAGCATGTCTAAGTTGTATATTTTATTCTGGAATATTATATGCATGTTTAAAACCCTCGGTGTTAAATAACTAAGTGGGAGAGGGGATTGGTAATAAATTCCCGCGGCCTCCATTATTGGTTTGTAAGTGATGTGAGTAAACTTGTGTGTTGGCATAGGCCTTCCTCCCTAACGGATGAGTTTATTCACGGATCACTGGTACAGACTTCATAAATAATTATTGTTTGTAATGTGGCACATAAACTTGCGTGTTGGCATAGGCCTTCCTCCCTAACGGATGAGTTTGTGTGCGATACACTGGTACAAACTTATAATTGATGATTGTAGGAAGCTACCCAAGCGCGTGTGTACTTCTCCAACTGTAAGGCACATAAGCTCGTGCAGTGGACTTGGAATCAAATAATGGTGTACACTTAGGTGTAAATAATCAGTATCCTCCCCAACGGAGTCACTGCTATTATTTGCATGGCTAAAGAGTAACCGACTATTAATTATTTTGTCATAAAGTTAGGTTGACAAATGAAATTAATGGGTAAAACCTTCTCTTGTAAATGTTCGGGTTTGTAAACGTCCACACTAACGTGGCTTGCAGACTCACGGTGCTTGAGATGTCGGTGAATTTTATTTTATATTGTTTTGAGGGAAACAATATAAAAGGATAAAATTCGAAGTTTTGATCAGTAAATTTAATCGTGATTCTCTGTATTTCGAATAGTTTTAGTCTCACTAATTGTTAACTAAAAGAAATTATATTTACTTGTCCAAATTAACTGATTAGAAAAGAATCTTAATTTTGAAAATTACTGCTTAAGAAAATACATGTGTATTCTCACAAAGGACGTCTCATGATGCCTATTAAAGTCTCTAGTGAAGAGATGAGAGGTTCATAGAAATATGATGGTCTCATGTAACTCTTCGGATACTTGAGTAAATTAAAAAGGCAGAAGACCATGGTTAAATTGATGAATGAATTGGAAGAGCTTGGAATAGAAATTGAAAGGGAAACCTAAATCAATTTATTCTTCACAATTTGCCTGGATGTTTTGAGCAAGTTCTACCTGAAATACGAGAGGTTGTATATGGTGGGAAACTTCTAACAAAACATGTGGCAAAAGAAAGCCAATTTTCATCATGATCTGAACAAGGTTAATATCTTATTTACTAATGGTTTAAACATGATTAGTGATGGAATCTACTGACACGAAGTATGTAGATACTGGAGTCACTAAATGTTTATCACTGAGTAAGGATAAGATAGTTAATAATATGGGTAAAACTACAAAGGTAGTGGCTATTGCAGTGGGAGTTGTTTATTTATCTCATGATAAGAATAAACGATTGATTATGAGAAATTACCTTTTCGTACGTTTCATAGAAAGAATTTAATTTCGGTTTCTATGCATTAACGGATGGACACTTCATTTCATTTAAATGACATGGTCATAGTAATGAGGAATGAGGTTATAACCCGTTAAAGTACGTTGGTGGATAATAAGTATACTCTTGAATCATGTACATCCCACAGATGCAATAAATTGTAATTAAATAATGCATCTTCTAATATGAGTAAGAGAAAGGAACCTTCGGAGATGAACTAAACATACATTTGGCGTCTAAGACTAATTCATTTTACTTGAGTAGGATTCAAAAGTTGATAACCGATAGACCGTAAGGTTTATCTGAAGTGGAAACTATCAGACTTGCGAGTCCTGCTTGGAAGTAAAAATGATTAACTGCCTTTTCAAGGCTGTGGGGTGTAGAGCCAAAGATATATATGTTGGAATTAGTTCATTCTGATTCAAGCGAACCTAATATTATCCAGGCGAGAGGTGGTTATGAATATACAAAAAAAATTATTCTGGAAACCAATATATTTATTTGATGCACTGCATGTCTAAGTTCTTGGATTAATTCAAGAATTGTAAGGCTGGTACAGTGAAGCGTCATGGAAAATATATTAAGTCATTACGATTCAATCATGATGGCGAATACCTCTTGGGATAGTTAGGAGCTATTGATCAGAAGTTGAGATTAAATCTCAAGTTGTCTACACCGGGCATGCCCCAGCTGAATGGTGTGGAGGATAGAAGGAATAAGGCTCTTATGGTTGTGATTAGATAGATGATGAATTATTTGGAATAATTAAATTCATTTTATGGATATGCCCTAGATACAGTAATTCGTAAAACGTTTTGTCTGTTTATGGGACATCCTATAAAAATGAAGAGTGATTTATTTAGTCCAAAAGATCGAAGGGTGATTGTCAACACAAACACTAGATTTTTTGGAAAAGGACTATGTAATAAATCACAAGCCCATGTATAAGTTGCTCTAAAGGTAGTGAGAGGAAAACACAAAGTATTAGTACCAAGTGTACAAGAGGATATACCACAAGGTAAACTGCAACGCGTGTCACGTCTGATACACAATTACATGTAGTGCCTTGTCGTAGTGGGAGGGTTGTGTGACAACTCATAAATATATGTTTGGGAGAGTCGTGAGACTTGATCCCTAGTGAACATGGTATTATCCCACGGATACGACATAGCACTACAAGATGAAAATGCGGAATCTTAGTAAGTTGCATTGAACGTTGAAATAGAATCTACGGATTCTATATTAAGTCTGGGAACTTGTATGACCACTAAATGGTGTAAAAACCATTGCAAGTGATCATAGGAAATAAAAGAGGATCATACGGAAAGGTGAAAATCTTGGAAGCAAAGCTTGTTGCGAAAAGATGTACTCAGAAAGAAATGGTTCGATTATGAGGGAACATATTCGCTGGTAGCTATGCTTAAATTGATCCAGATTCTTTTATTTATTGCTGCTCATATTAAATTATGAGGGACAGCAAATAGATGTCAAGACAGATTTCCTGATTGGAAGTCTTGAGGAAAACATCTATGTGAAGCAACCAGAGTAATTCATTGCAAAGTACTAATAGCATTTTGATAGTAAGCTTAAAAGTGTCCAGCGATGGACTAAAGCAAGCTTTAAGATTGTGAAGCATCTGTTTTGATTAGATAATCCAGTGGCATGGATTTAAATCAATGAGCGGATGAGTCTTGTGTATTGTAAAGAGTGACGGAAACGTGGTGGTATTTCTTGGACTATATGTAGATAGTATCTTGCTCATTGGAGACAATGAAAGAGTATTATCGGGCGTATGGGTACGGTTATTAAAGCGGTAGATATGAAGGACTTAAGAAAAGTAAAATATATCCTTTTGATCACGGTAATACGGATCACAAGAAAGGATGTTATTCTTATCTCAAGTTTCATAAAATGATACAGTCCATACTCGTTTAGCATGTAAATTTATCTAAGTGAATGTGTCTTAGAGACACAAGAAGAAGATATAGTAGATGAAAGCGGTTCCTTATGCTTTGGCGAATAAGGAAGCTTAATCTAAAGAATGCTATGAACGAAGTTGGATATCTGTGTTGCTGAACGCATGAACAGAAGGTATCAACGTAACCCGGAACAAGAATGATGAACTGTAGTAAGACATATATAAAGTGCTTGAGAAGGACTGGAAATTATATGTGGATTTACTAAACAGATTCACTGCTTCTTGTGGATTACGTAGATTCAGATTTTTTAGTCAGATTGGACGGCAGTAAATTCTCCTCAAAGGTTATGTGTTTAATCTTAGGAAGTAGAGTCATAATGTGGAGGAGTGTTATATAGAAATATATTTCAGACTCCGGGCTCCATCATGGAAAGATGATGAATTGGAGCCTATGAGGCAGCCAAAGTATCTATATGACTCTAGAGACTTCATGATGGACTTCGAAGTGTTTCTAAGTTTGCCCAAGGTAATCACAATTTACATTGATGATATGGGTGCAGTTGCAAACTTGAAGAAATCACAAGTCCATAAGGCAATTAAACACATGGAGCGCGAGTACCACCTGTTACGAGAGATCGTATGATGAGGAGAAGGTTGTTGTCGCCTAGATTGCATCGGATGATGACCTAGTAAATCCATTTATAAGGACCTTAAGGCGAGAGCTTTTTATGGTCGTATAGTGGGAGTAGGAATCAGATGTATGGCAGAAGACATGACAGCATAGTCTTTTAGTATAAGTGGGAGATTGTTGGATTGTATACTAAAAGTCTAGCTTTAGTATGAACAATGTTATAACAATATTTGAAATGAGAATCATATGATCAAATGATTGCATCTTATAATTTATTTTATATGCATGATGCAATAGTCCACTTACTTTATACTGTAGATAATATGTTGTGCGACAACACGCGGAAGATCATATTATCGGTTTTCTTATAAAGTATAAATAGATGCTCACAACCGAGATAGACGGGGACTCTCTATCGGTATGGTTGTAGTGTGGTTTGGTATTAGCTTGTCTTGGCTATAGAATCACATTAGTGCACTTGTGTGTATTGAGCAGGACCGTTTGAGATCGTTCGACTTATACTGACTTATAGAAGAACTTGATCTCTGTTATTATGGAAGTTCGTGCTCTTAATCCCTATACAATAATCTCGACACGTAGGGCAGTATGTATTTCTTTGATTCATCAATGGGTGAGATTTATAAGTATTAAATCAACAAACTCGGTGAGTTGGGAAGTAGTGCTGTATCTATGGTGTGCTGTTGATTGTAGAAGGAATCCATGTCCGTCATAGGTTGATGATGTCCCCTTGAGGAGCTCATAAGATTTATCATGTAAATCTTGCAAGTGGATTAATTTCTGGCATGATAATAAGGTTGAGTGGTACTACTCTCGGATGAGATATTAATTAATTTGAGTTGTCAGTAACTTAATTAATTAATGGACACTGTATATCTTAAACATGGGGAGACCATCGGGCTCATAATAAGAAGGAGCCCAGAACATAATTTTGGGATTGGACGGGTAGTGCAATAATAATATTTTAGTGGACTATATTATTATTATTGGATTTAATTAAAAGCTTTGGGCTAAGCTTGGTTAATTAAGTTCAATTGAGGCCCAGCCCAATTTCTCCTCCTGGTCCCTGCTGTAGCCCAATATATATAGTCATCTCAGCTTCTGGAAACCTAACTTCCTGCGCCTCTTTTGACGTGCGTTAGAGAGAAGCAGATTGAGAGAACTCTGGGGATTGTTGACCACCCAACACCAGAGTTGACTTGGGACATACAACAGAAGATCAAGAGGTGTTCTTCTGCAGCGATTCAGACTCTACATCAACCCTGAAGTACGGTAAACATGATTTTTTGCTTCCGCTTATTTGTTTGCCTGTTTACTAACGGATCACGTTGAACCGCACGATCCAATTGCCCAACATGAAGAGCATGGAATATACTCACCAGGTTCTGTCCCATCGTTAACCAACTTTCTCCACCAGTTTTGTGGATTGAAACCCCCTCCTGGTAGAAAGTTCTGATGACCTCTCATAATCGGATACCCAAAGAACCTACTTATCTCATTCACATGAATCTTCTCCCACAACTCATTGTTCAGCTGAAATATGATCGAGATAGGAAACTTATTCCTATCCTTCTGAACCTCTAGGGTGCTCATAAACTCAGCTGTAAGATGGAGGTAAGTGGGTGGTCTCTTGTCGAAGAACTCTTCCATGTCCACCCGACAGAACAAGGTCCTCAGATCACCCTCTATCCCAAGACCAACCATAGTGGCTTGATCCTGGAATCGAGTTGGCCTAATTTTGGGTATTATGTATTCCCATCTTAATTCATACTTCTCCCATTCTGTGAACTCAACTCTGAAATTCATAGGGTGTATTTCCTTCATCATCAACTTCACATCAAGGTTGGATAGTTCCATATCAGTTTCAACAATAATGAAGTCCTCATTGCGTTTCCTTACTTTTCTTTCAGCCATATGCAATATTCAACATATTTTAGATTACATTCAACTTCAACTCGAGGAAAAATATCTCATATTGCTTAGAATCATCACTTGTTATTAAACTAAGTGTTAATTCTAGCATGCATTTAAGCACAACAAATAACATTCCTCAAGGACTTTCAATTTTAATCCAAGCAACTTCACAATAATTTATTCACTTTTGCTATCAATCAAGCAAAGTTAACATCTCAATCCTTTTATTCTTTAATGCATCTCATCATACTCTCTTCACATGTACACAACTTATCCAACAATGTATTAACAATGCTCATTATTCATGTAAATCTTTCAGTTTAACTCTTAAACTCACTTAGGTATTTCATCGAACTCTTGACATTCAACATATTTCAAAATGACTTCAACAAGAATTTACAAATCCCTTATGCTCAAATCCTCAACACCTAAGCTATTCCACAACAATACAATCATCATAGAAGCATTATTAATCAATTTGTAACATCACATGCACCTAATTCAATCACCATCAAAAATTCCCAAATTCAATTTCCTCATGAACCCTAATTCTTGTACAATTTCAATCAATCCAACATTTAAACTTGCAAAGTCATGTTTCACAATCCTAAATATGCTTCAAACATACTATCATCCTAAACCCATGCATGAATTTTAAATTTTACACCTTCAGATGAAAACTAGGGCACAAGAGATCATGCCTTGAATGTTCTTGAATCAAATGGAAAGAAATTAATGTTAAAGCCTTGAGATTCATACTTTAATCACACAATCTTACCACTCTTTTGATGTTGGTTGATAATTTGTGGAGTTTGAAAGTGAAATCACACGACGAGGAAGGGTTATGCACAATGGAAGTGACCAGCTGTGTTCCAATAGTCGGCTTTTAAAATCTGACTCCATACACGGCGCGAGTCGTGTCACATAACATGACTAAAAGGTGGCCGTGTTGCATGAATTGATATTACCGCATGACTGTTTCTTACAAGCCCGTGTTGGTAAAACGGCTCGAGTCGCGGCACAGGACACGACTTGTGCGATGCTACACAGCCGAAGGGTAGCCATATTGGATGATTTGATGTCGCAACATGGCCACATGTTACAGGGCCGTGTTGGAGACACGAGTCATGTACCAGCAGCTCTGATTTCTCTAATTTTCAACTTCAAGTCTTGCCTTCCCCTATTTTTATGCATCCAAAACTCTCTGTTTATACTCACAACTCATAAACATCATTAGCTCAACATTAGTTACTAAAACATGGATTATCATCTACTTTAACACAACTAATCGGGCCAAAATCACACCGAGCACATGAGAAAATTTTTAAATTTGCCTCAAAAATGCGAGAAAGATATGCTTACTAATAAAACATGTATGTTCACCACACAACATCCCCCCAAACTTAAATCGAGATAAGAATCGAGAATTAAGTTTGCAGAAATGGTGAGACATACTTACACACTTCAAATTAGGCCTTTCTCCTATCTTCAATACACAATCTTCTCATGAGTACAATCCACCTACAAGGCCAAAATGTAAAATAAGAAAATAAAACTATTTACGAACCTAAACTATTAAAAATGATACGATCTTTCAAGAGGTGAAGGTATCCACATATACCAACTCCCTTTGAGAAGGAGAATGGTAATGCTTCACCCTTTGACCATTAACCATAAAAGCATTTCCATCGAATCCGTCAAGCTTCAAGGAACCATCATCTCTAGATTCAATCACCAAATATGGACCGGTTCATTTGGAACGAAGTTTTTCGGGGAACAACTTAAGTCTTGAATTGAACAATAGAACTTTATCCCCTGGAATAAACTCCCTTGTTTTGATCCTTTCATCGTGCCATCTCTTAAGCTTCTCTTTCAAAATTCTTGAGCTCGAATAAGCTTCTTCTCTAAACTCTTCCAATTCAACCAATTGGAGACACCTTTTCTTTCTGGATTCTTTCTCATCAAAGTTCAACTTCCGAAGGACCCATAATTCTTTATGTTCCAACTCCACGGGTAAATGGCATGTCTTCCCATAAACAAGCTTGTATGGAGAAAAACCTAAGGCGGTCTTGTAAGTTATTCGATAGGCCCAGAGGGCATCGTCAAGCTTAGAAGTCCAATCCTTTCGATTTTCATTGACCGTCTTCTCAAGTACAAGCTTCACTAGCCCATTTGATACCTCTGCGAAGCCATTTGTTTGAGGATGGTAAGGTGTAGATACCTTACGCTTCACTCCATAGCCATTCAAGTGCTTCTCAATAAGCTTGTTAATGAAGTAAGATCCCTCATCACTAATCATGGCCTTTGGCACCCCAAATCTAGCAAAGATGTTCTTCTTTAAGAAAGTCTTGACCACTAGAGCATCATTTATCATTGTCGGGGTTGCTTTCACCCATTTAGACACATAATCTATTGGGAAGTAATATTGTATAGTGTTGTATCCCACATCGGTTTCTAGATAGGCTTGTATTCTTTAGAATGTGTATATAACTCTTGTAATCTGTCAATATAATTATTCCCTCACAAATCTCTATATGGTATCAAGAGCTTCTTTTGGCTAATGCCCTTTTTTTTCTCGATCCTCTTTCCTTTTTCTTTGGTCACACTTTCCTCTTTTTTCCTCATCCCCTCCCTTAAATCTCGGTTGTGATCCCCCCGCGTCGCTCCTTCCTTTTTCTTTTCCTTCCCCGCTGCACCCTGATTCCACTCCTTCTCCATGGCCACCGATCACAACCCCGTCAACAACCCCACGGACGCAGCCACCGCTGACTTCATTCTCACTCCGGTGGCCTTCAACATTGCTTCGCAGGCACCTCTGAAACTAACATCCACAAACTACGCTGCGTGGAGTTTTCAACTTCGTACTCTTCTCACGGGATATGATCTCTTCAAGTTTGTTGATGGATCATATCCACGCCCTTCTACCACACTCACCGTTGCTGGTGCTGCTCAACCGAATCCGGCACATGCCTACTGGATCCGCCAAGATCAGTTGATCCTTAGTGCTCTCGTTGGCTCTATCACGCCAACTCTCATCCCCTTCATTGCCTCAGCCAAAACGTCTGCGGATGCTTGGAAAACTCTACTTTCCATCTACGGGTCTTCTTCCAGGGGGCGCATTCTTGCCCTCAAAAACAGGTTGCACAATCCGGTCAAGGGGAATAGATCAATCATGGATTTTATGCTCGATATCAAGAGCATCGTTGAAGAACTTGCTCTCCTCGGCGTTCCCACACGTTGAGGATTTAGTCATCAAAGTCTTCAATGGCTTGGATAACTCTTACAAGGAGTTGGGCTTTGCCATACAGGCTCGCGACTCCTCCATCTCGTTTGAAGAACTCCACGACAAGCTACTGAGCACCGAAGCCCAACTAGCCCATCATACCCGCACCATTGCAGACCTACCGGTGACCGCATTTCAGGCGGGTGTCCCGGCTGCTGGGGGGCAGTCCAGTCATCGCGGTGGCCGCCATGGTGGACGCTCTGGTGACACTCGAACACAGCACGAAACTGGTCGAGGCTTCCAGTCTGTTGCACCGATCCAGACTGCAGTGCATGCGCCCAGTTCTTCCTCGACCAGGCCTGCCCAAGGTCGTGGTTACCAAGGCTGGTGCCAACTATGTAGTGTCCAAGGACACTCGGCAAGGCGCTGTTCGGAGCTGACCCTTGCTGCTCCACCTCCTAATGCTCGACAGCCACAGAGGCAGCAGCGCTACGCGCTTTCTACAGCGCATCCTGCCATGTCCACTATCTCATCCAGTGACTGGGTATTGGACTCGGGGGCATCGCACCACATCACGACCGACCTGTCCAACCTCTCTCTTCACTCTCCCTTTGATGGTCAGGACACTGTTATTGTTGGTGATGGTACATCTTTACCTATCACACACACAGGATCCTTATTTTTCAATGCCTTAGATTCTCTATCCTTTTCTAATTGTCTTGTTGTGCCATGCATTTCCAAAAATCTTATCTCTGTCTCTCAGCTTTGTCACCAAAATAATGTATCTGTTGTTTTCTTCTCCACTTCTTTTCAGGTGAAGAATCGGGAGAGTGGAGTCATCCTACTGGAGGGCGCATTGGTTGATGGACTTTACCTTTGGCCGCTCAATCCTTCGTCATCTACCTCATCTTCACATGCTCTCATTATCTCCAAGGATCAAGTTTCTCTATGGCATTCTCGTCTAGGTCATCCCGCCCCCAAAATACTTCGTTATGTTTTGCACAGTCACAATTTACCTTTTTCAAACACTGAAATAATCTGTGATGCATGCAAAACTATGAAATCACATAAACTGCCCTTTGGTAATTCTAGTTTAAATGCCACTATGCCACTTGAATTATTGTTTTCTGATGTTTGGAGCTCCCCTATTACCTCCTCTGATGGCTACAAGTATTATGTTATTTTTGTTGATCAATTTACCAAGTATGTGTGGCTATATCCATTGAAACAAAAATCTGATGTGCTACCAACCTTCATTGCCTTTAAATCCCTTGTTGAAAAGCAACTTAACTCTCATATTCGTACTCTCTACACTGACAATGGTGGTGAGTTCATTGTCCTACGCTCATTCCTTATATCACACGGCATTACTCACCTTAGCACACCACCACACACTCCGGAGCACAACGGTGTGGCTGAAAGGCGACATCGCCACATTGTGGACACTGCTCTCACCTTGTTACATTTGGCTTCTATGCCTCTTCACTATTGGCCATATGCTGTTTCCACTGCCACATATCTCATAAATCGCCTTCCCAAAGACAACCTTCAGATGCTATCCTCCTATGAAAAACTATTTCAAAAACCGCCTCACATATCCAGACTTCGTGTCTTCGGCTGTCTTTGTTATCCTTGGCTTCGACCCTATACATCACACAAACTTGCACCTCGTTCAAAGCCCTGTATCTTTCTCGGCTACTCTCTCACGCAAAGTGCATATTTATGTCTTGACCATGCCACTAATAAAGTCTTTGTATCACGTCATGTTGACTTCGTTGAAACTGTCTTCCCATTCTCCAAACACACCATCCCTCCACCGGCTCTCCCTTCCTCTACTCCAACCGAGTTCACAATACCCATACCTCCACCCATACTGCCACCCACACTCTCTCCACCAGCCAGTCCTGCACCCGCGCCCCTCCAGCAGGAACCTCCACTCCCGCCTTCACCGCCTGCTACTTCCCAACACCGTATGGTGACTCGGTCTAAAAACAACATTGTCAAACCCAATCCCAGGTATTGTCTTACTTCCTCTCTTTATACAGATATTGAGCCCACTACAGTTTCTCAAGCCCTATATACTTCTTGTTGGCGTGATGCGATGACCTCTGAGTTTAATGCCTTGCAAAAGAATAGTACTTGGGATCTTGTTCCTTCTTTCTCGGCTCCGAACATTGTTATGTGCAAATGGGTGTTCCGTATCAAACGGAAACTAGATGGTTCAGTGGACAAGTACAAGGCACGTCTTGTGGCCAAAGGGTTCCATCAGCGACCAGGGATTGACTTCACTGAAACCTTCAGTCCTGTTGTGAAGTCGGCAACTATTCGAATTGTTCTCAGTATTGCTGTCTCCTTTAATTGGCCACTTCATCAGTTTGATGTGAATAATGCCTTTCTTCACGGCACTCTCTCTACTGATGTCTATATGCAACAGCCACCAGGATTCATCTCCAATGATCATCCGGATTATGTTTGCAAGCTAAAAAATCTATCTATGGTCTAAAGCAAGCTCCTCGCACATGGTACACTGCTCTTCGGAATTTCTTGGTCTCATATGGCTTCTCCTGTACGAAATCCGATGAGTCACTTTTTGTCTATCACCAACGTGGTATTCGGCGTACTTCTTGGTCTATGTTGATGATCTTGTCCTAACAGGGAACAACACAGGCTTTCTATTATGCTTTGAAAACGTCTTATCTTCACACTTCTCGGTTAAGAAATTGGGTGACTTATCTTACTTCTTGGGTATTGAGGTTCATCGCTCAAGGGATGGTTGCCACTTATCTCAGTATAAATACATCACTGATCTTTTGTCTACTCTAAACATGCTCACCTTTAAGCCGATGTCCACTCCTTTAGTCGTGGGATCTAAGCTCTCACGAAATGATGGATCTGAGGCTTTTGATGCCACCCAGTACCGCAGAGTTCTTGGTCGTCTCCAGTATCTTCTTCATACCCGCCCTGACATTGCTTATGCTGTCAATAAATTATCCCAGTACATGCATGCACCCACTACCATACACTGGGGTGCTGTTAAGAGGCTTCTTCGATACCTGAATGGTACTCGATATCACTCGCTGTTTCTTTGTAGATCCTCTCCATTATCTCTTCACTGCTTTGCTGATGCTGACTGGGGAGGAGATTGTGATGACCGGTCTTCCACTGAAGCCTATGTGGTGTTTCTTGGGCCCAACCCTATTTCTTAGAGGTCTCGCAAGCAACGGACTGTGGCTCGTTCTTCTACTGAAGCTGAGTACAGATCTATTGCCTCAGCCGCAGCTGAAGTTCAATGGACCCTCTCCATCCTTCAGGAACTCTGCCTTCCTCCTCTGTCCACCACCCCGGTTGTTTACTGTGACAACATCAGTGCCACATACTTATGCTCAAATCCTGTGTTTCATTCGCGCATGAAACACATTGCCATTGATTACCATTTTGTTCGGGACCTTATAAAATCTTCTGAATTACGTGTTTCTCATGTATCCTCGTCTGAGCAGCTTGCTGACGCTCTGACAAAACCACTAGCTCGGCCACAGCTCACACTTCTTATGTCCAAGATTGGCGTTGCTTCACCACCACCATCTTGAGGGGGCGTATTGGGGAGTAATATTGTATAGTGTTGTATCCCACATCGGTTTCTAGATAGGCTTGTATTCTTTAGAATGTGTATATAACTCTTGTAATCTGTCAATATAATTATTCCCTCACAAATCTCTATATAATCTACCGCAAGCAATATGTAAAGGTAACAATTGGAAGGCGGAAATGAGCCAACGAAATTCATCCCCCATACATCAAACACCTCAACCTTAAAAATGTTCCTCATGGGCATTTCATCACGTTGCCCTATACTTCCAATCCTTTGGCACCGATCACATCCCTTGATGTACTCCTTACAATCCTTGAACAAAGTTGGCCAAAACAAACTCGATTGTAGGATCTTTGCTCCTGTCTTTTGAAATCCAAAGTGTCCTCCACATGGTGAACTATGGCACTAATCCATAATACTTACTTTTTCCTCTTTCGGGATACACCTCTGTATGATTCCATCTGGACAATTCTTGAATAGAAGAGGATTATCCCATAAGTACTCCTTGACATCATGATAAAACTTCTTCCTCATAGATTCGGTTAGATGATCCAGCTTAAGACCACAAGCTAAATAATTAACAAAATCTGCATACCATGGCCTCCCAGTCTCACATAAAGTGTACATCCTTTGAAAATCAATTTGAAGTAACTCTTCATCCGGAAACAACTCCTTATTGAACTCCATGGTTCCATCTTCATCAACATTTTCCAAATGTGATAAGTGGTCGGCTATGATATTTTTAACTCCCTTCTTGTCACGTATCTCCACATTGAATTCCTACAACAAAAGAACCTAACAAATTAGTCTAGGTTTAGCATCTTTCTTACTCATCAAATACCTAATGGTTGTATGATCCGTATAAACAATGGTTTTTGTGCCAACTAGGTATGAACGAAAATTTTCAAATGCATAAACCACGGATAAGAATTCTTTTTCCATTGTGGTATAATTCTTTTGATTTGCATTGAACATCTTGGATGCATAGTAGATAGCTCGAAACTTCTTCTCCCTCACTTGACCAAGCACCACTTCTAATGCATTATCACTTGCATCACAATGAAGCTCAAAAGGTTTACTCCAATCGGGAGAGACAAGGATTGGTGAAGAAATTAGAGCTTCCTTGAGTACCTTAAAAGCATCAAGACATTCATCATTAAATTCAAACGAAGCATCTTTTTCAAGCAACTTACACAAAGGTTTGGCTATATTAGAAAAATCCTTCATAAAACATCGATAGAACCCAGCGTAGCAAAGGAACTATCTAACCCCTTTTTCATTCTTTGGTGGTGGAAGATGTCCAATGGCTACAACCTTTGCCTTATCAACTTTCAAACCTTTCTCCAAAATTTGATGTCCAAGTACGATACCCTCTTTAACCATAAAATGGCATTTTTCCCAATTCAAGACTAGGTTCGTATCTTGACATCGCTTCAAAACCATAGAAAGATTAGCCAAACATGTATCAAATGAAGTTCAAAAGACGGAAAAATCATCCATAAAGACCTCCATTATATTTTCAATTAATCCCCCAAAGATGGCCATCATGCAACGTTGAAAGGTAGCGGGGGCATTGCACAACCCAAAGGGCAATTTTTAAAAAGCAAACGTGCCATATGGACAAGTAAAAGTTGTTTTCTCTTGATCTTCGGGGGCTATCATGATTTGGTTGTATCCCGAGTAACCATCTAGAAAATAATAATACTTGTATTCCGCCAACATATTTGATCAATAAAAGGCAAAGGAAAATGATCTTTATGAGTGTTTTTATTATGTTTTCTATAACCACAACACACTCTCCAACCCATTTTCACCCTTGTAGCAAGCTCTTCATCAAATTCCGTCTTAACAATGTTAAACCCTCTTTCTTAGCCACAACATGCAAAGGACTTACATGAGGACTATCACTTATGGCATAAACAATGTTGGCATCTAACCATTTCAAAACTTCTTTTCTTACCACTTCTTGCATAATAGGGTTCAAACACCTTTGAGGTTGTATGCATGACTTATCTTCATCAATCAACCTTATGTGATGCATATAAATTGTAGGGTTTATACTTTTCAAATCATCAAGACTCCAACCAATAGCACTTTTGTGCTCTCTAAGCACCCTCATCAATTTATCAAGTTCTAAAGGTGAAAGGGATGATGATATAAATTCCGGAAAAGTCTTGTTATCTCCTAAATACACATACATATGGTTATCGGGTAAAGGCTTCAATTCCTCTTTTCCTTTTTCCACTTTTTGTTCTTCAACTTCAACTTCCAAAGGAAGATATTCTCTCTTTCCATAATACATCAACTTGGCTTTATCTTCTTGCATTTTCCTACAAGCATTCAAATCATGTAAGCAATCATTTATATCATCATCTTCTAAACAATGGAAAGAAAAATTAGAGTTAAGAGGTAAAGTAAGAGAGTGGCTTATGCTTGTCTCGAGAGGGTCTTTAGATAAGAAGAATGAAAAATTCTCTTGAACAACTTCATCAATCATTTCAATCCTTCTATATTCTTCCTTCTCATTCGGATGCCTCATCGCACTTCTCAATGAAAATACCACTTCTTCTTCATTTACTCTCAATGCCAACTCTCCCTTGTGTACATCAATTAAAGCTCTTCCCATGGCCAAAAATGGACGCCCCAAAATCAATGGAATATTTACATCCTCGTCCATATCAAGCACCACAAAATCCACCGGGAATATGAATTTTCCAACTTTAACCAACACATCCTCAACTATTTCTTTAGGGTAAGTCAAAGACCTATCCGCAAGTTGCAATGTAACGGACGTAGGCTTTACTTCTTCTATACCAAGTTTCTTAAAGGTAGACATGGGCATCAAATTGATACCAGCCCCAAGATCATAAAGTGCTTTATAAACTTCACTATTACCCATCTCACATGGTATGACAAAACTCCCCGGATCCTTGAGCTTTGGAGGCAATTTCTTTTGAACTATGGCACTACACTCCTCCGTCAAATTAACGGTCTCATTCTCCACTAAGCTCCTTTTTCTTGCCATAATGTCTTTCAAAAACTTGGCATAATGAGGCATTTGTATCAAAGCATCCGCAAAGAGTATATTGATATGGATTTTCTTGAAGATCTCCAAAAACTTTGCAAACTTTTCATCAAGGCCCTTCTTTAAGAATCTATGTGGAAAAAGAATAGGCACTTGAGTTTTTGGTATGCCCCAACTATCCCTCTCCAACTCCACTTCATCCTCTTTCTTTTTCATTGTCTTGGTTCTTTGCCATTTTTTTTCAACAACTTCCGATTCAACCACATCCGTTTCATCATTCGCCTTTACTTCAACTTCACTCTCTTCCACAAACTCATTTTCATCCAAGGTTTCTTCAACCTCCTTCTCTTCTAGCTTTTCATTTTCCATAGGTATAGAAGGTCCCTCATAATTTGTTCCACTTCTCAAAGTGATTGCCTTGCATTGCTCTTTTGGATTTACAACGGTGGTAGAAGAAAATTTTTCTTTTTTATTCGCGCTCAACGAACTAGCAATTTGACCAACCGAGTGTTCCAAGGCTTTGAATCTTCTATCATTAGCTTTATCAATCTTTCTTCTTGTCTCATCTTGAGCTTTTTTAGATGTAATCAACTTTTCAATGAGTTCTTCGGTGGTTGCTTTCCCTTCATTATTTGATGCTTTAGCTCCCGAATGATACCCCAGGGTATAAGTAACCGCATTGCTCGGGTTTGAATAAGAGAAGTTATCTTGCCTCCTTTGTTGTTGTGGATATGAGCTTCCACTACCTTGACTATTGAAACCTCCTTGCCTTGGTGGATAGTGTCCTTGGTTGTGGTTGAAATTACCTTGGTAATTGTTTTGATAGTAACCTTGGTAATTCCTTCCTTGCATGTATCGTACATCTTCCACACGTGGCATTATCATAGCCCATTATTCCCCACTAACACTATTCGAAGGAAGCGTATCTTGCTCTACTTGCCCTTCAACCATGTTAACTCCTTGATTATTCATGCCTTGATTCAAGCTCATTTGCCTCAAAATTTCCGATGCTATCATTTCAACACTTGGCATACTTGGCTCAACACTAGCACTCTTCACACTAAATTGTTGCCCTTGATCGAAGCTCTCAAACCTATAACATCCACTCACTCTCTCCGATGGCCATTAATAGACATTTGTGGCAATCTCATCAAAAATCCTTATAGCTCTTTTTGGAGTCACTCTAAGTACGGATCCGCCCGCCAAAGCATCAACAAATACTCTTTGTCCATTCACTAAACCTTGGTAGAAAAACCCAACTTGTTGATTTTCCCGGAAGCCATGTTGTGGACACTTACGAAGCATATCCTTAAACCTTTCTTCATAGAAACTTTCTTGAGGCATTTGCTTGAATTGAGTGATCAAGCTCTTCATTTGAAGCATCTTGGACGGTAGAAAATACTTGTTCAAGAACATTTGTACAAATTCTTCCATGTGTTGAACGTACCCGGAGTAATAGTGGAGAGCCATGTTCAAGCTCTATCCCTCAAGGAAAACAGAAACAACCTCATCTTGATACAATCTTCGCTCACCCCATTCATCTTCATGGTGTTCTACTAAATTGAGCTAGATGAGCATTAGGATCTTTATTCGGGGTTCCACTAAATTATTGCTCTCTCACCATGGAAATCAAGTCCGCTTTAAATTCAAAGTTGTTGGCATTGATTGGTGGTCCCATCATTTGTGGCATTGCCCTTGGCATAAAGAAATCCCGGATCACCCTTGGATCTACTTGAGGCCCTCAATTCACCGCAGGTGGCGGTGGTGGCACATAAGATTGTTGCAAACCTTGTTGAAGAAACACTTGGTGTATCATTTGTTGGAGTAAGGCTTGTTGTTGATTTGCATTGACTTGGGCATTTTGCACTTTATTTCCATCATTCCTATCATCAACACGTTCATTATCTTGATTGTTCTCCATTGGATTACTATTTTTGGTCTTGTTCTCCTTTCTCCTTCTCCGGCAAGTGTGTTCACTCTCTAGATCAATAGGTTCAACTTGTTTCCCTTTTGACCTTGTTTGCATACACCTTCAAAAGTAAAAGAAATTAGAAAAAAAATTTCAAAAGCAATCACAAATAACAAAAATAAAAATATCTCTATTAAGATTACTTAAAATAATCCTTCGTCAAACTACTAACAACCATTGCCTCCCCAGTAATGGCGCCATTTGATTAACCATAACTTGTAGTCGGGTTGACCAATTCAAGATTTTATCGAACCACAGTGAGGTAGGCACTAGTGCTTAAGCGATCTCACATTTCTTGTAATTTTATAGAGACGAATCATCACAGTTGTGTTTGTCGAATAAGTAATTGTAATCAATCAATGCAATTGAACAAGCAAAGATCAAGTAAAAAAAATTAAAGTGAATGAGATTGATTTTCCAATTTAAATAAAAGTAAGATTAACAACAATTAAGAAGTGGTAACTCTAGGAATGATGTATCAAATTCATGTGCATCATGGATAAATGATTAAGGACCAACACTAATTTCTTCTAAACTTTCTCTCGAATGGATAGAATGTGAATCCCAATAAGAATCCCAAAATAGCTCAACGGATTGGTTTTCACTCAAACAATTCCAACTAGGTACTAAGCTTAAATGAGAATCCCCTCAGACAATCGATCAACCTCTCGATTAAACCAATCGGATGTCCTATCAAAGGGTTCTAAATCCTACAGGATATCTCTATCTCCGTAAGACTTATAATGCACATGAGGTGTATGATGAATGGATTCAATGAATTATCCTAAACATATAATTGATTTCTCAATCTAACCACATGCCTATGACAATAATTCATACAATTCAACAATACAAGTCAAGCAAAATATAATCAATGATAGAAAACCATATATCCAAACAACACATGAATTAAAATACATAGATCCCCAAAATTAACCAACAACTCTCATGTCGCTAATCTCACAAGGGAGATTAGCCTACCATAACCATAAGATAATTAACATAGACATTAAAAACCTTACAAGTCATGATAAACAATTAGGTTTACTATAAAAATTGGATGAAAACTCCCTTGGATTAGCTCCAATGGTTATCTCCTTCCTTTCCTTGCAATTTTCCTATCTTCCATGCTTCTTTTCTTCACTTGGATGAAGGATTTATGGTGTGATAATGATGGAGTGAATAGATGGATGAAATTGATGAAGGATGTGGTGTAAAATGAAGGAATTGGTGTGTGAGGTGTGTGGGCAGCTGAATTTTGGATCCAAGATGATCAAAATGTTGTATGAATTGGTATATATACCCCTTGGAGACCTTCTAGAAGATGTAGAAAAAATATTCTGTTCTGGCACCGAAACGAGTCGTGTGCTGCAGCACGAGTCGAGTCGTGTTAGGGTTTCTTGGTCAAACTTTACTCAAGATGGCACACGAGTCGTGTGCTGATGCACGGCCAAAGGGTGGCCGTGTTGGATGAATTGATGCTGCTACACGGCGACTCCTTATAGGCCCATTTTCAGTACATGGGCCATGTGCTGCAACACGGCTCGTATACCCTACACGGCTGGCCGTGTTGATGTTGCTCTATTTCTTCTTCCTTGTTTCATCTCTCGTCTCTATTTTTGTTCCGCTTTCACTTGTTTTACATATGATTAAGTTTATTCACACACATTTCCATAAAAACACATAACACCACCAAGAAACACATAAATACGGATAAAATAACATGAAAACGGACCTAAAAAGATATTAAAATCTAGGTGAAAATATCACTCATCAGATATCATATTGAAAAAGAGGTGTTTGAATTGAGTTGAAACTGTTAATCTATCTGAGAACTGCAGCTCAATCATTAAGAGGAAGCTGCCTAATGAGTGTGTTAATTCACGAATTTTGCGCCTGGATTTGTGCTATTATGGAGTGTTTGAAGGTTAAAATCAGTTGTAAACCGATAAATATTATGAAAAGCCATGAATCAGGTGTTGTTGGAGCTATTCGAATGATTTTTCGAAGGATATCGGAGTGGAAGTATTGAATACGGAAGAAAGGAAGTCGAAGCCATCAATTTGGGCGAAGTAGTTGTTCGATTCGACCTAAAGAGGTCAATTCGACCTGCCCTTCAGGTCGAATTGGTGACACAACTTGTACAGAAGGTGGATACGATGACGATTGAAGGATTCGACCTGGGCATCAGGTCGAATCGAGGTCGAATCGATTGGCTAGGATGTCAATTCAACCTCTTCGCGTTGATTAGACCAGATCAGTTGGTCGAATCGAATGCTTGGGACTTATAGTAGGGTGATTTGACTTCCAATTCGACTTGTGGTGGTCAATTTAACCTGTTTTTGAGGTCAAATCGATGCTCGAAAATTTACCATATTCGTATTTTTGCACCATCAATGCGTGTGATCACTTAAAAGCCCATGCCAAGCCCAGTAGATGTGATTACAGGTATAAAAGAAGGCTTACGCAATATCAAAAAAAGTAATTGATGGAAATACATTGAAGAACCCAGACGTGGAGACCTAGAGTTGGGAGGAGAGTGATCTTCCATCATCCGGAGGGGCAGTGACAAAGTTCCGCTGGAGATTCAAGTAAGATCGGTCCAATTAACCATTATTGTTCTTAGATCAATCATGGGCTAGAGTCGCTTCGGTAGTTCTAGGGTTATGAAGGTTTCATGAGTTAATTTATCTTTCGTGTGTAAACTCCATACAACACTACTTGTGATTTATTTTATACAAGATTGCGCATTTTTAATCCGTACTCACAGTCATTTTGTGCATCAATAATTGTTGTGTAGAGTCTGAATACATAACTCGGTTATTGGTTGAGTGCGTTCACTGCTGAGTAGAGTTTTATGTTATAATTCTAAGTGAATGGATTCCGAAGTCTTATTAGAACTATCTTATATGAATACTTGTTAATTGAATCACATTCGGGTTAGTATGTATGATAAAGAGTATAACTTTATAGTACCTATAAACAGAGATCAAATCGGGTTAGAGTACTAAGTGCATGGGAAATATTTGATTATGATAGTACCTAGAAAGGGGGGTGAATTATATATCTTGCTCCAAGGATATTCACACGTGTCACACGCATATTTACTTATGTCTATAGAGTGAATTTGCATGGTTTAGTGATGCGTCCATAAACCACAAGGCAGAGTCGGAGACCGTCACATGAAAGTATGAATTAATAAGTGGAACTGGATGACCTGACGAACTACCTACTATCTTACTTGATCACAACCTACTATCTCTTCTTCTTGTTATTTTTACTTGTTATTTCGATTGTTATTCGTTACTTAATTCAACACCACAACTATTATATTACCAACATAGTCATAATTTACTAGAACATAATTAAATTGATATTTATCCGTCCCTTGGGTTCGATATATAACTTGGTCAACTTCGAAACTACAATTGATATCCTTCATACTTGGGGATTAATTGTGTGTTGAGAAAATGCCTATCAAGTTTCTTGCACTGTTGCCGGGGATGACTTAAAATATCTTTGTGTTATTTCTAGTTTATTAGGACTATTTTTCTTGTTTTACTATTTTAACTCTTATTCTTTTCAGGTGTATGCTCACGAGATCAAAGAAAGGTGAATTAGAACCATATAATCCTGAGATCAGAGCATCATCGAGGAAAAAGAAGAAGAAAAAGAGTAAGAATAAGAAAGAAGAACCAACTACAACTTTGAATTTTAGAGTTGAAGTGGATGAACCGAACTCTGAAGCGACTGAAACTGTAGTTGATTTGACAGTCAAAGCAGAGGAAGTCGACATGGCCAACGAAAGGGTCAATCCAGATAATCTGGCCATCTGTGAAGTCTTCAAGAATAACGGGGCTGGACACTTTGGGCTTCTAGGAGAGAGAGGGGCTAATGTGGATTTCGATCTACATCCCGCTCTTATTAGCATGATAGAAAGGAACTCCTTTTCAGGAAGGGCTTTCGAGGATCCGCAACAACATCTAAAAAAGTTCTTGGGCTATGCAAGTACTCAAAAAGACGCAGGAGATCATGAAGTTGTGCGGAAGATCCTCTTGTTTAAATTCTTATTATCTGAAAAGGCGAGAGATTGGTACGATACTATCATTGCAGCGAAGTGTACTATTGGGAGAAATTGAAGTTGAAGTTCTTGGAGAGATACATACCACCTTCAAAGGTGTTCAAGATGAAGCAAGACATTAACCAATTTGCTATCAGTAGTGGAGAGAAGTTTCATGAAGCGTGGGACAGATTCAAGGACATGCTTCGTAAGTGTCCTCAACATGGGCTATCTAAAGCTTAATATATCAGCATTTTCTACAATGGATTAGACTGTGATTCACGTGTGTTATTGGATGCTTCTTCTAATGGAGCGTTGCTTACTAAGTCATCCGTAGAGGCCGAGAAACTTTTTGAAAATATTTCGATGAACTCGAGAAATTGGCCAACTGATAGAGTGAGAGGTACTTACGTCCTTGGAAAAGTGGCTAAAGTTGAACATGCTATGGTGAAAACAAGTAGAGAAGATGAGATCATCTCTAGCTTGTCAAATATCAACAAGCTACTTGAGTTGCAACAAAAGCAAATCAGCGATATATCTCAGCGCGTACCGATCATGCAGTAGTAAGTTACTAATGATGGAACGATCCAAGAGGATATGGAAGAAGGAAACTATTCTATGGGCCAAAGTATTCAAGGAACAAGGTATCAAAATCAAGGCAACTGGAATTACCAAGGGAACTACAACAACTGTGGTCCCCTGGGTAATTATCAATAGCCTAGGAGGCCAGAGTTTTCATGGAGTAATCCTAACAATGCAATTCAACCTCTGTTGGGTGTTGATCCGGGTGCAAAAGTGGAAGAAGGAAAGCCGAGTTTCGAGGATACGGTGAACAGGTACATGGCTAAGAATGATGGTAGAGTGGATCGTCTTGAGGCCAAATTAGAGAAGAAGATTGATGCAAGCCATGAGGATTTATCCAAGCAAGTAAAGGACCTTACATTGTTGGTGGGGGAGATGGCAGGAAGTATTAACAAGCTTACTCAAACTATTGAGAAAGGAATGCTCCCGTCTCAAAGTATTGAGAATTCAAAGTCCTGCAACGCCATTATATTGAGGTCTGGAACACAGTACGAGGGACTGATGAGGCCGGAATCAAAATTGGAGATGCCAAGAGCTCAATTCGACCCCGATTCGACCTACACCACAGGTCGAATCCAACAAGGGAGGTCGAATTGGCCTACTGGATGTGATCTGGAAGCAAAAGAGCCTCAATTTGACCAACGTCCAGTCGATCCGACCTGGCTCTCAGGTCGAATCAATCTATCTGGAACACTCTGTTCTATCAGAAGCATGATTCAACCAACATCAAGTTGATTCAACTTGGCCCTCAGGTCGAATCCAGGTCGAATCCACCCGTCCAGAACACTCTATTTTATCAAAAGCCCGATTCTACTAGCAGCCTATTGATTCAACCAGACCTTCAGGTCGAATCCAAGTCGAATTGGAGGGCAGAAATCATACAGTGAGTCGATTTGACCAGGGAAACTTTGATTCGACCAGACCTTCAGGTCGAATCCAGGTCGAATCGGAAAGACAAAGGGAGAATCGTGTTCTAGAAGATCAATTTAACCACTATGTACCTAATTCGACCAGATCTTCAGGTCGAATCCAGGTTGAATTGCCCCATACTGCACCTGTTTCTTCACTGAACACTCCTCGTGATGTGAACAATACTCCATTTATTCCGAATGAGTAAAATACTGAGATTGTAGCAGAGAAAAAGTGGGAAAGAGCCAAGAGGTTGAGAGCTGAGAAGGATAAAGCGGAGAAGGTCGAGCGTGATGAATGGGGTATTCTCAAAACAAAGATACCTCCATCGTTTCCTTATAGGCTGGTGAAGAAGGGATTGGAAGAAAAGTTCAAGAGGTTTTCAGATATCATAAATAAGATAAGCTTGAGTATTCCTTTTTCTGAGGCGATAATTGAGATGCCATATTATGCCCGATTCCTTCAGGATATACTATTGAAAAAGAGAAGCTTGAACGGAGTTGAGATGGTGAACTTGTCTAAAAATTGCAGCTCGATCATTCAAAGGAAGCTGCCACAGAAGATGAAGGATCCGGGAAGCTTCACTATCTTGTGTGAGATTGGAAAAGGGTCGGCACGACGAGCCTTGTGCGATCTTGGGGCAAGCATCAATTTGATGCCATTGTCTATCTTTCAAAGGCTTAGTTTGGGGGAGTTATCTCCTACAACAGTTGATCTACAATTGGCGGACAGATCGATGATGTTTCCGAAAGGTATCATTGAAGACGTTCTTGTTAAAGTGGAGAAACTAGTCTTTCCTGTGGATTTTCTTGTACTTGATATGGAAGATGACAAGGATAATATTCCTCTTATCTTGGGGAGATCTTTCCTTGCTACTGCTGGGCTATGATTGATGTTCGAAAGGGGGAGCTTAGGTTGTAGATGGATAAAGAAGAGGTCCTATTCAACATTGACAAAGCAATGAAGATGCCTATGGAGTCGCAATGTCATAGTATTGATGTGGTGGAGGAGATTGTGAAGGAAGATATGTCCTTGATCCTGTCTAAGGACCCTCTTGAGACATGCTTGATGGAGCTCCTACTTATCCCACTACGGAGCTTGATGGTCTTTCTAATGATGAATGTATTGAATATCTTGAGAACTTACTTGCTTTGGATGATGACATGTATGAATTGGAGAAAGCTAAAGTTGAAGAAGTGAAATGGACTAGAAAGTTCTTGCCATTAGATAGAGAGAGCACTCCGATTGAAGAAAAGAAAGAGGAGCTGAAACCGTTACCGGAACACTTGAAGTATGCTTATCTTGGTGACAATGAAAAGGATCCGACAGGTGATTCGGAATTCAAGTGGAAGATTGACCCGAAGGAGTCTAGACGGCCATGGGATGATGGTAATTTTCATGATCATATACTTGTTACCAAGAAAGGTGAAGTGCTGAGTGTAGATGAAAAGAAGCGAGAAAGAAAGTATTTGAAGGTGAGGATTCAACAAGACCGTCCTCTGATCAAGTAGTCTTCAAAGTGGTATTCCATTGTGTCTCTCCGACGTTAAACAAGAGTTCCTGTTGGGGGCTTTCCCTCTCATTTTATTACTTTATTTCATTCGTTTGAGTAAAAAAATTTTATATTTGAAGTGCTTACTTATCGGCAATTACATCTCTTTGCAAACTTAGTTTTGACTTTAGTTTCTACTAAATTTGGGAGGGTGTGTGTACTTACCTCAATAAGTACCAATAATATAATCTTTTCTTTGTGACGTTTGTTAGAGGAGTTGATTTTTTGCGGCATATTGAAACTTTAATAAGTTTTTATGTGTCGATTTTTTGCAACTTGCCTAATGTTTAGTGGTGTTTTGTTCCGAGTTTTGTGTCGTTTGCGGAGTTACTCATGAATGTTAAGTTTTAGGATTGATTCTTGATGAGGTTATGCTCTATTTTGGTACCTAATGTTCGTTTTTAAGCTTGAAGTGTGTAGGGGATGAAGAACATTCGATTTTGGAAAGATAGCACAAACAAGGTATCAAGATGATGATGCTATGCTTGACTATGATATATGGGTTGGTAGATTTTTGTGCATTCATATGTTCATGTGTTAATTTTCATTGATGAGAAGCATGTATAATTTGATAAGTATGTAGTGTTCTTGTGGAATTGATCTTGATTATGTGCTATGAGGAGTACTTAGGATTCTATTTACCCATGTGAGGATTTGAGCCTTTTAATCATGCTTGATCATGACAGTTTATTCTTGAGAGAATCATTTATATGAACGTATTCTAGAACTTGGCTTGGAGTCTTGTGTGAGACTTATAATTGATGAATTACTAGGACATGATCTTAGGCCATTCTTGATTATTTGAGTTACTTAGCCAAATTTTACCTTTCCTATTGATTAAAAACCTTTGGTAGCCCCGTTTGAGCCATTAAAAGCTTTTTCTTTGGCAAGCCGAATAAAAGAGCTTATTTGACCTTTACTTGAGCTTTGTTAAATATCCTATTCATTGGTAGAGAGTTGAGGTGAATAAGTGTTGTAAGAGGAAGAAGGAAGTTAGAATGTGGTTGAGTGAAGTAAGAAAAGTATATGGTTAAATCTTGTTTAGGGGTAGTGCCTGAAACTGGTTCCCCGATTGCTGTTTTATAAGGGTAGAGCCTACAACCGGTACCCTAGTTATCAAAAGAAGAATGATGTTGATGCAAGAAAGAGATGGAAATTCAAAATTACAAGTGCAAGAAAAGAAATTGGAGGAAAATATGAAGCCGAATGAAGAAAGCAAAACCCTCCAAGGTAACTCTCTACTAGTGTTTGAGTAATATCTAAATTTTCCTACCCTTTCCAAAGAGCCGACATTACAACCCAAAGATAAGTCCTTTGTGATCCTAGTAATTAGTTGATTGTGAGTTGATTTTTGAGACCCTTGCCAAGCTTATGGTTACGTGTGAATATGGATTGAGCATGAGCGTATACACTAACCTATTAAGTGCAATTAGCACTTGAGTAAGAGAGTAAACACTTAACTTGAGATGACTTAGTACTCCGAATGGTATTATGATTGAGTGATGTTTTGCATGAATGTTATGTATGATACAGGATATACTTGTTTTCAAATTGATGAAGTTGCATGTGTAATATGTGTTGTACTTGGTGATCTCGTGAATTATACACGCCTCCTTGGTTTGATTGCGTTCGGGACGAGCAACATGTAAGTTTGGGGGTCTAATGAGTGTGTTAATTCACGAATCTTGCGCATGGATTTGTGCTATTATGGAGTGTTTGAAGGTTGAAATCGGTTGTAAACCGATAAATATTTTTAAAAAGTATGAATTAGGTGTCGTTGGAGGTATTTGAGTGGTTTTTCGAAGGATATCAGAGTGGAAGTGTTGAATATGGAAGAAAGGAAGTCGAAGCCATCAATTTGGGCAAAGCAGGAGTTCGATTCGACCTGAAGGAGGTTAATTCGACCCGTCCTTCAGGTCGAATTGGTGACACAACTTGTACAGAAGGTGGATTCGACCACGACTAAAGGATTCGACCTGGGCAACAGGTCAAATCGAGGTCAAATTTATTGGCTAGGATGCCGATTCAACCTCGTCGCGTCAATTCGACCTGGTCAGTTGGTCGAATCGAACGCTTGGGACTTACAGTAGGCTAATTCGACTTCTAATTCGACTTGTGGTGGTCAATTCAACCTGTTGTTAAGGTCGAATCAATGCTCAAAAACTTACCATATCCGTATTTTTACACCGTCAATGCATGTGATCACTTAAAAAGCTCATGCCAAGCCCAGTAGACGTGATTACAAGTATAAAAGAAGACTTATGCAGCATAAAAAAAGTTATAGATGGGAATACATTGAAGAACCAAGACGTGGAGACATAGAGTTGGGAGGAGAGCGATCTTCCATCATCCGGAGGGGCTGTGACAGAACGGTCCAACTAACCATGATTGTTCTTAGATCAATCATGGGCTAGAGCAGCTTCGGTAGTTCTAGGTTTATGAAGGTTTCATGAGTTAATTTGTCTTTCGTGTGTAAACTCCGTACAACACTACTTATGGTTTATTTTATATAAGATTGCGCATTTTTAATCCATACTCACAGTCGTTTTATGCATCAATAATTGTTGTGTAGAGTCTGAATACATAACTCGGTTATTGGTTGAGTGCGTTCACTGCTGAGCAGGGTTTTATGTTATAATTCTAAGTGAAGGGATTACGAAGTCTTATTAGAACTATCTTATATGAATACTTGTTAATTAAATCATATTCGGGTTAATAAGTAGGATAAAGAGCATAACTTCATAGTACCTATAAAGGGAGGTCATATCGGGTTAGAGTACTAAGTGCACGGGAAATAATTAATTATGATAGTACCTAGAAAGGGGTGAATTATATTTCTTGCTCCGAGGATATTCACACGTGTCATACACATATTTACTTGTGTCTATATAGTGTATTTGCATGGTTTGGTGATGCGTCCATAAACCACAAGGCAGAGTCGGACACCGTCACACGAAAGTACGAATTAATAAGTGGAACTGGATAACCTAACGAACTACCTACTATCTTACTTGATCACAACCTACTATCTCTTCTTCTTGTTATTTTTACTTGTTATTTTGATTGTTATTCATTACTTAATTCAACACCACAACTATTATATTACCAACATAGTCATAATTTACTAGAACATAATTAAATTGGTATTTATCCGTCCCTTGGGTTCGATATATAACTTGGTCACCTTCGAAACTACAATTGATATTCTTCATACTTGGAGATTAATTGTATGTTGAGAAAACACCTATCACTGCCTGCAAAGTTGAAGGATCCGGGAAGCTTCACTTTCCATATGAAATCGGAAAGGGCCGGCACGAAAAGCTTTATACGATCTTGGTGCAAGCATTAACTTGATGCCCTTATCTATATTTAAGAAGCTAAGTTTTGGGGAGCTCGATCCCACAACTGTAGCTCTACAATTGGCGATAGGTCTATGACTTTTCCGAAAGGGGTAATAGAAGATGTACTTGTAAAAGTAGAGAAGCTTGTCTTTCCTGTGGATTTTCTTATGTTAGAGATGGAAGATGACAAGGATAATGTTCCTCTTATCTTAGGGAGGCCATTAATTGCCATAGCTGGTTTTATGATCAATGTTAAAAAGGGGGAGCTTAGACTTCGTATGGATAACGAAGAGGTTCTGTTCAACCTTGACAAAGCAATGAAGATGTCTACGGAGACACAATGTTACAGTATTGATATGGTGGAGGAGATTGAGAAAGAAGACAGTCCTTGATCCTTTCAAAGGATCCTTTAGAGACATACTTGGCAGAATCTCTTACTTTTCCCACTACGGAGCTCGATGAGCTCTCCAACAAGGTATTGAATTTCTTGAAAATTTGCTTGCTTTGGTTGATGACAAGTATTAATTGAAAAGAACCAAGATAGAAGAAGTGAAGTGGACTAGGCAATACCTACCGTTGGATAGAGAAAGCACACCAAAATAAGAAAAGAAGGACGAGTTGAAACCACTACCAGAGCACTTGAAGTATGCCCACTTAGGCGACAATGAAACATATCCAGTAATTGTATCTTCTTCTTTAACTGATGACCAACTTGAAGAGTTGTTAGATGTGCTTAGGAAGTATAAGTCTGCTATTGGATGGTCTCTTGATGATTTGAAAGGTATTAGTCCATCGTATTGTATGCATAAGATAAGGTTGTTAGATGAAGCTAAAGGATGTATTCAGAATTAGCAAGGGGTGAATCCCACAAATACAAGAAGTGATTAGGAAGTAAATCCTAATGTGGTTAGATGCAGGAATAATTTATCCAATTAGTGATAGTCCCTATGTGAGTCCATTGCATGTAGTAGCTAAAAAGGGGGCGTGACTATTGTAAAAGCCGAAGATGGCGAGACTTTAGCCACTAGAATTCCTACGGGATGGCGTGTGTGTACTGATTACAGGAAATTGAATGAAAATACATGCAAAGACCATTTCTCTCTTCCTTTCATGGATCAACTGCTTGACCGTCTAGCAGGGTATGAGTTTTATTGTTTCTTGGATGGATATTCGGGTTATAATCAAATAATGATTGCACCCGAGGATCAGAAAAAGACCACTTTTACTTGCCCATATGGAACCTTTGCTTTTAGAAAATTGCCTTTTGGATTGTGCAATGCGCCTGCTACAATTCAGCGCTTCATGATGAGCATATTTGATGGGTTGATAGAGAAAATTATGGAGGTGTTTATGGATGATTTTTCTGTATTTGGGTCCTCTTTTGATATTTGTTTCTCTAACCTATCTACTATTTTGAAGAGATGTTAAGAAACTAAACTTGTCTTGAATTGGGAGAAGTGCCACTTCATGGTGAGAGATGGGATTGTTCTTGGAAATCATATTTCGGCTAAAGGATTGCAGGTGGATAGAGCAAAGGTGGTGGCGATTGAAAAGCTTCAACACCTACTAATGAGAAAGGAGTGCGGTCCTTCTTTGGACAAGCAGGATTCTACAGAAGATTCATCAAAGACTTCTCAAAATACTCCAAGCCTTTATATCACTTACTTGAAAATGATGTTTCCTTTTTTTGATGATGAATGTTTAACACTTTTTAGGTTTTGAAAGAGGCACTTATTACTGGACCTATCTTGATCACAGTGAATTGGACTTAGCCGTTTGTACTTTTATGTGATGCAAGTAATTTAGCACTTGGAGTGGTGCTCAGGCAGTCGAGAGAAAAGAAGTTCTGTGCCAACGAGTAAGACTTTTGATGCAGCACAAAAGAATTACACGGTAACTGAAAAGGAGTTTCTTGCTGTTATGTATGCATTCAACAAGTTTCGGCAATATTTGGTTGGCATGAAAACTGTAGTATACATGGATCATTCTGCGATTCGGTATTTGATGGAGAAGAAGGACGCTATTATTCTGTGGATTCTTCTTCTGCATGAGTTTGATATGGAGATCTGGGATAAGAAGGGAGTGGAGAATGTTTTGGCGGATCACCTATCAAGGTTAGAAACAAGGGAGCATTGTGATGAGCCATTCGAATATCTAGAGGAGATGTCCCAATGAGAAGATTATGGCAGTGTTTGCTGAAGGAGCGGAGAAAGCTTGTGTCGTAGCTGCTCAAGGAATGGATCCATGGTATACGGATTATGTCAATTACATTGCCGTAGGTAAAATGCCAAAGGATCTCAATAGGTATCAACTTGTAAAATTCAAAAGAGATGTTGAGACTTTCATATGGTATGATCCGTTCATCTACAAAATTTTTACGGATTCTATCGTCCGTAGGTGTGTGCCTGAGATGGAGATGGAAAGTGTTATTGACTTTTGCCATGCACAACCTAAAGGGGGGCATTTCAGAGCATAAAAGATGGCAACTAAGGTACTTCAATCTGCTTTATATTGGCCTACCTTGTTTAAAGATTGTGAATCCTATGTAGCGACATGCGATAGATGTCAATGCATGGGAAACATAAGCAAGAGGGATGAGATGCCACTTCAGCCAAGCATTGTGGTAGAGATTTTTAATGTATTGGGAATTGATTTTATGGGGCCGTTTCCCCCATCTAATGGATTCCTATACATTTTGCTTGCCGTAGATTATGTTTCTAAGTGGGTGGAGGCTATTCCCAATCGCATGAATGATGCAAAAATAGTTTTGTCATAATGAAGAAATATATTTTTGCCCGCTATGGAGTTCCTAGAGCACTAAAGCTTAGGGTTACTACACCCTATCATCCTCAACCGAATGGCCAAGCGGAAGTTTCTAACCGGCAAGTGAAAAAAATCTTAGAGAAGGTGTTTGGGACCAATAGGAAAGATTGGGCTATGAAGCTCGATGATGTCCTATGGGGTTTCGAACTTCATACAAGTGTGTGCTAGGAATGTTACCTTATCAAATCGTCTATGGGAAACCGTGCCACTTATCCATTAAGGAGGTTAAGGACTTATGATTAACTTACATCAATTAATTGGATGAGTTTAGAAGTCAAGCTTTTAAGAACTTGGTGATCTATAAAGAGAGAATGAAGAAATAGCATGATTCAAAGATCACTTTCTAGGAGTTCAAGGAAGAAGATGAGGTACTACTCTTTAACTCTAGATTGAAGCTTTTTGTGGGAAATTGAAATCGAAGTGGAAGGGACCGTTCAACATACATAGAGCCTGCGGAGGGGGGAGTTTTGAGATTACGTATAAAGACGGAGACATCATAGCGGAGAATAGACATCAATTGAAGCACTTTAAGTCGCCGGATGATGCTTGCGTTGTCTTTGAAGATACCTTGCATTGAAGTGGTACCGTCGTGACTCTCCGATGTTAAACATGAGTTCCTGTTGGGGGCTTATCCTCTTGTTTATTATTTTATTTATTTCGTGTGTGTAAGAAATTTTTATATATACGATGCTAACTAATCGGCAATTACATCTCTTTGCAAACTTAGTTTCGACTATGTTTCTACTAAGTTTGGGAGGATATGATGTTCTTACCTCATTTTAGCACCCAGGTTATAATCTTTTCTTAGTAACGTATGCTAGGGGAGTTGATTTTTTTGGTAACTTTAACCAGTTTTGATGTGTCGATTTTTACAATTTGCCTTGTGTTCAGTGGTGTATTTATTTTTGTAAGTGTGAGCGGAGATATATATACTTAATATTTAGAGTCTAATAAGTGGTTCTCTAGCTATTGTTTTGGTTTCATATGAGGACTAATGTTGTTTCTAAGTCTGAGTTTTGCAGGGGAAGAAGAAATCATGAGAATGCAGAGAGTCGGAGGGCCGCTCGACCATGAATTGACCCACTCGACCAAGTCAACAAGGTCGAGTGGTGGTCGAGTGAACCACTGTAAGGTGGATTCTGAAACTTTTAGATTATAGGGGTCCCGCTCGACCAGTCAGGGTGCCGCTCGACCAGAACATTTATTCAAGTGAGAGGTCAAGCAGACTATAGAGATGAGATCAGTTTACAGAGTCGCCATTTGACCAGTCCAAAAGTTGCTCGACTAAACCGCTCGACCCGAGCGGAGGAGCAGAATCCTGAATATAAGGTCAGTTTCGGCACTGCTAGACCATTTTCTCACCACCCTCTCTTGAGCAACCATCCTGAATGGTAAGATTTTCACTCCCAATCATTTAAAACAGTTTTTCTTTACCCAAACTACACAAATTCCACATCAATTTTAGGAGATTCAAGACAAATTTAGGTTTTTCTTCTCAACTTTAAATTTTCATTCTTCGTCACATCTACGCACCTTTGGCAGGAGACAAAGGTATGTTTTGTCAACTCATGACCCTAGAATTGGATTGTACTTTGATTAGTTTGAATGGGTAAGTTGATTAAGCATGCTTTTGGTTTGAATTATGATATGAAATTTGGTTTTTTTGTTGAAATTTTATGAGCTGCATTAGTTCAATTTGCGTTGGATTGATGGAATTTTGTGAAATTGATGATGCATATGTCATGGGCTTGAGTTTAATTGACTAGTTTTGTATGTATCGTTGATTTTAAGTGACGTTGGTAATGAATTTGAAGTGTGGAATAGAGTCGATGCTTAGGATTGAGTTGGAAATTTTGAAATTCTTTTTGGAAATCCTAGTTAAGCATGTAGGTATGTTGATTCTTTGTTGATACTTAGAGACTTATAATGTTGATTTCCCTTGGTTTCATGTGTCAAGTTAATCGTACTATTGGTTAAGCATGTGAGATTGTGGAGGAATTGAGTTTAAATTGTTGAGAATATGATTTGAAGTCTTGAGTAGGATCTATGTGATAATAAGACCTAGGTTGGGTATACTTGTTTCTTGTCTATGTTTTGCATTGAAGTATAGTTCTTGTAGGAAAAGGCATTGCTTCTTGTTCGAAGAGAAAGGATAGTGGAAGACCAAAGAGAGAAGAATCGGGTAAGAAAAGTAAGAAAGATGTTGGGCTGAAAATACTGGATTGGGATGAGAAGAAAGAGCTTTAGGGATAGGTTTCAAGCAAGATTGCTCGGACTCGATACCAAGATGATGAAGCAATGATGGAGATGCACATTATCAATGATATCAGATGGATGTTTAACCAAGTGATATCAGTGGATTCATGGATTTGAAGAGGGAGACTTACTTCCACATTACAGTAGAATGCTATGTACTCTGGAGGTGATTCAGGAGAATTCTATTCTTTCTACATCGGCATGGTTCCAACTTGGAGGTGACCGGAGATATCTATATGCTAGTGAGTTTAACAGGATATTTGAATGCCCGGAGGATGTACCTACACATGAGGATGAAGGTTTTGTTGCTGATAAGTTCTGGAGATCGATCATAGGTTTACAAGGGGCTTATGATCCACAACGGTCAAGAGCTACTTTTATTCAGAATCTGGTGATTGCGTACATGGATAAGATTCTAGGAAACACCATCTTTGCCCGAGCTGAGGGCGGGTGTATTCCAAGAGAGAATTGTATGTCTATGGTGCATGATGAATAGAGTCCACTTCAATTTGGGAGCATATGTGTTGCAGCAGCTGTACTGGTTCACTACTCACACATTTCAAAAGGTGAATATTGGAGGCTTGATCGCACCATTAGCCAAGCATTACAATGTGGATTTGTCTTGACATCGGCTGGTGATTGGTGATCCAAATTTGATTCTGTCGACGTGTGTGAGGATGAACTTGGATCGACATGAAGATGGTGTGTGGATGTTCATCCGAGGGATGAATCTGATTTTATTCAGGATGCCCTTTTCTCTCATTGACCTTACTACGGTTCAGGTCAATGGAAAATTGTTGATGAACACTTCTCCCCACATCACGATCTCCACTACTTGTTGTGCTAATGGAGATTGGCGTACTTTAGTAGACATGCATCTTGAAGGTGTGTATCTCAATTTGGATATAATTCTAGTGGGAGAGCTAGAGGAGTATGAGGAGGACGAGCCAATTCAGCAACAGCAGCAGCCATTGTTTTAGCATCCGATACCTGAGGTGCATATGGAGATGCCTCACGATCATGATATTTCGGAGATGGGTATTCCTCCGATGCAACCACCACCACTGCAGCAGCCACAACAATATAATTTCTAGCAGGCTCAGGATCGCTTTTATAGAGAGCAATTCAAGATTATGAAAGAGTACTTTGCCGCTTTGAATATGAATCAACAAGAGACGAATCGCCAACTTCCTTTGGCGAATACAAATTATGTTGCGCTCAACTTGAGGATGATGCTATGGATAGACAGATGGGAGAGATGCAAGCCAACTATTGAGAGGTTGATAGGAAGCTTTGGGTTCTTCAGAGGGATTTTGACTTATGGCGTATGGATGTTAGCGATGATGATGATGCTCCGAAGAAGTAAAGTGCGCTAGGTTTTTCTCTTTATCTGATTCCTCTCATCTCCTTTCTATTTTGCACTTTACAGGTTGGGGCTTGATTGGTGGTTGATTTGGTTTGTGTGAGATTTATGCATGAGTGGTATGTACCATATTGCTGATATTGATGGTATTGATGGATATTTGTGCACTTGATGATGATTGATGGATTGATGTTGACTCTTTGGTATGCATGTGCGATATACTTGTGATATATGTTGATTCTGTTGAAAAGAAGCATGTATTGCTTGTATTACTTGTAGTTTATGTGGGAATTGATATTGATTGCATGCTTTGAAGAGTGCGTAGGGAATCTATTACCCTTGTGAGAATTTGAGCCTTTTTAATCATGCTACACTAAAGCATGATAGTTTATTCTTGAGAGAATTGTTCATACAATTGCATTTTAGAACTTGGCTTGGAGTCTTGTTTGAAATTCATGATTTATAGATATTAGGAAATGATCTTAGGCCATTATTGATAATTGAGCCAATTTGCTAAAAGTTATCCTACCTTAATGAGTATATCACTGGAAGCCCTGTTGAGCTTTAAAAGCTTTTTCTTTGGCAAGCCTGTGATGAAAGCCTTTATTACCTTTACTTTAGCTTTGAAATACCATATCTACTAGTAGAGAGTTGAGGTGAATATAATTGTTAAGTAATGAAATTGAAGAAAAAGAGGAAGTAAGATGTGCTAATGATAAAAGAGGGAAGATTATGGTTAAATCTTGTTCCGGGGTAGTGCTTGAAACCGGTACCCCGACTGCTTTAGAAGGGTAGTGCCTGAAATTGGTACCCTTGTTCTTTTAAGAAAAACGATGTTGATTCCAAGGAAAAGAAAAAGACAATGAATCAAAAAGATCATGAGAATGATGGTGGAGCAAAGAAATGAAACTGTTTGATGACAAGCAAAACTCCAAGGTGATTCTCTATAAGTGAATTAAGTTACTTTATCTAAATTTTCCTACCTTTACCAAAGAGCCAACATTACAACCCATAAGACAAGTCCTTTGTGATATTAGTATTGAATTAATTATGAATTGATTTTTGAGACCTTTGCCAAGCTTATGGTTACACAAATATATGAATTGACTATGAGAGTATATACTAACCTTGAGGTGTACATCTTTTACACTTGAGTGCGAGAGTAAACACTTATCTAGTGAGATAGATGACTTAGCACTCGTAGAAGTATTGTGATTGATTGATGTTCTTACATAGATGAAAAGTATGATGACTGCATGTTTTGATTTGGTGAATTACATGTATTATTGAAGTTGTGCATATATGAGGATTTTGTGAATTACACTCTCTTGCCTTTTGTTTTAATTTTCGTTGCCTCGGGACGAGCAACATATAAGTTTGGGGTTTGATAAGAGTGATAATTCATATGTTTTGAGCTCTTATTTGTGTGGGAATTGAATACAATTTAGGCGATTACTAAGGCAAATTGGTACGTTCATGGTAAATCCGTGAATCAAAGGCTACTGGGGCTATTTGAGCATATTTATATAGAAAAACAGGTCAGAAGTGCTCAGAATTGGAAAAACCAAAGTCTGAAATGTCGCTCGACCTCAGGAGGTGCCGCTCGACCCAGACCATTTGGTCGACGAGGGCAGATTTGGTCAAGTGAGGGTCTGTACAGAGTATCAACGAACAGAAAGGCCGCTCGACCACCGCTTGACCTCGCTAGTTTGGTCGAGCAGGGACACACGGTGCTATTTTTGATAATTCCGACCCTCTTATGCGTGAATTGACGTATTCTCTAAGAAAATACAAAGTAAAGGTCCATAAGGAGAGTTTTACAAGTATAAAAAGATGTACCGATCACATCAAGAGGAGAGTGAGATTCCACATCCATCCTACACTACATCCAAACCCTAACTCCATTCTACGGAGCTGTAGAGAGATTCATGCAGCAAATCAAGTGAGAACCAAGTGAAGATTTAAGATGGAGCGAGAAGCGACGGCGCCCACATCTAGGGTTTACTTCAGAACTTAATCTTTCTTGTAATTTTCAAGACTATGGGTAAGATCTATCCAAACACCATGAACGTTCTTTGAAGCGTTATGGGCTATAACCACTTTGGTAGTTCTAGGGTTATGATGGTTTTATCTAGTTAATTGGACTTCCGTGTGTATACTCTGTACAACACTACTTGTGGATTTATTTTATATAAGACTATGCTTTTTTAATTCATACTCAGAGTTTTTTTATGCATCATTAACTGTTATGTAGAGTCTGAATACATATCTTGGTTATTGATCGAGTGCGTTCACTGCTGAGCAGGATTTCATGTTATGATTCTAAGTGAGGGGACTCCAAAGCTTCATTATAACTATCTTATATGAATACTTATTAATTGAATTGAATTCGGGTTAGTAAGTAGGATAAAGATGATAATTATATAGTACCTATAAAGGGATATCATATCGGGTTAGAGTACTTAGTGCACGGGAAATAATTGATACTGATAGTACCTAGAAAGGGGATGTAATTATATCTCTTACTCCAAGGATATTCACACGTGTTACACACTTATCTGCTTGTGTCTATAGAGTAAATTTTCATGGCTTACTGATGCGTCCATAGTCGACAAGGTAGAGTCGGACATTGACATATGGAAGGGAGATTAATTAGTGAAGCTGGATGGCCCGAAGAGCTACTTATCTTCTCACTTGAGCAACTCTCGTTTATCTGCATTGTTTCTATTTTATTTGCTATTTTATTATATGTTCATTAGTTTAATCAATATTTTCACTACAATTACTAACAATAGTTTCTTTAGATTAGATAATAATAAATTGATAACAATCCGTCCTTTGAGTTTGATAATATAACTTGGTCGTTTATCTAAACTACAATAGATATCCTTCATACTTGAGGATTAAAATTGTATGTTGAGAAAACACTCATCAACAATCACCACCAATTCAAATGCTCTACTGACATGTTCTCATGGGAAATATATATCACTCGCACTCAATTGTAAAAGATGTACGGGTTAAGGTGTTTACGCTCAAATTTAATTCAAGTGCATGCGTAATCATAAGCTTACCAAATGTCTCAAATTCTCCACTATTAAAAGTATGATTTGACAATGGGATCAAAAAGGACTTTTCTTTTGGATGTAATGTTGGCTCTTCAGTGAAGGTAGGAAATATAGGGATAAGTGACTCAAAACTCGGATCAATCAAGTCGCAATCCATCATGATCTTTCATTCTTCTTATTTACTTCAATTAAGCACAACATCCTTCTCAACTCTTTCAATTTTTTTTTCTTTTCAAGAGCAATATTTTTTTTCCTTCTCCCTTTTTTTACTTGAGGTACCAGTTTCGGGCACTACCTCTCGCATCATCCGTACTAGATTTAAGCACTACCCTTGGGTGTTTGATTCCAAGGAGTACTAGATTTAAGCACTACTCCATGATTCTTCTTAGATGCAATTTCAAGCTCAATCACAATTCAACCCCAATTTCATTCACTAACAAACTGTTATCAAACTCCATCAACAAACTTTGAAAAGCCATTAATTCTCCACTAGATAGGGCAATCAAGGCTAAAAAAATTCAGATGCTCAAAGTGGTTATCTTTTATAGGCTGTCAAAGAATGAGATTTTTATGCTCAACGGGCTAACTACTGATAAACATCATTCGGTAGGAAATTATTTGGCTAAGTGACTCATAAATTCAAAGATGTCCTTAAATCATCTCCCATCATCTAACACACATATAGTTTCAAGTAAGACAATAGGCAAGTTCTAGAATACACACACAAGAACGATATTCACCAGAAAAGAGATATCATGTGATTATGTACATGATCCACGAGGCTCAAAATCTCACATGGGTTTTAACAAGTAATAGAGCCCCTTTCATGGTAAGCAATATCCCACAAGTACACATAGAACTTCATACCACAATATAATTCAAGTACACTTCATCAATTTCAAAAACATATGAATTCCAAGTAAAATTTAAAAATATAAGTTCACATGGATCACCAAAACCAAGTTCTAAATCCTTCCACTCCATGAATTAAAAGTACACTTAAAAATTAGAATAAGAAAATGAGGGCACCTGATTTTATCCTTCAAAGTATCCACGAGCTCCTCGAGTTATTCAATTTGGTCAGGTCAAAGCCTCAGTGTAGAACTCGTCTTGCCACTCTAGTACCTTTTTCTATCATCAAATCTTAAACACCTCACCATCACAAGATTTATCAATAATAAAATAGAAGACACCAGAGAAATCAAAAAATAGAAGAACTCGACTACTGACACTAGGGAACACACAAAGACAACACACTAAACATTAGGTAAGTTGCAAAAAATCGACATACCAACACTAATTAAAATATGAATATGCCGTAAAAAAATAAACTTCCTAATAAATAAACAACCAACGAAAGGAAAAATTATACCATTGGTGCTCATAAGATAAGGTAAATACATCACACCCCGCCAAACTTAGTAAAAATATAAGTCGAAACTAAGTTTGAAAAGAGATGTAATTGCCACCTCAAATATAATAAATCATTACTCACACAAAAAAAAACATGAAAGTAATAAAACGGAAGGGACCAACCCCTAACAGGTGTTCATACTAAACGTCGGAGAGTTACGAGGTATGCCGCTTTTTAAACTACAAGATTAGAGGATGGTCTTCTCGCATCCTCACCTTCAAGTACTTTTTTTCCCTCTTACTGTCTACACTCAACACCTCACCTTTCTTAGTCACAAAATATGATCCTCAGAATTTCCTTCCTCCCATGGCTGTCTAAACTCCTCCTTGTCAATCTTTCACTTAAATTCAGAATCATCTGTCCTATCAAGATTAAAGAAGTTACAAACCACATCTATGCTCTTGTATGATTGAGTCTCCATGGGCATTATCATTGCTTTATCAAGAGAGAAAACCACATCTTCATTGTTCATCTGCAGTCTAAGCTTCTCGTCTCTCAATCTCTTTGCTCTTTCCCACTTCTTCTCAACTATAAGCTTAGTATTCTACTTGATGATTGTGTAAATTCACAAGTTTGGCATCATGTTTTGTGCTAGTTTTGGAGAGTTTTGAGGTGGAAATAGGTGGAAAACCTATATATATTGTGAATTAGCATGAATCAGGTGTTAGTAGAGCTATTTAAGTGATTTTCATAGCAAAATCGGAGTGGAAGTTCCAAGAATCAAAGAGACGAAGTCGAGACCACGTGAACCGCCAAGGAGAGAGGTGGTTCGACCTGATGGAGGAGGGTTCGACCTCTCTTACAGGTCGAACTAGCATTGCAAAGTGTGCAAAAGGAAGGTTCGACCACGACTCAAGGGGTTCGACCTGTCTATCAGGTCAAACCATGGTCGAACCAGTTCGCGAGAAGTTGGGGTTCGACCACGACGTTGGGGTTCGACCTGATGGTTGGTCGAACTAGGAAGCAGAAATTATCCAGTGTTGGGGTTCGACCTGTGGTTCGACCAAAAAGGGAGACGTTTGACTTGTACAAGAGGTCGAACCAAGTGCAGAGTACTTCCAGTAGGTAGGTTCGACCTGTGGTTCGACCTGTGGCCAGTGGTTCGACTTGTTTGACGAGGTCGAACCATCGTGCGGGAACTTACCTTATCTGGATTTTCAAGGCCAAAACACGTGGGATCACTTGAAAAGCCCATTCCAAGCCCTAGAGACGTGATTACAAGTATAAAAGGAGGCTCATGCAATCAAGAAAATCATCACGAAAAGAAAGAAGAAAGGGATCATCACCAACAACACATTACAAGGCAGAGTCGGACATCGACACACGAAAGTATGAATTAACGAATGAAACTGGATGGCCTGACGAACTACCTATCATCTTATTTGATCACAACTACTATTCTCTTGTTCTTGTTATTTATTTGCTATTTTAATTATTACTTAGTTTACAAACCAACAATTACAATTCTCAACATAGTCATAATTGCTAGAAAATAACTAAAGTGATATTTATCCATCCCGTGGATTCGATATTTAACTTGGTCACCTTCGAAACTACAATTGATATCCTTCATACATGGGGATTAAAGTTGTGTGTTGAGAAAACGCCCATCACTACTCATGTGATGGTATTGGAGAACTCAGAATATCAGGTATAGCGTTCTGCATGAAAATGAGAGTTGGTGGTTGTTGCTCGACCGTAGCTTGACCAAAATGGTCTGGTCGAACTACAGAGCTTTGGTCGAACTTGGTGTCTAAAAACCGGATCCGTCTGTCTAGTTCATAGAGTGCTGGTTCGACTGTAGCTCGACCAAAGAGGTCTGATTGAACTGTAAAGTTTTGGTCGAGCTGAGGCTCTATAAACTAAATTAGATTTTTTGGCTCAACAGGTGCTGATTCGACCGTAGCTCGACCATATAAGTCTGGTCAAACTACAGAGCTTTGGTCAAACTGCAAACTAGAAAATAGAGTATCATTTCTCTATTTTTCCCCATGTTGTTCGACCATGGTTTGACCAAGATGTTTGGTCGAACTTCGATCGAACTAGCTCATAGTCTCTTCATTTTTGGCCACTGGCTTCATCGGACCTTCATACTTTGTCCCGGATCTCAATGAGACAGGAACATTCTTTTCTCCAACGTTTGTGTCAATTGATTCATGTTCCCGGCCATATGTCCTATTATAAATGTAAAGTCCTTCAACTGCTTGGATAAATCTGCATGATTAGCATTCATACTCGCTTCGATGCGGTCAACCCTTGCATCATTCCTTGCTATGTATCGATTGAAGGTAACTTCAACACTCTTCGCTTCTTGCTGTTGTCTACTAGGCCCCCTTTGTCTCAACTCTGTAATCTGCCTTTGTTGGGATTCTAGTAGCTTGTTGATGTTAGCTAAACTAGAGACGATCTCATTATTCCTATTCGGCTTTACCACTTTATCTTCAACTTGCGCTCTCTTACCAAGTACATATGATCCTCTTACTCTTTCCGTAGGCCAGTCATGTGAATTCATAGAGATGTCTTTGTTGGCATTCGATCGTTTGGTTAACGTGACCCATTAGGGTTCCATGAATTTCTAACAAGCAGCGGAAGCAAGTAAACATGAAACGCATTACCTTTCACCAAGGGTTGATGTAGAGGTTGAATTCTCGCTGGCAGTCTGCGCAGTCCCACGAGAATAGCCATAAGTTCCTCTTCTGATGTCGGAATTGAGTGATCTTTGTGCTCAGACAATCCTCTCTTCGATGGCTTTCCATCAGTATATAATACATCAAAATCGAAGAAATGTACGATTTTATATAAATTTTGGAACATGATGAACTGCAGCAGCAAACGACCTTCCGGTCTTCTGCTGTATGTCCCAAGTCCGATCTCGACGTCGTGTGGGCGACGATCTATGAGACCTACTCAATCTGCTCTCAACCTTCATCACACGTGAATAGTGAATTAGATTAGGGTTCCAGATAAGCTGAGGTGACTTATATACATGGGCTACAGCAGGGACCAGGAGGAGAAATTGGGTTGGGCCTCCATTGGGCTTAAGTATCCAAGCTTAGCCCAAAGCTTATACTTAAGTCTAATAATAATAATATATTCTACTAAAATATTATTACTGCACTACCATACCAATCCCAAAATTACGTTTTGGGCTCCTTCTTATTATGAGCCCGTTAGTCTCCCCATGTTTAAGATATACAATGTCCATTAATTAATTTAAGTTACTGACAACTCAATTAATTAATATCTCATCCAAGAGTAGTACCACTCAACCTCATTATCATGCCGGAATAAATTCCACCTGCAGGGTTTACATGATAATCTTTATGAGCTCCTCAAGGGGACATCATCAACCTATGACGGACACGGATTCCTTCTACAATCAACAGCACACCATAGAGACAGCACTACTTCCCAACTCACCGAGTTTATTGATTTAATTGCATGTAAATCTCACCCATTGATGAATCAAAGAAATACATACTGCCCTATGTGTCGAGGTTATTGTATAGGGATTAAGAGCACGAACTTCCATAATAACTGAGATCAAGTTCTCCTATAAGTCAGTATAAATCGAACGATCTCAAGCGGTCCTGCTCAATACACACAAGTGCACTAATGTGATTCTATAGCCAAGACAAGCTAATACCAAACCACACTACAACCATCCTGATAGAGAGTCCCCGTCTATCTCGATTGTGAGCATCTATTTATACTTTATAAGGAAACCGATAATATGATCTTCCGCGTGTTGTCGCACAACATATTATCTACAGTATAAAGTAAGTGGACTATTGCATCGAACATATAAATAAATTATAAGATGCAATCATTTGATCATATGATTCTCATTTCAAATTAATTGTTATAACATTGTTCATACAAAAAGCTAGACTTTTAGTACACAATCCAACAATCTCCCACTTATACTAAAAGACTACGCTGTCATGTCTTCCGCCATACATCTGATTCCCACTCCCACTACACGACCATTAAAAGCTCTCGCCTTAATATCCTTGTAAATGGATTTACTAGGTCATCATCCGATGCAATCTAGGCGACAACAACCTTCCCCTCATCATACGATTTCTCGTAACAGGTGGTACTTGCACTCCATGTGTTTAATTGCCTTATGGGCTCGTGATTCCTTCAAGTTTGCAACTGCACCAATATCATCAATATAAATTGTGATATCCTTGGGCAAACTTAGAAACACTTCAAAGTCCATCTTGAAGTTTCTAGAGTCATACAGATACTTTGGCTGCCTCATAGGCTCCAATTTATCATCTTTCCATGATGGAGTCCGGAGTCTGAAATATATTTCTATATAACACTCCTCCACATTATGACTCAACTTCCTAAAATTAAACACATAACCTTGAGGTGGATTTACTGCCGTCCAATCTGACTAAAAAATCCAAATCTACGTAATCCACAAGAAGCAGTGAATTTACCCAGTAAGCTTACATATAATTTCCAGTCCTTCTCAGGCACTTCATATATGTCTTACCACAGTTCATCATTCTTGTTCCGGGTTACGTTGATACCCACTGTTCATGCGTTCAGCAAAATAGATATCCATTCTCGCGCATAGCATTCCTAAGATTAAGCTTCCTTATTCGCCGAAGCATAAGGAATCGCTTTCATCACCTTTATCTTCCTTTTATGTCTCAAGACATATTTTCTTAGATAAAGTACTTGCTAAAACAAGTAAGGATCGTATCAATTCATGAAGCTTGAGACAAGCATAATATCCTTTCTTGTGATCCGTATTACCGTGATCAAAAGGATATTTTTGCTCTTCTTAAGTCCTTCATTTCATACCGCTTTATTATCCATACACATACGCCCGACAATACTCTTTCATTGTCTCCAATGAGCAATATATCATCTACGATAGTACAAGAAATACCACCACGTTTTCATCACTCTTTTCAATACACAAGACCCATCCGATCATTGATTAGATCCATGTCACTGGATTACCTCATCAAAACGGATGTTTCATGATCTTGAAGCTTGTTTTAGTCTATTAATGGACACTTTTAAGCTCACTATCACAATGCTCTTAGCTCTTTGCAATGAATCACTCTGGTTGCTTCACATAGATGTTTCCCTTAAGACTTCCAATCAGGAAAGCTGTCTCGACATCTATTTGCTATCCCTCATATTTCATATGAGTAGCAACAAATAAAAGAGTTCGGATCAACTTAGGCATAGCTACCGGCGAACAGGTTTTCTCATAATCGAACCCTTTCTTTCTGAGTATACCTTTTCGCAACAAGCTTGCTTCCAAGGTTTTCACCTTATTCTATGATCCTCTTTTATTCTTGCATGCCCGCTTCCAATGGCTTTTACGCCATTTAGCGGTTCAACAAGCATCCAGACCTAATTTAAAATCGTTCTATTTTAATATTCATTGCACTTTGCTAGGATTAGGCATTTCTAACTTGTAGTGCTTCGTCGTATCCGTGGGTCCATTTCATGTTTGCGAGGGACCAAGTCTCACGACTTTCCCAAAACATGTATCTTACAAGTTGTCGAAGAACCCTCCCACTACGACAAGGCACTACATGCAATTGTATATCAGACGTGACACGTGTTGCAGTTTACCTTGTGGTATATCCTCTTGTACACTTGGTACTTATACTTTGTGTTTTCCTCTCACTTCCTTTAGAACAACTTATACATGGGTATTTGATTTATTACATAGTCCTTTTTCCAAAAATCTAGTGTTTATGTTAACAATCACTCTTCGATCTTGTGGACTAAATAAATCATCCTTCATTTTTCTAGGATATCCCACAAATAGAAAAACATTCTTACGAATTACTGTTCCTAGGGCATATCCATAAAATGAATTTAGTAATTCCAAATAATTCATCATCTATCTAATCACTACCATAAGAGAGCTATGCCTTCTATTCGTCACACCATTAAGGTGGGAAATTCATTTCCGAAGGTACCTTTCTCTTACTAGATTAGAAGACTCATTATTAATTACTATTTGTCGCATCCAGGGGATAAACATGATTTAAGAGTGTACAAATTGTTCACCAACGTACCATAACAGATTACAACTCTATCATTCATTATAATGACCATGTCATTTAAATGAAATGGAGTATCCATCTATTAATGTATAGAAACCGAAATCAAATTCTTTCTATGAAAATGTACGTAAAGACAATTTCATAAAATCAAACGTTTATTCATATCGTAAGATAAATAAACAACTCCCACTGCAATAGCCACTACTCTTGTAGTTTTACCCATGTCATAACAATCTTATCCTCACTTAGTAATAAACATTTAGTGATTCCAGTATCTACACACTTCGTGTCAGTAAATGCCATCACTAATCATGTTTTAAACAACTAGTGAATAAGATATAAAACTTGTTCACATTATGATGAAAATGGCTTTCCTTTGCCACATGTTTTGCCAGAAGTTTTCCACCATATACATCCTATTGTAATTCAGGTGGAACATACTCAAAAACATCTAGGCAATTCACAAAGAATTAAATTGATCTAGGTTTCCCTTCAATTTATACTCCATGCTTTCCCAATTCATTCATCAAATTAAATCATGATCTTCTGCCTTTTAACTTACTCAAGTATCCGAATAGTTACATGAGACCATCATATTTCTATGAACCTCTCATCTCTTCACTAGAGACTTTAATAGGCATCATGAGACGTCCATTGTGAGAACACACATGTATTTTCTTAAGCAGTAAAATTCAAAACCAAGATTCTTTTCTAATCATCTAATTTTGGACCAGTAAATATAATTTCTTTTAGTCAACAATAAGCGAGATAAAACCATTTGAAATTACAGAGAATCATAAATAAATATACCGATCAAATCTTCGAATTTTATCCTTTTATATTGATTCCCTCAAAACTATATAAAAATAAAATTCACCGACATCTCAAGCACCGTGAGTCTGCAAGCCACGTTAGTGTGGACGTTTACAAACCCAAACATTTACAAGAGAAGGTTTTACCCATTAATTTCATTTGTCAACCTAACTTTATGACAAAATAATTAATAGTCGGTTCCTCTTTAGCCATGCAAATAATAGCAGTGACTCCGTTGGGGAGGATACTAATTATTTACACCTAAGTGTACACCATTATTTGATCCCAAGTCCACTGCGCGAGCTTGTGTGCCTTACAGTTGGAGAAGTACACACGCGCTCGGATAGCTTCCTACAATCATCAATTATAAGTTTGTACCAGTGAGCCCCACATAAACTCATCCGGTAGGGAGGAAGGCCTATTGCCAACACGCAAGTTCATGTACCACATTACAAACAATAATTATGTAATGAAGTCTGTACCAGTGATCCGTGAATAAACTCATCCGTTAGGGAGGAAGGCCTATTGCCAACACGCAAGTTTACTCACATCACTTACAAACCAATAATGGAGGCCGCGGGAATATTTACTAATCCCCTCTCCCACTTAGTAATTTAACACCGAGGGTTTTTACATGCATATGATATTCAGAATAAAATACGCAACGCTAGCATGCTTCTATTACGGCACATAAGGCAGTAAATCACAGAGAGTCATGCATACATATATAACAATGATCAATAATTAAATCAATCATTAACAGTTATATATCAGCGAATTCGATTGTTCGCCACCAGGCACGAATATCAGCAAAGACTTCCAGACTATCAAATTTTCAAAATTTCCAGATTGTCCAATTTTCGAAACCATCGATATCGACCGTCGATGTCGTCCAGATTATCAAAATCATCGATATCGACTAGATTATCAAATATTCGAAAAACATCAAGATTATCAAAATTCCGAAACTATCGATATCGATCGTCATATCGTCTAGATTATCAAAATCATCGATATCGATGAGCAACCATATATAACAATAATAGATAATTAAATCAATTATGTCAGTTATATATTAGGAATCAATTCAACATCCATATATAACAATAATAGACAATCAATTATAGCAGTTATATATTAGGAATTAATTCGACAATCATATATGACAATAATAGATTATTAAATCAATTATAGCAGTCATATATTAGGAATTAATTCGACATCCATATATAACAATAATATACAATCTATTATGGCAGTTATATATTAGGAATTAGTTTTCATAAAATTGGATGTCTTATCCAACACTCTAGCAATACATGCATATAATATACCAAATATAATACGCAATCTAGCATGCTTCTATATAAGACAATAAATCATAGAGATCAGGCATCCATATATATATATATATATAACAATAATAGACAATTAAATCTATTATGACAGTTATATATATTAGGAATAAAACCGCCTCTAAATTTTAATGTCTTGTCCGACACTCCTACTGTGGAATCGATGCCTTACGCAACAAGCAGGATTGCTTGTGCCCCAAGACGTCCATCGTCATATCCCACCGCCAATTATGTCAGGGAGCGCCCCAAGTGCCTTGACGAGCGCCCCTCGCCCGGACTGTCGCTCGTCCAAGGGCCTACTTGCATGGAACCAAGTTCAGCCCAAAGCCGCAACACCAAACTACACCAACTGTCGTTCGTAGTTCGAAACTGAAAGAACCTCAGAATCCAATCTCCACCGTCCAGAATCTACTACTGTAAGTGTTGAACATGTTATCCAAATTACAGATCGATCCAACGGTTATTTTGTGAGAAACGGCTCTTTTCTCTCGACTGCACAAAACAGAATCGCCCAAATATCTGCTTCTGTTTTCAGCGTACTCCCAGCAAGAAAAGGCTCCAAATTCGATCTCCACCGTTCAGAATGTACATCCACAAGGTGTGAACGTTTTGACCAAATTACAGCTCGATCCAACGATTAGTTTGTCAGAAACGGCACTTTTCCCTCGACTGCGCAAAACAGAATTGCCCAAATATCTGCTTCTGTTTTCAGCGTACTCCCAGCAAGAAAAGGCTCCAAATTCGATCTCCACCGTTCAGAATGTACATCCACAAGGTCTGAACGTGTTGACCAAATTACAGTACGATCCGACCGTTGAAACTCTGGTTATTGCCTCTGCAATATCACTACGCTGGATTTTCTCTCAAAAGCGTGATTCTATTTTTGCCCTCTCTTTCTTCCTTGCATGTGAAATTGACGAACAGTTTTCGTCGAATCCTCTCACACACAACCATGGACGAATAGATATGATATAGGGTATATATTACATAGGGATATTCATGGTTTGCGCAATAAAACCAAAACCCTAAACATGTGATCCTAATTCCGAAAAATTAATCACATAAACCCTAGCCTAACGTGTCACGCTTCACCACGAAACCGAAGCTCTGATACCAATTGTTGGCATTCGATCGTTTGGTTAACGTGACCCGTTAGGGTTCCATGAATTTCTAACAAGCAGCGGAAGCAAGTAAACATGAAACGCATTACCTTTCACCAAGGGTTGATGTAGAGGTTGAATTCTCGCTGGCAGTCTGCGCAGTCCCACGAGAATAGCCATAAGTTCCTCTTCTGATGTTGGAATTGAGTGATCTTTGTGTTCAGACGATCCTCTCTTCGACGGCTTTCCATCAGTATATAATACATCAAAATCGAAGAAATGTACGATTTTATATAAATTTTGGAACATGATGAACTGCAGCAGCAAACGACCTTCCGGTCTTCTGCTGTATGTCCCAAGTCCGATCTCGACGTCGTGTGGGCGACGATCTATGAGACCTACTCAATCTGCTCTCAACCTTCATCACACGTGAATAATGAATTAGATTAGGGTTCCAGATAAGCTGAGGTGACTTATATACATGGGCTACAGCAGGGACCAGGAGGAGAAATTGGGTTGGGCCTCCATTGGGCTTAAGTATCCAAGCTTAGCCCAAAGCTTATACTTAAGTCTAATAATAATAATATATTCCACTAAAATATTATTACTGCACTACCATACCAATCCCAAAATTACGTTTTGGGCTCCTTCTTATTATGAGCCCGTTAGTCTCCCCATGTTTAAGATATACAATGTCCATTAATTAATTTAAGTTACTGACAACTCAATTAATTAATATCTCATCCAAGAGTAGTACCACTCAACCTCATTATCATGCCGGAATAAATTCCGCCTGCAGGGTTTACATGATAATCTTTATGAGGTCCTCAAGGGGACATCATCAACCTATGACGGACACGGATTCCTTCTACAATCAACAGCACACCATAGAGACAGCACTACTTCCCAACTCACCGAGTTTATTGATTTAATTGCATGTAAATCTCACCCATTGATGAATCAAAGAAATACATACTGCCCTATGTGTCGAGGTTATTGTATAGAGATTAAGAGCACGAACTTCCATAATAACTGAGATCAAGTTCTCCTATAAGTCAGTATAAATCGAACGATCTCAAGCGGTCCTGCTCAATACACACAAGTGCACTAATGTGATTCTATAGCCAAGACAAGCTAATACCAAACCACACTACAACCATCCCGATAGAGAGTCCCCGTCTATCTCGATTGTGAGCATCTGTTTATACTTTATAAGGAAACCGATAATATGATCTTCCGCGTGTTGTCGCACAACATATTATCTACAGTATAAAGTAAGTGGACTATTGCATCGAACATATAAATAAATTATAAGATGCAATCATTTGATCATATGATTCTCATTTCAAATTAATTGTTATAACATTGTTCATACAAAAAGCTAGACTTTTAGTATACAATCCAACAGTCTTCAAATAATTTTTCTGCTTCAAGTGTTGTTTTTGATAATAGCGCTCCACCTGATGATGCATCAATAAGAACACGCGACTCACAATCCAATCCATAATAGAATATGCTTATATACTGAGTCTTAGACATCCCATGCTGTGGTCTCCTCCTGAGCATAGCTTTGAACCTATCCCACGCCTCATAGAATTTCTCACCTTGATGTTTTGCTTCATTCTAAACACCTTAGAGGGTGGCATGTATCTTTCCAAGAACTTCTGCTGCAGTTGGTCCCATGTAGTGCAGTCTGTGGCATCAAGAGTCTCATACCAAGCTTCTACCTTATCAATCAAAGATAACTTGAATAGGGCGATCAACCTAGAATTATCATTAGCTCCAGCACCCTTTTGAGTGTTTGCATAACTAAGAAATCATTTGAGATGCTGATATGGATCTTTAAAGTAACCTCCAGAAAAGGGATTCTTCTCTACCATGTTAATAAGAGTGGGATGTAGCTCAAAATCATCATCTTCCCCCTTGCTCGTATAACCCCATGTTGTCAATCCAATTGTTCTTGAAAATTTCACGGATTGCAACATTATCCAGATTCTGCCTTACTCTGGCCATGTTTAGATCAGTGTGTTATTTCTTCCTTTCTTTCCTCTCCTTTTCCCAGTGATCAAGTACCTCAGAAAAATTTAAGGTTAGATATAAATAAATAATCCCAAATAAAAGCCTTAATCAAACTAGAAATAATAAAATCAATAATAGCAGCCGTCCCCGGCAACGACGCCAAAAACTTCATGAGCATTATCTTTGCACGCAAAATTAATCCCCAAGTATTAAGGATATCAGTTGCATCTTAAGCAAGCGACCAAGTTAAATATCGAACCCAAAGAATGGTGTATTATCAATTTAATTATTTACTAATAAATTAAGACGAATGGTAATTAAGTTTGAGGTTTGATTATCAACTTCTAAACAATTAATTAAAATAACAAATAAAATAAATAACACTAGAAGAGTACAAAAGTGAATCAAATATGGAGAATAGTTAGCCCAAGGATAATCCAGTTTCACTTATTAATTTCTTTTTCGTGTATCAATGTCTGACTCTGCCTTATGGATTAAGGACGCATCACTAAACCATGCATATCTACTCTATAGACACAAGCAAACATGCATATAACATGTGTGAATAACCTTGGAGCAAGAGATATAATTCCACCCCCTTTCTAGGTACTATCAGTATCAATTATTTCCCTGGCTAATTGGTACTCTAGCCTGATATGATCACCCTTTACAGGTACTATGAAATTATCCTCTTTATCCTACTTATTAACCCGAATTCAATTTAATTAATAAGTATTCATATAAGATAGTTCTAATGAAGTTTCGGAGTCCCCTTACTTAAATCAATACATGGAATCCTGTTCAACAGTGAACGCAATCAATTAACAGCCAAGATATATATTCAGACTCTATATAATAGTTGAAGATGCACAAAACGACTCTGAATATGGATTATAAATGCATAATTATATATGAAATAATTCCACAAGTACTGTTGTATGGAGTATACACATGAAAGTTTATTAATTCATAAAAACTTTCAAAATCCTAGATCTACCAAAATGGTTCTAGCCCATGATGTTATGAAGAACAATCATGGGGGTTGGATAAATCTTACCCATATATTTGGAAAATACAAGATAAATTAGGAAACGATAAAAACTTTAGATGCGGGAGTCGTCACGTCCCTCTCTGTCTTGAATCCTCCTCTTGGTTTTCCTCTTGATTCAACAGATAAATCTTTACAGTGATGGATGAATGGAGGAAAGGATGTGAATTATGGTTGGGGGGGATCCCTCCTTGTGTGGTGTAGGATTATTGTGTTGCGGTCTTACATGAATAATAATATAAAATATATATAGGTGTGAGAAGGAAATTAAATAAGAAAATAAAAGATATGAGTGAATCATGGAAGATTATATTGTAAGGAGATTAATTGTGCTCCAAAATCACCACCACCTTTGCTCTATCCACCTGCAATCCCTTAGCTGAAATATGGTGTCCAAGAATAATATCATCTCTCATCATGAGGTGGCACTTCTCCCAATTCAAGACAAGATTAGTTTCTTCACATCTTTTCAAAATAGTAGATAGGTTAGATAAACAAATACCAAAGGAGGAACCAAACACAAGAAAATCATCCATAAACACCTCCAAGATCTTTTCTATCAACTCATCAAATATGGCCATCATGCAGCGCTAAAATGTAGTAGGTGCGTTACATAATCCATAAGGCATCTTTCTAAAGGAAAAAGTTCCATAAGGGCAAGTAAAAGTAGTCTTTTCCTGGTCCTTGGGTGCAATCATGATTTGATTATACCCCGAGTACCCATCCAAGAAATAATAAAAATCATACCCTGTAAGACGATCAAGTATTTGATCCATGAAAGGAGGAGGGAAGTGGCCTTTGCATGTATTTTCATTCAGTTTCCTATAGACAATACACACACACCATCTCGTAGGAATCCTAGTGGCTAGAGTCTATCCATCATCGGCTTTCACAATAGTCATGCCCCCTTTTTAGCTACAACATGCAATAGACTTACATGGGGACTATCACTAATCAGATACATAATTCCTACATCTAGCCATGTTAGGATTTGCTTCCTAATCACTTCTTGAATAGCAGGATTAACTCTCCGCTGATTCTGAATGCTACTCTTAGCCTCATCTAACAATCTTATCTTATGCATGCAATATGATGGACTAATATCTTTCAAATCATCAAGAGACCAACCAATTGCAGACTTATACTTCCTAAGCACATCTAATAACTCATTGAGTTGATCATTAGTTAGAGAAGAAGATACAATTATCGGATATGTTTATTGTCACCTAGATATGCATACTTCAAGTGTTTCGGTAGCGGTTTCAACTCCTCCTTTTCTGTTTTTGCTGTTCTTTCTCTATCCAAAGGCAAGTATTTTCTAGTCCACTTCAACTCTTCAAACTTGGTCCTTTTTTATTCATACATGTCATCACCAAAAGCAAGTAAGTTTTCCAAAAAATCAATATACACCTCATTGGAGAGCTCATCTAGCTCTGTGGTGGGAAAAGTAAGAAACTCCACCAAGCATGTCTCCAAAGGATCCTTAGAAAGGATCAAAGACATATCTTCTTTCAAAATCTCCTCCACCACATCGATGCTGTGACATTGCGTCTCCATCGGCATCTTCATTTCTTTATCAAGGTTAAACAGAAGCTCTTCTTTATCTATGCGAAACCTTAGCTCACCTTTTTGAACATCAATCATAGCTCCAGCCATAGCAAGGAATGGTCTCCCTAAGATAAGGGGAACATTGTCCTTGTCATTCTCCATCTCGAGTACAAGAAAGTCTACAGGAAAGTCTAGTTTTTCTACTTTCACTAGAACGTCTTCAATCATCCCTTTCGGAAAAGTCATAGACATATCCGCTAATTGTAGAGCAACCATTGCGGGAGTTAATTCCCCCAAACCAAGCCTTTGAAATATCGACAGCAGCATCAAATTGATCCTTGCCCTAAGATCGCTAAAGGCTCATCGTGCCGGCCTCTTCGCAATCTCACATAGAATAGTGAAGCTCCCCGGATCCTTTAACTTTGCTGGCAGCTTCTTCTGTATGATCGAGCTGCAGTTCTCAGACAAATTCATTGTCTCAATTCTGTTCAAGCTTCTCTTCTTCAAAAGTATATCCTTTAGGAAGCGGGCATAATATGGCATCTCTAAGAGTGCTTCAAAAAAGGAATGCTCAAGCTTATCTTGTTTATGATATCTGAAAACTTCTTGAACTTTTCTTCCAATCCCTTCTTTACTAACTTGAAAGGAAACGGAGGAGGTATTTTAGTTTTGGGAATCCCCCATTCATCACGTTCAACCTTCTCTGCTTTATTCTTTTCGACTCTCAATCTCTTTGCTTTTTTCCATTTCTTTTCTACTGTAAGCTCAGTATTCTGCTCTTTGGATGGCATTAGAGTAGCATCAATATCAAGTAAAGCATTCTGCATGGAAAATGGTGCCAATCGAGATGGTTTGACCATGGTTCGAGCAGGGGTGCTGGTCGAACAAGGCGAGTAATGGTCGAATCGTGCATCAGAAAGTGCTTTCTCTCCTGGACAGGCCAGTTCTGTTGGATTGTATACTAAAAGTCTAGCTTTTTGTATGAACAATGTTATAACAATTAATTTGAAATGAGAATCATATGATCAAATGATTGCATCTAATAATTTATTTATATGTTCGATGCAATAGTCCACTTACTTTATACTGTAGATAATATATTGTGCGACAACACGCAGAAGATCATATTATCGGTTTCCTTATAAAGTATAAACATATGCTCACAACCGAGATAGACGGGGACTCTCTATCGGGATGGTTGTAGTGTGGTTTGGTACTAGCTTGTTTTGGCTATAGAATCACATTAGTGCACTTGTGTGTATTGAGTAGGACCGCTTGAGATCGTTCGACTTATACTGATTTATAGGAGAACTTGATCTCAGTTATTATAGAAATTCGTGCTCTTAATCCCTATACAATAACCTCGACACGTAGGGCAGTATGTATTTCTTTGATTCATCAATGGGTGAGATTTACATGTAATTAAATCAACAAACTCGATGAGTTGGGAAGTAGTTCTGTCTCTATGGTCTGCTGTTGATTGTAGAAGGAATCCGTGTCCGTCAAAGGTTGATGATGTCCCCTTGAGGAGCTCATAAGGATTATTATGTAAACCCTGCAGGTGGAATTTATTCCGGCATGATAATGAGGTTGAGTGGTACTACTCTTAGATGAGATATTAATTAATTGAGTTGTCAGTAACTTAAATTAATTAATGGACATTGTATATCTTAAACATGGGGAGAATAATGGGCTCATAATAAGAAGGAGCCCAAAACGTAATTTTGGGATTGGAAAGGCAGTGCAGTAATAATATTTTAGTGGAATATATTATTATTATTGGACTTAAGTATAAGCTTTGGGCTAAGCTTGGATACTTAAGCCCAATGGTGGCCCAACCCAATTTCTCCTCCTGGTCCCTGCTGTAGCCCATGTATATAAGTCACCTCAGCTTATCTGGAACCCTAATCTAAATTATTGGACTTAAGTATAAGCTTTGGGCTAAGCTTGGATACTTAAGCCCAATGGTGGCCCAACCCAATTTCTCCTCCTGGTCCCTACTGTAGCCCATATATATAAGTCACCTCAGCTTATCTGGAACCCTAATCTAATTCATTATTCACGTTTGATGAGGGTTGAGAGCAGATTGAGGAGGTCTCGTAGATCGTCGCCCACACGACGTCAAGATCGGACTTGGGACATACGGTAGAAGATCAGAAGGTAGTTTGCTGCTGCTGTCCGCCACCTTGTGAAATTTATATAAAATCACATGTTGCCCAGAATTTGATGATCAATATAATGACGAAAAACCGTTGAAGAGAGGATTGTCTGACCACAAATATCATTCAATCCCGACATCAGACGAGGAAGTTATGGCCATTCTCGTGGGACTGCACAGTCTACCAGCGAGAATCCTTCATCTTCTACATACCCTGTGAACGGTAATACGTTTCATGTTTTCTTGCTTCCGCTGATATTAGAAACATATGGAACCCTAAGGGATCATGTTAACCAATTGATCCAAGCACCAAAAATTGGTATCAGAGCTTCGGTTTCGTGGTGAAGCGTGACACGTTAGGCTAGGGTTTATGTGGTTAGTTTTTTGAAATTAGGATCACATGTTTAGGGTTTTGGTTTTACTGCTAAACCATGAATATCCCTATGTGAAATATACCCTATATCATATCTGTTCGTCGATGGTTGTGAGTGAGAGGATTCGACGAAAACTGTTCGTCAATTTCACATTGAAGGAAGAAATTGAGAGAAAAACCAGCATAGTGATATTACAGAGTCAATAACTGGAGTTTCAACCATCGGATCAAGCTGAATTTTGGTCAGCAAGTTCGGATTTTGTGGATGTACATTCTGAATGGTGAAGATCGTATTTGGAGCTTTGTGTTGTCGGGAATACGCCGAAAATAGAAGCAGGTTTTTGGGCGATTCTGTTCTGCGCAGTCGAGGGAAAAGAGTTGTTTCTCACAATCTAACCGTTGGATCGACCTGTAATTTGGACAGAATATTCAGGACTCACAGGAGTAGATTCTGAACGGTGAAGATTGGATTTTCAGGTTTCTACAGTTTCAAACCCTGAACGACAGTTGGTGTAGTTTGGTGTTGCGCGTTGGGCTGAAATTGGTTCCGTGCAAGTAGGCCCTTGGACGAGCGACAGTCCGAGCGAGGGGCGCTCGTCAAGGCACATGGTGTTGTGCACAACATCAAGCGAATGGCATGGCTGGGGCGCGTTTTCAACCGGGCAAGGAGCGATCAACTGCTGGGCGTGTGCTGCTCGTTGGCGTGCGGAGCAGCGTGCTGAGTATCGGGCGGCCTGATGGGCATTGGTGCTTGTTGGGAGCTCTGGGCATGACATGTAAATCTTGCACATTGGAGAGGAGTCGCACACGTTGGCTTGCTGGACGCAGGAATGGCGTGCATGGTGGCGTGCCATATGGCGCGCGGAACACTGTGTGAGGCTGCGCGGATGAAGGTTCGATCGATGTTGCACCAAGTTCGAGCGGTCTGCATCAGGTTCGAGCGGTCTGCATCAGGTTCAATCGATGATGCACCAGGTTCAAGCGGATTCACATCAGGTTCGATTGGTCTGCATCAGGTTTGATCGACTCTGCACCAGGTTCGAGCAGATTTGTATCAGGTTCGATCGGTCTGCATCAGGTTCGATCGATGATGCACTAGGTTCGAGCGGATTTGCATCAAGTTCGATCGGTTTGCATCAGGTTCGAGCGGATTTGCATCAGGTTCGATTGGTCTGTATCAGGTTCGATTGACTCTGCACCAGGTTCGAGCGGATTCACATCAGGTTCGATTGGTCTGCATCAGGTTCGATCGACTCTGCACTAGGTTCGAGCAAATTAACATCAGGTTCGATTCGTCTGCATCAAGTTTGACTGGTTTGCATCAGGTTCCGCGTGAGTCTTCACAATGTGATCGGACAGGGTGCCGGAGTGGTAGAGCAGGCTGCGGGGAGGTCGATCCCCGTCGCAGTTATCCACATTCGTGATTGGTGGCAAACAATCGAATTCGCTGTTATATAACTGTTATAATTTATTTATTAATTGATTATTGTTATATATGTATGCATGCTTTCTGTGATTTACTGCCTTATGTGCCGTAATAGGAGCATGCTAGGTTGCGTATATTATTCTGAATATTATATGCATGTAAAAACCCTTGGTTTTAAATAACTAAGTGGGAGAGGGGATTGGTAATTAATTCCCGCGGCCTCCATTATTGGTTTGTTAGCAATGTGAATAAACTTGCGCATCGGCATTAGAGCCTTCCTTCCCATCGGATGAGTTTATTCATGGATATTGCTGGAACAGGCTTCTTTAAAATTATGTTTGTAATGTGATGCACATGAACTTGCGTGTTGGCATAGACCTTCCTCCCTATCGGATGAGTTCATGTGCGGATCACTGTACAGACTTATAATTGATGACTGTAGAAAGTTATCCGAGCGCGTGTGTACTTCTCCATCTGTAAGGCACATAAGCTCGCGCAATGGACTTGGGGTCAAATAATGGTGTACACTTAGGTGTAAATAATAAGTATCCTCCCCATCGGAGTCACTGCTTTTATTTGCATAGCTAAAGAGGAACCGACTATTAATTATTTTATCATAAAGTTAGGTTGACAAATGAAATTAATGTGTAAAACCTTCTCTTGTAAATGTTCGGGTTTGTAAACGTCCACACTATAGTGGCTTGCAAACTCACGGTGCTTGAGATGTCGGTGAATTTATATTTTATATTGTTTTGAGGGAATCAATATAAATGGATAAATTTGAAGATTTGATCGGTGTATTTTTTTATGATTCTCTGAATTTCAAATAGTTTTATTTCACTTATGGTTGACTAAAAGAAATTATATTTACTTGTCCAAATTAGATGATTAGAAAAGAATCTTGGATTCGAATTTTACTGCTTAAGAAATACATGTGTGTTCTCACAAAAGACTTATCATGATGCATATTAAAGTCTCTATTGAAGAGATAAGAGATTCATAGAAATATGTTGGTCTCATGTAACTCTTAGAATACTTGAGTAACTTAAAAGGCGGTAGATCATGATTGAATTTGATGAATGAATTGGAGAAACTTGGAGTGGAAGTTGAAGGGGAAACCTAAGTCAATTCTCCATAATTGCCTAGATGTTTTGAGTAAGTTTTACCTGAATTACAAGAGGTTGTATATGGTGAAAACTTCTGACAAAACATGTGGTGAAGGAAATCCAATTTCATCAAAGGAATGAACAAGGTTAGAATCTTACTTGCTAGTCATTGAAGCATGATTAGTGATGGCACCTACTGATGCGTAGTGTAGATACCAGAATCACTAAATGTTTATTACTAAGTGAGGATAAGATTATTTTATACATGGGTAATACTACGAGAGTAGTGGCTGTTGCAGTGGGAGTTGTTTATTTATCTTACGATATGAATAAACGTTTGATTTTGTGAAATTGTCTTTACGTACGTTTTCATAGAAAGAATTTGATTTGGTTTCAATGCATTAATAGATGGATACTCCATTTCATTTAAATGACATAGTCATTATAATGAAGGATAGAGTTGTAATCTGTTATGGTACGTTGGTGAACAATGTGTATACTCTTAAATCATGTATATTCCACAGATGCAACAAATAGTAATTAATAATGCATCTTCTGATCTTAGTAAGAGAAAGGAACCTTAGGAGATGAACTAAACATGCATTTGGCGTCTAAGACTAGATCATTTTACTTGAGTAGGACTCAAAAGTTGATAGCAGATGGACCGTAAGGTTTATCTGAAGTGGAAACTATCGGACTTGCGAGTCTTACTTGGAAGTAAAAATGATTAATTACCTTTTCAAGGTAAAGGGGTGTGGAGCCAAAAATATATATATTGGAATTGGTTCATTCTGATTCAAGCGGACCTAATATTATCCAGGCGAGAGGTGGTTATGAATAATCGAAGATTATTCTAGATACCGATATTTATTTGATGCACTGCATGTCTAAGTTTTTAGATTTATTCAAGAATTGTAAGGTTGGTACAGTAAAGCATCATGGAAAATATATCAAGTAATGACGATTTAATCGTCATTACGAGTACCTCTTAGGATAATTAGGAGCTATTAATCAGAGGTTGAGATTAAATCTCAAGTGGTCTACACCGGGCATGCCCCAGCTGAATGGTGTGGTGGATAGAAGGAATAAGACTCTTATGGTAATGATTAGATAGATGATGAATTATTTGGAATTACTTAATTCATTTTATGGATAAGCCCTAGAAACAGTAATTCATTTGAATATTTATCTGTTTGTGGGATATGCTATAAAAATGAAGGTGATTTATTTAGTCTAAAAGATAGGGTGATTGTTAACACAAACACTAGATTTTTGGAAAGGGACTATGTAATAAATCACATACCTATTTATAGTTGTCCTAAAGGATGTGAGAAGAAAACACAAAGTATTAATACCAATTGTGCAAGAGGATATACCACAAGGTAAACTGCAACGCATGTCACGTCTGATACACAATTGCATGTACTGCCTTGTCGTAGTGGGAGGGTTGTTCGACAACATGTTTGATACATGTTTTGGGAGAGTCGTGAGACTTGGTCCCTAGCAAACATGAAATGGACCCACAGATACGACGAAGCACTACAAGTTAGAAATGTCAAATCTTAACAAAGTGCAATGAATATTAAAATAGAATCGATGGATTTTAAATTAGGTCTGGATGCTTGTTGAACCGCTAAATGGCGTAAAAGCCATTGGAAGCGGGCATGCAAGAATAAAAGAGGATCATAGAATAAGGTGAAAACCTTGGAAGCAAGCTTGTTGCGAAAAGGTATACTAGAAAGAAAGGGTTCGATTATCAGAAAACCTGTTCGCCGGTAGCTATGCCTAAGTTGATCCGGACTCTTTTATTTGTTGCTACTCATATGAAATATGAGGAATAGCAAATAGATGTCGAGACAGCTTTCCTGATTGGAAGTCTTAAGGAAAACATCTATGTGAAGCAACCAGAGTGATTCATTGCAAAGAGCTAAGAGCATTGTGATAGTAAGCTTAAAAGTGTCCATTCATGGACTAAAGCAAGCTTCAAGATCATGAAACATCCATTTTGATGAGGTAATCCAGTGACATGAATCTAATCAATGATCAGATGGGTCTTGTGTATTGAAAAGAGTGATGGAAACGTGGTGGTATTTCTTGTACTATACGTAGATAGTATCTTGCTCATTGGAGACAATGAAAGAGTATTGTCGGGCGTATGGGTATGGTTGATAAAGCGGTATGAGATGAAGGACTTAAGAAGAGCAAAAATATCCTTTTGATCACAGTAATACGGATCACAAGAAAGGATGTTATGCTTATCTCAAGTTTCATATAATGATACGATCCTTACTAGTTTAGCATGTGAATTTATCTAAGTGAATGTGTCTTGTGACACAAAAGTAGATAAAGAAGATGAAAGCAGTTCCTTATGCTTCGGCAAATGAGAAAGCTTAATCTAAGGAATGCTATGCACGAGATTGGATATCTGTTTTGCCGATGGCATGAACAGTGGGTATCAACGTAACCCGGAATAAGAATGATGAACTGTGGTAAGACATATACTTATGTACCTGAAAAGGACTAGAAACTATATGTGGGCTTACCAAACAGATTCACTGATTCTTATGGGTTACATAGATTCAAATTTTTCAAATCAGATAGGGACGGCAGTAAATCCACCTCAAAGGTTATGCGTTTAATTTTAGGAAGTAGAGTCATAATATGGAGGAGTGTTATACAGAAATATATTTCAGACTCCGGATTCCATCATGGAAAGATGATAAATTGGAGCCATGAGGCAGCCAAAGTATCTGTATGACTCTAGAAACTTCATGATGGACTTTGGTGTGATTCTAAGTTTTCCCAAGGTTATCACAATTTATATTAATGATATTGGTGCAGTTTCAAACTTGAAGGAATCACAAGTCCATAAGGAAATTAAACACATGGAGCGCGAGTACCACCTATTACGAGAAATCGTATGATGAGGGGAAGGTTGTTGTCACCTAGATTGCATCGGATGATAACCTAGTAAATCCATTTACAAGGACCTTAAGGCGAGAGCTTTTGATGGTCGTGTAGTGGGAGTGGAAATCAAATATATGGCAGAAGACATGAGAGCATAGTCTTTTAGTATAAGTGGGAGATTGTTGGATTGTATACTAAAAGTCTAGCTTTTTGTATGAACAATATTATAACAATTAATTTGAAATGAGAATCATATGATCAAATGATTGCATCTTATAATTTATTTATATGTTTGATGCAATAGTCCACTTACTTTATACTGTAGATACTATGTTGTGCGACAACACGCGAAAGATCATATTATCGGTTTCCTTATAAAGTATAAACAGATACTTACAACCGAGATAGACGGGGACTCTCTATCAGGATGTTTGTAGTGTGGTTTGGTATTAGCTTGTCTTGGCTATAGAATCACATTAGTGCATTTGTGTGTATTGAGCAGGACCGCTTGAGATCGTTCGACTTATACTGATTTATAGGAGAACTTGATCTCAGTTATTATGGAAGTTCATGCTCTTAATTCCTATACAATAACCTCGACACGTAGGGCAGTATGTATTTCTTTGATTCATCAATGGGTGAGATTTACATGTAATTAAATTAACAAACTCGATGAGTTGGGAAGTAGTGCTGTCTCTATGGTGTGCTGTTGATTGTAGAAGGAATCCGTGTCCGTCATAGGTTGATGATGTCCCCTTGAGGAGCTCATAAGGATTATCATGTAAACCCTGTAGGTGGAATTTATTCCGGCATAATAATGAGGTTGAGTGGTACTATTCTTGGATGAGATATTAATTAATTGAGTTGTCAGTAACTTAAATTAATTAATGGATATTGTATATCTTAAACTTGGGGAGAATAACGGGCTCATAATAAGAAGGAGCCCAAAACATAATTTTGGGATTGTAAAGGCAGTACAGTAATAATATTTTAGTGGAATATTTTATTATTATTGGACTTAAGTATAAGCTTTGGGCTAAGCTTGGATACTTAAGCCCAATGGAGGCCCAACCCAATTTCTCCTCCTAGTCCCTGTTGTAGCCCATGTATATAAGTCACCTCAACTTATCTGGAACCCTAATCTAATTCATTATTCATGTTTGATGAGGGTTGAGAGCATATTGAGGAGGTCTCGTTGATCGTCGCCCACACGACGTCAAGATCGGACTTGGGACATACGGCAGAAGATCAGAAGGTAGTTTGCTGCTGATGTCCGCCACCTTGCGAAATTTATATAAAACCGTACAGTACTTAGAATTTGAAGATCAATATACTAATGGAAAGCCGTTGAAGATTGAATCGTCTGAGCACAAAGATCATTCAATTCCAACATCAGACGAGGAAGTTATGGCCATTCTCGTAGGACTACACAGTCTGCCAGCGAGAATCCTTCATCTTCTACATACCCTGGTGAACGGTAATATGTTTCATGTTTTCTTGCTTTCACTGAAATTAGAAATGTATGGAACCCTAACGGGTCATGTTAACCAAATGATCCAAGCGCTAACAGGTTCAACCACGGTTCTACCAATTGGGTTGGTCGAACCATGATGATCGTGGTCGAACCTCGCTTTTTAAAAACAAAATGCTCTGGACAGAGCGGTTCGACCATGATTCGGCCAATAAGATTGGACGAGCCATTTCTATTGTGTCGAATTGATTGGCTGGGATCTCCAGAGGTTGCCCAGGTGCCTTGTTAGACCTCCTTTGTGCAGTTCGACCAGCTGTGTTGGTCGAATCGAGGTCGAATCTGACTCCTAAAGCTTCATAACTCATTTTTGGCATCATCGGTCCCTCATAGTGCATTCCAGACCTCAACGTGATGGCGTTGAACTGCTTTGGGTTTGCTATACTTTGAGATGGGAACTTACCCTTCTCTACGGTTTGCGTCAATTGGTTAACATTTCTGGCCATCTGCCCCATTAACAACGTCAAGTCCTTCATCTGCTTAGATATATCCTCATGATTTGCATCAATCTTTGCCTCAAGCTTCACCTCTAGATGGTCCACTCTTGCATCATTCCTTGCCCTGTACATGTTCATCGTATTCTCAAAAATAGGCTTCCCTTCTTCGACCTTAGCACCCGGATCAATACCACTAGGAGATTGTACTGCTGTATTAGGATCTCTCCATGAAAACTCCTGCCTCCTTGGTTGTTGATAATTACCCGGGGGACCATGATTATTGTAGTTCCCTTGGTAATTCCAGTTTTCTTGATTTTGGAACCTCGTTCCTTAAATACTTTGACCCATGGCATAGTTCACCTCTTCCAATTCTTCTTGGCTAGCTCCTTCATTACACACATCCTGCTACGTAATTGGTACTCGCTGAGCTATGTCAGTAATCTGCTTTTACTGGGACTCAAGTAACTTGTTGATATTAGCCAAACTAGAGACAATCTCATCTTCCCTACTTGACTTTACCATCGTGTGCTCAACTTGTTCTACTTTTCCAGAATATAAGTGCCTCTCACTCTATCAGCTGGCCAATCCCTTGCATTCATCAAAATATCCTCAAAGAGCTTTTCTGCCTCAACGGATGACTTTGTAAGCAATGCTCCATCTGATGAAGCATCTAGTAAAACTCGAGAATCACAGTTTAATCCGCTATAAAAATACTGATGTATTGAGCTTTAGATAGCCCCTGTTGCGGACACTTCCTAAGCATGTCCTTGAATCTGTCCCAAGCCAGATGAAACTTCTCATTACCATGGATAGCAAATTGGTTGATTTCTTGTTCCAACATAAATAACTTTGAAGGTGGCATGTATCGCTCAAAGAATTTCACTTTTAATTTCTCCTAGGTATCATATTCAGCAGCATTAAGATTATCGTACCAATCTCTCGCCTTTTCATTAAGCGAGAACTTAAATAAGATGATCCTCCTTGCATTTTCATGATCTCCTGCATCTTTTTATGTACTTGCATAGCCAAGGAACTTATTCAGATGTTGCTGAGGATCTTCAAAGGTTCCCCCAGAGAAGGGACTCCTCTCAATCATACTGATCAGAGCAGGGTGAAAATCAAAATCCGCTCTGGCCCCTCTTGCTCCTAACAGGCCCGCATTCCCTCCTCCGTGTTCTTAAAGACTTCACAGATGACAAGATTATCTGGATTCGCCTCCATGTTGACTGCTTCTACTTCCAAGTTAAATTCGGTTGCAGCTTCAGTTGCTTGCTGATTCAGCTCGTTAACTTCAACTCCTAAATTAAGAGTCTCTGTTGGTTCTACGTTCTTATTCTTCTTTGACTTTCCCTTTTTCTTCCTTGATGATGCTTCAATCTCCAGATTATAAGGTTCTAAATCTCCTACCTTTGATCTAGTTGTTAGATTTGTATAATAAAAGCCTTGCTTTTGTATTGAACAATATTTTTAACGATTTTATTTGAAATGAGAATCATATGATCAAACGTTTTTGCATATTATAAATTGTTTATTTATATGTTTGTGCAAAAGTCCATTTACTTAATATTGTAGATAATATGTTGTGCGACAATACGCAGAAGATCATATTATCGGTTTTCTTATAAAGTATAAACAGATACTCATAACCGAGATAGACGGGGACTATCTATCGGTATGGTTGTAGTCTGGTTTGGTATTAGTTTGTCTTGACCATAGAACCACATTAGTACACTGCTTTGTGTATTGAGTAGGACCGCCTGAGATCGTTTGACTTGTACTGTCTATATAGAAGAAATTGATCTCTGTTATTATGGATGTTCGTGCTCTTAATCCCTACACAATAACCTCAACACGTAAGGCAGTATATATTTCTTTGATTCATCAATGGGTGAGATTTAAATGAATTAAATCGACAAACTCGGTGAGTTGGAAAATAATGATGTCTCTATAGTGTGCTGTTTATTGTAGAAGGAATCCATGTCCGTCATAGCTTGATGATGTCCCCTTGAGGAGCTCATAAAGTTTATCATGTAAATCTTGCAAGTGGATTAATTTCCGACATGATAATAAGGTTGAGTGGTACTACTCTCGGAAGAGATATTAATTAATTTGAGTTGTCAGTAACTTAATTAATTAATGGGCATTGTATATCTTAAACATGGGGAGACTATCGGGCTCATAATAAGAAGGAGCCTAGAACATAATTTTTGGATTGGATGGGTATTGCAGTAATAATATTTTAGTGGACTATATTATTAATATTGGATTTAATTAAAAGCTTTGGGCTAAGCTTGGTTAATTAAATCTAATTGAGGTCCAGCCCAATTTCTCCTCCTGGTCCCTGCAGTAGCCCAACTATATAAGTTATCTCAGTTCCTAATAACCTATGTCTGCGCAACTTACGTAGAAAACAGAAAAGGAACAGATTGAGAACTCTCTTGGGATTGTTGACCACACAACACTAGAGAGTTGACTTTGGGTCATACTGTAGAAGATCAGAGGTGTTCTTCATAGGTCTTCATCCTCTACTCCAACCCAGAAGTCAGGTAAATTATTTTTTGCTTCCGCTGATTGTTTACCTATTTTTTTATCGGATCACGTTAACCAAAACGATCCAATTGCCAACAATTGGTATTAGAGCGTTAGTTTCGTGGTGAAACATGAACCGTAAGGTTAGGGTTTATATGATTATATTATTATGTGATATGATCTGGATGTAATTACATGTTTTTGTGCTTCTCGTGATTTATTTATCACATGATAGAAAGCATGTTTTTAGAGTTTGTATAATTTTAATTTATCCATGAAACCCTACATGTATTATCTGCAATATATGATCGCTGTTGATTAAACTCCCTAGACATCACACACACACGCTGTAAGATGATGGTGTTAGCGAGAAAGGTAGTTTGAACATGGTGATGTAGTAAGGGCTGGTGAAAGGCAGCGCTGGATAGGAAAACCTTGACTCGTGTGCTGTCACGATGAACGACAGAGGCGCAGTACATCAGGCCTTGTTCGACATCGAGATTGTTGATGTTCGATGATAGAACGGCATCGACTGGTAGCAAACTACTATGAAGATCGATAAGGTTTTGGGTGTCATCGAACATTAACAGAGAGTCTCAATGTGAGTCATCGGTGAGTTCCAGAGTTCGGCGCAGCCGACAGTTGGAGTCGACGGTGATAGAATAGAAGGACATAGTCGGCGCAAGGCATTCGACTCACAAAGCTGCCACTGACCTGTGCGACTGCATGGTTGGTGTTGGCATCTGAAAGTTATCATCATCGACGATGGCTGTTGCGGCGGCTCCAGCCCACGATATTGGATGGAAGTCAGAGACTGGCGACTGCGTGGTGGTTGGCTGCGGTCACTGTCGGGCGCCCTGGATGGGTGCACGGCATGTTGTTTCCAAGCGGGATGAACGACGTGCAAGCAGACTGCTTCCGATCGAGTCCCTGATCATTCCAGATGAGTCTGCTATGCTTTAGTCGATCGGGTTTTGAGGCAGATGGAGATGCTATAGCTTCTGGTGGTCTACACTGCAACTGGTGGAGTTATTCGGTGCCCTCGTCGTGTCTATTGCACAATCGATCAGGACTGATGGAATGATGCAGGATGGAGATGATGGGCGTGGAAGGTAGCCTGACGACACATTTCTGGTGGGCTGTGGGCATGGCCGCCGGCAGCAGCGGCGCCTGGAAGCGCTGGTCATAACTGGCGTGTGGTGGCAGCAGGCGGCTGTTTATTAAGGCAGACCTCTTGGGCTTTATGGGCTATTTTTTTGGATATGGGCTGCTGGGCTTGATTAAATTATGGGCTTCATTTATTTAATTATGTGCTGCTCATTTTATGCTTGTGGGCTTGGTGGGCTCATATTTCTCATTTTTATTTGGCTGCCGTAATAGGCCCATTTTCATGATTTTTTTTAGCCTTAATCCTTGTTATATATAATTGATTTAATTATTTTAATTTGATAATTAATTGTTATATATGTGATAAGCATATTCTATGTGATTTATTAATTTTAAATTACTTTAAATAGAAGCATGCTTGGATGTATATTTTATTATAAAATATTATATGCATGTTAAATAAAAACCTTCGGTGTTTAAATAACTAAGTGGGAGAGGGGATTGGTAAATAAATTCACATGGCCTCCATTATTGGTTTGTAAGTGATGTGAGTAAGCTTGCGCGTTGGCATTAGAGCCTTCCTCCCCATCGGATGAGTTTATTCACGGATCACTGGTACAAACTTCTTTAAGATGACTGTAGGAAATTATCCAAGCGCGTATGTACTTCTCTATCTGTAAGGCACATAAGCTTGCACAATAAACTTGGGGTCAAATAATGGTATACACTTAGATGCAAATAATTAGTATCCTCCCCATCGGAGTCACTGTTGTTAGTTGCATGGCTAAAAAAAACCGACTATTAATTATTTTGTCATAAAGATAGGTTGACAAATGAGATTATTGGGTAAAACCTTCTCTTATAAATGTTCGGGTTTGTATACGTCCACACTATCGTGGCATGCAAATTCACGGTGCTTGAGATATTGGTGAATTTTATTTTATATTATTTTGAAGGATTCAATATAAATTGATAAATTCGAAGTGTTTAATCTGTTTAATTATTTATGATTCTCAGGATTTTAATATGGCACTCAACTCACTTTCTGTTATACTTAAAGAGCATAAACTTACTGGCACTAACTATGTTGACTGGAAGCGAAACATGGACATTGTATTAACTATTGAAGATTATATCTTTGTACTTTCTGAGTAATGTCCTCCGGCACCTACTGATGCCTCTACCGAAGAGCAAAGAAATATTTATAATAGGTGGGTCAAGGCTGATAGGATGGCTAAATGCTACATTTTGGCGTCTATGTCAAATGCGCTTCAGACTCAGCATCAAGCCATGGAGACCGCCTATGATATGATGCATAATCATAGGAAACTCTTCGGACATCAGAGTCATCCTACTAGGTCGAAGGGCATGTCGGCCTTGATGAATACCAAAATGGCTGAGGGCACTCCCGTAAGGGAACATGTCCTTAGAATGATAGGCCAACTCAATGAGTTGGAAATTCTTGGAGCTGAAATCGATGGGGAAACCCAGGTCGATATCATACTCCAAAGCTTGCCTAGGAGTTTTGAGCTGTTCTGCCTGAATTATGGTATGAACAAATATATGTACACATTAGCGGAACTTCTGACAGAACTTGTGGTGGCGGAAGAACTATTTCGTAGACCTCCTCAGGTTCATGTTGCTGAAAATGCTGCTCATCCTAGGCCGAAGGGCGGTAGGAAGAAAAAGAAGCAAGGAAATTCAGCACCGGTGAACCAAGTGAAAGCAAAGACTGGTGCGGTCAAGAAGCCTAAAGGCAAGTGCTTCAAATGCAAGCAGCCGGGACACTACAAGGCAGACTGCCCTCTTCTGAAGGGGAACAGGAATGGTAAGTCTTATATACTAGTTGTTGAATCGTGTTTAGCGGCTGTATCTGCTGACACTTGGTGTGTAGATACGGGAGCCACTGACCATGTCTGTAGATACGAGAGATTACCATACTCATGGGAAATGCTACAAGAGTAGCAGCTTTCGCAGTGGGAGACGTTCATTTATTTTTCAATAAGAGTAAAACTCTTGTTTTGAGGAATTGTCTTTATGTACCGCATTTTAGAAAGAATTTAATTTCAGTTTCTAAATTGTTTATGGATGGATATTCTGTTTATTTTAATGACAAGGTTATTATAAGGAAAGATATAATTATTATCTATGATGGTACATTGATAGATAATTTGTATAGTCTTATTCAATTTTCTCCCACAATGCAACAAATTGAAACGAATGATACATCTACTAATAAGAGAAAGGAACCTTCTAAAATGAACCAAACATATCTTTGGCATCTAAGACTGGGTCACATTAACTTAAGTAGGATTCAAAGGTTGATAGTTGATTGACCTCTGAGTTCATTAGTAGTGGAAAACTATCCAACTTGCGAATCCTGCTTGGAAGGAAAAATAACTAAAAGGCCTTTTAAGGCAAAGTGGTATAGAGCTAAAGATTTGTTAGAATTGGTTCATTCCAATTTATGTGGTCCTATGTCTGTCCAGGCAAGAGGGGGTTTGGAATATTTTGTCACTTTTATTGACGATTATTCAAGATACGGATATATTTATTTGATGCGCCGCAAGTCTGAATGCTTTGATAAATTCAAAGAATACAAGGCTGATGTGGAAAAGAAACTTGGTAAATATATCAAAACACTACGATCTGATCGTGGTGGTGAATACCTCTTGGGAGAGTTTAAGAATTATTTATCGGAAAATGGGATTGAATCCCAATTGTCTGCACCGGGCACACCCCAGCAGAATGGTGTAGCGGAAAGAAGGAATAGGACTCTTATGGAAATGGTAAGATCAATGATGAGTTATTCGGAATTACCAAATTCATTTTGGGGACACGCCTTAGAAACAGCGACTTACATTCTAAACTTAGTACCTTCTAAATTGGTAGCCTCCACACCCACAGAACTGTGGACCAGGCTCAAGCCTAGTCTGAAACATGTTCGAATTTGGGGTGCTCTGGCACACGTGTTAAAGGCAGATACTGATAAGTTAGAATCACGTATTGATGTTAATCTGTTTATAGGGTATCCTAGAGGAACAAAGGGTGGTTTATTTTATAGTCCCAAGGACCAAAAGGTGATCGTGAGCACGAACGCCAGATTTTTGGAAGATGATTATATAATGGACCACAAACCCATGAGTAAAATTTTTCTAGAGGAAGTTAGAGGGGAAACACCAAATGTAATACCAACTATACAAGAAGATATACCACAGGACACTGCACCGCGTGTTACACCTGATACACAATTGTCTGTGGAGCCTCGTCGTAGTGGGAGGGTTGTCAGACAACCGGATAGATTCATAGGATTGGGAGAGTCATTCGACTTGGTCCTGGGTGAACATGAAATTGACCCATGGAATTACAACGAGGCACTGCAAGATAAAGATGCTCAATTATGGCAAAACGCAATGAAATCTGAGATAGAATCCATGTATTCTAATCAAGTCTGGGAGCTTGTAGAACCACCCAATGGTGTAAAAGCTATTGGATGCAAGTGGATCTATAAGAGAAAAAGTGGATCTGACAGTAAGGTGGAAACCTTTAAAGCAAGGCTTGTGGCTAAAGGATATACTCAGAAAGAAAGAATCGATTATGAGGAAACCTTCTTGCCTGTGGCCATGCTTAAGTCAATCCAGATTCTTTTGTCTATTTCGGCTCATATGGATTATGAGGTATGACAAATGGATGTCAAGACAGCTTTCCTTAATGGAAGTCTTGAGGAAAACATCTATATGAAGCAACCAGAAGGATTCATTGCAAAGGGCGAAGAGCATCTTGTGTGCAAGCTTAAAAGGTCCATTTATGGATTGAAACAAGCTTTAAGATCATGGAACATTCAGTTTGATGAAGTAATCCAGTCATATGGATTTATTCAATGTCCGGATGAATCATGTGTGTACAAGAAGTGTGACGGAAATATAGTGGTATTTCTTGTACTATACATGGATGATATTCTGCTCATTGGAAACAATGTAAAAGTATTGTCGGGCGTAAGGGTATGGTTGTCCAAGCAGTTTGAGATGAAGGACTTAGGAGAAGCTGAACACATTCTTGGGATCAAATTAATAAGGGATCGCAAGAAAAGAATGTTATGTTTATCCCAAGCTTCGTATATTGATACAATCCTGACTCGTTTTAGCATGCAAGATTCCAAGAAAGGTTTTCTACCTTTCAGACATGGAATACCTCTATCTAAGGAGATGTGTCCTAAGACACAACAAGAAATAGAGGCAATTAAGCTGGTCCCTTATGCTTCGACAGTAGGAAGCCTCATGTATGCTATGCTATGTACGAGACCGGATATCTGTTATGCCGTGGGCATGGTCAGTAGGTATCAAAGTAATCCAGGACAGGGGCATTGGACTGCTGTAAAGCATATTTTGAAGTACCTGCGAAGGACTAGGGATTATGTGCTGGTTTACAGGGCAGATACTTTATTACCTTTGGGTTATACTAATTCGGATTTCCAGTCAGATAGGGATGCTAGTAAATCCACCTCGGGTTATGTGTATACTCTTGGAGGAGGAGCCATAATATGGAGGAGTGTAAAGCAAAAATGCGTTGCTGACTCCACCATGGAAGCTGAATATGTAGCAGCCTCTGAGGCAGCTAAAGAAGCAGTATGGCTCAGGAACTTCTTAATGGATTTGGATGTGATTCATAGTTTGCCCAAAGCGATCATAATTTATTGTGATAACAGTGATGCAGTAGCAAACTCGAAGGAACTACGAGCCCAAAAGGCGAGTAAACACATTGAGCGCAAGTACCACCTGATACGAGACATCGTTAAAAGAGGGGAAGTCATTGTCGCTAAGATTGCATCTGAGGATAAACTTGCTGATCCTTTTACTAAGAGCCTTCCAGCGAAAGCGTTCGATGGGCATGTAGAAGGAATGAGGATTAGATGCGTGTCAGTAGATAAGGCAGCATAGTCTTTTAGTATAAGTGGGAGATTGTTAGATTTATATACTAAAAGCCTTGCTTTTGTATTGAACAAAGTTTTTAACGATTTTATTTGAAATGAGAATCATATGATCAAACGTTTTTGCATATTATAAATTGTTTATTTATATGTTTGTGCAAAAGTCCATTTACTTTATATTGTAGATATTATGTTATACGACAACACGCAGAAGATCATATTATCGGTTTCCTTATAAAGTATAAACAGATGCTCACAACAGAGATAGACGGGGACTATATATCGGTATGGTTGCAGTGTGGTTTGGTATTAGTTTGTCTTGACTATAGAACCACATTAGTACACTGCTTTGTGTATTGAGTAGGAACGCCTGAGATCGTTTGACTTGTACTGTCTATATAGAAGAACTTGATCTATGTTATTATGGATGTTCGTGCTCTTAATCCCTACACAATAACCTCGACACGTAAGGCAGTATATATTTCTTTTATTCATCAATGGGTGAGATTTAAATGAATTAAATCGACAAACTCGGTGAGTTCGGAAATAATACTATCTCTATGGTGTGTTGTTGATTGTAGAAGGAATCCATGTCCGTCATAGGTTGATGATGTCCCCTTGAGGAGCTCTTAAAGTTTATCATGTAAATCTTGCAAGTGGATTAATTTCCGACATGATAATGAGGTTGAGTGGTACTACTCTCGGAAGAGATATTAATTAATTTGAGTTGTCAGTAACTTAATTAATTAATGGGCATTGTATATCTTAAACATGGGGAGACTATCGAGCTCATAATAAGAAGGAGCTCAGAACATAATTTTGGGATTGGATGGGTAGTGCAGTAATAATATTTTAGTGGACTATATTATTATTATTGGATTTAATTAAAAGCTTTGGGCTAAGCTTGGTTAATTAAATCTAATTGAGGCCCAGCCCAATTTCTCCTCCTGGTCCCTGCAGTAGCCCAACTACATAAGTTATCTTAGTTCCTAATAACCTATGTCTGCACCACTTACGTAGAAAACAGAAAAGGAACAGATTGAGAACTCTCTGGGGATTGTTGACCACACAACACCAGAGAGTTGACTTTGGGTCATACTGTAGAAGATCAGAGGTGTTCTTCACAGATCGTCATCCTCTACTCCAACCCAGAAGTCAGGTAAATTATTTTTTGCTTCCGCTGATTGTTTACCTATTTTTTTTGTCGGATCACGTTAACCAAAACGATCCAATTGCCAATACTAGTAAGCATACACCTAAGAAAAATAAGCGTTAGAAAATAAAGACAAGAATAATATATTCTCAATTAAACTAGAAATAATAAACTAATAACTAATGTCGTCCCCGGTAACGGCGCTAAGAACTTGATGAGCATTTTCTCAACATACAATATTAATCCCCAGGTGTGAAGGATGCTATTATAGCTTTGATAAGCGACCAAGTGACTATCGAACCCAAAGGACGTATTATTATTAATTTAATTATATTCTAATGTGTTAAGACTATTATGGCAAAATAGTTGTGTGATTAAGTAACCAATAACTAAATAATTAAAAGAACAATTAAAATAAATAACAGTAGAGATTGAACAAAAGTGAATAAGTGAGAAGATAGGTAGTCCTTCGGGCCATCCAGTTTTACTCATTAATTTTCCTTCCGTGTATCAATGTCCGACTCTGCCTTGTAAAGGATGGAAGCATCACTAAACCATGAAAATCTACTCTATAGACACAAGTAAATAAGCGTGTGACACGTGTGAATATCCTTGGAGCAAGAGATATACCTCATGCCCCTTTCTAGGTACTATCAGTATTAATTATTTCCCATGCACTAAGTACTCTAACCCGATATGATCTCCCTTTATAGGTACTATGAAGTTATACTCTTTATCCTACTTGTTAACCTGAATAAGATTCAATTAACAAGTATGTATATAAGATAGTTCTAATGAGACTTCGGAATATCTTCACTTAGAATCCTAACGTAGAATCCTGCTCAGTAGTGAATGCACTCAATCATTAATCAAGATATGTATTCAGACTCTACATAACAATTAATGATGCAAAAAATAACTCTGAGTATGAATTAAAAATGCATAATCTTATATAAAATAAACCACAAGTAATGTTGTATGGAATATACACACAGAAGTTCAATTAACTTATACAACCTTCATAAACCCTAGAACTACCGAAGCGATTCTAGCCCACGATTGGTCGAAGAACAATCATGGTGGTTGGATAGATCTTAACCATAGTATTGAAAATTACAAGATAAATTAAGATGCGAAGTAAACCCTAGATGCGGGCACCGTCACGTCTCTCTCCATCTTGAATATTTACTTGGTTCTTAATTGATTCGACAGACGAATCTCTCTCCACAGCTCTGTGGATGTGGTAGGGTTTCGGATGTTGTGTAGAATAAAGGTAGTGGATGAACAACTCTTTTACCCTTACATAGGATCTTCTTTTTATACTTGTGAGCTCTCTTTACGGACTTAGGATGGGCTTTTTAAGTGAAAACATGCACTAAAGGTGTAAAAATGTGGATCCGAATGTGTTCAGCGCATTGGTTTGACCAAGACCCCTGGTCGAACTGATCAAGGCTGGTCGAATCACAGATCGAATTGCCCTGTACAGCACTTGCAGATAGCTGGTTCAACTCGAATGGCAGATCGAACCGGAAGCTTCGTGGTCGAACTGCAACTGAGAAAACTTATGCTTCTAGTTCGACCATGGTTCGACCATTGTGCTTGGTCGAACCATAGTGTCGTGGTCTAACCACACTCCTGACGCTTCTCTTCACCTGGTTTGACCTAGCAAACCACGTTGTTGTTGGTTGAACCACGTTCCCTCTTGGTCGAATCGGGTGCTTTCAATACCCTTTCTCCAGTTCTTATCACTTCTAATCCATTTTCCTTCGAAAATCTACTCAAATGGACTCAAACACACCTGATTCATGACTTTCTACAATACAACTCAATTTATCTTGACTTAACATCAAATCTTACATCATTGTCACACGAATCAGAGCCCAAAACATGTGAATTTGCACACTCATCAATCCTTATCAAAGCAACATCAAAGAAGGTATCGATACACCAATCAATATTGCAATCATTGATAAGATGATCAAGAATAAAAGAGATGAATTTCAAGAAACTTGTACGCAGGCAAGGTGGCATCCTACATATACCTAAGGATTACCTATAATCTGGAGGATAAAGATTTCATTAGATACACACCTTTCATCAAGATTTCAAGAATAAAGAATTGATGAAAGAAGGGAACAGGCCGTACTCTATCACCTATAGTATCTCATATGCTCTATCCATCACTCATCATTCGGATTTATTCCAAATGAAGGAGTATATTGAGATACTAAAAGTGTTCGAAAGGGTTGCATGCGCAACCAGACCAGAAATAATGGAGTTACCGCCAATCCACGACATGGATTTACGAATCAAAGATAAGAAGATCTGGAGTAGACAAGATAGCCTCAAATTTGAGCAAAGGAGGATTTCTTTCCAAGAAGATAGAATGATCAGTGAGAGATAGGGAAAGACACTAATAGTGGAGGTAATCCAAGAAACAAAAAAGTTCACAACCAAAGGTGAACTAAAATGCCTAGAAGGATGGAGAGGAGTTGAATTAATATTTGATATCACTAAAAAGAAAAACTCTATTCCTTGTGATATCTTGTATTATCTTCAACAACCAACAACTGGGAGATACCAAGGACAGCTCAAACTTGGTGATCTTGAGCTAATAATCGAGGGAGTTGCAGGAAGATTCCCAGAACAACTAGTACTGGGATTGGAGTTTCTCGAGGACCACAAACCTTGGGACCGATTACAAGATGGAATGGAGTTTACAGTTAAGGGGAAGAGATACAAAGTTCACTAGAAAAGGTTTTTATAAGCTCTGATCTACTCATGACCACAAGTCCATTCTCGATATATATCACCGTAGGGATTATATATAAAGAGCACCGAGTAGAATATTTTACAGCATACATCGATTCAGGAGCCGGTATCTGCACAGCAAAGGAAGGAGTCCTTCCTAAAGGCTCAGGCGAAGATTTGCCAACGGTACTAGAAAAATATTTCTCGCAGAGGGTGCTAATCCTTAAAAGAGGAATCAAGCAAGCGGAAATCATGATCAAAGGAGAGGATCGTACCCCATGGTACAAGGTGAAAACTCCACCGATATATTTTCACAACACCGGAGTGAATATTCTGTTAGGAAATAATTTTCTACAGACATTCAAGCATTTTACCAAAGAAAACGCAACAAGGAGACTTATTTTCGCAACCCTTTATGAACATAAGATTATCGTACCAAGACTGCGTAATGTATTTCAAAGAAAAATGCCAATCAAATTTCATAGCAAGCGTGGTGATAATGAAGGAAAACTTAGCCATCCAAAGATGAATGATCGAAGAAGATATGACGAAGCGGTCCTTCAAATGAGAACCGAGACCAGAGGAGGATAGAAGATGGAGAACCTAAAGAAAAATACAATCCACCTTCTCAAAGCAAGCTTTGGAGAAAACCTACAGAGAGACATCACAATCGATGAATAAACATCTTTGGAGGACGTCAAGAAGAAGATACAGAAGAACTTCAACGAGGATCTTCTAGCCTGGTGAGACAAAAAAGAGCTCAAAGCCTCACTCAAAGTAAGGATATGCAGCAAATACTTAAGGAACATTTGGACCTTAAGTTAATATCACCATGAGTATCTCCATACAACAGTCTAGGATTTATAGTTAGAAATTATGGAGAAGTCAAGCGAGGAAAGCCGAGAATGGTGATCAACTACAAAGGGATCAGCAACATCTTAGAGTTCGATGGATACTACATACCAAGTAGGAAACACTTGGTCAACTGTATTAAGATTGCCAAGGTATTCTCAAAGTTTGATTGTAAATCTGGGTTCTACCAGATTATTATGCATGGAAGAAGGAAGCAAGAAGTTTACAGCCTTCGCCATACCACAAGGCCATTATATCTGGAATGTCATGCCTATGGGTTTGGCAAACGCACCCCAGATATACCAAAGGAAGATGGATAATCTTTTCAAGGATTATTTCTCATTCATGTTTGTTTATGTAGATGACATCCTCATAGTCTCATAAAACATGAAGGAGCATTGAGCGCATCTGGAAATATTTTCAAAGTATGTCATAAGGAAGGATTAGTGCATTCTGAAAAGAAGGCAGTAATTGCAACAAGACAAATCAAGTTTCTTGGAGTAGAGATTGATGAGTCCGGAATTATTCTACAGCCACACATTGTAGAAAAGGTTCAAGGATTCCCTGAAGATCTCAAAGATAATAAGCAACTCCAAAGCTTCTTAGGAGTTGTTAACTTCGCTGGAATGTTCATCAACAGTCTAACACAATATAGAAAGGTGTTCAGTCCTCTATTAAAGAAAGATGCAGAATTAAAATGAGAGGAATCACACCGAGAGATGGTTAAACAACTAAAGGAAGTTTGCAAAAAACTCTAGAAAGTTAGCCATTCCAAACGACGAGGATGATCTGGTACTATATACAAATGCCAGTGACTATTGGTGGAAAGTGGCTCTAACTAATTCCACACCAGAAGGAGAGTTGTCATGAAGATATTGTAGAAGACTCTATGCAGAGAATGAGGCAAAGATATGGCACATCAATGAAAAAAAGTTCTTTGCAGTTTGAAAGACGTTCAAAATATGGTCGTTATTTCTTCTCGCAAAGAAATTCATTCTTAAAATTGATAACACGAGTGTCAAATCCTTTCTAAAAAATAAAATTGAATCAAAACTAGAAAAGGCTAGACTTTTAGATGGCAAGTGGAATGCCAGTATTATGATTTTAATATTGTCATTATTAAATCTGTTGAAAATGTTTTGGCAGATTTCCTGACGAGAGATGGAAGGAGGTGAAATAAACTCCATCCTAATGAGATCCAAGCACCTGATGGACCTCCTTACGGTGCTCTGAAAGGATTACGAGACTCTGGCAATGAATGCTAACGTTGCTGGAAAACCACAATGAGAAGATAAGACCAAAGTGTCTAATCTAATACGAGATTGTATTCGCAGCCATGCGAGTCTATTAGAGACAATAAAAGTGCCTTTACTCCGGGCGGTCAAGGACAATCGGTAAAAGGAGTGCATTCAGGAATGGGTCCTAAACCCGTAGCAGGGGATTCAAATACCCCTAGCACAAGTTCTGGATTAGAAATTCAAAAAGAAAAAATGGTCCAAGAAAAAATCCAGGCTCTGGAGTCACATCTAGAGTCGGCGAGTCAACCCAGTACCTCTGGGGTTAAAGAGGGAGAGATCAATCTTAGGCCTATGACGGGCACTCCTAAGGTTGGTATTAATCTAGGTGATTTTTCTCATTGGCAGGAATACTAGGCCAGCTGGGAGAAATTAAACACACGAGAAGGAATCAATCCAGAGAAGTGCCGAATAGATGTATCTGGGGAATATCCCCGAGTCTGGATGAGGCCTAGGTCGAATCCAGTAGACATCAAGTAATGGTTCAGCTTTGGGGCATTAGCCTCAATATACACCATGGCGCATAGCTTCCCAGAAATTTCAAAACTACCAAAGTGGATAGGGGATGCAGTGTCCAAGGTATGGTCAAACAACGATACTTTGACCAGGGGGGAACCATTGGAGTTATACTTCATTAGTGCAGCTCCGGAACCAGTTGGGAAAGGCCGTCATGAGGCCTTTCATTTTATCAAGCAGCGAAGGCCAGACATCAAAGCAGCAAACAACATCAAGGAGCCTTTAGGGAAGGAACCAGTCCTGGTTTCAACCTACTCAGAGGATCAAATCTCTACGTGAAGAGCGAGGGGGGTTTGTATGCCATTTTCCAGGCAATGACCCAAGTCAAGTTTTCGTTCAAAGTTGAAGACCACACAGAGAATGGATCTTTCCTGTTAAACACCTTATCAGGAAAAAAACAAAATATGTGGAAGACTCTTTCGAAGGAAAAAGAAAACTTCTCTGGAAAAATAAGGTACCGATGAGTAAAGAAACTCATCTAAAATTTTGTGTTATGATTCACCGGGGAAGGTGGAAGGAGAGGACATGCACCAATTGCTCCATCCAAACTGAATCAAAGTTTGAAAAAGAGGTACAATTGAGCATAGAAAGGAACAAGAATGCTAGACCCCTTCCAGCAAAAGAAGAACGAGGAAAAAAGAGGGCAAAACCTTTTCAAAATACCCAGGGGCCAGGTGACCATTCGGATGCCAAAGAAGATGACTCTTCAAAACAGTAAGAGTCTGATGACTTTTCCAAGGGGGTAAGGGATCATGTGACCCTTTGGAAGGGGCAAAAGAAGAGTGTAGGATAGCTGCCAACAATAATGGATAAAGAAACATAAGCAGTGATGTCAGCATAATAATGTAAGCAGTAACGTCATCAAGAATAGAGATGCTTTGAAATTCGGATTTCACATCCGAAAGCCTCTATAAATAGAAGAGCTGAGAAAGCAGAAGGCATCGACCATTCCCCTCTGTTTTCTCTCTAAATAAACATTGTATTAGTTTTCTGTCTTTTCTTGTATGAGTGTTTCTATTTCATCTACTGTATGTAGCTAGAGGAGTCTTCTCCTCTTGTTCAAGTAGTATGAGTGTGTAATAAAATTTCCATTCAATAAATAAATAATTTGGGCTTCCGCCCGCATGTATCCTTCCATTTTTCTGCAACTTTAATCTTCATACTTTCCGATGAGAAGCAATAGCAGCATCTTGTACACTTGGTGTAGGAACGGACCAGGATTGTGCTGAGGTCCACTGAAAGAACGGAATCAAACCATCACACTGCGGTGCACGTGGTTGGCTGTGAGGAGCAACTGTAAAACCTCTAGGATACCCGTTGGATTAACGATCAATAAAAGATACTGTTATTATTTTAAGTTGGTTAATTATAAGATTAATGTTGTTTAATTAATGTACGAAAGCATGCTAGGCTCGATATGATCGTAATGGACTAGGTCTATTTTGAAAATGGAAAGAATAATGAAAGTTTGGGGTAAAATTGAGTATATAGAGGCTTAAAATGATTTTATTTTCAAAAATTTGGAAATAGCGAATGGTGAGGTGGCTTCTTAGCAAAAATTTTCGAAGCTTCTAAAATTTGGGACTATTTGCGAGCATTTCTCAAAATTTAGGACTCAATCAGAGCATATCCGCAAGATACGGGATGATATCGACCCCAAATTAAGTTACAGGATAAAATCAGGAAATTTCAAAAGATAAGGGACCAAAAAGGACCATGGCTAAAGATACGAGAATAAATTGGTATTAATCCCACAAATCTAGATAGCCATACCATTTACAAATAGCCATGGCATCAAGATAATTCTCTACCATATATTGTGGACCTCCCAAGAATGATGGTGGCATAATACGTTTACCTACAGTTGATGTTCCCGCATCATTCCTTTGTAGTACTTCCTTCATATTTGTATAATTATCTGCCCTTAATTTACGCTGATTATTTCTGAGATAAGACAACCTCTGTGACTCAATCATCGTGTATCCATGCACCAAAAACTGTTGAAATAACCATCTGGAATGTAAGAGTGATTTTGAATCACATGATCTTTTCTGTATTTTGAAAGCAAAGAATTAACACATGGTGAGCTGGACTCGTTTTCTAGATGTCGATGTTGTGTCTCTGTGATTAATGCCAAGACGGAATCTATTCTATGCATAAGGGAATAGTATTGGATACTGTAAAGCAAGGTAAGATGGATGTAATTCGCTAATTCTCTGTAATCCTGCGTCTTTTGTATGGACCAAGATATCTCTACTTTGGAAATTATTGTCAATATCACCAACACTTAACATAGCAACCTCATATGCTGATGGAAGATTGAATGTCCTGCCGTCTTTTCCACTAGCAGCTCCCAACATCAAGGTTGCATTCTCACACTCCCCAGATTTGAAACAATCTCTTGCCATGCAAAAGGCCTTGGTTAATGGGTTCACCTCATCTAGTAGTTTACTTATTTTGCTAACAATTTCACTATCCAATGAATTTTTTACCTTAGTTTTCCCATTACTGTTAAAATTTATGTAGGTAATAATAAATGCTTTATTAATTTAAAATAACATAAATAATTGAAAAGCACTTGGTTGCCAATATATTTTATATTTAAATTATTTAAAACGAATAAAGAAGTGATCACGTTACCTTACTGCAGTGATCCTATTAACGATCTCATTATCATTGACATTAACGTATAATTGTGAGAATTTTGGAGGTTTTCCTTCACCAGGCAACAGACTTCCAATGGAATGGTGATTAGATCCTTGAATCTTGAATATATATGGTCTTTTTCCCTTATTTACAATCTTATCTACCTTTCCTCCCATAGAAGTAAAACTAAACATCATGTTATATGCTTTGATATTCTTTAGGAAATGTTTACTCCTTTCATCACTAGCGAAGTAAAGATTCTTTAGGTATTCAAGTGGATCGTGCAACACTAGCAACTGAACCTTACCTTGCATTCAAACATAAACTAAACTTTAGTTTTTTTGTTTATGTCATTTTCCAATTCTCTCATTATACCACATCATTGCACCGCAAAAATAACACATGTATACGGGATCTCCAAAGTCTTCGTATCCTGCAAATTTAGATAATAACATATTAAAAACAATGTGTAAAGTTATTAATACATATTTACTGCATTGGCATTGGAAAAAAAATCATTTTGAAACAAAATTGATAAAATTTTAAATTTTACTTACCTATTTGTGTGTGAGAACATGGATTGTTTTGTTTTTTAGAATTACCACTCCTCTATTCATCGGATATATTATCCATAATTATTTCTTCAGCGATCTCTATTTCAATTTATTAAATACTTAAAATTTCATAGGAATGTGATAAAAAAAATATCGTTGAAAAATAAAAATAACTCAATCATGCATTTCATCAGAATCATAAATATTCATGTCGTCTTTAAAGTCTGAGAAATCAAAAATTATTTATCGCAAGGTAAACCACAAATTTATAGAATTAAAATTTAAATGTAAGAAATAAAATAATAAAAGTATGACGAAACTAACAAACCTTCTATGTTAAAATAAATTTTTTCTGTATCATATGCAGTGTTCTCTCTAGCCACAAAAATTTGATCATTCGATTCATCAATCAATATTTCGTTCTCAAAGTCTACAGTTCAGAAATTCAAATTCCATTAAGGAGACAACACTAAGTTATGTTAATTTTAGTTATTTGTGTTAATTTTAATTATGTAACTTTTAACTTTTTAAATTTACGCTCTTTTTAATTTTTAAACAAATTTTGAAAATATAAATAACTTGTAAGAATTTTTCGTATTTTGTAATTCTTATAAGTTATGATTTTTTTTTTTTTTTGCAATATGACCAAAATTCAAATATAAAAATTTACAGGATTAAAACTTATATTGTATTACTAAATTTTAAAAAGTTAAAAGTTATAGGACTAATATTGACTTTAATCAATATTTTACGATTTTCTTCTTAAAAATCAAAGAATTTAGTTAATTTAATTTAGATTTATCACCGCAATCTTCTATAGATATACCTTCAGCGACATTCAAACTCGAAGTACATCTCATTCCTACTTCTTCAAATCTCAATTATTTCTTTGAAGAGGTGATCGTTGGATATATTGCGCTTACCTGACCAATTTTTTTTAAATTTTCTCGTAATTTAAGTATTATAAAAAAAGTGCAAAAAATTATGAGAAAAGAAATTTAATAAGAATGAATGGACTATACACCTTTTTTTCTCCTGGATAATGGTTTTTCTGTTTAAGCGTGCTATTGTTGTTTCCTTGCTTTCATAAAGATTGCATGAATCATCAACCATCATTTCGTCCTCGAAGTCTGCAATTAACAACTTTGTATTTCCTGTAGCTATTGCCTAATATTAATAACAATACAAATATACATTGTAGCATGTGTACCTTCTTTACAAATTTCTTCTGTCACACTTGAACATGAACATGAATCACTTTTCATTGTAAATACTTCATAATTTAATTATTGGTCAAGGAATTACTGTCTCTACAGATGTTGCTCTTACCAGATTTGTATGAAAGTATAAAAAAAATTGTAAATTACAACTTAGTTTTCCAAATTACAATTAATTTTCTTCAAATTTTGTAAGTACGTGAATGTGTAATTGTTGTAATAAGTGTTACCTCTGGATGAAGAAAAGTTCCATTTATCCATCAATATTTGTTTTCTTATATGGCGTCCGTTGTCAGTCTTTGAGTGATTCTTCATCTTTATTCTCTTAAATTTGAATGTATCTAATCTCACATATTTTAAGTATCGAAACAAACCTTTTATTATATTAATATATCCTTTGCCAAAATATTGATGATTGCATACCAAAAATAAATTTTAATCGAATCTTTTCTTAAAATATATTGTCTATATATAGTATCACCGATAAATTTTAATTATGGTTAAATAAATATTAAATAATACAATATGATTTTTTTACTGTGGTATTCATAATAAATTACTTAAAATAATAGGACATATTAAATAAAATAATATTTAAAATTTTATATTAAATTACTTAAAATAAAATATTAATTGTAAGATTAAATAAAATATTAATTATGAGATTAATTATCATTCCAAACCTTTTAGTTTTGCTATATATTTATTTCAATACAATATTTTTTTATCAATATGTACCATAACTTTTGTAATAGCATATATTCGGTCCAAATAGAAAAATTGAATATTTTTATGTTAAAAGGACAATTTTGGTGAAAAGTTATACAATATGATTTTTTCTTACTGTGGTAGTCATAATAAATTACTTAAAAAAATATATTAAATAAAATAATATTTAAAATATTATATTAAATTTCTTAAAATAAAACATTAATTGAAAGATTAAATAAAATAATAATTATAAGATTAGTTTTCATTCCAAACCTTTTAGTTTTGCTATATATTTGTTTCAATACAATATTTTTTATTTTATCAATGTAGTTCCATAACTTTTATAATAGCGTTGATTCGATCCAAATAAAAAAAAAAAGAATTGAACATTTTTAAGTTAAAAAGATAATTTTGGTGAAAAGTTAAAAGTTATTGGACTATTTTGAAAAATAAAAATATTTGGATTATTTTGAATAAAGTAAAATTTTAATTAGTACTTTTTACTTGTTGTATTTTTGTCTCAAAATAATATTTTTTATCTCAATAAAACTCAAAAATAAAATTGATCATTTTTAAGTTAAAATAACCATTTTAGTGAAAAGTTAAAAGTTTAAGGGATTATTTTTAGGTAAAATTAAATCTCTTGAGACTATTTTGAATAAATTAATTTTGTAAAATTTAAAAGTTATGGGATTATTTTTAGGTAAAATTAATTTTTTTTAGATTATTTTGAATAAATTAATTTTGTATGAGACAATTTAGATTCTAAGTTCTTATTTTTGTGGTGGCGCATGTCTACTTGATATGAAAAATAGAGTTGGTAATAGAATTGAAATAAACATTAATCCTTGTTTCTAGAAAAGTTTGTAGGATATAATTGATAATGGAACTGAAATAATCATTCATAGTTTCATAAGAATTTCAATAATCTAAATCTGCAGTTATAATAAAATTTAAGGATAAATCCTAAGTTCTTCATGAAGCAATAGGTTTTGTTTCTTAAGATTGATCATCTTCAACTTTTACTTGAACCATCCTTTTATTCATGACCGGCATTTGAGTCTGATCCAGAGCATTATCTTCATCATCATGAATAGTCTCAAAGTCAACCAATTTTCACTTCCCTTTTGGAATACTCATTTTATTTGAAAAAATATCATTCATGGAGGATCTTAAAGGCTGTATGTAAACATAAAAATAACAGTATAATATAACATTTAGAAAATGGATGGAGCAAATCACCATAAATGCATTTTTAATTTTGAACTTCAATACCTTTTTCGCTTTTGATCTATTCGTTATAGACTTGATCATAGTAGGATATGACGATATTTTTATCACAGTGTATACATTCCATTGACTACTTATATTTCTTTCAGAGATATGGAATTTAAAGATGAACTTCGAACCAATAAGAGTGTCAAGCTCTTTAGGAAATTATCCAACCAAGTCCAGCTAAAAAAAAGTACAATAAAACATAGGATCATTATAACAGATATGTTGTTATTTTGCAAACTAAATTTTAATTTATGTCATATCTTTCAGTCATGTGAAAATTTGTACTATGTGAAATTTGATTAATGCAATTCTACTCTTTATAGATAGATGTCAGTATATGAAAAATTATAAAAATACCTTCTCAAGATTTTCAATGAGTTCGGCTGCTATTTTTCCATTGATTTGCCTAATTTCTCTATCAAATAATATAAAGGAAATACTCCCAGTTTCATCGGCCACTTTGAGATGAATTTTATATCTGTTGCAATGTAAAATAACTTAATTAATTTTTATTTATCATTTTCAAAAGAAAATAGTAAATTTAAAAGAAATAATATGTTAAACTTTCAAAGAAAAAAATAAAACTTACTGTGGCACAGGTACTGGTATGTCCTGCTTACACTTTTCATAGTAAGGGACTCCAGATTTATTAATTACTTTCTTGGTGCATTTGTTACATCCATTATAGTATCATCCATATTGAGTTTAGATCCTTTGAGCATTTGCAACAACAACGCAATAGCTTTCCTAAAAATTCATGAAGAAAATATAAATTAACATAGGTTATACAATAATTGAAATGCATTTTAATCTTTGTAGCAAAAATATTTTAAAACAAAAAAATTATAATGGAATATTTACATCCTTGATGTCTTGAATTTCTGCAAGATAAATCACTTCTACATCTGGTTTAAATTCTTCAAAAATGAAGCTTCTACCAATATGATTTATATGAGACTGTCCAGACAATCTATTATGGCCTATTAATCCCATGCTACATTTCTAAAAGCATAAACATTAAAATTTATAGATATATTTTTTTAAAAGAAAAAATCACAAAATGTAATGTATAGATTATGCGCGTACATCTTTCGGAAATCATGAACTTCTTTTATATCTTCATTAATTTTTATCCTTGTTGCATTCCAAGAATTTGTTATGTTTTTTCTATAACATATTTCAAAGAAAGTTTGATTTAAATTTTTATATAATAATAATAATAATTATTATTATTATTATTGTTAAAACATCTAATATATTATTAATGAATAAATATATTAAAATAAATATCTAATGACATTTAAAAACATACAGAATTATACATAAATAAAATGAGTTTTTTAAAAAATATACCTTTATATTTATTATTGATTTTGGCATACTAAAGAACAATAATAAGTGTTTGGTTTGGATTGTTCCTGTTGTACTGTATCAATTGTCTTGCATATTCACCCTACAATGTACAATTCATGATCTTGTGTCTAAAATTTACTATCAAAATAAATGTTAAATTTTAATTAAAAAAAATATTAAACATAAAAATTGAGTTAAAAAATAAAAATATGGATAAATATTTAAAAAGAAAATTATCTTTCATCTTCAAGCTCAATATCAATTTCATCTATAGGCTTGCCCCTTGCACTAACACAAATTATATCTCCTATTTTTACCACCAAAGTAATTATGTCTGTGGATATTGTCATCGTAAGAAAAAATAGAACCAAATTTTTTTTAAGTATAATTAGTTTCCATAAAAACATAATAATACACTTTTAAAAATCAATAAAATTCAAGCCAGTTTTGTTGGTTTTCAATTGCGAAGTCAATCGTACCAACGTGTAATTGTGGATGTTCAACTTGAATTCATGATTTGTAATAAGGACCGACCCAATATTTTCAGCAATACGGAAATTTGATATAATATATATTGCCCCCTCACTTAACAATTTCTCAAATTTTGAGATGTGATTATTGATGCGTGTTTTCTTTGCACGTAAAATTAATTCCCAAGTATTAAAGATATCAGTTGCAGCTTAAGCAAGCGACCAAGTGAAATTTCGAACTCAAAGGACGGTGTATTATCAATTTAATTATTAACTAAATTAATTAAGACGAATTGACAATAAAGTTGCGAATTTGTTATAAACTAATAAACAATGAATTAAAATAACAAATAAAATAAATTGAGAACTAGGAAAATACGAAAGTGAATCAAGTAGGAGAATAGGTAGCTCTAGGATAATCCAGTTTTACTACTTAACTTCCTTTTCGTGTATCAATATCCGACTCTACCTTGTGGACTATGGACGCATCACTAAGCCATGCATATTTACTCTGTAGACACAAGCAAACATGCGTACAACACGTGTGAATAACTTTGGAGCAAGAGATATAATTTCACCCCCCTTTCTAGGTACTATCAGTATTAATTATTTTTCCTTAGGATTGGTACTCTAACCCGATATGATCTCCCTTTATAGGTACTATGAAATTATCCTCTTTATACTACTTATTAACCCGAATTCAATTCAATTAATAAGTATTTATATAAGATAGTTCTAATAAAGTTTCGGAGTCCCTTCACTGAGAATCATAACATGAAATCTTGCTCAGCAGTGAACGCACTCAATCAATAACCAATATATGTATTCAGACTCTACATAACAGTTAATGATGCACAAAACAACTCTGAGTATGAATTAAAAACACATTGTCTCATATAAAATAATCCACAAGTAGTGTTGTACGGAGTATACACACGAAAGTTTAATTAATTCATAAGAACCTTCAAAACCCTAAATCTACCAAAATAGTTCTAGCTCATGATGTTGCGAAGAACAATCGTGGGGGTTGGATAGATCTTACCCATATGTCCGGCAAATTAGAAAGTAGAAGGAAAGAATTAGGAAAATCCTTGGTGTAGAAGTCTCCTTCCTTCTCTCTTCCGTCTCTTCAAATCTTTTTGGTTCTCCTTCTTGATTCCACAGACAAATTTTCACAGTGATGGATGGATGGAAGAAAGGATATGGATGATGGTTGGGGGGTGATCCTCTTGTGGGTGTAGGATGATTGTGTTGTGGTCACATCACAATGAAAAATGATGTAAAATATATATATGTGTGAGAAAGGAGTTAAATAAGGAAATAAAAAATATGGGTAAATCATGGAGGGTTATGTGATAAGGAGATTAATTGTGCTCCAAGAAATAGGTAATTTTTTAAAATTTTTGGAAATTTTTGAAAATTCTCGCTGGCAGCTATATGACCTCACGACTTTGAGCATAACTTCCTCGTCCAATCTCTGATTTGAGTGACTCTTGCGGTCACGCGATCCTCTTTTCCTTAGCGTTCTATCCATATAAAGATCTCACCAAAAGTCCAATATTTGAAGCTGTAACAAGTCATGGAAAGTGAAACAGTCGTGCTGAGTAGAAACAGCTTGCGCGGCGTCACCATTTCGATCATAACTCTCTCGTTTGAACTCCGATTGAGGTGTTTCTTAAGCCAAAACGACCCACTCTTCTGTGGCTTTCTAACAATATATTACACTTCCGGGTTTGAGCTCCACATGAACAAAAAAATTACACAAGTTGGACATGTATTTTTCAGCATTCATACACAAGTTGCACCTTTTCTCCAACTTTGCACTTTTGATCATTTTTCCACCTAAAACACAATAAAACACCTCAAACGCACATTTTTCTTACATATATCTGATATAAGACACTTGTGCTAATATATAACAATAATTCTTATCAAAATGTGTTAACTTGGACACTAAAATACGCTTTTTTTCACTCTCATCAATTATGGCGGATTATTGCTTGAATCTTCGAACCCTACACATATAATATAATAATAATTAAATAAAAAACCGTATATCATCTTAATAATGTAAAAGTTTGTTGAAACATAAAACATACCATACACATAAAGAATATTTAATCATTAACACCAACTAAAATTTACCTTTTCATCCATCATAATCATATCCATGTATGTTTTTTTGTTTGTATTATCAAGGTATGAAATCCAAAGCCTCAAGCATTTAACTTTAATTCACCAAGTCTCCTTTTGCATGGTAATTTCAGACACAAGATTATAAATTGATGACATGATTTAATAAAGAAAAAAAGAAACACTATAAAGATTGCAATGGAGATAAAAAAAATTCATTATAGATGAATATTGATCGATTGTATTATGTCATATATTTATACAATGAATTTACATGATAAATATGGTAATAAATAATTTAAAATTAACACCAAAATTACTTTAAAAATATTAAATTTAATAATATACTCCATCTTTCCTAAATTTATAAAAACTTAATTAAAATAATCAAACAACAACAAAAGTTTTTTTTTCTTCATAAATTTACCTAAACTTTATAATTAATCGATTGTACTATGCCTTAATTAAAATTTATATGATAAATATGAAAATAAATAATTTAAAATCCAATGAATTTTTTTTTTAAATCCACACTTATATAAACTTTTATAAGAAAATTACTTAAAATAATATTATTACATAATTATTATTAATTTTATTAAGATGTATTAATGGTATGATTATCCACACTTATATAAACTTTTATAAGAAAATTACTTAAAATAATATTATTACATAATATTAATAATATTAATTTTATTAAGATGTATTAATTATGGTAGGATTACAATATATTAATTATTTTAAATTTAATAAAATTATTAAAATACATTACTACTTAAAATAAAACATCAATTGCGGGATCAACGTGGGAGCGCCACGTACACAATTTTTCCAAGAACGAACGTGGCAACGCCACATACACAAATTTTTTAAGGAGCAACATGGCGTCGCCACATACACAAATCCAAGATTTTATTTTTGGCAAGCACTTGTAAATTAGTAGTATTAATGATAATAATAATAATAATAGATTTTATTTTTGGCAAGCACTTGTAAATTAGTAGTAGTAATAATAATAACAATAATGAATTGAAAATATAAAATAAATTGTGTATCAAATTAAAAAAATAAAGGTTTTGACAAAATTAAAAATATTAAATAGATCGTATATTGAAAGTGACAACAATAAAAGATAATGATAGAATTGAAAATATCAAATAGATTATGTATTGAATTGACAAAAATATAAAGTCATGATATATTTGAAAAAACCTCGAGGTGATGAATTTTTTAAGAATTAACCTAAATGTTATGAAGTACAGGAAATAATATTAGTTCACATAGAAAGCTAACGTGAGCAGCAACGAACGAACAAAAACTTATTGATCCCTTTGAGTAGACAAAATTTTAATGATTGACAAATCCAAAAAAATACATCAAAATTTACATTGGCTAACTTAGTTTGCAGAATCTCACTACCGCAATAAATCACTATGTACAAAAGTGTCTGTGCAGCTGCCTCCAAGAATAAACGATTATGTTCCTTCTCCCATCCAATGTCAAGAAAACTAGCTTCCCTACAGTCCAACAATTCTTTCTTTCCAGCTTGTCTTAGTACGACAGCTCATGGCCTCGGAGAGATATATACTTCTTTACCCATATAGCGATGTCTTCAGCACAAGCCCGAGCTTTGGGAGTGCTCAGAAATGCATCAAGGGTTGCGAATTCATGAATTGCATCCTTGTAGTCGAGAACCGGGGCATCTACATTGACCTTCCGAAGGTCCTCTGAATATGAAATAGCACGGTCACGCATCCAGTCATGTTCCGCAACAATGGTAAGTGTCGGTGGCATGTACCTGATAGGTACTACTACTCTTCCGGGGTTGACAGGGTTGGTTGCTGGATGGTCCAAGTCAAACTCTTTTTCTGGTAGGAACAGTTTCCATGCCAGTAACGACATAGCTTTGTCGTAGAGGAAGGCATTGCACAAGTTGGTCTCGGAACGTGTAGGATTGCTTCCAATGAAGAAAGGATACATGAGGACTTGAGCTACAACTCTTACAGGGTCAAAAAGTTTGCCAGCCTTGACGGAATATTGCGCAACATGGTTTGCAATATTTGCTCCACAGCTAACTCCCAGAAGAACACACCTGTACAATGGTGTGCAGAATTTAGCATATTACTAAACTGGTGAGTAGACATACACCATATAACAATTTAATGTATCTATCGTATTGTTACTCAACATAAGGGATCATATCTTGTAATGTGTTCGACCCAAATGCATGTTCACAGTTCATTTAAATGTAATATAACAGTCTCTCAAGACTTTTGAGGTCTACCAACCTATAAAATTTGAGTAAATGATTCTGATCATTCAGATAATCAAAAGGAATGTTGGTAAATAAACACATAATGGCAAAAAATACGTATATATTTTAATATCCGTTAACACTAGCAATAACCGTATGAACAGAGCAACTAACAACTAGTTGTATACAAGTCACAAGGAAAAGGGCACTAAATTTATTCTATTAGAAGGAGAATAGGCTCTGTTAAGGCCCGGAATAAATCAATAGGTTGAATAGCCATAGCAACTTGAGCTAAGTGTCCATAAGTTTGATGGGCTAAACAGAGCTTCTAACAATATATTTCAGATATAAAACTAGTTATCAAAAGGACCTAACCAAAAACATAAAAGAGATCCCATAAAATTGAATTCCATGAAGTCAGGACCAAATTCAGGAAATCTATTTAGATTCCTCATTAATTGTTATGATCTGTACGCAGATAACTCTGATTGTCAACCACGAAAAAATTATGCGTATTTTCTTATAATGGAGAAAAGGTAAAGTTATCCATACAGGACAATTTGAAATCAATTGAGAATGGCAAAACTTGTGTGGAACGGATTCATCTTGCACCCTATTGGCCTATGTTGTATTATAGGGTTTAGAATATTTTAGAGTGTAATTGTCTTTTCAGCGACCACACCAATAAATGAGGAGAGTTCACCACACACACTGATCAAGAGGAGACTCAATCACTGAATATTCTCCTTTGGGTTTCAACTTTTCAACATTCTTCTATGATTGATTTGGGTTTATTATTGCACATTTAGAATTTATAAATCTTTCTTAAATCTCCCATATACACACATACCATCCTATAAACCATTACCCTACCCTATTAACCTTTATCCACCAGCCACCCCTACCACACATTATTTCGCCTCAATTAACATTTTATCTTCATCTCTCAACACTCTTTTATCTCTTCTCTCTTATCAATTAATACTTAATTTAATGTAAAGTTTAAATCTATCATATCAAAACTCAAGACAAACATAGAATAACATTATTCATTGATTTATTAAATCTACTTAAACCCAAACCATATGCAAATGCCATTAGAATTGGGTATGCTGACACAATGAAAAAAGGAACACAAAACGTGAATCCAGTGTAAAATGAAAGACCTGAAGATTATTGTTGAACAAAACCATCAGTCATAACACAGTACTTAGATTTGAAATTATACATATATTTCATAAACAATTTATCCAAACACTATAAACAATAGCAATTCAACTAAGCGTGTACCATATGATCAGAGAACTGCTTTCAAATTTCCAGAAAACTCTACTCCAAAGCTTAAACTCAATAACATACCTAGATAAATCTCCATGCGCAGCTAACCATGGTTCAGCCATGGATGCCCCAAACCCATCAACAATCTGCATCCTCCTCCCCTCTCCTCCCCCTACACCTACAACCCTCCGGTTCCCCAGCGATCGATCCCACTCCGCCAAATTCGCCTGCTTCGCCATCCAATTCAACGCCTCCACTCCATCCGCAAACGCCGCCGGATACCTACTTTCCGGCGCAAGCCTATACCCCACCGCCACAACCACGGCGTCACACAATTTCGCTAACCTCCTACAAAACACATCATTAGCTACCGTATCACATCCTCCACTTACCCATCCTCCACCGTGGAACTGCAAAATAACCGGAAGTTTTCGGCAATTCCGCCCGTTTTTATCCGGCAAATACCCACCATAAACGACGCCGTTTTCCGGCGCGTTCTTCAAACTCCTGCTCGAAGGAGTCCTAACCCTAAGATCCGGAATAGATTTAGGGGAAATGATGGCAGAGTCAGGGAGGAAAATACGCAGTGAGAGAGAGGTCAAGGGGTCGATATGGAGGTCCTTGGTGGCGACACCATCATCGGAAAAGGTGGGGTTCGCAGCAGCGATGGTCTCGTCCGGCCGCGAAACGACACCGCATGGGCTGGCGATAGGAGAGTCGATCAACGTCTGCAGCTTGCGCTTAAGGAAGAATTTGTACAGGACGCTGTACACCTTCACTGTTATGCTCGGCATATTGGATTAACACAGAAAAACATGAGAATATGCAAGTGTTTATATGTCTCGGCGTGTGAACACACTTCGAATAAAGCTTTTGAATTTTACATGGATTGAAGATGGACTGAACACCTGTTCAATTTTACAACGCGATGATGAGAGCTTCTGGAAAGTGTGAAATATTAGAGTTAAGATTTTAAATAGGAGATTACTCCCTCCGTCCCAAAATTGATTGCACTATTACTGTTGATACGGAGTTTAACAAATGTTATTTTATTGACTTTTCAACTCAACTTTAAGGGGTTAAAATTGTCCATGCATTTTGGTTTATGTTTAAAATTGTCTGTGCATTTTTATAAATGTTTAAAAATTGGAGGATAAATTGGTAATTTATTTTTACTATTTTTGGAAGGTGTAATCTATTTTGGGACGGATAAATGTGGAAAGTGTACAATCAATTTTGGAACGGAGGGAGTATATTGGAATAAGAGTTGTTAAGACTTTGAATGGGAGATTTTATGTAGTGCATACGAGGTGTTCGGGTGGATCCTAATTGGACTCCTGAATTATACCCTATAATTAGTTAAAATGACCTTGTTGTCCCTGAACTCATTTTCCTTAAAAAAATATATATATTATAAATGCACTTCATCTTCAGATTCCTGGATGCAGCTGTGCAAATTGGCGGACTCAATGAATTCAAATTTCATTTTCGTACAGAGAATTTTTTAGTGAGAACACAACCTCATTTCAAATCATTCAAAGTATAGAGAACTACAAGAAACTGAAGAAGCTGGATGGCAAAGTAAGTCGCTAAGTCCATCTCCAGCAGTCGTCTCTATTTTACAACACATTCAACTCCAAAATGCAGTTAACTTAATAGTTCATCTCCAGCAGCTAACTCCATTTTCTACCCAAAAATTAAAATAACAATATGTCCTTTTTTTAATATTATTTTAAATTATTTAAACAAAATATAAACATACCCATTTTTTAAATACAACACACACATACATATTATTTAGACACAAAAAAATTAAAAAAAAAGAAAAAAAAAATGCAGCAAACACTGTAGTAGTTGCATTTTGCAACTGCTACAGTGTTTTATTCCATTTTGCCCTATTTTGCAGCCTAAAATGCGGCACTGCTGGAGCCAAAAGTGTGCTGCAAAATGGAGATGCAGCACACTCTTGGAGATGGCCTAAGTGGAAGAGAACTTGATTGGAATCGGAAGAGTAAGCGTCTCCGGCTGACGGCGCTCCCGGAAGTCACATCCCCGGAATCGACGAAGCGAAGTTCTCTCTGCTTCTGTAAGAGAGGGGAAGAGTCATCCCTACTAGATACTTCGTGGAGGGAGTGATGAAGGAATTTGATGAAACAACACTGCATAGCTCATGGGTTCGGTGATTTTCATTCTCTTTAAATTCTGCTGTCAACATAAAAATTAATATTCATATCACCCTCTATTATGCATGTTTGTGGGTTTGGTAGGCATAGACGCGGAGTCCGTAGGAGAGGAATATTAGGCATGGAATTTGGTTTGTCAGAAAAAAAAACCAAGTTCATTTTTCTTCCTTCCTCTTTTAGATAATATTCATTTGTAGCTTTTTAGGTTTTGTACCAATGGATGTGTATATGAACAAACTTATCCTTGAGGTTGTGTGCACTTAATGATAGAAATATCAGAGTTGAAGTTCTGTTTTCAAGTGCCATTACTTCGATTTCATTCTTTTTTCTTTTACAACACATATGTTAAGAAAACTGGGGCTAGGTGAAGATGTATCTTTGCAAATTGGAATTTGGGGTGGTGAAGAATCATGTAGTTAGCCAATGATGGATTTAAACAGGGGGATTGGGTGTTATCTGTCCCTTGGATTTTTAAATTTTATACTCCCTCCGTCCCATTAAACTTGTGACATTTTTTTTGGGCACGGAGATTAATGAGTATAATATTTTAATGTAAAGTGAAGTGAGAGAAATAATATTTAATGTGTAGTGTGTGTGGAGCGTGTATGGGCCAATGTGAATATGTTAATATTTTTTGTGTGGGTCCCATATGCTTTAAAAGAAATGTAACAACTTCTATGGGACAACCCAAAAAGAAAAATGTCACAACTTCTATGAGACGGAGGGAGTATGTACTATGTAGATTTTTTTATTTGAATATATATATGATTAGCCATAATATAGTGGGCATGACCAATTAAAGAAATTATCGAACCACAGAGAGGAAGGTACTAGGGTCTAAGCGATCTCATGTTCACCACAATATTATAGAGATGATCATAAAGGGAAGATAATCAATAAATGACAATAAAATAAATGGATAGATGAATGGGAGATGGATGAATGAGTCAAGTAGATAGAGATGAGACTAGTAATACTTAAAGCATGGAAAATCTAGGTATCATGCAATGAATTCATATGTGTCATGGGAAAAAGGCTAAGGGTCAACACTAAGATCACCTAAACTCCCTCTCGGAATGAATAGGATATGGAATGACATTCATTGGATTGGTTCTCACTCAAACAATTCCAACTAGGTACTAAGCTTGAAATGAGAGTCCCTTCACATAATCTATTGACTTATCAATCTAATAAATGATATGTTCTATCAAAGGGTTCTAAACTATGAAGGACTTCTCAATCTCTTCACAATCTATAATGCACATGAAGTGTTTGATGAAATGATTCACTTAATTATCCTAAATATGCAATTGACTTCTCAATCTAATCACATGCTTAAAACAATTAAACACACAAATCATCATAATCCTCAAGATCTAAAGCATCAATGAAAGAAAATCAATTAACCCAATCAACATAATCATTCAATTGCAAAATACCAAAAATTATCAAACACAATTCATATTGCTAATCTCACAAGGGAGATTAGCCTCTCATATCCATAAGAAAATTAACATAGACATTAAATTCCTTACAAAACATGATAAACAATAGGTTTCAATACAAAGTTTAGATGAAAACTCCCTTGGATGTCTCCAGTGGTGATCTTCTTCTACCCCTTGCAATTCACCTTTCTTCCTTGCTTCTCTAGCTACTTGGATGAAGGATTTGATGGTTGGATGAAGGTAGATCCAAAAGATGAAGAATGGATGAAAGTGAAGGTGAAGAATTGAGGAAATGGTGTGTGAGGTGTGTGTGGAATGGTGGAATTTCGGATTTTTTTTCTCACATGTTGAAGTATTGGGTATATATACCCCTCGGGAGGCATCTAGAAGGATTCTGATTTTTTTTCAGGAATTTACACAGCACGAGTCGTGTGACGCAACACGGCCATAAGGTGGCCGTGTTGCGTAAACTGATGCTCCCGCACGGCCTTTTCTTAGAGGGCCGTGTTGAAGACACGGCTCGTGCTGCCAACACGACTCGTGCGACTGGACACGGCCTTAAGGTGCCTGTGTTGAACGAATAGATGTCACCGAACGGCCATCGCTTACAGGGCCGTGTTGGCTACACGGCCCGTGTTGGTGTTGGCTCCTGTATTTCTTCACTGTTTTGGCTCGTTCTCCCTCGTTTCAACTCCGAATTGAGATCCGCTTTTTCCTACGTCTTCCTTATCATATCTAGCATCAAATAAAAAGACTAAGGAGAGTGATTTTCACCTAGGAAAAGACTAAACGAATATAAGTAACAACACATCAATAATAATAAGAATCACAATTTATGCTAAGTCATCCTACAACATTAGATTCATAACATGAAGAATTAACAAGTTCAATCTAAAGAGAATGCTAGTGTAATATAGTCCCTTTTTAGTCCAAGCCTCACATAGATATCAATTTCACTCAACACTCTTTAAAGTAGGGTAAAACAACACTCATCAATCGATTGGCTCGACTCGCTATAAGCTTGCTCGTGGACTACATTCACAAACCACCAAAGTTTAAATTAATGATCAAAAAGGTCTTTAATTTGGATGTAATGATAGGCTCTTTGGTAAGGTAGGAAGAGTATGGATAATAGTGACTAACAAGTGTAAGTAATCGAAGAGATGATCAACTTCCTCAACTTCTCCACTTTTCTTTCTTCCTTTCTAAACTTTGGTAATCACAAGCACTAATCATCAACTTTCCTTAGATTTTGAGCTTCTTTTAATGCATGCTTCCTTCTTTTAACTTTTAAGTACTTGAGCATATTGTTATTACTTTGCTCATTTTCTTATTTTGAAGTTGCATGTCCATTCTTTCTTGTGCTCTTTTTCATCCTAATTCTTGCTTGTTTACCTTTTTCTTTTTTCTTTTTCTTCCTTATCAAACCTTTCTAGTTACCATCTCCTCAATCAGCCACACAAATGGTATATATGAAGGCTTAAGTGGGTAATCATGGCTTGTAATGTGCTTATATCACAATAAATAGGCTTTAAGGCTCAAAGTGGTTGACTAGGGATGATGTTCATGGTAGGAAAATATATGGCAATGACTATGAATAACAAGGATGGCCTTAGATCATTTCACTAATCTCCACTAATCGGGCTCGTTCCTATAGTCCTTGAGCAAGTTCTAACTTATCAAACACAACCAATCCACTCATGCAGAAAAACCATGTATGCACGGTTGAGGCTCAAATTCTCACAAGCTTGTGCTCGGACCTTAAGAAACTTATTACACCACATTCATCTCAAAATTGAACAAGTTAAATAAAACATGTCACAATTCGAAAGTGTAGAGATTCTTAATCATAACTTATCATCACTTACTACCACAACATATCACCACTCATGTTCAAAAATGACTCACAACCTCCCTAAACAAACCATCAAACATAGCAAGACAAATATAAAAATACACACAAAATACAAAATAAAGACTCAACAAACAAGAAACAAAACAAAAACACATAACATGCAAAAACAACAATCACCATCATTGAAAAATGAAGCACACATTCAAATCATCCATAACAATGTAAGCTCACAGTCATCCCAACCTTGATTGAAAAGGAAATCCTAATTTACGAAAATAAACATCCCAAAAACATAACACATAAAGTAGCATGCTAATCACATCAATACACATCAAAATATGTCAAGCAACTAGAAGTGATAAGGTGTAAAGTACTCCCTCAATGGGCATTTGGTAAAGAAAACGTTAGCTCCAAGCTCCATTCGTGCTTTCAATACCTTTCATTCATGCTCAAACACTCAACAAACACCGTTAGCTCAACAATTTCATTAAAAATATGGATTCACATGCACTTCAACACAACCAATCATACCAAAATCAAAACAATACTCATGAGAAAAATTTTAAAATTAGCCCAAAAATACGAAAAGTATATGCCTTCAAAACAAAGTATGCCACACCACGCCATATCCCTCCAAACTTAAATTGAAACAAGAGTTTCGAGGTAAGTTTGCAAAAAGTGGTGTGACTTACTTTCACACTTCAAATCAAGCACTTATCGTTTCTCCAATACACATTCTCCTCATGAACACAATCAATCTACATGCCAAAAATGCAAACAAACAAATCCATCAACCTTATTGAAAGCATTAAATAAAGCAATAAAAGGTAATGATGGGTTGCCTCCTATCTAGCGCTAAGTTTAACGTCTTCAAGTCGGACGGGATATGGAGAATTCATCGAAATGGCCACGGATATCTTTTGTCCTTGCCATCGAATTTTAACCGTTGTGCTTCTTCCTCTATTAGGCATTTGTGGCAAGTGACGACCTCAGTTGCATCCTTTGAGCATGGCTTCAAAAATTCGACTCTCTTGAGCTTACACTCCATTGCCCTATCCATTCTTGAAAACCACTTATTCCTCCTTACCAAATAGACCCCCAACATCTCTTCGAGTTCTCTTTTGTTTCTAAGGATATGAGAAAAATCAATGGGTAAGACAAAGTCAATGTAAACAATATTATCAAATTCAAAGCAACTTAAAGAGTTTAAAGGTTTAGAAATGCTCATTTCACTCTTCAAGTCATCATCATTTGCTTCTTGACTTTGTTCATTCTCTTCAACATCATGTGCTTCAACAGGCTCTTCGAATACCTCTTTTGATTCTACATCTCCCAAATTCTTTTCTTCCTCTAACTCTTCTTCAACCTTACTTTCTCCTTCAAGGTCTTCAACTTGTTGAAAATTGGTCAAAGCACTTATAATTTGGCTCACTTGATGCTCTAAGGCTTCAAACCTCTCTTCATCTCTTTTCTTGCTCTCCTCAAAACTAGCTTTATCTCTTTTCTTTCTCTCCTCAAGACTAGCTTTATCTCTTTTCTTGCTCTCCTCAAGGTTTGCTATCATCATTTCAATCAAAACGTCTACAGACGATTTTTCTTCTTCGACTTGTTGAAAGTCTCCTCCCTCTTGGTTGTCAAAATTCCATCCTTGCATTGGTGGATAATTCCCATGAAAACTTCCTTCATAGTTATGTTGAAAATTTCCTTGAAAATCATCCACTCCCATGAAAGAAACATCTCCTACTTGATGCGAAGGCATCCTCCACTCTTCTTGCTCCATAGGACTAGGAATTGACACACCTTGCATATTTTGAGCACCCCCCAAACTTGAACTAGACAAGACTTGACCATAAGCACCTTGATTCATCATCCTTATTTGTCTTGTCACTTCCAAAGTAACTTGGGTATATAATTCAAGTAAGGCGTAGTTTTGGAACGGATGAGATGTGTTGGTGTTGGGATTTGGTGGAGAATAAGTGTATGTTTGATACGGATGGAATGTATTTGCATTGTAAGCTTGTTGTCATTCTCCATTTCTTTCTTGATTGTAGTATTGAGAACTATCTTGATTCATTTGGAAGTTGTACCCATAGTTGCTCTCATTCATGTAGCCTCTTGATTATGGAGGTGGAACCCTATAACTTTGATCATCAATGACATTTGTGAATTTGTTCCAACCATCCATTTAAATGCTCTTCTCAAGGCTTACTACAATTCTTCTCAAACTTGCTATTTTTGGCTTTGATCCCCCTTCCTCTTCTCTCAAGGTAGTTTCACGTACCTATCAAAACGAAAAAGTGAGATAAAAAATTTTCCAAAACAAATAATAAAAAGCAATAAAAATATCTCTATTAATACCAATCGAAATACTCCTTCGTTAAACCACTAGCAACCGTTGCCTCCCCGGCAACGGCGCCATTTGATTACCCATAACTTGTAGTCGGGTTGACCAATTCAAGAATTTATCGAACTACAGGGAGGAAGGTACTAGGGTCTAAGCGATCTCATGTTCACCATAGTATTATAGAGATGATCATAAAGGGAAGATAATCAATAAATGACAATAAAATAAATGGATAGATGAATGGGAGATGGATGAATGAGCCAAGTAGATAGAGATGAGACTAGCAATACTTAAAGCATGGAAAATCTAGGTATCATGCATGAATTCATATGTGTCATGGGAAAAAGGCTAAGGGCTAACACTAAGATCACCTAAACTCCCTCTCGGAATGAATAGGATATGGAATGACATTCATTTGATTGGTTCTCACTCAAACAATTCCAACTAGGTACTAAGCTTGAAATGAGAGTCCCTTCACATAATCTATTGATTTATCAATATAATAAATGATATGTTCTATCAAAGGGTTCTAAACTATGAAGGACTTCTCAATCTCTTCACAATCTATAATGCACATGAAGTGTTTGATGAAATGATTCACTTAATTATCCTAAATATGCAATTGACTTCTCAATCTAATCACATGCTTAAAACAATTAAACACACAAATCATCATAAACCTCAACATCTAAAGCATCAATTATAGAAAATCAATTAACCCAATCAACATAATCATTCAATTGCAAAATACCAAAAATTATCCAACACAATTCATATTGCTAATCTTACAAGGGAGATTAGCCTCTCATATCCATAAGAAAATTAACATAGACATTAAATTCCTTACAAAACATGATAAACAATAGGTTTCAATACAAAGTTTAGATGAAAACTCCCTTGGATGTCTCCAGTGGTGATCTTCTTCTACCCCTTGCAATTTACCTTTCTTCATTGCTTCTCTAGCTACTTGGATGAAGGATTTGATGGTTAGATGAAGGTAGATCCAAAGGATGAAGAATGGATGAAGGTGAAGGTGAAGAATTGAGAAAATGGTGTGTGAGGTGTGTGTGGAAGGGTGGAATTTCAGATTTTTTTTCTCACATTTTGAAGTATTAGGTATATATACCCCTTGGGAGGCTTCTAGAAGGATTCTGATTTTTTTTCAGGATTTTACACAGCACGAGTCGTGTGACGCAACACGGCCATAAGGTGGCCGTGTTGCGTAAACTGATGCTCCCGCACGGCCTTTTCTTGGAGGTCCGTGTTGATGACACGGCTCGTGCTGCCAACACGACTCGTGCGACTGGACACGGCCTTAAGGTGCCCGTGTTGAACGAATAGGTGTCACCGCACGGCCATCGCTTACAGGGCCGTGTTGGCTACACGGCCCGTGTTGGTGCTGGCTCCTGTATTTCTTTACTGTTTTGGCTCGTTCTCCCTCGTTTCAACTCCGAATTGAGATCCGCTTTTTCCTACGTCTTCCTTATCATATCTAGCATCAAATAAAAAGACTAAGGAGAGTGATTTTCACCTAGGAAAAGACTAAACGAACATAAGTAACAACACATCAATAATAATAAGAATCACAATTTATGCTAAGTCATCCTACAACATTAGATTCATAACATGAAGAATTAACAAGTTCAATCTAAAGAGAATGATAGTGTAATACAGTCCCTTTTTAGTCCAAGCCTCACATAGATATCAATTTCACTCAACACTCTTTAAAGTAGGGTAAAACAACACTCATCAATCGATTGGCTCGACTCGCTATAAGCTTGCTCGTGGACTACATTCACAAACCACCAAAGTTTAAATTAATGATCAAAAAGGTCTTTAATTTGGATGTAATGATAGGCTCTTTGGTAAGGTAGGAAGAGTATGGATAATAGTGACTAACAAGTGTAAGTAATCGAAGAGATGATCAACTTCCTCAACTTCTCCACTTTTCTTTCTTTCTTTCTCAACTTTGGTAATCACAAGCACTAATCATCAACTTTCCTTAGATTTTGATCTTCTTTTAATGCATGCTTCCTTCTTTGAACTTTTAAGTACTTGAGCATATTGTTATTGCTTTGCTCATTTTCTTATTTTGAGGTTGCATGTCCATTCTTTCTTGTGCTCTTTTTCATCCTTTTTCTTGCTTGTTTACCATTTCCTTTTTTCTTTTTCTTCCTTATCAAACCTTTCTAGTTACCATCTCCTCAATCACCCACACAAATGGTATATATGAAAGGCTTAAATGGGTAATCATGGCTTGTAATGTGCTTATATCACAATAAATAGACTTTAAGGCTCAAAGTGGTTGACTAGGGATGATGTTCATGGTAGAAAAATATATGGCAATGACTATGAATAACAAGGATGGCCTTAGATCATTTCACTAATCTCCACTAATCGGGCTCGTTCCTATAGTCCTTGAGCAAGTTCTAACTTATCAAACACAACCAATCCACTCATGAAGAAAAATCTTGTATGCACGGTTGAGGCTCAAATTCTCACAAGCTTGTGCTCGGACCTTAAGAAACTTATTACACCACATTCATCTCAAAATTGAACAAGTTAAATAAAACATGTCACAATTCGAAAGTGTAGAGATTCTTAATCATAACTTGTCATCACTTACTACCACAACATATCACCACTCATGTTCAAAAATGACTCACAACCTCCCTAAACAAACCACCAAACATACCAAGACAAATATAAAAATACACACAAAATAAAAAATAAAGACTCAACAAACAAGAAACAAAACAAAAACACATAACATGCAAAAACAACAATCACCATCATTGAAAAATGAAGCACACATTCAAATCATCCATAACAATGTAAGCTCACAGTCATCCCAACCTTGATTGAAAAGGAAATCCTAATTTACGAAAATAAACATCCCAAAAATATAACACATAAAGTAGCATGCTAATCACATTAATACACATCAAAATATGTCAAGCAACTAGAAGTGATAAGGTGTAGAGTACTCCCTCAATGGGCATTTGGCAAAGAAAACGTTAGCTCCAAGCTCCATTCGTGCTTCCAATACCTTTCATTCATGCTCAAACACTCAACAAACACCGTTAGCTCAACAATTTCATTAAAAATATGGATTCACATGCACTTCAACACAACCAATCATACCAAAATCAAAACAATACTCATGAGAAAAATTTTCAAATTAGCCCAAAAATACGAAAAGTATATGCCTTCAAAACAAAGTATGCCACACCACGCCATATCCCCCCAAACTTAAATTGAAACAAGAGTTTCGAGGTAAGTTTGCAAAAAGTGGTGTGACTTACTTTCACACTTCAAATCAAGCACTTATCGTTTCTCCAATACACATTCTCCTCATGAACACAATCAATCTACATGCAAAAAATGCAAACAAACAAATCCATCAACCTTATTGAAAGCATTAAATAAAGCAATAAAAGGTAATGATGGGTTGCCTCCCATCTAGCGCTAAGTTTAACGTATTCAAGCCAGACGGGATATGGAGAACTCATCGGAATGGCCACGGATATCTTTCGTCCTTGCCATCGAATTTTAACCTTTGTGCTTCTTCCTCTATTAGGCATTTATGGCAAGTGACGACCTCAGTTGCATCCTTTGAGCATGGCTTCAAAAATTCGACTCTCTTGAGCTTACACTCCATTGCCCTCTCCATTCTTGAAAACCACGTATTCCTCCTTACCAAATAGACCCCTAACATCTCTTCGAGTTCTCTTTTGTTTCTAAGGATATGAGAAAAATCAATGGGTAAGACAAAGTCAATGTAAACAATATTATCAAATTCAAAGCAACTTAAAGAGTTTAAAGGTTTAGAAATGCTCATTTCACTCTTCAAGTCATCATCATTTGCTTCTTGACTTTGTTCCTTCTCTTCAACATCATGTGCTTCAACAGGCTCTTCGAATACCTCTTTTGATTCTACATCTCCCAAATTCTTTTCTTCCTCTAGCTCTTCTTCAACCGTACTTTCTCTTTCAAGGTCTTCAACTTGTTGAAAATTGGTCAAAGCACTTATAATTTGGCTCACTTGATGCTCTAAGGCTTCAAACCTCTCTTCATCTCTTTTCTTGCTCTCCTCAAAACTAGCTTCATCTCTTTTCTTTCTCTCCTCAAGACTAGCTTCATCTCTTTTCTTGCTCTCCTCAAGGTTTGCTATCATCATTTCAATCAAGACGTCTACAGACGATTTTTCTTTTTCGACTTGTTGAAAGTCTCCTCCCTCTTGGTTGTCAAAATTCTATCCTTGCATTGGTGGATAATTCCCATGAAAACTTCCTTCATAGTTATGTTGAAAATTTCCTTGGAAATCATCCACTCCCATGAAAGAAACATCTCCTACTTGATGCGTAGGCATCCTCCACTCTTCTTGCTCCATAGGACTAGGAATTGACACACCTTGCATATTTTGAGCACCCCCCAAACTTGAACTAGACAAGACTTGATCATAAGCACCTTGATTCATCATCCTTATTTGTCTTGTCACTTGCAAAGTAACTTGGGTATATAATTCAAGTAAGGCATAGTTTTGGAACGGATGAGAAGTGTTGGTGTTGGGATTTGGTGGAAAATAAGTGTATGTTTGATACGGATGGAATGTATTTGCATTGTAAGCTTGTTGCCATTCTCCATTTCTTCCTTGATTGTAGTATTGAGAGCTATCTTGATTCATTTGGAAGTTGTACCCATAGTTGCTCTCATTAATGTAGCCTCTTGATTGTGGAGGTGGAACCCTATAACTTTGATCATCAATGACATTTGTGAATTTGTTCCAACCATCCATTTAAATGCTCTTCTCAAGGCTTACTACAATTCTTCTCAAACTTGCTATTTTTGGCTCTGATCCCCCTTCCTCTTCTCTCAAGGTAGTTTCACGTACCTATCAAAACGAAAAAGTGAGATCAAAAAATTTCCAAAACAAATAATAAAAAGCAATAAAAATATCTCTATTAATACCAATCGAAACACTCCTTCGTTAAACCACTAGCAACCGTTGCCTCCCCGGCAACGGCGCCATTTGATTAGCCATAACTTGTAGTTGGGTTGACCAATTCAAGAATTTATCGAACCACAGGGAGGAAGGTACTAGGGTCTAAGCGATCTCATGTTCACCATAGTATTATAGAGATGATCATAAAGGGAAGATAATCAATAAATGAAAATAAAATAAATGGATAGATGAATGAGAGATGGATGAATGAGGCAAGTAGATAGAGATGAGACTAGCAATACTTAAAGCATGAAAAATCTAGGTATCATGCAATGAATTCATATGTGTCATGGGAAAAAGGCTAAAGGCCAACACTAAGATCACCTAAACTCCCTCTCGGAATGAATAGGATATGGAATGACATTCATTGGATTGGTTCTTACTCAAACAATTCCAACTAGGTACTAAGCTTGAAATGAGAGTCCCTTCACATAATCTATTGACTTATCAATCTAATAAATGATATGTTCTATCAAAGGGTTCTAAACTATGAAGGACTTCTCAATCTCTTCACAATCTATAATGCACATGAAGTGTTTGATGAAATGATTCACTTAATTATCATAAATATGCAATTGACTTCTCAATCTAATCACATGCTTAAAACAATTAAACACACAAATCATCATAAACCTCAAGATCTAAAGCATCAATGATAGAAAATCAATTAACCCAATCAACATAATCATTCAATTGAAAAATACCAAAAATTATCCAACACAATTCATATTGCTAATCTCACAAGGGAGATTAGCCTCTCATATCCATAAGAAAATTAACATAGACATTAAATTCCTTACAAAACATGATAAACAATAGGTTTCAATACAAAGTTTAGATGAAAACTCCCTTGGATGTCTCCAATGGTGATCTTCTTCTACCCCTTGCAATTCACCTTTCTTCCTTGCTTCTCTAGCTACTTGGATGAAGTATTTGATGGTTGGATGAAGGTAGATCCAAAGGATGAAGAATGGATGAAGGTGAAGGTGAAGAATTGAGGAAATGGTGTGTGAGGTGTGTGTGGAAGGTGGAATTTCGGATTTTTTTTTTCTCACATATTGAAGTATTTGGTATATATACCCCTTGGGAGGCTTCTAGAAGGATTCTGATTTTTTTTCAGGATTTTACACAGCACGAATCGTGTGACGCAACACGGCCATAAGGTGGCCGTGTTGCGTAAACTGATGCTCCCGCATGGCCTTTTCTTAGAGGGCCGTGTTGATGACACGGCTCGTGCTGCCAACACGACTCGTGCGACTGGACACGGCCTTAAGGTGCCCGTGTTGAACGAATGGGTGTCACCGCACGGCCATCGCTTACAGGGCCGTGTTGGTGCTGGCTCCTGTATTTCTTCACTGTTTTGGCTCGTTCTCCCTCGTTTCAACTCCGAATTGAGATTCGCTTTTTCCTACGTCTTCCTTATCATATCTAGCATCAAATAAAAAGACTAAGGAGAGTGATTTTCACCTAGGAAAAGACTAAACGAACATAAGTAACAACACATCAATAATAATAAGAATCACAATTTATGCTAAGTCATCCTACAACATTAGATTCATAACATGAAGAATTAACAAGTTCAATCTAAAGAGAATGATAGTGTAATACAGTCCCTTTTTAGTCCAAGCCTCACATAGATATCAATTTCACTCAACACTCTTTAAAGTAGGGTAAAACAACACTCATCAATCGATTGGCTCGACTCGCTATAAGCTTGCTCGTGGACTACATTCACAAACCACCAAAGTTTAAATTAATGATCAAAAAGGTCTTTAATTGGATGTAATGATAGGCTCTTTGGTAAGATAGGAAGAGTATGGATAATAGTGACTAACAAGTGTAAGTAATCGAAGAGATGATCAACTTCCTCAACTTCTCCACTTTTCTTTCTTCCTTTCTCAACTTTGGTAATCACATAAGGGCAAGTAAAAGTAGTCTTTTCCAGATCTTCGGGTGCAATAATTATTTGAATATAACCCTAGTATCCATCTAAGAAACAATAAAACTCATACCCTACAAGACGATCAAGAATTTGATCCATGAAAGGAAGGGGAAAATGGTCTTTGCATATATTTTCATTCAGTTTCCTATAATCCATACACACACGCCATCCCGTAGGAATCCAAGTGGCTAAGGTCTCACCATCATCGGCTTTCACTATAGTCATGCCTCCCTTTTTAGCTACAACATGCAATGGACTCACGTGGGGACTATCACTAATAGGATAAATAATTCCTGCATCTAACCACGTTAGCGGTTTGCTTCCTAATCACTTTTTGAATAGAGGGATTCACCCTCCGCTGATTATGAATGCTACTCTTAGCCTTATCTAACAATCTTATTTTATGCATGCAATATGATGGACTAATACCTTTAAATCATCAAGAGACCTACCAATTGCAGACTTATACTTTCTAAGCACATCTAACAACTCCTCAATTTGATCATCATCAAGGGAGAAAGATACAGTTACCGGATATTGCTCATTGTCACCTAAATAGGCATACTTCAAGTGCTCCGATAGTGATTTCAACTCCTCATTCTTTTCTTCTTTTGGAGTGCTCTCTCTATCTAAAGGCAAGTATTTTCTAGTCCACTTCACCTCTTCAAACTTTGTTCTCTTTGATTCATACCTGTCATCACCCAAAGCAAGTAAGTTTTCAAGGAAGTCGATACATACCTCATCGGAGAGCTTATCTAGCTCCGTGGTGGGAAAAGTAAGAGACTCCATCAAACATGTCTCTAAGGGATCCTTTCAAAGGATCAAGGACATGTCTTCCTTCACAATCTCCTCCACCACATCGATGTTGTGACACTGTGTCTCCATTGTCATCTTTATTGCTTTGTCAAGGTTAAACAAGACCTCTTCTTTATCCATCCATCGCCTAAGCTCACCCTTTTGAACATCAATAATTGCTCCAACAGTAGCAAGGAATTATCTCCCTAAAATAAGGGGAACATTATCCTTGTCATCTTCCTTCTCAACCACTAGAAAATCCACAGGAAATATGAGCTTGTCCACTTTGACAAGTACATCCTCTATAACGCCCTTCAGAAAATTCATAGACCTATCCGCCAATTGCAAAGCCACCGTTGTGGGAATGAGCTCCCCCAAACTTAACTTCGTAAATATAGATAAGGGCATCAAGTTGATTCTTTCTCCAAGATCACATAAAGCTTTACGTGCCGGCCCTTTTCCAATCTCACATAAGATAGTGAAGCTCCCCAGATCTTTCAACTTTTGTGGTAGCTTTCGCTGAATGGTCGAGCTGGAATTTTCTGAAAGATTCATAGTCTCTACCCCGTTCAAGCTTCTCTTCTTCAATATGATATCTTTAAAAAATTGGGCATAGTACGGCATCTCCATGATTGCTTCGAGAAAGGAATGTTCAAGCTTATCTTATTCGAGAAAGGTATCTTTGTTTTTGGAATACCCCATTTATCACGTTCAATCTTCTCCGCCTTATCCTTCTCGGCTCTCAATTTTTTTGCTCTTTCTCACATTTTTCCACTATAAGCTTAGTATTCTGCTCTTACGATGGCTCTGGAGTGTTCTGAACAACAGGTGTAGCATTCGATATTAAAACAGGAGCTGAACGAAGTTGTTCGACCTCTGCTCGACCATGTTGGTCTGGTCGAACAAACTGTGGCTGGTTGAATAATACCTCTGATCGCGAGTTCAATTTTCCAACTTTTGTTCGACCACCATTCGACCATGATGGTCTGGTCGAATGGAAGTGCTCTAGTCGAACGACATCTCTGATCGCGATGTCATCTCTCCCAGTTGTTGTTCGACCACTGTTCGACCAAAATGATCTGGTCGAACAGATATGCATAGGTCGAATGGTGGAGCAAAAAATAGAGCATCAAAATTCTATTTTTCCAAAGCTTGTTCGACCTCAGCTTGACTATCAAGTCTGGTCGAACTGAGTATGTTCAATCGAACAAGACCTCTATTCCCTTCGTTTTCTCTCACCGGCTTCATCGGACCTTCATACTGCGTTCCTGACCTCAATGTGATGGAATGACAAGACTCAGGGTTCTCAATACTTTGAGATGAAAACTTCCCCTTGTCAATAGTTTGTGTCAATTTGTTCACATTTCCTGCCATCTCCCCCATCAACAATATAAGGTCCTTAACTTTCTTAGACAAATCTTCATGAGTTGCATCAATATTCTTTTCTAACTTGGCCTCAAGACGATCTACTCTTGCATCATTCCTTGCCATGTACCTGTTTACCGTATCCTCGAAACCAGGTTTTCCTTCTTCCACCTTAGCACCCGGATCAACACCAATAAGAGGTTATACTGCATTATTTGGATTACTCCACAAAAACTCCGGCCTCCTCGGTTATTGATAATTACTCGGTGGACCATGATTATTGTAGCTCCTTTGATAATTGTGGTTTTCTTGATTTTGGAACCTCGTTCCTTGAATACTTTAACCCATGGCATAGTTTGCCTCGTCCATGTCCTCTTGGCTAGCTCCTTCATTGCACATATCCTGCATGATTGGTACTCGCTGCGATAAGTCTGTAATCTGCTTTTGCTGAGACTACAGTAGCTTGCTGATATTACTCAAACTAGAGACGATCTCATCATCTCTTCCTGACTTAACCATAATATGCTCAACCTGCGCTACCTTTCCAAGAACATACATGCCTCTCACTCTATCAGTTGGTCAATCTCTTAAATTCATCGAAATATCCTCAAAGAGCTTTTTGGGCTCAACGGATGACTTTGTAAGCAATGCTCCATTAGAAGAAGCATCTAGTAACACTCAAGAATCACAGTCCAATCCATTGTAGAAAATACTGATGTATTGAGCTTTAGATAGCCCGTGTAGTGGACACTTCCTAAGTATGTCCTTGAATCTGTCCCATGCCTCATGAAACTTCTCATTACCATGGATAGCAAATTGATTGATTACTGTTTCATCTTAAACACCATTGAAGGTGGCATGTATTGCTCCAAGAATTTCACTTTCAATTTCTCCCAGGTATCACATTCAGCAGCATAAAGATTATCGTACCAATATCTCGCTTTTTCATTCAGCGAGAACTTATCTTCCTCGCATCCTCATGAGCTCCTGCATCTTTTTGTGTACTTGCATATCCGAGGAACATATTAAAATGTTGTTGAGGATCTTCATGTTGGCAATTAGATCTTATGGTTAACATGATTCAATAAGAAAAACAGATAATCAGATACAGGGGAAGCATAAAACAATTACCTGTCTTCTGGATTGGTGTAGAGGATGATGATCTGTGAAGAACACCTCTGATCTTCTACAGTATGTCCCAAAGTCAACTCTCTGGTGTTGTGTGGTCAACAATCCCCAGAGAGTTCTCAATCTGCTCCTAATCTGTTCTCTACGTAAGTGGCGCAGACTTAGGTTTAACAGGAACTGAGATGACTTATATACTTGGGCTACAGTAGGGACTAGGAGGAGAAATTGGACTGGGCCTCAATTGAATTTAATCAACCAAGCTTAGCCCAAAGCTTTTAATTAAATTCAATAATAATAATATAGTCCACTAAAATATTATTACTGCAATACCCGCCCAATCCCAAAATTATGTTCTGGACTCCTTCTTATTATAAGCCCGATAGTCTCCCCATGTTTAAGATATACAATGTCCATTAATTAATTAAGTTACTGAAAACTCAAATTAATTAATATCTCATCTGAGAGTAGTACCACTCAACCTTATTATCATGCCGGAAATTAATCCACTTGCAAGATTTACATGATAAACCTTATGAGCTCCTCAAGGGGACATCATCAATCTATGACAGACATGGATTCCTTCTAAAATCAACAGCACACTATAGAGACAGCACTACTTCTCAACTCACCGAGTATATTGATTTAATACTTATAAATCTCACCCATTGATGAATCAAAGAAATACATACTGCCCTATGTGTCGAGGTTATTGTATAGGGATTAAGAGCACGAACTTCCATAATAATAGAGATCAAGTTCTACTATATAGTCAGTATAAGAAGAACGATCTCATGCGGTCCTGCTCAATACACACAAGCTCACTAATGTGATTCTATAGCCAAGACAAGCTAATACCAAATCACACTACAACCATACCGATAGAGAGTCCCCGTCTATCTCAGTTGTGAGCATCTGTTTATACTTTATAAGGAAATCGATAATATGATCTTCCGCGTGTTGTCGCACAACATATTATCTACAGTATAAAGTAAGTGGACTATTGCATCATGCATATAAAATAAATTATAAGATGCAATCATTTGATCAATGATTCTCATTTCAAATATTGTTATGACATTGTTCATACTAAAGCTAGACTTTTAGTATACAATCCAACACTTCAAAGGTTCCCCTAGAGAAGGGACTCCTTTCAATCATGCTGATAAGAGCAGGGTGTAAGTCAGAATCAGCTTTGGCCCCCCTCGCTCCTAGCAGCCCTGCATTGCCTCCTCTGTTGTTCTTAAAGACTTCATGGATGACAAGTGTATCAGGGTTCGCCACCATGTTGACTGCTTTTGCTTCCAAGTTGAATTCGGTTGCAGCTTTAGTTGCTTGCGGATTTAGCTCGTCACTTCGACTCCTAGATTAAGAGCTTCAGTTGGTTCTACTTTCTTATTCTTGTTCTTCTTATTTCTCGATGATGCACCGATCTCAGAATTGTAAGGTTCTAATTCTCCTACCTTTGATCTAGTGAGCATACAATTAAGAAAAATAAGCATTATAAAACCAAGACAAGAATAAGATAATCTCAATTAAACTAGAAATAATAAACTAATAATTTATGCCGTCCCTGGCAATGGTGCCAAGAACTTGATGGGCATTTTCTCAACACACAAAATTAATCCCTAAGTATGAAGGATATCAATTGTAGTTTTGATAAGCAACCAAGTGATTATCGAACCCAAGGGAGGGATTATTATTAATTTAATTAAGTTCTAATTTATTAAGACTATCAAGGCAATATAGTTGTGGATATTAACTAACTAAGCAACAAATAATTAAAATAACAATTAAAATAGCAAATAAAGTAAACAAGCAATAGAGATAATACGACTGTGAACAAGTGAGAAAGTAGGTAGTTCTTCAGGTCATCCAATTTTACTTATTAATTTCCTTTCCATGTGTTGATGTCCGACTCTGCCTTGTGGTCTATGGATGCATCACTAAACCATGTAAGTTCACTTTATAGACACAAGCAAAGAAGCGTATAACACGTATGAGTATCCTCAGAGCAAGAGATACAATTCACCCCCTTTCTAGATACTATCAGTATCAATTATTTCTCGTGCACTTAATATTCTAACCCGATATGATCTCTCTTTATAGGTACTATAAAGTTTTACGCTTTATCCTACTTATTAACCCGAATAATATTCAATTAACAAGTATTTATATAAGATAGTTCTAATAAGATTTCGGAATCACTTCACTTAGAATTATAACATGTAATCCTGCTCAGCAGTGAACACACTCAATCAATAACTAAGATATGTATTCAGACACCACATAACAGTTAATGATGCACAAAACGAATGTGAGTATGAATTAAAAAATCATAGTCTTATATAAAATAAACCATAAGTAGTGTTGTACGAAGTTTACACATGGAAATTCAATTAACTCATAAAACCTTCATAATCCTAGAACTAACGAAGCGTTCTAGCCCATGATTGTTCTAGGAACAATCATGGTGGTTGGTAGGATCTTACCCATAGTCTTAAAAATTACAAGATAAATTAAGTAGCGAAGTAAACCCTAGATGCGGGCGCCGTCGCGACTCTTTCCGTCTTGAATCTTCACTTGGTTCTCACTTGGTTCGACAGACGAACCTCTCTTCACAGCTCCGTAGGTTGGAGTTAGGGTTTAGAATCTAACTCTTTTGTTGATGTGATCTACATCCTTTTTTATACTTCTAAAGGACTCCTCACGGACCTTTGATGGGCTTTTACTTGAGGCACACGTCAAATTTGATAAAAGACACCCGGAATTATCAAAAATATCATCAGCGACATTCTATTCGACCAAGCCTCCTCTAGTCGAGCAAAGCCTCCTGGTCAAACGCTGGTAGAGCAAGCTCTCTGTATGTTGGCCGAACAGACTCTCTTAGTCGAGCAAACTCTATAAGTTTCTAGGCATTTTCTCGACTGGCACCCTTGTTCGACCAAACTGATTATGGTCGAACAACCTTTGAAAAATGCCTCGAAAATCGTCTCTTCTAATTTTGAGCCCTTAAGACCTGTTTTCCTGTATAAATATACTCAAAAAGCCTCAGTAGCCTCTGATTCATGGATTTTCTATAAACAACCTGATTCATCTTGATAATAGACGTAATCGTACCTGATTTCCACACAAATCCAAGCCCAAAACACGTGAATTTACACTCTCATCACACCACTCTTTATGTTCACTTGGTTCACCGGTGATGAATTTCCTTGTTTCTTCTTATTCCTACCGCCTTTCGGCCTAGAATAAGCAGGATTTTCAGCAACATGAACCTGGGGAGCACGAAAAAATAGTTCTTTTGCCTCCACAAGTTATGTCAGAAGTTCTGCCAATGTGTGCAAATATTTGTTCATACCGTAGTTCAGACGAAACTGCTCAAAACTCCTAGGCAAGCTTTGAAGTATAAATCGACTTGGGTTTCCCCATCGATTTTTGCTCTAAGAACCACCAACTCATTGAGTTGGCCCATCATCCTAAGGACATGCTTCCTTACGGAAGTGCCCTCAGCCATTTTGGTGTTCATCAGTACAGACATGCCCTTCGACCTAGTAGGACAACTCTGGTGCCCGAAGAGTTCCTTAAGATTATGCATCATATCATAGGCGGTGTTCATAGCTTGATGCTGAGTATGAAGCACATTTAACATAGAAGCCAAAATATTGCACTAAGCCATCTTATCAACTTTGAGCCACCTATTATAAGCAACTCTTTGCTCTTCGGTAGAGGCATCAGTAAGTTCCGGAGGACATTCCTCAGTGAGTACAAAGATATAATCTTCAGCAGTTAAAACAATGTCCATGTTTCATTTCCAGCAGTTTGTGTTCTTTAAGTATAACAGATAGTGAGTTGAGTGCCATTTGAAAATCCTGATAAATCATAAATAAATAAACAAATCAAACACTTTGAATTTATCAATTTATATTGATTCCCTCTAAAACAATATAAAATAAAATTCATCAACATCTCAAGCACCGTAAATCTGCATCCCACGATAGTGTGGACGTATACATACTTAAAAATTTATAAGAGAAGCATTTACCCATTAATTTGATTCGTCAACCTAACTTTATGACAAAATAATTAATAGTCAGTTTCTCTTTAGCCATGCAAATATCAGTAGTGACTCCGATGGGGAGGATACTTATTATTTGCATCTAAGTGTACACCATTATTTTACCCCAAGTCCGCTGCCCAAGCTTATGTACCTTAAAGATGGAGAAGTACACACGTGCTCGGATAACTTCCTATAGTCATCATAAAAAAGTTTGTACCAGTGATCCGTGAATAAACTATCTGATGGGGAGGAAGGCTCTATTGCCAACGCGCAAGTTTACTTACAACACTTACAAACCAATAATGGAGGCCGCAGGAATTAATTACCAATCCCCTCTCCCACTTAATTATTAACACCGAGAGTTTTTAACATGCATATAATATTCTAATAATAAAATACACATCCTAGCATGCTTCTATTTTAAGTAATTTAAAAAAATAAATCATATAGAACATGCTCACATATATAACAATAATCGTCAAATAAAAATAATTAATGCAGTTATATATCACGAATTAAATGCAGAAATCATTGAGACACAAAACAAGCCCGGTTGGCCCATATGCTACAACTGCATGATTTGTGCAGCCCATTAGCATGAATTAAATGCGTCAACTCTGCCAATGAATACGTGCACCTGCACAACATCATTCTACCTTCCATGCCGTCAACGTACACTGTCGCTTGGACCATTGCCCCTGCATGACTTGTCCCTACTATTTTCAGGCCAGTCGTGCCGGCAACACTCGCCTTTCGTGCGAGCCAACATCATGAGATCGTGCCGCTACCGTTGTTGGTTCTCCCAGCCATGAATTATGTCGATAACGTCATCAGGTCATCCCACTGACTGGGCTGTCGACAGCACATACTTTCCTTTGGAACTGCTCAGATCACGACAGACCTAATTGGCCAGAGGAGAGACCCGACCAGGTCACCATTCAAACCCGATTGGCTAGAAAATAGACTCGCCCGGAACTTTCTTCTGACGTGCTTGGAATGCTGGTGTTGAACGTCAGAAGCCTCCCATCAGCCGTTATCACGTACGCCGCTGCAAGATTACCTCAGACCCGATCGGATATACTGAGACCCGACCAGCAGCAACTCCAAATTCAACCAAAACCACCATGAACTAGCTCAGAAGTAGCCGTCGACTGGCTCGGAAGCTTCGTTGTTCATGTTCGATGCCACTCACAACCTACAGTCGATCTCCACGCAGGAGGTAACCAGTTTACATTGTGCAACCAATGGTCACAACCTCGCTATGGCTGGCCATCGCTGGTTGTATTTATTCAGCCATCAGCCCCATCGCTAAGTGCCGACAACCTCCCATTGCCATGCTTTTGTCCATCGCTCGCAACCGTGGTCATCGTCCACTTGCCACACGACAACATTCTAGCAGCGTCCACATGCCTGTGGGCTTTTTCCAGTAGCCGCATACAAGCCCATCAGTGCTTTTACCAGCCCAACAGCCACCATGCGTCACCGATCACACATAGGGTTTCACGGGTGCAACTTTTACCGTGCAGCCATTGAACAACAAAGAGGATAGGCATCGCACAAGTAATTGAACATGTAGGGTTTCACAAATCATACTATCATATGAATCAAACCATAACCCTAATCCTCATGCTATTCCACACGATAATTAAATCATGTATAACAAATAAACCCTAACCTAAATTGTCACGCTTCACCATGAAACTGAAGCTCTGATACCAATTGTTGGCGCTCGATCGTTTGGTTAGCGTGAACCGTTAGGGTTTCATGCATTTCTAATCCAGTAGAAATAATAAGATAGAAACGTATTATCTTTCACCAAGGTATATTGATGATGAACAGTTGTAGAGAAAAACCTCTTGATCTTCTACTGTATTTCCAAGTCCAATCCTGATGTTGTGTGGGCGACGATCTTCAGGATCTTCTCAATCTACTCCTTCCCTTGTGTTTCACATCAAAACAGGCGACACTCTAAGGGTTCCAGGAAGCTGAGATGACTTATATATAGGCTACAGTAGGGACCAGGAGGAGAAATTAGAGTTGGGCCTCCATTGGGCTTAAATATCCAAGTTTAGTCCAAAACTTATACTTAAGTCCAATAATAATAATATAGTCCACTAAAATATTATTATTGCACTACCGTTCTAATCCAATAATTACGTTATAGTCTCCTTCTTATTATGAGCCTGACAGTCTTCCCATGTTTAAGATATACATGCCCATTAATTAATTAAGTTACTAATATCTCATATTAATTAATATCTCATCCGAGAGTAGTACCACTCAACCTCATTATCATGCCAGAATTAATCCACTTATAAGATTTACATGATAATCCTTATGAGCTAATCAAGGGGATATCATCAACATAAATAAGACACGTATTCCTTCTACAATCAACATCACACCACAGAGACAACACTACTTCCCAACTCACAGAGTTTGTAATAACATGTAAATCTCACCCATTGATGAATCAAAGAAATATATACTGCCTTACGTGTCGAGGTTATTGTATAGGGATTAAGAGCACAGACATCCATAATAATTGAGATCTAGTTCTCCTATATAAATAGTACAAGTCGAACGATCTCAAGCGGTCCTGCTCAATACACATAAAGCGCACTAATGTGATTCTATAGTCAAGACAAACTAATACCAAATCACACTACAACAATCTCGATATATAGTCCCCGTCTATCTCGGTTGTGAGCATCTGTTTATACGTTATAAGGAAACCGATAATATGATCTTCCGCGTGTTGTCGTACAACATATTATCTACAGTATAAAGTAAATGGACTTTTTCACAAACATATAAATAAATTATAATATGCAAAACATTTGATCATATGATTCTCATTTCAAATAAATTATTAAAATATTTTTCATACAAAAGCCAGACTTTTAGTATACAATCTAACAATATGATCTCCATTTATAGGTACTATAAAATTATCCTCTCTATCCTACTTACTAATCCAAATTCAATTTAATTAATAAGTATTTATATAATATAGTTCTAATGAAGCTTCAGAGTCCCCTCACTTAGAATCATAACATAAAAATCCTATTTAGCAGTGAATGCGCTCAATCAATAACCAAGATGAACATTCAGACTCTATTCAACATTTAATGATGCACAAAATGACTCAGAATATGGATTAAAAACACATAGTCATACATAAAATAAATCCATAAGTAGTGGTATACGGAGTATACACATGAAAATTCAATTAATTCATTAAACCTTCAAAACCCTAGATCTACCAAAATGGTTCTAGCCTATGATGTTACGAAGAACACTCATGGGGGTCGGATAGATCTTACCCATATATTCAGAAAATACAAGATAAATTAGGAAATGAACAAAACCCTAGATGTGGGCGTCGTTGCGTCCTTCTCCGTCTTGAATCCTCCTCTTGGTTCTCCTCTTGATTCAGCAGACGAATCTTCAAAGTGATGGATGGATGGAGAAAATTATGCGGATGATGGTTGGGCAGTAATCCTCCCTTGTGGGGTGTATGATGATTGTGTCACGGTCCTTCTTGTTATGATCTACACCCCCTTTTATACTTGTAAGCTCTCCTTATGGGCCTTGGATGGGCTTTTTCTTGGAAAACACAAAAATAAATACACTGGGGGTGTAAAACCCAATGAAAACAAATTTATGTGTCCTAGTTCAACCAAAGTGGTTTTGGTCAAACTGGAAGGCATTGGTTGAACTACTAGCCAGGCTGCATGCACAGTCTCACTGTTTCGCGTATAACTTCCACATCCAAACTCCGATTTTGAGTGATTCTTACGCTCATGTGATCCTCTCTTCCTTGGCTTTCTATCCATATAAAGAACTCACAAAAACTCCAACATTTGAAGGTGTAACAAGTCATGAAAATAGCACAGTCGTTCTGTTCAGCACAACTTGCGCAACATCTCTATTTTTATCATAACTTTCTCGTTTGGACTCCGATTGAAGTGTTTCTTACGCCATAAAGATCATATCTTCTGTGGATTTCCAACCATTTTTCATACTTTCAGTTTAGAGCTCCACACGAACACAGAAAAATTACACAAGTTAGATGTGCGTTTTTCAGCATTCCTACACAAGTTGCACCTTTTCAACAACTTTGCACTTTTGATTTTTTTTCCACCTAAAATACAATAAAATTCCTCAAACACACCTTTTTCTCATATATATCAAATATAAGACACTTGTGCTAATATATAATAATAATTCTCATCAAAAAGTTGTTAAATTGGGCATTAAAACACGCTTATTTTCATTCTCATCACTCCTCGCGTTGCCTCATCGGCATGGGAGGATTGCTTTGCACATATGATCGAGAAAAAGCAGAGGCTTCATTTTCTCTGAATTTTGATATTTTTGTTGGTGCCTTTTTGTGCATTCTCAGTCGGAAGATGTTAGAAAATTTTTAATTCCTAAATAATCTAATTGTGGAAAATATATTATTATGCAATTATATTATCTATTCAATTATTTTATGGACTTAATTAAGTGATCCAACTAAAGTGAAAAATTCATGGGCTATAATAACAAATGATATTGACCAATTGAGTACATACCTAATACTCACTCCGTCCGTTTTCAATGATTCCATTTTACCATTTACGGCATCCGTATCCAAAGGTCTCTTTTCTATTTATGTACAATGAGCCTACTAACCCTAAATGTATTTTCAAATTACCCATTTGCCCCTCCTCATATTAATAAGGTGGAGGGGTAAAAAAGTAAAACTTACACATTATTTACCCACTACACATTAAATAACAATACTCCTTAATCTCTGTGCCCAAAAGCAAATGATACCCTTGAAAGTGAACGGAGTGAGTACTACATAACTAGGTGATTATGGTGGTCTAATTGGGTAGTATATAAATTATGGTCCCCAATATATTAAGTTGCTCATGGTTTTCTCTTCTCCCGATCAAAAGAGATTTAGTTGAGAAAGACCATAATACTGCATGATCATCGAGTTTTTGTTCCACATAGAGGAGTCAATGGATCAAGGTACGCTTTTGCTTTTCTGTTTAGATCTTGGTTAATCATAATAGAGTTTAAGGCTTTAGGATTTATGAATTTATTTCCTACAAGTGGTATCAGAGCCACCCTATATATGATTTTCCGATATCTGATTATGAAAGGCTTATGCTTTGATCTGAAGTCTGCATCAATATTTAATCGTATATTGAGAAATCCACATACAGATTATATGGGATGTAATAATATATGTGCATAAAACAGTGCATTTAGTATGTTGTATGAGTACATTGATTATTAATTTTAATTTTTTGTTGCGATTTATTAAGATTAGTAGTCGCATAAATTAGATTTAACTTGGGCATCCCTTTATTTAACATCTCAATTTGGATTTTGGGGCGGGATATTTCCCGTGTGTGTATTGAGTGCATAATTAAATTCAATTATATGGGAGGCACGCTTCTAGTTGCATTTGACAGTGGATTCATTTAGATTAGGCCACTTGTTATAATATTAAGTTTAGACGTGGATTAAATCATGGATTTAAGAATTTCACTGGCAGAATTGATTGGATACTTTGATGTCATGTATTCTTTAAAAAAACATTTTGTTGTTAATATAACGATTCTGTGATCCAAATTCCTATAATTACATGATGATTTATAAAGATCGGTCTTTATATGTGGGTATGTTATCATACGCTTAAAGCACTACTCTTGTTCTGATGGCTTATAGTATCAATGCACATGATCGATTGTATTATATTATTTTAATAAAGGATCTTTATGTGAAGTGCACAATTAAATTTTGATAATTTATATTAATCAATTTTGCGCCATATTAATTTGAATATACATGTTGTGGCAATTTGATGGTATATTTGAGTTATTGATAAAATGATATTTGCTTAATTTAGTTTATTTAAAAGTTAAGAAATCTTTCACTTTAAAGTATAGGTGAATCATCTCATATTTATGTTTGATTTGTGGAATATATTGAAATTTAAATTGGGGAGACATTTTTAATGTCATTCACTTAAGCATAATGTCTATTTTAAATATTTGTTTAATTGGTCTATAATTTTTTAATCTAGTCAATCAAAGTATCATGTTGCCATAGCAGCCTCTGTGGAGTGCAACTTCATTGAAATTACGTAGATAATCGTGGAATTATTTATGCGTTCTGTGTTCGGCTCATAGGTAGGCACAGTTTAGCATAATAATAACGCATATGTGATAATAAGTGTGTGATAATTTTTTGAATTTTTCATGTTAGTCAGTCCATAGATAGACTTTTGTTTGATAGAATTTGTTATCAATACTTGATTATTACACCAAGATTATCCTTGTAGTAAATTTTTATCCATAGACAAGATTAATGTTGCATAAGGTGTCTTGTGATAAGTTCCCAATTAATAATGTTGTGCGAGTGTATCTTCATGCGGGTATTAATCGGGCCAAGGGTAGATTAATATTTGGCCCGAAATATACAAGCACTTGTGGTAGTGAATACATGATAATTATTTTGCTTTACATGTGAGTAATAAGTTGGCCCAAAGGAAGACTATTGCTTGACAGTTCTTATTGTCAGTATTTGACCACTGAATGAGAGTATCATTAAACTAGTATCATTGTCGTTGGACTTGATACTAATGTTGTGCTCTATTCTTTGAGATGATTCTAAATTATTTAAATTGTGAAAGATTATAAAGTTTAATGCAAGTATGATAATTATTTCAAACTAATTCTCTATACAATTAAGAAGTCTACTAATTAAGTTTTGTATATCACCAACATATTCATACATGATAAGTGAACTTCAGTAATAAGGATGAGACCAGTAGGTTTTAAGCCAACCCAATCACAATAAAATATAAGGGCGATGAAAGAAATCTCATTAAGAAAGCTGCTAAAGACAAAAACTAAAGTATAACCTTTTATTTTCCCCTAAAGGCTTGTGGAATTGTCTTATAGTACACATTAAGACTATTCGGTATGATTTGTGTAGTTAAAAGATAAAATAGTATACCCCACAAGATATGATTACTAATGGGAGAAATGCTAAGAATTGTAGTTTATGGTCTCAATAAAGTTCTAAATAAAGGAGTTGTGAGAACTCTATATGAGTTTCACATTTGGTGATGTCCAACTAAGGTTAGACATTTGGGATTTACTAAAGGAAATTGGACACAAATAGCTTCATGCTACTTTATTGGTTATGAATAAAGATAAAAAAAATTAGTGATCTAATTAATCGAAATATATTTGAGATGGGTAATACGGTATTCTTTGAGGATATTGAATTGGAGGAAAGAATAATATTAAAGACATTTTCTTTGAGGAGGAGTCAATTTCAACCCCTACTAAAGCTTTTTAAAAATTTGAAAATCTAGAATAGCGATAAGACAATGTCAATAATATTTACGGAATAAAAAATGCAACAACCACAAGAATTAATGTTACTAAGGAATCCACTAGAGTTGGAAGAAAGACAATTTGGATGATTATGTAGTTTTTCTCCTAAATAATGAGGACACTATTGAACATTCAAGCAATGTTTATCAAGTCATGCAAGGTCCAAATACTCAAAAGTGGGTTAATGCTATCAGTTACGAGTTTAAATCAATACAAGATGATCAGCTTTGCATCTTGGTAAAAACTTATACTCAAAAGGAAAGGAATGCATTGTTATAAGAGACTTTCTATCTGGTATCTAAGAAAGACTCTTTTATGATAATCGTGACATTAGTAGCACATTTTGATCTTGAGTCACATTACATGGATGTAAATATAACATTCCTTGATGGTGACATTGATCAAACAATCTCAATGATTCAAGAACTAAAAGGAAATTCATCTATGCATTCAAGCACGTTTTCCCATAAAGGAATAACAATTATCATCATGAAGTAATTGTCTCATTTGATTTTGAGATAAAGATAGATGGTTGCGTGATTCAGTGGGAGAAGATTAAAGTTAAACTTAAAGAAGACAAGTGTAGTTTCAATCAATTATTCTAAAGTTAAACTTAAGATTTAAGGAATACATAATATTTCATATGCTCTGGCTATGTGAATTTGTTGTATGGTTTGGTCTGTACAAGAGCTAATTTTTAACTTTTTTGTTGTTGGTATTGTTGGATTGTATACTGAAAGTCTAGCTTTTGTATGAACAATGTTATAACAATTTATTTGAAATGAGAATCATATGATCAAATGATTGCGTCTTATAATTTATTTATATGTACGATGCAATAGTCCACTTACTTTATACTGTAGATAATATGTTGTGCGATAACACGCGGAAGATCATATTATCGGTTTCCTTATAAAGTATAAACAGATGCTCACAACCGAGATAGATGGGAACTCTCTATTGGGATGATTGTAGTTTGATTCGGTATTAGTTTGTCTTGACTATAGAATCACATTAGTGCACTTCGTGTATATTGAGCAGGAACACTTAAGATCATTCGATTTATACTGACTATATAGGAGAACTTGATATCTGTTATTATGGATGTTCGTGCTCTTAATTCCTATACAATAACCTCGACACGTAAGGCAGTATGTATTTCTTTTATTCATCAATGGGTGAGATTTGCATGTAATTAAATCAATAAACTTGGTGAATTATAAAATAGTGTTGTCTCTATGGTGTGTTGTTGATTGTAGAAGGAATCTGTATCCTATTAAATAGGTTGATGATATCCCTTGAGAAGCTCATAAGGATTATCATGTAAACCCTGCAGGTAGATTTATTCCGGCATGATAATGAGGTTGAGTGGTACTACTCTCGGATGAAATATTGATTAATGGAGTTGTCAGTAACTTAATTAGTTAATGAGCATTGTATATCTTAAACATGGGGACACTAATTGGCTCATAATAAGAAGAGCCCAAAAAGTAATTATGGGATTAGAATGGTAGTGCAGTAGTGGTATATATTATTATTTTGGACTTAAGTATAAGCTTTGGGCTAAGCTTGGATACTTAAGCCTAATGGAGGCCAAACTCTAATTTCTCCTCCTGGTGCCTTCTGTAGCCTATATATAAGTCATCTCAACTGTCCGAAAATCCTAATCAAATCACACCTAACACTATGATAAGGGTGAGGGAACAGCAGATTGTGAAGATCTTGAGGATCGTCGCCCACACGACATCGAGATTAGACTTAGGAATACAGCAGAAGATCGGAAGGTTGTTTGCTGCTGCTATTCATCAACTTCCATGATTTTTATAAAATTATGTGGAAATCTAAACTTTACATGTGATATACCGTTGAAAAGATATTGAAGAGAGAATCGTTTTGGTATATAGATCACTCAAATCAGAGATCAGATGAGAAAGTTATGCACAAAACTGTGAGACTGCGCAGGCTGCTTGCAAGAATTCACCTTATTCAATATACCCTGGTGAAAGGTAATACGTTTCTATATTTTCTTGCTTCCGTTGATTATAGAATCGTATAGAACTCTAACAGTTTACGTTAACAAACGATCAAATGCCAATAAGTATATTAAGTAGATACTTAAGTAACTCTAGTATGAATTTTTATAAAGTATTACAGAGAAATAAAGATTAAATGTTGCATATTAAAGACCAGATTTGTTAGAGATCATAAAGTTGTCTAATTTTGAGTTTTTTGGATGTTAATACAGTATAAGATCCACTTTAGGCTACATCTTTCGTTGGTCTGTGAGAGTTATATATGTAAAAGTGTTAATCAAACAATTATAGCTCCTTAACCATGACAACAAAATTAGTGGCACATTTAAGGGTGTCCAATCATGAAATAAAGGCTGCAAAGTTTTGTCACATAATTATGGATGGTCTAGTTGGGTAGTATATAAAGGTTTCCTTAGTTATGGTTCCTAATATACTAATCCGCACATGGTCTTCTCTTATCCCGTGCATCGGAAGAGATTACAATAATCCCTATAAGGAATAAAAAGGCTTAGCTGAGGAAGAACATAATACCGCTAGATGATCGAATTTATGTTCCGCATAGAGGATTTAATGGATCAAGGTATGCTTTCGCTTTACAGTGTAGATCTTGGTTAATTATAATAGGGTTTAAAGTTTTAGCATTTATGGATTTATTTCTTATAGAAGAATCTCCAGCTGTAGCCGAGTTCTCCGCACTGCTCCTGTCACAAATTGAATGAAGCCTTGCTTGTTACCCACATTTGGGCCTTAATAATTATTCCCTATCCCTATATAAATTGTTGGATATTGTGGTTTATGACTTATATTATTGTAAAATGGGATTGGAGGAGAGATGAAATAGAATTGGAGATGGGGAAGAATGATTTTCGGCCAGTAGGCGGCATCCAACTCCAGCAAGGACAGACCCGCTACTCCTAGCAGTGGCGTCAATGGCGTTCTCTGTTTTGAAGGGGAGAGAAAATGGTGGTGAGTCTCCCATGGATGATGATGTTGTTCCATCTGGTGGTAATAGTGTTGACCCCAAGATTAAGGAGGCCGATTAAGCTTGCTACTTTTATTTATCTGCTAGATTTTTGGCTTTATTGGATAAGATTTTTAGTTTTATAATTCTTGAACAAATATGATATTTTCTTATACCAATTTTCCTCATTTGGAAGTATTATAATTCATGTCAATTTATACTTCTTAGTTTAAGCAAATCATCTTTCTATATCTATCTATTCGTATTATTGTACTTGCATTATGTCTGTATTTTCAAGAGATTTTGTATTTTATTCTGTTTGCCAGTTGCCTAGCTGAAAATTAGAAGTATAGTGGAAAAGATGATGAAATTTTTAAATACTATAACTTTCTTTCTACATTCCCACAGATATTATGTGTTATGCACTTTTAAAAAGTAGTTTAACAAAATTCAGAAGAAATAAAATATTTGGATTATGGATATGCAATTAACTGGAAAACCCCTTAAAATCATTCATACATTAAAGGCGAATGGAGATATAAAATACTGGAAGAATATTAGGGCGTGTTTGGATTGATGGATTTGAGGAGGGATAAATAAATCACTCCTTCATGTTTGGATGCAATATAAAATCAACAGATTTATAAATGCATGATTTTAAGTGAATGGATTTCAAATCATGGATTTGAATTTGATATATTTTTCGATTGTTGGAAAGATATTTTAAAAAAATTATGTAAATAATTATTTATGAAAAATTAAAAGTTAAAAATGCTATCTATACATATATAAAAGCAAACCTAAATTTCCACTTTTGTTTTTCATTATTTTTTTAATTTTACTTTATTTAGAAATAATTCAATTTTAATCTTGACCGTCCAATTAATACTTTTGATTTCAATCATAAAATTTAATTATACTAATAATGAATTTTATTATTTAAAATTTACTTTTTTATTTAATACTATAAATTTGGTAAATATGTAAGATATTTTTGGCATATTTGACTAATTTTTAAGCAATATATGCTTAATTTTAATTAATATATCACTCAATATTCATTTAATATATTAATATAATTTAATTTAATTTAAAATACATAAGAAATATAATTTTCCTTTGATTTGCTTTCGATTTCAACTATAAAATTTAATTATACTATTATTGGGTTTTATTATTTAAATTTTATTTTTTTATTTTACAATATAAATTTGGTAAATGTCGGATATATTTTTGGCATATTTGACTAATTTTTAATTAATATATGCTTAATTTATATTTATAAATAGACATAAACATATATAAAAACAAACTTATCTATTTTTATCTTCAAATTTTCTCCATCTTTTCAATTTTAGTAAATTTAGTTTTCATTCAATTTTAATCTTAACCGTCTATTAATTTTGATCTCAATCATAGATCCTATTTATGCTAATAATAAATTATTTATTTATCTTTTATTTAACAATATAAATTTGATAAATATAAAAAATACTATTGGCATATATTCTACTAATTGTCAATTAATATACAAATTTTAATAATATCAAATCTTTCAACACTATCTTTGGTATTTTTTCACCTTTTCTTTTACGTCATTGATTGCTTTCAATCACAATCGTTCTTCCTTTCAAATCATTCTATAAAAACCTTTTCATTACCTAATAAAATCCTTACTTTATTTTTTTTCTTCTTCTTTTTCTTCTCTATTTTACTTTCTTACTATTTCTAATATACTTTAATTTGTTTAATCTTTTATGATTTGATCTAATGTGCACGTTCAATCATTCTCTAAGGTATCATTCTTTTTTTTTTCGTTATTTTTTTTTCTCTTCGGTTTTTTATTTTATTTATAATTCTATAAACCCTATTTATATACTTTAATTTATTTTATCTTTCATACTTTTATTTGATCTTATTTTTATGTTTAATTATTCTCATATTTCATCTTATGTGCATGTTCAATCATTCTCATTTGAAGTATCATTTTTCTTTTTTAGTTTTTGTTATCTTATTTTCGTTTCGCTAAGATTTTTGTATTTTTTTTATAATTCTTTATATCTTATTTCATACTCCCTCCATCCCATCCAAAGGGTTCCTTTTTGCCATTTTGATCGTTCCACCCAAAGGATCCCTTCCTTTTTTAAACACATGAGACTCACACATCCCCTCTAATACAATTAAAATATGGAGCCCACACTCCCACTAATACAACTACCTACTACACATTAAATAATAATACTCCTTAATCCACGTGCCAAAAAGCAAAAAAAAACCCTTGCCGTGGGATGGATGGAGTATACTTTAATTTATTTTATCTTTTATACTTTTATTTGATCTTATTTTCAGGTCCAATCATTCCATTTGAGGTATCATTCTTCTTTTTTTATTTTTTGTTTATCTTAATATTTATGTTTTTCTTCCTTTTTTTGTATATTCTTTATATTTTATAAATCCTGTTTTATAAAAGTCATCAATGTTTGGAGTGATGAATTTGGACAATCCATAATTAATTTCAGAATATTTTCTTTATAATTTTATAAACTCTAATTTTATACTTTAATTTATTTTATCTTTTAAATTTTTATTTGATCTTATTTTCAGATTCATGATTTATGGTTTTTCTTCGTTTTTATTATTTTCTTTATATTTTATAAAATCTATTTTTATAAGTTTTTATAATATTATTGTTCTTATTTTTATTTGATCTTATTTGTAGCTTCAATCATAAAAAAAAGTCACCAGGAGTGATGAATTTGGATAATCTAAATTTAATTTCAGAAAGTTTAAAATTGGAGATTCAAAGCAATTATATTTCTATTAGTATTGTCTCTGTAAATATTCTTGTAATTAAATCTTTAGGATTAAAGTATGAAATTTATTTTAAAAATTTCTGTTACTTATTTTGATTTTTCTTTCAATTTTATTTTCATTAGGATCGTCTCCATAAATATTATTTTAATATTTATAATATTTATATCAAATATATTTTATATTATATTATTCAATTAAAAATAAAATATAAATTATAGTATACTATATCTTTCTTAAAAAACAGTAATTGAGTTTTACAGAGAGATTATATCTATTTTTAAAAAATAAATAGATATCAATTAAAATAAAAAATAATATAATTAATATTAGAAAGTTAATATATAGTCTATTTATCTTGAATACCGAATCAAATTTAATTTTATAAAAAATAACAATGCGATTTAATTGATAAATATATATGTCATGGTTAAAATAAAAAAATTAAATATAAAAATATATAATTGTAATATACTTTAGTTCTTTCTGTGCCGTGCAACCCACGGATGGGTAATATCTAGTAAACATAATACTAAACCCTCCCCACCCCCACCCCCACCCTCCTCCCAACTCACACCCCAAAACCCCGGGCGACACCTGCCAAATATACATGATTTTTCTAGACCCACCACCCCACCCCTATCCATCGTCCCTAATTTTTTTTAATACTCACTCCTTCCCAAATTCAACTTTATGTTTTTGTAGATTTGAAGTTTAAGAAAAGTCACTTTTGACTTACTTTTGGGTGTAGTATGATATTTTTTAATAATAAATATATGATAAAATATATTATGTGTGTTAAAAATGTGATAACAAATTTGAAATTAAAGTATGTTAGAGGTGTTGGATTGTATACTAAAAGTCTAGCTTTTTGTATGAACAATGTTATAACAATTAATTTGAAATGAGAATCATATGATCAAATGATTGCATCTTATAATTTATTTATATGTTCGATGCAATAGTCCACTTACTTTATACTGTAGATAATATGTTGTGCGACAACACGCAGAAGATCATATTATCGGTTTCCTTATAAAGTATAAACAGATGCTCACAACCGAGATAGACGGGGACTCTCTATCGGGATGGTTGTAGTGTGTTTTGGTATTAGCTTGTCTTGGCTATAGAATCACATTAGTGCACTTGTGTGTATTGAGCAGGACCGCTTGAGATCGTTCGACTTATACTTACTTATAGGAGAACTTGATCTCAGTTATTATGGAAGTTCGTGCTCTTAATCCCTATACAATAACCTCGACACGTAGGGCAGTATGTATTTCTTTGATTCATCAATGGGTGAGATTTACATGTTATTAAATCAACAAACTCGATGAGTTGGGAAGTAGTGCTGTCTCTATGGTGTGCTGTTGATTGTAGAAGGAATCCGTGTCCGTCATAGGTTGATGATGTCCCCTTGAGGAGCTCATAAGGATTATCATGTAAACCCTGCAGGTGGAATTTATTCCGGCATGATAATGAGGTTGAGTGGTACTACTCTTGGATGAGATATTAATTAATTGAGTTGTCAGTAACTTAAATTAATTAATGGACATTGTATATCTTAAACATGGGGAGACTAACGGGCTCATAATAAGAAGGAGCCCAAAACGTAATTTTGGGATTGGTACGGTAGTGCAGTAATAATATTTTAGTGGAATATATTATTATTATTGGACTTAAGTATAAGCTTTGGGCTAAGCTTGGATACTTAAGCCCAATGGAGGCCCAGCCCAATTTCTCCTCCTGGTCCCTGCTGTAGCCCATGTATATAAGTCACCTCAGTTTGTTCTAAACCTAACTCTGCGCCTAACATACGAGAGAGAGAGTGAACAGCAGATTGAGTAGGTCTCGTAGATCGTCGCCCACACGACGTCGAGATCGGACTTGGGACATACAGCAGAAGACCGGAAGGTCGTTTGCTGCTGCAGTTCGTCATGTTCCAAAATTCATATAAAATCGTACAGTTCTTCGATTTTGATGTATTATATACTGATGGAAAGCCGTCGAAGAGAGGATCGTCTGAGCACAAAGATCACTTAATTCCGACATCAGAAGAAGAACTTATGGCTATTCTCGTGGGACTGCGCAGACTGCCAGCGAGAATTCAACCTCTACATCAACCCTTGGTGAAAGATAATGCGTTTCATGTTTACTTGCTTCCGCTGTGATATGATAGAAACGCATGATATTCTAACGGGTCACGTTAACCAAACGATCGAGCACCAATAATTGGTATCAGAGCTTCGGTTTCGTGGTGAAGCGTGACACGTTAGGCTAGGGTTTATGTGATTAATTTTTCGGAATTAGGATCACATGTTTAGGGTTTTGGTTTCATTGCGCAAACCATGAATATCCCTATGTGATATATACCATGTATCATATCTATTCATCCATGGTTGTGTGTGAGAGGATTCGACGAAAACTGTTCGTCAATTTCACATGCAAGGAAGAAAAAGAGGGCAAAAATTGAATCACGTTTTTGAGAAAAAATCCAGCGCAGTGATATTGCAGAGGCAATAACCGGAGTTTCAACGGTCGGATTGGGCTGTAATTTGGTCAGCACGTTCAGACCTTATGGATGTACTTTCTGAACGGTGGAGATCGAATTTGGAGCTTTTTCTTGCTGGGATTACGCTGAAAACAGAAGCAGATATTTGGGCGATTCTGTTTTGCGCAGTCGGGGGGAAAAGAGCCGTTTATATCAAACTATCCGTTGGATCGGGCTGTAATTTGGTCAGAACGTTCGTACCTTGTGTATGTAAATTCTGAACGGTGGAGATCGAATTTGGAGCTTGTTCTTGCTGGGATTACGCTGAAAACAGAAGCAGATCTTTGGGCAATTCTGTTTTGCGCAGTCGAGGGAAAAGAGCCGTTTCTCACAAAATAACCGTTGGATCAACCTGTAATTTGGACAGCATGTTCAGGACTTACAGTAATAGATTCTGGACGGTGGAGATTGGATTCTGAGAGTTTTGCAGTTTCGAACTACGAACGACAGTTGGTGTAGTTTAGTGTTGCGCTTTGGGCTGAACTTGGTTTCATGCAAGTAGGCCCTTGGACGAGCGACAGTCCGGGCGAGGGGCGCTCGTCAAGGCACTTGGAGCGCTTCCTGACACGATTGGCGGTGGGATATGGCGATGGACGTCTTGGGGCACAAGCAATCCTGCTTGTTGCGTAAGGCATCGATTCCACAGTAGGAGTGTCGGACAAGACATTAAAATTTAGAGGCGTTTTTATTCCTAATATATATAACTGTCATAATTGATTTAATTGTCTATTATTGTTATATATATATGGATGCCTGATCTCTATGATTTATTGTCTTATATAGAAGCATGCTAGATTGCGTATTATATTTGGTATATTATATGCATGTATTGCTAGAGTGTTGGATAAGACATCCAATTTTAGGAAAACTAATTCCTAATATATAACTGCCATAATAGATTGTATATTATTGTTATATATGGATGTCGAATTAATTCCTAATATATGACTGCTATAATTGATTTAATAATCTATTATTGTCATATATGGATGTCGAATTAATTCCTAATATATAACTGCTATAATTAATTGTCTATTATTGTTATATATGGATGTTGAATTAATTCCTAATATATAACTGACATAATTGATTTAATTATCTATTATTGTTGTATATGGTTGCTCGTCGATATCGATGATTTCGATAATCTAGACGATATCGACGATCGATATCGATAGTTTTGGAATGTTGATAATCTTGATATTTTTTGAATATTTGATAATCTAATCGATATCGATGATTTTGATAATCTGGACGACATCGACGGTCGATATCGATGGTTTCGAAAATTGGACAATCTGGAAATTTCAAAATTTTGATAGTGTGGAAGTCTTTGCTGATATTCGTGTCTGATGGCGAACAATCGAATTCGCTGATATATAACTGTTAATGATTGATTTAATTATTAATTATTGTTATATATGTATGCATGACTCTCTGGGATTTACTGCCTCATGTGCCGTGATAGGAGCATGCTAGAATTGCGTATTTTATTTTATGAATATTATATGCATGTAAAAACCCTCAGTTTTAAATAACTAAGTGGGAGAAGGGATTGGTAATTAATTCCCGCGGCCTCCATTATTGGTTTGTTAGTAATGTGAATAAACTTGCGCGTCGGCATTAGAGCCTTCCTCCCCATCGGATGAGTTTATTCATGGATATTGCTGGAACAGGCTTCTTTAAAATTATGTTTGTAATGTGATGCACATGAACTTGCGCGTTGGCTTAGACCTTCCTCCCTATCGGATGAGTTCATGTGCGGATCACTGTACAGACTTATAATTGATGACTGTAGGAAGTTATCCGAGCGCGTGTGTACTTCTCCATCTGTAAGGCACATAAGCTTGGGCCGCGGACTTGGGGTCAAATAATGGTGTACACTTAGATGTGAATAATAAGTATCCTCCCCATCGGAGTCACTGCTTTTATTTGCATGGCTAAAGAGGAACCGACTATTAATTATTTTGTCATGAGGTTAGGTTGACAAATGAAATTAATGGGTAAAACCTTCTCTTGTAAATGTTCGGGTTTGTAAACGTCCACACTATCGTGGCTTGCAGACTCACGGTGCTTGAGATGTCGGTGAATTTTAATTTTATATTATTTTGAGGGAATCAATATAAAAGGATAAAATTCGAAGATTTGATCGGTGTATTTATTTATGATTCTCTGTAATTTCAAATGGTTTTATCTCGCTTATTGTTGACTAAAAGAAATTATATTTACTGGTCCAAAATTAGATGATTAGAAAAGAATCTTGGTTTTGAATTTTACTGCTTAAGAAAATACATGTGTGTTCTCACAATGGACGTCTCATGATGCCTATTAAAGTCTCTAGTGAAGAGATGAGAGGTTCATAGAAATATGATGGTCTCATGTAACTCTTCGGATACTTGAGTAAGTTAAAAGGCAGAAGATCATGATTTAATTTGATGAATGAATTGGGAAAGCATGGAGTATAAATTGAAGGGAAACCTAGATCAATTTAATTCTTTGTGAATTGCCTAGATGTTTTTGAGTAAGTTCCACCTGAATTACAATAGGATGTATATGGTGGAAAACTTCTGGCAAAACATGTGGCAAAGGAAAGCCATTTTCATCATAATGTGAACAAGTTTTATATCTTATTCACTAGTTGTTTAAAACATGATTAGTGATGGCATTTACTGACACGAAGTGTGTAGATACTGGAATCACTAAATGTTTATTACTAAGTGAGGATAAGATTGTTATGACATGGGTAAAACTACAAGAGTAGTGGCTATTGCAGTGGGAGTTGTTTATTTATCTTACGATATGAATAAACGTTTGATTTTATGAAATTGTCTTTACGTACATTTTCATAGAAAGAATTTGATTTCGGTTTCTATGCATTAATAGATGGATACTCCATTTCATTTAAATGACATGGTCATTAAAATAAATGATAGAGTTGTAATCTGTTATGGTACGTTGGTGAACAATTTGTACACTCTTAAATCATGTTTATTCCCTGGATGCGACAAATCTTCTAATCTAGTAAGAGAAAGGTACCTTCGGAAATGAATTTCCCACCTTAATGGTGTGACGAATAGAAGGAATAGCACTCTTATGGTAGTGATTAGATAGATGATGAATTATTTGGAATTACTAAATTCATTTTATGGATATGCCCTAGGAACAGTAATTCGTAAGAATGTTTATCTGTTTGTGGGATATCCTAGAAAAATGAAGGATGATTTATTTAGTCCACAAGATCGAAGAGTGATTGTTAACATAAACACTAGATTTTTGGAAAAGGACTATGTAATAAATCAAATACCCATGTATAAGTTGTTCTAAAGGAAGTGAGAGAAAAACACGAAGTATTAGTACCAAGTGTACAAGAGGATATACCACAAGGTAAACTGCGACGCGTGTCACATCTGATATACAATTGCGTGTAGTGTCTTCTCGTAGTGGGAAGGTTGTTCTAACACCTGATAGATATATGTTTTGGGAGAGTCGTGAGGCTTGGTCCCTAGTAAACATGGAGTTAACCCACGGATACGACGAAGCACTACAAGTTAGAAATGCCTAAATCTTAACAAATTGTAATAAATGTTGAAATAGAATCAATAGATTCTAAATAAGATCTGGATGATTGTAGAACCACGGATGGTGTGAAAACCATTGGAAGTGGTCATACAAAATAAAAGAGGATCATACGGTAAGGTGAAAACCTTATAAGTAAAGCTTGTTGGGAAAAGGTATACTCAGAAAGAAAGGGTTCGATTATGAGAAAACCTGTTCGCCAGTAGCTATGCTTATGTTGATCCGGACTCTTTTATCTGTTGCTACTCATATGAAATATGAGGGATAGCAAATAGATGTCGAGACAGCTTTCCTGATTGAAAGTCTTAAGGGAAACATCTATGTGAAGCAACCAGAGTGATTCATTGCAAAGAGCTAAGAGCATTGTGATAGTGAGCTTAAAAGTGTCCATTAATGGACTAAAACAAGCTTCAAGATCATGAAACATCCGTTTTGATGAGGTAATCCAGTGACATGGATCTAATCAATGATCGGATGGGTCTTGTGTATTGAAAAGAGTGATGGAAACGTGGTGGTATTACTTGTACTATACATAGATATTATCTTGCTCATTGGAGACAATGAAAGAGTATTATCGGACGTATGGGGTATGGTTAATAAAGCGGTATAAGATGAAGGACTTAAGAGGAGCAAAAATATCCTTTTGATCATGGTAATACGGATCACAAGAAAGGATGTTATGCTTATCTCAAGCTTCATGAAATGATACAATCCTTACTCGTTTTAGCATGTGACTTTATCTAAGGAAATGTGTCTTGAGACACAAAAGGAAGATAAAGGAGATGAAAGCAGTTCCTTATGCTTCGATAAATGAGGAAGCCTAATCTAAGGAATGCTATACATGAGTATGGATATCTGTTTTGCTAAATGCATGAACAGTGGGTATCAACGTAACCTGGAACAAGAATGATGAGCTGTGGTAAGACATATATGAAGTGCCTGAGAAGGACTGGAAATTATATGTAAGCTTACTGGACAGATTCACTGCTTCTTGTGGATTACGTAGATTCAGATTTTTTAGTCAGATTGGACGGCAGTAAATCCACCTCAAGGTTATGTGTTTAATTTTAGGAAGTTGAGTCATAATGTGGAGGAGTGTTATATAGAAATGTATTTCAGACTTCGGACTCCATATGGAAAGATGATAAATTGGAGCCTATGAGGCAACCAATGTATTTGTATGACTCTAGAAACTTCATGATGGACTTTGGTGTGATTCTAAGTTTGCCCAAGGTTATCACAATTTATATTGATGATATTGGTGCAGTTGCAAACTTAAAGGAATCACGAGTCCATAAAGCAATTAAACACATGGAGCGCGAGTACCACCTATTATGAGAAATCGTATGATGAGGGGAAGGTTGTTGTCACCTAGATTGCATCGGATGATAACCTAGTAAATCCATTTACAAGGACCTTAAGGCGAGAGCTTTTGATGGTCGTGTAGTGGGAGTGGAAATCAGATGTATGGCAGAAGACATGACAGCATAGTCTTTTAGTATAAGTGGGAGATTGTTGGATTGTATACTAAAAGTCTAGCTTTTTGTATGAACAATGTTATAACAATTAATTTGAAATGAGAATCATATGATCAAATGATTGCATCTTATAATTTATTTATATGTTCGATGCAATAGTCCACTTACTTTATACTGTAGATAATATGTTGTGCGACAACACGCAGAAGATCATATTATCGGTTTCCTTATAAAGTATAAACAGATGCTCACAACCGAGATAGACGGGGACTCTCTATCGGGATGGTTGTAGTGTATTTTGGTATTAGCTTGTCTTGGCTATAGAATCACATTAGTGCACTTGTGTGTATTGAGCAGGACCGCTTGAGATCGTTCGACTTATACTGACTTATAGGAGAACTTGATCTCAGTTATTATGGAAGTTCGTGCTCTTAATCCCTATACAATAACCTCGACACGTAGGGCAGTATGTATTTCTTTGATTCATCAATGGGTGAGATTTACATGTTATTAAATCAACAAACTCGATGAGTTGGGAAGTAGTGCTGTCTCTATGGTGTGCTGTTGATTGTAGAAGGAATCCGTGTCCGTCATAGGTTGATGATGTCCCCTTGAGGAGCTCATAAGGATTATCATGTAAACCCTGCAGGTGGAATTTATTCCGGCATGATAATGAGGTTGAGTGGTACTACTCTTGGATGAGATATTAATTAATTGAGTTGTCAGTAACTTAAATTAATTAATGGACATTGTATATCTTAAACATGGGGAGACTAACGGGCTCATAATAAGAAGGAGCCCAAAACGTAATTTTGGGATTGGTACGGTAGTGCAGTAATAATATTTTAGTGGAATATATTATTATTATTGGACTTAAGTATAAGCTTTGGGCTAAGCTTGGATACTTAAGCCCAATGGAGGCCCAGCCCAATTTCTCCTCCTGGTCCCTGCTGTAGCCCATGTATATAAGTCACCTCAGTTTGTTCTAAACCTAACTCTGCACCTAACATACGAGAGAGAGAGTGAACAGCAGATTGAGTAGGTCTCGTAGATCGTCGCCCACACGACGTCGAGATCGGACTTGGGACATACAGCAGAAGACCGGAAGGTCGTTTGCTGCTGCAGTTCGTCATGTTCCAAAATTCATATAAAATCGTACAGTTCTTCGATTTTGATGTATTATATACTGATGGAAAGCCGTCGAAGAGAGGATCGTCTGAGCACAAAGATCACTTAATTCCGACATCAGAAGAAGAACTTATGGCTATTCTCGTGGGACTGCGCAGACTGCCAGCGAGAATTCAACCTCTACATCAACCCTTGGTGAAAGGTAATGCGTTTCATGTTTACTTGCTTCCGCTGTGATATGATAGAAACGCATGATATTCTAACGGGTCACGTTAACCAAACGATCGAGCACCAACAAGAGGGATATTAGTTCGTTGATTTTTCCTTTTATGGAAATGTGAAGTTGAATTTGGGACGGACCAAACGGAAAATGTGAAGTTGAATTTGGGACGGATCAAAATGGAAAGTGTGAAGTTAAAGTTGGGACGAAGGGAGTATTTAACATAATAAAATTTTATTTAATAGATTTTAAAATCTTTTAATAAATTCATAATACATCCAAACAACGTAATTTAAATGAATTGATTTAAAATCCTTTAAATTTAAAATTCATTCATTTTCATATCCATTAAATTTCAAATGAATCAATCCAAACACAACCTTAGTGTGTGTTTGACTTGAGGGATTTATAAACCACTCCCTCAAATTCGTCAATTGTGTTAAGATGATAAATCAAATTAACGGATTCATAAATATATGATTTTAAAATGAATGTATTTCAAATCCTGAATTGGAATTTGATATTTGTTTAGTTGTTTTGAAATGATTTTTAAATCCTTAATCTAATATAATCATTTGAAAACCTCAGGAAGAACGAAACGAAAAAAATATTTTAATATTAAAAAAATAATAAAAAATTAAATAAAAATAAAGTAATTAATTAAAAATAATAATATATTTATATTTTAATCCACCCTAACCCCCACCCCCCCTGGCACTCCCAACACTCCTAACTTTCCTCACTTAAAACAAGTGGGATCCCCTGTTACACAAGGTGTTACATCTTGTGTTACAGGGGTGTGTGTGTGTGACAAGTGTCCCATTTCACACACAATTGTGTGTGAAATGGGACACTTGTCACACACACACACCCCTGTAACACAAGATGTAACACCTTGTGTAACAGGGGAATTGAATTGCACTTAAAACCCTCTCCCGCGTCAACCCCAACCCTCCCACTTCCCCATCCTCCCCTTCATCTCCCAATTTTTTTTTAATTACAAATTTTAATATTTAACGTATAAAATTATATTATTATTTATTTTTCTTAATTTTATAATTTAAAAATAATTGTTAGAAGTATTCATTTCAAATTTCTTTTATAAATACATAATACATTCAACGTGATTCAAATGAATTGATTTAAAATTTATAAAATAAAAAAAATTATTTTCAATTTCATTAGATTTAAAATAATCTAATTCAAAAACAACCTAAAAATAGATTTTTTTATGACGGGGAAGGTTTTGGTCCAAGACTCCAAGTAGTATCCATACTATTTGGGGTTTCAGTTGAGATTTGGGAAAGGGGAAAATGAGAGAGGGAGTGAAAAGATGGAAAATTTTTACTATATCCTATATTTTTTACACATTTTTTTTATTTTAACTTTAACACTATATCTTTTTATATTCAAATTGAACAAAATACTAGTTACACGAAAATTCGAGCAATATATTTGAGTAAAGTGTTAGAGTAAAATGATGTTTACTTGAAAAATCATTAAAAAAACTTTACTCGAATTTTTTACACGACTGCGTTATTTTGACACGAATGCATTATTTTCGTGGAAAAAAATCAATTCGTATAGCATTTTTTGTGTAAAATGCAAACCATTCGAGTACCAATTCCAACAAAATTCGTGTACCAATTTAAAAAAAAAAAAGTCAATTCACAATATCATGTAAATTTTCATGTATAATTTGCAACCACTCGTGTACTAATATTATACAACATATCGTGTAGCCTTACAACATTCGTGTACCAATTTTAAAAAAAAACAAACAAACAAATCAAAACAAAATAAAATAAAATAAAAAAGTCAATCACAATTCGTGTAGCAATTCGCATCCTATTCGTGTACATTTAACACAATTCGTGTTAAATAAAATAAATAAATAAAAAACTCAACTCATTATTTGACACAGATGTTTACACAAATGCATTATTTTATAAGAATTATTTCTTGTATATTTGGTATAAATTCATACATTTCATAAAAAAAAGGGCAAAAGATCAATTTTGACCTTATCTTATTTAATGCGATCAAATTGGCCCCTCAACTATATTTTTATTCATCCAAGCCCTATATTTATTTAAATGGGATCAACTAACTCCTTTTTTAGAAAACTTAAGGGCAAAGATTTATCAAAACCCCCGATTTTGCTACTCTTAATTAAATAAATTTCTTATCTAATTTTTTTATTCATCCATGCACCTTTCCTATTTAAATAGATAAAATGTACTCTCTTTCCAAATATTATATATATATATATATATATATATATATATATATATATATATATATATATATATATATATATATATATATAACCACGCTTCTAAAAAAAATATTTTCTCTCTCTAGGATTTACGCTCTCCCTTCTCTCTAGAATTTCTAGGTTTTCCCGATCGTTTTTGGCATGGAGGAATCGGCCACTGATGGTTCTTCCCGGCCTCCAGCTCCTTCGACTGGCATCTCCAGTTTGCCATCCTTTGAGAATTTCATTGCAGGGAATAGCGCCTTCGTTGGTGCTGCCCCACCCAAGGACAACGATGGACGTTTGAACATATGATCGACAATATGCCAATCTGATCATGTTCATGGAAATCTTCCTTCACGGCAGGGCCCGACAGGCCCTACTTCTTCACGGCAAGTGCCGACGTTTTCATCACGGCGGGGACCGCCGTCTCCAACACAGTAGGGTTCGATGTTTCACAAGTGACAAGGGCCTACAAAACTTAATATTCACGCGGGTATACCGCGTACTCTTATGCCTCTAAAGTAACGAATGATCAAAAGTCTCTTGCTTCTCGTTACAAATCGGCCATATACAAGGGATCCTTCCCGAATCCTGTGGTGAGGTCAATTGATAAAATAGGTGATGTCATTACACTCTCGATCAATAAACCTTTCTATAAAAAGCATAAAATACTTTTTTCTCAATTTGTGATTGTTAGGGTTTTGAACTAGAAAGGCAGTAAGCCGCTTTCTCAGGTGGAGGTCGATGGTCTATTCAAGCGCACTTTCAATATTCAGGACCTGCTGAATATCCCCCTTTATCGTGGATATTATTCTATAATGATATCTGATAATGCCCGTAAGGTGGATTTGCTAAAGAAATGAGTTTTGGATGTTGGCCGAGTTCAGTTACGTATTCAACAGTGGATGCAGACGTTTAATCCATATAAGATTAAGTCGTCTATTGTTACAATATGGATGAGAATTTATAAGTTGTCTTTAGAGTTATGGCATGTGAATATTATAAAAAGTATTGTGAGTGCTGTTGGGATATTTATTAAAATTGATGATCGAACCTTAGATGGATCTACAGGGCATTTCGCACGAGTGTTGGTGGAAGCGGATGTGCAAGAGCCGTTATTGAGTGGTATGAATATTGACACTTCAAAAAGCATCATCAAAATTTTCCTGGGTTATGTAAACGTCCCAGAATATTGTAAATCTTGTCGAATCCTAGGGCATAATGTTCTGAATTGCATGAAGAGAAAAAGAAAAAAATGAGCAGTACAAGGAGAATAAAAAGAAGAGGCAAACACCCAAGGATGGATTCTGGGCTCCCAGCAAGGCTTAGAAATGAAAAGACGACCCAATCCTTGAAGTAAACATGTCTAATAGATTTGATAATCTGGGGGTAGACCCTGATAATGTTCAAGATGAGCGTTCAGTTGAACAGAATAACATACCGCTTGAAAAGGAGAATGTACAAACTGAACCAAGTGACTATGAGGGCACTCGTGAATACACAGTTTCGAATTATCATAATGTGGTTAATATAGATGATTTGAAGAACGAAAAAGGCCAAGTTAGTCCAGAAGACTTAGAGAATGAAAGAAATGAGGAGTATGTTGAAAAGGGAGAACATACTGAGGAAGAGAGAAGCGATGAGGAAAGTGAAGAGGAAGTTTTGGTGGATAATGAGAATCTTGATGAGGAGCAGGATCCACGAGATGATTAGGCTATAGTCATATTGGACCTGGAACCGATTCCAAATGCTATATTGATCCCAGAGTGGACTGAAGATCCTATTACACCAGACTCTAGAAAATAGCTTGCGATTGTACCAGCCAATAAGGCAGATGCATCCGTTAAGGGAACGACCAATAGTGCCTCACTTTTCAATCGTCCAGATCCTCCAGTCACTTGCTCCCGCACTCCGGGAGGGCCGGGGGTAAAGCATGTGGCTCCAGTGAAGAAAGAATCAAAGAACATGTATTCCACTTCTACAAGGGAATGAAGAAATTTGGATAAGCCGTTGTGATAGTAAGAAATGAAAGTACTATTTTGGAATGTTAGAGGGCTTGGGAGAGCTTCATCTCAGGCTGCTCTTAAGGAATTCAGTAGGAAGCACAAGGCGGTTTGGCTAGCTACTGCCGAGCCAAATGCTTTATTTTATTCGATTCCAACTCATGTGTGGAGTAGTATGGATTATCAGTTTGTTGGCCAAAATGTTAAGGATAGTCTTCGCCCTAATATTTGGGTCTTCTATAATGCTGCTCAGGTTAATTTGCTTTTCTCTTCTTCACATATAATGATTTTTTATTTTATATACAATGCTGGCTACTGATGATCGTTTTCTCAACACACAATATTAATCCACAAGTATAAAGGATCCTATTGCAGGTTTGATAAGTGACCAAGCGATTATCGAACCCAAGGGACGTATTATTGTTAATTTAATTATAATCTAACTTATTAAGAATAGGTTGGCAATATAATTGTGATAAATTAAGTAGCTAATAAACAAATAATTAAAATAGCAATTAAAATAAACAAGCAGTAGAAATTAAACGAAAGTGAATAAGTGAGAGAGTAGGTAGTCCTTTGGGCATCTAGTTTTACTCATTAACTTTTCTTTCATGTATCAATATCCGACTCTGCCTTGTGGAGTATGGACACATCACTAAACCATGCAAATCTACTATATAGACACAAGTAAATAAACGTGTGACATGTGTGGATATCCTTGGAGCAAGAGATATAACTCACCCCCTTTCTAAGTACTATTAGTATCAATTATTTCACGTGCACTAAGTACTCTAACCCGATATGATCTCTCTTTATAGGTACTATGAAGTTATTCTCTTTGTCCTTCTTATTAACCAATAGGATTCAATTAACAAGTATTTATATAAGATAGTTCTAATGAGACTTCAGAGTCCCCTCACTTAGAATCATAACATGTAATCCTACTCAGCAGTGAACGCACTCAATCAATAATCAAGATATGTATTCAGACTCTACATAACAATGAATGATGTACAAAACAACTCTGAGTATGAATTAAAAAGGCATAATCTTATATAAAATAAACCAAAAGTAGTGTTGTACGGAGTATACACACGGAAGTTCAATTAACTCATAAGACCTTCATAATCTATAGGACTACCGAGGCGGTTCTAGCCAATAATTGATAGAAGAACAATCATGGTAGTTAGATAGATCTTACCCATAGTCTTGAAAATTACAAGATAAATTAAGAAGCAAAGTAAACCCTAGATGCGGGCGCTGTCGCATCTTTCTCCATCTTGAATCTTCACTTGGTTCTCACTTGATTTGACAGACGAATCTCTTTCCACAGCTCCGTGGATGATGCAGGGTTTTGGATGTTGTATAGAATGAAGGTGGTGAATGGTGTCCCTCTCAGCTGCGTAGGGTTTCTTTTAAACTTTTAACTTCTCCAATGGACCTCTAATGGGCTTTTTGAGCGAAAACACGTACTGAAGGTGTAAAAATACGGATTCGGAAGCTTCCCTAATAGTTAATTGATAATTATTCTTATTTAAGATCATCTATATCAACAAAATTAAATGCATTTTTATTTCAATGGAGAATGATTTTTTTTGGAAAACGCAATTATGAAAAATTGACTGACGATTTTACTGAAAAAAGTGCCAGAAAATCAGAATTTCAATATTGGTTTCATATATAATTTTTGTAATAAATATTGAACTATTTTTTTAAATTTAATTTAATGAGTTATATTACGTATAATGATGTGACGCCTTTGGTATGCCTAATTAATTGAATTGTATATTCATATTCATGTTACGATCTTATTATTACTTTATACCTTATATAAAAAGAAGGCCTCAAAAAAAATTTGTATCGGGCCCCTCAAATTAATGGGCCGGCCCCGTTGACACGTAAAGGGGGAAAGAAATCAAACCGTTGCCTCTAAGGTTTAAGCTTTTCATTTTAGGGTATAGTTTCTTTCTCTCTTACGTGTCATCCATCCAATAGTATGGTACAAGAGATGATGTACTAAAATGCCACAGAGAATTCGAAACGAAACCTAATACGTGTTTTTTTGGGTAAATTAATTAGATAAAAAAAGTTAGATATGATATATAAGTAGAAACAATATATACACAATAGAAATTCCAGTGCATATGTAGGCAACGTGTGTTGTGTAACCCTCAATATTTTGGATAAAAATTAGTTTCATAACTTTGGTTATATTCCTTTTTTGCCTCACAAAAGATAAAAGTATCAATTTTGTACCACCAGTCAGGAAATAGGGCAAAAAATATCCTATTTTTGTTAGAAAATGCTGAAATTGCCAGAAACTTGCTGATTCTCTTGCTGATTCTCGATAAGAATGATCCTATTTCTGGTGAGTTTCCCTTAATTTCTGCATTTTCCGCTATTTCTTAATTAGAGGTACTAAAGTGAAATTTTTATCTTTTTTAGAATGAAAAGTGAACATAATCAAAATTATAGAACTAAAATAATTTTTATCCAAGATCTTACTGCATAATGATTATACTACATTATTTTTAAAATTTTCAAATAAACATGATAGTTAACATTTGAAACATCATTTCCCATCCTAGTCCCCTAATATTTACTCCCCTAATATTTACTCCGTCTCCTAAGTTTACGTTTTCCATTTCAATTTGTTATAGGATAAAATTTACTCCTACAGTTTTTTTTAATTAAGATCCAAACACAACCCATTAATATATATATATATATATATATATATATATATATATATATATATATATTAATACAATTACTAATTATAATTAAAATATTAATATATTCATCAACCCATTACACATTAAAATATTATATCTCTTAATTTACATAAAAAAATATTATATCTCTTAATTATATGAAAAAAACAAATGTCAATGTTAACGTGGTTCAGTAGTCAAAATCTCAACCATATACTCCTTCCGTCCCAGGTTAAGAGGACCGTTTTTCCATTTTGGTTGTCCCACCCAAAGAGTCCTCTTTCCTTTTTTACACACATGGGACCCACACGCCCTCACTAATACAATTAAATGTTGAGACCCACACTCCTACTAATACAACTACCCACTATACATTAAATAATAATACTCCTTAATCTACGTGCCAAAAAGCAAATGGCAGGGACGGAGGGAGTATTTCTGAGCGAGCTTCTCCACACTTATTTCACCCTGGGGGATTTTGCCCTAAATGGGTGGGAAGTCAACAAACTATCACAAAAAAATTGATACTCTAATTTTAGACATTAACCATTACCACACAAACTGACATACTAATGAAAAGAATGAAACCATGAAAAACATATCTATTTTTTAACAAAAGGCTAAGCCATTAGTTATAACCCATATTATTTCCTATGACTAAGGATGACCCTTCTTAGGAGCTGCAAATGGTTCCATAAGAAGGGTATGCACAGCAGACATGGAAGGCTAATTCAAACAATTCAACAATGATGATGTCTACCTCTATTCGTCTAGCTTCTTCTCTTCCCCTCTTCTTCCTTCTCTTCACACTTACATCTGCACACTTCAAAGTTGGTGAAGAGCTTGGTGGCCTCCTTGCATCTGCAGGCAACATAACCGGCCACAATTTACTTTCGCCTCCGCCTGGAAACAACAAAACGGGGGGCAATAATCTAGCTTCTTCCCCACCATCGGAACACAACAAAGCCGGCAGCAATGATCACACTTCTTCCCCACCATCCGAAGCCAACAAAACGGGCAATGGTGGTGGCGGCGGTGGTGGTGGTGGAGGTGGTGGTGTTAATGCTTCCTTGCAGATTAATGCTTCCTTCGAGTTTAACGGTAGCTTTAAGGGTTCTTTCTCGAAGGTGTTTGCTTTTGGAGGGTCGGACATAGACACAGGGAATGCTTACCTATTAGGTGTCCTACGAAATGCTAGCTCTCTGTTGGGTCCACCTCCGGTCAGGGAAACTAATGGACGGTTGAGTAATGGTCGTTTGGTCGTTGATTTCCTGTGTGATGCCCTTTCTCTACCTGAAATCGCACCCTACAAAGCTGCTTCTAACTCCACCAACGGTGGCAGTGGTGGTGGCGGTAGTGTCAATGGCAGTGTCAGCGGCGGTGGTGGTGGCAGCAGCAGCGTCAACGGCAGTGCTGGCTGCAGCATTGGTGGTGGTGGTGGTGATAGCGGCAGCGTAGGTAGTGGTGGTAGCGGTAGCAGCAGCGGCAGCGTCGGAAGTGGTGGTAGTGGTAGCAGTAGCAGCAGCGGCAACTTAAGTGGTGGTGGTAGCGGCAGCGGCAGCAGCAGCATCGGTGGTGGTAGTGGTGGCGGCAGCGGCAGTGGCAGCGTCGGTGGTGGTGGTGGTAGTGGTAGCGGCAACGTCAATGGCAGTGTCAACGGTGTTGGTAGTGGCAACGGCGGTGGCAGTGTCAGCGGAGGAGGTAGTGTCAGCGGTGGAGGTAGTGGGAGCGGCCGTGTCAGCGGCGGAGGTAGTGGGAGCGGTAGTGTCAGCGGAGGAGGTAGTGGGAGCGGCAGCGGCAGCGGCGGCTTGAATTTTGCGGTTGCGGGATCAACAGCACTTCCCAAGGATTACTTTTCCAATAGCAATCTGAGTAGCCAAATCTGGAAGGGAGTCCCACAGGGTTTTCAGACACAAGTAGAATGGTTCAACAAATTCCTGGCAGACGCAGGATGTAAGGCAAGCGGCAGGTGCAATGAAGACATTGCAAACTCACTATTCTGGGTAGGAGAAATGGGCGTGTCTGACTTCATCAGCGCTATAGGGTCATCACTCGCCATTCCACAAATAACTGAGATATCAGTGAGAATAGTATGTGAAATTCTCAAGGTATGATGTTCATTGGATAAACTAATCATAGAGTAATATTCCATAACATAATTTATTCATGCCAAAACAACTGTTCAGATTTTCTATATCATTCTGGTACATCTCCAATGTCACACCGTGTGACACAGAAGATATGTACGAAAATGGCACAGAAGATCCGGTGTAGAAAAACTATTTATAATATAAAGTTATAAAAACTCACCAATGCACATGCATTTACACAGTCAGTACTAGACAATGGAGCAAAGTACATAGTTGTTCAAGGTTTACCACCATTAGGTTGCTTTCCAGCATACATTTCGTCGAGCTCATCCCAGGATCGAGACGACATGGGATGCGCAGCATCTGCAAACATAGGAATCAGCAGTTACAATGAGATCCTTCAAATGAGACTACAGAAGTTCAGGAAAATGTACCCCCATTGCCAAATTGTGTATGCCGACTATTGGAACGCGTACCTCACGGTCCTCAAAGACCCTAAGAAGTTCGACATTGAGGAGCCCTTCAAAGCATGCTGTGATCAAGGTGGAGGAATGTCTATCAACAGGCATTCGCTCTTCGGTTCGTCGAAATCCTCCTCCTGCAAAGATCCTCAGAAGCACATCACTTGGGATGGAATTCATCTCACCGAATCCATGAATAAAAAGATTACTGCTCTCTTCCTCAATGAAGGCTTCTGCAAACCACCATTTAATGAGCTCGTCAAAACCAAACTCAAGACTTAAGTTGTACAACAACATTACCATCAAGTTTACTGCCCCGGATAATTCATCTCGAGAGGTGATTATAATGATAGGAAAGCTCAGTCAAACTTTTTTTTTGTTAGTTCACTATTATGTACAGTTTGCAGCAATTAAATATGCTGCAAGTTATAGGTTGCAAGAGTTATCAAGAAGGACAATAAATGGAAACAAATAAATAAATGCATAAATTTAATTAGCTTTCATGACACTCTCATAATCATTATTTTTCTATTTCACAATAAAACTAAGGATGACAGCACTGTTTGACCAAGTGACGGAGCCAGAAAAAATGAGTAGGGGGCCAAATATATGTAAAAGTTTAGTTAGAGACTAAATATACGTAAAATTTATGATATTAAACGAAAAATAAATATTAGAATTTAAATAATTAAAAAAGATTTAACTAAAATAATAATTAATAAAGAAATAAAAAACAAAAGATAAAAGAAACACAATTAGATGATAGAGTATAAAATATCAAAATATAAATAAATAGAATAGATTTAAAATAAAAAATAATAATAATGAAAAAGAAAAAAAAAGAAAAAGGGGTAAAACCCCTCATTAATTAAAAGAAAAAAAAAAGGAAAAACGTTACTCGAGGGGTTTGAACCTGCGTCGAGAGGCGGCATGGTAGAGTAGCAATCCACCATGACAAACTTACTTTAACCAATATAGCTTACATACTGTATATTATTCATTATTTGTCCAGGGGGGTCAGTGCCCTATAGTCCTATACTGGCTCCGTCCTTGGTTTGACCTTAGGCAGGTTTATAATATGAAGAGAGATTCATATCTTTGTGTAGACTATATCAAGGTCTATTACATCATCTTTTCAAATTTTGAGTATAAAATGTATGATCCCTTGCAATGTTTAGCTGATTCCTTACTTCTATAAACAAAACACAATCTGTCAATTTCAATATATAAAAGAAAAGAAAATAGATTAAAGCATCAAAGTAGCTAGGCTCAGAGATGTTCATAGGCACGAACCTTCAAAGAATATGTTGTAAGTATCGTCTCTCTTCTAGCATCTCACGAATTGACGTACACTTTCCTCGTACATAGATTGCAGCTTATCCAGTTTTTTTCTTCTTGAGTCAAACTCATCTGACATACAAGAGAGTGTTAATCTGATTGCCCTTTGAGGTTGTTGTTTTGTTTCAGAGTCAGATTCTTCACATCTAAATGAATTAGCTTCACCCCCTTCACTAGTACCTTGTCTACTTATTATTTATTTATCCCATACATCTTTGAAATCAAAATCTAAGTCCAAATCCAAATGTAGTACCTTTTCACATTTACTGATTCTTGAATAATTGTTATCAAGATTTGTATCATAACAACATTAATAATTGATCACACCAGATATATACTGCTCAAAGAATTGAACTATAATTTTCATAAGGCAGAGGTAAGTAAAGAATTTTTGAAATATGGGGTTTCTTTAAGGAAAAAAATCACAGAAGTAACAAGAAGTACTCAAAGAAGTAACAACAATTACACTGGGCCTTATCGTCTTTTAACAAGAATCATTGCATATGTGAACCAGTGCTTTCATTGCCTCTGCACATACACCTTCCTCTTGCTCTTATTCCTCATTCTCTCTTGTAATAATTTTTGCAATACCAAACCTGATAGACACGTGATCGTATATAGGAGGCGAAGGAAGAAGAACGTGTGATTGATTATTTATTTGCTTAATTACTTGCAACTCTTTATTATTATTATTACATTATTTTGGGTATTACTTTCGGAGTGGACTTTGTGCATGGGTCTTACTCTTAGTTTAGTTTTGCAGGAGTATTATATTTGGGTGGTGTTGACCTAGAGGTTTTTATGCATAAATTATTTTACGAATTGCAGCCTTTGGCTTGTGACAGAGATCTCGCGTCTCTGGGTCCTCTTTGAGGAATTGTTACGTGTTCATCCATCTCTATACTATCAATTGGTCCGACCTGCCACTCTCTTTTTCCATTACCAACACCCGATCAATGACGGCGGACAAAGAGAGATCCGAATCAGTGGCATTGGAGAGATGCGATGAATTGAAGAGGGTTGTGGACGACTTACAGGGCGCCCTAATGACTCAGGGTAAGACAGTATCAAATTTGGAGACAAAGTTGGATATTATACTCAAGAAATTGGAGGGGATGGATTCAGTAGGCTTGCAGTCGGCGGCACCAAATTCTACGGAGGCTGGATCTGTGTCCGGGGGCAAACACTCTTCCGCGCCCCTGCATCACTGCCCCCATCAGTGGTGTATCCGAAGATGGATCTACCACTCTTTGATGGTTCAGACCCAATCGCCTGGCTCGCACAGGTGGAGCAGTTCTTCTTGGGTCATGACACTCCGCTCGGTGAGCGGGTAAAATTGAGCCTGATCGCCATGTCAAAGAGAGCGATGTTTTGGGCGCAGTGGGCCCTTCACCACAATGCGTCCACGACTTGGTCTTAGTTTTCCAAAGACTTGCTCCAACGTTTCGAGGACAGTTCTGCGATTAACGCATACGAATCCATGTAGGTCACCCATCAAACGGGCTCAATCGATGATTATGTTGCTCTCTTTGAGGAGAGAGTCGCTTAGCTTCCATCCCTTCCCCCTGATCAATATCTTGGGATGTTTTTAAGTGGGCTACAGGAGCAGATCCATGATCGTATTCCTGATTCAGAGCTTACGGATGTTTTCGACGCGATCAGAGCAGCTCGCCGCATTGCGCAATCAAGCAAATCCTTTACACCATCTTCGAAGTCAATTTTTTCTAGACCATTTGGACTGTCTCGCTCGCCCACACAGTCCAACACTAACCCTGGAGCATTGCCTTCATCTACATCGGTCATGCCCAAACCGATGCAGTCTCAGCCACACCCATCCAACCCTCGATTTCCGCGCAACACCCTTCATCTCACAGCGGAGGAAGCACGTGAGTATCGAGCAAAAGGAAAATGTTATAGGTGCGCCCAGCTTTTTGGTCCTCTACATAAATGCGCCCAGAAACATCTCGCCATTCTAATAGGGGCTGTTGATGAAAATTCAGACAACGAAGATTTCTCAGACGACCACAGTGCACCAACTCCGATGGAAAATGTAGTTGCGGAGACTTCCACAGAAAATCAGAATATCCAGGTTTCGAAGATCTCATTGAATGGGCTGGACAGTGCCAAAATGCTAAAACTATTTGGCAAGATTGGTGACGCTCGGCTGATCGCGATGGTGGATAGAGGAGCAAGTCACTGTTTTATTTCCAAGCAGACAGTGTAGAGATTGGGTTTACATATTGAGCTGACAACTCCTTATTCGGTGACATTGGATGACGGTTCACCAGTGCCATGGAAGGGATCTACAGACAGGTATGCGTCACTCTTGATGCTCATCCATTTACTATTGACTGCTATGTTTTTCCTCTTAGTGGGCTTGATTTGATTCTTGGAGTGATGTATCGGCTAATTGGTCAAATCTCACTATGGAGTTTGTTGTGGGCAACTCTACGATGCTGTTACTGTTGGAAGAAAGCAGGCTCAAAATATGAGGAAGAGAAAGTCACTGTAAATATATTTCTTGAATTCCAAATGACTTACTTTGAAGATTACATTGCAAAGGTATTTATACTACTACATAGATGAATTTAGAGGCACTTATTAAATGAGTACATGAACAAAACATAAAGATAGATTCATGAATGCAATTAATACATTCATGTATTCAAAGATAAGAATTCATGTATTCAAGTTTAATTTCTAACACTCCCCCTTAAACTTGATTCTTCCGGACACCAAACATGAATCTCAATCTATGAAAGTCTTTAAACTTCAAAGGTTTAGTGAAAATATCAGCAATCTGTTCCATGGATTTCACATACTCATTTCCACTTCTTTCTTTGCTACACATTCTTGAATGAAATGATATCGAGTATTGTTTAGTGTGAAAATCTGCATGATTTAGGGTTCGATTTAGCACCTTTTTGTGGAATTTATGATCGTATTTTAGCACTAAATGGTTAATTTTTATATATTTAAGATATTGGTGCATTTGAGGTGTTATTTCATATTTTTAGGTAGAAAACGGATTAAAAGTGCAAAGTTGGAAAGAAGAGTGAAATTGTGAAAGAATGCTGAAAAATGCATGTCCAATTTGCATAATTTTTCTGTATCTTTGTGGAAGTCCAAACTGATCATATGATATATGGTTGGAAAGCTACTGAAGAGAAGGTCATTTTGGCTAAAGAAACACCTCAATTAGAGGTCAGATGAGGGAGTTATGATCAAAACGGTGAAGACGTGCAAGCTGTGCCGACCAGCACGACTCGTGCCATTTTTGCACGACTCGTTCCCTTCAAACGTTGGAGTTTTTTTGAGTTCTTTATATGGATAAAAATCTGAGGATGAGAGGATTGCATGAGCACAAAAATTACCTCAATCAGAGTCTGGATGAAGAAGTTATAAGCAAAACCGTGAGGTCGCGCAATCTGTTGACGAGTGTCGCGACCCTGCGGCCAAGTTTTCGGCCCGTACGTGTTTTTGACATGAAAAAAGTCCTATTTTGAGGTATAATATGAATTTTATCAGCCTTCAACTATATAAGGAGTCCTTGGGGTATTCCAAACCCTAACTCTTCATACCCTTTCATAATCTACCATCTCATCCACCCATCCAGAGAGTTCGTCAGTATTGCTTACTTGAGAAGGAGAACGAGAAGGTTCAGAATCACGGAGGAGAGAACGGAGAATCGCACCATATTTAGGGTTATTCTTATTTTTTATTTCTTAATTTTGAATATGCTTTCATACCTAACCATGTGCGTTGCTTGTAACACCATGGGCTAGTACTTTTTTGGATAGCGATAGGTTTGAAGGTTAAATTATTTTGAATTGATGATCTAGATTTAAGGTTGGATACCTGCAGTATACTTATTCATTTATTAATGCTTTGATTTGATAATAATATTTTGTCTTATATGATCTGTCCTTATACATGCGTATGTCAATGCCTTTTGCATGCTTATGCTTATGCTTATTGCTTGTATTATATAAGAATTATATTGGTCAACCTTTTATGGGTAAAGTGGATCTAAACATATAACCTTTATTCATTAGAATAATTAATATAGGACACTTAATATATCTATTAATTACCATTCTAAAGGATTTGGTTTCTTAGATTATTAGGTGAGAATTGGGGATTAATTCTTAAGTACCTATAAAAGGAAGTCTAATGCTCTAACCTTTAATGGAATTTTGCATGAAGTACCTCGAAAGGGAGTAAGAATTATTCTTCTGCATCTGAGGGTTTAAACCATGTTTATGTGTTAAGTTTACTTTCAAAGAGGGATTTAACATAAATTAGTGATTGCTTTCATAAGAACTGCAGGGATTCCAACCGATTGTCTAGTGATTTAATTTGACCAATTTAACTGGATTTTCTAGTGCTATCTATCTTCTCTCTTTAACACTTCCATATTTAATTTTATCTGCTATTATTATTTTTAGTATTTATTTTCAACATCTTTAAATTAGTTAATTCTCAAAATACCCAGATTTGTCTTATATTAGAATAGTCATAAATAGATTAAATAGTGAGTCTATAATTATCCTTTGGGTTCGATAATAGACTTGGACACACGCTTATCTACAACAGATTCCCTACACTTGGGGACACGCAAAAAGGTGAACAAGAAAATGGCGCCGGCTGCCAGGGATAGTTTTTAGATAAATTTTTTTATTTTTTGTGATTTATTTTATTTTAGGACGTTAAATTTAATTGCTTTTATTTTTAGTTTTAGTTACATCCAAACTATTCTGATTAGCTGCGTGAGAACAGGTGTATGATAACTAGGTCAAGTGGACTCCTAATTGAACCACTCAACCTAGAACTTAAAGCACTTGTCAGACTAAGCAGAAGAAAAAAAAGAATCCAGCCACACCTAATCCTAGCTCGGAGTCGGATACTTACTATTCATCAGAAGAGGAGGAAGTTGAAGAGACTGAGACGGTAGAGATTGCTGAAGATGAACAAAGGGCCCCGCCCCCAATGCGGGACCAGTATAAGCTGAAGGACACCACGAATGCTGGATTGAATGGACCCGCAATCACTGTGGAGAGTTTTGAGTTACCGTTTAGACTGATCCGGATAGTACAAGCACAACAGTTCAGTGGTAATCCTTTGGAGAGTCCTAGTGAGCATCTGTAATTATTTGATGAGTATGCAAAGACGCAGAAGCATAGGAATGTCCCGAAGGATGCTATCAGAATGAGACTTTTCCCATTCTCACTAACGGGTAAAGTAAAAGAGTGGTACAACAACCTTCCTGCAGGATGCTGTACTACATGGGAGCAGCTGGCAGATAAGTTCTTGAACAAGTACTTCCCTCCTTTCAAGAGCTTTAGGGTGAAGCAAAAGATAACACAATTTAAACAAGGAGCCTTGGAAAGTTTCTATGAAGCGTGGGAAAGGTTCAAAAACCTGTTGCGTTGTGGTCCATAGCATGGATTTACAAAAGAGACTTACTTAGGCTTTTTCTATCAAGGCCTAAGGAGTGAATCAAGAGTGTTGGTGGACGCGACAGCAGGAGGATCAATCTTCAAAAAGTTAGCAGATGAAGCAGAAGAGATCATTGAGGAGATGGTATCTAACACGTACGATTGGCCTATGGAGAGATCAGATGGAGTCGCTTTTGATAAAGTGGCGAAAGTAGAAGTTCAGGTCAACAATAGTGAGCTATCAGAATTAAAGAGTCAATTCAGTGAGCTGCATAAGAAGATGGATCGTCTCGGACTAGGAAACAGAGGAGAGAAAGCTAGAATGGATGGAGATGAAGATCATATGGAGGAAGCAAATTATGCTATGGGTCAGAATTTTCAAGGGGATTACAAAATAGACAGAATTTCAGACATAGTAATCAGCAATGGGGAAGGAACGACCAAGGAAATTCCAACTTCAACAATCAAAGAAGGAATGATAATCTGTCTTATTCTAACCCAAGTAATGCAATTGGGCCTCCTCCAGGAATTGATCCAGCCCATAAGCCTGTTGAAGAAAAAGCATCCATGGATGATGAGTTGAAAGTGTAATTGAAGAATCAAGGGGATCAGATAAACTTGATGGTCAAGCTGATGATAACTAATAAAGAGCAAGCTGAAATCAGACAGATTGAGAATGAGAAAAAGCAGAAAGAAACTGATATTTCTCTTGGAAAGTTCATGCTGCAGTAGGAAGATTAGAGCAGCAAGGTAAGTTCCCTTCTCAAACGGTGACGAACCCAAAAGAGCAAGTTATGGCTATCACACTGAGGGGTGGAATGCAGTACAAAGGTCCAATAATGCCATCAGATCTGTTGGCGTTCAATCGTTTAGTTAACGTGACCCGTTAGAGTTCCATATGTTTCTAACATGCAGCAGAAGCAAGAAAACCAAGAAATGTATTACCCTTCACCAGGGTATGTTGAAGAAGATGATTCTCGCCGGTAGACTGCGCAGCGTCACGAGAATAGGCATAACTTCTTCATCCCCCACTGGGTGGACGAGTTTCAACTCCCCTTAATCATCCGCAGTTTGCCTTAATCAATAGTCTTGCCAAGAATCTTATCTTTCAATTTGGGGAAAACCTTGAAGATTTTAATTTAGAGGAAAGATTGTGGTTTAGGGATTGTACATGGGATTTCTGACATTTTTAATCCTTTTTAGAATTTAGAATTAGAATCTGATAATATATTATTTAATTCTAAAATAATAGATGATGTGGAAAGTATATACTATAAATCGAATAAGTACTCCTTCAGTCCCCTTGAAATATTTTCGTTTACTTTTTGCACGTGGATTAAGGAGTATAATAATTTAATGTATTTTGAAATAAGAGAAATAATATTTTAAATTGCAGTAGATAACTAGTGTTGAGTGTGGAGCCATGTGTGGTTATATCAATCTAAAAAAGGAAATGCATACTTTGTAATGGGAAACCAAAATGGAAAAATGGATACATATCAAGGGGACGGAGGGAGTATTCAGTATTAATATGTGGGGTACGTTTTGGGTGAGTAGAGCCATCAAAATGGGCAACCCGCCTATATAATTGGTGGGTTGGGCCGAGTATTTCTAGCCCGCAACCTGCCTAGGCCCGCCAAATGCGCGGGTTGAGGCAGGTTTGGCCCACCTCGCCCCGCCTAAGCCCGCCACATGTCAAACTCGAGAGAAATGCCTAAAGTTGATCTTTCGTGTATTATGCTTTACAAAAGTTTACTGCTTTAAACATGTTCTTTTAATTCTTGATTTAGATTCAAAATTTGAAAAAAAAAATTGATTATGTTTAGGTAATTATTTTGTTTGGTGGTAATTAATATTTGTGTTTGTATTTATATTCTTGCAGATTAGAAGAAAAAAATTATGGAATTTGTCGATTTGAATTAAAGTAATACTAATATATATTATATTAGAAATACGAACTCAAGTAGTAAATATAAGTAGAGAGAATTTTCAAATGTTTGGAATTTTTTTTTTGATGAGAGTGGTTAGTAAGAAAGCAGATTTTATAGGTATCATGTTTATGTTGATATTATAGTATTTTGTACAATTATTTTGGTATTTCATTTTAATAATATCATCCCTAATTTAAAAAAAAAGAAAAAAATTTGCGGGTTGGCCCGCCATAGCCCGCGATCCACCTTTGAATGGGTTGGGCGGAACATTTCTAGCCCGCAACCCTCCTAGGCCCGCCCACCTAAGCCCGCCAAATGCGCGGGTTGAGGCGGGTTTTGGCCCGTCCCGCCCCGCTGGCCCGTTTTGACAGCTCTGACCGTCTCACGAATCCCCTTATGTGAGACGAATTATCCATTAGCCCATTTAAGTATATTTTAAGTTAAGCTAAAAATAATTTTTAAGAAAGCAAGGGGCGTGTTTGGCGATGCAATTTTAATTTTTAATAAATATTGCGGTCCATGCATTCGCTGTTGCGAATAGATTTAAACTTTTTTTTAAGCAAGTTATCATTTAATAAAAAACATTATCTTTTATTATTATCCATTATTATTAATTATACTTATTCAATAATAATATTAATATTAGTACTTATTCTTTAAATTTTATTATCACTTTATTTTAATTGAGTATCACTTTATATTAAAAATGTTATCACTTTTTATTCATCCTACGAATAATTCATAAAATAATTTAATTATCACTTTTTGTTTATCATATATCATTTTTTATTAAAAACACTATCACTTTTTATTATTGAATTGATTTGCTCGTGAAATAATTAAATTATACGGATATCACTTTTCTTTGATTAGAAATAACTTTTTATTAAAAACATTATTACATTTTATCTATTTTATAAATTATTTATAAAATACACTTTGATAAATAGTTATCACTTTTTATTAAAGATGTTATCACATTTCGCTTACAATATTATCACTTTTTATTTATAGTATAAATTGTTCATATAAATAATTCACAACATTGTTATCACTTTTCTTTAATTGAGTATCACATTTTATTAAATTATAATATTTGAATAAAAAAATAAATTAAATAAATAAATTAATTAAATTAATAAAAATTTTCATAATAAAAATATAATTTAAAAATAACATTACAAATATATATATATATATATATATATATATATTACAAACATGACCTTTAAAAATATAATTAAAGGATTAATGGGTGATCCGTCTCACATAAGAGGATCCGTGAGACAGTCTCACCCAAGTCTTTTCCTAATATGTGAGTTGGCAGAATAATTAGCCAAATTTTATTATTCAGTGTCACATAGGAAAATTAGCCGAAAACCCCAATTTCTGGCGAAAAATCAATTTCCTTAACTAATTTGAAAATAATACATTTTTTGGGACAGAATCCAAAATTTCATATTGTTATGGGACCAAAAATGATTTTAACTCAAATTTGTCCTTAACGATAAAGGTAAAATTATAATTAGACATGTTGAGTGTGTAAATTCACGTGTTTTGAGCCCGGATTAGTGTAATAATGGTGTGTTAGATAGTTTTAATTCGATATAAATCGATATATATTGTGAAAAGTCACGAATGAGGTGTCTTCAAGGCTATTTGAGTTAATTTTCGAAGGAAAACGAGTTGGAAGTGATCGGATTCGGAAAACGGGAGATTCAGAGGTGCGACTCGACCAAACAGGCGCGTAGTTCGACCAAGAAGGATACGGTTCGACCAGCACCTGTGGTCGAACCGATTGCAAAGAAGTGCCTGGAGTGTCGTTCGACCACGACAATGTGGTTCGACCAAGCCATTTGATCGAACCGTGATCGAACCAGAAGCCTGAAGAGAAGCAATTGTAGTTCGACCAGAGAGTATGAGGTTCGACCAGGATACTGGTCAAATTCGGAACCTGCAACCAATTTACAGGTCGATTTGACCTGGAGTTAGACCAGCTTGGAGTGATTCGACCTGTTCTGTTGGTCGAACTAAGATGTGAAAACTTTCCATATTCGTATTTTTACACCTTTAATACATGTGTTCGCTCAAGAAGCTCATCCAAGGCCCGTAAGGAGAGTTTACAAGTATAAAAGAAGAGCTTTCGCAGGAGAATTGTTGGATTGTATACTAAAAGCCTTGCTTTTTGTATAAACAATGTTTTGATAATATTTGAAATGAGAATCATGTGATCAAACGTTTTCAATAATAATGTTGTTGCAAAACTCCATTTTATACTGTAGATAATGTGATGTGCGGCGTCACACGGAAGATCATATTATCGGCTCCTTATAAAGTATAAATAGATGTTCACAATCGAGAAAGATGGGGACTATCTATCAGTATGGTTGTAGTGTAATTTGGCATTAGTCTGTCTTGACTATAAAATTATGCTAGTGCACTTTAAGTGTATTGAGCATGACCGCAATTGAGATAGTTCAGTTTATACTGACTATATAATAGAACTTGATCTCTGTTATTATGGAAGTTCGTACTCTTAATCCCTATACAATAACCTCGACAAGTAAGCCAGTATTTATTTCTTTAATTCATTAATGAGTGAGATTTAATAGTTAAATCAATATGCTCGGTGAATTGGGAGACAGTGCTGTCTCTATGGTGTGATGTTGATTGTAGAAGGAATCTATGTCCTAACGGAATTGGTTGATAATGTCCCCTTGAGGAGCTCATAAGGATTATGTAAACCCTGCAGGTGAATTTATTCCGGCATTATAATAAGGTTGAGTGGTACTACTCTCGGTAAATATATTAATTAATGAAGTTGTCAGTAACTTTATTAATTAATGGGCATTGAATTTTAAACACGGGGAGATTAACGGGCTCATAATAAGAAGGAGCCCATAAACATAATTTGGGATTAGGGTGGCAGTGCAATAATATTTTTTAGTAGAATGATTTATTATTATTGGACTTAAGTATAAGTTTTGGGCTAAACTTGCCCAAACCCTAATTTCTCCTCCTGGTCCCTGTTATAGTCTATATATAGCCACCCTCAGCAGCCCGTTCACTCACAACAATATACAACACACAAAAGAATCGTGAGAGTGAGAGGAGCTGCAGATTGAGTTCTCCTTGGTGATCGTTGCCCACACAACGTCAAGGAGAGGCTTAAAAATACAACAGAAGACCAGAAGGTTTTTCACTGTTCATCCTCTACATCAAATCCGGTGAAAGGTAATTCAACTCCTGTACTTCCGCTGCAGTAGAATTATATGGAGTCCTAATGGTTCACGCTAGCCTAAAGATCCTAAACCCCAACAATTGATATTAGAGCGTTGGTTCTAAGGTTAAACGTGATACGTTAGGCAATAGTTTGATTGGATTATGCAGCAAAAGGATTGTATGTTTAAACATGTTGGAACCCTTTTTACACGACACCACACACATCACTGTACGGCTGATCAATGGTGAAAGTTTGCAAGTGATAATGGACTGTAAAAGCAACACACATCATGGCCTGGAAACTGATTGAACTAAGCACCAAGTGACAATGGATGTTGGTGATTATCACCGATCAGCAAACCTTGGCAGCGTTGGTCGCCTGGCAGAAAACGTGAGCCATGATCGAAGGACCGGCGGTAGTAAGGTGAGCGCCGGTATCAGGTGCGACAGAGGCTGTCCATCGATGGCTCCATAGCACGCTGATTAAATCAGAGTGACTTGCTGTCGGCAAAACAAGCATCCCTCATATCGCTAGGGTTTTGAAAAACCTAGATGGCGATGGCACGGAGGTGGCTGGGTTTTGTACAGTGATTTCACAGTAGTTGGTCGACGTGAAGTCGATGGAAAGTAGGGCTGGGCGCACGGTGGTACTGTGATGATGCGACAGCAGGCGACGGTGGTGGACGCTGCTGGCTGACGGTGCAGGGCGAGATAGCGCAGTGACTGGAACAGCGATGGCATGCACTGAACCCGTTTTGCACGACGGTGCTGACAGCAGCCAGTTGATGCTAAGTTGACTGGAAGGCAGTGCTGGGCATCCTCGATCGCGCATGGGTGTCGCTCCATCGAGATGCTGACCGGTGGCACTGGACCTCGATGTGCAGTTGTACGTCAAAACATACAGCAAGTTTCAGAGCGAGTAGCAGCGATTTTCGGGCTGGATGATTGCTGAATGGTGCAGGAGCGGCGAAGCAAGCGTGCAATCCGAGGAATGATCGCAGATCGCTGATCATCGGGTTTGCATCTGGAGTTGGCTGATCGATGGTTTTTCGGGATTGGAAAGTATGGCAGTTGATTATCTCCGGTGACGGCTGATACAGGCTGTTACATGGCCGGACGACATTGACGGGCAGCGCTCGCTACTGGGCATTAACGTGTGGCTGTTGATCCATCTCCGGTGGCTGAGCGGTGGACATCCAGCGATGGTTTCTGGCATTTTTTTGAAATGGATGCTACAACGATGGGCAGCTGCTCGGATGGAGCTACGTCGGTGGAAGAAATTAAAAAGAGAGTTTGAGTGGAGGATAGTGGGAAGTATAGTGATATCCCACCAACAACAATTATTAATAAGTGATAGTGAAAGGCATCAACTATTGTGAGTGGGTTGGGCAGGATTTAATTGATGTATTATTGAATCCATCCAACAAATTATTAGTGCATGGAGACAAAATGAAAGTGGATGTTGAAGTGAGTTGTCGGGTGATGAAGGCATGCATATTGTTGTGGATGCATCACATGTATTAACAAGTATAGTGGAAGCATGATAGTGATGGACCATTAATTAGTGTGTTGTCGGCAAAGAGTGAAGGAGATGTGCAAAGTGATCGAATGGAGTGAACAATACATTTAAAACTAACTCACCGGGTATGATTCGACCAATTGGAGTGGTCGAACGGCTTGTCGTGATCGAACCACGTTTCTGGAGGCTTTTAATGTCTCAGTTCAACCTCGATTCGACCAACTAGAGTGGTCGAACGGGTATTGTTGTGGTCGAACTCTTCTGTAGATTGGTCGAATGGGCTTGTCATGATCGAACTACATTTCTGGAGGATTTCAGCTTCTCAGTTCGACCTTGATTTGACCAACTAGAGTGGTTGAACGGGAAATGTGGTAATTGAACTACATTTCTGGAGGATTTCAGCATCTCAGTTCGACCTCGATTCGACCAACTGGAGTAGTCGAATGGGAAATGTCGTGGTCAAACTTTTCTGTTCAACTTTTAGGTCCACGATTCGACCTCGATTTGACTTATGCTTTGGTAGTTCGACCTTCATCTTGGTCGAAGCCTTGGTCGAACTCACCCCTGCGTGGTCAAATCGACCTGTTTTATTGTTTCTGATTACCAGTTCATCCTGAAGTCGATTCCCGTCTGCATTGCCCTCATTTGTGATTGGAGGCGAACAATCAAATTTGCTATTATATACAACTGTTTATAATCGATTTAATTATTTGATTATTGTTGTATATCCTATTCATGATTCTCTGGGATTTACTGCCTTATTTGCTGTAATAGGAGCATGTTAAGTTGCGTATTTTATTTTGAATATTATATGCATGTAAAAACCCTCTTATTGAATAACTAAGTGGGAGAGGGATTGGTCAAGATCCCGTGACCTCCATTATTGATTTATTAAGTGTTGCAAGTAAGCTTATGAGTCGGCTATAGTGCATTCCTCCCCAACGGATGAGTTTTATTTGTAGATCACTGGAATAAATTTTATTAAATAATTATTATTTGTAATGTGATGCAAGTAAGCTTATGTGTCGGCTATAGTGCCTTCCTCCCCAACGGATGAGTTTAATTTGCGGATCACTGGTACAAATTAATAATTGATGGTTAAAGGAAATTATTTGAGGGCGTGTGGACTTCTCCAACTGTAAGACACATAATCTTGGGTAATGTACTTGTATCAAATAATGGTATACACTTAGATACAATTAATAAGTATCCTCCCCAACAGAGTTACTGCTATTAAATTGCATGGCTAAAGGACAATCGACTATTAATCATTGAGTCATAAGATTAATTATGACGTATGGAATTAATGGGTAAAATCTTCTCTTGCGAATGTTCAGGTTTGTAAACGTCCACACTAACGTGGCTTGCAAATTCACGGTACTTGAGATGTCGGTGAATTTATTTTATATTGTTTATTGAGGGATTCAATATAAAATTTAAATTAGAAGAGTTTGATCATCGTATTAATTTACTTGATTCTCTGAATTTTCGAATAGTTTATTTCACTTATTTATTAACTGAAAGAAATTATATTTACTCGTCCATAATTATTTGATTAGAAAAGAATCTTTAATTTAATTTTTACTGCTTAAAAAGAAATTAAAATATATTCTCACTAAGGATGCCTTCTGATTTCTATTTAAGTCTTTTGTGAAGAGTTGAGACGTTCATAGAAATATGATGGTCTCATGCAACACTTCAGATACTTGAGTAAGTTAGAAAGGCAAGAGGTCATGGTTAACTTGATGAATGAATTGGAAATACTTGGAATAGAAATTGAAGGGAAAACCTAACACAATTTATTTTCATAGTTTGTCTTAACATTTTGAGCAAGTTTCACCTGAATTACAATAAGTTGTATATGGTAGGAAACTTCTAACAAAACATGTGGCAAAGGAAAATCAATTTCATCAAGAGGTGAACAAGGATAGTATTTTATTCACTAATTGTTGAAACATAATTAATGATGGCGTTTACTGACACGTTGTGTGTAAATACCAGAGTAACTGAATGTTTTAAACATAGTGATGATAAGATAAATACATGGGTAAACTATGAGAGTAATGGCTATTGCAGTGGGAGTTGTTTGTTTATCTTATGATATAAATAAACATTTGATTTGGAGAAATTGTTTTTACGTACATTCTTATAGAAAGAATTTCATTTCGGTTTCTATACATTAATGAATGGATACTCTATTTCATTTAAATGACATTATCATTATAATGGAGGATAGAAATATAATATGTTGTGGTACGATAGTGACAATTTATACACTCTAAAATCATGCTTATCTCATGAATGCAACAAATAGTAATTAATAATGCATCTTCTAATCTTAGTAAGAGAAAGAAACCTTCGGAGATGAACTAAATATAATTTTGGCATCTAAGACTAGATCATTTTACTTAAGTACGATTCGAAAGTTGATAGGTCAATGGATCGAGAGGTTCATTGGAAGTGGAAACTATCAAACTAGTGAGTCTTACTTGGAAGTAAAAATGATTAATTATTCAAGGCAAAGGGGTATAGAGCCATGAAAAGATATGTTGGAAAGGGTTCATTCTGATTTAAGTGATCCTAAGATTATCCTGTTGAGAGGTGGTTATGAATATTCGTCACATTACTTGACGATTATTCTAGAAACTAAATATATTTATTTGATGAACTGCAAGTCTGAGTACTATGATTAATTCCAGAAGTACATGACTGATGCAGTGAAGCGTCATGGAAAATATATCAAGTTATTACGATTTAAATCGTGGTGGCGAGTACCTCTTAGGATAGTTTAGGAGCTATTAATCAGAGTTTGGGATTGTATCCCAAGTTGTCTTCGCCGGGCAAACCCCAGCTGAATGGTGTGATGGAAGGAAGGAATAATACTCTTATGGAAATGATTAGATAAATGATGAATTATTTGAAATTAATAAAAAAAATCATTTTATGGGTAAGCCCTAGAAACAACATGATGAATTGATGTTTGTGGGATATCCTAAAAAAATGAAGGATGGTTTATTTGATAGTCCAAAAGGATCAGAAAGTGATTGTTAACACGAACACTAGATTTTGGAAAGACTATATAATAAATTACAAATCCATGTATAAGTTGTTCTAAAAGTGTGAGAAGAAAAACACAAATTTTAGTACCAAGATTACAAGAGGATATACTACAAGTAAATTGCATCACGTGTCACATCTGAGATACAATTGCATGTAGTGCCTTGTCGTAGTGGGAAGTTTGTTTCACAACCGAAAAGATTTATATTTTGGGAGAGTCGTGAGACTTGGTCCCTAGTAAATATGAAATCGGCCCATGGACACGACAAAGCACTACAAGATCAAAATGCGGCATCTCAGCAAATTGCAATATATTCTGAAGTTAAATCTGGAAGCTTGTAGAACCACTAAATAGTGTAAAAGCCATTGGATGTTTGGCTCTACAAAATTAAAAGAGGATCGATCACATGATATCGATCCAGATTCTTTTATTTGTTGCTACTCATATTAAATATGAGGTAAGACAAATAGATGTCAAGAAAACTTTCCTGATTGGAACTCTTGAGGAAAACATCTATGTGAAGCAACCAGTGTGATTCATTGCATAGAGCTAAGAGCATTTTGAGTGTAAGCTTAAAAATGTCCATCGATGGACTAAAGAAAGCTTCAAGATCATGACAAATCCATTTTGATAAGGAAATATAGTCATATGGATTTAATCAATGCTCGAATGAATCTTGTGTGTTGAAAAGAGTGGCAGAAACGTGGTGGTATTTCTTGTATGTACGTAGATGGTATCTTGCTCATTGGAGACAATGAAAGAGTATTATCGGGCTTATAGGTATGGTTAATAAAGCAGTATGAAATGAAGGACTTAAGTAAAGTAAAATATATCATTTTGATCACGGTAATACGGATCACAAGAAAGGATGTTATGCTTGTCTCAAGCTTCATAAATTGATACAATCCTTACTCATTTTAGCATATTATTTTATCTAAGGATTTGTGTCTTAAGACACAAAAGAAGATAAAATAGATAAATGTGATTTCCTATGCTTCGACAATAAGGAAGCTTAATCTATGGAATGCTATGCACGAGATTGGATATCTGTATTGTCAATGGCATAGTCAGTGAGTATCAAGGTAACCCGGAACAAGAATATTGAATTATGGTAAAACGTATTTGGAGTACCTGAAGAGGACTGGAAATAATATGTAAGCTTACCGGACTGATTCATTACTTCTTGATGGTTACTTAGATTCGGATTTTTCAAATCATATGAATCGAAGTAAATCCACCTCAAGGTTATGTGTTTAATGGAAGTAGATCCATACTACGGAGGAGTGTTATATAGAAATATATTTTGGACTCCACCATGAAAAATTATAATATTGGAGCCTAGTGGCAGCCAAAGTATCTGTATGGTTCTAGAAACTTCATAATAGACTTGGATGTGATTCTGAGTTTGTCCAAGGTTATCACAATTTATTGTGATAATAATGGTGTAGTTGCAAACTTGAAAGAATCACGAGTCCATAGGAAATTAAACACATTGATAGCTAGTACTATCTGATACGAGAAATCATATGATGAGGGGAAGGTTGTTGTCGTCTCATCGGATGATAACCTAGTAATCCTTTTACAAGGACCTTAAGGTGAAAGCTTTTAATGGTCAAGTAGTGGGAGTGGTAATCAGATGTATAGCAAAAGATATGACAGCATAGTCTTTTAGATTGTTGGATTGTATACTAAAAGTCTTGCTTTTTGTATAAACAATATTTTGATAATATTTTTGAAATGAGAATCATGTGATCAAACGTTTGCAATAATAATATTATTGCAAAAGTCCATTAACTTTATACTGTAGATGATGTGGTGTGCGGCGTCACACGAAAGATCATATTATCGGTTCCTTATAAAGTATAAACAGATGTTCACAATCGAGATAGATGGGGACTATCTATCGGTATTGTTGTAGTGTAATTTGGCATTAGTATGTCTTGACTATAAAATTACACTAGTGCACTTTGAGTGTATTGAGCAGGACCGCAGTTGAGATTGTTCAGTTTATACTGACTATATACTAGAACTTGATCTCTGTTATTATGGAAGTTCGTACTCTTAATCCCTATGCAATAACCTCAACACGTAATCCAGTATTTATTTCTTTAATTCATCAATGAGTGAGATTTAATAGTTTAAATCAATATGTTCGGTGAATTAGGAGATAGTAATGTCTCTATGGTGTGCTGTTGATTGTAGAAGGGATCTGTGTCCTAACGGAATGGGTTGATGATGCCCCCTTGAGGAGCTCATAAGGATTATCATGTAAACCCTGCAGGTGGATTTATTCCGGCATGATAATAAGGTTTAGTGATACTACTCTTGGTAAATATATTAATTAATGGAGTTGTCAGTAACTTTATTAATTAATGGGCATTGAATTTTAAACATGGGGAGATTAACGGGCTCATAATAAGAAGGTGCCCATAAACATAATTTGGAATTAGGGTGGCAGTGCAATAATATTTCTTTAGTGGAATGATTTATTATTATTGGACTTAAGTATAAGTTTTGGGTTAAACTTGAATGCTTAAGCCAATGGAAGGCCCAAACCCTAATTTCTCCTCCTGGTCACTGTTGTAGTCTATATATAGCCACCCTCAGCAGCCCGTTCACTCACAATAATATACAACACACGAAAGAATCGTGAGAGTAAGAGGAGCTGCAGATTGAGTTCTCCTTGGTGATCGTTGCCCACACAACGTCAAGGAGAGGCTTAGAAATACAGCAGAAGACCGGAAGATCGTTCACTGTTCATCCTCTACATAAAATCTGGTGAAAGGTAATTCTGTTCTTGTACTTCCGCTGCAGTAGAATTATATGGAGTCCTAACGGTTCACGCTAGCCTAAAGATCCTAAACGCCAACAAGAAGCACATCATTCATCATCCATCCACCACCTAAACCCTACCATTGTCTCAAGGAGTCGTGAAGAGAGGTTTGTCTGGCGAGTCAAGTAAGATTATACCAACTAACCATGACTGTTCCTAGATCAATCATGGGCTAGAGCGGCTCCGGTAGTTCTAAGGTTATGAAAGTTTTATGAGTTAATTGAATTTCCATGTGTAAACTCCGTACAACACTACTTGTAATTTATTTTATTTAAGATTGTGCTTTTTAAATTCATACTCACAGTCGTTTTGTGTATCATTAACTGTTATGTACAGTGGTAATACATATCTTGGTTATTGATTGAGTGCGTTCACTGTTGAGCAGGATTTCATGTTATAATTTTAAGTGAAGAGATTCTGAAGTCTTATTAGAACTATCTTATATAAATACTTGTTAATTGACTATTATTCGGGTTAATAAGTAGGATAAAGAGTATAACTTCATAGTACTTAAAAAAGGAGATCATATCGAGTTAGAGTACTAAGTGCACGGGAAATAATTAATACTGATAGTACCTAGAAAGGGGGATGAATTATATCTCTTGCTCTAAGGATATTCACACGTGTCATACGCTTGTTTGCTTGTGTCTATAGAGTAAACTTGCATGGTTTAGTGATGCGTCCATAGATCACAAGGCAGAGTCTGACAACAACACATGGAAAGGAAATTAATAAGTAAAACTGGATGACTTGAAGAACTAACTAATTTCTTAATTGATCATAGTCGTATTTTCTCTATTGCATATTTATTTAATTAGCTATTTAAATTACTTGTTATTTTGTTTCGTAACTATTTCAAACCAAATTTGCCAACATAGTCTTAGTTAATTAGAATATAATTTAATTGATAATTATTCGTCCCTTGGGTTTAATAATCACTTGGTTGCCTATCAAAACTACAATTGATATCCTTCATACTTGGGGATTATTTTGTGTGTTGAGAAAACGCTCATCAAGTTCTTGGCGTCGTTGCCTGGGACGGCATTAATTATTAGTTTATTATTTCCAGTTTAATTGAGATTATGTTATTCTTGTCTTTAATTTCTAACACTTATTTTTCTTAGGTGTATGCTCACTAGATCGAAGACAGGTAAATTAGAGCCTTATAATCTGGAGATTGGAGCATCGTCGAGGAAGAAAATGAAGAACAAGAACATAGACCCAACTGAGGCTCTTAATTTAGGAGTGGAAGTTGACATGCTGAATTCGCAAACGATTGAAGCTGCAACCGAAGTTAACTTGGAAGCAGAAACAACCAACATGGCTGTGAATCCTGATACACTTGCCATTCGTGAAGTCTTTAAGAACAACGAAGTAGGCAATGCAGGGCTGTTAGGAGCAAGAGGGGCCGGAGCCGATTTTGATCTACACCCTGCTCTTATCACCATTATTGAAAGGAGTCCTTTCTCTGGGGGAACCTTTGAAGATCCTCAATAACATCTAAATAAGTTCCTTGGGTATGCAAGTACATAAAAAGATGTAGGAGCTCATGAGGATGCGAGGAAGATCATCTTATTTAAGTTCTCACTGAATGAAAAAGTAAGAGATTGGTATGATATTCTTAATGCTACTGAATGTGATATATGGGAGAAGTTGAAAGTAAAATTCTTGGAGCGATACATGCCACCTTCAAAGATGTTCAAGATGAAGCAAGAAATCAATCAATTTTCTATCCGTGGTAATGAGAAGTTTCTTGAAGCTTGGGACAGATTCAAGGACATGCTTCAAAAGTGTCCACAACATGGACTATCTAAAGCGCAATATATCAGTATTTTCTATAATGGGTTGGATTGTGATTCTCGTGTGTTACTTGATGCTTCATCCAATGGAGCATTGCTTACGAAGTCACCCATTGAGGCCGAGAAGCTTTTTGAGGATATTTTGATGAATTTAAGAGATTGGCCGACCAATAGAGTAAGAGGCACTTATGTTCTTGGTAAAGTAGCACATGTTGAGCATACTATAGTGAAGTCGGGAAGAGATGATGAGATCGTCTCTAGCTTGGCTAATATCAACAAGTTACTTGAGTCTCAGCAAAAGCAGATTACGGATATATCTCAGAGAGTACCAATGATGTAGCAGGATGGTAGCTATGAAGGAGCTAGCCAAGAGGAGATCGAGGAAGCAAATTACGTCATGGGTCAAAGTATTCAATGAACTAGGTACCAAAATCAAGGAAACCGGAATTATAAAGGGAATTACAATAATCATGGTCCCCTGGGTAATTACCAACAACCAAGGAGGCCGAAGTTTTCATGGCGCAATCTGAATAATGCAGTGCAACCTCCTATCGGTGTTGATCTAGGAGCTAAGGTAGAAGAAGGGGAGCTGGGTTTTGAGGATATGGTGAACAGGTACATGGTGAGGAATGATGCAAGAGTGGATCGTCTTGAGGCCAAATTAGAAAAAAAGATTGATGCTAATCGTGAGGATTTGTCTAAGCAAGTTAAGGACCTTACATTGTTGATGGGAGAGATGGCAGGAAATGTAAACAAATTGACTCAAACTATTGAGAAAGGGAAGTTTCCATCTCAAAGTATTGAGAATCCAAAGTCTTGTCACGCCATTACATTGAAGTCTGGAATGCAGTATGAGGGAACAATAGGCTGGAATCGAAATTTGAAATGACAGTAGCCCGATTCGACCCTAATTCGACCAACAAAGATGGTCGAACTACACATGGGAGGTCGAACCAAGCACCTAGGAGACATTCAGAAGTTGCAGAAGATCAGTTCGACCAAGAACATATCAGTTTGACCAAAAGCTCTGGTCGAACTCCACTGTCTAGAACACCCTATTTTGTCTGAAGCCCGATTCGACCACGATCACCATGGTTTGACCAACTCTCTTGGTCGAACCGTGGTCGAACCGGCCTGTAAGGGAGATAACAGTTCGACCATTATTCACCAAGTTCGACCAGCTACCCTTGTCAAACCATGGTCGAACCGTACCGCTCTGTACCATTTTCTGCATTGAATGCTCCACATTATGATGATGCGACTCCAGTACCTTCCAAAGAGTAGAATACAAATATTATAGCGAAAAGAAGTGAGAAAGAGCTAAGAGATCGAAAAAGATAAGGCGGAGAAGGTTGAACGTGATGAATGGGGGATTTCCAAAACAAAGATACCTCCACCATTCCCTTTCAAGCTAGTCAAGAAGGGATTGGAAGAGAAGTTCAAAAATTTTTCAGATATCATAAACAAAATAAGTTTGAACATTTCCTTTTCTGAAGCAATCTTGGAGATGCCGTATTATGCCCGTTTTCTGAAGGATATACTTTTAAACAAGAGAAGCTTGAACGGAGTTGAAACAGTTAATTTGTCTGAGAATTGCAACTCAATCATCCAGAGAAAGCTGCCAGCTAAGTTGAAAGATCCGGGAAGCTTCACGATCTTATTTGAGATTGGAAAGGGCCCGGCACGTCGAGCCTTGTGGGATCTTGGGGCAAGCATCAATTTGATGCCTTTGTCTATTTTTCAAAGGCTTGGTTTAGGGGAGTTAGCTCCCACAATAGTTGCTCTACAACTAGTGGATAGGTCTATGACCTTTCCGAATAGTGTTATTGAAGATGTTCTTGTTAAAGTAGAGAAGCTAGTCTTTCCTATGGATTTTCTTATGCTTGAGATGGAAGATGACAAGGATAATGCCCCTCTTATCTTTGGGAGACCTTTCCTTGCTACTGTGGGGCTATGATAGATGTGCAGAAGGGTGAGTTACGACTGCGGATGGATAAAGAAGAGGTCATATTTAACCTTGACAAAGCAATGAAAATACCAATGGAGATGTAATGTCACAGTATTGATGTGGTGGAGGAGATCGTGGAGGAAGACATGTCTTTGATCCTGTCGAAGGATCCTCTTGAGATATGCTTGGCGGAGTCTCTTATTTTTCCCACTACAGAGCTAGATGAACTCTCCAACGAGGTATGTATTGAATATCTTGAAAACTTGCTTGCTTTGGGTGATGACAGGTATGAATCGGAGATGACAAAGGTTGAAGAGGTCAAGTGGACTAGGAAGTACCTACCATTGGATATTGAGAGCACACCTCAAGAAGAAAAGAAAGAGGAGTTGAAACCGCTACCGAAGCACTTGAAATATGCATACATAGGTGACAATGAAAAATATCCGATAATTGTATCTTCTTCCCTTGATGATGATCAACTTGAGGAATTGTTAGATGTGCTTAGAAAGTAAGTGTTCGAATGTTTTGTCTCTTGATGATTTAAAATGCATTAATCCTTTATATTGCATGCATAGAATAAGATTGTTAGATGAGGCTAAGAGCAGTATTTAGAATCAACGTATGATGAATCTCGCTATTCAAGAAATGATTAGGAAGTAAATCCTAATGTGGCTAGATGCAGGAATTATTTATCCAATTAGTGATAGTCCCCATATGAGTCTATTGCATGTTGTAGCTAAGAACGGGGCATGACTATTGTGAAAGCTGAGGATGGAGAGACATTAGCCACTAGGTTTCCTACGGGATGGCATGTGTGTACGGATTACATGAAACTGAATGAAAATACATGCAAAGACCATTTTCCCCTTCCTTTCATGGATCAAATGCTTGATCATCTTGCAGGGTATGAGTTTTATTATTTCTTGGATGAGTACTCGGGTTATAATTAAATCATGATTGCACCCAAGGATCAAGAAAAGACTACTTTCACTTGCCCTTATGGAACATTTGCCTTTTAGAAAGATGCCTTTTGGATTATGTAATGCGCCTGCTACATTTCAGCGTTGCATAATGGCTATATTTGATGGGTTGATAGAAAAGATCATGGAGGTGTTTATGGATGATTTTTCTGTGTTTGGTTCCTCTTTTGATATTTTTTTATCTAACCTTGCTATTGTTTTGAAGAGATGCTAAGAAACTAATCTTGTCTTGAATTGGGAGATGTGCCACTTCATGGTGAGAGATGTGATTGTTCTTGGCCAACATATTTCGGCCAAGAGATTGCAGGTGGATAGAGAAAAGGTGGTGGCAATTGAGAAGCTTCCACCACCTACTAATGAAAAGGGAATGCGGTCCTTCCTTGGACACGCTGATTTTTATAGAAGATTCATAAAAGACTTCTCGAAATACTCCAAGCCCTTATCTCATTTACTTGAAAAGGATGTTCCTTTTGTTTTTGATGAAGAATATCTAATAACATTTCAGGTTTCGAAAGAGGCGCTTATTACTGTACCTATCTTGATCACACCGGATTGGACTCAGCCGTTTGTACTTATGTGTGATGCAAGTGACTTAGCACTTGGAGTGGTGCTTGGGCAGTTGAGGAAAAAGAAGTTTTACGCCATTTACTATGCGAGTAAGACTTTTAATGCTACACAAAAGAACTACACGGTGACTGAAAAGGAGTTTCTAGCTATAGTGTATACATTCAATAAGACTATAATGTATACGGATCATTCTGCGATCTGGTACTTGATGGAGAAAAAGGAAATGAAGCCAAGGATTATTAGATGGATTCTTCTTCTGTAGAAATTTGATATGGAGATCCGAGATAAGAAGGGTACAAAGAATGTTTTGGCGGATCACCTATCAAGGTTGGAGACAAGGGAGCACTGTGATGATTCTTTCGATTACATAGAAGAAATGTTCCCTGATGAGAAGATCATGGTTGTATTTGTTGAAGGAGCGGAAAGAGCATTTGTGGTGGCTGCCCAAGGGATGGATCCATGGTATGGGGATTATGTGAATTACATTGTCGTAGGAGAAATTCCAAGAGATCTCAACCAATATCAACTTGCAAAATTCAAGAGGGATGTTGAGACTTTTATATGGTATGATCCATTTGTTTACAAAATTTATACGGATTCTATAGTCCGTAGGTGTTTGTCCCAGGTGGAGATGGAGAGCATTCTTGATTTTTGCCATGCACAACCTAATGGGGGCACTTTCGAGCTCAAAAGATGACAGCAAAGTTACTTCAATCTGCTCTTTATTGGCCTACTTTGTTTAAAGATTGTGAAACCTATGTGGCGACATGTGATAGATGTCAAAAGATGGGGAACATAAGTAGGAGAGATGAGATGCCACTTCAGCCAAGCATTGTTGTTGAGATCTTCGATGTATGGAGGATCAATTTTATGGGGCCTTTTCCCCCATTTAATGGATTTCTCTACATCCTTTTAGCAGTGGATTATGTTTCTAAGTGGGTGGAAGTCATTTTTACTCACGTGAATGATTCAAGAACTGTGTTGTCTTCCTTGAAGAAACATATCTTTGCCCGCTATGGAGTTCTTAGAGCACTAGTGAGTGATGGAGGGTCTCACTTCATCAATAAACTTCTTGAAAAGGTGCTTAAGGATTACGGTATCAAGCATAGGGTTACTACACCCTATCACCCTCAAGCGAATGGGCAAGCTGAAGTCTCCAACCGACAAGTGAAATAAATATTGGAGAAAGTAGTCGGAACCAATAGGAAGGATTGGGCTATGAAGCTCGATGATGTTTTGTGGGGGTTCCGAACTGCTTATAAGATGGTATTAGAAATGTCACAGTATCAAATTCTCTATGGGAAGACGTGCCACTTACCCATAGAGATTCAACACAAAGCTTTTTGGGCATTGAGGAGTTTGAACTTGTCTTTAAAGGATCAAAATGAGTTGAGGATGACTCATATAAATCAATTGGATGAGTTCAAAAATCGAGCTTACAAGAATTGGAGATCTACAAGGAGAGAATGAATAAATGGCATGATTCAAAGATCTCTTATAAGGAGTTCAAGCAAGGTGATGAGGTATTACTTTTTAACTCTCGTTTGAAGCTTTTTGCAGAAAAATTGAAATCAAAGTGGACGGGGCCGTTCATTATCCATAGAGCCTACGGAGGGGGGAGTTTTGAGCTTATGGACAAAGACAGAGACATCATAGTGGCGAATGGGCATCGATTGAAGCATTACAAGTCGTCGGATGATGCTTGCATCATCTTTGAGGGTACCTTACACTAGATTGGTACCGTCGTGACTCTCCGACGTTAAACAAGAGTGCCTGTTGGGAGCTTTCCCTCCTATTTTATTGCTTTATTTATTTTTGTGTGAGTAAGAAATTTTTACATTTGAAGTGCTTACTTATCGGCAATAACATCTCTTTCAAACTTAGTTTCCACTATAGTTTCTACTAAGTTTGGGGGTGTGATGTACTTACCTCAATGAAGCACCGAGAGTATAATATTTTCTTTGCAACATTTGTTAGGGGAGTTGATTTTTTGCGGCATATTAAAACTTTAACCGATTTTGGTGTGTCAATTTTTTACAATTTGCCTAATGTTTAGTGGTATTTTGTGTTATTTTTTAGTGTCGTATGCGGAGTTACACATAAATATTCAGTTTAAGATTGATTCTCGAGCTAAGTTTTGCTCTGTTTTGGTACCTAATGTTTATTTTTTAGCTTGAAGTGTGCAAGGGATGAAGAAAATTTGACTTTGTAGCATCAGGTGTTCGATTCGACCAAAGGTCCAGGTCAAATCGAGGAGGTCAGGTCAAACTAGTGATCAGAGGCTTCGTTACTGGTCAATTCGACCACACAAGGGATGGTTTGACCAAGACTTCGACCAAGAGAAAGGTCAAACTGGAGACCAGAGAATTTTATATAGGCCGATTCGACCAAGATGGGTTTGGTTTGACCAAAGAGTAAGTCGAACTGAGGTCGAATCGCGAACCTGAAAGTTTGAACAGGTGAGTTCGACCACAACATTGTGGTTTGACCAAGTCATTTGGTTGAACTCTGGTCGAACTGAGACGCTGAAAGCCTCCAGAAATGTGGTTCAACCACGTCAATTCAGTTTGACCACTCCAGTAGGTTGAATCGTACCAGGTAAGTCCATTTTTAAACGTGTTTTTGACCCTCATTTGATCACTTTGCACACCACCTTCACTCGAATTCATCCTGAATAAAAAACCCTTCCTTTTAATCTTTGATTTCACTCGATTTTGCTCTGATTAAACTACACTCCACACTCTCTTCACTCAATTTATCGCGATTTTGGAACGATCTAGTTGCAAAACTAGGGTTTTGAAGCGAATTTGAGAATTTATCACACTTGTTCATCTTAAGCCATGGCCAATTCGAAAGGTACATTTTCTCGACTCTATTACCCTAGGATTGAAGTTCTAATTGTTGATTACAAGTGGGTAAGTTGATTGAACTAGTTTATATAGGAATTCATGGTGAAATTTGAATTTTTGTGTACAATTTCATATAAACAATTGATGGGTTTGATTTAGATTGATAAATTATTGTCAAACCTTGATGTTTACATGAAGTTGGGAGTAATTTGAGAAGTGTGAGATGAAGCATGTTGGATTTTGAGTACATTGCTTGAATTGTTAATGCATGCTAGTGGTTGATAGCATCGTTGGTTGTTCTTATTGCATAATTGATGTTGGAATGTAGTTGAGTAAGCATGTGAATTGAAGTACTGAATTATGAGGATGGAATATGCTTTTTGGAGTGGCTACGCATTGAAAAACTTGAAGTCTTGAGTAGAGTTGAATGCTAGTTGATTATAAATTAGTTGGTTGCTTTTCTTGTTTGTTAGTATTGAAGTATTATTTTCAGGAAAAGGAAAGGAAGCCGAGGTTCTTTACCAAAAGAGACAAGATAGGTCATCTCGTGAAGATGCAGTGACAAAGAAGCTAAGGCTTCAGGAGAGGTTGCCTATGAATTTTAAGATTCGGATGAATGATTGGGAAGAGATAAAGGATAAATGAGGGTAATATGTCGGATAAGATTGCTAGAACGAGGTATCAAGATGATGAGGCGATGGTTACAATACGCATCTGAGATGATATCTTGTGGATGTTTGATCAAGTAGAGATTCGTCGCTTCATGGAATTGAAAAAGCAGACATACTTCCATGTGACTGCTGAGGTGCTATATTTGATGACTGTTAAGAAAAGTTCGAGCCATCTCCCGTATGAGTGTACATTCCAGCTTGGAGGTGAGATGAGGACGTAGTCGGCTGAGGAGTTTAATGTGCTATTTCAGACTCCGAGAGGGATCTCTAGGAATGAGAATGGATATTTCAATGCAAATAACTTCGGGGGAGAGATTTCTAGAGATAATATAGATTTTAAGACTAGTAGTGCTCGTGCTTCATTGATTCGAAATCCTGTACTCCGATATATAGATAGAGTTATGAGCAACACGATGTTTGCTCGATCTGAGGGGAGCTGTGTGTCGAGGGGTGAGTTATATGCTCTCTGGTGCATGCTTAATGGAGTGAGGTTCAATGTGGTATCATACCTTATTCATCAGCTATACATGTTTAGGAGCTCTCCATTTCAGAGAGTTAATATAGGAGGTTTTCTTACTACTGTGGCTGAATATTATCACATGAACTTCGCCAGTATTACACCCATCCTTGAGGATCCAGACTTGGTTATGAGTACATGTGTGAAGGGTAGATTTGCTCATCTTTGCGATGGAGATTGGTTCTACACGAGGGGATCGAAGGCCTTTACTTTCATGTTTTCATTTGATGTGAGTGAGCTGACTACTATTCGGACTGAGGGTGACAAGTTGATGAACAAATTGGCGCATGATGCTCTTTCCATTACTTGCTTGACGAAAGGTGATTAGAGAACTGTAGCTCAGATATACGCTGAGGGGATGAATGAGGAGCTTCAAAGGATTGTAGATGAAGGGTGGTTTCAGCCACATCCTCGGCCACAACCACAGCAGCAGTAGGAGCGTGGAACGGATCAGGAGAATCCAGAGATGGAAGTTCTATAGCCGCACGAGATGCCACCACGTCCTATTCCAGCAGTGCCACAACAGCAGTGGGCTGGTCCTAATGCTTATTATCAGGAGCAGTTTCGATTGATTCATGAGCAGTTCGCCACACTGAATGCGAACCAGCAGGAGACAAATAGGCAGTTGGCATTCGTAAATGTGAACTATGCAGTACTGGATGCAAGGTACAACACACTGCAGAACAACTATGTGGAGATGGATATGAGATTAGGGAAAATGCATGCTGATGAGCGCGAATTGGATAGGAAGCTTAATAGTCTTCATAGAGATTTGGATCGATTGCGCTCGGAGATGAGTGACGGTAATGACGAGGAGGACGCGAGTGATGATGATGCTCCGGATGAGTAGGTTGCATTAGGTTTTTACTCTTTGTCTGTTTCATCTCATCCCCTTTCTCTTTTTCTCTTTACAGGATAGGTATTTGTGGTGTGAGTGGCATGTACCTATATTGGAAGTATGATTTGATTATAGATTGAAATGTAAGGATTGATACTTGAGGGTGAAATTGGTTGGAGATACTTGTATGGATTGTCATGATATGTGGGCTCTTAGAATTAGTATGTTGCATTAATATTTTACATCCGTTAATTTTTATTGATGAGAAGCATGTTTAACTTGATAAGTATGTGGAGTTCATTGTGAAATTGATCTTGATTACATGTTATGAGGAGTACTTAGGATTCTATTTACCCATGTGAGAATTTGAGCCATATGAATCATGATTGATCATGATAGTTTATTCTTGTGAGAATCATTCATATGACCGTATTCTAGAACTTGGCTTGGAGTCTTGTGTGAGACTTATGATTGATGAGTGCTAGGACATGATCTTAGGCCATTATTGTTTATTTGAGTTACTTAGCCAAAATTTTACCTTACCCTATAATATATGTATCATTGGAAGCCCTTTTGAGCCTTAAAAAGCTTTTTCTTTGGCAAGCCTTGATTAAAAAAATCTTATTTAACCTTTACTTGAGCCTTATTGAATACCCTATTCATTAGTAGAGAGTTGAGGTGAATAAGTACTAGCAAGAATGAAGAAGGTAGAAGATTGGTTGAGAAGCATGAAAAAGGAAAAGTAGAATGGTTAAATCTTGTTTAGGGGTAGTGTCTGAAACTAGTACCCCAACTGCTTAGAAGGGTAGTGCCCGAAATTGGTACCCTTGATCAATAAAGAAAGATGATGTTGATGCTAAGAAAAAGAAGGAGAATTCAAATCATAAAGATCATATGAGAAGAAGATGGAGGCAAAGATGAAGCTGTATGACGAAAAGCTAAATTCCAAGGTAATTCTCTACTAGTGAATTAGTCACTTTACCTAAATTTTCCTACCATTACCAAAGAGCCAACATTACAACCCAAAAGCAAGTCATTTGTGATCCTAGTAATGAATTGATTGTAAGTTAATTTTTGAGACCCTTGCCAAGCTTATGGTTACGCGGGAGTATGGATTGAATATGAGCGTATACTAATCTATTGAAGTGTACATCTTTTACACTAAAGAGTGAGAGTAAATACTTATCCTGTGAGCTAGATGATTTTGTGCTCCGAATTGCATTATAATTGAGTGATGTTTTGCATGGATGATATATATGATGCTAGTGATACTTGTTTACGATTGATGAAATTGCGTGTATGAATATGAATTGTATTGAATGGGGTAGCTGAGTGAATTTTACACTACTCTTATGATTTTTAATTTCGTTGCCTCGGGACGAGCAACATGTAAGTTTAGGGGTTTGTTGAGTGTGTAAATTCACATGTTTCGAGCCCGAATCCATGTAATAATGGTGTGTTAGATGGTTGTAATTCGATATGAATCGATATATATGGTGGAAAGTCATGAATCAGGTGTCTTCAAGGCTATTTGAGTTGATTTTTCAAGGAAAATGAGTTGGAAGTGATCGAATTCCGAAAAATGGAGATTCAGAGGTGCGACTCGACCAAACAGGCATGTAGTTTGACCAAGAAAGATACGGTTCGACCAGCACCTGTGGTCGAACCGATTGCAAAGAAGTGCCTGGAGTGTCGTTCGACCACGATATTATCTTTCGACCAAGCTATTTGGTCGAACCGTGGTCGAACTAGAAGCCTAAAGAGAAGCAGTTGCAGTTCGACCAGAGAGTATGCTGTTTGACCAAGATACTGGTCGAATCTGGAACCCGCAACCAGTTTACAGGTCGATTCGACCTGCAGTTCGACCAGTGCTGAGTGATTCGACCTGGTCTGTAGGTCGAACTGAGGCGCGAAAACTTTTCATATTCGTATTTTACACCTTTAATGCATGTGTTCACTCAAGAAGCCCATCCAAGGCCTGTAAGAAGAGTTTACAAGTATAAAAGATAAGATTTCGTAGGAGAAGCACATCATTCATCATTCATCCACCACCGAAACCCTACCATCGTCTCAAGGAGTCATGAAGAGAGGTTCGTCTGGCAAGTCAAGTAAGATCATACCAACTAACCATGATTGTTCCTAGATCAATCATGGGCTAGAGCCGCTCCGGTAGTTCTAGGGTTATGAAAGTTTTATGAGTTAATTGAATTTTCATGTGTAAACTCCATACAACACTACTTGTGGTTTTTTATATAAGATTGTGCTTTTTAAATTCATACTCACAGTTATTTTGTGCATCATTAACTATTATGTGGAGTCTGAATATATATCTTGGTTATTAATTGAGTGCGTTCACTGTTGAGCAGGATTTCATATTATAATTCTAAGTGAAGGGATTCCGAAGTCTTATTAGAACTATCTTATATAAATACTTGTTAATTGAATATTATTCGGGTTAATAAGTATGATAAAGAGTATAACTTTATAGTACCTAAAAAGGGAGATCATACCGGGTTAGATTATTAAGTGCACGGGAAATAATTGATACTGATAGTACCTAGAAAGGGGGTGAATTATATCTCTTGCTCCAAGGATATTCACACGTGTCATACGTTTGTTTGCTTGTGTCTATAGAGTAAACTAGCATAGTTTAGTGATGCATCCATAGATCACAAGGCAGAGTCAGACAACAACACATGGAAAGGAAATTAATAAGTAAAACTGGATGACCCGAAGAACTGCCTAATTTCTTACTTGATCATAGTCGCATTTTCTCTATTGCTTATTTATTTAATTAGCTATTTAAATTAATTGTTATTTAGTTTCGTAAATATTCCAAACCAATTTGCCAATATAGTCTTAGTTAATTAGAATATAATTTAATTGATAATAATCCGTTCCTTGGGTTCGATAATCACTTGGTCGCCTATTGAAACTAAAATTGATATCCTTCATACTTTGGGATTATTTTGTGTGTTGAGAAAACGTTCATCAATACCCTAACTATAAATGTTAGATGTAAAATATACTCTAAATCATAAGGATGAAATTACAATTAGACCCTAAATTTTACAACCTCAATCTCACAAAAGATTGTGCCCCCCTTCCGAAATGGAGAATAATAAAGTGATAATCTTTAAGGGTATAATGATATTTTTTTAATAAACAAATGATAAATGATAAAGTATGTTAGGTAAAGATGATTTTTTGTAAATAAAGTATATGGGGGAGGGTGATTGTTTTTTACTTTTCGTTTTTTTTAAATGTGCAAACTTTTGTAAGACAACTTAAAATGGAAAGTGTGTAATATGAAAGGAGACGGGAGAGTAAACCATAAGGGAGAAGACTAATTATTCTATGTACTTACTTTCAAAAAGTTATACACATATAAATAAAAATGTATACACTAATGAATAAAAATGTAAACTCTTTATTAGCGAATTTTTAATTAGTTTTTTTATGAAAAATTGAATGAAAAAAAAATTATACAATTGTTAAGAAATATGTATATATTATTAAATAAAATATTATACACATATGGATGCACGCTTGCATCCAGTTGAACTGGATATCAACTCAGGGGTCATTTGCTTGAAGGGATTAGGGTGGTATTGATGCACTATCCCTCATAATATCATATTTGTCTCAATGTATTCATGATACCTGTGACTCGGTATTATTTTATGCAGTATTAACAATACATTTTCTTTGGTATTGTGTATCTCACCTCAAGAGGTGGGATACACAATACCAACATTTAATACGTAGGTATTATTTATAATTTTATCATCATACCCTTATTCAATAATAATAATAATAATAATAATAATTATTATTATTATTATTATTATTATTATTTAATAATAATTAATAATGACAAAGACTTGAGTGAGACCGTCTCACAGATCCCCTTATGTGAGACGGATCACCCATTAACCCAATTAAATAATTTTTAAGGGCTCTGTTTGATTATCATAAAATTAGAAAATTGAAGATTTTAATTAGAGAAGAGAATAAATTATTCTTAAATAATTTTAAAGGGCTATATTTGGTTGATATCAAATGAAAAACTAAAAAATTATTAGTTAAGCTATATGTTTTTACGTTTTTTATTTAATTTATATATTTTATTATAAAAATATAATAATTAAATTTTTTATTTATTTAATTTATTTTTTAATTTAAATATTATAAAATTATAGAATGTGATAATATTTTTAAAAAAGGTTAAATTCTTTTAATAAAAAAATGATAATAATTAAATAAAACTGATAATTTTCCATTTGAATTATATCAATAGTGACAAAGACTAGTGTAGAACAATCTCATGTAATGACTTTTATGAAAAGGATAAGAAATGATAATATTTAAAATGAAAAGTGATGCTCAATTGATGAAAAATGATAACGATGCTGTGAACTATTTTATGAATAATTTATAGTATAAATAAAATGTGATAATATTTACAAAGAAAGTGATAACATTTTTAATAAAAAGTGATAATTAATTACTAAAGTATATTTCACTAATATAATTTAAAGAATGAATAAAACGTGATAATAATTTTAATAAAAAATAATTTTTAATCAAAGAAAAGTGATTTGCATATAACTGAATTATTTCATGAACAATTTACGGAAACAATAAAAAGTAATAGCTTTTTAAATAAAAGTAATGCTACATGATAAAAAAAGTGATAGTTATTTAATTAAATTATTTTATGAATAATTCGTAAAACGAATAAAAAGTAATAATATTTTGTGATAATAAAACTGTTGAATTAATGAATAATTATTCATAATAGTAATAATATATATATATATATATATATATATATATATATATATATATATATATATATATATATATATATATATATATATATATATATTAATTAATGTGAAAAAAATAATTTAAAATGGAGCAATTTCGAGTCGTAGCCTTGTAGGCGTGAATTGAAATCCAAACCAAACGGGCCTGGTTAGCGTGAAGTAGCAAATCGGTGTTTAAGATTAAAATGGCTTTCTTAATTAATTAAACCAAACAAGCCCTCCTTTTTTATTAATTTCTTTTTAATTTAGTATAAAATATATATATTTGGGTTAATGGATAATCCATCTCACGAAGACCTAATCCGTGAGACGATCTCACCCAAGACATACCCATTAATAATAATAATAAATAATTATTAATATTAATAGTTAGGGTGAGTGAGATCGTCTCACAAATAATTATATATATATATATATATATATATATATATATATATATATATATATATATATATATATATATATATTGTAACAACAAATTTTGTATTTATTGAAATAATAAACACAAAAGAAATTACAATGATAATCCGATGTGGATTAAACTTGAAAATTGAAGTAGACAGCTTCTATTTATCCTCCGATTCCTCTCTTGAGTTTGACTTTCTTGACTTTATCAACTTTCTGAGTCGGATCTTTGGATAAAGCTTGTCCGAGCTCGGGTTTGGGGCTTGAAGCTTTAAAACGTTTATCCGGAGGCGTCTAGCCTTTGTTCGGATCGAACGTTGACTTGAATATTTGTTGTGAAGAACGTCGTTCAATTTGGTAGAACACCGTTGACCTCACGATTTTTACTGGATGAAGAACGCCGGATCGGAGAGGCTTAGCACCTTGATCCTTGATCGGAGGCAGTTCTTGACTTGAAGTTACTTCGAAGCTGCTTGAAGACTAGCTTGAAGCCTTCGATTTGAAGCTTTGAAGATTTGAATATCTGGAGCTTGAAGATTCGAAGATTTGAAGATCCTCGAAGGTCTCGAGCTTGAAGATTCGAAGATTTGAAGATCCTCGAAGGTCTTGAGCTTGAAGATTCGAAGATTTAAAGATCCTCGAAGGTCTTGAGCTTGAAGATTCGAAGATTTGAGTGTTCTTGATCTCTTCAAGAGCGTCTTGTCTTCGGGTGCTTGAATGTCCTTTTGAATGAGGACTGAAGGCCCTTATTTATAGGTGGAGAAAATAACCACTTGAGAGATATTTTCTCCTTCAAAAGATATGTTGGGCTTTAAGCCTGCTGGACTGGATACGGGCCTATTTAATTTAATTAAACCCGTAGGATTTAACCTGGGCCTAATTAATTTAACTAGTCCTGCTGGATTTGACTTGGGCCTATTTAATAAGCCTGCTGGATTTGACTTGGGCCTATTGATTTAATTAGGCATTATTGGTTTGATTTGGACCTATTTAATTTAATTAGGCCTGCTGGATTTAACTTGCTGGGCTTGTTGACTTAAATTAGGCCCACTTGCCTTGGATTAAACCCAATTAATTTAAATTGAGCCCATTTGGCTTGGATTTGCCCAATTTAATTTAAACTGAGCCCATTTGGCTTGGATTTGGGCTCAAATAATTATATTAATTACTAATTAATTATTCATTTATTTTAAGGAACTATTTTATTTAAATTCCTTAATAAGTAAATATTTAATCAATACTTAATATATCTTCCTCTGTATTTTATTTATTTAGGCAATAAATTTTAATTGCCTACAAATGCCCCCTTGCATTTTGTTCACTAAAATTTTACTTTGAAGTGAATAAATTGCAACATTTTTCCTTGATTATTGTATCTTCTTTCGCTTGGCCCTTTAATTTTCCAATTTGAGTTTACCACAACCTCTCTCTTTTATTAATTTGGGCCCTATTTTCCTTTTGACTTGGGTCACCATGAAATTTCCTCCTCTCAGCCCATCTGAAGTATGCATGCAGCCTTTTTCATAAGTGATAACTCTACCCCAATGTTGAAGATAAATCTGAATTTAATATGATGTCCTTCGCAAGATTTTATCTCAACTTTTTAAGGCAAATAACGCTTGGATTTTACAAGATGAACTCAAATCTCTCCACAATATATCAATTTGTAGGCAACGAGTTCATGCAATACACCAATTTGTAAGCAACAAGATAAACTCAAATATCTCCACAATATTTCTCAATATTTCACAAGATAAACTAAAATCTCTCCACAATATATCAACACATACGAAGATTCATAGAAGATCATCCATTACAACAACTATATAAGGAGAGCTCCTGCCTTCAATTTTCCACATATCAGTTCACGGCTTTCTTTCTTTGCAGGTTCTTTCTTCCATCAAGGGCAACGAGTTCGAGCACGTTCGTCACAAGTAATGAACACTTAACTTCGCCTTACTGCTCTCCTTTTATTTTCTCTTTGCGTATACATGTTTCTTTTTGTTTCTTTATTTCTACATACATACTTGTTTCTTTTCCTGGTTCCTTTATTCCTGCACATACCTGTTTCTTTGCTTCTGGTTGTTTCTGCTATGACATCGGCTTCCTTCAAGATGCCGTTGAATGAAGTTAGTTGGCTCCTCCTTGAATCCCCAACAGTGATGCCCACAGTAGCGGTGCTGGCGAATATAGCGGTAGTCATAGACCCGCTTCGGTGATTGAGGCGGTGATAGAGGCGGTAGTTACAGACCCGTCTTTCAAACCCGCGCCTGATGGTACCCTTAATTTGCAATCGTTCCCGTCGGTGGGGCTTTTGGTTGTTCGCGATTCTGGCAGCGGGACTCGATGTTGCGATGGAGGTCTAGGAACCTCTGGCAATACGCGGCAGTTGCGGCCAGCGATGTTGGACGGCGAGCGATGGAGGCGGTCACTGGCAGTGGAAGCAGCACGCGGTTGAAGGGGGATTGGGGCAAACTCCAGCGGCTGAAGGCGGCGGCGCTGATGGCGGTGTTGATAGGTGGGCAGCGCGGTGGATCGGGCGGGAAGGCGGCTGGATTTGCAGCGGCGCAGTCTGCTCCCGGTGGCGGCGGTGGTCTACGATGGCTGAGCAACGGTTGGTGGCGCGACGGCAGTGTCGTGGCAGATCCGGTGGTGGCGACAGGCTCCGGTTCACGTGGTGGAGCATTGCGGAAGATCCGGGCGGCCTAGGTACTCGTCAGAAGCAGATCCGGCCGGAGTGGTTTCTTCCAGCGGCTTTGAAGGATCTGACGATGGTGGCGGACACCGACGGCGAGGAGCGGTGGGTTCCGACGCGTGGTTGTCGGACAGCGGTGATGAGCTTGAAGCCGAGGAATAGACTCCGACAACCGAACTCCATCGAGGCTTGCGATCCCGTCGGCATTTGGCGGTGTAGCGAACCGGCGAAGACAACAGATTCCGGCTGCTGGCGTGTGCGGCGGTTGAAGATGAAGAGCGATTCTGACAGGTGGATGGGAGATGGCGAGAACTCCGACAGCAAGATGACGACAACTTCGCTGAGGTTGTGTGGCTGCAATAAGGAAAATGTGGAGAAAATTCTGGGAAGAAGACAGCAGACTTCTTAGAAAAAGGAGATCAATTTTGACCTTTTCTAACTTGATTCACGTTTTGACCTTTCAACTTGATTCACGTTTGGCTTGGACTTCAATTCACATGATGGGCTCCAGCAATTTTTAATTTTCAAAATACACAAAGTGGGCTTAATCAAATTCCCAATATCAATTTGGACCCACTACTTTGAGATCCAATTAAAACATGCTTCGGGCCTTGCCCATCATAAGTATTTGTTGGGCCATTTATTTACACCAGCAACATATCCTCTACTTTTATGACCCAAATTAATTTTAAGTTTAATTAAACTCACATATTAATTTAATCATCCACCACCTTCATCTTGACCTCCTTTGTCATGTGTGTTTTAATTTATAATTTCGAATTTAATAATTAATTGACCTCATAATAATTTTTTTGGTCCTTTAATTAATCAAATCCATAAACTCCAATTATCTTCATGCCCATTTTCGACTTTTCTAACATTCCTTCTTTTGTCTTGCAGCTTATCCACTTCTCGGCATGGTTTTCTTCAGAAAGATCACAGGACAATCTGGCTCAGACTACTTACTAATCCTTGATGACGAGCGTCAACCTTTGAATAAAGGGACTCGCCTTTTAGTCGAGAAATCTCTGTTAGGGAATCATGCTGTAGTTCCTACCAATCTTAAGAACGACTTCTACCTTGAATGTTGGTCTCATGAGCTTACTTTGGGGAAGAATAATATAACCTGGACTTTGAAAGGAGCTGATATCGAGTCACATCCTAGCTTAGAACCCCTACCTTCCTTGGGGCGACGCATCTTGGAAGGGAAAGGAAAAGTGACTTGGGGAGAGCCGATTAAATTTCTTGGAGACTTCCGCTACACCAAAGGATACTGGGAATGGACTGAGGATGTACTAGGTCGATGCCGACCTCTTCTTAAAAGCCTCAAGCTATACGATGCTGTCTTCGCGTCTCTCTTTACTTATGATTATAACTGTGAAATTATCAAAGCTTTTTGCGAGGCTTGGTGTCCTTCCACCAATACTTTACTCACGAAACATGAGGAGATGTCTATTTCTTTGTGGGACTTGTACAACTTGATGGGGTTGCCTATAGCTGGTCACCTATATGATGAAGCAGTGACGAGCCTAACAGAACTGTTCTCCACAAATAATGAGCTATGTATTCCGCGCAGCTGTAGACATCTACTTGGTGCTTATCACTTGCTCTGCAAGGATACTAATAAGAAAGGTGTGACGATTGATCAATGGGTAAGTTTTTGGTCTAAAAAGACTGTAACATACCATGCGCCTCCGATGCGTGTTGAGAAAAGATCAACTAATCGCCCCAAAAAAACTTACAATCCAACCGGCATCATCCCAAATCACCGTTCCTGGACATCTGCTGAATTGAATCAATTCAGAAAAGTGGGAATTGCGCCAACAAACCAAGAAGAGACATATCTCGCTGCTTATTTAGCATGCTGGCTCTGCATTTTTGTACTTCCGAGTAACGAAGTAAACTTGATACGGCCAAGTACTTTTAAAGCGGCGAGCTTAATGGCTGCAGGAAAAAAAGTGGGCCTTGCAATTCCCGTACTGACAAGCATCTATCGTGGTTTGAACAAAATCTCAAATTCATCAAATCCATCTGAAGTTAAATCAACATTTCCCGTTCACTTTGTTCATGCTTGGTTAGCTCATTATTTCAAGACTCACTTTCCGATTGGTAGCAAATTGTCTTATCCTCGCATGGTAACTTATTCTGGTGAGCAAGGTGCAAAATACTTTAATCCTGAGGAGGCTCGTAAACGAATTCAAACAGCTGATAATGCTTCGTGGACTTGCAACATTTTTTCCAAAGATGTAGCCGTTTATTATGTGGATGACGAGAATAATGACTGGACCAGTTGGACCCATCTTGTAGCTCTTCGTACCAGCTATCTTACATTGAGGCAAGGTGGTCATTGTATAATGGAGCCATATTCTCCTCATAGATTTGCTCGTCAATTTGGTTTTCTGCAAGATGTTCCTAACATGCTTAGAACAAACCTCCGCAAGGCCTCTTTAGAAGAAGGATTTGATTACTGGTGTCATTCCACTACATGTAACTCCAAATCTGAAGCTTATTTTCCCGGTGCAGCCTCGGCTCCTAAAAATTACTCCACTTCTGAATATAAGGAGTGGTGGAAGCATGTTCATGGCACTTACTTATCTGATCATGTTAAAGACCTGATTACCCCAGTATCAGCCCCTATAGAGGAAGAAGTGGACATCATAGATGATCTTAATGAAAATCACCAAGACGTCCAAGGTATTTCTCCAGTGCATGATATGGTAAAACCTATGGCGCACAAAAGAAAGAAAGGTCAATCTGTGGAGGATTGCAGCGCATCCAGGGATCAACATTGGAAGAGGAAGAAGTCCACTGCCTCCACTGAAAAGCAAGATGATGAGGTTCCCTTTACTCTCCCAATTCTCTTCTTCTTTTTTTATATTTCCTTTTTTTTTACAAGGCTCTTTTACTACTTTAGATTGCGCAGAGGATTTCTAACCCAACTTCCCCTTCTAAGGCCAATGAAGGAAAATAATTAATTTCTGCTATCGCTTCACAAGACTTGGCCAACGAGGTTGCCCCATTTTTTTTTTTTTTTTTTTTTAGCTTTTTTATCATCTTTCCTTTTCTATCTAAATATATATATTTTTTTCAATTAGGTCTCAGGCTTCTCTTCAGACTCTGAGGGCGACGGTTCTACCAAGAGTGATGCTTCGAACACAGGAATGGATTCCTCTTTGAAAGCATGCCCAGCAGTAACAGAATTTAAATTCAAGAAAGAAGCTCGAAGTCTCAAAGAGCAATTTGCCCAGAAAGCCTGGAGCCGTATCAGAAATAAGCTCCAACGGACTCCTATCGAATATTTATCATCTCTAAGGGAAGGAGTCTTTAACCTGATAGGGGAAGTGAAAGTACTTAACATCGATTGCTCTACATTAGAAGAAGCCTTGACTCCTTTATTTGATAAGGCTGATGCTTATACTGCTGCAAAATCGAAGTCTGATCAAGCGGCCTCCAAGGGAGATTATGTAAAAGTCTCAGCCGACATCAAAGATCGTCTCCAAAGTTATAAGAACACTCATACGATGGAGATACAAAAACTAAAGACAACCTGGGAAGAATTGGAGTTGATAAGCAACGAGTTGGCCACCCTAAAGAAAGAGAAGACTTTATGTGAAGCAGCTGATCAACTCAAACAAACCATTTACCGTGCTAAGAAGGAAATTGACCTCATAGAGGAAAATATCTTTGCACTTGATACAGTGACCTCATTAAAGGAGTATTCATCTGAGAACGAGAAAGCAGCTCTGAAGGCTGAATTACGAAGCATACTTTCTGATAACTTTTTTGTTTAGTGTAGGGCTTCTTCTTTTTTTTTACTTATACTCGTCTGTTTTCCCTACTATGCTTTGAACATTTAATTACCAATAAAGTTCATTTCCTTCACTGTCGCTTACTTATATTGCCTTCATACTTCGATTTATTGCTTGTCTCATAAACTTGATGTGATAAACCAAAGATATGACTGAACTTAACAGAGTGTTAAGCTGCCTACGTACCTCTTTATAGAGGATCAAGTCATAGCGTAGTTCAAAAGAACATAATTCGGTTTGAATGGGGGGGTGCCGTACACAGTTTATACTCGTGCGGGCCAGGAGTGACTATTCTTTAACCACTTTAGACAAAGTAGGATATTTAATGCTTTAACCACTTAAAATATCTGAGTGGGGTGAATTAATAGTTTAACCACATATAATTACCTTTGGTGGGTGTCGTGCACAGTTTATACTCATGCGGACCAGGAGTAACATGCAGTTTAGGCTCGTGCGTCATGGAGCGTTCCTTAGGTTTGACTGGATTATGCGTAGTAGCGTTTCAGGAATTTGCCATTTATGGGGCCAATTCCCACTCCATCTTCGGATATCAACTTGTATGCACCATTTGTATATACTTCTTTCACAACATGTGGGCCATCCCACTTGGGCAAGAATTTATTTCCCACTCGGTGAGTGATGACAATAGGCCTTCTCACAGCAAGGACTAAGTCTCCGACTTGAAAGGAACGTATCTTCACTTTTTTATTAAACGTTCTGGAGAGGCGAGCTTGATAGCACTCAAGTCTCTGTTGTGCTTCTAACCTCTTTTCATCAAGTGCCTCTAATTCTTCAAGACGCAGTCGTGCGTTCTCTTCTTCAGTCAAACCTTCTTGTATGGCAATTCTCAAAGATGGTATTTGCTTTTCAAGGGGCACCACAGCTTCAACCCCATACACAAGGGAGTATGGAGTAGCTTGAGTAGGCGTTCTATAAGTAGTTCGATACGCCCATAAAGCTTCATGAATCCTTTCATGCCAGTCTCGCTTTGACTTGGAGACTACCTTCTTCAACAGATTACACAGTGTTTTGTTGAAGGCTTCGGCAAGCCCATTAGCTGCTGCATTATACATAGAAGACTTCCTTTGCTTGAAGTCAAACTTCTCACAAAGCCTATCAATCAAAGAATTACTGAACGGCCTCCCATTATCCGTGATGATGTATCGAGGCACTCCATATCTATATATGATGTTGATGCGGATGAAATCAGCAACATTTTCCTTCTTTACTTCTCTCAAGGGTACAACTTCCGCCCACTTGGAAAAGTAATCAGTGGCAGCCAGAATATAAAGATGGCCTCCAGAAGACTTTGTTAACGGCCCCACCACATCTAAGCCCCATGCATCAAATGGCCATGAAGAAACGGTTGGATGTAATGGCTCCGGAGGCTGATGAATGAGATTTGCATGAAACTGACATGGCTGACACTTTTGTGCATAGTCTATGCAATCTTTTACCATAGAAGGCCAGTAATATCCCATCCTCTTGATTCTGAAATGTAACTTGGGTCCAGACTGGTGGGCGCCACATATTCCAGAATGAGCTTCCTCCATAGCTTGAAGAGCTTCTTCATCACTTAAGCATCTTAAGAGAATACCATCAAACGATCTTCTATAAAGTATATCTTTGTAATAGAAGAATCGTGGTGCTCTACGCCGAACATCAATCCTTAGGTGTGGATCATTGGGGAGCTTATCATACTTCAAGTAATCCACGAACGGTTGTCGCCAATCTTCCTTCCCAATATCGAACACTTCTATGGCACAATACCCAACTTCTTCATCATCTTCCTTTTCGAAGAAGGGAGGTACCACCCAACTTTTGCAGATCGAAACTTGGAAATGTGCTTCAGGCATTGCTATAGTTGATGCTAGCTTTGCCAAAGCATCGGCTTGTTTGTTCTTGCTCCTTGGAAGATGTTCAATCTCTACATCTCCAAGCCAATTCATAAGCCTTTGAGCATAGTCATAATACGGACGTAGCTCGGGTTTCTTGACCTCATATAAACCAAGCAGTTGATTGATTATTAACAACGAATCTCCATATACCTTAAGGTGTCGCTGTTTTACATCCACTGCCATCTCCAGACCAAGTATAAGAGCTTGATACTCAGCTACATTGTTAGAGCAATTTTCAGTTAGACTGAACGAGTATGGCAGGACTTCTCCATCTGAGGTCACAAATACTACTCCGGCGCCGGCACCTTCTCTGTGAGCAGCTCCATCGAAATACATCTTCCAGGGAGGACTGATTTCAATAGTCAATATATCTTCATCAGGGAGATCATTAGACAACTCCCATTCAGCGGGCACGGGATGATCAGCCAAGAAATCTGCCAGTACTTGCCCTTTCACCGCTTTTTGAGGAACATAGATAATTTCAAATTGCTGCAATTGAAGATACCACCTTGCAAGCCTATCAGAGAGCACCGGCTTTGACATAACGAACTTTAATGGGTTAGCCCTTGAGACCAAGTAAACAGTATGAGCTTGAAAGTAGTGTCTTAATTTCTGAATTGCAAAGATAAGAGAAAGACATATCTTTTCAATTGGTGAGTATTTTAACTCATTTGGGGTCATCGTCCTACTCAAATAGTACAAAGCACACTCCTTTCCCTCATCATTATTTTGTGCAAGCAGGGCTCCAACTGATCTTTCTTGAGCAGATATGTAGAGAATCAATGGACGTCCGGCTATTGGAGCAACCAATACTGGCGGCTTCATCAAATATGATTTAATACTATTAAAGGCATTAGTGCAAGATTCATCCCATTCAAATGGGCTGCCCTTTTTCATAAGATGGCTGAATGGTTGGCATCGGCCGGCCAAATTTGATATGAATCTTCTTAAGTATGCCAGCTTACCTTGCAAACTCTTGAGCTCATGTATGTTTCGGGGTACCTGCATCTTCATAATTGCATCAATTTTTGCTCTGTCAATTTCAATGCCACGATGTCGGACAATGAATCCAAGGAACTTTCCAGAAGAAACTCCAAATGCGCATTTAAGTGGATTCATCTTGAGTTGGAATTTTCTAAGACGCTCAAATATTTGTCTTAAATCTTGGAGATGATCCTTTTTCTTCTTTGATTTTACCACGATGTCATCAACATAACATTCGACATTCTTATGGAGCATGTCATCAAATATCTTTTGCATGGCTCGTTGATAAGTGGCACCGGCATTCTTCAAGCCAAATGGCATAACATTGTAACAATATATTCCTTTAGGAGTGCGGAAGGCTGTTTTCTCTTGGTCTTCTGGGGCCAGGCTAATTTGATTATAACCAGACGATCCGTCCATAAATGAAAGGACTTCATGGCCAGTTGTTGCATCAATCATGAGCTCAGTAATTGGCAATGGAAAGTCATCTTTTGGGCATGCCAAGTTCAAATCCCGGAAGTCAACACACACTCTAAGCTGTCCGTTTGCCTTCCTTACTGGCACAATGTTAGAGAGCCAAGTGGGATACTTCACTTCTCTTATTTTTTTCGTCTCAAGGAGTTTATTAATTTCAGCCTCAATCAAGGGAACCAGCTCTGGTCGAAATCGACGCTGCATCTGCTTAACTGGCTTGGCTCCTTCTTTTATTGCTAAATGATGAACTGCCACCTTTGGATCTAATCCGGGCATTTCTTTGAATGACCAGGCAAACACGTCTCTAAACTCTTGAAGAAGCTCAATGTAAACTTTTTCTTCATTGGCTGTCAATAAAGCACTTATATAGGTTGGCCGTGGATCGTTATCACCACCCAAATTAATCTCCTTCAATTGATCAACAGTAGATTTGATACCCTCTTCAAATTCTGGAGGAGCATCATCAGCATCTTCCTCTTCGGTTGAGGTCTCCTCTCGTATTGTGACATGATTCACCGTGGCAACTTGTTCCAAGAATTCTTGCCTTTGAAAACGTGGGTTGGACCTAACTTGTTCATTCTCTCCCACTTTAACAATGCTCCCCACTTCATAGCCATCTCTCCTCATCTCGACGATCTTGCTTTGTAGATCTCTTTCTGCACTTTGTAGATCTGTTTGCATGATGATGGAATGAACAACATCTGATGAGCCTACACTTTCACGATCATCTTCTTCACTTCGGGTGAAGATTATTGTTCGTTTCTTAGCTTTCAACATTGTGCCACATGATATAGTCAGGAAATGTCGTCTTTTCATGCGAGATGGGATCCGACTATGTATCTTTGGGAAACTTGGGAACTTAGTGGTCCTTTTAGCCCCAGCTGGTTTGAGTCTCTCGAATACTGAGATTCTTTCTGTCTTTCTATCTTCCTCATGAGACTCCTCTTCTTCAGAGAGAATTTCATCTTCAGTGATGTAGTTTGTGTTTGCCCTCTTTATCGCAATGCGAACAGGTTTTTGCGGAACATATCCTATGCCTGTTCTAATACACTTGGAAGTACGGCCATTACTCTTCAATTTCTCTTGGGTGGTTCCACTAGGAATCTTATGAGACAGTTCATTTGCCGCACATTTTTCTTGAGGGTCATAACCAGCTTTCACAAGAAGTTTGTAAGCTTGTGGGCTATACGATTTGGAAACTGCCGCCTCAAATACATCTCCATGCTCAGTTTTAGCCGCTTGTGTTGGGCGAGTGAATCCTTTGAGTGGAGGGGGAGAGGGCCTCTCAGCGTCGACCTTAGTCAGAGGTAGTGTCAACCCTTCTACAGTTTTGATCAACTGTTTACTTTTATTAGAATGTGTGGATGAAACATCATCTGCATTCTCTTTTTCTTGTTTATCATCACCTTTATCTTGTGATGAAGTTCCTTCCTGCTTATCGGCCTTGATACTTTTCAGAAAATATCTAGCGTCTGCGAAGTATGACTCTGCTTCTATAAATGGCTTTTCATCACCGAGTACCTTTTTTATGTTACCTCCATCGCAGTATTTGAAGCACTGATGCAGCGTAGAAGGAATTACTCCATTTTCATGCAACCATGGGCGCCCCAAGAGCATGTTGTATGATGTTTTAGCATCAATGACATGAAACAGAACTGTTGAGGCCATCTCATCTATTATCAAGTTCATGACTATCGTACCAAGTGTTCTCTGGCCCTCTTGATTGAACCCATGAATCGTTAATCGGCTACTGCCAAGTTCATCTGTTGAAATCCCTAACTTTTTAACGTTATTAGAGGTAGGATATTGACCGCTGAACCTCCATCAATCAGTATTCGATTCACCATTTGCTCTTGAGTGCAACCAGCTACGAACAAGGGTCGGTTGTGAGATTGTGAACCGAGCAGTAAGTCTTCCTCAGTGAAGGTAATCTTCATAGCATGGGCCTTGCTTTCAACTTTAGGCACAACAGCTTCGCCTGCCATATGGCATGAATAATTATTTCCACCGTCTGCAGAAGTAGAGTTTGCAGTTGCATCTTCATCTAGAAAGATCTTCCCTTGCTCAACCAATCGCATAACTTTGTCTTTAAAGACAAAGCAATCTTTGATAGAATGTCCCACCAGTCTATGATACTTGCAGTATTTCGGATTGTCCGTTTGTCCCGCTTCTTCTGGTCGCTTCATTTCAGGAAGCTCGATAAGTTTATCTTTGAGCAGATCATCGAGTATGCCTGGGACATCCGAATCAAGGAATGGGTACTTCCTTTCTTGCATTTCTTTCAAGGTCAATCTTCTTTGCCCCCTTTCTTGGGACTCATTCTTCACTTTATCATCTTTTTCATTCTCATTCCTTCGGAACTTGACAGTTGATGCATTGGTTACCATAGACCCTTTTTCGGAAGATTTATTGTAGGGTTTGCCCCCTTTCCTTGCCTCTTGCTTTTCTTTATACTTGTAGGATCCAGGAATCGGTGGTTCTACAACTCCACTTATCCCCATACTTAGCTCCATGTCGTGAGCTCTTGTGGCCAAGTCTTCAAAGGTTTTAGGCTTAATCCCTTGAAGTATGTAACGAAGGTTCCATTGCATTCCTGCTGTGCACATCTCAATGCCAGAAACTTCAGACAATCGATCTTTACAGTTTAGGCTCAAATTTCTCCATCGATTAATGTACTCAATTACTGGTTCTTCTTTTAACTGACGGGTGTTCGTCAACTCTATCATGCTAACTGTCCTCCTAGTACTATAGAAACGGTTAAGGAATTGATATTCCATCTGATCCCAACTGTCTATAGAGTCAGCCTCCAAGTCGGTGTACCATTCAAAAGCATTTCCCTTCAGAGAGCGAACGAATTGTCTCACCATATGATCTCCGTGAGTGCCAGCATCATTGCACGTTTCTATGAAATGTGCTATATGTTGCCTTGGATTACCTTTGCCATCAAACTGTTGGAACTTGGGGGGTTGATAGTTAGGTGGCATCCTCAAGTTGCCAACCCTCCTAGTATAAGGCTTAGCATAAGCGAATGAAGGTTTAGAGCTCTCTTCGAATTGGTCCTTCATTGTGCCAAGTATAATGCTTTTTAACTGGCTGATAGGAACCATTCCATCATGGGAGATGTTCAATTCTTCTTCAATCACCCTTTTCCCCATCGTCTGATGCTTCGCAGACTCATCTACTTCATTTTCAGCATCTTCTTCTTGCTTTTCGTTTGCACGGCTAGTTTCAGCACCAGCCATTTTCTCCATCAGTTTGAAAATCAAAGTACTTTGTTCTTGGTTCTGTTTGGCAAGTGCAGCAACGGATTCAGTTAAGCTTGCCAACTGTTCTTCGACAGACGAAGTGTTTATTGCCATTGTCGAGGCTATGGATGAATCAGACGATGAGCTTTCTTCAAGTATAGGGGTTGAGTTAGCTGAGTCGTTTTTCTCATCTTTATCATCATATGGTATCACTCCAGAGGTAGCTCCAACTGAAGAATTTATCTCTGAAGAGGCTTCAGGTCGTGCCATCTTTGACATGCTTCTAGTTGTTACATTAACGTCTTCCACTTGTAATTCTGAAGACTTGAAGACAGAAGCTGATCTGTTGACTTTGATTCTTAGCGGAACCATCTTACTTTGCTCGAAGAGGAGATGAGAGGTAGAAACGGTCCCACTGGGCGTGCCAAAATTTGTAACAACAAATTTTGTATTTATTGAAATAATAAACACAAAAGAAATTACAATGATAATCCGATGTGGATTAAACTTGAAAATTGAAGTAGACAGCTTCTATTTATCCTCCGATTCCTCTCTTGAGTTTGACTTTCTTGACTTTATCAACTTTCTGAGTCGGATCTTTGGATAAAGCTTGTCCGAGCTCGGGTTTGGGGCTTGAAGCTTTAAAACGTTTATCCGGAGGCGTCTAGCCTTTGTTCGGATCGAACGTTGACTTGAATATTTGTTGTGAAGAACGTCGTTCAATTTGGTAGAACACCGTTGACCTCACGATTTTTACTGGATGAAGAACGCCGGATCGGAGAGGCTTAGCACCTTGATCCTTGATCGGAGGCAGTTCTTGACTTGAAGTTACTTCGAAGCTGCTTGAAGACTAGCTTGAAGCCTTCGATTTGAAGCTTTGAAGATTTGAATATCTGGAGCTTGAAGATTCGAAGATTTGAAGATCCTCGAAGGTCTCGAGCTTGAAGATTCGAAGATTTGAAGATCCTCGAAGGTCTTGAGCTTGAAGATTCGAAGATTTGAAGATCCTCGAAGGTCTTGAGCTTGAAGATTCGAAGATTTGAGTGTTCTTGATCTCTTCAAGAGCGTCTTGTCTTCGGGTGCTTGAATGTCCTTTTGAATGAGGACTGAAGGCCCTTATTTATAGGTGGAGAAAATAACCACTTGAGAGATATTTTCTCCTTCAAAAGATATGTTGGGCTTTAAGCCTGCTGGACTGGATACGGGCCTATTTAATTTAATTAAACCCGTAGGATTTAACCTGGGCCTAATTAATTTAACTAGTCCTGCTGGATTTGACTTGGGCCTATTTAATAAGCCTGCTGGATTTGACTTGGGCCTATTGATTTAATTAGGCATTATTGGTTTGATTTGGACCTATTTAATTTAATTAGGTCTGCTGGATTTAACTTGCTGGGCTTGTTGACTTAAATTAGGCCCACTTGCCTTGGATTAAACCCAATTAATTTAAATTGAGCCCATTTGGCTTGGATTTGCCCAATTTAATTTAAACTGAGCCCATTTGGCTTGGATTTGGGCTCAAATAATTATATTAATTACTAATTAATTATTCATTTATTTTAAGGAACTATTTTATTTAAATTCCTTAATAAGTAAATATTTAATCAATACTTAATATATCTTCCTCTGTATTTTATTTATTTAGGCAATAAATTTTAATTGCCTACATATATATATATATATATATATATATATATATATATATATATATATATATATATATATATATATATAAATAAAAGACGGATCTTTCCTACCCGTTAATCAAATTTAAGGAAAGCATCGGAAGGCATTAATCATGACTACTCCCTTGAGCAATTTAAGAAAGGCGCTGGAAGGCATTATCCCTGACGAAATTCTATGATTGTTTTCAACATTAATTAATTTTCCTTAATTTTTTATTTCTTTTAATTAATGTAGTTCACTTTTTAAAATTTAATCATATTAATTATTTTTTTAATCAAATCCTTAATATTTAAATTGATTACCTATTTGGATATTTTGAGTTGAAAAATAATATTCAATTTTTTTAATTAAAATATAAGATAAATATTTTATAAAGTAAATAAAATTAATTACATTTTAAACAAAATAATTTAATTAAACAAATATTACTTTTTATTGATTAAATATCACTCTCTATTAAATTGTATCATTTTTTATTCATCTTATAAATTGTTCACCTATAAAATAGTTTAATGGATGGCTATGATTTTTCTTATTATGTATTACATTTTTTTTTCAAATTTCAATTATTTTTAATTATTCTACTATTTAATGTTTATAAATAATTTAATTGGACGGTTATCACTCTTTCATGATCAAGAGACACTTAACATTAAAAATGTTATCCATTTTCATTTTTCATATAAATAATGAATACATGAAATAACTCTTTCATGATCAAGAGACACTTAACATTAAAAATATTATCACTTTTCATCTTTCTTATAAATAATGAATACATGAAATAAATCAATTGGTAATTTTTACTTTTCATTGGTCAGTTATCATTTTTATTAAAAATATTACCAAAATTTTTCAATATTTATTATCACGAAATAGTTTAATAGTTTAATTTCTTTAATTAGTTATTAACTTTTTATTATAAATATTATCACTTGGGAGGATTACTACTAGGTACATTAAAAAATTCTTAATTATTATGAGATACAAACATACAAAAATATTTCTACTAAGTATAAAAATATATAGCGATATTCTAATATTACTCTTACAATGTGTTGCACATAAATGTTTGTGTGCAGCAAAAATTCGTCTACAGCAAAAGTGTGTACAACAAAAAAATTGTGTAGCATAAACGTGTGGTGGTCCGACAGTGGTTTGGCAGAGGTCCGGCGGCCGGCCAGCGGCGGTCCGGCGATTCTCCTGCAGCTGGCCGGCAGTCCGACTGTGGTCCGGCGATCGGCCCAGCGTCGGTCCGGCTGTGGTCTGGTGATTTTCCGGTGGCGGTGGAGGGTTTAGGGTTTGTAGTTTAAAAGTGTTTGGGTTTAGGGTTATATTTGGTATTTTACTTTAATATTTTGTATTTAAGAGTAATTTTTTTAAATCAATTTATTTCATAGTAATTATGGGTACAAAGTATGTACCTATGAGTAATTTTTCCTTATCACTTTTATTAAAAATATTAACACCGTTTATCTGTCTTACGAACTATTCATAAAAGCAAAAGCTCATGTGTCCCCAGACGCACGGATTCAGACCCGTGTACCCAACCCTGACCCTACCCGTATTATCAAACTGACTCGAAATACTTAAACAAAAACTCAAATTCAGTCTAGGGTTTACGCTGTTCACAATCACACGTCGTTCTCTCCCTTCTCCCATTCCTGCTCTCTTTCTTTTACTCTCTCCTTCTCTATTTTCTTCTCGACTCTGATTCTCCGGCGCACAGATCAGGTTAATTTCGTGTTTAATTTTTATAGAAATACTCATAGAACGAGCTATCAATGATTCACATTTTAAAGGTTTTCCTTCTCACGTACTTCTCTTTTTCTGTATTAGAGTTTTATTTCGTATTTAATTTTCATAGAAATACTTATAGAACGAGCTATTGATGATTTGTATTTTAAATGTTTTCCTTCTCAAGTACTTCTCCTTTTCTGTATTAGAGTTTGATTTCGTGTTTAATTTCAGAGAAAGCTGAAGAGCTGCCTAATGATACAGCTGCTGTAGCTTCAAATAATATACCTCCGGCCTCAAGCGAAGGAACCATGATGTCATCTACTAAGCCAAAACACAGGTCTTTCTGAGTTTAAATGTAGTATTAGCTAACACAATTTCATCTAATTGGGTGGTTTCTTATTATTTTGACTTGTCACACAATATTAATCCCCAATTGTGAAGGATGTTATTGTAGCTTTGAAAGTAACCAAGTGATTATCGAACCTAAAGGATGTATTATTATTAATTTAATTATATTATAACTTATTAAGACAATTAATGCAAAATAGTTGTGGTGATTAAGTAACTAATAAATGAATAACAAGAAGAACAATTAAAATAAATAAAACAGTAAAAATTAAACGAAAGTGAATAAGTGAGAAGATAGGTAGTCCTTCGGGCCATCCAGTTTTACTTATTAATTTTTCTTCCGTGTATCAATGTCTGACTCTACCTTGTGGAGTATGGATGCATCACTAAGCCATGCAAATGTACTCTATAGACACAAGTAAATAAGCGTATGACACGTGTGAATATCCTTGGAGCAAGGATATAATTCACCACCTTTCTAAGTACAATCTGTATCAATTATTTCCCGTATACTTAGTACTTTAACCCGATATGATCTCTCTTTATAGGTACTATGAAGTTATACTCTTTGTCCTACTTATTAACCCGAATAAGATTCAATTAACAAGTATTTATATAAGATAGTTCTAATGATACTTTAGAGTCCCCTCACTTAGAATCATAACATAGAATTCTGCTCAGCAGTGAATGCACTCAATCAATAACCTAGATATGTATTCAGACTATACATAACAGTTAATGATGCACAAAATAACTCTGAGTATGAATTAAAAAGGCATAATCTTATATAAAATAAACCACAAGTAGTGTTGTACGGAGTATACATACGGAAGTTCAATTAACTTATAAAACCTTGATAAACCCTAGAACTACCGAAGCAGTTCTAGCCCATGATTGATCGAAGAACAATCATGGTGGGTGGATAGATCTTACCCATAGTCTTGAAAATTACAAGATAAATTAAGATGCAAAGCAAACCCTAGATGCGGGCGCCGTTGCGTCTCTCTCCATCTTGAATCTTCACTTGATTCTCACTTGATTCGATAGACGAATCTCTCTCCACAGCTCCGTGGATGGTCGTAGGGTTTTGAATGTTGTGTAGGATAAAAGTGGTGGTGAACTCTCTTTTTCCTTGAGTAGGGTCTTCCTTTTATACTTGTGACCTCTCCTTATGGACTGAGGATGGGCTTTTGAGCGAAAACACGCACTAAAGGTGTAAAAATTCAAATATGGAAAGTTTCTCGGCATTAGTTCGACCAATAGGCTCTATCAAACCACCCACAGGCTAGTCGAACTAGCCCGTTACACATTGGCAAAACGACAGTTAGGCACAAACCATGGCCAAATCAGAATGTCGTGGTCGAACCACGCTCAGCTCATCTTCACGAACTTGGTTCGACCAACACGCCTGGTCGAACCAAACTGTCATGGTCGAACCGCATCCCTGGAAGCTTCCAACGCCTGGTTCAGCCATGAAGATGGTCGAACCTGTTGGATTGTTTACTAAAAGTCTAGCTTTTTGTATAAATAATATTTTGATAATATTTGAAATGAGAATCATGTGATCAAACGTTTGCAATTAAGATATTGCAAAAGTCTATTTACTTTATACTGTAGATAATTTGGTGTGCTGCGTCACACGGAAGATCATATTATCGGCTCCTTATAAAGTATAAACAGATGTTCACAATCGAGATAGATGGGGACTATCTATCGGTATGGTTGTAGTGTAATTTGGCATTAGTCTGTCTTGACTATAAAATTACACTAGTGCACTTTGAGTGTATTGAGCAGGATCGTAGATAAGATCGTTCAGTTTATACTGACTATATAATAGAACTTGATCTCTGTTATTATGGAAGTACGTACTCTTAATCCCTATACAATAACCTCGACACGTAAGCCAATATTTATTTCTTTAATTCATCAATGAGTGAGATTTAATAGTTAAATCAATATGCTCGGTGAATTGGAAGATTGTGTTGTCTTTATGGTGTGCTGTTGATTGTAGAAGGAATCCATGTCCTAACGGAATTGGCTGATGATGTCCCCTTGAGGAGCTCATAAGGATTATCATGTAAACCCTACAGGTGGATTAATTCCGATATGATAATAAAGTTGAGTGGTACTACTCTCGGTGAATATATTAATTAATTGAGTTGTCAGTAACTTAATTAATTAATGGGTATTGAATCTTAAACACGGGGAGATTAACGGGCTCATAATAAGAAGGAGCCCATAAACGTAATTTGGGATTAGGGTGGCAGTGCAATAATATTTTTTATTGGAATGATTTATTATTATTGGACTTAAGTATTGGGCTAAACTTGGATACTTAACCAATGGGAGGCCCAAACCCTAATTTCTCCTCCTGGTCCCTGTTGTAGTCTATAAATAGCCACCCTCAGCAGCTTATTCACTAGCAACTCATAACATACACAACTCACGTCTAAGAATCGTGAGAGTGAGAGGAGCTGCAGATTGAGTTCTCCTTGGTGATCGTTGCCCATACAACGTCAAGGAGAGGCTTAGAAATACAACAAAAGATTGGAAGGTCGTTCACTGTTCATCCTCTACATCAAACCCAATGAAAGGTAATTTTGCTCTTGTACTTCCGCTGCAGTAGAATTATATGAAGTCCTAACGATTCACGTTACCCTAAAGATCCAAACGTCAACAGAATCCTCTTCCAGCTTAGTCGAACCGGCTTGTCAATGCACCCCTTCTCCAATTTCGATCACTTCAATCCCGTTTTCCTTCAGAATCCTCTCAAACGGACTCAAACACACCTGATTCATAACTTTCCACAATATATCTCAATTCACATCGAATTAAAACCATATGACACATCATTATGACACGAATCAAGGCTCAAAACACGTGAATTTACACACTCATCAGTCTTAATAGTTAATGTCCATTAATGTGAAAATGTTTAATTGTTCATTTGTCAGTTATCAACCTTTATTGCACTTAATTTGTCTGATCCCTTCTATTGAATTATTAATTACATTTATTGAGCAAATTTAGTGGCACCTTATAGCAATTTTCATGTATGGGATGATACAAATGGCAATCAAACTACATGTTTTTTTAGAGTAAATTGCTTTTATAATTGTTAAAAAGCTTTTCGTCTTGTGATTTCTTTGTTTCATGCTGTTCAACTGTTCCATTGCATGTATTTACTTCTTAGCAACTGCATATGCATAATCAGCTTTTACAATTCCAATTCTGAATTCTCTAGCCACAAAATAAACTATTTCAAGAATCACATAAATTTATGTGTCTAGAAGATTGAAATTTGAATGATGTATCTCTGCAAGATGAGATTTAATGTGTAGTATGTAGAAGAAGAAATAAATATCTTTGTAGATTTGGGTAAATGAATGTAGGTTCATGTATGTAGTGCAAGTTTATTAAATTGGTATAAGAGTACGTGTAAGATACTATTTCTTGTTTATGAAATGACATATCATTGTGATAATACACTAATCTGTTGTTCAAATTCTGGCAGACAAGTTTGATGATGCCAAAATGTGTTCCATTTCAAGAAAGATGAACCTTGCACATTGATGAGTGTTTGGTATAAGGGATTCAAAGAAAACAATTTGTTTGGGGTTATTTGAACTTTTTTTTAAAGAAGTTTTTTTATTTGACTTTAACTTACAATGTACTCTTGGATGTTTTCATTGGATATTTCAAAAAATCTATATTTTCAGTATCTTTCCTCTGTTTGTTGGTATTCGCTTTGTGATTTTTCTTATCGGAATGAGTTGAAGTGGTATCTATAAGATTTCTAAAATCTATAAAATTTCTAGATTCTTGTAGAACTATAATACTTCAGATTTTATAATACTTTGTCACTGGATCTTTTTTCTCCCAATTACTCTTATTTAGTTTCCTTTTTCATGTGATTATTTTTTTCCAGGTTTATGTATAATGAGATCAAAATAGTGCACTTCTAAACGTGTAACCAATTTGAAGAAAATGAAAGATGCAATGCAGAATCCAATGGAGAAACCAGTGGACTAATAGTGTTGTCGTGTAAATAGTATGTAGTTGCAAAGGGTATATTGTTGATGAGTAAACGGTATATTATTAATGAGTAAAGAGTATATTATTGTCTTGTAAAGGGTATGGAGTTTAGTGCTCATGTTGTTGACAATGTTTTAAGTGTACATGCTGTTAAGGTATTATTACTTAGTGTAAAGATTATATTATTGTTATGCAAAGAGTATATTGTTTTTGTTTAAATAGTATATAGTTGCAAAGGGGTATATTGTTGATGAGTAAAGAGTAAATTGCTGATGAATAAAGGGTATATATTATTTTCATGTAAAGGGTATATGGAGTTTAGTGCTCATGTTATTGACAATGTTTTAAGTTTATGTTATTAAAGTATTATAACATGGTGTAAAGATATATTATTATTGCGTAAAGGGTATATTGTTTTCGTGTAAATAGTATGTAGTTGCAAAGGGTATATTGTTAATGAATAAAGAGTATATTGCTGATGAGCAAAGGGTATATTGTTCTTGGGTAAAGGGTATGGAGTTTTGAGCATCTGTTGTTGACAGTGTTTCAAGTTTATGTTGTTAAGGTATTATGGCACAGTGCATGTGGTATATGATTTTATATAAAAGGGTATGTCACTCAATACTAAAGTGTACAACATTCAATAACAATGTTAAAGAAACACTTTAAACGATTAGAACTTAATAGAGGGTATATTGTTATCATGAAAATGTTTGGAATACAAGTTAGCAAAGTATAAATGGAGGGCATCTATTATTGTTTTCCTAAAATTTTAATTCAGGGTATTACGTCATAACAACAGGAATATTAGTATAATACATGCATTTAAAATGTGTTTTCAATAAAATCATTTCATAATTACAAAATGATTACTCATTCAAAATCCAAAAACTATAATAATTCAATCAAAATCTGTCACAATATTTAACTTGCTACATTACTAAATTAAATGAGCATTTGAGGTTTTAAATCTAAATTCATTTTTAAACTCTAAAGTTTTCTCTTGATTTCTTTTGATTTTTTGGAACTGGCTCTTTATCCTCTTCTTCCTCCATTTTGTAAGTAAACTAACTGGATAGAGCACCATATTAGATAAATCATTGCTTTGGACAACTTATTCTGATTGTGCTGAGAAATTCATCGAAGAAGTTCACAAATATCATCTTGAGATGAAGAGAGGAGAATAAGATCTGCACAAGGACAATTACCTTATTAATATAAGTGCACCATAGAAGGTTCAACAAAAAATTCAACTAAATGCAAATTTATCGAGTAAAAATAAAAAATTTGAACGCAGGTACAGTCATTACAATTAAAGGATATATCAACTACTTTTGAAGGGTACATTTTTGTCATGTAAAAGGTATATTATTTTCATGTGAACTGTATGGATTTGCTAAGGGTATATTATTGATGAGTGAAGGGTACATTCTTGATGAGCAGATGGTACATTGTTTTCATGCAAAGGGTATGAAGTTTAAAGTGTTTCAAGTTTATTATAAAATGTATTATGGTATGTCCCAAAGGGTATATTGCGGATTAGTATAAGGTACATTGTTCATGAGTAAAGGGTACATCATTTATCATGTAAAGGATATATTGGTCGTGTAAATTGTATGAAGTTGCAAAGGGTTTTTTGTGGATGAGTGATGGGCGTTTTCTCAAAACACAATTAATCCCCAAGTATGAAAGATGTGATTGTAGTTTAGATAAGCGACCACGTTATATTATCGGACTCAAAGGATGATTGATTATCAATTTATTATTATTTAAATTAAGAGAAACTACTGTTGGACAATTTAAGTGGAGAATAGTTTTTAATCTAATAAATAGAATAATAAAACAACAATAAAATAGAGACAGTAGAGATAAACGAGAGTTGACAAGTGAGAAGATAGGTAGCTCTTCGGGCCATTCAGTTTCACTAATTAATCTTCCTTCCATATGTCAATGTCCGACTCTGCCTTATGGACTGTGGACGCTTCATTAAGCCATGCAAATCTACTCTATAGACACAAGTAAATATACGTGTAACACATATGAATCACCTTGGAGCAAGAACATAATTATACCCTCCTTTTTAGGTACTATCAGTATCAATTATTTCCCATGCACTAATTACTCTTACCCGATATGATCTCCCTTTATAGGTATTATATAATTATCTTTCTTATCCTACTTATTAACCCGAATTTCATTCAATCAACAAGTACTCATATAAGATAGTTCTAATAAAGCATCGGAGTCCCCTCACTTAGAATCATAACATATAATCCTGCTCAGCAGTGAATGCACTCAATCAATAACCAAGATATGTATTCAGACTCTACATAACAACTAAAGATGCACAAAACAACTATGAGTATGAATTAATAAAGCATTGTCTTACATAAAATAAATCTACAAGTAGTGTTGTACGGAGTATACATACGGAAGTTCAATTAACTAGATAAAAACCTTCATAACCCTGGAACTACCAAAGCGGTTCAAGCCCATGACGCTTCGGAGAATGTTCATGGTGTTTGGATAGATCTTACCCATAGTCTTAAAAATTACAAGAAAGATTAAGTTCCGAAGTAGACCCTAGATGTGGGCGCCGTCGCTTCTCGCTCCGTCTTAAATATTCACATGGTTCTCACTTGATTCGCTACACGAATCTTTCTCTACAGATCATGCAGATAGAGTTAGGGTTTGGATGAGGTACAGGATTGACGTGGAATCTAACTCTCTTTTTGATGTGATCAGCATCCCTTTTTATACTTGTAAAACTCTCCTTACAGATATTTACTGGGCTTTTTCTTGGAAAATACATCAAATCACGCATAGGAGGGTTGGAATTACCAAAAATAGGCGCGTGTGTCCCTACTCGACAAAAACTGGCGAGGTCGAGCGAACTTCGTCCAGGTCAAATGGCCTCCCTATTCGCTAAAACTCTGTACAGACCCTCGCTCGACCAACTCTGCCCTTGCTCGACCAAAAGGTTTTGGTTGAGCAGCTCCTCCTGAGGTGGAGCAGCATCTCGGACTTCATATTTTTCAATTCTGAGCACTTCTGACCTATTTTTCTACATAAATATGCTTAAATAGCCTCAGTAACCTCTGATTCGTGAATTTTCCATAAACATACCAATTTACCTTGATAATAGCCCAAATCGTACTCAATTTCCAAGAAAATCAGAGCTCAAAACACGTGAATTATAACTCTCATCAAACCCCCAAACTTACATGTTGCTCATCCCGAGGCAACGAAATCAAGACCGGGCAAAAGAGTGTGATTCACAAGATCCTCATGTATGCACAACTTCATAACATATGTAATTCATCAAATCAAAACATGCAGTCATCATACTTTTCATATATGTAAGAACATCAATCAATCACAAAATTTCTACGGGTACTAAGTCATCTAACTCACTAGGTAAGTGTTTACTCTCGCACTCAAGTGTAAAAGATGTACATTTTAAGGGTTAGTATATACGCTCATAATCAATTCATACATCTACGTAACCATAAGCTTGACAAAGGTCTCAAAAATCAATTCCTAATTAATTCAATACTAGGATCACAAAGGACTTGTCTTATGAGTTGTAATGTTTGCTCTTTGGTAAAGGTAGAGAAATTTAGATAAAGTGACCAATTCACTAGTAAAGAATTACCTTGGAATTTTATTTTTCATCAAACAACTTTATTTCTTTGCTCCATCAACATTCTCATGTTCTTTTCGATCATTGTCTCCTTCTTTTCTTTGGAATCAACATCTTCATTCTTCAAATAACAAGGGTACCAATTTTGGGAACTACCCTTCTAAACAGTTGGGGTACCGGTTTTAGGCACTACCCCTAAAAAAGATTTAACCAAAATCTTTCTTCACTCATCACTAGCATAATTTTCCTTCATTTCTTTCTTCAATTTCATCATTTAGCAATTTATTTACCTCAACTCTCTACTAGTAAATAGGGTATTTCAAAGTTAAAGTAAAGGTAATAAAGGCTTTTATCATAGGCTTGCCAAAGAAAAAGCTTTTAAAGGCTCAATAGGGCTTCCAATGTGTTGGCGTTTCAGATCTTTAAGCTAACGTTCACAATTAGGACTTCATGTAATTCTACTGCAGCGGAAGAATAAGAGCAGAATTACCTTTCATTGGCTTTGATGTAGAGGATGAACTGTGAACGACCTTCTGATCTTCTATTGTATTTCTAAGCCTCTCCTTGGCTTTGTGTGGGCAACGATTACCAAGGATAACTCAATCTGTAGCCCCTCACACTCTCATCATGATTATGCACGTTTATCACGATTGTGGACATGAGTTGTGTTATCGTTGTGAGTTTCAAGTGAATAGGCTGCTGAGGGTGGCTATTTATAGACTACAACAGGGACCAGAAGGAGAAATTAGGGTTTGGGCCTTCCATTGGTTAAGTATCCAAGTTTAGCCCAAAACTTATACTTAAGACCAATAATAATAAATCATTCCACTAAAGAAATATTATTGAACTGCCACCCTAATCCCAAATTACGTTTATGGGCTCCTTCTTATTATGAGCGTGTTAATCTCCCCGTATTTAAGATTCAATTTCCATTAATTAATTAAGTTACTGACAACTTCATTAATTAATATATTTACCGAGAATAGTACTACTCAACCTTATTATCATGTCGGAATAAATCCACCAGCTGGGTTTACATGATAATCATTATGAGCTCCTCAAGGGGACATCATCAACCAGTTCCGTTAGGACACGGATTCCTTCTATAATCAACAACACACCATAGAGACAGCATCATTTCCCAACTCCCTGAGCATATTGATTTAACTATTAAATCTCACCTATTGATGAATTAAAGAAATAAATACTGGCTTACGTGTTGAGGTTATTGTATAGGAATTTAGAGTACGAACTTTCATAATAAAAGAGATCAAATTCTATTATATAGTCAGTATAAACTGAACGATCTCAACTGCAGCCCTGCTCAATACACTTAAAGTGCACTAGTGTAATTTTAGAGTCAAGACAGACTATTGCCAAATCACACTATAATCATACCGATAGATAGTCCCCATCTATCTCGATTGTGAACATCTGTATATACTTTATAAGGAGCCGATAATATGATGTTCCATGTGACGCCGCACACTACATTATCTATAGTATAAAGTAAATGGACTTTTGCAATAACATTATTATTGCAAACGTTTGATCACATGATTCTCATTTCAAATATTATCAAAATATTATTCATACCAAAAGCAAGACTTTTAGTATATAATCCAACATAATGATATAAACAGTACAAGGTAGGATAACTTTTGGCTAAGTGGCTCAATTATCAATAATGGCCTAAGATCATATCCTAGTATCTATCAATCACGAATTTCAAACAAGACTCTAAGCAAAATTCTAGAATACAAACATATGAATGATTCTATCAAGAATAAACTATTATGCATTAATGTAGCATGATTAAAAGGCTCAAATTCTCGCATGGGTAATAGATTTCCTAAGCACTCTTCAAGCATGCAATCACATCAATTCCCTCATAAACTACAAGTAATAACAAACAATACATGCTTCTTTTCAACAGACTCAATATATATCACAAGAACAATGCACATGCATACCAAAGAGTCAATATAAAACCATCAATCATCATCAAGTGTGCAAATATCCATCAACACCATCAATCTCAACAATATCATCAATACGGTACATACCACTCACGCTTAAATCTCATAAACCCAAATCAACCACCAATCAAGCCCCAACCTGTAAGTAAAAAATAGAAGGAAGATGAGAGGAATCAGACAAAGAGAAAAACCTAGCTCACTCTACTCCTCCGGAGCATCATCATCATTATCATTGCACAAATAATCGAAGTCCCTGATAAAACTATTGACATTTCTATCAAGTGCCTCGTAGTTTCCATTCATCTCTCCCAACCTTCTACTCATAGCATCATACCTCAGGTTGAGTGTAGCATAGTTCGTGTTCGCCAAAGCAAGCTGGCGATTCGTCTCCTGCTGATTAGTATTCAACATGGCAAAGTGCTCATTCATCATCCTGAATTGCTCTCTATAGAAGAGATCCTAAGCCTGCCAAAAATTATACTACTGTGGCTGCTGAGGTGGTGGTGGCTCTATCAGAAGAATACTCATCTCCAGAAAGTTATGAGGCATCTCTATATGTACCTCATAAATCAGATACTCAAACGGTGGTGGCTACTGCTGTCCACACTGCTGCTGTTGTGGCTCGTCCTCCTCATACTCCGGCTCTCCCACTAATATCATATCAAGATTGAGATACAAACCCTGAAGATACATATCTACCAAAGTTCGTCAATCTCCCTTTCACAACAAGTTGTAGAGTTCGTGATGTAGGGAGGAGTGTTCATTAATAAGTTCGCATTGATCTAAACCGTAGTAAGATCAATGAAGGAGAAGGGCATTTGAAAAGAAATTGGATTCATCCCTTGGATGAACATCCATACACCATCTTCATGTCGAGCCAAGTTCATCCTCACACACGCTGAAAGAATCAAATTCAGCTCACCAACCACCGGCCTATACCTAGACAAATCCACATTGTAATGCTCGACCGATGGTGTGATCAAACCTCCAATGTTCACCTTCTAAAATGTGTGTGTACTGAACCAATGCAGCTGCTGCAAAACATAAGCCTCCAAGTTGAAATGGACCCCATTCATCATGCACTATAAGACATATAACTCTACTCTCAGAATACACCCGCCCTTAGCTCGAGCAAAGATGGTGTTTCTGAGGTTCCTATCTATGTACACGATTATCGAATGAAAGCATCCTTCGATCACTATGGATCATAAGCCCCTTGCAAACCCGTGATCAATCTCTAGAACTCATCAGCAATAAAACCTTCGTCCGCATGTGTAGGTACATCCTCCGGGTATCCAAACATCCTATTAAACTGACTAGCATACAGATATCTCAACTTGTCTCCAAGTCAGAACCATGTTGATGTAGGAAGAACAGAATCCTCCCGAATCACCTCTAGAGTACATAGCATCTCCGCTGCGATGTGGAAGTAGGTCTCCCTCTTCAAATCCATGAATCCACTGATTCCCACATGGTTGAATTTTCATATGATATAGTTAATTATGTACATCTCCACCATGGCTTCATCATCTTGGTAACGAGTCCGACCAATCTTCCTTGAAATCGCTCCCCATAGCTCTTTCTTCTCATCCCAATTCGATATTTTCAACCCAAAATCCGATGGCATCTTTCTATCTTTCTTAAGCTTTTTACCTGTATCTCCGTTCTTTAGTACTCCACTATTCTTCCTCTGCGAACAAGAAGCAATGCCCTTAATTATAAAATTATACTTCAATACAGAACATAGGCAAAGAAACAAGTATACCAATCCTAGGACTTATCATCACATAGATTCTACTCAAGACTTCAAATTATATTCTCAACAATTCAAACTCAACTTCTCCACAATCTCACATGTATAAACCAATCATATGATAAACCTTAACACATTAAATCATGGAAAAATTGATATTCTAAGTCCTAGGTATCACTAAAGGATTCAAAATACTAACATGCTTCAATAGGAATTCAAAAAGATATTCAAACATTCAACTCATTCCTAAGCATCAACACTATTCCACAATTCCAATTCATCACCAACGTCACTCAAAATCAATGAGCCCATACAAAAATTAGTCAATTAAACTCAAGCCCATGACATATGCATCATCAATTTCACAAAATTCCATCAATCCAACGTAAATTGAACTCATGCAACTTATATAAAATTTCAACAAAAACACCCAATTTCATATCACAATTCAAACAAAAAACATGCTTAATCAACTTACCCAACTAAACTTCATAGAATATAATCCAATTCAAAAAAAAAAATGAGTTGAGAAAACATACCTTTATCTCCTGCCATAGGTACGCAGAAGTGACGAGAAGTGCAATGAAAAAATTGAGAAGAAAGCCCCAAATTTGACTTGAATCTCCCAAAATTTATGTGGAATGTGTGTGGTTTGAGTAACGAAAAGTATTCTAAGTGATTAGGGTGAAAATCATACCATTCGGGATGGTTGCTCAAGAAAGGGTGGTGAGAAAATGATCGAGCAGCGCGGAAACTGACATTATATTCGCGAAACTGCTCCTCTGCTCGGGTCGAGCAGTTTTTTCAAGTGACCCTTGGCATGGTCGAGCGACTACTCTATAAGATGAACCCGCCTCTGTACTCTGCTCGACCTCTCAGTCGACCAAGATGTTCTGGTCGAGCAGTACCCATTTAGTCAAGCGGGACCTCTGTATTCTGAAAACTTTAGGATTTGCCTTACAGTGGTCTTCTTGACCACCGCTCGACTTCAGTGACTGGTCGAGTGGGCTTCTGACACTCAGTTTTACATAATTTCTGTTGGCGTTCGATCATTTGGTTAACGTGAATCGTTAGCATACCATGCATTTCTAACACAGCGGAAGCAATAAATCATAGAAACGATTACCGTTCACCAGGGTATGTTGATGAAGATTAATTCTCGCAGGTAGCCTGCGCAGTCCCACGAGAATGGCCATAACTTCCTTGTATGATATCGGAATTGAGTGATCTTTACGTTCAGATGATCCTCTCTTCGACGTCTTTCCGTCAGTATATTGATCATTAAATTCTGAGCACTATAAGAATTTATAAAAATTTTGCAAGATCGCGGACAGCAGCAGCAAACTACCTTCTGATCTTCTGCTGTATGTCCCAAGTCCGATCTCGACGTCGTGTGGGCGACGATCTACGAGACCTCCTCAATCTGCTCTCAACCCTCATCACACGTGAATAATCAATTAGATTAGATTAGGGTTCCAGATAACTTGAGGTGACTTATATACATGGGCTACAGCAGGGACCAGGAGGAGAAATTGGGTTGGGCCTCCATTGGGCTTAAGTATCCAAGTTTAGCCCAAAGCTTATACTTAAGTCTAATAATAATAATATATTCCACTAAAATATTATTATTGCACTACCGTATCAATCCCAAAATTATATTTTGGGCTCCTTCTTATTATGAGCCCGTTAGTCTCCCTATGTTTAAGATATACAATGTCCATTAATTAATTTAAGTTACTGACAACTCAATTAATTAATATCTCATCCAAGAGTAGTACCACTCAACCTCATTATCATGTCGGAATAAATTCCACCTGCAGGGTTTACATGATAATCCTTATGAGCTCCTCAAGGGGACATCATCAACCTATGACGGACATGGATTCCTTCTACAATCAACAGCACACCATAGAAATAGCACTACTTCCCAACTCACCGAGTTTATTGATTTAATTACATGTAAATCTCACCCATTGATGAATCAAAGAAATACATAATGCCCTACGTGTCGAGGTTATTGTATATGGATTAAGAGCACGAACTTCCATAATAACTGAGATCAAGTTCTCCTATAAGTCAGTATAAGTCAAACGATCTCAAGCGGTCCTGCTCAATGCACACAAGTGCACTAATGTGATTCTATAGCCAAGACAAGCTAATACCAAACCACACTACAACTATCCCGATAGAGAGTCCCCGTCTATCTCGGTTGTGAGCATCTGTTTATACTTTATAAGGAAACCGATAATATGATCTTCCGCGTGTTGTCGCACAACATATTATCTACAGTATAAAGTAAGTGGACTATTGCATCGAACATATAAATAAATTATAAGATGCAATCATTTGATCATATGATTCTCATTTCAAATTAATTGTTATAACATTGTTCATACAAAAAACTAGACTTTTAGAATACAATCCAACAATCTCCCACTTATACTAAAAGACTATGCTGTCATGTCTTCTGCCATACATCTGATTTCCACTCCCACTACACGACCATCAAAAGCTCTCGCCTTAAGGTCCTTGCAAATGGATTTACTAGGTTATCATCCGATGCAATATAGGTGACAACAACCTTCCCCTCATCATACGATTTCTCGTAACAGGTGGTACTCGCGCTCCATGTGTTTAATTGCCTTATGGACTCGTGATTCCTTCAAGTTTGCAACTGCACCAATATCATTAATATAAATTGTGATAATCTTGGGTAAACTTAGAATCACACCAAAGTCCATCATGAAGTTTCTAGAGTCATACAGATACTTTGGCTGCCTCATGGCTCCAATTTATCATCTTTCCATGATGAAATCCGGAGTCTGAAATATATTTCTATATAACACTCCTCCACATTTTGACTCAACTTCCTAAAATTAAACGCTTAACCTTTGAGGTAGATTTACTGCCATCCCTATCTGATTTGAAAAATCTGAATCTATGTAATCCATAAGAATCAGTGAATCTGTTCGGTAAGCCCACATATAGTTTCTAGTCCTTTTCAGGTACATAAGTATATGTCTTACCACAGTTCAACATTCTTATTTTGGGTTACCTTGATACCCACTGTTCATGCCATCGGCAAAACAGATATCCAATCTCGTGCATAGCATTCCTTAGATTAAGCTTCCTCATTTGCCGAAGCATAAGGAATCGCTTTCATCTTCTTTATCTACTTTTATGTCACAAGACACATTCACTTAGATAAATTCACATGCTAAACGAGTAAGGATCGTATCATTATATGAAACTTGAGATAAGCATAACATCCTTTCTTGTGATCCGTATTACCGTGATCAAAAGGATATTTTTGCTCTTCTTAAGTCCTTCATCTCATACCGCTTTATCAACCATACCCATACGCCCGACAATACTCTTTCACTGTCTCCAATGAGCAAGATACTATCTACGCATAGTACAAGAAATACCATCATGTTTCCATCACTCTTTTCAATACACAAGACTCATCCGATCATTGATTAGATCCATGTCACTGGATTACCTCATCAAAACGGATGTTTCATGATCTTGAAGCTTGCTTTAGTCCATGAATGAACACTTTTAAGCTTATTATCACAATGCTCTTAGCTTTTTGCAATGAATCACTCTGGTTGCTTCACATAGATGTTTCCCTTAAGACTTTCAATCAGGAAAATTGTCTCGACATCTATTTGTTATCCCTCATATTTTATATGAGTAGCAACAAATAAAAGAGTGCTGATCAACTTAGGCATAACTACCGGCGAACAGGTGTTCTCATAATCGAACTCTTTCTTTCTGAGTATACCTTTTCGCAACAAGCTTGCTTCCAAGGTTTTCACCTTATTCAATGATCCTCTTTTATTCTTGCATGCCCGTTTCCAATGGCTTTTACGCCATTTAGCGGTTCAACAAGCATCCAGACCTAATTTAAAATCCATCGATTCTATTTTAATATTCATTGCACTTTGCTAGGATTTGGCATTTCTAACTTGTAGTGCTTCGTCGTATCCGTGGGTCCATTTCATGTTTGCGAGGGACCAAGTCTCACGACTTTCCCAAAACATGTATCTTACAAGTTGTCAAAGAACCCTCCCACTATGACAAGGCACTACATGCAATTGTGTATCAGACGTGACACGCATTGCAGTTTACCTTGTGGTATATTCTCTTGTACACTTGGTACTTATACTTTGTGTTTTCTTCTCACTACCTTTAGAACAACTCATACATGGGTTTGTGATTTATTACATAGTCCCTTTCCAAAAATCTAGTGTTTGTGTTAACAATCACCCTTCGATCTTTTAGACTAAATAAATCACTTTCATTTTTATAGCATATCCCACAAACAGACAAACATTCAAATGAATTACTGTTTCTAGGGCTTATCCATAAAATGAATTAAGTAATTCCAAATAATTCATCATCTATCTAATCACTACCATAAGAGTCTTATTCCTTCTATCCACCACACCATTCAGCTGGAGCATGCCCGGTGTAGACCACTTGAGATTTAATCTCAACCTCTGATTAATAGTTCCTAATTATCCTAAGAGGTACTCGTAATGACGATTAAATCGTCATTACTTGATATATTTTCTATGATGCTTTACTGTACCAACCTTGTAATTCTTGAATAACTCAAAGAATTTAGACATGCAGTGCATCAAATAAATATATCGGTATCTAGAATAATCTTCGATTATTCATAACTACCTCTCGCCTAGATAATATTAGGCCCGCTTGAATCAGAATGAACCAATTCCAACATATATATCTTTGGCTCTACACCCCTTTACCTTGAAAAGGTAATTAATCATTTTTACTTCCAAGTAAGACTCGCAAGTCCGATAGTTTCCACTTCAGATAAACCTTACGGTCCATCTGCTATCAACTTTTGAGTCCTACTCAAGTAAAATGATCTAGTCTTAGACGCCAAATGCATGTTTAGTTCATCTCCGAAGGTTACTTTCTCTTACTAAGATCAGAAGATGCATTATTAATTACTATTTGTTGCATCTGTGGAATATACATGATTTAAGAGTATACAAATTGTCCATTAACGTACCATAACAGATTACAACTCTATCCTTCATTATAATGACCATGTCATTTAAATAAAATGGAGTATCCATCTATTAATGCATAGAAACCGAAATTAAATTCTTTCTATGAAAACGTAAGTAAAGACAATACAAAATCAAACGTTTATTCATATCGTAAGATAAATAAACAACTCCCACTGCAATAGCCACTAGTCTTGTAGTTTTACCCATGTCATAACAATCTTATCCTCACTTAGTAATGAACATTCAGTGATTCCAGTATCTACACACTTCGTGTCAGTAGATGCCATCACTAATCATGTTTAAACAACTAGTAAGTTAGATTCTATCCTTGTTCACTCCTTTTATGAAATTGAATTTCCTTTACCACATGTTTTGTCAGAAGTTTCCCACCATATAAAACCTCTTGTAATTCATGAGAAACTTACTCAAAACATCTAGGCAATTATGAAGAATAAAATTGACTTAGGTTTCCCCTTCAACTTCTATTCCATGTATTTCCAATTCATTCATCAAATTCAATCATGACCTACCGCCTTTTAAATTACTCAAGTATCCGAAGAGTTACATGAGACCATCATAATTCTATGAACCTCTCATCTCTTCACTAGAGACTTTAATAGGCATCATGAGATGTCCTTTGTGAGAACACACATGTATTTTCTTAAGCAGTAAAATTCAAAACCAAGATTCTTTTCTAATCATCTAATTTGGACAAGTAAATATACTTTCTTTTAGTTAATAATAAGTGAGATAAAACCATTTGAAAATCAGAGAATCACAAATAAATATACCGATCAAAACTTCGAATTTTATCCTTTTATATTGATTCCCTCAAAACAATATAAAAATAAAATTCACCGACATCTCAAGCACCGTGAGTCTGCAAGCCACGATAGTGTGGACGTTTATAAACCCGAACATTTACAAGAGAAGGTTTTACCCATTAATTTTATTTGTCAACCTAACTTTATGACAAAATAATTAATAGTCGGTTCCTCTTTAGCCATGCAAATAAAAGCAGTGACTCCGATGGGGAGGATACTTATTATTTACACCTAAGTGTACACCATTATTTGACTCCAAGTCCGCGGCCCAAGCTTATGTGCCTTACAGATGGAGAAGTACACACGCGCTCGGATAACTTCCTACAGTCATCAATTATAAGTCTGTACAGTGATCCGCACATGAACTCATCCGATAGGGAGGAAGGTCTATGCCAACGCGCAAGTTCATATGCATCACATTATAAACATAATTATTTAAAGAAGTATGTCCCAGCAATCCATGAATAAACTCATCCGATGGGGAGGAAGGCTCTAATGCCGACGCGCAAGTTTATTCACATTGCTAACAAACCAATAATGGAGGCCACGAGAATTTTTACCAATCCCCTCTCCCACTTAGTTATTCAACACCGAGAGTTTTTACATGCATATAATATTTAAAAATAGAATACGCAACCTAGCATGCTCATACTTCCAAATATATAACAATAATTGACCAATAAAACAATTATAGCAGTTATATATAAGGAAATAAATTGCCAAAAATAAGTTGACTTGATCAACACTCCAACATACATGCATATAATATACCAAATATAATACGCAATCTAGCATGCTTCTATTTAAGACAATAAATCATAGAGAATCATGCATACATATATAACAATAATCAATTAATAAATCAATTATAACAGTTATGTAACAGCAAATTCGATTGTTCGCCACCAATCACGAATGCGGACAACTGCGATGGGGATCGACCTCCCCGCAGCTTGCTCCACCACTCTGACATCCTGCCCGATCATATTGTGAAGACTCACGCGGAACCTGATGCAGACCAGTCAAACTTGATGCAAACTCGCTAGAACCTGGTGCAGCATCGATCGAACCTGATGCAGACCAATCGAACCTGATGCAAATCCGTTCGAACTTGGTGTAGCATCGATCGAACCTGATGCAGACCAATCGAACCTGATGAAAATCTGCTCGAACCTGGTGCAGCATCGATCGAACCTGATGCAAATCCGCTCGTCCAAGGGCCTACTTGCACGGAACCAAGTTCAGCCCAACGCGCAACATCAAACTACACCAACTGTCGTTCAGGGTTTGCAACTTTAGGAACATGGGAATCCAATCTCCACCGTCCAGAATCTACATCTGTGAGTTTTGAACATGCTGTCCAAATTACAGGTCAATCCAACGGTTAGATTGTGAGAAACAGCTCTTTTCCCTCGACTGCGCAGAACAGAATCGCCCAAAAAACTGCTTCTGTTTTCGGCGTATTTCCGACAACGTAAAGCTCCAAATACAATCTTCACCATTCAGAATATACATCCACGAAATTCGAACGTGCTGACCAAAATTCAGCCTGATCCGACGGTTGAAACTCTGGTATTGCCTCTGCAATATCACTGCGCTGGATTTTCTCTCAATTTCTTCCTTCCATGTGAAATTGACGAACAGTTTTCGTCGAATCCTCTCACACACAACCATCAACGAACAGATATGATATAGGGTATATTTCAAATAGGGATATTCATGGTTTGCCCAGTAAAACCAAAACCCTAGACATGCGATCCTAATTTCGAAAAATTAACCACATAAACCCTAGTCTAACGTGTCACGCTTCACCACGAAACCGAAGCTCTGATACCAATTGTTGGCGTTCGATCGTTTGGTTAACGTGAATCGTTAGCATACCATGCATTTCTAACACAGCGAAAGCAATAAATCATAGAAACGATTACCGTTCACCAGGGTATGTTGATGAAGATTAATTCTCGCAGGTAGCCTGCGCAGTCCCACGAGAATGGCCATAACTTCCTCGTATGATATCAGAATTGAGTGATCTTTATGTTCAGACGATCCTCTCTTCGACGGCTTTCCGTCAGTATATTGATCATCAAATTCTGAGCAATGTACGAATTTATACAAATTTCGCAAGATCACGGACAGCAGCAGCAAACTACCTTCTGATCTTCTGCTGTATGTCCCAAGTCCGATCTCGACGTCGTGTGGGCAACGATCTACGAGACCTCCTCAATCTGCTCTCAACCCTCATCACACGTGAATAATCAATTAGATTAGATTAGATTAGATTAGATTAGTTGAGGTGACTTATATACATGGGCTACAGCAGGGACCAGGAGGAGAAATTGGGTTGGGCCTCCATTGGGCTTAAGTATCCAAGTTTAGCCCAAAGCTTATACTTAAGTCCAATAATAATAATATATTCCACTAAAATATTATTATTGCACTACCGTACCAATCCCAAAATTATATTTTGGGCTCCTTCTTATTATGAGCCCGTTAGTCTCCCTATGTTTAAGATATACAATGTCCATTAATTAATTTAAGTTACTGACAACTCAATTAATTAATATCTCATCCAAGAGTAGTACCACTCAACCTCATTATCATGTCGGAATAAATTCCACCTGCAGGGTTTACTTGATAATCCTTATGAGCTCCTCAAGGGGACATCATCAACCTATGACGGACATGGATTCCTTCTACAATCAACAGCACACCATAGAAATAGCACTACTTCCCAACTCACCGAGTTTATTGATTTAATTACATGTAAATCTCACACATTGATGAATCAAAGAAATACATACTGCCCTACGTGTCGAGGTTATTGTATAGGGATTAAGAGCACGAACTTCCATAATAACTGAGATCAAGTTCTCCTATAAGTCAGTATAAGTCAAACGATCTCAAGCGGTCCTGCTCAATGCACACAAGTGCACTAATGTGATTCTATAGCCAAGACAAGCTAATACCAAACCACACTACAACTATCCCGATAGAGAGTCCCCGTCTATCTCGGTTGTGAGCATCTGTTTATACTTTATAAGGAAACCGATAATATGATCTTCCGCGTGTTGTCGCACAACATATTATCTACAGTATAAAGTAAGTGGACTATTGCATCGAACATATAAATAAATTATAAGATGCAATCATTTGATCATATGATTCTCATTTCAAATTAATTGTTATAACATTGTTCATACAAAAAGCTAGACTTCATCCCGGCAAAACTCAGACTAAAAAACAACAATAATCATCATATGAAACCAATACAATTGCAAGAGAACCACTTCTTAGACTCTAAAATTAAGTATATATAACTCCACTCACACTTTCAAAAATAAATACCCACTGAACACTAGGCAAATTGCAAAAAATTGACACATCAAAAATGGTTAAAGTTTTAATATAACGTAAAAAATCAACTCCCCTAGCAAATGTTACAAAGAAAAGAATATACTCTTGGTGCTACGATGAGGTAAGAACATCACACCCCCCAAACTTAGTAGAAACACAGTCGAAACTATGTTTGCAAAGAGATGTAATTGCCGATTAGTTAGCACAGCAAATATAAAAATTTCTTACGCACACGAAATAAATAAAATAATAAAATGAAAGGGTAAGCCCCCTGACAGGCGCTCATGTTTAATGTCGGAGAGTCACGACGATACCACTTCAATTCAAGGTATCTTCAAAGACAATACAAGCATCACCCGGGGACTTAAAGTGCTTCAATTGATTCCCATTTGCCGCTATGATGTCTCCATCTTTGTCCGTGATCTCAAAATTCCCCCCTCTGCAGGCTCTATGTATAATGAATGGTCCCGTCCACTTCAATTTCAATTTTTCTGCAAAAAGCTTCAATCGAGAGTTAAAAAGTAATACCTCATCTCCTTCTTTGAACTCCTATAAAGTGATATTTGAATCATGTCATTTCTTCATTATCTCCTTATAGATCACCGAGTTCTTGAAAGCTTGACTTCTAAACTCATCCAATTGATTACTGTGAGTCAACCTTAAGTCCTTGACCTCCTTCAGGGATAAGTTCAATCTTCCTACAGCCCAAAAAGACTTATGTTGAATCTCTACGGGTAAGTGGGACAGTTTCCCATGGACGATTTGATAAGTTGACATTCCTATTACAGTCTTGTATGAAGTTTGGAACCCCCTAAAGACGTCATCGAGCTTCATAGCCCAATCTTTCCTATTGGTCTTAACTACCTTCTCTAAGATTTGATTCACTTGCTGGTTAGAAACTTATGCTTGCCCATTCGCTTGTGGATGATAGGGTGTAGTAACCCTATGCTTAACACCATACTCCTTGAGAACTTTTTCAATAAGCTTGTTGACAAAGTGTGAACCTCCATCACTTACTAATGCTCTAGGAACTCCATAGCGAGCAAAAATATATTTCTTCATGAATAAAAAATTGTCTTTGCATCATTCATGCGAGTGGAAATATCCTCCACCCACTTAGAAACATAATCAACGGCAAGCAAGATGTATAAGAATCTATTAGATGGGGAAAAGGCCCAATAAAATTAATTTTCCATACATAAAAAATCTCTACCACAATGCTTGGCTGAAGTGATATCTCATCCCTCTTGCTTATGTTTCCCATCCGTTGACATCTATCGCACGTCGCAACATAGGATTTATAATTTTTAAACAAGGTAGGCCAATATAAAGCGGATTGAAGTACCTTAGCTGTCGTATTTTGAGCTCCAAAGTGCCCCCTGTTAGGTTGTGCATGGCAAAAGTCAAGAACACTATCCATCTCCATCTCGGGCACACTCTTGGATTGTATACTAAAAGTCTAGTTTTTTTATGAACAATGTTATAACAATATATTTGAAATGAGAATCATATGACCAAATGATTATGACTTACAATTTATTTATATGTCGATACAATAGTCCACTTACTTTATACTGTAGATAATATGTTGTGCGACAACATGCAGAAGATCATATTATCAGTTTTCTTATAAAGTATAAACAGATGCTCTTAACTGAGATAGACGGGGACTCTCTATCGGGATGGTTGTAGTGTGATTTGGTATTAGTTTATCTTTACTATAGAATAACATTAGTGTACTTTGTGTGTATTGAGCAGGACCGCTTGAGATCGTTCAATTTATACTGACAATACAGGAGAACTTGATCTCAGTTATTATGGATTTTCTTGCTCTTAATCCCTATACAATAACCGCGACATGTAAGGCAGTATGTATTTCTTTGATTCATCAATGGGTGAGATTTACATATAATTAAATCAATAAACTCGGTGAGTTGGGAAATAGTGCTATCTCTATGGTGTGCTATCAATAGTAGAAGGAATCCGTGTCCTATTAAATAGGTTGATGATGTCCCTTTGATGAGCTCATAAGGATTACCATGTAAACCTAGCTGGTGGATTTATTCCAACATGATAATAAGGTTGAGTGGTACTACTCTCGGATGAGATATTAATTAATGGAGTTGTCAGTAACTTAATTAATCAATGGGCATTGTATATCTTAAACGCGGGGAGACTAACGGGCTCATAATAAGAATGAGCCCATAATATAATTATGTGATTAGAGCGGTAGTGCAGTAATAATATTTTAGTGGAATATATTATTATTATTGGACTTAAGTGTAAGTTTTGGGCTAAACTTGAATACTTAAGCCCAATGGAGGCCCAACTCTAATTTCTCCTCCTGTCCCTGTTGTAGCCCATATATAAGTCATCTCAGTTGTCCGAAAACCCTAATAATTTTACATACCTAACCATGAATAGGGTAGAGAGAACAACATATTGAAAGGATCTTGAAGATCGTCACCCACACGACGTCAAGATTGGACTTGGGAATACAGCCGAAGATCAAGAGGTCGTTTGCTGCTACTGTTTGTCAACTTCCATGATTTTTCTAAATTCTTTTAAAACTCCAAACTATTCGTTTGATACATCATTGGAAAGCCACAGAAGAGAGGATTGTTTTGGCATATAGATCACTCAAATCGGAGATCGAATGAGAAAAAGTTATGCCCAAAATCGTGAGGCTGTCGTGCTACCGGTGAGAATTCATTTTCTTCTTCAACATACCCTTTTTAAAGGTAATATGATTTTATGTTCTTGCTTTCGCTGATATAGAATCGTATGGAACCCTATTGGTTCACTTTAACCAAATGATCGAACACCAACAATTAGTATCAAAGCTTCGATTTTATGGTGAAGCGTGACACGTTCGCTAGGGATTATGTGTTAAAGGGTGAAAGGGTTTAAGTATTTTTCATGTTATGCTTGTATACCCTATTCGGATACTATATACGTGGTTTAGGGTTTAGAATATTAATTGTTATACTTGGATACCCTAAACATTTGATGGTAGTATAACGCGGCGGAACACGGTGGCGTAAGCGATAACCAATGATGGCACGCAAGGCAGGCGGCGCTGGAAGGGGCATGAGTCGTACAAGTGGGTGGCACGAGTCGTGCCACTAGAAACATGACATCAGCACTGGTGCGTGTAGGTGACACGAAGTGTGCGAAGCTGCTGGTCGTTCGGCAGCATGAGTCGTGCCATATAGCGGCACGACTGACTAGCTTCTAGCACGGCTGGTGATAGACGTAGGCGGTAGTATTTGGCACGACTAGTGCTAGTTTTGAGCATGAGTCATGCCGGTAAGAACATGGCGTGGCGTGGCGTGGTGGGAAGGTGTGCGGCGGTTGCATGATGCATGGCACGAGTCGTGCCACTGCTTAGCATGAGTCATGCCAATGTGCAATCCGGGCGCATGAGTCATGCAGGGTACTGAGCATGGACGGCATGCAGATGCTGCTGAGTACATGACATGAGTCGTGCCAGGGGTCGTGCCGGCGTGTATGATGGTCAGGCAGTCTCATTTTCGTGCGACGTGTTTCAGCGTGTTTCGGGTCAAGACAGCTCGTGATGATGGATGACTTAGGGGCGCAGGTAATCCTGCTTGCTGCGTAAGGCATCGGTTCAATAGTTGGAGTATCGGACAAGACTTCCTTATTTAGTATCGATATAATTCTTATTATATAACTGCCATAATTGATTTAATTGTCTATCGTTATTATTTATATGGTTGCATGTCGATATCGATAATTTTAATGATTTGGACGATATCAATGATTTTGATAATCTGATCGATATCGATGATTTCGATAATCTGGACGATATTGACGATCGATATCTATAGTTTCAAAATTTAATAATCTAAATATTTTTGCAAATTTTGATAATCTGGAGGTCTTTGCCGATATTTGTGCTTGGTGGCGAACAATCGAATTCGCTGATATATAACTGTTTATAATTGATTTAATTATCTGATTATTTTTATATATGTATGCATGATTCTCCGTGATTTACTGCCTTATTTGGTGTAATAAGAGGATGCTAGGTTGCTTATTTTATTTTGAATATAATTTGCATCTAAAAACCCTCAGTGTTAAATAACTAAGTGGGAGAGGGGATTGATAATAAATTCATGCGGCCTCTATTATTGATTTGTAAGTAATGTGAGTAAACTTGCGTGTTGGCAATAGGGCCTTCCTCCACATTGGATGAGTTTATTCACGGATCACTGGTACAAACTTCTTTATGATGATTGTAGGAAGTTATCCGAGTGTGTGTGTACTTCTCCATCTGTAAGGCACATAAGCTTGGGCCGTGGACTTGGGATCAAATAATGGTGTACACTTAGGTGTAAATAATAAGTGTCCTCCCCATCGGAGTCACTGCTATTATTTGCATGGCTAAAAAGAAACCAACTATTAATTATTTTGTCATGAAGTTAGGTTGACGAATGAAATTAATGGGTAAAACTTTCTCTTGTAAATGTTCGGGTTTGCATACGTTCAAACTATCGTGGCATGCAGACTCACGGTTCTTGAGATGTTGGTAAATTTTATTTTTATATTATTTTGAGGGAATTAATATTAATAGATAAATTCGAAGATTTGATCGGTGTATTTATTTACGTGATTCTCTGTATTTTCAAATGGTTTTATCTAGCTTATTGTTAACTAAAAAAAATATTTACTGGTCCAAAATTAGATAATTAGAAAAGAATCTTGGTTTCGATTATTAAGCTTAGGAAATATACATGTGTGTTCTCACTAAAGATGTCCTCTAGTGTCTATTTAAGTCTCTAATGAAGAGATGAGAAGTTCATAGAAATATGATGGTCAATCTCATGCGACTCTTCAGATACTTGAGTTAGTTAGAAAGACAAGAGGTCATGGTTAACTTGATGAATGAATTGAAATACATGGATAGAAATTGAAAGGGACACCTAGATCAATTTTACTCTCCATAATTTGCCTAGATGTTTTGAGCAAGTTCTACCTGAAATACGAAGGGTTGTATTCGGTGGGAAACATCTGACAAAACAAGTAGCGAAGGAAATCAGTTTTCATCAAGATGTGAACAAGGTTAGTATCTCATTCACTAGTTGTTGAAGCATAATTAGTGATGGCATCTACTGACACATTGTGTGTAGATACCGGAATCACTAAAAGCGTGTAACTAAGTGATGATGAGATTATTGTGGACATGGGTAATGCTACGAAAGTAGTAGCTTTGTAATGAGAGTTGTTTATTTATCTTTTGATATGAATAAACGCTTGATTTTGAGAAATTGTCTTTACGTACGTTTTCATAGAAAGAATTTCATTTTAGTTTATATGCATTAACAAATGGATACTCTGTTACATTTAAATGATATGGTCAAAGTAATGAGGGATGGAGTTATAATCTGTTATGGTACGTTGGTAACAATTTGTACACTCTTAAATCATGTTTATCCCACAGATGCAACAAATAGTAATGATAACGCTATGAATCAAACATACCTCTGGCATCTAAAACTAGGTCATGATTGCTTTTCAAAGCAAAGAAGTGAAGAGCCAAAGATATGTTGGAATTAGTTCATTCTAATTTATGCGGTCCTAAGACTATCCCGGCGAGATGTGGATATACTTTGATGCATGATGAGTGTGTAAATTCACAAGTTTGGCGCTATGTTTTGTGCTAGTTTTGGAGAGTTTTGATGTTGAAATAGGTGGAAAACCTATATATATTGTGAATTAGCATGAATCAGGTGTTAGTGGAGCTATTTGAGTATTTTCTTAGCAAAAACGGAGTGAAAGAGCCAAGAATCGAATAGACGGAGTCGAAGCCACGCGAACCGCCCAAGAATTAGGTGGGTTCGACCTGGCTGGAGGAGGGTTCGACCTCTCCAGCAGGTCGAACCAACGTTGCTGAACGTGCAGAGATGGATTCGACCACGACTCGGCTGGTTCGACTTGGCCATCAGGTCGAACCATGGTCGAACCAGTTTGCAAGAAAGAGGATTCGACCACGACGTTTGGGTTCGACTTGCCAGTTGGTCGAATCGGGAGCGGGAATTGTCCAGTGCTGAGGTTCGACCTGGGGTTCGACCAAGGCCTAAGGGGTTCAACCTGTCCAGAAGGTCGAACCTGTGCAGAATTCTTCCAGTAGTGGGGTTCGACCTGGGGTTCGACCTGTGGCCAGGGGTTCGACCTGTTTGACGTGGTCGAACCTGCGTGCGAGAACTTACCTTATCCGGATTTTCGAGGCCGAAACGCGTGAGATCACTTAGAAAGCCCATTCCAAGCCCTAGAGACGTGATTACAAGTATAAAAGGAGGCTCATACAGAGAATAAAGAGAGCTTTTGATCGTCAATCGTAAGAGAGACAAGAGTAGAGGTGGTGATCCATCCGGAGGGCTGTGACAGAGGTTCGCTGAAGGTTCAAGTAAGAATGATCAATCTAACCATGATTGTTCCTAGATCAATCATGGGCTAGAACCACCTTGGTAGTTCTAGGGTTATGAAAGTTTCATGATGTAATTCGTGTTTCGTGTGTAAAACTCCGTACAACACTACCTGTGGTTTGTTTTATATAAGATTGCATATTTAATACATACTCATAGTCGTTTTGTGCATCAATGGTCGTTGTGTAGAGTCTGAATACATAACATGGTTATTGATTGAGTGCGTTCACTACTGAGCAGGGTTTATTGTTATAATTCTAAGTGAAGGGATTCCGAAGTATTATTAGAACTGTCTTATATGAATATTCATGAATTGAATTAAATTCGGGTTGATGAATAGGATGAAGAGTATAACTTTATAGTACCTAAAAAGGGAGATCAAATCGGGTTAGATTCTAGACGTAGAAGATAATTGATTATGATAGTACCTAGAAAGGGGGTGAAGCATATCTCTTGCTCCGATGTTATTCACACGTGTCAAGCGCATATTTACTTGAGTCTATAGAGTAAACTTGCATGGTCTAGTGATGCATCCACAAACCACAGGGCAGAGTCGGACACCATCACATGAAAATACGAATTGCTAGTGAAACTGGATGACCCAACGAACTACCTATCATTCTTATTGATCACAACTCACTTCTCTCTACTCTTTGCTATTTCTTTTGTTATTTCGATTAGAAGTTATTATCCATTAAACCTATTCAACTACCAAACATAGTCTAAATATACTAGAGGAATATAAAATTGATATTTATCCGTCGCGTGGGTTCGATATTGTAACTTGGTCATCTTCGCGACTACAATTGATATCCTTATACTTGAGGATTAATTTATGTGTTGAGAAAACCCCTATCAATGCACCGCAAGTCTAAGTAATACGATTAATTCAAAAGTACATGGCTCATGCGGTAAAGGGTCATCTAAAATATATCAAGTCATTATGATTTAATCGTGGTGGCGAGTACCTCTTAGGATAGTTTAGGAGCTATTTGTCAGAGGTTGGGATTGAATCCCAAGTTGTCAACACCGGGCAAACCCCAATCAACTGGTGTGGCGAAGACAAGGAATAGGACTCTTATAAAAATGATTAGATAGATGATGAGTTATTTGGAATTACTAAATTCATTTTATGGGCATTCTCTAGAAACAACAAGTTGTAAGGATGTTTGTCTATTTGTGGGATATCCTAAAAATATAAAGGGTGATATATTTAGTCCAAAAGATCAAGAGAGTGATTGTATCATGACACTATATTTTTGGAAAAGGACTATGTAATAAATCACAAAGCATGTATAAATTATTCTAAAGGATGTGAGAAGGAAAACACAAAGTATAGTACCAATTGTACAAGAGGATATACCACAAGGAAACTGCATCGCGTGATACGTCTGATATACAATTGCGTGTAGCACTTTGTCGTAGTGGGAGGGTTGTTCTACAACCTGATAGATTTATGTTTTGGAAGAGTCGTGAGACTTGGTCCCTAGTAAACATGAAATCGGCCAATGAGTGTGACGAAGCACAACAAAATAGAAATGCAGAATCTTAACAAAGTGCAATGATATCTAAAATAGAATCTATAGATTCTAAATTAGAATTGAGGGCTTGTAGAACCGCGAAATGGTGTGAGAGCCATTGAAAGTGGTTCTACAAATAAAAGAGGATCAGACGGTAAGGTGATACTTTGAAACAAGGCTTATAGTATAAAGGTATACTCAGAAAGAAGGGTGAGTTCGAGTATGAGGAAATCTTTTTTCGCCAGTAGCTAAGTTTAAGTCGATCTGTATTCTTTTATTTTATTGCTGCTCATATTAAACTATGAGGTATAGCAAATAGATGTCAAGACAGCTTCCGTGATTGGAAGTCTTGAGGGAAATATCTATGTGAAGCAACCAGAGTAATTCATTGCAAAGGACTAAGAGCATTTTGTGTGTAAGCTTAAAATTATCCATCGATGGACTAAAGCAAGCTTCAAGATCATGGAGCATCCGTTTTGATGAGAAAATCCAGCCATATGGATTTAATCAATGTTTAGATGGGCCTTGTGTATTGAAAAGAGTGACGGAAATGTGGTGGTATTTCTTATACTGTACGTAGATAGTATCTTGCTCATTGGAGACAATGAAAGAGTATTGTCGGGTGTATGGGTATGGTTCATAAAGCAGTATGAATTGAAGGACATAAGAGAAGCAAAATATATTCTTATGATCATGGTGATACGGATCATACGATAGAATGTTGTTCTCATCTCAAGCTTCATGAAATTATACAATCCTTACTCGTTTTAGCATGTGACTTTATCTAAGGATATGTGTCTTATGACACAAAAGAAGATAAAGGAGATGAAAGAGGGCCCTTATGCTTCGGCGAGTAAAGAGCTTAATCTAAGGAATGATATGTGTTCTTAGTCGCATTTCTAATAAAATATTTAAGAGTAAGAGACTCTATCGTCGAGTACAAGTGTGACCAAGTACAAAATTTATAAGAATGTCATCCCAAGGGAAAGTAAACTCATGGTTATATTCGGATTTGTCATTGATTTATGCTTTGTAAGAGTGACAAGATTGAAGGTTTGGTATTTAGACTACTTATTATTCTAATCAATTAACTAAGAACTAAACTAGCAACGAAATGTATCAAATATCAAACAAATGATGAATGGAATGTAGATAGAATTCACTTAAGAAGGGAGCAAGGCTAATCATAATTATGGTTAAGAATCTAGTTAGATATGCATAACTCTTGATAGTGAACTTCATTAATTGAGGACTAAAAGCAATCACGTTTTTACCTCTAATCCATATGGTCAAGGCAATTAGGTTCTCGACTCTTTTACAAGTCTAAATCTCTTAGAATTATGCTTAATCTCAATTCCTTAAGGTACTATGATCATAAGTTTAGTTCTTTTCACTCAATTCCTTAAGTGTCCCCCTATGAATGTTCTAAGCATAAGAAGGGTATGGCTTAACTCCCGTCACACTAACATGCATGCTCATCTTAATATATGATTCAATTAAACACCTAATCATAATATTAGAATGGTCATCCTAACACTATGAGTAGAGAATTTAATCACACAAGTATTGAAATAAAACATAATTCATTAATCATAAAAGAAAATTCAAAATTAGCTCAATTCAACATCTCAAATCCTACATATCTAGCATTCTTCTCAACCAATCATATGATTAGCCCTACTATAAGACTAGCCACTACACATTGTGTTTATATTAATACATTCAAAGGCTTGCTCCATTTGAGCCAAAATAAGAAGAAAATCAACAATTGAAAAGTAGATTGGCTTCCTTTTCATGGAGAAAACCTTCATTCTCTTCAAAATGCTAACTTCTTCAATCCTTGATGCTTTCCTCTTCTCAAGTGATGGAAGGATGGATTGATGTATGGATTGTTTAAGATTAAGTGGAATTGATGGATCAAATGTATGAGATGAATCAAATGGATCTAGTGTATGAAAATGTGGTGTGGAGTGTTTGTAACTGCACTAATTCTGATCTCCCATCTGAATTTTTACACAAGTCATTCTTTTATATCACTTAGGAGACTTCTAGAAGCTTTCAGAACATTCTGAAATTTTCACTGTCTTTTGCACCTACACGGGCCGTGTAGCAGCGCACGGCTCGTGTAGTGCACACCTAGTTCGGCGTGTTGTAAGTGCTCCCAAACACAGCTCATGCTCCCACACACGGCCTCTCCCATGGGCGTGTAGCGTTTTCTGACGATTGTGCACGGCTTCCTCTAATAGGCCCGTGTTCTGCATACGGGGCATGCGCTAGTTGCACGGCTCGTGCGCCAGAACACATCCTTTCTTTTGAGTGAGCTCGGCATTCTAATGCTCGTACACGGTCACTTCGGACAGGCTCGTGTGCCGCACACGGCTCGTGTCCGAGCGTGCCTTGTTTTTCCTTCTCTGTTTTGCTCCCGATTCTGTTTTTCCTATTTCTTAACCTGTTTTGCACATATTTAAGCTCATTTACATATTTCTATCAATCCATACCACATTTCTCATAATAACATAAACTCCACCAAAAGTTATACAAATACGGATGAAAACATCCAAAAATCCATAAACAAAGACACTAAAATCTAGGTGAAAATGACAACGATCAACCCCCCAAACTTAAAATATTATTTGTCCTCGAACAACGAAAAATGATAAACAAGAGAAGGAATTTTCACCAAAAAAACATCTAACGAGTATAAACCACAATCTTATAACATGATAGATTAACAAGTTAAATCTTAAGAATGACAAAAGAGTAATCAAACCACTTTCAATCCAAGCCTCTCATAGGATATCAAATTCACTCAACACTCTATAGAGTAGGGTTTTGAATGACACTCATCAACCGGTTAGAACCGACTCACTATAGGCTTGCTCATGGACTATGTTCACAAGCCACCCTAGTTTCAATAAGTGATCAAATAGGTCTTTATCTTAGGATAAAATGTTTAGGCTCTTTGGTAGGGTAGGGAACATTGGATAATAGTGACTGTTCAAGTGTAAATCATTGAAGAGATGATTCTTTTCTCCAACTTCCACACTTTCAAGCTTCCTCCCTTTGTCAATTGTTCAAAAAGCACTAAATATTAACTTACCATGGATTCATTGAGCTTCTTTTGAATGGCATACTTCTTTTCTTTGACTTTTGTATTCCTTGAGCATATTTTATGATTTTGCTCCTTTTCCAATTTTGTTGAAGTTGCACTTGCTTTTAATTTGAGCTCTTTCATCCTTTTCCTTGATTTAACCTTTCTTTCATTTACTTGCACATTTTTCCACATCTTCCCTTGTAAACCATTATCATCCTCAATTACTCACACCTAGGTTATATGTATAAGGCTCAAGTGGGTTTTCAAGGTTTGTATTGTGCTTAAATCACCAAGAAAAGACTTATAGGTTCAAATTGGCTAACTAGGGATAATGTTTAGGTGAGGAATTTTATGGCTATGACTTCATTTAACAAGGATGGCCTAAGATCATATCACAAATTTCAACTATTCGGGCTTCGTTCCTATAATCTATGAGCAAGTTCTAGTTTGTCTAAGTACAACCGGCCCTCTCATCAATAATTAATCATGGAGGCACGATTGAGGCTCAACTCTCACAATCTTTTGTTTGGATCAAAAGAAACATAATTACCCTTCATTCTTCTCAATATTGAACAAATTATGTAATCCATGTCACAATTTTAATTAGTGGAAGACATTAATATGCTTGCCATCACCTATCACAAACAATGGATCATAGCTCACATTCAAAAATATTCAACTCCTTCCCAAAACATACCACCAAACCATCCCTACAAGAATAAAAACAACAGACATAACACAATAACAAAGACTCACCAAACTAGAAATATAACAAAAACACATAACATGCATGAACAAAATCATCCATCTAAAAGATATAAAAGCACATTAATTCACATCCATAACAAGTAAGATCAATTTCCCATCACATCCAAATATTGAAAATCAAACCACAATACCAAAAATAACGAAAAGTAAATAGCATAAAACTGAAAATAAAATCCCAAAGTAAACCTCCCAAAACAAAATAATTTAAGTACAATCCAATCCAAATCTAATGAATTACATCAAGTCTAAATTTCTTCAAAAGAACTACTAGAAGTGATAAGCACTAAAATGACTCCCTTATAGCTCCGGAGATGGAGGTGGATGATAGGCATTCCATGGAAAGTACGCACGAGGAGATGCTGGGAATTGGAAATTGAACATCATCGTCATCATCTCCTCCATGTTGTTGGAGTGCACCCGTGACTGCTTCTCGTAGTACTCCCTACGACGTGTCCAGCTCTCAACTCTTGAATGTGAATTCCATGCTCCTGCTGGACCTCTCGAATCTCTCTCATCTGTGCTCTATACGTCTGTTGCACATGCCTCATATGTTTTACCTCATCCATTATTTAATTCCATCGATCATTACCCTATTCCGGGCCCATTGGCGGCTGCTGCTGCTCTTCTTCCTCAAACTGTGGTGGCTCAGGAGCTTGCTCTTCAAACTCCACCTGCTGATGTGGTGCATCCTGCTCATCTTCTTCTATCAGCACTGGCTCCGCTCTCAAATTAGCTAGCTCAAGGTTATCTTCAACCCTCATCTGTCTGAGAACCTCTTCCACTTCCTCTCTGTTTCTTCTATAAAAGGGTCTTACAACCCTTGAGTGATTAGCACTAGCCATTGCCAAGTTAGCAAACCTCCTTTGAGTATACACCGTAGTGAGCTCTGGAGTTAGCAAAGGAAATGGAGCTCCTTTTTCTTGCCTTAAACAATACTGATTCCCGACTATAGATAAAAATTCCATCCTTATCAACTGCTGATAATTCAATCATTCACTCACCATCCTGTTTTCCATTCCTGCAAGATTTATTCCCAAGCCTTGAGCAATCATGGTAATCATACCTCCTAACATCAAACCTTGAGAAGTTTGTCTCTTGGCAACTCTCTTCGCATGTTACACAAAATGTGCTGCAACGTTCAGTGGTAGCTCATTATATATACAGAACATGATGTATAACTGCTTCTCTCCCACAGCTCCACTCTCAAATCTCCCTAAGATGGTGTTCGAGATAATCTTTTCTAAGTACCTCATGATTGGGTTCCTTATTGCAGTTCCTTTCGAAGCACTGGGAACATATCCTGCTGCTCTGTCCCATATTCACCAAACTTTTCCACTATTCTTACTGATTAAAACCACCTCCTTCATAGAAGCTCTGATGGCCTTGACATGGTGGGCATCCAAAGAATCCATTCAAAACATATAGAGGAATCTTTTCTCTCATCACGTTATCCAATTGGAATGTAACTGAGATAAAGAAAATCATTCCTATCCTTCTTCACTTGAAATGTGCTCATGAACTCAACAGTTAGATGGTAGTAAGTGATGAGTGTGAAAATTAGCCTATTTAAGCGTCCGATTTAACGCCTTTTTGATGAGAATTGTTGAAATATATTAGCACAACTATCTTATATTTCATATATGTGAGATAAAGGTGCACTTGAGGTGTTTTATTGTGTTTTAGGTAAAAAAAGGATAAAAAATGCAAGGTTGGAAAAAAGGTGCAAATTGTGCAAGGATGATGAAAAACGCACGTCCAAATTTCATAATTTTTATGTATTGTTGTAGAGATCCAAACTATTGGTGTGATACATTGTTGGAAAACCACTGGAGAGAGGGTCGTTTTGGCACAAAGAACACCCAAATCGAGTTCCAAACGAAGAAGTTATGAGTAAAATGGTGACGACGCGCGAGAGGTGCCGAACAGAACTGATGGCTATATTCTGTAGCTTATTGCACACTCAATTCTTGGTTTCTATGAATGATCTTTATATTTATTGAAAGTCCAAGACGAGAGGATCGCGTGAGTGCAAGAATTATTGAATTTGGAACTCGGATGAAGAAGTTATACACGAAACAATGAAGGGGTGCAAGGTGCATTCGACCTTGAGCAGCTGCATTCAACCTCTAACATTGCCATTCGACTTCAACATCATCAATTCGACCACGACTGGTTGTCGAATGGAGGTCGAATGGAGGGTCAACAATGCCATTCGACAACAGCATGGCTCATTCGACATGAAGCACTTCCATTCGACCAAGACACGAGCTCGAATGAAGGTCGAATACACACACAAAAACATCCAGTAGCCTCATTCGACCTGGACAGCCTCCATTCGACTTAGAGCTCAAGTCGAATGGAGGTCGAATGGGCAGCAGACGACTTACAGAACCTTCATTCAACCACGATGGTCTTCATTCGACCAGAGAGGCTGGTTGAATGAAAGTCGAATGAGCTTGATTTGGCAGAAATACAGGCTGTTCGACGAGCATTCGACTTGGGGATGCTTCATTCGACCTCTTCACATGTCATCCAGCCTGGAACACACAAGAAAGTAAGTGCACACATGGGTTAAAGTGATAGTAATACACTATGAACATGGAGCACATGAAGCAACCAACACACAAAGGAAAAGAAGACAAAAGAAGGACAACAATATGAGCTGCAAAGACAGCACAATAAGCTGCAAATCCAACACCAAAAGAAGAGGAGCACATGGATAGAAGCCAACAAAGAGAAGTGGGATGATGTGGAGCAACATGGACAGCAACAATGGAGCTGCAAACGTGATGGACAGCAAGAATAATGCAAGAACAAATGCATGTGGAGATGAAAGAGCAGCCAACAAAGATAAGTGGGAGCATGTGATGCAACATGGGCAACCATGATCAAAGGATGGAGGCATGTGATGTTGTGTCTCCTTCCACACCTATAAATACAGCTGCATCAACAAGAGGAAGAGGAGCAGAGAAATCATCCCAACACCATTCAAAACACAACACACAACACACCACCAACAAGAGAGCTGCAAGTGCAGCAAGCTTGCTGCCCTTTGCAAGGGTAGCAAGCTTGCAACATGGAGCTGATGTAGAGGCAGCGAGCAGCTGCACAACGCCAAGGAGAGGAGGAGAATTCAAGTGCGATTAAGAGAGAAATCCAACGGGAGATAAGGAGAAGAACGCAAGCCACGTGACACTAGGGTTTCGTATTCTTTTCTTTCATCTTTTCTTGTTGATTTTTGTTATGATTTGCTTAGCCATGAGTGTTGTGCTCATGAGCTAGATATTTTACAAGTTTTAAGGTTTGAAGGTTAATGTAGTTGATTTGGAAACCTAGATTAATATTGTTGAATTCATGCTAATTTATTCTTGTTTATGTGATCATATAAGACCTTGTTAATAGGTGTGTAACGTCTTCAAAATATGCCATTGACATTGCCCGTGATGCTTGGTATATTGTGTTAGCTTGAGTGCACGCATTATTAATATTGTCTACTTGCTAGGGATTATAGTAGTTTGCCCGTGAACACGATAATCCTAAGGGCCGGTAAACTAGATGCTTGATTATCCTAGTGGAACAATGCAATTAGGAAATCAAGTAGGAAGTGAATAGGTTTGAATATTAATTTCAGAGAATATATGTTAGTCGAGTTGGCCATTCAGAGGTTTGTTAAATTCGCCTTATTAGTATCTAGAAAGGAGGTTCAAAACTATTCACGCGTCATCTTGTGATGTATTTCCATATAATAACATGAATGAACAATAGGACGTCTAGGGGACCAAATCAATTGCACTACACCTGATACCTTAGAACTGCTATTTCTCTTTTGATTTGATCTTGAATACTTCTTCCCTTCTTGCTTTTATTTATTTTGTTATTTGTTATTTCAATTCCTTGGATAATAATCATTCAAACACTTGGATATTGGTCACATTCATTCTAGTTAAATAGTGATTTAAAGTAAAATAGATAATTGACCGTCCCGTGGGTTCGATAATTTAACTTGGGTACTTGCCACTGCAACTGACATCTCTACACTTGGGAATTTTAGTTAAGGTGCGCAGAAAACGCCTAACAAGTCAATGGCGCCGTTGCCGGGGACGGCTTAATTATTTATTTTTCTTTTATTGCTAATTTAATTAGGATATTTTTTTTAAAACATATTCTGACTATTAATTATCTTTGAGGTACTTGAGATGGACGAAATATTGAAACGCTACGAAAATCAGAATGCTATGGTTCCTTCTCCATATTATATGGATGAGAGGGATTATGGTTATGATTTTTTAGTGAATCAAAGTCCTTCTCAGTACTACAATCAAGTCAGATATGAAGATGAATGGTCTTGTGCTTACAATGCAAATTTATATCAACCTTATCAAGATAACACTTATTCTGGATCGACCAAAGTTTCCCAAGGATTACAGGACGCATTTAATACTTCCATCAAGATGCATGAAGAAAACATGGGAAGGTTAGAAGCTCTAGAAAAAAAGATGAAAGTTGCATCACAAGATAGGGAAGTTTCATCGCAGGAGTTTTATGAAAGAATGAGAGAGATAAACAATCTTCTTACGAACATCTCTTCAAATGCTCAACTTCAACGAGAAGAAAGAGTGGATGAAGAAGAGTTGGAGGAAGATATTATTGATCCATTTTACCCCGAAATGCAGTTTGAAGATCCTATGCCGTTAGTTGAGGATGTTGAAGAAGAAAAGAAAGAAGAAGAGCAAAGTGAAGAAACAACCGAAGAGGACTTAAAGAATGAAATGAGCATTTCTAAACCTTTAAACTCTTTAAGTTGAATTGACACTAATGATATTGTTTCTATTGATTTTGTTTCACCTTATGATTCCTCATATATTCTTAGGTATAGAAAGGAGTTAGAAGAGAAGTTGGAAATTTTCGTCGGAAGAAGGAATAAGTGGTGGAGAAGAATGAAGAGGTTGATGAAATTTTATTTTAACATGGTTGGCAAAGTCAAGATAAATTTTAAGAATGCCAATGAGGCCATCCCTTGCCATAAGTATTGGATTGATGAAGAAGCACAACGATTAGAATACGATGGCAAGGATGAAAGATATCCATGGCCATTCCGATGAGCTGGAGGTATTCCGTCGTGACTCTCCGACGTTAAACATGAGCGCTTAGTGGGAGGCAACCCACCATTTTATTGCTTTATTGAGTTTGTGTCAATGTAGTAATTTTATTAGGTGTTGCTCGACTATGGTATACACTTCTTTACAAACTTATGCTCTTACTTCTTTTGATCTAAGTTTGGGGGGGTACGTGTATACCTACGTCTTGCTACATCAAAGTAAAGTTGCTTCATTGTGTTGTGTGTCGTTTATTTATTTTTGTGTGTTTTTTCTAGTTTAGTGTGGTTATTTTTGGGTTCTTAAGTATGATTGTTGGATCTTTCTAAAGCACTTGATTGAATTTAATTGATAAAGTGATGGATTGTGTCTATGATGGTGATCCATGTGAGCTTATATTGTTTAAATTGTCTTTAAAATTCATATACTCTTGAAATTAATGAAGGAAATGTACTTAAGTTATATTGTGATATGAAGTTCTATGTACTTGTGGGATATTGCTTACCATGGAAAGTGCTCTGTTACGTGTTGAAATCCCATGTGAGATTTTGAGCCTTATTCATCTTATATAAACACATGATATTTCTTTCTGGTGAGTATCGTTCTTGTGTGTGTATTCCAGAACTTGCCTCTTGTCTCACTTGAAACTACATGTTATGATAGATAATAGGAGATGATTTTAGGCCATCCTTGAATTATGAGTCACTTAACCAAATAATTCCCTACCATATGATTGTTCATCCGTAGTTAGCCCTGTTGAGCTTAAAAACCTCATTCTTTGGCAACCTACGAGAAATAACCACTTTGAGCATCTGATATTTTTTGAGCCTTGATTATCCTTCTAGAAGAAAATTAATGGCTTTTCAAAGTGTGTTGATGGAGTTTGATAACAGTTTGGGAAAGGGATGAATTTGTGTTTACATAGTGATTTAGCTTGAAAATGCATATAAGGAGAATAATGGAGTAGTGCTTAAATCTAGTACTCCATTTAATCAAACACCCTAGGGTAGTGCTTAAATCTAGTACCCTATGGAGAATGCGCGAGGTAGTGCCCGAAATTGGTACCTCGAAAGAAGAAAGAAAAATAGTTGTGCTTGAAGGTGGAGAAGGAATGAAAATCGTCTGCATTAAGAAGAAAAAGAGGATGAAAGTTGAAGTGATCAATTAACCTTAGTTCTTCCCTATTTGAGTCACATTGTCCATATATTTCCTTCCTTAACCAAAGAGCCAACATTACATCCATAAGAAAAGTCCTTTTTGATCTCATTATCGAACCATACTTTTATTGGTAAAAAGTTTGAGACTATTGGCAAGCTTATGGTTACGCATGCACTTGAATTGAATTTGAGCGTAAACACCTAACTCATAAGTGTACATTTTTACACTTAAGTACGAGTGATATATACTTCCCGTGTGAACATGTTAATAGAGCATTGGAATTGGTGGTGATTGTCTTAACTTGTATACTTGAATTGATTATTGCATGTAATGAGAGTTGCATGACCTAAGTTGAGGACAATTGTATTTTGAATGAACATTGGTCATAATCCTTGTTTTCCAGCTAATTTTCTTACTCTCTCACTCTTTATTTTTATTTTGTTGACTCGGGACGAGCAACAGGTAAGTTTGGGGGTTTGATGAGTGTGAAAATTAGCGTGTTTAAGCGTCCGATTTAACGCCTTTTTGATGAGAATTGTTGAAATATATTAGCACAACTATCTTATATTTCATATATGTGAGATAAAGGTGTACTTGAGGTGTTTTATTGTGTTTTAGGTAAAAAAAGGATCAAAAATGCAAGGTTGGAAAAAAGGTGCAAATTGTGCAAGGATGATGAAAAACGCACGTCCAACTTTCATAATTTTTCTGTATTGTTGTCGAGATCCAAACTATTGGTGTGATATATGATTGGAAATCTACTGGAGAGAGGGTCGTTTTGGCGCAAAGAACACCCAAATCGAGTTCCAAACGAAGAAGTTATGAGCAAAATGGTGACGACGCGCGAGGGGTGCCGAACAGAACTGATGGCTATATTCTGTAGCTTATTGCACACTCAATTCTTGGTTTCTATGAATGATCTTTATATTGATTGAAAGCCCAAGAAGAGAGAATCGCGTGAGTTCAAGAATTATTGAATTTGGAACTCGGATGAAGAAGTTATACACGAAACAATAAAGGGGTGCAAGGTGCATTCGACCTTGAGCAGCTGCATTCAACCTCTAACATTACCATTCGACTTCAACATCATCAATTCGGCCACGACTGGTTGTCGAATGGAGGTCGAATGGAGGGTCAACAATGCCATTCAACAACAGCACGGCTCATTCGACATGAAGCACTTCCATTCGACCAAGACACGAGCTCGAATGAAGGTCGAATACACACACAAAAACATCCAGTAGCCTCATTCGACCTGGACAGCCTCCATTCGACTTAGAGCTCAAGTCGAATGGAGGTCGAATGGGCAGCAGACGACTTACAGAACCTTCATTCAACCACGATGGTCTTCATTCAACCAGAGAGGCTGGTCGAATGAAGGTCGAATGAGCTTGATTTGGCAGAAATACAGGCTGTTCGACGAGCATTCGACTTGGGGATGCTTCATTCGACCTCTTCACATGTCATCCAGCCTGGAACACACAAGAAAGTAAGTGCACACATGGGTTAAATGTTGGGTTGGGTTTCCAAATATGTGAAGAGCCCAATAGCCAACAATGTTAGGTTAGCCCAAGTAGGCCCGATACTTGGTTTTATCTTGTCCCGTAAGTCATTGACGGAAGAGAGAAGAAAAAGATGGCAAAAACACAATTCACGTTTTTTGAGAGAAAATCCAGCGCAGTGATATTGCAGAGGCAATAACCGGAGTTTCAACCGTTGGATCGAGCTGAATTTTGGTCAGCACGTTCGAAACTTGTGGAGGTACATTCTGAACAGTGGAGATCGTGTTTGGTGCTTTGGGTTGACGGGAATTCGCCGAAATTAGAAGCCGATTTTCTGGGCGATTTTGTTCTGCGCAGTCGAGGAGAAAGAGCTGTTTCTCATAAACTAACCGTTGGATCGAGCTGTAATTTGGACAGCACCTTTAGGACTCACAGTGGTTGATTCTGGACAGTGGAGATTGGATTCTGAGAGTTCTACAGTTGCGAACTCAGAACGCCAGTTTGCGTAGTTTGGTGAGGTCTTTCTAATCTCGTTGTTTGTTATCAAGTATTGATTGTCTTGATACGTTTGTGGTAGTTCATCTGTGGTGGCAGATTGTAACTCTTGGATTTTTTGTCTCATAGTGAAGTGTTTGGTGGGCTTCGGTCCCGTGGTTTTTTACCTTTTCACATTGAGGAGGTTTTCCACGTTAAATTGCTTGTGTTGTGCATTGTTGATTGCTTGTTTTATCATGCATTATATTATTAGGATTGTTTCCTGCTAGATTCACACAAGAGAGGGATAATTGATCATTCCGCTGCGTAGACGAATAGTTTATTATTTGATTATTCGTGTGTTTATCCCAACAAAGTGGTATCAGAGCGGGTTTCTGCTCTGTGCCTTGTGGTGAATATGGAAACCAATACTAATAGAATGGTGAATCTCAATGGTTCTAATTATCATGTGTGGAAAGGCAAGATGGAGGATCTTCTTTATGTGAAAGATTATTATTTGCCTGTATTTGAAACTAAAAAGCCTGATGATAAAACAGATGATCAATGGAATATATTGCATCGTCAAGTATGTGGTTACATTAGGCAGTGGGTGGATGATAATGTATTGAACCATGTTAGTGGAGAAACACATGCACGAACATTGTGGAAAAAGTTGGAGGAACTGTATGCTAGAAAAACTGGGAACAACAAGTTATTTCTAATCAAGCAGTTGATGAATCTGAAATTCAAAGATAGAACTCCTATGACAGATCACTTGAATTCATTTCAGGGCATTATTAATCAATTGTCGGAAATGAATATCAAGTTTGAGGATAAAGTACAGGGCTTATGGCTTCTTGGTACATTGCCGAATTCATGGGAGACATTCAGGACATCTTTGTCTAATTCAGCCCCCAATGGTACCATTACAATGGATTTGGTTAAGGGCAGCGTTTTGAATGAGGAAACAAGGAGAAAATCGCAGGGCCCTTTACAACAATCAGAGGTTTTGGTTACAGATAAGAGGGGGAGAAGTAATAGTAGAGGTCCAACAGGCAAGCAAAAAGACAGGAGGAGTAAATTCAACAGACACAGTAAGGTTGAGTGTTGGAATTGTAAAACTCCAGGACACATAGCAAGGTATTGCAGAAAACCCAAGCAAGATGACAAGAAAGAAAATGGGAAAGAAAGAAAGAATGAAGAAACGAAAGATAATGATCGAGTGTCTGCTGCAACAGGTGATTTTCTTATCTTTCGTGATTATGAAGTTGTCAATCTTGCATGTCGTGAAAGCAGTTGGGTGATTGATAGTGGGGCATCCATACATGCCACATCTCGTAGAGAGATGTTCACATCCTACATGTCAGGTGACTATGGTAATGTTAGGATGGGTGATGATGGCTTAGCTAAAGCCATTGGCGTTGGAGATGTATGTTTGCGGACTAGTAATGGTGCTACACTAGTTTTGAGAAATGTGAAGCACGTGCCTGATCTTCGATTGAACTTGATATCTGTTGGGAGGCTTGATGATGAAGGTTTCTGCAGTGTGTTCTTCGATGGTCAGTGGAAGCTTACAAGAGGTTCTTTAGTTGTTGCTAGAGGTCAAAAACACTCCTCATTGTATTTGATGCAAGCAAAGCTACTTGATGGCTCTATTAATGCAGTTAAGAATGAGGGGATAGTTGAGTTGTGGCACAGCAGACTCAGTCATATCAGTGAAAAGGGATTGAAGATTTTAGAGAAGAGAAATCTCATTCCAGACTTGAAGAATGCATCTTTAAGGAAGTGCTCTCACTGTTTGGCGGGAAAGCAAACTCGAGTTGCTTTCAAGACCTCAACTCCTACCAGAGCATCAGGTATACTCGATTTAATTTATTTTGATGTTTGTGGTCCTATGAAAACAAGAACTCTTGGTGGTGCTTTATATTTTGTTACTTTTATAGATGATCACTCAAGAAAGATCTGGATCTACACATTGAAGACGAAAGATCAGGTGCTCGATGCATTCAAGCAGTTTCATGCCTTAGTTGAGAGACAGACTGGGAAGAAGTTGAAATGCATCAGATCGGATAATGGAGGAGAGTACATTGGTCCTTTTGATGAGTATTGCAGAGAGCAAGGTATCCGACATCAAAAGACTCCTCCAAAGACTCCTCAATTGAATGGTGTTGCAGAAAGGATGAACAGAACATTGGTCGAGAGAGTAAGATGTCTGCTATCAGAAGCAGGATTGTCTTCATCATTTTGGGGTGAGGCTCTGAGTACTGTTGTACATGTTTTAAATCTTACTCCGTGTGTTCCTTTAGACTTTGATGTTCCAGATAGAGTCTGGTCAGGAAAAGATGTTTCCTATAATCATTTACGGGTCTTTGGATGTAAGGCATTTGTGCATATTCCCAAAGATGAGAGGTCTAAGTTGGATATGAAGACTCGACAGTGTGTGTTTCTTGGTTATGGCCAAGATGAGTTTGGTTACAGACTTTATGATCTCGTGGAGAAGAAGCTTGTCAGAAGTCGGGATGTTGTGTTTGTTGAGGATCAAACCATAAGAGACATTGAGAAGACGGATAGCTCAGTTTCTACACCTGGTGATGACTTGATTGACTTGGAAATTGTTCCTCACAGTCAAGGTCAAGTAGAAGCTGAAGAGGAGAATCAGGATCAGCCTGATTTTGGTAATGATGAGCATGTCGATCATCCTTTGCATGATGAAGAGGATATCGATCAGCCGCAACCACCTGATGTTCCAGAACAGGAAGTTCAAGAACACCTAGAAGAAGTAGTAGAGCTCATGTACCTTCTAGGATGTATCCTCCTGATCAGTATGTGCTCTTGACCGACGGGGGAGAGCCTAAATGCTATGGAGAAGCAGTTCGTGGAGAACACAGGAATGAATGGTTGGAAGGAATGCAAGATGAGATGAAGTCCTTGCATGAAAATGACACATTTGATCTGGTGAAACTACCAAAGGGGAAGCATGCTTTGAAGAACAAGTGGGTGTACAGGATAAAACAAGATGAGCACACCTCAAAGCCTCGATTCAAAGCTAGATTGGTTATTAAAGGTTTCAGTCAGAAAGAGGGAGTTGATTTTGAAGAAATTTTCTCTCCGGTTGTCAAAATGTCTTCTATCCGTTTTGTGCTTGGTTTGGCTGCTAGTCTTGACTTGGAGATTGAGCAGATGGATGTCAAAACTGCTTTTCTTCATGGTGAGCTAGATAAAGAGATTTACATGGTGCAACCTGAAGGTTTCAAGGTGAAGGGAAAAGAAGACCATGTATGCAAACTGAAGAAAAGTCTCTACGGTTTGAAGCAAGCACCTAGATTGTGGTATCAGAAATTTGAGTCAGTTATGGGGGAGCAAGGCTACCAGAAGACTATTTCTGATCATTGTGTGTTTGTTCAGAAGTTCTCGGATGATGATTTCATTATATTATTGCTGTATGTTGATGATATATTAATTGTTGGCAGGAATGTTTCAAGAATTGACAGGTTGAAAAAACAGTTGAGCAGATCCTTTGCCATGAAGGATTTGGGTCCAGCAAAGAAAATCCTTGGTATCAACATCACCCGAGATAGAGCAAACAAGAAGCTGCACTTGTCACAGGAGAAGTATATTGAGAAAGTGCTTGAGAAATTCAATATGAGCAAAGCTAAAGTGGTTAGTTCTCCTATTGCCACTCATTTTAAGCTTGGAGCTCATCATAGTCCTTCAACCGATGAAGAGAAGGAAGCAATGAGAAGAGTCCCATATGCTTCAGCTGTGGGAAGCTTGATGTATGCAATGGTGTGTACGAGGCCTGACATAGCTCATGCAGTTGGTGTTGTTAGCCGTTATTTGTCTAATCCGGGAAAGGAGCATTGGAATGCTGTGAAGTGGATAATGAGGTATCTACGAGGTACGTCTAGTTTGAGACTCACCTTTGGAGGTGGGAAGCCCGAGTTAGTTGGCTATACCGATTCAGATATGGGATCTGATGTGGACACCAGAAAATCGATTTCTGCTTACCTAGTGACATTCGCAGGTGGCGCTGTGTCATGGCAATCAAGATTGCAAAAGTGTGTTGCACTCTCCACAACAGAATCAGAGTACATTGCTGCAACGGAAGCATGTAAAGAGGTGTTATGGTTCAAAAGGTTTATGGAGGAGATTGGATTGAAGCAACAGAGGTATGTAGTATTTTGTGATAGTCAGAGTGCTATCCATCTCAGCAAGAATGCTGCATTTCATTCAAGATCGAAGCATATTCATGTGAGATATCATTGGATGAGGGATGTCATCAATGATAAGTTGCTTGAGCTTGAAAAGATTCATACAGATGATAATGGTGCTGACATGATGACGAAGGCATTGCCTAGAGAAAAGCTCGAGGTATGTCGTGTGATAGCCGGAATGGCTAGTCTCTCCACATAATCGGAAAGGGGGAGATTTGTTGGGTTGGGTTTCCAAATATGTGAAGAGCCCAATAGCCAACAATGTTAGGTTAGCCCAAGTAGGCCCGATACTTGGTTTTATCTTGTCCCGTAAGTCATTGACGGAAGAGAGAAGAAAAAGAGGGCAAAAACACAATTCACGTTTTTTGAGAGAAAATCCAGCGCAGTGATATTGCAGAGGCAATAACCGAAGTTTCAACCGTTGGATCGAGCTGAATTTTGGTCAGCACGTTTGGAACTTGTGGAGGTACATTCTGAATGGTGGAGATCGTGTTTGGAGATTTGGGTTGACGGGAATTCGCCGAAAACAGAAGCCGATTTTCTGGGCGATTTTGTTCTGCGCAGTCGAGGAGAAAGAGCTGTTTCTCACAAACTAACCGTTGGATCGAGCTGTAATTTGGACAGCACGTTTAAGACTCACAGAGGTTGATTCTGGACGGTGGAGATCGGATTCTGAGAGTTCTACAGCTGCGAACTCAGAACGTCAGTTTGCGTAGTTTGGTGAGGTCTTTCTAATCTCGTTGTTTGTTATCAAGTATTGATTGTCTTGATACGTTTGTGGTAGTTCATCTGTGGTGGCAGATTGTAACTCTTGGATTTTTTGTCTCATAGTGAAGTGTTTGGTGGGCTTCGGTCCCGTGGTTTTTTACCTTCTCACATTGAGGAGGTTTTCCACGTTAAATTGCTTGTGTTGTGCATTGTTGATTGCTTGTTTTATCGTGCATTATATTATTAGGATTGTTTCCTGCTAGATTCACACAAGAGAGGGATAATTGATCATTCCGCTGCGTAGACGAATAGTTTATTATTTGATTATTCGTGTGTTTATCCCAACATTAAAGTGATAATAATACACTATGAACATGGAGCACATGAAGCAACCAACACACAAAGGAAAAGAAGACAAAAGAAGGACAACAATATGAGCTGCAAAGACAGCACAATAAGCTGCAAATCCAACACCAAAAGAAGAGGAGCACATGGATAGAAGCCAACAAAGAGAAGTGGGATGATGTGGAGCAACATGGACAGCAACAATGGAGCTGCAAACGTGATGGACAACAAGAATAATGCAAGAACAAATGCATGTGGAGATGAAAGAGCAGCCAACAAAGATAAGTGGGAGCATGTGATGCAACATGGGCAACCATGATCAAAGGATGGAGGCATGTGATGTTGTGTCTCCTTCCACACCTATAAATACAGCTGCATCAACAAGAGGAAGAGGAGCAGAGAAATCATCCCAACACCATTCAAAACACAACACACAACACACCACCAACAAGAGAGCTGCAAGTGCAGCAAGCTTGCTGCCCTTTACAAGGGTAGCAAGCTTGCAACATGGAGCTGATGTAGAGGCAGCGAGCAGCTGCACAACGCCAAGGAGAGGAGGAGAATTCAAGTGCGATTAAGAGAGAAATCCAACGGGAGATAAGGAGAAGAACGCAAGCCACGTGACACTAGGGTTTCGTATTCTTTTCTTTCATCTTTTCTTGTTGATTTTTGTTATGATTTGCTTAGCCATGAGTGTTGTGCTCATGAGCTAGATATTTTACAAGTTTTAAGGTTTGAAGGTTAATGTAGTTGATTTGGAAACCTAGATTAATATTGTTGAATTCATGCTAATTTATTCTTGTTTATGTGATCATATAAGACCTTGTTAATAGGTGTGTAACGTCTTCAAAATATGCCATTGACATTGCCCGTGATGCTTGGTATATTGTGTTAGCTTTAGTGCACGCATTATTAATATTTTCTACTTGCTAGGGATTATAGTAGTTTGCCCGTGAACACGATAATCCTAAGGGCCGGTAAACTAGATGCTTGATTATCCTAGTGGAACAATGCAATTAGGAAATCAAGTAGGGAGTGAATAGGTTTGAATATTAATTTCAGAAAATATATGTTAGTCGAGTTGGCCATTCAGAGGTTTGTTAAATTCGCCTTATTAGTATCTAGAAAGGAGGTTCAAAACTATTCACGCGTCATCTTGTGATGTATTTCCATATAATAACATGAATGAACAATAGGACGTCTAGGGGACCAAATCAATTGCACTACACCTGATACCTTAGAACTGCTATTTCTCTTTTGATTTGATCTTGAATACTTCTTCCCTTCTTGCTTTTATTTATTTTGTTATTTGTTATTTCAATTCCTTAGATAATAATCATTCAAACACTTGGATATTGGTCACATTCATTCTAGTTAAATAGTGATTTAAAGTAAAATAGATAATTGACCGTCCCGTGTGTTCGATAATTTAACTTGGGTACTTGCCACTGCAACTGACATCTCTACACTTGGGGATTTTAGTTAAGGTGCGCAGAAAACGCCTAACAAGTCAGTAAGTAGGAGGCCTTTTATCGAAAAAAGCTTCAATTTGTGTGAATCTAAACAACTTCCTCAAATCTTCCTCAATTCCTAACCCTTCCATTGTTGTTGTATCTTGGAATCGGGTTGGTTTGATCTTGGGAGCAAGTGTTTGCCAACGGAGCACATACTTACCCCAATAATCTTTAAATTCTACCCTAAAGTAGTCCAGATGGACCCCATCTTCCATTAGTTGAGGATCGAGATTAGCCAACTCCCCTGGATCGGTAATGACGATAAAATCCTCATTTCTTGGTCTCACTCTCCTCTCGGCCATCTACAATTTACAACAATGCTCAAATCATTTTCAATTTCATCAATAAAAATGTTAATGCATTAAGTTTAGATTCCACTCTAGTCATTCAACTAAGTATAAACTATACTATGCATCAACATTACACATTCATATCATTATAGCTTCAAGCTTCACCACAACATTCACTTCACTATCACTCCTGTCAACTATCCATGAGCTTATATCTCAATTCATATCATACTTGCATGCATAAGTTCCAAAATATACCATCACTAATCACTATGAACATATGATCTCAAATTTAGTCAAAATTTTCACTTAGACATTTAATCGAACACTTGGCATGCAAAACTTTTCATACAATTTCAAAATAAAATCAACATGCCCTCATGCCCAAATCCTCAACATATAAGTCTAATTGACTACAATTTAAGTATTCTACAAGCATGATAATTCAATTTACACAACATATGCATCAAATTTCATCATTCTCACAAATGCCCTAATTCGACTTTCTCGTGAACCCTAATTCCACTCTCAATTCAACAATTAAATTGGCTCATGTATGTTCAACAGTCAATAACTCCTTCCAAACTCACTACATCACCAAGCCCATGTATCAATTTGCTCAATTTCTATCAAAATTCACAAGTTAGGGTTCATAGAATTCATACCTTTCAATCTTAGATTTGGAGAAGTGTTCTTAGTATAAGAGATTGAAGAATCTCACTAACAAGCGCTCAAAACTAACCTTGATGATGGAAATCTACAAAAATGGTGGAGATTGCAGTGGATTCGGTGTGTACGGAGCGAAGGGCGTGTGTGAAAGTGAATACGGATCGTCCTTTTAAAAACTGACTCCGAATGCTACACGGCCCGTGTTTCGCTACACGGCCTCGAACATGGCCGTGTAGCATTTTCTGATGCTCGAGCACAGCTTCATGTTATAGGGTTGTGTTCCACACACGGCCCGTGTTTCTGCTCCCTGCACGGCTCGAGTTCGGAGCTCGCCCTTGACCCTGGGCGAGTAGCCTCTTCTGATGTCAGTACAAGGCCAATCCTTACAGGACCGTGTACTGAAAATGGCTCGTGCAGTATTTTCCTATTTTTTCCAATTTATACACTTCACACCTCATTTTGCCCTGTTTTTGCACTTCTCATATACCCTATTCATTCTTCAAAAATACTTCAACTTATTAACACCATAATTATGATTAAATAATGGATTATCATGTACTTAAACACCACCAAACATACCAAAACAAACCTAACTCATGAGAAAAAGTTCAAAATTGACCCATTTTACCACAAGACAACACAATATAAACACACATGATTCATCACACGTTCAAGCATAAACAAACGGTGAGTCACACCATGCACTCTCCCCCCAAACTTAAATCGAAACAAATTGAGAATTAAGTTTGCAAAAAGTGGTGAGACGTACCCTTATCATTTCCACCGATGCACTTCATGAACTTACCTCGTGATGACTCATGTGTATTTTCTAAAATCCAAGTATGACCACCACACACCCCCCTCCCCTAAACTTAAATTAACACAAGTGTTAAAATTTAAGTTTGTAAAGAGTGGTATGGCATACATCATATGCACTTTTCTCCATGAGCTTCACCACCTACATACCAAATCTACAAGAAAATAATAAAACAAAAGAAAATAAAATCTACACTACTAAACAACCAAAGAAGTTTAAGAAGAAAGGGTATCCATATACACTATCTCCTTTTGAGAACGAGATAGGTAATGTTTCACCCGATGACCATTTACCACAAACTCATTATTAGGACCCTTAAGCTTTAACATATGTCCACTCAACACCTCAAGCACTTCATATGGTCCCATCTATTAAGACTTAAGCTTTCCGGGAAACAATTTAAGCATCGAGTTGAATACAATAACTTTGTCCCCGGGAGCAAACATCTATTCCTTGACCTTTGCATCATGCCATCTCTTCATATTCTCCTTGTAGATGATTAAGTTATCTAATGCTCTTCCTCTAAACTCCTCTAACTCAACCAACTACAACAACCTTGCTTGACAACACTCCCCTTCATCCATGTTAAGGCATTTAATAGCCCACAATGCACGGTGTTCCAACTCCACGGGAAGATGACAATCTTTACCATAGACCAATTGATACGGTGACACACCAACCAAGGTTTTAAAAGCCGTTTGATAAGCCCATAAGGCATCATCAAGCTTCTCCGACCAATCCTTCCTCCCTCCATTGATTGTCTTCTCCAACACTAACCTTATTTGACGGTTTGAAACCTCCGCCAAACCATTTGCTTGAGGGTGGTAAGGTGTAGCCACTCGATGCTTCACTCCATATCTTTTCAACAATTCCTCCATCAATTTATTCATAGAATGGGATCCTCCATCACTCACTAGTGCCCGTGAAACTCCAAACCTAGCAAAAATATTCTTCGTCAAGAATTTTTGAACAATCAAGGCATCATTTGTCTTAGTGGGGATTGCCTCTACCCACTTTAACACATAATCACGGCTAGCAAAATGTACACATATCCTTTAGATGCTGGGAAAGGTCCCATGACATCAATGCCCCATACATTAAATATTTCCACGTCAATTCTCAAACTCATGGGCATCTCATCTCGCTTACCAAGTCCCCCTATTCTTTGGCATATATCACATTTAGCCACAAACTTCTTTGCATCCTTAAACAATGTAGGCCAATAAAAACCCAATTGTAAGACCTTAGCCCCCATCTTTTAATGACCAAAGTGACCTCCACACAAAGACGAATGACATAGCTCAAGAATCCCCATGACTTCTTCATCGGCCACACACCTCCTTATTACTCCATTATTACAAATTTTAAACAAAAAGGGCTCATCCCACAAGTACTTCTTCACTTCAACATAAAACCTTTTTACCTTGTACTCATTAAGCAATGTGGGCTTGATTCCACAAACGAGAAAATTGACATAATCGGCATACCAATGCGGCACATTCACCATGAGAGTACACACTTGCTCAACTTCAACTTGCAAAATCTCTTCATCCATGAACTCATCCCCAATCGGCTTCATATCTTCATTCTCACCTCCATTTTCCAATCTAGACAAATGATCTGCAATCACATTCTCTAAGCTCTTCTTATCCTTGATAATCACATCAAATTCCTGCAAAAGTAACACCCAACGTATTAAATGAGGCTTAGCATCTTTCTTACTCATTAGGTATTTTATAGTCGCGTGATCCACGTAGACAATAGTTTGTGTTCCAACGAAGTACGGTCGAAACTTCTCAAAAGCATACACGACGGCTAAAAATTCCTTCTCCGTTGTAGTGTAATTAACTTGGCACAAATTTAATGTCTTTGAGGCATAATAGATTGCTCTAAACTTCTTCTCCCTCATTTGCCCCAACACCACTCCTATGGATTGATCGCTAACATCACAATATAATTCAAATTGCAAACTCCAATCCGGGGTAACGAGTATTGGAGAAGAAGTAAGAGCATCCTTGAGCACCTGAAATGAGACAAAACATTCATCATTGAAATTAAATGGACAATCTTTTTCAAGTAGTTTACAAAGAGGTTTAGCAATTTCGGAAAATCCTTAATGAAGCATCTATAGAAGCCCGCATGACCTAAGAACGATCTCACCCCCTTCTCACTAGTAGGAGGGGAAAGACGTTCTATGGCTATCACTTTAGCTCTATCCACTTTTAAACCATGCTTTGAAATATGATGCCCCAAGACTATCCCATCGGTCACCATAAAGTGGCATTTTTTCTAATTTAGCACAAGATTCAACTCTTCACACCTCTGCAACACAATAGTGAGATTAGTCAAGCAAATATCATACGAGGAACCATACACGAAAAAATTGTCCATAAACACCTCCATAATATTTTCAATTAAACCATCGAAGATAACCATCATACAATGCTAAAAAGTGGCAGGGGCATTACATAGACCAAAAGGCATCATTCTAAATGCAAACTACCGTAAGGACATGTGAAAGTTATCTTCTCTTGGTCTTATGGAGCAATCAATATTTGATTGTACCCAGAATAACCATCAAGAAAATAATAGTACTTATGCCCCGCAAGTCGATCCAACATTTGGTCTATGAATGGCAATGAGAAATTATCTTTACGTGTATTTTCATTCAATTTACGATAATCAACACATACTCTCCATCCCATGATAGTTCTAATGGTAATTGTTTCATTTGTATCGGATTGCACAATTGTCATACCACCTTTTTTGCCACTATATGTAAGGGACTTACATATTGACTATCACTAATTGGAAAGATTATTCCCGCATCAAGCCATTTTAACACCTCTTTTCTTACCACTTCTTGCATTATAGGATTTAATCTACGTTGGTTTTGCACACAAGACTTCTCATCATCAATCAAATGAATCTTATGCATACACATAGATGGACTAATACCTTTAAAATCTTTTATACTCCAACCAATAGAAAATTATGCTCCCTCAACACTCTTAACAATTTTTCCAATTCTAAATCATTAAGGGAAGAAGATACAATTACCGGATATGTTCCATTCTCTTCCAAGTAAGCATTCAAATGCTCCGGTAATGGTTTCAACTCTACCTTCTTCTTCTCTTGCACTTCTTCTTTTGGTTCTTCATCAAGTTTCTCCACTTTTGCTTCCTTTGCTTCCTCACTTATGAGTTCCCTACAAGCATTTAAACCATGCAATTCATCAATCATTTCATCATTTTCTAAACAAAAAGAAGATTTAGATTTTATAGATTCAATAGAGTAAGAATGGCTTATGATAATCTCCAACGGATCCTTGGAGTGAAGGTGATACATATGCTCTTCAACAATGTTGTCCACAACCTCCAATCTTCTACATTTCTCCTTGTTCTGCGGATATCTCATAGCCTCTCTTAATGAAAATATCACTTATTTCTCATTCACCCTCAAAGTTAGATCTACTTTGTCCACATCTATCAATGCTTTCCCCGTGGAAAGAAACGGACGCCCAAGTATCAATGGGACATTAGCATCTTCATCCATATCAAGTACCACAAAATCAACGGGAAATACAAACTTACCAACTTTGATCAAAACATCTTCCACAATTCCCTTTGGATGTGTCAACGACCGGTCGGCTAATTAAAGTGTGACCGACATCGGTTTGACCTCACCAATATCCAACTTCTTGAAAATTGATAAGAGCATCAAGTTAATGCTAGCCCCTAAATCACATAAAGCTTTGTAGTTTTCATACTCTCCCATCTCACATGGAATAGTAAAACTCCCCGGATCTTTCAATTTAGGGAGAAGTTTCTTTTGCAAGATCGCACTATATTCCTCTGTTAAATTCACTGTTTCAAACTCTCCCAAGCATCTTTTCTTCGACATGATATCCTTCAAAAACTTAGAGTAGTTGGGCATTTGAAGCAAAGCATCCGCGATTGGAATATTTACATGTATCTTCTTCAACATCTCAACAAACTTGACAAATTTCTCTTCTAATCCCTTTTTCAAGCATCTTTGTGGAAATAGAATTGCAACGGGCAACTTAGTAATTCCCCATTTATCCCTTTCAAACTTCTCTTCTCTCTTTTTCCATTTCTCTTCTCTACATCTTTCCCATTTCTTTGGAGACTTCACATTTTCTTCTTCAAGTATATGGGTACTTTCATCTTTTTCAACAATCTCAACTTCTTTCTCTTTCCCTTCTTTATCCAATCTTTCCATAGGCTCAAGTTCACTCTCTAATTCCTCTACTTCCGTTGGCATAGAAGGCCCTTCATATTTTGTTCCACTACGAAGTTCAATAGCTTTACATTGCTCTTTAGGATTAGTAATGGTCGTAGATGGAAATTTTCCTTGATGATGAATATCCCCCCTTTCACTTGCCATTTGACTCATTTGTGTTTCCAAAGCTTTAATTCTCTTATCATTCACTTCATCTTTTTGCCTTCTTTCCTCTTTATCTTCTTTCATGAATTCAAATATTTTAGCCATTTGATCCTCCATCGTAGGCTTCCCTTCACCATTTGAAGATTTCTCCCCCGGATTAATGCCCGGTGGAAGAGTGAGTGCATTTTCTTGATTTCCATATGATAAATTTTCATACCTACGAGGTTGATTGAAATTTCCTTGAAAGTTACCTTGCCCCCATCCTCCTTGCCTTTGTGGATATCCACCTCCATGATTACCAAAGTTACCACCATAATTTCCTTGGAAGTTCCTTCCATGCATGAAGGCAACTTCCTCAAGTGACATCTCCGGTGGGCACCAAGTATCTTGAATTCCATAATTAGAGGACATACCTTGTTAAGGCATAGATGTAGGCATTTGACAACTTTGAGAAGATTGACCCATATTAGGCATAGACATGCCTTGTTGAAGATTAGGAAATACTTGTTGATTCATCGAAGATAATGGCACACTTTGTTGAGGATTCGAAGGCATTTGTTGATTCACCATAGGTGTAAAGTTTGGAGAAACTTGCAAATTAGCATTCATCCTCTTGAGTATCTCCGTAATGGCCTAGTCGGTCATATCTTCCTTAGGCACCTCCACCTTTTTTACTTGTTGCAAGCACACTTCTTCTATCTTAGCTATTCTCTCTCTTTCATACATTCCCGCAACTCGATCCATAGGCCATTGACCCGTATTCAAAGCAATCTCTTCACATATAGCAATTGCTCTGTCCAGAGTTTGCCCCAATATAGAATCTCCCAATGAAACATCAACAAGCATTCGTTCATTCCCATTCAATCCGGCATAGAAAAATCCTACTTGTTGATCCTCGAAAAATCCATGTTGTGGACATCTCCTTAGCATCTCTTTGAATCGGTCCCATGCTTCACAAAATGTCTCAAGTGGTATTTGCTTGAATTGAAAGATTTGCCCTTTGAGATGCAACACCTTTGAAGGGGGAAAATACTTGCTCAAGAATCTTTGTGCCAACTCTCTCCATGTGGTGTAGGACCCCGGTGGTATAGTATGATACCAAGCTTTAGCTCTATCTCTCAATGAAAACGAGAAAAGCTTCATTTTAACAACATCCTCACTTACCCCATTTATCTTGATTGTATTGACTAACTCCGTAAATTGGGATAAGTTAGCATTCGTATCCTCTATTGCACTACCACCAAATTGATTTGCTTGCACCATGTTGATCAATCCCATCTTTATCTTGAAATTATTCACATTCAATGGCGGGCCAATTCCATAATTCCCGTATTGCAGTTGGAAGTGATCATGGATATTCATTCCCGCTCCATTGTTTCCATTACCACAGGGTTGATTTTGCACCAACTGAGGATTATTCCTTGCTTCTTGTTGTGCCATCAAGTGTTGAATGATTGCTTGCAATTGTTGATTATGCAAGTGAACTTGTTGAGCATTAGCTTGTGGCACAAACTCCGGATTCACATGCCCTCCTCTAGCATTATCACCCCCTTGTTGAAAATTCCTCAAATTACCTTCTTCATCAATCATATTTGCATTATCCATTGTGCTTTCCATAACTTCTTCCGTGGGTTTTAATACTCCTCTTCTTTGTCTTAAGGTAGCTTCTAATTCTAAGTTCAAAGGTTCAATAGATTGAGACCTTGAACGCGTTTGCATGTACCTATAAGAATTTCCAAATTAGTTCTCCAAGTAACCAAGACAAGTAAACAAGTAAACAAATAAAAGAAATACTCTTATCAAAACTAATCAATTTCAAACTCATTACAACCAAAAGTTTAACATTTCCCCGGCTATGGTGCCATGTTCTGAGGTCGAATTTCTAGTAAAATATTTAAGAGTAAGAGACTTTATCGTCGAGTACACGTGCGACCAAGTACAAAAATTATAAGAATGTCATCCCAAGGGAAAGTAAACTCATGGTTATATCCGGATTTGTCATTGATTTATGCTTTGTAAGAGTGACAAGATTGAAGGTTTGGTATTTAGACTACTTATTATTCTAATCAATTAACTAAGAACTAAACTAGCAACGAAATGTATCAAATATCGAACAAATGATGAATGGAATATAGATAGAATTCACTTAAGAAGGGAGCAAGGCTAATCATAATCATGGTTAAAAATCTAGCTAGATATGCATAACTTTTGAAGGTGAACTTCATTAATTGTGGACTAAAAGCAATCACGTTTTTATCCCTAATCCCTATGGCCAAGGCAATTAGTTCTCGACTCTTTTACAAGTCTAAATCTCTTAGGATTGTGCTTAATCTCAATTCCCTTAAGGTACTATGATCACAAGTTTGGTTCTTTTCACTCAATTCCTTAAGTGTCCCCCTATTAATGTTTTAAGCATAAGAAGGGTATGACTTACCTTCCCTTACACTAACATGCATGATTGGAATGGTCATCCTAACACTATGAGTAGAGAATTTTATCACACAAGTATTGAAATTAAACATGATGTATTAATCATAAAATAAAATCCAAAATTAGCTCAATTCAACATCTCAAATCCTACATATCTAGCATTCTTCTCAACCAATCATATGATTAGCCCTACTATAGGACTAGCCACTACACATTGTGTTTAGATCAATACATTCAAAGGCTTGCTCTATTTGAGCCAAAATAAGAAGAAATCAACAATTGAAAAGTAGATTGGCTTCCCTTTCATGGAGAAAACCTTCCTTCTCTTCAAAATGCTAACTTCTTCAATCCTTGATTCTTTCCTCTTCCCAAGTGATGGAAGGATGGATTGATGGATGAATTGTTGAAGATCAAGTGGAATTGATGGATCAAATGTATGGAGATGAATCAAATGGATCTAGTGTGTGAAAATATGGTGTGGAGTGTGTGTAACTGCTCTAATTCTAATCTCTCCTCTGAATTTTCGCACAAGTCATCCTTTTATATCACTTAAGAGCCTTTTAGAAGCTTCTGGAACATTCTGAAATTTGCACTATCTTTTGCACCTACACGGGCCATTTAGCAGTGTACAGCTCGTGTAGTGCACACCTAGTTCTGCGTGTTGTGCGTACTCCTGAACATGGCTCGTGCTCCCACACGACCTCTCCTAGGGCGTGTAGCATTTTCTGATGGATGTGCACGGCTTCCTCTAATAGGCCCGTGTTCTGCACACGGGGAATGCGCTGGTGCACGGCTCATGCACCAGAACATGGCCTTTCTCTTGGGTGAGCTCGACGTTCTGATGCTCGAACACAGCCACCTCGGATAGGCCCGTGTTCCGCACACGGCCTGTGTCCGAGCGTGTCGTGTTCTTCTTTCTCCGTTTTACTCCCGACTCTATTTTTCCCATTTCTTAACCTGTTTTGCACATATTTAAGCTCATTTACGCATTTCTATCAATCCATACCATATTTCTCATAATTACATAAACTCCACCAAAAGTCACACAAATACGGACAAAAATATCCGAAAATCCATAAACAAAGATACTAAAATCTAGGTGAAAATGACAACGATCACAATGCACGAGAAAGGATATATGTTTTGTTGAATGCATGCAGAGTCAGTATCAATGTAACCCGGAATAAGAATGATGAACTATGGTAAGACGAATTTGAAGTGCCTGAGAAGGACTTGAAATTATGTGTAGGCTTACCGGACAGATTCACTGCTTCTTATGGATTACGTAGATTCGGATTTTTCAAGTCAGGTAGGACGGCAGTAAATTCACCTCAAAGGTTATGTGTTTAATTTTAGGAAGTAGAGTCATAATATGGAGGAGTGTCATATAGAAATATATTTTGATCTCCACCATGGAAAGATGATAAATTGGAGCCTCTGAGGCAACCAAAGTATCTGTATGACTCTAGAAACTTCGTGATGGACTTGGATATGGTTTCTAAGTTTTCCCAAGGGTGTCATAATTTATTGTGATAATAATGATGCAGTTGCAAACTTGAAGGAATCACGAGCCCATAAGCAATTAAACAAATGGAGCGCGAGTGCTACCTATTATAAGAAATTGTATGATGAGGGGAAGTTGTTATCGCTAGATTGCATCGGATGATAACCTAATAAATCCTTTTACAAGGACGTTAAGGTGAAAGCTTTTGATCGTCATGTAGTGGGAGTGGGAATCAAATGTATGGCGGAAGACATAGCAGCATAGTCTTTTAGTATAAGTGGAAGACTGTTGGATTGTATACTAAAAGTCTAGCTTTCTATATAAACAATGTTATAACAATTTATTTGAAATGAGAATCATATGATCAAATAATTGCGTCTTATAATTTATTTATATGTCGATGCACTAGTCCACTTACTTTATACTGTACATAATATATTGTGCGACAACATGCGGAAGATCATATTATCGATTTCCTTATAAAGTATAAACAGATGCTCACAACCGAGATAGATCGGGACTCTCTATCAGGATGGTTGTAGTGTGATTTGGCATTAGTTTGTCTTGACTATAGAATCACATTAGTGCACTTTGTGTGTATTGAGCAGGACCGCTTGAGATCGTTCGATTTATACTGATTATATAGGAGAACTTGATCTCGATTAGTATGAATGTTCGCGTGAAACTTCCATAATTTTTTTACAATCGTGTGAAACTTTATTCTATTCATATGATACACTGTTGGAAATCCATGGAAGAGAGGATCATTTTGACATGTAGATCACTCAAATTGGAGATCAGATGAGGAAGTTATGCCCATAACCGTGAGGCTGCGCGTGCTGCCGGTGAGAATTCATTCTCTTTTTCAACATACCCTGGTGAAAGGTAATATGATTTTATGTTCTTGCTTCCGCTGATATAGAATCGTATGGAACCCTAACAGTTCACGTTAACTAAATAATAAATGCCAACACACACACCTGCGGACGATAGAATCTGTACAAATTTTGTAGACAAACGGATCATACAATATGAAAGTCTCAACATCTCTCTTGAATTTCGCAAGTTGATACCTATTGAGATCCTTAGGAATTTCACCCACTGCAATGTTGTACATATAATCCGTATACCATAGATCCATTCCTTGAGCAGCTATGGCACAAGCTTTCTCCACTCCTTTAGCAAACACTACCACAATCTTCTGTTCTTAGTCGCATTTATTGTAAAAATGTGTAAGAGAAAGATACTCTATCATTGAGTAAACGCGTGACCAAGTACAAAATTTATAGTAATGTCGTCCCAAGGGAAAGTAAACTCATGCTTGTATCTGGATTTTCCATTGATTTGTGCTTTGTAAGGATGATAGTTTGAAGGTTTTATTATTTAAAACTATTACTTACGATTCTACTCAACTAGAATTAAGATTAACAAAGTAATGAATCAAACAACAAGCATATGATGAATGGAATGGATGTATAATTCACTTGAGAAGAGAGCAAGGCTAATCATACTCATGGTTAAGACTTGAGCTAGAAATGCAAAACTCTTGATGGTAATTTTCATTATCTTGTGGATTAAAAGCAATCACAATTTTATCCCTAATCCCTAAGGCCAAGGCAATTAGGTTCTCGACCCTTTTACAAGTCTAAATCTCCTAAGATTGATCTTAATCTCAATTCCCTTAAGGTACTATGATCATAAGTTGGTTCTTTTAACTCAATTTCTTAAATGTCCCTCTATGAATGTTCCAAGCCTAAGGAGGGTATGGCTTACCTCCCCTTATACTAACATGCATGCACATTTCAATATATGATTCAATTAAACATCCACTCACAACATTGGAATGACCATCCTAATACTATGAATAGAGAATTTAATAACACAAATATTGAATTGAAACATGATTGATATATCATAAAAGAAAATCCACAAATCAATTCAAATCACTTCTCAAGTTCTACATATCTAACTCTTCACCTCAACCATTCATATGATTAGCCCTACTATAGGACTAGCCACTATATATGATGTTTAATTCAATACAAATCAAGATTTGCTCCATTTAAGCCAAAATAAGAAGAAAATCAACAAATGAAAAGTATATTGGCTTCCCTTGCATGGAGAAACCTTCCTCCTCTTCAATTTATCAACTCCTCCACTCCTTGATGCTTCACTCCTCTCAAATGATAGATGGATGGATTAGATGATGGATTTATGGATTGAATGTGGAGATCAAATGGAAATTGGATGGATCTAATGGATAGAGATGGAATATGGATCTAGTGTGTGAGGAAATATGGTGTGGAGTATGTGTAACTGCTATGAATCTGATCTCCCCTCAAAATTTCGCACAAGTCATCCTTTTATATCACTAATGGACCTTCTAGAAGCTTCCAGAACTTTCTTAAAACTGCATAGGTTTTTGCACCTACACGGCCCATGTAGCAGCACACGGCTCGTGTAGGGCACACCTACTTCGACGTGTTGTGCATGCTTTTAAACACAGCTCGAGCTGCAGTACACGGCCTTGGTAATGGCCGTGAAGCGTTTTCTGATGTAAGTACACGGCTTCTTCTTATAGGGCCGTGTTCCACACACGGGGCGTGCAGCAACGCACTGCCCGTGCACTAGCGCACAGCTATCCTTCTTGGCGAGCAGCGATTTCTGATGATAATACACGGTCACTTGTTACAGGGTCATGTTCTGCACTCGGCCCGTGTACAAGCAGGCCCTTTTCTTCCGTCTCCATTTTGCTCCCAACTCTATTTTTATCCATTTCTTGACCTGTTTTACACATATTTAAGCTCATTTACATAATTCTATCAATTCATACCACATTTCTCAAAGCAATAATAACTCCACTAAAAATCACACAAATACGGATAAAAATATCCAAAAATCCACAAATAAAGACACTAAAATCTAGGTGAAAATGACTACAATCATCTTCTCATTCGGGAACATCTCCTCTATGTATTCGAACGGCTCATCACAATGATCCCTTATTTCTAACCTTGATAGGTGATCCGCTAAAACATTCTCCATTCCTTTCTTTTCTCGGATCTCCATGTCAAACTCTTGCAGAAGAAGGATCCATCGGATAATCCTTGGTTTAGCTTCCTTCTTCTCCATCAAGTACCGGATCGTAGAATGATCCGTGTACACTATAGTCTTCATGCCAACCTAATACTGTCGAAACTTGTTGAATGCATACACAATAGCTAGAAAATTCTCCAGTTACAGTGTAGTTCTTTTGTGCTGCATCAAAAGTCTTACTCGCATAGTAGATGGCGCATAACTTCTTTTCTCTCAACTGCCCGAGCACCACTCCAAGTGCTAGATCACTTGCATCATAAGATAGGTGCTGTAATAAGAGCCTCTTTCAAAATCTGTAAAGCTGTTAGACATTCATCATAAAAACAAAAGGAATATCCTTTTCAAGTAAGTGAGATAAGGGTTTGGATAGGGGTGGCAATTCGTGTTAACGGGTTGGGTTTCGTGTCGACACGATAGTGACACGACACGATAAGGGCAAACCCGAACACGACACGATAAGGATTCGTTCCAACACGACACAAACACGAAAAATAACGGGTTGACACGACACGACACGATAACAACACGATAAGAAAATAAAAAATAAATAATAAATAAAAAAATACTAATTAAAATAAATAAAATTTTAAATTAATATATTTTAAAATTATTATTAAATATTTTTATTATATATTTTTATAATTTTATATTTATATTGGGTTGTTAACAGGTTATTAGGTTGTTAACGGGTTAATGGGTCATCTGTTAATATTAATCGTGTTTAACGGGTTGACACGAACACGACACGAACACGACACAAAATTTTCGTGTCCTTATTGGGTTGACACGATAATGACACGAACCCAATAAGATCAAACACTAACCCGCAATTATCGTGTCATGCTCGTGTCGTGCTATCGTGTCGTGTCGGGAATTGCCACCCCTAGGTTTGGAGTATTTTGAGAAGCCTTTGATAAATCTTCTATAGAATCCTGTGTGTCCAAGGAAGGACCGCACTCCCTTCTCATTAGTGGATGGTGGAAGCTTCTCAATCGCCACCACCTTTGCTCTATCAAACTGCAATCCCTTTGCCGAAATATGATGCCCAAGAACAATCTCATCTCTCACCATGAAGTGGCACTTCTCCCAATTCAAGACAAGATTAGTTTCTTGACATCTCTTCAAAATAGTAGATAGGTTAGACAAACAAATATCAAAGGAGGAATCAAACACAGAAAAATCATCCATAAACACCTCCATGATCTTCTTTATCAACCCATCAAATATGGCAATCATGCAACGATGAATTGTAGCAGGTGCATTACACAATCCAAAAGACATTTTTCTAAAAGCAAAGGTTCCATAAGGCAAGTAAAAGTAGTCTTTTCCTGATCCTCGTGTGCAATCATGATTTGATTATAACCCGAATACCCATCCAAGAAGCAATAAAACTCATACCCTACTAGACGATCCAATATTTTATCCATGAAAGGAAGAGGAAAATGGTCCTTGCATGTATTTTCATTCAGCTTCTTGTAATCCGTACACACACGCCATCCGGTAGGAACCCTAGTGGCCAATGTTTCCCCATCATCTGCTTTCACAATAGTCACGCCCCTCTTTTTAGCTATAACATACAATGGACTCACATGTGGACTATCACTAATGGGATACATAATTTCTACATATAACCACGTTAAGATCTACTTCCTAATCACTTCTTGAATCACGGGGTTAACTCTCCGCTGATTCTGAATACATTCCTTAGTTTCATCTAACAACCTTATCTTATGCATGCAATACGATGGCCTAATGCCTTTCAAATCATCATGAGACCATCCAACAGCAGACTTATACTTTCTAAGCACATCCAACAAATCTTCAAGTTGCACATTAGTAAGAGAAGAAGATACAATTACCGAATAAGTTTTATTGTCGCCTAAGTAGGCATACTTCAAGTGCTCCAGTAGCAGTTTCAACTCCTCCTTCTTTTCTTCTTTTGGTGTGCTCTCTCTATCCAAAGGTAGGTGCTGCCTAGTCCACTTCACCTCTTCAAACTTGGTTCTTTTTGGTTCATACCTGTCATCACCTAAATCAAGTAAGTTTTCAAGAAATTCGATACATACCTCGTTGGAGAGCTCATCTAACTCTATAGTGGAAAAAGTAAAATATTCTGCTAAGCATGTGTCCAAGGGATCCTTTGAGAGAATCAAGGACATGTCTTCCTTCACGATCTCCTCCACTACTAGGTATTTTCATTACTTTGTCGAGGTTGAACAAAACCTATTCATCATCCATGCGAAGTCTAAGCTCCCCCTTTTAACATCGATCATAGCTCCAGATGTGGCAAGGAATGGCCTCCCTAAGATAAGAGGGACATTATCCTTGTCATCTTCCATCTCTAGCACAAGAAAATCCACAAGAAAGACAAGCTTCTCTACTTTCTCAAGTACATCTTCTATCACCTCCTTCGGAAAAGTCATGGACCTATCCGCCAATTGTAGAGCTACTGTTGTGGGAACAAGCTCCCCCAAACTTAGCTTCTTGAATATAGATAAGGGCATCGAGTTAATGATTGCACCAAGATCGCACAAAGCTTTTCGTGTCGACCCCTTTCCAATTTCACATTGAATCGTGAAGCTTCTCGAATCCTTCAACTTTGCTGGCAGCTTCATCTAAATGATCAAGTTGCAGTTCTCAGATAGATTAACAGTTTTAACTCCATTCAAGCTCCTCTTTTTCAATATGACATCCTTAAAAAATCAGGCATAATATGGCATCTCCATGATTGCTTCGGAGAAAGGAATGTTCAAGCTTATTTTGTTTATGATATCCAAAAACCTCTTGAAATTTTCTTCCAATCCATTCTTGACTATCCTGAAAGGAAAAGGAGGAGGTATCTTTGTCTTTGGAATTCCCCATTCATCACGTTCAACCTTCTCCACTTTATCATTCTCAGCTCTCAATCTCTTGGCTCTTTCCCACTTCTTTTCTACTATCTGCTCAGTACTATACTCTTGTGATAGTACTGAAGTATTCTGAACTGCAGGTGTAATGTCTTGTATGGAAATTAGCTTCGGAACACCTTGGTCGACCTCCACTCGACCTAAAGGATTTGGTCGAGCGACCTGGTAATAGTCGAGCGAGGTACCTATTGTTGAGAGTTAAATTAGCGTGTTTTAGTATCCAATTTAACACATTTTTATGGAAAATGTTGCTGTATAATAGCACAAGTGTCTTATATTCATTATACGTGAGAAAAAGGTGCATTTGAGGTTTTTTATTGTATTTTAGGTGGAAAAAAATCAAAAGTGCAAAGTTGGAGAAAAGGTGCAATTTGTGCAGGAAAGCTGAATAACGCACATCCAACTTGTGTAATTTTTCTGTATTCTTGTGGAGCTCTGAACTGACAGTGTGATACATGGTTGGAAATCCACAGAAGAGAGGATCATTTTGGCATAAGGAACACCTCAATCAGAGTCCAAACGAGAAAGTTATGATCAAAATGGTGACGTCGCGCAAGTTGTGCCGAATAGAACCGCTGTGCCACATTTCATGGCTTGTTATACCTTCAAATCTTAGACTTTTTGTGACTTATTTATATGGATAGAAAGCCAAGGATGAGAGAATCGCGTGAGTGTAAGAATCACTCAAATCGGAGTTTAGATATGGAAGTTATATTTAAAATGGTGAGACTGTGCAAGCTGGTTTGACCTCCCTGATCAGGTTCAACCATCGAACCATGGTCGAACCACATACCTGAAACTGCGTTAAATCGCCGATGTTGATTCGACCATGGTTCGACCAAACCCACATATCGAACCAACATGCGGGATAGCTCCAAATCCGTACTTATACACCCCAGCGCGTGTATGTGCATGTTTTGACACGAAAAAGCCCATTAAGGTACTTGGAGGGTCCAAAAAGTATAAAAAGGCATAATTAGAAGGGTTAGAGGAGAAGAAAACACAATCATCCTACACCCCATAAGGGGGGATCACCCCCAACCATCATCCACATCCTTTCATCCATCCATCCATCACTGTGAAGATTCATCTGTTGAATCAAGAGGGGAACCAAGAGGAGGATTCAAGATGGAGAAGGAATGACGACACCCAAATCTAGGATTTTTATCGTTTTCTAATTTATCTTATATTTTCCAGACATATGGGTAAGATCTATCCAACCCCATGATTATTCTTCGCAACATCATGGGCTAGAACCTTTTTAGTAGATCTAGGGTTTTGAAGGTTTTTTTAATTAATTGAACTTTCGTGTGTATATACTCCGTACAACACTACTTGTGATTTAATTTATATATGATTATGCATTTTTAATTCATACTCAAAGTTATTTTGTGCATCATTAACTGTTATGTAGAGTCTGAATACATATCTTGGTTATTGATTGAGTACGTTCACTGCTGAGCAGGATTCCATGTTATGATTCTAAGTGAGGGGACTTCTAAGCTTCATTAGAACTGTCATATATGAATACTTGTTAATTGAATCTAATTCGGGTTAATAAATAAGATAAAAAGGATAATTTCATAGTACCTATAAAGGGAGATCATATCGGGTTAGAGTACCAATTGGCCAGGAAAATAATTGATACTGATAGTACCTAGAAAGTAGGGTGAATTATATCTCTTACTCCAAGGTTATTCACATGTGTTACACACATGTTTACTTGTGTCTATAGAGTATATTTACATGGCTTAGTGATGCGTCCATATTCCACAAGGCTGAGTCGGACATTGATACACGAAAGGGAGATTAATGAGTGAAACTGGATTATCCTAGAGCTACCTATTCTCCATTCTTGTGTCACTTTCGAATTCTTCTAAGTGCTTTTATTTTAATTGTTATTTTAATTTATTGTTTTGTAGATTGATAATTAAATCCTCAACTTTATTGCCACAATTCGTCTTAATTAATTTAGTAAATAATTAAATTGATAATATGTCGTCCTTTAAGTTCGATATTTAACTTGGTCGCTTGCTCAAGCTGCAACTAATATCCTTAATACTTGGGAATTAATTGTGTGTTGAGAAAATGCTCATCACCTGTAATCTGACTTTGATTGTTCAAGTGTACAGAAGGTCGCTCGACCTTAGCTTGACCAGATAGTTCTGGTCGAGCGGCATTGTTTTGGTTGAGCAGGGTGTATTACTCTGATCATGACTTTTTAGGGTCTCAGAATGCCGCTCGATCTCAGCTCGACAAAGTGGCTTGGTCGAGCGATGGTCGAGCGGAGACACGACCCCTCCATTTTCTGCGACTGGTAGCATTGAACCTTCATAATGCGTTACTGGCCTCAATGTGATGGCATGACAAGTTTTTGGGTTAGTTATGCTTTGAGAAGGAAATTTATCTTTCTCAACCGTCTGCGTAAGCTTATTCATATTTCCTACCATTTCCCCCATCAGCAAAGTAAGGTCTTTCATCTGCTTGGATAATTCCTCATGATTGGAATCTATCTTTGTTTCCAAATGATCCATCTTGCATCATTCCTAGCCATATTTCGGTCACAGTATCTTCTAAACTAGATTTTTCTTCCTCGATCTTAGCACCCGGATCGACACCCATATGAGGTTTGACTGCTGCATTCGCATTGCTCCATGAAAATTTGGGCCTCCTTGGTTGTTTATAATTACCCGAGGGACCACGATTGTTGTAGTTCCCTTGGTAATTTTGATTTCCTTAATTTTGAAACCTAGTTCCTTGAATACTTTGACCTATGACATAATTTACTTCTTCAAATTCATCTTGGATCGGTCTTTCTTTACCAACATCCCGCTGCATCATCATTGGTACTCTCTGCGACATCTTTGTTATTTGCTTTTGCTGGGATTCAAGTAGCTTGTTGATGTTTGCAAAGTTAGAGATGATCTCATCTTCTCTACTTGACTTTACCATAGTGTGCTCAACTTGTGCTACATTTCTAAGTACATAGGTACCTCTCACTCTATTAGTAGGCCAATCTCTTGAATTTATCGAAATATAAGCTTTTCGGCCTCAACAGGTGTCATTGTAAGTAATGCTCCATTAGATGAAGCATCTAGTAAAACGCGAGAATCATAATCCAATCCGTTATAGAAAATACTGATGTATTGGGCTTTAGATAACCCATGTTGTGGACACTTGCGAATCATGTCATTGAATCTGTCCCAAGCTTCATGAAATTTCTCACCACTACCGATTGCAAATTAATATATGTCTTGCTTCATTCTAAACACCTTTGAAGGTGGCATGTATCGCTCTAAAATCTTCAATTTCAATTGCTCCCAAGTAGTGCACTCAGCAGCACTAAGAGTGTCGTACCAATCTCTCGCTCTTTCCGTAAGATAAAATTTAAATAGTAAGATCCTCATTGCATCTTCATGAGTTCCTGCATCTTTTTGTCTGCTTGCATAACCAAGAAACTTATTAAGATGTTGTTGAGGGTCTTCAAAAGTTCTCCCAGAGAAGGAGTTCCTTTCTATAATGTTGATAATAGCAGGGTGAAGATCAAAATCTGCATCGGCCCCACACGCTCCTAACAGCCCCACGTTGCCTCCTCCGTTGTTCTTAAAGACTTCACGGATGGCAATATTATCCGGATTTTGCTTATCTAGACCAGCAATATTGACTGCTTCTGCTTCCGATTGCAGCTTCAATTATTTCCAAGTTCAGCACTTCAACTTCAACTCCTAGATTAAGAGCTTCGGTTGCTTTCACTTTCTTGTTCTTCTTCTTCTTTGCCTTCTTCTTCCTCGACGATGCTCCAATTTCCGGATCAAAAGGCACTAATGTTCCTGCCTTTGATCTAGTGTGTATACACCTAAGAAAATTTAAGCGTTAGAAATTAAAGAGAAGTATGGAATAGTTCCAATTAAAATAACAACAATAAAATTGATAAGGATAACCGTTCCCGGCAATGGCGCTAGAAACTTGATGGGCGTTTTCTCAATACACAATTAATCTCCAAGTATGAAGGATGCGATTGTAGCTTAGATAAGTGATCAAGTTATATTATCGAACCCAAAGGACGATTGATTATCAACTTATTATTATTTAAATTAAGAGAAACTATTGTTGGGCAATTTAAGTGGAGAATAGTTTTTAATCATATAAATAGAATAATAAAATAACAATAAAATAGAGACAGTAGAGATACACGAGAGTTGACTAGTGAGAAGATAGGTAGCTCTTTGGGCCATCCAATTTCACTAATTAATCTCCCTTCCATATGTCAATGTTCGACTCTGCCTTGTGGACTATGGACGCATCACTAAACCATGCAAATCTACTCTATAGACACAAGTAAATATGTGTGTAACACATGTGAATCACCTTGGAGCAACATAATTATACCCCCCTTTTAGGTACTATCAGTATCAATTATTTCCCGTGCACTAAGTACTATAACCCGATATGATCTCCCCTTATAGGTACTATATAATTATCCTCCTTATCCTACTTATTAACCCAAATTCCATTCAATCAAAAAGTATTCATATAAGATAGTTCTAATGAAGTTTCGGAGTCCCCACACTTAGAATCATAACATATAATCCTGTTCAGCAGTAAAACGCACTCAATCAATAACCAAGATATGTATTCAGACTCTACATAACAGTTAAAGATGCACAAAACAACTCTGAGTATGAATTAATTAAGCATTTTCTTTTATAAAATAAATCTACAAGTAGTGTTGTACGAAGTATACACACGAAAGTTCAATTAACTAGATAAAAACCTTCATAACCTAGAATTACCAAAGCGGTTCTTGCCCATGACGCTTCGAAAAATGTTCATGGTGTTTGGATAGATCTTACCCATAGTTTTGAAAATTATAAGAAAGATTAAGTTGCAAAGTAAACCCTAGATGTGGGCGTCGTTGCTTCTCGCTCCATTTGAATCTTCACTTTGTTCTCACTTGATTCGCTGCACGAATCTCTCTCTATAGCTCCTACAGATGGAGTTAGGTTTGGATGTAGTGTAGGATGTATGTGGAATCAAACTATCTTTTTGATGTGATCAACATCCCTTTTTATACTTATAAAACTCTCCTTACGTATTTGCACTGGGCTTTTTCTTGAAAAATACATTAATTCACGCACAGAAGGGTCAAAATTACCAAAAATAGATGTGCGTGTCCCCGCTCGACCAAAACTGGCGAGGTCGAGCGGCCTTCCTGTTCGCTGAAACTAGTTTTGGTCGAGCGGCCTCCCTGTTCGCTAAAACTCTCTACAGACCCTCGGTCGACCAACTCTGCCCTTGCTCGACCAAAAGATCTTGGTCTAGCAACTCTTCTTGAGGTCAAATAGCATCTCGGTCTTCGTGTTTTCTGATTCTTAGCACTTTTGATCTATTTTTCTATATAAATATGCTCAAATAGCTTCAGTAGCCTCTGATTTGTGGATTTTCAATATACATACCGATTTGCCTTGATAATAACCCAAATCGTACTTAATTTCTACACAAATCAGAGCTCAAAACATGTGAATTATCACTCTCATCAATGAGTAAAGGGTACATTGTTGTCATAAAAAAAGGTATATTACATATGAGTAAAGAGCACATTATTGATAAAAAAATACCTCGACAAAAGCAATACATAACGTAAAGCTTATAATCATACCTTAATCGAGAAAACTTGGACTACAGATAGAGAAATAATCGACTAATGGATCTAATGTTCATTTTCATGCAGACATCAAGTATAATTAATGCTATCAAATTCAGTAATCCTTCACTGATCTTGAAAAACTGAAGTCCATGAATTTTTTAAAGATGAACTCATTGTCATAAATTATAGACCTACTATATGAGAATAATGTCCCAGGTTTACCAAGTCAATCACTTCACATTTATATCTCATCCATTAATAGGTGGATGTTCAAACTCCATAGAAAATCTGTAACAATCATATAAGTGGATGACAACAAACAACCAGTGGCCAGGAGAAAAGGGAAGAAAAGAGTCGAGGGCATTTCGACAAACAGATTCCATACATTCTTCCATAAGCCTAATAAGAATTATTAGCAAATCACAATGGGATTTCACAATTCCATACCTGATCAGTACCAAAATGAAAGTTATAATTCATAGAATCTCACGCACTTGGATGAAGAATCTCCAGATTGATTGTCGTCCTCCGCACTCCGTCTTCCACACTCCAGATTATCGCCCAGATTAGTGCTGAAATTGCGTGATTAATAATCGCCCCTCGCCAACGCTGAAATCACACAACATAAGGTGAAGAATGTGTTTTAGAATTTCCTTTGTAATTTTTATATATGACCTATTTTCTTATATGTTGATCCAGACACACATAATTAGATCCGTATGTTCGGACACATATGAGCCTCACTCTTCATAAAATAACTCAATTAAACTATAATCACTTTTTCTTAATTTAATATCACTTTTTATCCATCCTAAAATGTTCATGAAATAGTTCAATTGGAAAGACACCACTTTTTCTTGATCCTGTATCACTTTTTTATAAAACATAATGTCACTTTTTATATATCGTATTAATTCTTTACGAAATTGTTCAATTGAACAAATACTATATTTCCTTGATCAAATATTACTTTTTATTAAAAAAATTATCATTCTTTATCTATCGCATGAATTGTTCTTATAATTGTTCAATTAGATAAGTATCATTATTTTTTTATCAAGTTTCATTTTTCTATAAAAAATGTTACTCCCTCCGTCCCGGAGAAGTTGGTATTTTTTTTTTGCACGGAGATTAATGAGTATAATAATTTAATGTAAAGTGAAGTAAAGTGAAGTGAGAGAAATAATATTTAATGTGTAGTGGGTAGTTGTATTAGAGGTTGTATGTGGGGTCCATGAGAATAGATTAATTATTTTTGTATGGGTCCCATGTATTAAAAAGAAAATGTATCAACTTTGAAGGGACAAACTAAAAAAAAAGTGTGTCAACTTCTATGGGACGGAGGGAGTATTACTTTTTATTTGTCATACAAATTATTAATGAAATAGTTTTATTAGACGAGTGTCATTATCTTTGATTAAAAATGTTACTCATAACTTTTTATTGTGCTAATAAATTTATTATAAAATAATTATAAAATAATTCAACATGATTGGATATCACTTTTCTTTAATCAGATATCTTATTTTACATTAAAATCTTAAAAAGTAAGAGTAGTAAATTTAATAAAATAAGTTTAATTAATTTATTTTCAAGGGTAGGTCTTGCATGAGACTGATGAGCGTTTCTCAACAAAAAATATTAATCTCCAAGTATGAAGGATGCTATTGTTGCTTTGATAAGCGACCAAGTGTTTATCGAACCCAAAGGACGTATTATTATTAATATAATTATATTCTAAGTTACTAAGACTATTATGGAAAAGGAGTTGAATGATTAATTAACTAATTATTAAATAACTAAAATAACAATTAAAATAAATAACAATAGAGATTGAACGAAAGTGAATAAGTGAGAAGATAGGTTGTTCTTCGGGTCATCCAATTTTTCTTATTAATTTCTCTTCTGTGTATCAATATCCGACTCTACCTTGTGGAATATGGACGCATCACTAAGCCATGAGAATCTACTCTATAGACACAAGTAAATAAGCGTGTGACATGTGTGAATATCCTTGGAGCAAGATATATAACTCACCCTCCTTTCTAGGTACTATCAGTATCAATTATTTCTCATGCACTAAGTACTCTAACCCGTTATGATCTCCCTTTATAGGTACTATGAAGTTATACTCTTTATCCTACTTATTAACCAAATTACGATTCAATTAACAAGTATTCATATAAGATAGTTCTAATGAAACTTCGGAATCCCTTCACTTAGAATCATAATATAGAATCATGTTCAGCAGTGAACGCACTCAATCAATAATCAAGATATTTATTCAGACTCTACATAACAATTAATGATGCACAAAACAACTTTGAGTATGAATTAAAAAAGCATAATCTTATATAAAATAAACCACAAGTAATGTTGTACAGAGTATACACACGGAAGTTCAATTAACTTATAAAACCTTCATAAACCCTAGAACTACAAAAGCGGTTCTAGCCCATGATTGGTTGAAGAACAATCATGGTGTTTGGATAGATCTTACCCATAGTCTTGAAAATTACAAGATAAATTAAGATGCAAAGTAAACCCTAGATGCGGGCGCAGTCGCGTCTCTCTCTACCTTGAATCTTCACTTGGTTCTCACTTGATTCGATAGATGAATCTCTCTCCACAGCTCCGTGGATGGCGGTAGGGTTTCGAATGTTGTATATAATGAAGGTGGTGAATGGCTCTCTTTTTCCTTGCGTAGGGTCTTCCTTTTATACTTGTGAGCTCTCCTTACGGACCTATGATGGGCTTTTTGAGCGAAAACACACACAGAACGTGTAACAATACGAATCAAGACATTTCCAGCTCATCAATTCGACCTAAGAACTTGGTCGAATCACTTCTTCATGGTCGAATCATTGGTCAAACAGGCCTGTAAAACACTTCCAGGTCGCTGGTTCGACCCAATGGCACCTCGAATCAGAAGCTTTCTGGTTGTACTGCAACTGCAAAAATTTATGCTTTTGGTTCGACCACGGTTCGACCAAATGGTTTGGTCGAACCACAGTGTCGTGGTTGAACCACAATCCTGACGACTTTCCGATGCCTAGTTCGACCAGGGATGCCGGTCAAACCGCTCTCTGCTTGGTCGAACTGCCTCCCTGCTTGGTCAAACCAGTCTTCTTCAGCACCCTTTCTATGTACTCCGGAATATATGCACTCTTTTTTTCTATATTAATTTTAATTCAATTATGTATTTATACATTTTTCTTAATAAAATAGAAATCAAATTATAATTATGTATTTTACATAGAAATCAAATTATATATTTTAAAAAAATATAACTTATTAACAAAGTATTTAATAATTGCAATAAATACACAATAAATACACATAAATCAATAATTGATAAACACATACAAAAATAAAAGTCAACAATGCACAAAATGGTTACAACGTATGTTTTATAAAAATCTATATTAAAAATCTACTTGTTAAATATATATATATATATATATATATATATATATATTAAGATACGCTAACTGTACACATTACAATAGTTATATAATTTTTTTTAGTAAATAGAAAATTGCATATGTAATAAAAATTACAACTTGACTAACTGTTTTTTAATGATAGTATTATACACAAGTAACTAAACTATGGGTGCATGCCTGTATATATTTCTATGATACGATGTAAGAATTATAATTATAAATTTATGACAAGAGTCAGGAGTTAGCAAGGCAAGTTATAATATTTTAAAGGGTTATTTGAAAAAAAAAAACTATAAACTTTATTCCTATTACAAATTAATTTTCACTTTTAAGAAATTTCAAAAAAACCACTATCTTTAAGTATTGCTACAAAACGCACCCAATTTATGATTAAAAGTATGGTTTTTTGGTTTTTTTTTCCAACAATACCTAAAGGTGGTGATTTTTTTTACAATTTTTCAAAAGTAAGGATTAATTTGCAATAAAAGTAAAGTTCGTGGTTTGTTTTGCAATTAACCATATTTTAAACATGTACACAATTTATAAAACAATGATTAGCAATGCATTCTGCAGACGAAATTTTTTTTTAAAATATTTTTCACGACAAAATTTGGGGCAAACAAAAAAATAAATTCTTAAATGAGTATTTTATAACAAAATTTGGAGCTAAATACGAAAATAACAAATTCTCTTGTGCGATATTATATATATGAGACGGTTTGTGAGATGTGTCAAAGTATGTCTATTATATAAAGAGTGTTGTTAAATGCACACTCATTTTTATTGAATACTCACCTTTTATTAGATGTACACCTCCATTAAATCTTTTATCTTTTATTTTTATTAAATATACACCCTCTTAAACCCCATTCTACACTTTTAAAATAAAAAATTAAAACCAAATACACACCCAGCAACGACTCCTCTGTGTCCACGTGAGCTTGAGTAGTACCTCCCTTAGCCTACAGCAACCATGAAAATACAGCAGCCAACACTACCAAGAATACCAAAACTAATACAGAAAGGACCAAGACCATTATAGAATCACAAAGAATAACAGCAGACAAAAAGCAATGGTAGTATCATGTCCAATAATGAAAAATTCACAGCAAAGCACATAAAAAAAAGAACTCAGCGGATTCTCAAACCTCAAGTGCTAAAAGAAACAACTAATCAACACTCATAGCATATATTGGGATCCGAAGGCTAGCCTCATCCGGCGACCCGTAACCTCCCTGGACTACGAAGGTGAACACATCATGTTCTTCTTCTTTTTTCTTTTGCTCATTCTTTCAATTATTTCTCTGCATATAAGCATGGATTAATGGAGATTAGTAGTGTCGGTGCTGAGATTGCAGCTTTTTCTTGTTTATGATTATGAGGTTCGGTTTCTTATTTTTTAATTTTAATTTTTAAATTTTTACTGGTTGTATCGACCAGATCGAGTTTGGAAGTGTGTTCATGTATTTTTATTTTTTTTTAAAATAAAATAAATACTAATTTGGAATTTTATCAATGATTTCTTGATATATATACTTGAGATAATTAAGCTGGTAGGCACGATGTTTGGAGTTTCTGAATTCTAATAATATGAGAGATGCATGAATTGTGCACAGAACTTATAAAACTTGGACTGAACTTTTAAATTCTAATTGTAATTGAGTAGGGTTTATTTCTTGAATTAGAAGCTTGGACTGGCCGGAGTAAGGATAGAAATGATGGGCAAGGCGGTGGCGGCGGTTCATTTTAACTTTTAAGCAGCAACAATGGAAAAGTATAATTAAAACAAACGAAAATAGGTAAGGCCGTAAGGGTGTGTAATTAAGTTGTAAATTAGACATTTTTAAAATATATATTGTAATTATATAATAATAATGGGGTGTGTATTTAATAAAAAGGGGTGTGTATTTAGTTTAATCCTTATTTAAATAAAGTATATGTTTAATAGTTGTAAAAGTATAGTATTTTTTAAAATATGATAAATAATATGATTTATTATTGAAATATTTTAAGTATAAATAAGCATATTTTACCTATATAATAAGCATACTTTACCGTCTCACAAGAGATTTTCTCTACAAAAATATATTTTATTTGTACAACAGTCCCTGCGTTTTCATTCTCGTCACACATCATCTAGAAACCAAATAATTAGCATCATTTGATTCATTTCCTGTGGCTATTTTATCAAACAAAATTCTCCCATCGCATTTTACTTAAATACATTTAGAAATATTCATTATTTAAGGGAATAAACTCAAAATGAACATTGGCTGGTCAGTGTGTTTTGAACATATAAATAAACAAACTATGTAAAGATAGAGAGGAAAAATGTCAGTTATAATAATTATAATAAAAATTAGTATTATCATTTTATGATTAGGTTAAAGGCTTGACCTTCCTTTTAAATCATAAAATAAAATAATATTTGTATATGTATAATACTAATATGTTGTGATATAATAATAATAACTTTCATAATACAAACTTAATGATAATAATACCAATAATGGTATTAGTAGAATTAAAGGCTAGTAGGAGTATAAATTTTTTACCAAATGTTGCGGTTAAGAATTTTTCCAAATGAATGATCGTGAATTTTCACCTAGTGAATACTGCTGTGTGTGACTTCATTCAAAGAAAAAATTTTCGATGTGTATCTAGTTGTCTACGAGCTTTGAAAAAAAAAAACTAATGCCTATACCTATTTTACTTATTCATTATTATTATTATTATTATTATTATTATTATTATTATTACGAATACGCTGCTATAAATATGTATCTAGTGTTACGCCAGAAATGACGAGGGGAGTGAGTGGCATGGTCAACATGTACAGAGTTACTGGGGATGACTGGGACACATGGGGAGATGTGGCTGCCCACTTTGATATTGCTCGGTATAATATACATCCACCCCCTTCAATCTGATCCATAATTATTGGGTCACTATTAGTTATATATTGAATTTATACATTGATCTATTATCATGTTATTTATTGTACTTTTTCTGCATATCTTTTTAGACATAAAATAAAATCTAATCAGACATAAAATAAAATCAATAATTGAATTATGATCATTTGATCACATGAATATTTTTTAATGCATTTTGATTAAACTGGTGTCAGGTTCAAACGAAGGCCCCCATAGAAGATGTAATCTTAATGTAGATGAGCAGAGATCTCAGGTAATTTTACCTGGTTATACCATACACATGGTTCCTCTTAATATCAAAATTTGCCATTACAAATATATGAGAGCTTTGGACAGATGACATTGTGGTCTATGGTCAAGTCGCCTCTCATGTTTGGAGGAGATATGAGACAGCTTGACAGCCAACATTCAGTCTAATAGCTAATCCAACTCTCTTAGAGATAAATTCCTTCAGTTCAAACAATAAGGAGGCATGTGCTTAAATATAGCATATCAAATTGTGCAATATGGAAAGAATTCTAGTCTAATCACAACTTACACATTGCAGTTCCCCTATTTCTCAAGTCTAACTTGTGCAACGAGCAAGTCTAGAAATCAGAGCAGGCAAATTATCTCTGAGCCCCTTATGGGCCTCACTAGCTGCAGAGGCGATGAGGCTAGTAGATGGTCTGCTAGAGCTACTGGCAATGTTCTTGAACAAGTCTGTTGGAAAGCAAACTCAAGTAACAGTCGTCAAGAACCCTTTTGCCTATACAAAAGAAAATCTCTTCTATTACTGTAATATAACTTCACATCTAAGTTATCTTTTCTTTTTTTTTTTTTTTTTGTGAATTTCAATGTGTATATGATTCTTATACTCTATAACATATGATTCTTGAGGATGCTCTGCAGAGATGACGGCTTGGCACATGAACACAAGTATAATAGCAAAGTCCATTTATTGAAGAGTAAGATGATGGTGGCTTGCCTTGGTGCTTCTCCAAATGAAAAACTTATGTCTAGAGAAAAGAAAAGGGGTTCATTTTCGCCTTGTGGATGGGACACCAACCAGGTAACTTCAAATCTCATCTGTGTAATCTAATTGCTGTGGGAGTTCCTAATGTGTTTGAGAGAACAGATCACTAGCTCAATTTTCTAATAGGACTTACAAATATTATATTATTGTCTGGATTGCCAAGCTAAAGTAGCTAATTCTTTAATGTTACATGACTGTCATATATTTATAAGACATTTCCTTCATATCATCCATAAAAATCATAAATTAGATTTCATTTGTGGAAGCTCAAGAAGTAAACACACACACACATATATGTATATAAAATTGCGGAATGCTAGAACTTGACAAGTATAATTTGATTCTAACAGATGTGGGAGTTGAACCAAAATGGTACCTTGATGAATAGCTATTCTGGCTTATGCGCATCCATGAGGACAGGAAAAGGTGAAAGTTCACGTTTACTTTATTTTATATGTTTTATATTATTTAATAAATAATTAATCTGTTATGTATAGTCTGTTAAACTTAATTTTGTACCAGCTAATTCCGGTGCCAGTGGAGTTCGTGCTTGGATTGCAACTGGAAGAAGAGGTCTGATCTTCTTAGGTCGTACTCCTATAGAATCTATGTAAATCAACCTCTAAACTTATATGAACTAAATCACCCACTTTCGTATCAGGAGAAATCTATGTTGCATTTTTTAATCTGGATAATGAGAAGGCTGAAGTATCGATGAGGATACCAGACTTGGGCATGGCGATTGTTGGTAAAAAGTTCGATAATGCTTCATGCAAATTCAAAGAAGAATTGAGTGGGAGAGAGTTTGGATTTGTAAAGGAGTCCATTTCAGAACAAGTAGAAATCCATGGATGTGCTCTTTTTGTCCTGAACTGCACCTATAGCTACTGACATCATATTACATATGGGTGTAGTAAGGCTATGTAGTGATCACTTTGGAATCTTATAATTGCTATTTTATCCCTTTTCAGTTGGGGTTTATTTATGTTGTTTTCCTTTAGCAGTTATTTGGGATATATTGTTATGAGGCTCATTCCATGGACCTCATTAACCTATTTAATGGGTTTATTATGATTTTATATTTGTCATTCACAAGGATGGGTTCAGTTTTGACATCCGTAGTTAATTTGCTCTAGAGGCGCTAATTGAGAGTTCTAATTTCACTTTGTTTCCAAGGAACAACAGCTTTGATCATACGACAGCTTTCAGACCAAGATCAGCATTATAGCAGGCACTGCCAGCTTCTAGACTTTTCCCATCCTAAAGCTAGCGAAGCATTTTCCAAAGAATCAATGGAGGAGAAAAGCTCAACCTCGTCATCCTGAAATCTCCACTCCGTTAATATCCTGCAACGCCATTGTCTCGCTCTCCCATTATTATATATGTGCATTACATCTTGAATGTCTTAACAAAATTTACTTTGTGTTTTGTTATTTTCTTGTTTTGAGCTGTTGTAGTAGCAGAGGGCTGCGGGCTAAAGAAAATATCAATGTCTATGTCTCCATATTCTGGTTTGTGCAATTTCAGTTGTGGTCCTAAACTCTATTTATGGATGGATTTTTCTGTTATTTTAGCCTGGTTTTGGATTTGAAAAATATTAGCTGCAAGGCAATTTTAACGAGTATAATGAGCAGGTTCAATGTACCATGAATCGCCATTGTTGCTCTTTGTTATTGGACCTCTTACTTTGAAAAGAGTAGATATTCATATTCATCAGTGAACATAACTTTCAATGGCTTGTTCTGTTTGATCAGCATTGCAAAAGCTGACTACTGATGTTTACTAATATAAATGATGCAGAATTGCGGGAGCACCTCGCTAGTCATCTGTTATGCAGGTATTGCCTTCCTATTTTTAAACCCATCTGCCCACAAAAGTTTTCATCTTTTTTAGTCCGTCCTATAAAAATTCACTTTTTTCATTTTAGTCAGACTCATAATATATTTTTCTTTTTGCATTTTAGTTCGACCACGAAAATTTTCACCTTGCATTAATACTACTAAAGTCAACATAACCGACCTCTCAATATACTTTATTTACAAAAATATCATTCCCCCAACACACATAACATATTTTATTATTTGTTTATTTTATCTTAATATACTAAAAGTACTTGGGATATTTAGAAACATTTTTTCCCTTTATATCCCTAATGATTTTTCATTTTTACCTCTATACCCTTAATTAATTAATTAATTAATTTTCTCAAGATGTTAGTTTTAATGTCGTGCTATACATTAATTCATTGAGTCCGAAACGTCTTGGAGAGAGGGTCTGTGCTGTTTGTTGGTTCCTTGCAGGATGGTGATATTTTAATTGATACACGCGGTGGAATCAAACTGGGGTAATTTTGATGTCTCTGCCAACTTGGTTGATGTGGGTGATAGGCAACGAATGAGGAATACATTTGTAAGTACTCTAGCTGGTATGCTTTGAAATCTAGCATAGTTATCCTCCATCATTTATTGACTCATGTTAATCCGAGATCTGTAGGATTCGTCACTGATTAATAGTATATGCATATACCCATGTTTGGAAGCCTGAAATTTGTAATATTATTGCTATTTTGATTTGTCATCAATTCCATTTAATTTATCCTCTCAATGATGAGAGGTGATTATCTTGTGTGGGATGGGAATAAAAGTTATGGAGCAATTGTATGGTTATGACTTCCAAGTATGTCCATCTGTTATTATACTCCGTTATTTTTACAACTGAATATCTTGATCATTTTCGGATTAAAAATTTTTGCAGAGCTGATATTTGGTCATTTGGCATAACTATTTTGGAGTTTGTGCATGGCCATGCCCCTTTCTCTGAGTATCCCCAAAGTATGTTCTTTTTGGTATATTGATATGCCTTCTTACTCGATAAAAATTCTTCTACTAATTAAAAATCCAAGTATGCATGTGATACATTTTGCTGTTTTAGATGTTGCTAATGACATTGCAAAATGCTTGGGATCAATGAATAGCAACATGGATTCTGGAAAAGAATGTATTATTTGCTTGACAGAGGTCAAGAACACTACTGTCTTGCCATGCAGCTATTTGGTAATTTTATTGGCTTCATCCTTTTGTTTGTCCACTTATGGTTTATTTCTAACTTTCAGTCGGATTATTTAGGTTAGGCTAAGTTATTAGGAACTTTGGCTGCAAGCAATTTATCCTACATAAATATCTCTCTTTGTGTTTAATCTTTTTTGGGTCCTCTGCAGTGCATCTAACTCAGACAATATATAAATAACCAATTATAGCGAGAGGAAAGAAGCTTGACTTTTGAATTTGCTTGACCTACCTCTGAAGAAAATGTTCTAATAAAGCTGAATTCTTTAATATTGGCCTCTCTCCTTTTTTTTTTCTTTTCTTTTTTGTAACCAATCTTTATCTCTTTTCTGCATCACTATGACTTCTTCTGATTACAGGATTTTATTTATTTTTATTATTTACAACAATATCACTTACATGTAATCACTTGTGTTGTACAGTTTCGTATAAAGCAACAAAGCCTAAATTTTTACATGACTTGACAGGTGCTTTACCTGATTGAGTCAATGAATGAAGTTGCTATCCAGAATTTACAAAGACGAATTAGCAAAAAAATTTGTCTACATCAGCAAAGAAAATCTGGAGCTTGGTGAGTGGAGCATTTCTTTTTAGTCAATTATGAAATTTGAATGCATAATGCATCCCCAGCCCATAAAAAGAAAATAAGGGTGCCTAATTTTTTTTTTCTTTTATTTTTTTTAATTGTCTATCCTTTTGTAATTCAAAAAGTATTGGCTTATGAACATGCATCGTGTTAAATATTTACCTTGCTCTTATGCAAAACAAATAATGGGGATGAGGTGAAACAAAGAGAGAACAAACAAGAATATAATCTTCTGTACCAGATACATCCTTCTGAGTTAGTTACTGTTATGAAATATCATGTCCTTACTCTTGATATTTGTTGGTTGGATGTTATCCACCATTATTATAACTTCTGCTTTCTACTTATGCCCCATCCTTTTTTGTCTAGTGGAAGATTGCTTTCATCTCACAAGGTCTAGCCAAGTACCTTGAGGATTCGCTTATTGTGTTCAGTCGTTTCCAAGTGTCTCCCTTTCTATCATACCACGTATTCATGTACAAGAAAAGAGAAACGAAGAACTTTTTTCATTTTCTATGTGACTAATTAGAAAACATCTTATTGATATCCTTACATGAATATGAATCTTGTGCTATGCAACGAGTGGCATGTATATTGCTTGGTAGCAGTATCTTGGATTGGAGCACATAGATAATACCCCAAAAGATCTCTTACTGCAAATCAGGTACTCTATCTGTGCTTCATTAAGTCTCTGCACCAATTCCATTTAAATTGATTATCCATTGGTTTCATAAAAACAAATGTTTATTGAGTTCCTATACTTGCAAGATTTTTGCAGTCAAACAATGACATTTAAATGTTAAAAGATAGAGGTCAACAAATCTTATTGAAAATTATGTCTATCTTTCTATTCTCTTTGTTTTGTTTGTGTAATGTAGTTTTTTTTTTTAATGGTGTAATAAAAAATAGTAAATAAGTCGCTCTAGAAAATCAGAATTCTTAAATTTAATTACTGATGTTTGCTTCTCGGTGATTCATCTCTGATGATAATTCTCTCAACTATGGGGAGCTTATGTTGTTTACTTGAACTATGGGGAGGTTATGTTGTTTACTTGAATGTTTGATGAAAAACACATACTTATTATCTATGTTGTTTACTTGAACGTTTGATGAAAGCATACATTCATCAGATGGATAAATAACATATTCAGTTAAAAGAAGCATTGAAAATAACATTAGAATGAATTAAGCCTGCATTGCTGAATGTGATAGATAGGGGTAATGAAGTCATGAAGACGGTGTACGAAATAAACGGAATGGCCTAATGATGCATATGTAACAAGCTCAGTTACTAGACTTTGTGACTTCATTGTTTGAGCTGGACACACCAATTGATGAGATAACAGAGATTATTTCTGTTGATCAAATTAATTATGTAAGTTTATATGTCTCATTGAATTTTAATTATCATTCCTTCTATGTTGTTGCCCTCCATCTCCATCTTAATCATATTCGGCAGATACTTTGCTTAATTCACCTATGTATGGAATTGGATTTCGAAATATCTTCCTTATGAATAAGAACTACCATTGCACTTTTAAAATTAATCACAATATAATAATAAAATGAAAATTTAATTTGTCAATTAAAAAGGTAGAGATGGAATTTAGTATTTCTTTCTTACAGATAATGAATAATATTCTCACCTTTCCAAATGTACTATATATCCTTCTGTTATCTCACCAGGAAAGAAATCCTCAAAAAGATGTAGATATTAGCTATTAGGAATGTTGTTTTTATGGTATCATACACTCTTTCAACCAAGAAAAAATAATAAATAAAAAAGTTAAAAACTTACTGGTCTTTTGCAATTGGACACCATATATATAAATGTCTTTGGTTATGCAAGAGTGAGAAAAACAGGCAAGTGCAATCCTGTTTTTATAAATTAGGGAAAAAGGCATGATTCCCATTTTACTAATTTACTTTCAAACAAATTTAAACATACTATTGGAAGATCAGGCATGCATTATTTTTGTGCTATAATTTTTGTCAAAAAATCATATTACAAATGATATGACGTGTACCTCATGCATTATTTTTTAACTATAATTTATGAAAAAAAAAATCTGACTTACAAAATATGACGTCCATATGACGCGGAAAACACGTTTTAATAATTAGTTAAAAATATCAAACTATTACCAAAATAACACTTTTCATAATCTACATAAGATATTGGTTAAAACTTCTACTCAATGTATCATATTTTTGTCTTCGCAGTGCTCATAGCCCAAGTTGCAAGTCATATGAAGTAAACAATGCTAATGGTTATTTTGTGCATTCTAATCTTTCAGAGAAAATACTCCAATTAATACTTCTGACAATTCGAAATGGCTTCACCATTGATGGAAGTGGATGATATTTTGTCTCAGATTCCATGATTTGCTGAGTCTTTGTGAAGATCTACTATTTATTTGGCTCGTAAAGAGCTTAAGATTACTCCGTGGTTGTTCATACCCATTAGAAATCGAAACTTGTTGCATGATAAGTGACTTCTTCAATTTAATCTCATTCTTGTTTTTTATTTATTTATTATCTTTGATGCTTATCATTTTGTCTCTTAGTGTAATTGTTTAACAAATCAATTTAATTTTCATTCATCCTTATAAAAATAAAATAACGTAAACTCCCTGTGTTCTTAAACTTCGAACTTATATAAATTTCTTTAAATTTTATAATTTTAGTATTTGGGTTATTGTCCATCTAGTTTACTTACTAGTGAGTTAAGGATCAACATAACTCGAAAAAAACTATTTTGGAGCTAATACATTTCTTTAATTCTTTGTCGGCTCATACAAATTCATGCCAACTTAGCAAAGGCACTCGTATTTATCTTACGATTATATAATGATGTAGTCAAGTTAGCAAAGGCACTCGTATTTATCTTAGGGTTAATTGCATAAAAAAACACGACCTTTACCTAAGTTGCAATTTAGTTCTAACTTTTTGTTGGAAAACTCACGGTTCATACATAGGGAGAAATCATACATTTCTCCATAGAGTTTTCGTTGCAGCGGAAGATCACGTACGAACCGATTGGTACTCATGTATAACTGCGATCTCTTGGATCAAATCTTACAACACGTGGTTGTAAATTAATGTTCACGATATGACATTAATCTGAAGAATATGAAGATTGGATTTGTATATGAATCCGAGAGAGAAAACGAGAGAGAAAAAACTTACGTGTTCTGAGTTTTTATTCATGAATCACTCATGCGTAAGAACCCCCTCGGACAACTGCCTAGCGCAGTCTTTTATTTCCAAGGAGACATGAGTCAATAAACGGTTTCATTAACTCCCTCTCTCTCTCTCTTATCCGCTATTATATGTGGAAAATAAATAAATAATATCAAATATTATTTACATCTCCCACTCACATATGAAGTCAATAGTCTCCTGACCCATTTTCTTCATGAATCATATTCTCGTACAGATTAATACATCGTGTGACCCACGAGATATGAGTTTTTATCGCTATACACTTGTTAGAGATATATAGCAACTCAACTAGTTTATCAAAGAAACTCAATAAGCTCGCTATACCCCAGAATTCTTGAACATTTAACATAAGTTGACATATCTCCTTTCAATCCCTGAACATATCAGAGCATATTCAACCTTTTTGCAAAAAAACTATGTATTCATAATCAAGACCCTGCTTGATTGACTAGTCAATTAATCACAATAGTATATGTTAAATTAAGACGTTCTTCCCATCTCACTAAGTATCTACAATCTCCCACTGTAGCTGCTTTCCTAGACATGTACCACATCGTCATTATTAATCATAGTTCTTTTGGTAACATGCTAAAGTAGCAACACCAAAGTGAAGACTTAGAATATAGTAGAAAGTCATAAGGGTAACCAAAAGATAAGGACTCATACTTTTGAGAAAATAGGGATAATTTTCTCAATCCTGTTGGGGTCAACTTAGCACATGTCTTTTTCCTAAAACACATGTCACAATGTCTTTAACTTCCTTCCAAGAAAGCGTATGACGTATTTCATCTAATTTAGACATCGTGTAAATCAGAGTTCAAGTGTGTCCCATACACTTAACCCGAAAATCCTCCCTCCAACATATATGATTTTCATCGATTTTGCTTTACAACAAGTTGAATTAGATTCGTGGCAAAATCTATCTCGATTACATTAGTTATCGTAATCTCATCTCTGCGCTCCCACTTAGCCAGAGGTGATTGCTCGTATGAGAGAGCTAATCATAACTTGCCGACATACTATTATATATGAACCATCATATATAATTTATAAAAAATATATATATATATAGCTAAGCCATTAACTATTTCATTAACATACATAAACATATTCAATACATCGTTTTAAATCCTTCGAAAACCCAGTCCCTTTACATGTCCTATGTATACATATCTAGGAATAGGTTTGGTAAATGGATCTGCTTAACATCAAATGAGTAGAAATATAACTAAGAATCACTTTCTTCTTGTCTACAATATCTCTAACAAAGTTAAACTTCGTGTCAATGTGTTTGATTTTTTCATGATATTTAAGGTCTTTTGTGTAAGCAATAGCTGCTTGATTATCACAATTAATTAAAACACCTCCCACTGGAGTGTTTGAGACCTCCAAATGTTTCATGAATCTTCTCAATCAAATAACCTCTTGAACTGCAGACGCACATGCCACAAACTTGGCTTCCATAGTAGACAGTGCTATGCAAGTCTGTTTCTTGCTACACCATGAGGTTGCTCCATTGTTGAGCAAGAAGACATAACTGAGAGTTGATTTACGTTTATCTAAATCACCACTCCAATCAACGTTTGTATACCCATTCAGTGTACTATTATTCCCTTGATAACAGAGAAAATAATCTGCAGTCAATCACATTGGCATATGGTACTCTGGCCATTTCATTCTTTTAATCTTGAGCCTTGGGACACATCTGCTGACTCAATGATTCGCCTTTCACAATTAGAGTATCAATAGATTTGCAGGTGTTCATCTTGAATCGTTCTAAAAGTTTCTTGATGTAAGTCTCTTGAGACAAACTCAATAACTTCTTTGAATGATCCCTATGGATCTTCATACCGAGTATGTACTTTGCTTTACCCGTGTCTTTAATTTTGAAATTCGAAGATAACCATCCTTTTATGGTTTCAATATACTCTTTGCTATTTTCAGCTAGTACTATGTCATCCACATACAAGGATAGAATTACAAAACAACCATTGGACCATTTAACGTAAACACAGTAGTTTTCGTTTATCATAATAAAGTTATATGAGATGAACGTAATGTGGAATCTCAAATACCACTGTCTAGAGGATTGTTTGAGCCCATAGATCGACTTCTTCAATCTACAAACTTTATCCTTTTGACCTCGAAGAATAAATCCTACAGGCTGTTGCATGTAGATTTCTTCTTCTAATTCTCCATTGAGAAATGCGGTCTTAACATCCATTTGGTGTAACTCTAAATCCATACTAGCCACTATAGCCAACATTAGACAAATCGAGGCAAACCTCACCACAGGTGAAAAAGTTTCTTCATGGCCAATACCCTCTTGTTGAGTATAACCTTTTTCCACCAAACGAGCTTTATACCTCTCTATTGAGCCTTTCTCTTGATTTTGAGAATCCATTTATTCCCAATTGCCTTTTGTCCCTTCAGAAGATCTACAAGTTCCCAGACTTGATTTGACTTCACAGACTCCATCTCCTCTTTCATCGCTTTCATCCATTTCTCCTTTGTAGGACAAGTCAGAGCTTCTCTAATATTTTTGGGCTCTTCCTCATCAACAGAGGAAACATCTCCATTTTTTAGTGAAACAAAGAAGACATGTCCTTCATTATTACAATGCCTGATAATATCTTTTGGGAACATGTTTCCTAGATTTTTTTTAAGATATCTATTGATGGTTTTCTGTAGACAAAATGCCCTCATTGGAATCGTCTGATCCTCAATTGGCAAATATCTATCAAGATCCATACCATCAGTTAAAGTACTTCCACTTGGATCTTGTAGGTAATGGTTTTCTACTACTTCGAAAATAGGTTCAGCATCCCTGATGCCCCCTTTACTAGGAAATTCAGTTTCCAGAAAATGAGCGTTACGTGATTCTATCTCAGTTAAGTTCCCATCCTAATCTCCTATGAACACGTAACCCTTAGAATGTTTATAGTATCTTATGAAAATATACTTTTTGCCTCTAGAACCCAATTTTCCATACTGACTCAATTAATCATGTACATAAGCTGCTGATCCCCAAGCTCTAAGGTTACTCAAGTCAGGTTTTCTACCCGTCCAAAGTTCATATGGAGTCGAAGCAACTGACTTATAAGGCATGTGATTAAGCACATAAGCTGTTGTAAGTAACGCATCTCCCCAAAAAGAGATCGGTAGATTAGCTTGTGCCATCATGGATCTAACCATCTCCAACAAAGTCCTATTCCTTCTTTCAGTAACACCATTTTGTTGAGGTGTATAAGGAACAGTTAATTATCGGATTATACCATTTTCATTACAAACTTACTTGAATTGTTCTGATATATATTCACGTCCTCTATTAGTTCTTAAAACTTTGATAGATTTGTCTTTTTGATTTTCTACTTCACTCAAGTATCGTCTAAAATAATCCAATGCTTCAGACTTATGAGATATCAAATAGACATATCCAAAACGTGAATAATCATCAATGAACGTAATGAAATAGTGAGCTCCATGTCATGCTCTAACATTTACAGGACCACATATATCGGAATGGATTACTTCTAATGGAGATTCAGACCTAATAGCTTTTCCAAAAGGTTTTCTAGTCATTTTGCCAGCAAGACAGTGTCCGCATTTGGATAATTCGACTTTGGAAGAAAGACTCAAAAATCCTTCTTTCAGAAGTCTATTCATCCTATCTTGCCCAATATGACCCAATCTAGCATGCCAAACATCATCATTCACATTTGCATTACTAGAAGAACAAGCATTTAGCGAATATGAATAATCATCATAATAACTAAACGTCATTCTATTACAATTTAAAACCATAAAGCCATCAGTCATATGTCCAGACGCATAACAAGTATCATCAATGCTAATTACCACAGTGCCTTTGTATATAATACATCATAACCCAAATTAAGCAGAACTGAAAAAGAAATTAGATTTCATGTGATCTCTGGAGCATAAAGAAAATCATGTAGAATAAAGGCCCGACCATTTTCAAGGTCCAATATGCAAGTCCCAAGTCCTTTGACTTTGACTCGTGCATTGTTTCCTATGTATATCCACCTAGTCCCCTTCGGAACACGGCCAAAATATACAAAATCTCCTCTGTCTTTTGTCACATGGTCCATTGCTCCTGAGTCTATAATCCACAATGGACAAGAATCAGACAGTAAGACAACACTTGAGATATTAATTTCACACAAAACAGAATAAGATGAATCTACCTTGTCCCTCCTGGGCTCAGGGCATTCAGGAGCATAATGACCAAGCTTACTACAATTGTAACATGGCATCTTGCTTTTATCTTTCTTATTCTTTTTGTCACGCTTGTTTTTCCTTTTCCGTTCATCAGTTTTTGTAGTTGGATTATTTTCAGGCTTACCACCATCACCATCAGATTGTCTTCCTTTCTTTTCCTTCTTCCAATTTCTTTTTCTTTTGAAGCGCGAAGCTCCTTTGGAAGTAGAACCAACATAGAAGGCCCCAGAAGAAGGTTTTAAGGCTCCAAGCCTCTTATCTTCTAGCTCAACGTGACGAGCTGCATCATTGAAAGTTTTAATGCTTTCATTATGCGTCAAGTTGACTTTGAGATGTTCCCAATGATCAGGTAAACAACGAATCAAGGCTTGGATTTGTTGTTCATCGGAGAGTACATGGCCGACAGTCTTAAGTTCGATAATCATATTACACATCTCCCTGAGATATTGTCTAATATTATGATCTGGTTTCTTTTGTAAGAATCAAATTTAAAGCCTTGTAATCGATGTACCACCATACTTCTCACACAGATAAACCCAAATATCATGTGTGGTAGGATTTTGCTCACATTCATGACTCATCGCATCGATTACTGAGCTTACAAGAATACCTAAAGCAATGGAATTTTTTTTTCCGTGCTTGGTACGCTTCTTGATCACGTCTCCCTTGATTTTCAATACCCATGCCTGGATCAGCTATCACCTGGTTCATAACATCCAATGCATCTTGTTCATACAATACGTACCAAATTTTATGACGTCTTGTGTCATAATTATCACCATTGAGTTTTTTACGTTTGTTCAACTCAGCGATAATAAATTTCAATACTATTTTCCTTGATAGAGATCAAAGTGATTCAGTATGTTAATAATGTTTTATCTAAATTTTACGTTAAGCTAAATAAAGACATCTCAATAAATAACACAAGACTTGATCTTGAAAAATAGCTCGGAGACTACTAATCATCAATCTCATCAAGTGTCATAATACTAGATTCTTATTTCAAAACGTAAAACACATATAAGGTTCAAGTAATCAGCAATAACATTGAACAACCACTTATAAACAAAACTTAAACAACCATCCACAATAGCAAAAACTCCAAGTCTGACAAGTCATGAACATAAAATTCTAATGAACTCCCTGAGTTTCCAATTAGAAATACAATGGAAATAAAACTAGCGATAAATACTGATTGTATCTCTTAATTTATCAGTAGATTTAAAATAACATTCCCAATCATATTCTTTATTCCCCACACTAAAGACAGCTCGCCCTAGAGGATCTATATGAGGATTCTTTATCAGTGCCTGTGTCCTATCTTTTGCCATAAATGCATCGACCAAATCAAGCATAATGAAATTACCATTAGGTATCACTTGGTAAGTCTCCCACATATCCCAAAAATTCTTTTGTAGGTGGGGAGGCAAAGTGTTCGCCCAGGTCTGAGGACTAGTAATTTGCTCATTACTTGAAATCATTTTGCTATAAATAAAATGCATCATCTGGTTGTAGAGTTCAATCAAAACAATTGCGTGGTCTCTTATGTTGTGTGTAGGCTTCATTTTATAATTCAAGAATTCATGGAGGACCTCATCTTTAGTCCTAATGTCTTCCTCTGTAATTGTTCCCAATCCTGACATGTCTCTGAGAAAAATGAGCAACCAAATATCAAACATATCAGTGTTAGTCAAACTATATCACATGAATTTCCTCTCTATATAATGCATATGGAAACAACTTTACAAGATACAATAGCTATATTCACAAGTGTATCAGTCCAACTCACTTTGGCTCCCACTTTCAAAGGCTACAGGAGTTTTGAACAATTCTAACATCATTCATCACCATGAATTTAGAATTAAATGACATATTAATGTGCATATTCTTCAAAAATTACAACCAAATAACCACCACATAGGTTTGTATTCAACAAATATGTCACTAAATGAAGTAAAACTACAAATATACACTTAAGATGACATCAAAGACTCTTGAAAACATTACCATTGGACTCCACGCTCCGAAACACATCGAAAAACATCATTCAGTTGCCGAAAAATAATTCCACACGCCAGCATGCACCGGCAGGAGTCTTCCACTCTCCAACACGCGCCGCCATAATGCTCCCACGTGCCGCCACACGCTCTTATGTGCACACACGCGCTGGTAGGAGCCACCATATGCTCTCACGCGCTCGCACGCGCCAACACGAGCTTGCAGCCGGTTGGCTACTGATCGGTGCGTGCATCTCACGTGCCACCGTCAGTTAGGGTTTCTGCCGGCACGTGAATCTCACGCACCACCTCTGGAGTTGCCGGATTATAGCGTGTGGGTTTCACGCGCCACCACCATTACTGCTGTCTGTCGGCGCTTGTCTTTCACGCGCCACCACCGGTGTCCGTCCTGTGGCTGTTTTTTGTCCCTGTCTGGTTCAGCACCGGTCCGGTTCGGAGCTGGTCTGACTCACTTGACTGGTCTGACCCGGTCAACCCTTCAAATTTTATTAAATTGTGAAAAAGTCCCACAACTTTATTGAATTTTCGAAAATCGACCCTCGAACTTTCTGAACATTTGCAGTTTAGGACCAATTAAGAAATAACTTCAAAAAATCATATCTTGAGCTTTAGAAGGTCAAACAATGTAAAAAAAATACTGACGGACTCCTCTTGACGAGGCCTTTCCAGTGATATATAAAAAACATGCTTTTACAAACTCAAAAAATGATAAAAAATTAAACCCGTGAAGAGTGTTAAAGGTTTAAAATCACTGGACACATAAAATTCTTCCTCAAACATACATAATGACCCATCAATGTCACATAATACAACAATCATATAACATCAATCACTAGGATCATGTAGGAGCTTTTAAACTGTAAAACGCAGAAAACTCAAACCTTGAAACATATGATCCAGAAGATATACGGAGTACCAACCGTTGGCTCTGATACCAATATTGGAAAACTCACATTCATACATAGGGAGAAATCATACCTTTCTCCGTATGGTTTTCGTTGCAGCGGAAGATCACGTACGAACCGATTGGTACTCAAGTATAACTGTGATCTCTTGGATCAAATCTTACAACACGTGATTGTAAATTAATGTTCACTATATGGCATTAATCTGAAGAATATGAAGATTGGATTTGTATGTAAATCTTGGAGAGAAAACGAGAGAGGAAATGCTTACGCGTTCTGAGTTTTTATTCTGCGTGTTCTGTCACAAATGCGTATGAAACCCCTCAGACAACTACCTAGCGCAGTCTTTTATTTCCAAGTAGACAGGAGTTAATAAATAGTTTCATTATCTCCCCCTCTCTCTTATCCGCTATCATATGTGGAAAATAAATAAATACTATTAAATATTATTTACACTTTTGGATTTTGGCAAGAAAAATATCAACCTTTCAAGTGGTTTGCAAATTCAACCCACAGTCAGCAAGATCTGCCCGCATCCAATGACATGGTACTTTTTAATTTTTTTATTGAATGTGAAATTTAATTTTATTTACTTACTCTCCTCTTTAATTTAATTTAATTTGTAAATCCCATGATTTTTCTCTATTATCACTCCTACAGTCCTACTTTGTGATTGATTTCATGTTGATGTGTGAATGGTAATCGCTTTTAGTTTTTCGATGCTTTCTAGTAGATACATGAACACCTTTGAACATGAAGTATCTATGTATTGATGCGGGGGGGCTATTCTGATTATATAAATGTGGAGAAAGTTATGTTCTTTATCTGAATGAATCTCATCTAGAATGATTTTCTGCATCCTCAATGTGATATGATGTTGATTTTTGAGTGTTCAATCTGCTAGCATGCTTGGAGTTTCTTGAGCATTACTCATATTCGGAGTTAGCAAAATAACATATGATTGCCTAGATGATTATGATTATATAAGTGTTACTCATATATTTAATATGGAAGTGAAAGAGACTTGCTAATTGCCTCTGGTTTGATTGGCACGTTGTTGTGGTATCCTTGATGATTATAATTTGTCTGGGTATAATATTAGGGCCGGTTAACGATACCCTTTGTTAATCCTGCTTCGGCATTTAAGTCAATGGGGAGGTTGTCGATAGGAACGGGAGGGAAAAAGAGATGGTGGATGACGGAAGGGAGAAGGGAGGCGTGGGGTTTCATGTCGTTGGGGATGACGAGGGTGATGTGGCAGCCATGGTCGAGGAGAAGTTTCTTTGTGAGTTCAATGAAAGGGATAAGGTGTCCTGCGAACCCCCGAGGAGGGAGCAGTACTACGTGGAGTTGGGTAGCTGCCATTGTCATGGCCTTCCAAACTTAACTAATTTGGACAAAAGATATATATTACTCCTATCTGGAATTCAGCAGATTAGATTTATAACATAAATGAAGGAGCTGCCTGTTTTGCTCAACACTCATTATTTTTTACTCCACTTAGTATCATATTAATACATACTGTAATGTAATGTTTATTTTGTAATTTGAGTTTTACCATTTATTAAAAAAATATTGAACACAAATCACCAGCTAGCATAATTTGGGGTGTGCATCGGTGTAAAACCAAACCGAACCGTGTTAAAACCGAACACCAAATTTTATAAAGTTATAAAACTGAACCAAAATCGATTTAGTAGAGAAACTGCACAAAACCAAACCAAAAATTTTAGTTCAGTACGGTTTTTAAACCTATCTAACTTAATAAGCTGGAAAAAAAATAGCACAGGTAGGATACAGAGGAATTAATGAAAACTCACTCACTCTAATCTCTCTCTATTCCCCATTAAAACCCCCACTAATTGTTATCCCCACTTATGATAACCAACAAGAAACTAAAACTGATTTCACAGGATAAGAGAAATCCATATAAATGTGGATTCACATGGAAATTGGCAACAACAGAATCATTCCTTAGTCACCCATTACCACGCCACCCACATAATATTGCAGAGAAAATAACTGAATTGCTTAAATAAAATTCCATATATTTATCAGAACTAAAATATAAGAAAAGGACGAGATATAAAACACCAGTGATGCCAAAGGCCTAAAAAAGAACAACTCAGAGAAGTAATCATACACACACGAATTGAACCTGAAAACACAAGATTTGAGAAAAAGGTGCTCTCCGCCTTGAAAAATTTGGGGAATTCCAGCGCAAAATTTCAATGCATTGAATAGGGTGTTGTCGTGAAGAGGAGCTCAAGGCCAATTACAGTAGTTCCGCCATCGCCGCCAAGTAGAAAACCCTAAATCCTTCGTCACTAAGTGAAAATTACCTCACTGCTGTCCACTTCTCCATGGGTGGTGGCGACTGCGGCGAGGGTTCAGGGCTGGATAGGGCAGGGGTCGCTGGGCCACCGGTGAAACCAAAAGAAGTATTGGAGTGCGAGGGAGAGGGGAGGAGGGCTCTCAAATTCGTTAGAAGAACTGAAGCTTTGAAATTACGGCTAGGGATTAGAGAATTGGGTTTCCATTTATATATTAACCAATTAATTTGGTTTTCGGTTTTTATTAGTTTTCAAGCCCCTAAACCGAAACCGAACTGAAAACCCAATTTTTTATTTTATGAAAACTGAAACCAAACCGAATTAAAAAACAAACCGAATTGATCGGTTCGGTTCGATCAGTTAAATCAGTTTTGGTCTTGTTCTGCTCACCCCTAAGCATAATGCCCCTGTATTTTTGCATTCTGTTTCTGGATTTTTTAAACAAGCCTGATCCCTGCTTCTTTTGCACCTTCCAAGCTTTTGTTGCTGTATTTTCTTCATGGGGGTACTGTCTATTTTTAGTCTTGAAGAAGCCAATTTGTAGTAGCATCTTGCTTATTTTCAAAAGCAAACGTTAGCTTATTTTAAAAAATTTGCAGAAAAAAATGTCCAAAAAGACAATATGCAAAATAAAATTGTGCAAAACAAATTGTGCAAAATAAAATTATGCAAACCACTCATATACTTTTACCCTAAATTACTATGAGATACAATGAGTTCAAATAATTACTCATACATACAAAATATTAAAGTAACATAACAAATATAACCTTATAATCTCTCACTTTTAAACCACAAGCCCTACCCCTCACTCACCCACCCACTATCGGACCACCACCGGCCGATCATTGGACCGTCGCCAGACCGCCGCCGGCCGGTTGCGCCGGCCTCCGCCGATTTACCGCCTGACCTCCGCCGCCAGCTGCCAGACCTCCGCCGGAACTTAAAATAGGCAAATAAAATGTGCAAAAACAAAACTGTGCAAAACAAATTGTGCAAAACAAAATTGTGCAAATCAAATTGTGCAAAACAAATTTGTGCAAACAAATTGTGCAAACACATAGGGGTATTTATGGTATCACAATCATAATTGTGTAGTTATTAGTATTAGTGCTTTGAGTCATGTTTTTTATAGTAATTATGCATTATTTTATGTATTCAATTGACCCTTAATCTTTTAATATTTTGATTTTCTTTACGCAATTAACATTTTTTTCATGATTAATTTAATAATTTTTTGTTAATGAATTTTGTTATGATTTCACTTTTAATTATATTTTTATCCTGGCGAACAAAAGTTTTTTTTCAAATTTTGAAGATAGGTATCCGTTTATTATATTTATTATTATTATTATTATTAAATAATTATTTAATTTTTGTTATTTCTGTTATATTTTTAAATTTGCTTTGTAATTATTTTTTTAGTATTAGTTCTGTTTTTTTATGTTTTTTTAAATTATTAGTATATAATTTTATAATCTTTTGATTAATTTTTTTATGTAATTAAATTTTTTTCCCATGGTTAATTTTACAAATTTAGTAATTAATTTTTTTATGATTTCACTTTTGATTTTTGATGAGTGTGTAAATTCACGTGTTTTGAGCCCTGATTCGTGTGATAATGATGTAAGATTTGATCTTAAGTCAAGATAAATCGAGTTGTATTGTAGAAAGTCATGAATCATGTGTGTTTGTGTCCAACTGAGTGGATCTTCGAAGGAAAACAGAGTAGAACTGATCGAAAATGGAGAAAGGATGTCAAAGACACTGGTTCGACCAAGCAGGAGCATGGTTCGACCAAGCAGAGAGTAGTTCGACCAGCATCCCAAGTCAACCAGGCATTGGAAAGTCACCAGGAGTGTGGTTTGACCATGACAGTGTGGTTTGACCAAGCACAGTGGTCGAACCCTGGTTGAACTAGAAGCATAAGTTTTTGCATTTGCAGTTCGACCACGAAGTTTCCAGTTCGAGGTGCCATTCAGGTCGAACCCTAGACCTGCCAGTGATTTACAGGTTGATTCGACCTGTGGTTCGACCAGCTGTGATCGGTTCGACCAAGGCCTTTGGTCGAACTGATGCACTGGACAAGTTCGGATCTATATTTTTACACCTTCAGTGTGTGTTTTCGCTCAAAAAGCCCACCTTAGGTCTTTAAGGAGAGCTCGCAAGTATAAAAAGAAAACCCTACGTAAGGGAAAAGAGAGCCATTCACCACCTTCGTTCTACACAACATCCGAAACCCTACCACCATCCACGGAGCTATGGAGAGAGATTCGTCTATCAAATCAAGTGAGAATCAAGTGAAGATTCAAGACGGAGAGAGATGTGACAACACCCGTATCTAGGGTTTACTTCGCATCTCAATTTATCTTGTAATTTTCAAGACTATGGGTAAGATCTATCAAACCACCATGACTATTCTTCAATCAATCATGAGCTAGGACCTCTTCGGTAGTTCTAGGATTTATGAAGGTTTTATGTGTTAATTGAACTTTTGTGTGTATACTTCGTACAACACTACTTGTGGTTTATTTTATATAAGATTATGCATTTTTAATTCATGCTCAGAGTTGTTTTGCGCATCATTAATTGTTATATAGAGTCTGAATACATATCTTGATTATTGATTGGGTGCGTTCACTACTGAGCAGGATTCCATGTTATGATTTTAAGTGAAGGGATTCTGAAGTCTCATTAGAACTATCTTATATAAATATTTTTTAATTGAATCTTATTTGGGTTAATAAGTAGGATAAAGAGTATAACTTCATAGTACCTATAAAGGGAGATCATATCAGGTTAGAGTACTTAGTGTACGGGAAATAATTGATACTGATAGTACCTAGAAAGGGGGGTGAATTATATCTCTTGCTCCAAGGATATTCACAAGTGCCACACATTTATTTACTTGTGTTTATAGAGTAGATTTGCATGGTTGAACTCATTCTAGTCTACAAAATTTGGCTATAGAATAGCAGAAGTATTAATTCACATGAAAACACCTTCAATATTTTTAGGAGCTTTCTTAACGATCTTGACCTTTGACACAGGGACTTGTGATCATTCACAACGTACTTGCTAATGAAAACTCAATCCCTTGCCTAGTGATGCTTCCATACTCTGCAAGGTAGAGTCGGACATTGATACATGGAAAGGAAATTAATGAGTAAAATTGGATGGCCCGAAGGACTACCTATCTTCTCACTTATTCACTTTCGTTCAAACTCTACTTTTATTTATTTTAATTGTTCTTTTAATTATTTAATAATTGGTTACTTAATCACACAACTATTTTGCCATAGTAGTCTTAATACGTTAGAATATAATTAAATTAATAATAATAAATCCTTTGAGTTCGATAATCACTTGGTCGCTTATCAAAGTTATAATAGCATCCTTAAAACTTGGGGATTAATATTGTGTGTTGAGAAAATGCTTATCAAGTTCTTGGCGCCGTTGCCGGGGACAACATTAATTATTAGTTTATTATTTCTAGTTTAATTGAGACTATTTTATTCTTGTCTTTATTTTCTAACGCTTATTTTTCTTAGGTGTATGCTTACTCGATCAAAGGTAGGAGATTTAGAATCTTATAATCTGGAGATTGGAGCATCGTCAAGGAAGAAGAAGGAGAAGAAAGAGAAGAATAAGAACATAGAACCAACAGAGACTCTTAATTTAGGAGTTGAAGTTGACGAGCTGAATCCGCTAGCAACTGAAGCTGCAACCGAATTTAACTTGGAAGTAGAAGCAGTTAACATGGTGGCGAATCCTGATAATCTTGCCATCCGTGAAGTCTTTAAGAACAACGGAGGAGGCAATGCGGGGTTGTTAGGAGCGAGAGGGGTAGGAGTTGATTTTGATATTCACCCTGCTCTGATCAACATGATTGAAAGGAGTCCCTTCTCTAGGGGAACCTTTGAAGATCCTCAACAATATTTGAATAATTTCCTCAGGTATGCAAGTATATAAAAAGATGCAGGAGCTCACGAAGATGCGAGGAGGATTATCTTGTTTAAGTTCTCGTTGAATGAAAAATGAGAGATTGGTATGATAATCTTAATGCTGCAGAATGTGATACCTGGGAGAAATTGAAAGTGAAATTTTTGGAGCGATACATGCCACCTTCAAAGGTGTTTAAGATGAAACAAGAAATCAATCAATTTACAATCCAAGGTAATGAAAAGTTTCATGAAGCATGGGACAGATTCAAGAACATGCTTAGGAAGTGTCCGCAACACGGGCTACCTAAAGCTCAATACATTAGTATTTTCTACAAAGAAGAGAAGCTTGAACCGAGTAGAGACGGTGAACCTATCAGAGAATTGCAGCTCGATCCTTCAAAGGAAACTGCCTGCAAAGTTAAAGGATCCGGGAAGCTTCACCATTCTTTGTGATATTGGAAAAGGGTCGGCACATAAAGCCTTGTGTGATTTGGGGGCAAGCGTTAACTTGATGCCTTTGTTCATATTTAAAAGGCTTGGTTTGAGGGATCTTAAACCCACGAATATTGCTCTTCAATTGGCGGATAGATCCATGACTTGTCCAAAGGGTTTAATTGAAGATGTTTTAGTGAGAGTGGATAAGTTAGTTTTTCCCGTGGATTTTCTTGTACTTGAGATGGAAGATGATAAGGGTGACATTCCCCTTATTTTGGGATGACCGTTCCTTGCCACAGCTGGAGCTATGATCGATGTTAAGGAAGGAAAGCTTAGACTGCAGATGGATAATGAAGATGTGGTTTTCTCTCTTGATCATGCAATGAAGATGCCCATGGAGACTCAATCGTGCAAGCGCATTGATATGGTTTCTAACTTGTTTAATCTTGATTTTTCTAAGACATGTGATTCTGAATTTAAGTGGAAGGTTGACAAGGAGGAGTCTAGACAGCCATGGGAGGTAGGTAATTCCAAGGATCGTATACTTGTGACCAAGAAAGGTGAGGTGTTGAGTGTCGACAAGAAGAAGGAAAGAAAGTATTTGAAGGTGAGGATGCGAGAAGACCGTCCTCTACCGTCGTGACTCTACGACGTTAAACATGAGCGCCTGTTGGGGGCTTGCTCTTCCATTTTACTATATTTCTTTCATGTGAGTAGGAAATTTTTATATTTAAGGTGCTTATTAATCGGTAATTATATCTTTGCAAACTTAGTTTCAACTTACGTTTTTACTAAGTTTGGGGGGGGTGTGATGTACTTACCTCATTGAAGCACCAAGAATATAATCTTTTCTTTGTAATGTTTGCTAGGGGAGTTGAATTTTTGCGGTATATTAAAACTTTAATCGGTTTTGATGTGTCGATTTTTTGCAATTTGCCTAGTGTTCAGTGGTGTTTCTAGTGTGTGGGGTCGATTACATAGTCAATTAATTCTTTCTTATAGTTCTCCTATTTTATTATTGATGAATCCTGTGATGATGAGTTTGTTTGAGCTTTGATGATAGAAAAAGGTAAAAGAGTGGCAAGACGAGTTCTACATTGAGGCTTTGACTCGAGGAGCTCATGCGTACGTTGAAGAAAAATCAGGTGCCCTCGTTTCCTTTTTCTAATTTTTATATGTGCTTTTAATTCATAGGAGTGGAAGGATTGTGTTTATGGTGGTGATCCATGTGAGCTTATTTTTAAATTGTCTTGGAATTCATATGCTCTTGAAATTGATGAAGGACGTGTACTTGAGTTATATTGTGGTATGAAGTTCTATGTGTACTTGTGGGATATTGCTTACCATGAAAAGTGCTCTGTTACTTGTTAAAAACCCATGTGAGATTTTGAGCCTCGTTGATCATGATACATAATCATATGATATTTCTTTTCTGGTGAGTATCGTTCTTGTGTATGTATTCTAGAACTTGCCTCTTATCTTACTTGAAACTACATGTGTGTTAGATGATGGGAGATGATCTAAGGCCATCCTTGAATTTAAGAGTCACTTAGCCAAATAATTTCCTACCAAATAATTATATATCCGTTGTTAGCCCCGTTGAGCCTAAAAGCCTTATTTCTTTGGCAACCTACGAAGATAGCCACTTTGATATCCTATTTGACCCTTAAATTTCTATATTTAGTGGAGAATTAAATGCTGTCAAAGTGTGTTAATGGTGCTTGATAACAATTTGGGAAGGAATGAAATTGGTGTTGAAATTAATAGTGATGGATTATGATAATGCATCTAAGGAGAATCATGGAGTAGTGCTTAAATCTAGTACTCCATGGAATCAAAAACTCTAGGGTAGTGCTTAAATCTAGTACCCTATGGAGGATGCATGAGGTAGTGCCCGAAACTGGTACCTCTAGAGAAAAAGTATGTGCTTGAGACAAGAAAAAGTATGTTGAGCTTGAAGGAAAGGAGAGAAAAGAAAATTAGAAGAGCATGAAGCTGGATAGACTTGAAGTGTAAGAATCTGCAGTACAAAAGGTCTCCGATTTTAATTCTCTACTAATTGAGTTACTTTATCCATATGTTTCCTACCCTTACCAAAGAGCCAACATTACATCCAAAAGAAAAGTCCTTTTTTATCCCATTGTCGAATCATACTTTTAGTGGTGAAGAGCTTGAGATGTTTGGCAAGCTTATGGTTACGCATGCACTTGAATTGAATCTGAGCGTAAACACCTTAGCCCATAAGTGTACATCTTTTACACTTGAGTGCGAGTGATATATATTTTCCGTGAGAACATGTCAATGGAGCATTTGAATTGGTGGTGATTGTCTTAACTTGTATGCTTTGAATTGATTATTACACGTGATAAGAGTTGCATGACCTAAGTTGATGACAATTGTATTTTGAATGGGATATTGGTCATAGTCCTTGTTTTCCCGCTAATTTTCTTACTCTTTCTCTTTATCTTTATTTTGTTGCCTCGGGACGAGCAACGGGTAAGTTTGGGGGATTGATGAGAGTGAAAATAAGCGTGTTTTAATATCCAATTTAACACCTTTTTGATTGATATTGTAGTCTTATATGAGCACAAATGTCTTATATTCGATATATGTGAGAATTATGTGCACTTGAGGTGTTTTATTGTGTTTTAGGTGGAAAAAAGATGAAAAAGTGCAAAGTTGGAGAAAAGGTGATATTTGTGCAAGAATGCTGAAAATGCACATCCAACTTTCATAATTATTCTGTATTGTTGTGGAGATTGAAACTGTTGGTGTAATATATGGTTGAAAAGCCACTGAAGAGAGGGTCGTTTTAGCGTAAAGAACACCATCATTGAAGTCTGAACGAGGAAGTTATGAGCAAAGTGGCGACGTCACGCGAGCTGTGCCGAACAGAATTGCAGTGCTACTTTCCATGGCCTGTTACATATTCAATTCTTAGAGTTTTTGTGATTTCTTTATAAGGATAGAAATCTCAGGAAGAGAGTATCGTGTGAGCACAAAAATCACTCAATTCAGAGGTCGGATGTGAAAGTTATACACAAAACGGTGAGACTGCGCAAGCTGATTCCGATCGGTTCGACCACGACAGGTGGGTTCGACCTGAGCATCAGGTCGAACCAAGGTGGAGCCAGACGGCGGAAAAACTGGTTCGACCACGACATGCTGGTTCGACCTGTTTTTCTGGTCGAACCAAGCACCTGGGATGTCCAGAAGGGTGGTTCGACCTCCCCTGTTTGGTTCGACCTGTTTGGGAGGTCGAACCGCGCTTCGGGAACTTATCAAATCCGTATTTTCGAGGCTTAAACGCGTGTGATCACTTGAAAAGCCCATTCCAAGCCTAGGAGACGTGATTACAAGTATAAAAGGAGGTCTATACAGCCCCAAAGAGAGGAGGAACACAACACAACAACAAGAGAGTAGAAGAGAGGCCACAACATACAAAACCCCACAAGGGGGGGATGACCCCCCAACCATCATCCTTTTCTCCATCCATCCATCACTTTGAAGATTCGTTTGTGGAATCAAGGGGAGAACTAAGAGGAAAATTCAAGAGCGAGAAGGACGCGATGACGCCACATCTAGGGTTTATTCGTTTCCTAATTTATCTTGTATTTTTCGGACATCCGGGTAAGATCTATCCAATACCCATGTGTGTTTCCTACAACACCATAGGCTAGAGCTACCTATTCTCCTACTTGATCCACTTTCGTATCCTTCGAGTGATAGTTTATTTTATTTGTTATTTAATTTCCAGCATATTAGTTGTTAGATAACCATTAAAACGTAATTGTCTTGTCTTAATTAATTTAGATAATAATTAAATTGATAATACGCCATCCCTTGGGTTCGATATTCACTTGGTCACCTTTCGAGACTATAATTGATATCCTTCATACTTGGGGATTAATTGTATGTTGAGAAAATGTGCATCACGGGGACATCAATTTGTCCAACACGGCCACCCACTGGCCGTGCGTCCAAACATGACTCGTGTGCCATCTTAAGTGAAGGTTGACCGATAAACCCTGACACAACTCGACTTATGCTGCAGCACACGAGTCGTGTCGGTGCCAGAATAGGATATTTTTCACACATCTTCTAGAAGGTCTCTAAGGGGTATATATATCAATTCATTCAACATTTTGATAGAGAGAATCTGAAATTTGGCTTCTCACACACCTCACATACCAATTCCTTCATTTTACACCATATCCTTCATCAAATTCATCAATCTAATCACTCCATCATCATCTCACCATAAAGTCTCCATCAAAATTAAGTGAAGAAGCAAGGAAGAGTGGGTGATCACCAAAGGAAGAAAGGAGATTCAATTGGATCCAATCCAAGGGAGTTTTCATTCTAATTTTATGTTAATCCTTTAGTTTACCTTGATTTGTTAGATTTCTAATGTCTATGTTAAGGATCTTATGAGGATTGTAGGCGAATCTCCCTTGTGAGGTTAGCAACATAAAAGTTGTTGGATAATTTGTGGATCAATATAATTAAATTCATATGTTGATTAGGATATTTGATTTTCTATCATTGATGCTTAATATCTTGAGATCTATGATGTTTTGTGTGTTTGATTTTCTAAATATATGATTAGATTGAGAGATCAATTATATGCTTAGGATAGTTGAGTGAATCATTTCATCAAACACCTCATGTTCATTATAAATTGTAAAGAGATTGAGAAATCCTTTAGGATTTAGAACCCATTGATAGAACATGTGATTACTTAGATTGAGAAGTCAATTAATTATGTGAAGGGACTCTTTAATTGAACTTAGTACCTAGTTGGAATAGTTTAATTGAGAACCAACTTTTAAGCTCTTTTGAGATTGTGAAAATGATCTACATCCTATACATTTCAAGAGGATGTGTAGGTGATATATATGTTGGCCCTTAACCTTAACCCTTGATACATATGGGTTTAATGCATGAATCCTTGAATTACCACTTCATTAGTGTTGTTAATCTCACTTTTACTCAACTTGGAAAACCACTCATCTTTTACTATTTTATTTGCTACCATTACTTGCTTTAGTAATTGTTATTTACTTGTGTTTCAAAAACCAATCATTGATGTTTAGTCTCTATAAAATTAAGATAAACGTGATCTCGCTTAAGTTCTAGCATCGACCTCCCTGTGGTTCAATAAATTCTTGAATTGGTCAACCCGACTACAAGTTATGGCTAATCAGAAGGCCAGGTCGAATCAACTGCACGTTGGTCGAATCGAGGTGCTGGTGCTTCCAAATCACGTCCAGTAGGCCAATTCGACCTCCCCTGTTGGATTCGACCTATGGTGTAGGTCGAATTGGGATTGAATTGAGCTCTTGCGTCTCCAATTTTGATTCCAGCCTCATCGGTCCCTCATACAGTGTTCCAGACCTCAATGTGATGGCGTTGCAGGACCTTAGATTCTCAATACTTTGAGACTGGAGCTTTCCTTTCTCAATAGTTTGAGTGAGCTTGGTAATGCTACCTGCCATCTCCCCCATCAACAATGTAAGGTCCTTCACTTGCTTGGATAAATCCTCATAGTTTGCATCAATCTTCTTCTCTAATTTGGCCTCAAGAAGATCCAATCTAGCATCATTCCTAGTCATGTACTTGTTCACCATATCCTCGAAACCCGGTATTTCTTCTTCCATTTTTGCGCCCAGATCATCACCCATCAGAGGTTGAATTGCATTGTTAGGATTGCTCCATGAAAACTCCGTCCTCCTAGGCTATTGATAATTACCCGGGGGACCACGGTTGTTGTAGTTTCCTTGGTAATTCCGGTTGCCTTGATTTTGATACCTTGTCCCATGAATACTTTGGCCCATAGCATAGTTTGCTTCTTTCATATCCTCTTGGATCGTGCCATCATTCATAACTTCCTGCTGCATGATTGGTACGCGCTGAGATATATTGCTGATTTGCTTTTGTTGAGACTCAAGTAGCTTGTTGATATTTGACAAGCTAGAGACGATCTCATCTTCTGTACTTGTTTTCACCATAGTATGTTCAACCTAAGCCACTTTGCCAAGGACGTAAGTACCTCTAACTCTATCAGTTAGCCAATCTCTCGAGTTCATCGAAATATCTTTAAACAACTTCTCGGCCTCTTCGGATGACTTAGTAAGCAATGCTCCATTAGAAGAAGCATCCAATAACACACGTGAATCACAGTCCAATCCATTGTAGAATATGCTGATATATTAAGCTTTAGATAGCCCATATTGAGGACACTTACGAAGCATGTCCTTGAATCTGTCCCACGCTTCATGAAACTTCTCTCCACCACCGATAGCAAATTGGTAAATGTCTTGCTTCATCTTGAACCCTTTGAAGGTGGCATGTATCTCTCCAAGAAGCTCAACTTCAACTGCACCCAAGTAGTGCATTCAGCTGCATTGATAGTGTCATACCAATCTCTCGCCTTTTCAGTAAGCGAGAATTTAAACAAGAGGATCTTCCTAGCATCTTCATGTTCTCCTGCGTCTTTTTGAGTACTTGCATAGCCCAATAACTTTTTTAGATACTGCTGCGGATCCTCGAAAGACCCTCCTGAAAAGGAGTTCCTTTCTATCATGCTAATAAGAGTGGGGTGAAGATCAAAGTCCGCATTAGCCCCCCTCGCTCCTAGAAGCCCAAAATTTCCAGCCCCGTTATTCTTGAAGACTTCACGGATGGCCAGATTATCTGGATTGGCCCTTTCGTTAGCCATGTCAACTTCCTCTGCTGCTGCGTTTGGATCAACTATAGTTTCAGTCGCTTCCGAGTTCGATTCGTCAACTTCAACTCCAAAATTCAGAGATGTAGTTGGCTCTTTTTCTTGCTTTGACTCTTACTCTTCTTCTTCTTGGTTGACACTCCAATATCAAGATTATAAGACTCTAATTTACCTTGCTTTGATCTTGTGTGCATACACCTGAAAAGATTAAGAGCTAGAATATAAAACACGAATTAAAATAGTCCTAATAAAACTAGAAATAATAAAAAGATATTTTAAGCCGTCCCTGGCAGCGGCTCCAGAAACTTGATGGGCGTTTTCTCAACACATAATTAATCCTCAAGTATGAAGGATATCAATTGTAGTTTCGAAGGTGACCAAGTTATATATCGAACCCAAGGGATGGATAAATATCAATTTAATTATGTTCTAGTAAATTAAGATATGTTGAAATTATAATGGTTGTGATATTAAGTAACAACTAATAATTAAAATAACAAGTAAAAATAACAAGAAGAAGAGATAGTAGGTTGTGATCAAGTAAGATGATAGGTAGTTCGTCAGGTCATCCAGTTTCACTTATTAATTCATACTTTCATGTGACGGTGTTCGATTCTGCCTTGTGGCTTATGGACGCATCACTAAACCATGCAAATTCACTCTATAGACACAAGTAAATATGCGTATGACACGTGTGAATATCCTCAGAGCAAGAGATATAATTCACCCCCTTTCTAGGTACTATCAGTATCAATTATTTCCCGTGTACTTAGTACTCTAACCCGATTGATCCCTCTTTATAGGTACTATGAAATTATACTCTTTATCCTACTTATTAACCTGAATATGATTCAATTAACAAGTATTCATATAAGATAGTTCTAATAAGACTTCGGAATCCCTTCACTTAGAATTATAACATAAAACCCTGCTCAGCAGTGAACGCACTCAACCAATAACCACGTTATGTATTCAGACTCTACACAACAATTATTAATGCACAAAACAGCCGTGAGTATGGATTAAAAATGCGCAATCTTATATAAAATAAACCACAAGTAGTGTTGTACGGAGTTTACACATGAAAGATAAATTAACTCATGAAACCTTCATAACCCTAGAACTACCGAAGTGGCTCTAGCCCATGATTAATCTAAGAACAATCATGGTTAGTTGGACCAATCTTACTTGAATCTCCAACGAAACTCTGTCACAGCCCCTTCGGACGATCGATCTCCTCTCAACTCTACGTCTCCACATCTTGGTTCTTTAATGAATTCCCCTGAATTACTCCTTTTGATGCTGCATAAGCCTTCTTTTATACTTGTAATCACGTCTACTAGGCTTGGAATGGGCTTTTTAAGTGATCACACACATTGATGGTGTATAAATACGAATATGGTAAGTTCCCGAGTATCAATTTGACCTCAACAACAGGTCGAATTGACCACCACAAGTCGAATTGGAAGTCAAATCAGCCTACTGTAAGTCCCAGGTGTTCAATTTGACTAACTGACCAGGTCAAATTGACGCGATGAGGTCAAATCGGCATCCCAGCCAATCGATTCGACCTTGATTCGACCTGATTCCCAGGTCAAATCCTTCAGTCGTGGTCGAATCCATCTTTTGTACAAGTTGTGCTACCAATTCGACCTGAAGGGCATGTAGAATTGACCTCCTTCAGGTCGAATCAAACTCTTGCTTTGCCCAAACGGATGGCTTCGACTTCCTTTCTTCAGTATTCAACACTTCCACTCTGATATCCTTCGAAAAACCACTCAAATAGCTCCTGCAACACCTGATTCATGCCTTTCCACAATATTTATCAGTTTTCAACTGATTTCATCCTTTAAACACTCCATAATAGCACAAATTCAGGTGCAAAATTCGTGAATTAACACACTCATCATTTACAGTGTAGTTCTTTTATGTTGCATCAAAAGTCTTACTCGCATAGTAGATGGTGCAAAATTTCTTTTCTCTCAACTGCCCGAGCACCACTCCAAGTGTTAGATCACTTGCATCACAATTAAGTACAAACGGCTGAGTCCAATCCGGTGTGATCAAGATAGGTGCAGTAATAAGTGCCTCTTTTAAACCTGAAAAGTTGTTAGACATTCATCATCAAAAACAAAAGGAACATCCTGGGTGGTGGAAACTTCTCAATCGCCACCAACTTTGCTCTATTATGATGCCCAAGAATAATCCCATTTCTCACCATGAAGTGACACTTCTCCCAATTCAAGACAAGATTAGTTTCTTGACATCTCTTCAAAACAGTAGATAGGTTAGATAAACAAATATCAAAGGAGGAACAAACATAGAAAAAATCATGCATAAACAAATCCATGATCTTCTCTATCAACCCATCAAATATGGCCATCATGCAGCGCTGAAATATAGCAGGTGCATTATACAATCCAAAGGGCATTTTTTCTAAAAGCAAAGGTTTCATAAAGGCAAGTAAAAGTAGTCTTTTCCAGATCCTCAGGTGCAATCATGATTTGATTATAACCTGAATACCCATCCAAGAAGCAATAAAACTCATACCCTGCTAGACAATCCAATATTTGATCCATGAAAGAAAGAAGGAAATGGTCCTTGCATGTATTTTTATTCAGTTTCCTGTAATCCGTACACACGCCATCCCGTAGGAATCCTAGTGGCCAACGTTTCCCTATCATCTGCTTTCACAATAGTCATGCCCCTATTTTTAGCTACAACATGCAATGAACTCACATGGGGACTATCACTAATAGGATATTTAATTCCTGAATCTAACCACGTTAAGATCTGCTTCCAAATCACTTCTTGTATTGCGGGGTTAACTCTCCACTAATTCTGAATACATCTCTTAGCTTCATCTAATAACCTTATCTTATGCATGCAATACAATAGACTAATACCATTCAAATCATCAAGAGGCCATCCAATAGAAGACTTCTACTTTCTAAGCATATCCAACAAATCTTCAAGTTGTTCATTAGTAAGAGAAGAATATACAATTACCGGATAAGTTTCATTGTCGCCTAAGTAGGCATACTTCAAGTGCTCTAGTAGCGTTTCAACTCCTCCTTCTTTTCTTATTTTGGTGTGCTCTCTCTATCCAAAGCTAGAAACTGCTCTATCCAAGGGATCTTTTGAGAGAATCAAGGGCATTTCTTCCTTCATGATCTCCTCCACCACATCAATGTTGTAACATTGTGTCTCTATAGGCATCTTCTTTGTTTTGTCGAGGTTGAATAGAACCTCTTCATTATCCATGCGAAGTCTAAGCTCACCCTCTTTAACATCGATCATAGCTCCAGCTATGGTAAGGAATGGCCTCCCTAAGATAAGAGGAACATTATCCTTGTCATTTTCGATCTCTAGCACAAGAAAATCAATATGAAAGATAAGCTTCTCTACTTTCACAAGTACATCTTCTATCACCCCTTTCGGAAAAGTCATGGACCTATACGCCAATTGAAGAGCTACTGTTGTGGGAGCGAGCTCCCCCAACCTTAGCTTCTTGAATATAGATAAGGGCATCAAGTTAATGCTTGCACTAAGATTGCACAAAGCTTTCTATGTCGGCCCCTTTCTAATTTCACAAAGAATCGTGAAGCTTCCTGGATCCTTTAACTTTGTTGGCAGCTTCCTCTGAATGATCGACCTGCAGTTCTCAGATAGATTAACAATTTCAACTCCGTTCAAGCTCCTCTTTTTCAATATGATATCCTTCAAAAATTGGGCATAATACGGCATCTCCATGATTGCTTAGGAGAAAGGAATGTTCAAGCTTATTTTGTTCATGATATCCGAAAATCTCTTGAACTTTTCTTCCAATTCCTTCTTGACTATCCTAAAAGGAAACAGAGGAGGTATCTTTGTCTTAGGAATTCCCCATTCATAACGTTCAACCTTCTCCACTTTATCCTTCTCAGCTCTCAATCTCTTGGCTCTTTCCCACTCCTTCTCTAATATCTGCTCAGTATTCTACTCTTGTGATGGTATTGAAGTATTCTGAACTGCAAATATAACGTCCTGTATGGAAATCGGCTTTGGAACACCTTCCTCGACTTCCACTCAACCTAAAGGATTTGGTTGGGCGAACTGGTAAGGGTCGAGCGAGGTACCTGTAATCTAACTTTGACTGTTCAACTATTTAAAAGGTCGCTCGACCTCAGCTTGACCAGACTATTCTAGTCGAGCGGTATTGTTTTGGACAAGAGGGGTGTCTGTACTCTAATCATGACTTTTCAGAGTCTCAGAATGCCGCTCGACCTCAGCTCGAACAAGTGGCTTGGTTTAGCGATGGTCGAGCAGAGACACGACCTCTCCATTTTCTGCGACTGGTAGCATTAGACCTTCATACTGCGTTCCTGACCTTAATGTGATGGCATGACAAGTTTTTGGGTTAGTTATGCTTTGAGAAGGAAATTTACCTTTCTCAACTGTCTGCGTAAGCTTATTCATATTCCCTGCCATTTATCCTATCAACAAAGTAATGTCCTTCATCTGTTTGGATTATTCCTCATGATTGGATTCTATCTTTGCTTGCAAACGATCCACCCTTGCATCATTCCTAGCCACATATCGGTTCACAGTATCTTCCAAACTATGTTTTCCTTCCTCGATCTCAGCATCTGGATCGACACCCATAAGAGGTTTGACTGCTGCACTCGGATTGCTCCATGAAAATTCTGGCCTCCTCGGTTGTTGATAATTACCCAGGGGACCATGATTGTTGTAGTTCCCTTGGTAATTTCAGTTTTCTTGATTTTGAACCTAGTTCCTTGAATACTTTGACCCATGGCATAGTTTACTTCTTCAAATTCATCTTGGATCAGTCTTTCTTCACCAACATTCTACTGCATAATCATTGGTACTCTCTGTGACATCTCTGTTATTTGCTTTTGCTGGGATTCAAGTACATAGGTACCTCTCACTCTATCAGTCAGCCAATATCTTGAATTTATCAAAATATCCTCAAAAAACTTTTCAGCCTCAACAGGTGTCTTTGTAAGTAATGCTCCATTCGATGAAGCATCTAGTAAAACACGAGAATCATAATCCAACCCATTGTAAAAAATACTTATATATTGACCTTTAGACTACCCATGATAAGGACACTTGCGAAGCATGTCCTTAAACTTGCCCCAAGCTTCATGAAACTTCTCTCCACTACGGATAGCAAATTGATTGATGCCTTGCTTCATTCTAAACACCTTTGAAGTTGGCATGTATCGCTCCAAAAACTTTGCTTTCAATTGTTCCCAAGTAGTGCATTCAGCAGCACTAAGAGTGTCGTACCAATCTCTCGCTCTTTTAGTAAGTGAAAATTTAAACAGTAAGATCCTCCTTGCTTCTTCATGAGTTCCTGCATCTTTTTGTGTGCTTGCATAACCAAGAAACTTATTAAGATGTTGTTGAGGGTCTTAGAAAGCTCCCCCAGAGAAGAAGTTCCTTTCTATCATGCTGATAAAAGCGGGGTGAAGATCAAAATCCTCATTGGCTCCAAGCACTCCTAACAACCCCACGTTGCCCCCTCCGTTGTTCTTAAAGACTTCACGGATGGCAACATTGTTCGAATTTAGCCTATCTAGACCGACCATATTGACTGTTTCTGCTTTCGATTTATCTCCGGTTTCAGCTTCAATCATTTTCGAGTTCAGTACTTCAACTTTAACTCCTAGATTAAGAGCTTTGGATGCTTCCATGTTCTTTTTCTTCTTCTTCTTTGCCTTCTTCTTCCACGACGATGCTCCAATTTTCGGATCAAAAGGCGCTAATGTTCCTGCCTTTGATATAGTGTGCATACACCTAAGAAAATTTAAGCGTTAAAAATTAAAGACAAGTATGGAATAGTTCCAATTAAAATAACAATAATAAAATCGATAAGGACAACCGTCCCCAGCAACGACACTAGAAACTTGATGGGCATTTTCTCAACATACACTTAATCCCCAAGTATGAAGGATGCGATTGTAGCTTAGATTAGCGACCAAGTTATATTATCGAACCCAAAGGATAATTGGTTATCAACTTATTATTATTTAAATCAAGAGAAACTATGGTTGGGAAATCGAAGTGGAGAATAGTTATTAATCTAATAAACAGAATAATAAAATAACAATAAAATAGAGACAGTAGAGATAAATGAGAGTTGACAATTGAGAAGATAGGTAGCTCTTCGGGCCATCCAGTTTCTCTAATTAATTTCCCTTTCGTATGTTAATGTCCGACTCTGCCTTGTGGACTATGGACGCATCACTAAACCATGTAAATCTACTCTATAGACATACGTAAATATCGTGTAACATATGTGAATCATCTTGGAGCAAGAAAGTAATTTACCCCCCAATCTAGGTACTATCAGTATCACTTATTTCCCGTGCACTAAGTACTCTAACCCGATATGATCTCCCTTTATAGGTACTATATAATTATCCACTTTATCCTACTTACCAATCCAAATTCAATTCAATTAATAAGTATTCATATAAGATAGTTATAATGAAGCTTCAGAGTCCCCTCACTTAGAATTATAAGATATAATCAAGCTCAGCAGTGGCGCACTCAATCAATAACTAAGATATTTATTCCGACTCTACATAACAGTTAAAGATGCAAAAAATAACTCTGAGTATGAATTAATAAAGCATTGTCTTATATAAAATAAATCCACAAGTAGTGTTGTACGGAGTGTACACACGGAAGTTCAATTAACTAGATAAAACTTTCGTAATCCTAGAACTACCAAAGCGGTTCAAGCCCATGATACTTCAAAGAACGTTCATGGTGTTTGGATAGATATTACCCATATTCTTGAAAATTACAAGAAAGATTAAGTTGCAAAGTAAACCCTTGATGTGGGCGCTGTCGCTTCTCGCTCCGTCTTAAATCTTTACTTAGTTCTCACTTGATTCGCTACACGAATCTCTCTCTACAGCTCCTGTGGATGAAGTTAGGATTTGGATGTGGTGTAGGTTGGATGTGGTATCTAACTCTCTTTTTGATGTGATCGGCATCCCTTTTTATACTTGTAAAACTCTCCTTACGGACCTTTATTGGGTTTTTTCTTGGAAAATATGTCAATTCACGTATAGGAGGGTCAAAATTAGAAAAAATAGGTGTGCATGTCCCCACTAGACCAAAACTGGCGAGGTTGAGAGGACTTCGTCCAGGTCGAGTGGTGGTCGAGCGGCCTCCTTGTTTGCTGAAACTCTGTATAGACCCATGCTCGGCCAATTCTACCCTCGCTCGACCAAAAAGTCTTGGTCGAGCGGTTCCTCTTGAGGTCAAGCGGCATCTCGAACTTTGTGTTTTCCAATTTTGAGCACTTCTGACCTTTTTTCCTACATAAATATGCTCAAATTGACCAATAGCCTCTGATTCGTGGATTTTCCATGAACATACCGATTTTCCTTGATAATAGCCCAAATCGTACTCAATTTTCACACAAATCAAAGCACAAAACACGTGAATTATCACTCTCATTATCTTTTAATGCAATCGATCCAAGTAAACGTGGTGTCAAACATGGTATTGAGGGCAGTTTTCACCCGCACACATGCCCCGAGTTGTAACCATCGGGGCTGAATTCACCAGTTTTTTGGCAATGGAGAAAAGTGTTGATATAACAAGCATATCTGTCGGCTGTCCAGGGCATGCCTTCAAAAAATATTTGGTAATGGCTGAGAAAATCTATTGTTGTAGTAGTAAAGGAGGATGAATTGAAGAAACTAGTAGTTTGGGCCACTTAAATAGGAAACACATATCTGGAGAGGGGGTGGATTATGCGTATTGGTAATGTGAAGAGTTTGGGACTCAGTCAGACTTTTGGCGTGTTACACACCCACAGTCTCAAAATTCTACTGTATTTAGAAATAAAGGGTCGCATCTTATCTTTTTTTTTATGATTGATGAGATGTATCAATGCATCCCTTTATTGATTATGTAGAGTTGTAATACATATTAAATGGATACTTGCTGTTACAATTGATGTGATTAATAGGGTAAATCAGTAGCAAATTTAATTCTATCTATTTGTATTTTAGATTTTATTCTTTTAATTAAATATCTAAATTTGTATGGTTTTTTAACAGAGGATAAAAAAAAAGGATTCTAAATATTATGAGTACGACAACGGAGGGAGTATTTATTTTAAGGCATTTTTTTTTAATTTTTTTCTTCTATATTTAAATCTATAAAATAAATCACAGTTTTTTTCCCTAAATATATTTTATTTTTAGTAATATTTACATAATTTTTATAAATTTTAGAGTCTGACTGCGGTGCACCTGAGGCATCGGTACACCTGAATAATCTCAACAGTTAGATCAATTTTCATTTCATCTTCACCACTCAATGAAATAAAATATATAAAATAATTTTGATTATTACAATCAACACATAGTTTGACCTACATGGTTTTTAACAAATATATGTGCCTGTTGTGCACAGAAAAAGAATCTAAAATATGGATTTTGTGGATATTTAACAGTGTTATACAAATCCAAACTTCAATTATAACTCCATTTTCTTTATAAAAAAAAATTAAATAAATAATTCACCATTTGAACTTACCATGTCATATATATGTTGCTAAATCAAAAAGATTTAATTGATTATGATGATGTTGTATTGAGATATATTTAGATGTTATTGATCAAAGAATTAGATTAGAATTTCAAATATTATTTTCATATATTGTATTAGACAATATATATGGTATTGTATAAGTTTAGGAAGTAATTAATTAGATTATATTTGTAGCTTTGATTTCTTTTGATTTTTGATCTTTTGAGATCAGTTCTTCGGTGTATATATGTAAGAGAAAACGTATACCAAGATCATATAATTTTTCATGGCAATTCATTATATTCAATATACCATTGTTTTCTACATGTTGCCTTTATTGATATCATGGTGTCGAATTTTAAGGACAAAACCCTTTATTAGATATATAAATGCATTTCATCCATCTTTCTTATTGATTTCTTAAGTAAATTGATGTTGCAAAGCACTTTTAATTCTAACTTAATTGAAATATTTTTTTTTTTTAATTTTGTCTTCATTAAAATTGATCCTTGCTAGTATGAATAATAATATAATCAAGTAATACTACTTTTCTACAATTGTACTAAACCCTAAATTACCCTAAACCCTAAATACCTAAAACCTAAAATCTTAAACCTTAAACCCTAACCCCTAAAATCCTAAAACCCTAAAACACATAAACTCTCAAACTTAAACCACACATAAATGACAGTGACCCTAAGAACCCACCCAAAATATGTAAAGGAAAAAGAAAAAAAGAAGGAGAACATCAGTGACATCAATTGGTGCAGTTGTGCAGTTGCGATATATTCTCTATCAAGGGTCATATCACGTTATATTTTTCTGTGAGGTATAATGACTTTAGTGATATACATGTTGTTTATATGACTCATGTATTTGCTATTTAAAGGTAAAGAACGCTTGAATCAAAATAAACCCTAAATCCAGGATGAATCTTAAAGGTAAGTCACGCTCAAAGGTATATCCATAATAGAAGCTTCTTATGGGCAGTGATTATTCTTCTATTAAAATTTCCCTTTCATATTTAACACCCACTTTGGAATGAGATTTCTAGTGATTCTTTTGTGTTTTATTTTAGCAGAAATGGGATGCAAGTCAAATAGAAGGATCGATAAGATGTTTGAAGATTATCACAAATGGACCACGATTGAAGAGAAGTGTTTGCTAGAAATCGTGTGGGAGTTTTATATGGATAGAAAAGTTGTGGACTTGAATCCATCAGCCAAAATTCTCAAAGAATTGGTGGATGTTGCTTAGTACAGAATCGGTAAACACATAGGGGCAGCAACACTTTCCAAGAAATTAACAGAATTAGGTAAGCGATATCAACTTTGCTAAAAAATCTCGAAAGAACCGGGTGTATTCTTCAACTCGATATCTGATAAGTTCAAAGCTAACTAGAAGACATGGAACCTTACAATTCATGCATGTTCGATCATAGCATTGTCTTTTTAAAATCTTATTAACACACTACGATATGTCATACTTCCTTGTTCATGTATTCAGTTGGAACCCCACGCCGCCAAGTTCATCTGTGAACCTGAGCCACTCTGGTGGGGCAATGAAATTACATTCTCGGTTATGGATCATTTCAAAAGAGATACCGACGCCAGTGGTAGTGGATAGGGATGCTCGAACAACGAAAAAATTATAAAAGTGGAGGATAGTGATGCTGATAACGGGGTGGTAATTGACGGCACTGATCCACTTGATAATATCTAGGGAGTGTCCCAGAAAGTATGAAACTTGGTGAATTTTCTGTGGACAAGAAGCCCTTCTTACATAATAGATGCATGATTAAGACTTATTATGCAATTTGTTGTGTTGTTGTAACTTGAAACACAAGAATCTCGGGCCTATTTAGTTTTCAAATCTCGATATAGTACCTCCTCCATCTAGATGGTTTTCTCAATCGGTTATTATGTGACATTTATGAATCTATTTTGTTGATAATGATTAATGGTTTCCATATTACTGAGATGTTATCATTACATTAATAGATTAACTAACATTAGTATAATTGAATATGAGATAATTACATTGGCATTATTATATATCTTTGTATTTTAATTTTATTAATAATTTTAATTGTAAGTTATTATATCCTTCATATATTGATAGAAACAACAACATGAATATTTTAAAATTTCAATACTTCAATAAGAATTTAGAATAACGCGTAATACATGTCTTAAGGTCAAAATAATAAATTAACCTTAATCTCAAACAATTACAATTAGTTTGGACCATCATGGCTACCAAATAATTTTTGAGGTCGTCTTTAGGGGGATCTACTTGATGGAATTATGATTAAAAAATGCATCCCTCTAATTTGGCAAAATATTAATCAGTAATTATATAATGATATGATTACTCTTTAGGGCCACCGCCATAAATTCATGACTCATACAACCACCACCATTAGAGAAGAAATAAGCTTACTTCATATGCAAACCAACAGTAACATCCCATAATTTTCAAACCTTTTACCTACCTTTAACTCCTTATATAAAATTGCGTAACGATTTGAGTGGAAGAATGATTCGACTCCTGTTCACCATCAATTCACCTACCACAAATGGTTTATAAAAACTTTCACTCATATTAATATATATATATATATATATATATATATATATATATATATATATATATATATATATATATATATATATATATATATATATATATATATATATATATATATATCATTAATTCTAAATTTATTAATTTTTTATTTTATTATTATTATTATTATTATTACTATTAATAACAAGTATTGTATACTATAAATAATGAAGTAGTAAAATTATATCTTTTAGTTATGTTGAACTTAGCATTCTTGCCTTTTTATATTTAGATCAGAGGTTCGACCTTCCTTTTATATCATAAAATGATGATAACAATAACAATATTATTAATATTATTAATAATACTAGTCTGATGAAAATAAATAAATACATAATAAAGAAAATACATAAATATTTGTATGTTTATATGACAGATAGAGGGAAAAACAATTTTCTTATTTTTCTTTATAAATATGACCATGTGTAAGTTTTTTTACATTTATTTTTAAACAGATTTAATTATGGATATATTATTTAGAAGTATTCTAATTGGTCTTGGGCAAATAACATTGATTAAAATCATACACGGCATAACTAGTATATTAGGATACTTAATATTAACCTGGAATTTAACTAAGTCCATGCAGTGATGGGTCGAGTCTGATAATGTTGACATATATCCCAATCAGATAATTTTTACATTAAGAAAGAGATACAGGGTGCGGTGACAAAGTAGAATTCCTTTATTCCTCATAATGCATCACCCTAAAACCTAAAAATATACGCGATGCATGTGCAAAATATTAACGCTCGGTCTCTGTAGCTTAGAAGGGCATACAAATCTCCTCCCAGCAGTCCTCTATATTCGTCAATATTCATACTTTGCAGTGTGTCCAATGACCTTAACCCTACTGCAGCCTCCAAATAAAGGTAGCAAAATAAATCACAATCATTGCCAGTGATCTGCTATGGTAATTTGGGTACTTTCTCAACTTTGAAAAGCTGCTTCACATCAAAGCCTTTTTTGATGTTGCAATGGTCGAGTAAGCTGCTAATTACACTCCCAAACATCTCAAATTGTGGAATATAGTATTTTCTCGATGTTCTATAGCTCGAATCATATATTAGGATCTTATTCATATGGAATTGATCCTCCTACAAAACCCAATGATTGCCACGAACATGAGCCACTCCAAAGAACTTCTCCACTTCAATAAAATTCTGACCAAAACCTCCTTTAGGAAATTCACCTATCACGTAGCTCAACAATTATCTAATTCTCAACACACAAAATTATCACCAAGTATGAAGGATATCAATTGTAGTCTTGAGAGGCGACCAAGTGATTATCGAACCCAAAGGACGGATTATTATTAATTTAATTATAATCTAATTAACTAAGACTATGTTGGCAAATTTGGTTTGAAAAAATTACGTAACTAAAAAATATATAAATTAATTAGCAAATTAAATTAACAACAATAGAGAAAATACGGTGGTGATCAAGTAAGAAATTAGGTAGTTATTTAGGTCACCCAGTTTTACTTGTTAATTTTATTTCCATGTGTTGTTGTCTGACTCTGCCTTGTGGTTTATGGACGCATCACTATACCATGCAAGTTCACCCTATAGACACAAGTAAACATGCGTAAGACACGTGTGAATATCCTCGAAGCAAGAGATATAATTCACCCCCTTTCTAGGTACTATCAGAATAAATTATTTCTCGTACACTTAGTACTCTAACCCGATTTGATCCTCCTTTTTTGGTACTATGAAGTTATACTCTTTATCCTACTTATTAACCCGAATAATATTCAATTAACAAGTATTTCAATAAGATAGTTCTAATAAGACTTCGGAATCCCTTCACTTAAAATTATAACATGTAATCCTGCTCAGCAATGAACGCACTTAATTAATAACCAAGATATGCATTCAGACTCTACATAATAGTTAATGATGTACAAAATGACTGTGAGTATGAATTAAAAACATAATCTTATATAAAATAAACCACAAGTAGTGTGGTACGGAGTTTACTCATGGAAATTCAATTAACTCATAAAACTTTCATAACCCTAGAACTACCGGAGCGGCTCTAGCGCATGATTGATCTAGGAACAATCATAGTTAATTAGTATAATCTTACTTGACTCGCCAAATGAACCTCTTCTCACGACCCTTGAGATGATGGTAGGTTTTCAGTGGTAGATGGATGATGTGTGATGTGTTCCCTTTTTTCTCCTGCAAAAGCTATTCTTTTATACTCATGGAACCTCCTTATGGGCTTATGATGGGCTTTTGCTTGAAGCACATGTCAAATTTAGTGAAAGAAATCTGGAATTACCATAAATAGAAGCAGCGAGAATCCGCTTGACTACACTTGGACAAGTCGAGCAAGGCTTCCAAATTGAGCAATGGTCAAGTAAACTATCTGTACATGTTTGCACATTTTGCTCGATTTGACCTCATCTGCTCGACTAAAGTGATGTTGGACGAGATACACCTCCAAGTCGAGCAAGCTTTCTGTAAGAATTGCACATTCTACTCGACTTGACCACCTCTGCTCGACCAAAGTAATGCTAGTCGTGCAACGCCTGGAAGTCGACCAATCCTCAAAAATTACGTCAACAATCATGTCTTCCAATTCTGAGCCCTTTTGATCTGTTTCCCAGCACAAATATGCTCAAAAAGCCCTTGTATTCTCTGATTCGTGGCTTTTTCAGAAATATTCCAATTCAACTCAATAAAAGACTCAATCGTACTCAATTTTCATGAAAATTAGAGCACAAAATACGTGAATTTATACTCCCATCAAACCCCCAAACTTACATGTTGCTCATCCAGAGGCAACAAAAATCAAAACAATTCCAGAGAGTAATCACGAAATCAAGCACAACCTATCCTAACACATGTAATTATATCAATTCAAAACATGCAATCCATCATACCTTCATTCACACAAAACATCAATCAACCACAATACTTCTATGAGTGTTAATTCATCTAGCTCACGGATAAGTATTTACTCTCTCTCTCTCAAGTGTAAAAGATGTACACTTTATGGGTTAGTATCGAAACTCAATTTCAATTCTTATACTCGCGTAACCATAAGCTTGACAAGGGTCTCAAAAATCCATCTATAACTATTTCAATACTCGGATTACAAAGGACTTGCATATAGGATGTAATGTTGGCTCTTTGTAATGGTAGGAGAATATAGATAAGTAACTAAATTACTAGTAAAGAAGTATCTTACAGATTTGCTTTTCAACAGCCTCCTTCTTTTCTCCGTGTTATGATCACTCCGATTTGCGCTTTCTCCAATCTTCTCTTAGATCAACATCTTTTCTTTGCAGTAGAATACCAATTCTGGTGTTCTTCAAGTATAAGGGTACCAGTTTCGGGCACTACCCTATCTAGCATTAGGGATACCGATTTAGGCACTATCCCTTGCAAGATTTAACCTCTTGTCCTTTGATTCTTATTACACCAAATCCCTCCTTCCTGTTGTTCTTCAAAACTTCATCTAGCATTCATTTACCTCCACTCTTTACTAGTAATAGGTGTTCAAGGCTCAACAAGGTAAACGGTTGTTTATCAACGGCTTGCCAAAGAAAAAGCTTTAAAGGCTTAAAAGGGCTTCCAATGATAATCATATAATAAGGTAGGATATATTTGGCTAAGCAACTCATTCAACAATAATGGCCTAGGATCATTTCCTAGCATCTATCAATTATAGACTTCAAACAAGAATCCAAGTCAAGTTTTGGAATACGAGTATGCAAACGACTCTCAAGAATAAACTATCATACTTATAGCACGATCAAAAGGCTCAAATCCTCACATGGGTAATAGAATCCTAAACACTCTTCAAAGCATGTAATCAACATCCATTTTCTATGAACTACAAGTAAAAATAGAACATGCTCGTCATCAACAAATCAACATGCATCAAAATAAGGCACATGCATAACATGAACAATCCTCATCACTAAACAATCGCAAATCCATGTAAACATCTTCAACAATCAATCACTCAATCATCATCAATATCAAATGCATGCCACCCACATATGATTCATACACTACACCCACAGCAATCAAGCCTCCACCTGTAAAGTGTAAAAGAGAATGGGGATGAGAAGAATCAGAAAAGATAAAAGACCTGGCAACTCTACTCCTCCGGAGCATCATCATTCTCATCTCCACTCATCTCCTCACGCAATCGATCAAACGCTCGATGAAGATCACTGATATTCCTATCCATCAAGCGCCCATGATCATACATCTGCCTCAATCGACCATCCATGGCATCATAGCACGCATTGAGTGCGGCATAGTTAGCATTTGCAAGCCACAACTGTTTATTGTTTTCTTGCTAGTTCGCATTGAGTGTGAAAAAATGCTCAAGCATCAACCAAAACTGCTCCTGATAAAACTGATCCTGGGCTACCCAATATTTCTGCTGCGGCTATGGCTGTGGTGGTGGCTTGAAAAACTCATGCTCCTGTGGCTGCTGAGGCTGCACCAGGGGCATATCTATCCCCAGATAATCAAAAACTGGAGGTGGATGCAGCTCTTCCTCTACAAAGTCAGCCGGATCTCCTATCAGGACCATGTCCTCATCTAAGACGATCCCATGAGCCAACATATAAGCAAGGAGTCTTCAATCTCCTCTCTCTAGACACAACTCCGAGATCACTCTATGTTCAGTGGTATCCATCGATAAGTTGCTATTAACTATAACGGTGGTGAGATTAATAATCACCAGTGGAAACCTGAATGAACTAGGGTTCTTGCCATGGATAAACATCCAAGTGTCGTCTATCCGCTCTATCAGCCCCATCCTCACACATGATGTCAAGATCAAGTTTGGATCCCCTCGAATGGGTCTATGCCTACTCAAATCGACTCTATAATACTCCGCTATCAAGGTGATGAGTCCTCCGATGTTCACGCGCTGAAATCCATGAGTTGTGAACTTGTGAAGTTGATGAAAGAAGTACGCAGCTACATTAAAATGGACTCCATGTAACATGCACCATAACATGTACAACTCTCCCCTCGGAATACAACTCCCCTCGGACCTTGCAAACAGCGTGTTACCCAAAATTCTATCCATGTATGCTAACACAGGGTTGCGGATGGAAGCAATCTTGGTAGAATTCGAGTTATATCTCTCTCGACTCACCGTGATCTCTGTCCAAAACACATTCGGCTTAAAATCATCATGCTCCACATCAACCGTGTTCTCACAACCAATCAATTCGTTAAACTCTCTGGCCCACATCATCTGCTCCTGCCTGCCAATCTGTATGTGAATACCATAAGGTAGGTATCGGTCTCCACGCCCAATCTTCAAAGTGCATAGAACCTCCGCAGTGATGTGAAAATATGTCTATCTTTTCATCTCCATAAACTGAGTAATGCCCACTTGGTCGAACATCCAACGAATGTCGGTGAGAATATTCATTTCCCTCATAGCATGATCATCCTGATACCGCATCCTCCGAATCTTCTGTGCAATTGCAGTCCAAAGATCTTCTTCTCCTCACAATTTGGAATTTTCAGCCCATAATCGGATGACCTACTCTTATCCATCCTTATCTTTTTTACTATCTCACCAAGCGAAGGTGACTTAGGTCCCTTCCTCTTGAATGAAGATGCAATCCCTTTTTCTACAAGAAAAATACTTCAATACATACCCAAGAGAATAATAACTATACCCATCTTACGACTAGCACGAATCCTACTCAAGACTTCAAATTCATGTGCTTCAACAACTTTATCTCAAGTGTTTATCAATCACAATTGCACTCTATATCAACACTTTCAATCAAGAATATTGATGTTCATTTAGTCTTAACACTACTCCACACAAACATACTATAAATTCCATACAAAATTTCACCAAAACACACTTAAGACATGTTCAAATTCTACCCTCAATTGAACCATAAAAACACCCAAATTCAATGAGCCAATATGTATACTTCGAAATTAAACTAAAGTCCATGCTTCATACAACATCAATTTCATAAAAATTCAACAATTCAACATAGAACAAATCATGAAAATTTCGAGTGCAATGTCGAATAAGAACTTTAACAATTCAACAATCAAATCCAACCCTTACTAAATTAAATCCACTCACCCAATCTTGAATAAGCATAAGCAACACAATTCGAGAATAAAAAGTGATAGGAATCGTACCTTTTGCTGGACAAGGTGCGAGTGTGGTGAAAAGCAGCGAAAACCCCAAAGATTCGAGTGAAATTCCTAAATCGGACTTGCAAACCCTCGAATTCGGATGTGGAAGGGTGTGGAAAGATGGATTTAGGTGTAGGAAGAGGAAGGACTTACGATTATGGCTTGGTGCTCGAGAAAGGGTGATGGGAATGTGTCGAAAGAAATGAGAAACTAACCTTTAAAATCTGATTCCGGACTCCGCTTGACTTAATTGGTGAAGTCGAGCAAATGGGTGCAAGTCGAGCAACCCTTGCTTTGCCTTTAAAATCATACTGCTCGACCTCTGTTTGACTTACACAAACTGGTCGAACGTGTGTTGGAAGCCGAGCAACATGCCCAGTCGCGCCCCCTGTTCTTCTCTATCTCACTCGATCTCCATTCGACTTGGAGCCTTTGGTCGAGCAACCTTGTCAAAGTCGAGCAATCTCTCTGTAAGATTTGTACATTTTGCTCAACTCCCGCTCGACCAAAACACCTTGGTCGAGCATTTTGATCCAAGTCGAGCAAGCTCTCTGGAAGATTTGCACATTTGCTCGACCATTACTCGACCAAATCACTTGATCGAGCAACGTAATGTATGTCGAGCAACTCTCCAAATTTTCAAAATTTTCTATCCTTCTTGTCTTTCTCTGCAACAATTAAACTATAGGACAACATCAAGTATCAAGATAGCAATTTCTAAGCTCGAGAGTCTCTTTAAACCATATGAAATTAGGTGTAACTCCGCAATGACACTAAAAAAACAAAACACCACTAAACACTAGGCAAATTGAAAAAAATCGATACATCAAAACCAGTTAAAGTTTTAATATATCGCAAAAATCAACTCCCTTAGCAAACGTTACAAAAAAAAAGATTATAATCTCCGTGCTATGTGAAATAAGTACATCACACCCCTCAAAGTTAGTAGAAACTATAGTGGAAACTAAGTTTGCAAAGAGATGTAATTTCCGATAAGTAGGCACGTCAAATATTAAAATTTCTTACTCACAGAAAAATAAATAAAGCAATAAAAAGGGAGGGAAAGCCCCCAACAGGCGCTCTTGTTTAACATCAGAGAGTCACAACGGTACCAATCTAATGCAAGGTATCCTCAAAGACAACGCAAGCATCATCCGGCGACTTGTAATGCTTCAATCGATGCCCATTCACCGTGATAATATCCCTGTCTTTGTCCATAAGCTCAAAACTCCCCCCTCTACAGGCTCTATGGATAATGAAGGGCCTCGTCCACTTCGACTTCAATTTCCCTGGAAAGAGCTTCAAACGAGAGTTAAAAAGTAATACCTCTTCACCTTGCCTGAACTCCTTATACGATATCTTTGAATCATGCCATTTCTTCATTCTTTCCTTAAAGATCTCCGAATTTTTATAAGCACGATTTTTAAACTTGTCCAATTGATTGATATGAGTCATCCTCAACTCCTTTTGATCCTTAAGAGACAAGTACGAACTCCTCAATGCCAAAAAAGCTTTGTGCTGAATCTCTATGCGTAAGTGGCACGGCTTCCCATAGATAATTAGGTACTGTGATATATCTAAAACCGTCTTATAACCAGTCCGAAACCCTCATAAAATATCATCGAGCTTCATAGCCCAATCTTCCTATTGGTTCCGACTACCTTTTCCAAAACTTGCTTCACTTTTCGGTTAGAGACTTCGGCTTGCCCATTCGATTGAGGTTGATAGGTTGTAGTAACCCTATGCTTAACACCATAATCCTTAAGAACCTTTTCAAGAAGCCTAATGACGAAGTGAGTACCTCCATCGCTGACTAGTGCTCTAGGAACTCAATAGCGGGCAAAGATATATTTCCTCAAGAAAGATAAAACAGTCCTTGAGTCATTCACGCGAGTGGGAATGGCTTACACCCACTTAGAAACATAATCTACTGCTAAAAGGATGTAGAGAAATCCATTAGATAGGGGAAAAGGTCTCATAAAATCGATCCCCCATACATCAAAGATCTCAACAACAATGCTCGGCTGAAGTGGCATCTCATCTCTCCTACTTATGTTCCCCATCCTTTGACATCTATCGCATGTCGCCACATATGTTTCACAATCTTTAAACAAAGTAGGCTAATAAAGAGCATATTGAAGTACCTTAGCTCCTGTCTTTTGAGCTCCGAAGTGCCTTCCGTTAGGTTGTGCATGGAAAAAATCAAGAACACTCTCCATCTCCATCTCAGGCACACATCTATGGACTATGGAATCCATACATATCTTGTAGACAAATGGATCATACCATATAAACGTCTCAACATCTCTCTTGAATTTTACAAGTTGATATCGGTTGAGATCTCTTGGAATTTCTCCTACGGCAATGCAATTCACATAATCCGCATACCATGGATCCATCCCTTGGGCAGCCACCACACATGCTCTTTCTTTTTCTTCAACAAACATTGTAATTATCTTCTCATACGGGAACATCTCTTCTATGTAATCGAAAGAATCATCACAATGCTCCCTTGTCTCCAACCTTGATAAGTGATCCGCCAAAACATTATCCGAACCCTTCTTATCTCGGATCTCCATATCAAATTGCTCCAGAAGAAGGATCCATCTAATTATCCTTGGCTTCGTTTTCTTCTTCTCCATCAAGTATCAGATCGCAGAACGATCCGTATATACTATCGTCTTCATGCCAACCAAATATTGTGAAAACTTATTGAACGCATACACCACAGCTAGAAACTCTATTTTCGTCACCGTGTAGTTCTTTTGTGCAGCATCAAAAGTCTTACTCACATAGTAAATGTTGCAGAACTTCTTGTCCCTCAACTGCCCAAGCACCACTCCAAGTGCTAAGTCACTTACATCAAATATAAGTACAAACGGTTGAGTCCAATCCTGTGTGATCAAGATAGGTGCAGTAATAAGCGCCTCTTTCAAAACCTGAAAAGCTATTAGGCACTCTTCATCTAAAACAAAAGGAACATCCTTTTCAAGTAAATGAGATAAGGGCTTGGAGTATTTCGAGAAGTCTTCTATGAATCTTCTATAAAAACCGGCGTGTCCAAGGAAGGACCGCACTCCCTTTCATTAGTAGGTGGTGGAAGCTTCTTAATCACCACCACCTTTGCTCTATCCCCCTGCAATCCCTTAGCCAAAATATGATGGCCAAGAACAATCCCTTCTCTCACCATGAAGTGGCACTCCTTCCAATTCAAGACAAGATTAGTTTCTTGACATCTCTTCAAAAAAGTAGCAAGGTTAGATAAACAAATATCAAAGGAGGAACTAAGCACAAAAAAATCATCCATAAACACCTCCATGATCTTTTCTATCAACCCGTCAAATATGGTCATCACGCAACGCTAAAATATAGCAGACGCATTACATAATCCAAAAGGTATCTTTCTAAAAGCAAAAGTTCCATAAAGGCAAGTTAAAGTAGTCTTTTCTTGATCCTTGGGTTCAATCATCATTTGATAATAACCCGAGTACCCATCCAAGAAACAATAAAACTCATACCCTGCAAGACGATCAAGCATTTGATCCATGAAAAGAAGGGAAAAATGGTCTTTGCATGTATTTTTATTCAGTTTCCTGTAATCCGTACACACACGTCATCCCATAGGAATCCTAGTGGCTAATGTCTCATCATTATTGGCTTTCACAATAGTCATGCCCCGCTTCTTAACTACTACAAGCAATGGACTCACATGGGGACTATCACTAATGGAATAAATAATTCCAGCATCTAGCCACGTTAGGATTTGCTTCCTATTCACTTCTCGAATAGTGGGATTCACCCTCCGCTGATTCTGTATACTACTCTTGGCCTCATCTAACAATCTTATTCTATGCATGCAATATGAAGGATTAATGCCTTTTAAATCATCAAGAGACCAACAATCGCAGACTTATACCTCCTAAGCACATCTAACAAATTCTCAAGTTGATCATCATCTAGGGAAGAAGATACAATTACCGGATATTTTCCATTGTCACCTAGATAGGCCTACTTCAAGTGTTCCGGTAGCAGTTTCAACTCCTCTTTCTTCTCTTCTTGAGGTGCGCTCTCTCTATCCAAAGGCAAGTACTTCCAAGTCAACTTCACTTCTTCAATCTTGGTCCTTTTTAACTCATACCTGTCATCACCCAAAGCAAGTAAATTTTCAAGAAATTCGATACATACCTCATTGGAGAGTTCATCTAGCTCCGTAGTAGGAAAATTAAGAGACTTCGCCAAGCATGTCTCAAGAGGATCCTTCGACAAGTTCAAAGACATGTCTTCCTTCATGATCTCCTCCACTTCGTATATACTATGACATTGCGTCTCCATGGGCATCTTCATTGCTTTGTCAAGGTTAAATAAGATCTCCTCTTTATCCATTTGCAATCGTAGCTCACCCTTTTGCACATCTATCATAGCTCCCACAGTAGCAAGGAAAGGTCTTCCTAAGATAAGAGGGACATTATCCTTGTCATCTTCCATCTCAAGCACAAAAAAGTCCACAGGAAAGACTAGCTTCTCTACTTTGACAAGAACATCTTCAATAACCCCCTTCAAAAAAGTCAAAGACCTATCCATTAATTGAAGAGCCACTGATTTGGGAGTTAACTCCCCCAAACCAAGCCTTTTAAAGATAGACGAAGGCATCAAATTAATGCTTGCTCCGAGATCGCACAAGGCTCATCGTACTGGCCCTTTTCCAATCTCACACATGATAGTGAAGCTTCCCAAAACCTTCAACTTAGCTAGCAACTTCCTCTGTATGATTGAGCTACAATTCTCTGACAAATTCACTGTTTCAATTTCATTCAAGCTTCTCTTTTTCAAAAGTATATCCTTCAGAAAATGGGCATAATACGACATCTCCAAGATCGTTTCAGAGAAAGGAATGTTCAAACTTATCTTGTTTATGATGACTAAAAACATCTTGAACTTTTCTTCTAATCCCTTTTTGACAAGTTTGAAAGGAAACGGTGGAGGTATCTTTGTTTTAGGAATCCCCCATTCATCACGTTTAACCTTCTCCGCTTTATCCTTTTTGACTCTCAATCCCTTGGCTCTTTCCCACTTCTTCTCCACTGTAACGTCAGTGTTCTGCTCTTGAGATGGTACCATAATGCTCTGATCAACAGGTGCAGCATTCGGGATCGAATCAGACGCGAAATGGGACTGCTCAATCTTCGTTCGACTTGGGTAAGTTGGTCGAGCAACTTGTCCTTGGTCGAACGACGTAGGCGACTGCGACCTATGCTCCTTCATGTGTTGCTCGACTTTTGCTCGACTTTGGTGGTCTAGTCGAGCAACCTGGTCCAAGTCGAGCAAACCTCCCGATTGAGAGCTACACATGACCAGGTACTGCTCGACTTCCGCTCGACATGGATGGTCTGATCGAGTGAAAAGGTGCTGGTCGAGCGACAAATCTAAAAATAGAGTGTCGTGATTCTGTTTTCTCAGAGCTTGCTCGACTTGAGTTCGACTTGAAAATATGGTCGAAAGGGATTGTGTTGGTCAAGTAACTCCCTTGTTTCCTTCATTTTCACTCGTTGGCATCATCGGACATTCATACTGCGTTCCTGACCTCAATGTGATGGCATGGAAAGACTTTGGATTCTCAATACTTTGAGATGGAAACTTCTCCTTCTCAATAGTTTGAGTCAACTTGTTCATGTTTCCTGCCATCTCCCCCATCAACAATGTAAGGTCTTTTACTTGTTTAGAAAAATTCTCATGATTAGCATCAATCTTCTTTTCTAACTTGGGCTCAAGTCGATCCACTCTTGCATCGTTCCTCACCATGTACCTGTTCACCATATCCTCGAAACCCGGTTTCCCTTCTTCCACTTTAGCACCTGGATCAACACCGATAGGAGGTTGGACCTCATTATTTGGATTACTCCATGAAAACTCCATTCTCCTTGGTTGTTGGTAATTACCCGGGGCACTACAATTATTGTAATTCCCCTGATAATTCCGATTTCCTTGATTTGGGTACCTAGTTCCTTGAATACTTTGACCCATGGCATAGTTAGCCTCCTCGATCTCCTCTTGGCTAGCTCCTTCATAGCCACCATCTTGCTGCATCATTAGTACTCTCTGAGATAAATCCGTGATCTGCTTTTGCTGAGACTCTAGTAGCTTGCTAATATTAGTCAAGCTAGAGACGATCTCATCATCTCTTCCCGACTTCACCATAGTATGCTCAACCTGTGCTACTTTACCAAGGACATAAGTGCCTCTCACTCTATCAGTCAACCAATCTCTTGAATTCATCGAAATATTCTCAAAAAGGTTCTCAGCCTCAATGGGTGACTTCGTAAGCAATGCTCCATTTGGAAGAAACGTCAAGTGACACACGAGAATCGCAATCCAACCCATTATAGAAAATACTGATGTATTGAGCTTTATATAGCCCATGTTGTGGACACTTCCGAAGCATGTCCTTGAATCGGTCCCAAGCTTCATGAAACTTCTCATTACCATATATATTAAATTAATTGATTTCTTGCTTCATCCTGAACACCTTTAAAGGTGGCATGTAACGCTCCAAGAATTTCACTTTCAACTTCTTCCATGTATCACATTCAGCAGCATCAAGATTATCGTACCAATCTCTCGGTTTTTCATTCAACGAGAACTTAAACAAGATGATCTTCCTCTTATCTTCATGAGCTCCTGTATCTTTTTGTATACTTGCATACCCAAGGAACTTATTTAGATATTGCTGAGGATCTTCAAAGGTTCCCCCAAAGAAGGGACTCCTTTCAATCATAGTGATAAGAGCAGGGTGTAGATCAAAATCGGATCCGATCCCTCTTGCTCCTAATAACCCCGCATTGCCTCTTCCGTTGTTCTTAAAGACTTCATGGATGTCAAGTGTATCCGGATTCGCTGCCATGTTGACTACTTCTACTTCCAAATTAACTTCGATTGCAGCTTCAATCGTTTGCGAATTCTGCACGTCAACTTTAACTCCTAAATTAAGAGCCTCAATTGGGTCTAGGTTCTTGTTCTTGTTCTTCTTCTTCTTTTTGTTCCTCGACGATGCCCCAATCTCCAGATTATATGGCGCTAATTCACCTGTCTTCGATCTTGTGAGCATACATCTAAGAAAATAAAGTGTTAAAAATTAAAGAAAACAATAATATAATCTCAATTAAACTAGAAATAATAAACTAATAATTAATGCCATCCCTAGAAACGGCGCCAAGAACTTGATGAATATTTTCTCAACATACAAAATTTTTCCCAAGTATGAAAGATATCATTTGTAGTCTTGAGAGGCGACCAAGTGATTATCGAACCCAAGGGACGGATTATTATGAATTTAATTATAATCTAATTAACTAAGACTATGTTGGCAAATTTGGTTTGGAAAAATTACGTAACTAAATAACATATATATTAATTAGCAAATTAAATAAACAAGCAATAGAAAAAATACGGTGGTGATCAAGTAAGAAATTAGGTAGTTCTTTGGGTCATCTAGTTTTACTTTTTAATTTCCTTTCCATGTGTTGTTGTCTGACTCTGCCTTGTGGTTTATGGACGCATCACTAAACCATGCAAGTTTACCCTATAGACACAAGTAAACATGCGTATGACACGTGTGAATATCCTCGATACAAGAGATATAATTCATCCCCTTTCTAGGTACTATCAGAATTAATTATTTCTCGTGAACTTAGTACTCTAACCCGATTTGATCTCCCTTTTTAGATACTATGAAGTTATACTCTTTATCCTACTTATTAACCCGAATAATATTCAATTAACAAGTATTGATATAAGATAGTTCTATTAAGACTTCGGAATCCCTTCACTTAGAATTATAGCATGTAATCCTACTCAGCAGTGAACGCACTCAATCAATAACCAAGATATATATTCAGACTCTACATAATAGTTAATGATGCACAAAACGACTATGAGTATGAATTAAAAAGCACAATCTTATATAAAATAAACCACAAGTTGTGTGGTACAGAGTTTACACATGGAAATTCAATTAACTCATAAAACTTTCATAACCCTAGAACTATCGGATCAGCTCTAGCCCATGATTGATCTATGAACAATCATGGTTAATTGGTATGATCTTACTTGACTCGCCTGGCGAACCTCTCCTCACGACCCTTGAGATGATGGTAGGGTTTCGGTGGTAGATAGATGATGTATGATGTGTTCCCTTTTCTCCTGCGAAAACTCTTCTATACTCGTGGAACCTCCTTACGGGCTCAGGATGGGCTTTTTCTTGAAGCACACGTCAAATTTGATAAAAGAAATCTAGAATTACCATAAATAAAAGCAGCGAGAATCCGCTCGACTACACCTGGACAAGTCGAGCAAGGCTTCTAAATGGAGCAATGGTCGAGCAAACTCTCTGTACAAGTTTGCACATTTTGCTCGATTTGACCTCATCTGCTCGACTAAAGTAATGCTGGTCGAGCAATACCTCCAAGTCAAGCAAGCTTTCTTTAAGAATTACTCATTCTGCTCGACTTGACCACCTCTGTTCGATCGAAGTAATGCTGGTCGAGCAATGCCTGGAAGTCGAGCAATCCTCTAAAATTACCTCAACAATCATGTCTTCCAATTTCGAGCCCTCATGATCTGTTTTCCTACACAAATATGCTCAAAAAGCCCTTGTATTCTCTGATTCGTGATTTTTCTGGAAACATTCTGATTCGTCTCAATAAAAGACTCAATCGTACTCAATTTTCATGCAATTAGAGCCCAAAATACATGAATTTACACTCTCATCAAACGTCTTCTCGTTCTCTTCCCAAACCCAATCTCCTCCCATAGACCAGTAATTCCCGTTACCCTTTGCTACACCTCAAATACGACAGATTCAAATGGATAGAAAAAACAATAACAAAGTAAAAAAACATAATGCCAGTTAACACAAAATTGCATTCATACCCAGAAAATAAATTCTACAACCGTCCACCCAGTAGCAAGACACTCCGTAGACTTTTTCACCTGTATAATCATCATATTAAGCATCTGAGTTATCAAAAAAATATAGTTTTCAGTTCAGCATCACTTTATTTCTTATATATTCAATTATCCATCAGATATCTCTTTGCTTATCCATTTTCTGGATGTGAATAGACACTCAAAAAAGGATGGCCGTACAGATGATCGAAAGTCGTGCCCTAAGGTTACAAAAACTTTGTCTGCTTTCTTATTCGCCGAGTATCACGAAATGAAGAAATTCACTAAATGATCAGCACAGTCATCAACAGGTGTTTCGGGATAGGAAAAAAAAGCCACATTCCTCTTTTTTTTTGTGCATCCACACTTCCAATCTGCAGCAATCTTCACCCCAGGATTTTATTTCCCCCTACCTCGTCTCATTTTTTTACAAATGTCACTTGCGCATTTTCCTAAAATAGAATGAACATCTGTATTGAGATTATCATTTGGTTATAAAAATGATCCGACTTATACAAATATCATCTAATTTATCAATGGGAATGTTGTTTCCCTCAACACCTCAAACACATCGTCCTCAATCATCGCTACTGAACAATATCTAATTTTCTCTGCCGCATACACCTCTATATACTGTCAATTTCTTAAGGACATCAGTAATAATAATTTCATTAAAGGGCCCATGTAGAAAATTCAATCATTATTTAATTTCTATACACAGATTTCCTGCATGACATTAAATTACCTTGCACAAACAATCTGGTTTAGCAAGCACATTACCCCCCTCCTACCCCGTTTCACCAGTCCCAATGGGAACTCCAATGTCATTCTTCTCAATTTGATCATTACAATGCATGGGAATATCCACTTCCTGCATTAAATCATGATTATAAAGTGCCTGCATTAATTCACAAGGCTATACCACAAAAATCATTAAATGTACAATACTTCCTTCTTATACAGGCACTGCAGGTGATAGTGGTACTCTATTTTCATTTTTCCCAGTTTTTACATTAGCCATGTACGGTTCTGCAACTTCCACTGGATTAAGGGAATGATGTTGTGCATCTAGACCCTCTCCCGTAGTTTCTTGAATGATGCCAAAGTGGAGCATCAGCAAACGAATATCACGGCTATGTTCTTCTAGCCTGCTCTGTATTTTTCATTCTCACTCACCAGGTGCCTCACCCGTCGATATATCTCTCTGTTAGATGGTGTTGTATCACCATCTCACATTTCTAGATCATCTGCACCATCCCTATTTTCATCAGCTGATCAGTGCACTCTCATGATTGCATCAGCAAACTGGATGTCCTCCACTGTCTCCTTTAACCATACTTCCTCCCACTCTGCTTCCTACTGCACAGCACTCAAATAGCATTTGGAAACCTTCTCATCAACAGTGGGCTCCAAACGTCTCTTAATGACACCCTTCATATGCACAAAATAAAAAAATTAAATTTCTTACTCTGACCCTTTTTCCTAATTTGTCTATTCCGCTATTTACAAAATTATCATAATATATGTGATCTCCACTCAAATCATCTCCGTGAAGATCCATGAACACTGACTTCTTCAGATCTGAAGAACGTGGAGTAGAAGAGCACGACCATCGAAGGATTCTGGGAATTTTGGTGTTCTTTAGAATGCAATATCTTGGGGAAAGAGCTGTTATTGCTTCATAAGCCCATACCAGCAAAGCACATGTAAACCCATTGGCATCTACAAACTTCCTATAAATCTTGGGCTTCTTTCTCTGATCAATTTGTTCACTTCCTCAGGGTTTAAGGCTACGTCCAATATCGGACATCAAGAATTCCCAGGATACTCTACCCCATGAATATGAGTTGAACATCTCCAAATCATCCGCGAGCCAATTATACTACATATCAACCTTCTTGTGCCCGTGCCCTTTGCTCAAAAGCATCGCAAATCCCACCCACAACAAAGCTAGCTTCACACTATCATCGCTACCTCCATTATGCTTAATACTTTTATTGAATTTTGACTCTATCATTTCCACAGTACTACATCGGCATCAAGGTATCGCTTTTTATTGTATCGCACTCAACTGTTCTAGGTTTGGAACCAAAGTTTAATCCTGTTGCAAGGGCAAAATTGTACGATCCAAACTCTGCCTCCTGCCTATTCACATGGAACACTATTCGGTCTGTGCATTCTGAAGTGTCCTACGAGTAAAGCAATTGCAAGTAAAGCTGCCCCTGAAAATTTATTAGGGGGATTCATAAGAAATGCCCATGCCCAAACCAGCTCTGCTCGAACTGCTTCAGCTGTGTACCCTTTAAACCCTTCTTAATCTTGGCTATCACTGACATGTCACAGCGATATGCCACCCTTGCAAACTGCCGATATGGATGACTAACTAGAGCCATGGTCAGACCACCTGCTATACATCACATGTACAGTGCCTTTATGATTGTATCTATCTGAATATCATTCCAACTAAAATTGCAATTACCTATGCAATAGGCTATTAAAACACATATCTCACCAGAACACTTCTAATCTGCCTATTAATTAATAGATGCATGCAGTTATCAGCTTTCCCTTGCGTTACAGGGAACTGTAACAACAATTCTCGTGTACTTTTTGATAATTAATTAATCATAAATTCAGATTTATAATCCACAATGATCAGCTTTCACTGTAATTACATGGAAGTGTATCAGCACTGCCTACTGAATTTATAATAATTCATCAGATATTAACATCAACGATCTATACCATCCAGATATGCTATGGTTGTAAAATATTATGGCTAGTTCATTTACTGTGTGAAGAAATACCTTGGAAATCTTTCACTGTTCCGTTTATCATTTAAAAAAATCATCATCCTCTACTCAGGTCGCCTATGCAATTATCTATCTAATCCATCAACGAAACAATATCAAGACATGTATTACCATTATAACTATGTTATTGAGAGGTCGAACAACTCCTGTCATCTCCAACTATTGGAATCGCGGCCTGTACTCACTGGCTACCATAGGGATGTACACTGCTTCCTTCTCCGAAGACACTAACTTTTTTGAAATGAATGCAGCTGAACGGATTGCTTCTTGTCAGCTCCTAGACTTTTTAAAATTTGGAGTAGATTTCTTCTTTCTATGATCCTCAAATGTTCGAAAGATTTAGCGAATTGGATTATATACTCTTGTAATTTCAATTTAGGGTTTGTTTCCCCCCATTATACAATCGGGCTTTGTGGGGTATATCAAGGTAAAACAATTTGCCAGATTAAATCAACCGTTCGGTCTGATAAGGGGACATCATGGTCATTTCACTCGTTAAAGGGCCATATTTCTTAGATAACTCAGTGGTCGGTTGATTCGCCATTTTGTAGTAGGGATGACCAATTAAAATAATTTATCGAACCACAGGGAGGTCGGCACTAGAGCTTAAGTGAGATCATGTTTATTGCTATTTTATAGAGATGAATCATCAATGGATAGTTTGATCAAACAAGAAATTAAATCAATCAAAGCAAGCAAGCAAGCAAGCAATGATTAGCAAATAAGATAGATGGATGAAAAGTGGTTTTCCAAATTAAGTAAAAGTGAGATTAACAACAATTAAGAAGTGGAAATCCTAGGATAAATGCATCGAATTCACATGAATCATGGATTGAAGACTAAGGGCCAACACTAAGATCACCTAAACTCTCTCTCAAGATGGATAGGATATGGTTCTAAATATAGCTTAATGAGTTGGTTCTCACTCAAACCAATCATATGTTCTATCAAAGAGTTCTAAACTCTAAAGGATTTCTCAATCTCTTTACAATTTATAATGCACATGAAGTGTTTGATGAAATGATTCACTCAGCACATAATTGATTTCTCAATCTAATCACATATTTAGAACAACTAAACACACAAATCATCAATACAAATCAAGCAATTAATAATCAATGATAGCAAACCATATATCCAATCAATATATGAATTCAAATACATAAATCCTAAAATTATCCAACAACTCTCATGTTGATAATCTCACAAGGGAGATTAGCCTACCATATTCATAAAGAAATTAACATAGACAATTAAATCCTTACAAATCATGATAAAACTATAAGTTTTAATACAAAGATTGAATGGAAACTCCCTTGATCTATCTTCAATGGTGATCTCCTTCCCTTTTTTGCACTTTCCTCTCTTCCTTGATCCTTTTCCTTCACTTAGATGTAGAAATTGATGGCAGAATGATGGTAGATGGTGTAGATGAAGAATGGATGAAGATGATGGTGTAAAATGAGAGAAATGGTATGTGAGGTGTGTGAAACAGTAAAATCCTCATCCAATCTCATCAAATTATGAATTATTGGGTATTTATACCCCTTGTAAAGCTTCTAGATGGTTCTAGAATTTTTAGCAGCTTTTTACACAATACGAGTCGTGCTCTGCAACACGGCCACAAGGTGACCGTGTTGGGTGAATTGATGTCGCTGCACGGCCAAGACTTACAGGGCCGTGTTACGCAACATGGCTCGTGTGCTGAAACACAGCTCGTGTGATGTAACACAGGCACAGGGTGGTCATGTTGAATGAATTGATGATGGCACACGGCCACTTCTTATAGGGTCGTGTTCCGTACATGGCCCGTGTTAGTGCATGCCCCTGTTTCCTTCACTGTTTTAGCTCATTCTCCCTCGTTTCAACTCCGAATTAAGATTCGTTTTTTCCTTCGTCTTCCTTATCATGTCTAGCATCCATTAAAAATTAGGTGAAAATACAAAACATAACCAAATAACACATAAATGCAGATAAAATAATATGAAAATGGATATAAAAATGCACTAAAATCTAGGTGAAAGTATCACTCATCACACCCCCAAACTTAAAGTGTTGTGCGTCCCCGAACAACGAAATGATAAATCAAGGGGTGAGATTTTCACCTAGGAAAAGACTAAACGAACATAAGTAATAACACATCGATAGCAATAAGAATTACAATTTATGCTAAGTCATCCTACAACATTAAACTTATAACATGAAAAATTAACAAGTTCAATCTAAAGAGAATAAAAGTGTAATATAGTCCCTTTTTAGTCCAAGCATCACATAGGTTATAAATGTCACTCAACACTCTTTAAAGTGGTAAAACAACACTCATCAATCGATTAGCTTGACTCGTTATAAGCTTGCTCGTGGACTACATTCACAAACCACCAAAGTTTCCATTAGTGATCAAAAAGGTCTTTACTTAAGGATGTAATGATAGGCTCTTTGGTATGGTAGGGAGAATTTAGGTAACAATGACTCATCATGTATAAGTAATCGAAGAGGTAGCTACTTTCTTCCATTTCTTAACAATTTCTTTCTTCCTTTCTTTTCTTTATTGATCACAAGCACTAATTATCAACTTTCCTTTAATTGAGTTTCTTTTAATGCCTGCTTCCTTCTTTGGATTTTTATTTTCTTGAGCATCTTGTTGTTGCTTTGCTCATTTTTCTTGTTTTGAGGTTGCATGTTCACTCTTGGTTTTGCTCTTGTCATCCTTTTTTCTTACTTGTTTACCATTTCCTTTCTTCATTTTGCTTTCTCATCAAACCTTTCTAACTACCATCTCCTCAATTAATCACACAAAAGGGTAAATATATAAGGCTCATGTGGGTAATCAAGGCTTGTAATGTGCTAAATTCACAATAAAATGGCTTTAAGGCTCAAAGTGGTTGACTAAGGATGATGTTCATGGTAGGGAAATATTTGGCAATGACTATAAATGACAATGATGGCCTTAGATCATTTCACTAATCTCCACAAATCGGGCTCGTTCCTATAGTCCTTGAGCATGTTCTAGCTTATCAAAACTCAATCGATCCACTCATGAAGAAAAATACCATGTATGCACGGTTGAGGCTCAAACGCTCACAAACTTGTGCTCGGACCTTAAGGACTTATTACACCACATTCATCTTAAAACTGAATAAGTAAAATAAAACATGTCACAATTCAAAAGTATAGAGATTCTTAATCATAACTTGTCATCACTTTTCACAACAACATATCATCACTCATATTCAAAAATGACTCACGACATCACTAAACAAACCACCAAACTTACCAAGACAAAAATAAGAAAACACACAAAACATAAAATAAAGACTCAACAAACAAGAAACGAAACAAAAACACATAACATGCAAGAATAAAAATCACCATCGTTAACAATAAAGCACATATTCTATATCATCCATGACAATTAAGCTCACAATCATCCCAACATTTGATTGAAAAGTAAACTTCCCAAAAACATGACACATAAAGCAGCATGCTAATCCATTCAATCCAAATCAAAATCAATTAGAAGTGATAAAGTGTAGAGTACTCCCTCAATAAGCATTTGGTAAGGAAAGCGTTCGCTCCAAGCTCCATTCGTGCTTCCAATAACCTTCATTCATACTCAAAAACTCATACAACACCATCATTAAAAATATAGACTATCATGCACTTCAACACAACCAATCATACCAAAATCTAACCAAACTCATGAGAAAACTTTTAAAATTAATCAATTTTACAAGAAGACCTATCATCATCAATATATCATCATATCAAGCACACTCAAATGGTGAGTCACGCCACGCACTCTCCCCCCAAACTTAAATTGAACTAAGAGGTGAGAATTAAGTTTTCAAAAAGTGGGAGGACTTACCCTTGTAGTTTCATCAATGATCTTCTTGTAGAGAAGCATACGCATCCACACGACTCAAGCTATGTTCACCACGCACTAGCCCCCCAAACTTAACTCGAGACAAGAGTCAAGAATTAAGTTTGCACAAGTGGTGACATACTTACTCAAATCCATGAAACACTTCTCTTTTCTTCAATAAGCCTTCTTCTCACGAGCACAATCCACCTACGAGACCAAAATAAACAAAACAAGCATCAAAATATAAAAAGAATGGGTTGCCTCCCATTTAGCGCTAAGTTTAACGTCTTCAAGCTGGACGGAATTTTACGATCTTTGGACAAAAGGATGATCCATCCCATTCTCTCCTCGCATCCTCACTTTGAACATTTTCTTAGCCCTCTTCTTATCAACAAACTCCACTTCACCATTCTTGCTCACGAGCATCAAATCATCATCAAGAAGAGCTTCTAGTGGACTTTCTCTTTCTCCTTTATCAATTTTCCAATCAAGGTCCTGAGCTTTCTTCCTATCAACATCACAAGAAGACAAGTTAGCATTTGACAATTTCATATAATCATGAAGAAAGGAATTTAAGTTGTCAAAGAGATGATCCATTAGATCATCCGGAGGCTTTGTATGAGACTTGGCTCCTTTTTTCTTATTGCACAAGAATGTGACTCTTTTTCCTTTTGAACTTAAGGATAACTCTTCTCTTCCAACATCAATCTTTGCTCTTCCGGTAGCTAGAAACGGCCTTCCCAAAATGGGTGGAACTCGAGGGTCCGCCTTCACTTCCAGTACCATGAAATCAACTGGGAAAGCTAGTCCTTTTACTTTCACCTCAACGTCTTCAACAATCCCTAATGGCTTCTGTAATAACAATTTTGTATTTATAATAAAATAAACACAAAAGAATTACAATAATATTCCAGACGGATTGAACTTGAAAATTTAGGAAACAATCTCTATCTATCCTCTGATTCTTCTCTCGAACCAAGTTGGACTTTGACTTGACTTGTTGACTTGTGTTGACCGCGTAGACTGTATGTGTTGAGTCGGATCTTCAATTGAAGCTTGTCTGAACTCGGATTTGGGACCTTATAACGTTAATCCAGAAGCGTCGACCCTTTGTTTGGATTAAAGGTACTTGATCCGAAGAACACTCGATCTGGGGGGCTTAGCACCTTGATCCCGGGTCGTATGTTGTTCTTGGCGCGAAGAACACCGAAGAACTTAGTGTATGAAGAACGCTTGATTTGGGGGGCTCCACACCTTAATCCCGAATCGCTTGCCGTTCTTGACTTGAAGATGCTTGAAGATCTCAAGGGAGCACTGCTCGTATTCTTGATCTCTTTAGAGCATTTATGTCTTCAAGTATTTAGTGTGTGTATCTGGAATGAATGGAGGAGAACTCCTTATATAGGTGAGGAATGAACATGCCCCATAAATAAATTACAATCTGATTGGTCCATGACAGATTTGACCCGATTCTGCGGGCTTGGGCCATTCCAAATATAACACAGCTTGAATGATCATTGCTTAATTTGACCTGATTCTGGAATCTTCCAAACTTTATTTGACTTGGGAGTCAAGTTTTACTTAATTTAAACCCTACTTAATTTGTTGGGCTTTAAATTAATTATCAATTATTTATTAATCTATTTTAGGAATTTATTTATTTAAATCCCTTAATAAATAAATAATTAATTGATAATTATTGCATTAATTTGCCATATATTTTCCTTTAATAGGCAATAAAATTCAAGTGCTTACAAATGCCCCCTTGCATTTTGTTCACGGACGCCTTTGTGTTGAAGTGAACAAATTGCGATAATCCATTCTTAATCAACATGATTGAATTTTATTGCTTGCTTCACCAACTTGATATGAATAGCCTGAATTATGACTGAACTTAGCAGAGTACTAAGCTGCCTACGTACCTCTTTGAAGAGGATCAAGTCATAACGTAGTTCAAAGAGACATGATTTGATTTGAATGGGGGGCCGTACACATTTTATACTCATGCGGGCCAGGAGTAACATGCAGTTTAGGCTCGTGCGTCATGGAGCGTTGAACTTGAATTTGCTGACAGTTTATACTCGTGTCAATGAGTCTTGAATTTGAACTTGTAGATAGTTTATACTCGTGTCAAGGAGCCTTGTGTGGACATTTTTCACTCATGTCAAGGAGCTTTGTGTGTAGAGAGTTTATTCTCTTCCCAAGGAGATTTGATTTGATGTGTAGATAGTTTATACTCATATCAAGGAGCGTAACTTGAGGATTTTAGATAGTTTAAACTCGTATTAAGGAGTATTGTGTGGACATTTTTAGCTCATGTCGAGGAGCGTAACATGTAGATAGTTTTAGCTCATATCAAGGAGCGTAACTTGAGGATTTTAGATAGTTTTAGCTCGTATCAAGGAGCGTAATGTAGACAGTTTTCGCTCATATCAAGGAGCTTTGACTTGGGAGAATTTAGATAGTTTAAGCTCGTATCAAGGAGCATAATGCAGACAGTTTTAGCTCATGTCAAGAAGCATTGGCAATGGGGACTTTTAGATAGTTTAAGCTCGTATCAAGGAGCGTCATGTGTAGATAGTTTTAGCTCATATCAAGGAGCATCATGCAGACAGTATTAGCTCGTGCCGAGGAGCTTTGACTTGGGAGATTTTAGATAGTTTAAGCTCGTATCAAGGAGCGTAATGCAGACAGTTTTAGCTCGTGTCAAGGAGCTTTGTCTTGATTTATCAACAGTTTATTGCCCCCAATCTTGGGATGCACTATTTTCTCTTGCTTCAACTTCATTTCTGTTAATCTTTATAGAAACTGCAGCCTTTGTTTGTGGTTCCTCTTCCAAGGGCTCATCGAAGGACATGTATTCAAACTCGTAAGAGTCTTGAATAGAGGGCCATTTGATGTCATTTGATGTCAGGCTTAACTCCATGTCGTGAGCTCTTGAAGCCAACTCTTCAAAAGTTTTAAGTCGAATTCCTTAGAGTATGTAGCTAAGATTCCATTGCATCCCTTGAATGCATATTTCTATAGCTGAAGTTTTTGATAGCCTTTCTTTGCAATTGAGGCTTAGACTCCTCCATCTATTGATGTAGTCGATGACATATTCTTCATCCCTTTGACGAGTATTTGTTAGCTCCATCATGCTAACAATTCTTCGTGTGCTATAGAAGTGGTTGAGGAATACTTTTTACATTTGCCCCCAACTGTCAATGGAGTTGGCTTCCAAGTCGATGTACCAATCAAAGGCATTTTCTCTTAAAGATCGGACGAATTGTCTCACCATGTGATCTCCGTTGGTCCCAGCATCATTGCATGTCTCGACGAAGTGCGCCACATGTTACCTCGGATTGCCTTTGCCGTCAAATTATTGAAACTTGGGAGGTTGGTAGTCAGTTGGCATCCTCAAGTTGTCAATCCTCTTTGTATATGGCTTGGCGTATCTTGAAGAAGATTTTGAGCTTCCTTCAAACTTGTCTTTTATCGTCTCTAAAACGATGTTCTTCAGTTGGTTCACAGGAAGCACTTTGTCAGTTGAAATTTGTATTTCTTCTTCAACTGGCTTCTTTTCAAGAGGATGGTGTTTCGCTGAGTCTTCTTTCTCGTGCTCATCCTCAACTTGTTTCTCATTTGCATGACTTGTCTCCACATTCTCTATTTTCTTCATAAGTTCGGAGATCTTTAAATCCTGAGCTTCCATGTGCTTGTTGAGTCCTTCAATGGCTTTCATCATACTTGCGAGTTGATCCTCAATGGTCATAGCACTTGTCGTCATCACTGCAGCTTCAGTTGAGGTAGATGATAAGCTTGGCATGGAGCGAGGAGTTAAGCAAGTAGAAACATTTTCACCACTCTTGTCTTCGTGCAATGGCTTGTTGAGAGTAATCCCCACCATATGGTTTGCCTCTACGGAGCCTTCGGGAATACTTCTTGTAACGACTCCAACCTTTTCAGTTTGCAACTCTAGAGGCTTTGATGCAGCAGGCCTTCGTATCGCAATCTTGAGTGGAGTTATCTTTTGAATCTCTTTAGTTTGCAGCTCTGAATGCTTCAAGGTAGAAGGTCTTCTTATTGCAATCCTGAGAGGAGTCATGCTTTGTATCTTCGAGCTTATAGAGAGAAGAGATGAGAGGTAGAGACTGTCCCACTGGGCGTGCCAAAATTTATAACAACAATTTTATATTTATAATAAAATAAACACAAAAGAATTACAATAATATTCCAGACGGATTGGACTTTGACTTTGACTTGTTGACTTGTATTGACCGCGTTGACTGTATGTGTTGAGTCGGATCTTCAATTGAAGCTTGTCCGAACTCGGATTTGGGACCTTATAACGTTAATCCAGAAGCGTCGAGCCTTGTTTGGATTAAATGTACTTGATCCGAAGAACACTCGATCTGGGGGGCTTAGCACCTTGATCCCGGGTCGTATGTTGTTCTTGGCGCGAAGAACACCGAAGAACTTAGTGTATGAAGAACGCTTGATTTGGGGGGCTCCGCACCTTAATCCCGAATCACTTGCCGTTCTTGACTTGAAGATGCTTGAAGATCTCAAGGGAGCACTGCTCGTATTCTTGATCTCTTCAGAGCATTTATGTCTTCAAGTATTTAGTGTGTGTATCTGGAATGAATGGAGGAGGACTCCTTATATAGGTGAGGAATAAGCATGCCCCATAAATAACTTACAATCTATTGGTCCATGACAGATTTGACCCGATTCTGCGGGCTTGGGTCGTTCCAAATATAACACAGCTTGAATGATCATTGCTTAATTTGACCTGATTCTGGAACCTTCCAAACTTTATTTGACTTGGGAGTCAAGTTTTACTTAATTTAAACCCTACTTAATTTGTTGGGCTTTAAATTAATTATCAATTATTTATTAATCTATTTTAGGAATTTATTTATTTAAATCCCTTAATAAATAAATAATTAATTGATAATTATTGCATTAATTTGCCATATATTTTCCTTTAATAGGCAATAAAATTTGATTTGAATGGGGGGCCGTACACATTTTATACTCATGCGGGCCAGGAGTAATATGCAGTTTAAGCTCGTGCGTCGAGGAGCGTTGGACTTGAATTTGTTGACAGTATATACTCGTGTCAATGAGTTTTGAATTTGAACTTGTAGACAGTTTATACTCGTGTCAGGGAGCCTTGTATGGTTATTTTTCACTCATATCGAGGAGCTTTGTGTGTAGAGAGTTTATTCTCTTCCCAAGGAGATTTTATTTGATATGTAGATAGTTTATACTCATATCAAGGAGTATAGTGTGGATAGTTTTTGCTCGTATCGAGGAGCCTTGAATTTGATTTGTGTTAGATAGTTTAGGCTCGTATCAAGGAGCATGACTTGAGGCTTTTTAGATAGTTTAAGCTCGTATCAAGGAGCATGACTTGATTATTTTAGATAGTTTAAGCTCATATCAAGGAACATGACTTGAGGATTTTAGATAGTTTAAACTCGTATCGAGGAGTATTGTGTAAACATTTTTAGCTAGTGTCGAGGAGCGTAACATGTAGATAGTTTTAGCTCATATCAAGGAGCGTAATATGTAGAGAGTTTTGTCTCTTCTCAAGGAGATTTAATTTGAGTTAGACAGTTTAAGCTCGTATCAAGGAGCATGACTTGGGAGATTTTAGATAGTTTAAGCTCGTATCAAGGAGCGTAATGCAGACAGTTTTAGCTCGTGTCAAGGAGCTTTGTCTTGATTTATCAACAGTTTATTGCCCCCAATCATGGGATGCACTATTTTCTCTTGCTTCAACTTCATTTCTATTAATCTTTATAGAAACTGCAGCCTTTGTTTGTGGTTCCTCTTCCAAGGGCTCATCGAAGGACATGTATTCAAACTCGTAAGAGTCTTGAATAGAGGGCCATTTGATGTCATTTGATGTCAGGCTTAACTCCATGTCATGAGCTCTTGAAGCCAACTCTTCAAAAGTTTTAGGTCGAATTCCTTGGAGTATGTAGCTAAGATTCCATTGCATCCCTTGAATGCACATTTCTATAGCTGAAGTTTTTGATAGCTTTTCTTTGCAATTGAGGCTTAGACTCCTCCATCTATTGATGTAGTCGATAATATATTCTTCATCCCTTTGACGAGTATTTGTTAGCTCCATCATGCTAACAATTCTTCGTGTGCTATAGAAGCGGTTGAGGAATACTTTTTCCATTTGTCCCCAAGTATCTATGGAGTTAGCTTCCAAGTCGATGTACCAATCAAAGGCATTTCCTCTTAAAGATCAGACGAATTGTCTCACCATGTGATCTCCGTTGGTCCCAGCATTATTGCATGTCTCGACGAAGTGCGCCACATGTTGTCTCGGATTGCCTTTGCCGTCAAATTGTTGAAACTTGGGAGGTTGGTAGTCAGTTGGCATCCTCAAGTTGTCAATCCTCTTTGTATATGGCTTGACATAGGTTGAAGAAGATTTGGAGCTCCTTTCAAACTTATCTTTTATCGTATTTATCACGATTTTGTTTAGTTGGTTGATAGGAAGCGTTCCATCAGTTGAAACTTGTATCTTATCCTCAGCTGGCTTTTCTTCAGGTGAATGATGTTTTGTCGAGTCTTTCTCCTCAAGTTCATCCTCAACTTGTTTCTTATTTGCATGGCTTGTCTCCGCATTATCCATTTTCTTCATAAGTTCGCAGATTTTTAAATCTTGAGCTTCCATGTGCTTGTTGAGTCCTTCAATGGCTTTCATCATACTTGCGAGTTGATCCTCAATGGTCATAGCACTTGTCGTCATCACTGCAGCTTCAGTTGAGGTAGATGATAAGCTTGGCGTGGAGCGAGGAGTTAAGAAAGTAGAAACATTTTCACCACTCTTGTCTCCGTGCAATGGCTTGTTGAGAGTAATCGCCACCATATGGTTTGCCTCTACGAAGCCTTCGGGAATACTTCTTGTAACGACTCCAACCTTTTCAGTTTGCAACTCTGGAGGCTTTGATGCAGCAGGCCTTCGTATCGCAATCTTGAGTGGAGTTATCTTTTGAATCTCTTCAGTTTGCAGCTCTAAATGCTTCAAGGTAGAAGGTCTTCTTATTGCAATCCTGAGAGGAGTCATGCTTTATATCTTCGAGCTTGTAGAGAGAAGAGATGAGAGTCAAGTTTTACTTAATTTAAACCCTACTTAATTTGTTGGGCTTTAAATTAATTATCAATTATTTATTAATCTATTTTAGGAATTTATTTATTTAAATCCCTTAATAAATAATAATTAATTGATAATTATTGCATTAATTTGCCATATATTTTCCTTTAATATGCAATAAAATTCAAGTGCTTACAGCTTCAAAACTTCTCCATTTACTACTTCAAGACGGATAGTAGTAGGCTTTAGCTCTCCAATTTCAAGGTCTTTGAACGTGGCATGAGACATCACGTTGATGCTTGCCCCCAAGTCACACAATGCATCAAGAGTGCACTTTCCTTCAAAATCACAAGGAATGATGAACTTCCCCGGATCACCAACCTTTGTAGCCCCCCTTTTTGCATTGACTCACTTGTTTCGGATGACTCTTCTTTCTTTTTCTCCTCATACTTCTTCTTAAGATTCTTCACATATTCCTCAAACTCATTTTTCTTCTCCTCTCTTACAAACATTTGTCGATAGGGAATAGGGAATTGAGTGATCGGAATACCCCAATAATCACGTTTGTACTTCTCTTCTTTCACCTTCTCTTCCACTTTCTTTTCCTCTTGAACCCTTTTCCACTTAGGTATCCATTTAGGCTTTTGCTCTTTCATTTCTCCAACAACCTTGCTTTCCACCAACCCTTCTTCAATCTTTCGTTCCTCTTCCATTTCAACAAACAAACATTGAGCTTTCGGAATAATCTCGATTGTGGCCGGAAACTTCCCTTTTGTTGAGCACTCAAGGTACTTGTAATGTGTCCCACATTATACTCCAAAGCTTTGAGCCTTTGTTCATTTGCTTCTTCCGCTTTTTTCAAAGCTTCATCTCGAGCTTTGTCGGATGCTTCTCGAGCTTTGTTTGATGCTAACAATTGTTCAAGTAGCTCATCGATCGATGCTTGTCCCTTATTGTTTGGTGCCTTAGCCCTCGGTTGATACCCCGGAGGATAGCAACCACATTGCTCGGATTAGAGTAGGAAAAGTTACCTTGCCTTTGTTGTTATTGTGGGTATGAGCTTCCACTACTTTGACCATTAAAGTCTCCTTGCCTATGTGGATAGTTCCCTTGACTTTGGTAGAAATTACCTTAGTAATTATTTTGATAATTCCCTTGGTAATTTCTTCATTGCATGTATTACACATCTTCCACTCATGGCATTGAGTTGGCCCATTGTTCTCCACTCACAATATTCAGAGGTAGCACACCTTGATTGACTTGTAGTCCCTCAACCATATTAGCTCGTTGATTATTCACACATTGGTTCAAGCTCATTTGTTTTATGACCTCCGCCACTATCTTTTCCATGCTTGGCGTACTTTGATCCACACTTACACTCTTCACACTATATTATTGCCCTTGATCGAAACTCTCAAATCTATAGCATCCACTAACCCTCTCCGATGGCCCTTGGTAAACATTCGTAGCAATCTCTTCAAATATTTTTGTTACCCTTTCTGGAGTTACACCAAGTACGGATCCACCCGCCGAAGCATCAACAAGCACTCTTTGCCCATTCGCAAGTCCTTGATAGAAAAATTCAACTTGTTGATTCTCCGGAAATTCATGTTGTGGGCACTTGCGTAGCATATCCTTAAACCAATTCCACGCTTCATAAAAGCTCTCTTGAGGCATTTTCTTGAATTAAGTAATGAAGCTCTTCATTTGAAGCGTCTTAGATGGTGGAAAATACTTGTTCAAAAATATTTGCACAAGTTCATCGCAAGTGTTGCACGTACCGGGAGTAATGGTGGATAGCCACGTTCTAGCATGATCCCTCAATGAAAACGGAAACAATCTCATCTTGATAAAATCTTCACTCACCCATTCATCTTCACGGTGTTGGCAATCTCCACAAATTGAGTTAAATGAGCATTAGGAACTTCATTCGGGGTTCCACTAAACTGTTGCTCTCTCATCATAGAAATCAAGCCCGTTTTAATTTCAAAGTTGTTGGCGTTGATTGGTGGAGCCATCATGTGTGGCACGGCCCTCGGCATAAAAAATCTCAAATCACCCTTTGATCATTTTGTATTCCATGTTGCACTGAAGGTGGTGGTGGTGGTATATAAGCTTGTTGTGGAGGAGCATAAGCTTGTTGAAAGCCTTGTTGCCTTAGAACTTGTTGCACCATTTGTTGAAGCAGAGCTTGGTTGTTGAAAGCTCCATGATTTTGATAGGCTTGTTGAGGAGGATTTGTATTGAATTGAGGTGCGTTGTCTTGCACATTCACATTTTATCCTCCTTCCCCATCATGCTCTATCTCCACACGATTATCTTCTTGAAAATTCTCCATTAGATCACTATTTTTAGTATTGTTCTCCTTTCTTCTCCTTCTCAACATATGCTCAGTCTCCCAATCAATAGGTTCTACTTGTTTTCCCTTGGATCTTGTTTGCATATACCTTCAAAGCAAAAGAAGTTAGAATAAGGTTTTCAAAGCAAATACATGTAAACAAACAAAATAAAAAAAATGTCTCTATTAAGATTACTTAAAACGATCCTTCTTCAAGCTACTAGCAATCGTTGCCTCCCCGGCAACAGCGTCATTTAATTAGCCATTTGTAGTAGGGATGACCAATTAAAATAATTTATCGAACCATAGGGAGATCGGCGCTAGAGCTTAAGTGCGATCACGTTTATCGCAATTTTATAGAGACGAATCATCAATGGATAGTTTGATCAAACAAGAAATTAAATCAATCAAAGCAAGCAAGCAAGCAATGATTAGCAAAGATCACCTAAACTCCCTCTCAAGATGGATAGGATATGGTTCTAAATATAGCTTAATGAGTTGGTTCTCACTCAAACAATTCCAACTAGGTACTAAGCTTGAAATGAGAGTCCCTTCACACGATTAATCAATCTCTCGATCAAACCAATCATATGTTCTATCAAAGAGTTCTAAACTCTAAAGGTTTTCTCAATCTCTTTACAATTTATAATGCACATGAAGTGTTTGATGAAATGATTCACTCAGCACATAATTGATTTCTCAATCTAATCACATATTTAGAACAACTAAACACACAAATCATCAATACAAATCAAGCAATTAATAATCAATGATAGAAAACCATATATCCAATCAATATATGAATTCAAATACATAAATCCTAAAATTATCCAACAACTCTCATGTTGATAATCACACAAGGGAGATTAGCCTACCATATTCATAAAGAAATTAACATAGACAATTAAATCCTTACAAATCATGATAAAACTATGAGGTTTAATACAAAGATTGAATGGAAACTCCCTTGATCTATCTTCAATGGTGATCTCCTTCCCTTCTTTGCACTTTCCTCTCTTCCTTGATCCTTTTCCTTCACTTGGATGTGGAAATTGATGGTGGAATGATGCTAGATGGTATAGATGAAGAATGGATAAAGATAATGGTGTAAAATGAGAGAAATAGTGTGTGAGATGTGTGAAACAGTAAAATCCTCGTCCAATCTCATCAAATGTTGAATTATTGGGTATTTATACCCCTTGGGAAGCTTCTAGAAGGTTCTGGAAATTTTAACAGCTTTTTACACAACACGAGTCGTGCTCTGCAACACGGCCATAAGGTGGCCGTGTTGGGTGAATTGATGTCGCTGCATGGCCAACACTTACAGGGCCGTGTTACGCAACACGACTCGTGTGCTGAAACACGGCTCGTGTGCTGTAACACGGGAACAGGGTGAACGTGTTGGATGAATTGATGACGGCACACGGCCACTTCTTATAGGGCCGTGTTCCGTACACTGCCCGTGTTGGTGCATGCCCCTGTTTCCTTCACTGTTTTAGCTCGTTCTCTCTCGTTTCAACTACGAATTGAGATTCGCTTTTTCCTACGTCTTCCTTATCATGTCTAGTATCCATTAAAAACTGAAAATCATAGGTTTAAGCTCATTAACACACATTTCAATAAAAATACAAAACACAACCAAATAACATATAAATACGGATAAAATAATACGAAAACGGATATAAAAAGACACTAAAATATAGGTGAAAATATCACTCATCATCGGTGGAAATACTTGGAGGCATATAGCCACTTGCTTACAATTCCTATTTTGCCCTTTCTTTTTAAAGTAGCTTGTTTTCATATATATACTAGGCGCAGCACTTCAGTAGGGGTAAGTTTTGCAACAAAAGTGGTAAGTTTTGCAACAAAAGTGGTAAATATATATTTGTTTGATATGGTGCCAATTTAAGAATATTTAAGTAGTATTATTAAAGCATACTTTATTCAGAGTTTAAGCATACAAAACATTGTAGTTTAATTTAAATTTTATTGGAGTTTTAACAATGCACATGCTTTTAATTTTAAGAAGTGCCGCGGCGTGGTAGAATTTGTAGTAGTTATACATAGCATATTAACAAGTGTGGCATAAAATCTGTGTATAAACCTTATTTGGAAGTGTGGTTGGTGTGCGACTCAGCTTCGATTACAATAACATATGTAGATAGGAGGAAAATTTTCGAATCCATTTGAAGTGTTGCATGTAGGTTGTAAATTAATAAAGAACTTGCGCTTTGAGTATGAGTTGCAGGAAATAGTGTATGTGTTGAAATAAGCAGTATTAGTAGATATAATAATATAATAATAACATACAAAATCAAATCCCATAAGAGGACACGAGATGTTGTATCCCCATAGTCGAGGAAATCATAACTAATACTCACTCTGTCTAATCCGAACGTCCTCATTTTAATATTTTGGGCATCCACTCCAAAGGTACGCATTTTTCTCTTTTAGTAAAAGGTCTCCATATATGGCTCACAACTCACTATTAATACAACTATCTAATATATACACTTCCATCCCGCGTTAAAATTTATATTTTCTATTTTGATTTGTGTCAAGTTAAGGTTTATTATTTTTTTTGTCAAGTGGAACCCACACAAAATAATTATTTATTCCTCATAGATCCCCACGCACAAATTATGCAACTATCCATAGCACATTAAATATTATATTTCTCAACCCACTAACTAGAGTATTATATCTTTTAATTTTCGTGCAAAAAGTCAACGTCAATATTAATGCGAGACTGAGGGGGAATATATAATAATAATACTCCATACAAAAAAGCGAATGAGGACCTTTAGTACGGACGGAGAGAGTATATAACCACTACTATAAAGGAATAACTAAAGTTTACTTGATATTCATTGATGTTTAAGGAAGACAATATGTAACAACTCAGAAACAGGATTTTAATATAAGAAAACGAAGTACTATACAGTAACATAGGATCCAATCAAAATAAACCCAGTAATGTAATTATTATGGTACGTAGACCCTATGGATAAGTTCGTAATTTAGCAAAATGGTGTTCCCTACAACCAAATTCCATTGTGCAGTAACCTCAACTTTTAGACCTTTTTTGTCCGCTTCAATTTATGTTAGTTGAACAGGTCAAGCTTTAGATACCAGAAACAAGATGTTTTAAGGAAAAAAGAAGAAGATGACGCTATTACACAACATAAGGATTGCAATAGAAGAAACCTGGGCCGAATGGATCGCTAACCACAAAACTGTTGGATTTGGCGAACTTCAGATTGAAAGAAGGAATACTTGGCATCCCTTTCAAATTGTTACAACGCAATATTACCAAATTACGTAGAACAACAAGTAAATAAATATAAGTGGTTTTGAAACACTGTTAAGACAAGCAAATACTTGGATTTATAGCAGTATTGCCATGGAAATCCTTCAAAGATATATTTTGAAGTATTTACTTGCATGTCAAACTATGAACAAACCAATAAATGAAAAACAAACTCATTCACTTTTATGGAAGGGGTGGCATTAAAAAAAATGAAATTAGTTACCTCGACAACCAGTACTCGTAGATTTTAGCTAGAAGAAATGTGAATAGTGATCCACTATCAACCAGAATTTGGAAGTTAGTATTATCAAGACATGAACTCCGAATGCAGCACGCATCTACTCCAACAAAATAAGTTAAACTGTACCATAAGTTGAGCAACTGTACTGCAATGCACAAATATAAGCTATCAATGTGAACTTCAAGAATGTTGGCTTGGTGTTCTCTTGTCCCCAAAAAGTAGCCTCCCAGAATAATCTTGATTGAAGCATAAGAGAAAAAGAGTTATGAAATTACATAGCAAGCTTCCAAATCAGGCAGAAGTATTAATTGCCTGTAGAGTATACAGGGGCTAGAGAGGCGTTTTGTAGTCCTCTTCCAGACGGCCCTTTCGAGTCATGATTCACTTGATAGGGAAGAGTATGCGTCTGAAGATAAGACCCCAAAAACCACTATTTAGTTTATTTTGTTTGGATTAATATTATATTGCATGCACTCCACTAATTTTAGGACTGTGATCCTGAAGAAGAGTGGGATACCTTTTTAGCATGTTGATACCTGCTTTATGTACTACAACAGAACTAATAAACAATTACACAAATAGAGAAAGAATTGTATAACAACTCTTTTGATGCCTATGTTTCAGAAAACGTAATAGCATCCATTCGAGGATGCACTTTGCAGTAGTAGCTATGAATACTTCTAACTCGAATGGAAGATTTGCTTGTTATATTCAGAAATAGTATATAAGAGTAAATTCGCAATGAAATACTGTGAAGATTAGATTCTACCAATTCACATATAAGCGTACCCTAATTAACAATTGGAGCCCGACAAAGCTTAGTAATCATAAGATAATAATGGTGAGAGGGTGTAGCAAGGGTCAAAAAAGAGGGAGTGAAGTAAAAGAATGAGTCCCGAAAAAATCTAGGGATGGTTTTTGCCCCTTCTCAGTAACACTGTATGTAGTTATTTCATTTTAATTTTTTTAAATTTCAGCACTTCTTAAATTATTTAGTAATCATTGGATATTGAAATTATTTTAGATTTTATTATGCTGAATTTTTTTCTAGTTAGTATGAGGTAATACATATCACTATTAACCAATTGCCCATTAACCTTCTACTATAGGTCATTTCCAAAAAAACAAAACTAACTTGACCTACATCAACTACAATCTAAGGTGAACCTAAAAATCAAGAGGTTGGACAGTAAAGTTTTTGTTAGATGAATAATAGAGATTGCGATGCACAGGCTGCCCAAGCTAGAATAGCTGTTTATGATAAAACTCAAATTGAGAGAAACAATCTAATCAAGCTAGAAAAGTCATAAACAATTATCCAGGAGATTCATTATTCCTAATCACTCTGGATGACACCAATAAATAACGAATAATCAACCCTAATCGTGTTAGGCTCATGGGCTATACCAAAATTAGAGCCGGCGAATGAGCCGGGCCGGGCTGGGCTGGTACTGGCCCATCGGGCAACTTCATATTTTCGGGCCGAGCCGGGCTTGGCCTGGTTCTAGTTGGGCCAATATTTTTAGGCCCAGGCTAGCTCACTACGGGCTACCGGGCCATTTAGGTCTTTTTTTTCTTGTTTGATTTTAAATTGTTTTACAAAAGAATAATTGAAGTTCAACTAAACAAGTTTCATAATCTTTAGTTATTACTTAATTTTAAAATTATTTACTATAAAAGAATAATTAAAGTTAAACTATTTAACACGTTTAATAATTTTAGTGAAATATCAAGTTATATAAAATTCATATATATTCTTAGGTTTAAAATGATTTTAAAAGAGTTATTTTTACACAATGTACTTAGGCTTAGAACTCTTTATGTATAATCTCAACGATAATTAAAGGGAATAACATGAATAATTTATAACTCAAAATAAACTTAAATAAAAAAACATTTTTAAAAAATGCACATATTTTGTTTGATTTTAAAATGTTTTATAAAAGTATAATTAAAGTTCAACTATTTTTATATGTACAATAATCTTAAGTCAAATATTCAACTAAAACATAAATTAATTCATAATCTTAGGCTTAGAATAATTTTAATTTTTAAGAGTGTTATTTTTACACATAAATTTAATCTTAGAGCACTTTATGTATAATTCAATGATAATTAATTGGAATAACATTAATAATTTTTTAACTAAAAATAAATTTTAAAAAAATATATTAAAAATAAACAGGCCGAAAAAGCCCAAGCCAACTGGGCCAAAATGGCCCAGGCCCGGTCCGCCATCGGGCCAATTGGGCCGAGCCAAATAGGCCCGATTCTTTTCGAGCCTTCAATTTTGGGGCCTGCCCAGCCCACTTCAAAGGGTTAACGGGCCGGCCCATCGGGTCGGACCCAAATTGTCGGCTCTAATCATAACAGACCTGATCCACATGACTACATTACAAAAAGGTACTCTAAATACTAAGAATAACTAAACAATGAACTATCATACTTTGATTGCTGACACAATCAGGCATTGTAAAGATATCATATTTGATCAACGCAATTTACTCAGTACTTATTAAATAAGAATACAAATAGAAATTTATTGTATAAATATCTGTAAGTGAAGTGTGGTTAAATTTGTTTTTCTATATATATAGGCAGCCATTGAAAAAATAACACTGTAATTTGGAGCGAGTTGTTATTCCCAAATTATCACCAAAAGTAAAAAACACATTCATCTAATCCTAGCAAGAATTACAATCCTAAAAGTAGAGACATTGAACTCTAACCAAAGTTGTTCAAGTTAAAATAGAGATACCACTAACGAAACAATATTAAGGGTGCAATTTTCATAAAGTATTTTATCAAACACATGGTGAGGAATACTTATGAAAGCCTTCACAGTCCTAGTATTTCTTCTTGTAAAATGAACATGAAGGGAATACGTGCTACAGAATGTAATCATTTCTTCTTGTAGTCAGTGGAAGCAAGGGGTTGAATCTTGGGGATGCGGGGCTGCATCTAGAAGGAAGAAGAAGTGGGCAACCGGATGGTTACCGCCCCACTTCGTAAATCTAGACTTTATATGTAAGAAGATATAGATATAGATTTTAGTAATAAAACCATTCTTTTATTTTTATTTGATTTAATTTAGTGTAGTGTTACAATAATTTGCCCATAAAAGCATAGTCATAAAATCACATGTGAGCACATAAATCATATGTTAATTTTATTATAAGGTCAGGTAAGAAATGGGATTCCCCTGTTAGAGACAAGAAATTGAATCGAAACGAGAATACAAAATTCAATAGAACCTCCCACGGAGAAAATCCTCTATCCCAAACCAATTCAATAATATTATCAAAACTGCCATTCAACACACAATATCTATCTATAAATAACAAATAAAACATAAATTAATTCATAATCTTAGGCTTAGAATAATTTTAATTTTAAGAGTGTTATTTTTACACATAATTTTAATCTTAGAGCACTTTATGTATAATTCAATGATAATTAATTGGAATAACATTAATAATTTTTTAACTAAAAATAAATTTTAAAAAAATATATTAAAAAAAAACAGGCCGAAAAAGCCCAAGCCAACTGGGCCAAAATGGCCCAGGCCCGGTCCGCCATTGGGCCAATTGGGTCGGGCCAAATAGGCTCAGTTCTTTTCGGGCCTTCAATTTTCCCAGCCCAGCCCACTTCTAAGGGTTAACGGGTCGGCCCATCGGGTCGGACCCAAATTGCCGGCTCTAATCATAACAGACCTGATCCACATTACTACATAACAAAAAGGTACTCTAAATACTAAGAATAACTAAACAATAAACAATCATACTTTGATTGCTGACACAATCAGGCATTGTAAAGATATCATATTTGATCAACGTAATTTACTCAGTACTTATTAAATAAGAATACAAATAGAAATTTATTCTATAAATATCTGTAAGTGAAGTGTGGTTAAATTTATTTTTCTATATATATAGGCAGTCATTGAAAAAATAACACTGTAATTTGGAGCGAGTTGTTATTTCCAAATTATCACCAAAAGTAAAAAACACATTCATCTAATCCTAGCAAGAATTACAATCCTAAAAGTAGAGACATTGAACTCTAACCAAACTTGTTCAAGTTAAAATAGAGAATACCACTAACGAAACAATATTAAGGGTGCAATTTTCACTAAAGTATTTTATCAAACACATGGTGAGGAATACTTATGAAAGCCTTCACAGTCCTAGTATTTCTTCTTGTAAAATGAACATGAAGGGAATACGTGCTACAGAACGTAATCATTTCTTCTTGTAGACAGTGGAAGCAAGGGGTTGAATCTTGGGAATGCGGGGCTGCATCTAGAAGGAAGAAGAAGTGGGCAACCGGATGGTTACTGCCCCACTTCGTAAATCTAGACTTTATATATAAGAAGATATAGATATAGATTTTAGTAATAAAACCATTCTTTTATTTTTATTTGATTTAATTTAGTGTAGTGTTACAATAATTTGCCCATAAAAGCATGGTTATAAAATCACATGTGAGCACATGAATCATATGTTAATTTTATTATAAGGTCAGGTAAGAAATGGGATTCCCCTGTTAGAGACAAGAAATTGAATCGAAACGAGAATACAAGATTCAATAGAACCTCCCACGGAGAAAATCCTCTATCCCAAACCAATTCAATAATATTATCAAAACTGCCATTCAACACACAGTATCTATCTATAAATAACAAATAAACCCTAGGCCCACAGAATAAGGCCCAACCAAAATATAAAATAATAATCTATGAAAATAAATAGAAATATTATCTCACAGCCCACATTAATTCTTCATTCCTCCATCTCCCTTCCAGCCCCCTTTCTGACTGATGAGCATTTTCTCAACATATAATATAATCCTCAAGTATGAAGGATATCAATTGTAGTCTCGATAGGTGACCAAGTGATTATCGTACCCAAGGGATGGATTGTTATCAATTTAATTATATTCTAATTAATTAAGATTATGTTTGGAAAATTAGTTTGGAATTGTTACGAAATTAAATAAAGAATAACTTAAATAGCAAATCTAATAAACAAGCATTAGAGAAAATTCGGTTGTGATTAAGTGAGAAATTAGGTAGTTCTTCGGGCATCCAGATTTACTTATTAATTTTCTTTCTATGTGTTATTGTCCGACTCTGCCTTGTGGTTTATGGACGCATCACTAAACCATGCAAGTTCACCCTATAGACACAAGTAAACATGCGTATGACACGTGTGAATTTCCTTAGAGCAAGAGATATAATTCACCCCCCTTTCTAGGTACTATCAATATCAATTATCTCCCATACACTTAGTACTCTAACACGATATGATCTCCCTTTATAGGTACTATGAAGTTATACTCTTTATCCTACTTATTAACCTGAATAATATTCAATTAACAAGTATCTATATAAGATAGTTATAATAAGAATTCGGAATTCCTTCACTTAGGATTATAACATGTGATTCTGCTCAGCAGTGAACGCACTCAATCAATAACCTAGATATGTATTCAAACTCTACATAACAGTTAATGATGAACAAAACGACCGTGAGTATGAATTGAAAAGGCACAATCTTATATAAAATAAATCACAAGTAGTGTTGTACGGAGTTTACACATGAAAATTTAATTAACTTATAAAACTTTCATAATCCTAGAACTACCGGAGCGGTTCAGTCCATGATTGATCTAGGAACAATCATGGCTAATTGGTATGATCTTACTTCACGCATCAGACGAACCTCTCTTCACGACTCCTTCAGATGATGATAGGGTTTCGGTGATGGATGGATGATGATTGATGTGTGTCCTCCTTTTCTCCTGCGAAAGCTCTACTTTTATACTCATGGAACCTCCTTATGGGCTTATGATGGGCTTTTGCTTGAAGCACACGTCAAATTTGCTAAAAAATATTCAGAATTACCATAAATAGAAGCAGCGAGAATCTGTTCGACCAAGCCTGGTCTGGTCAAGTAAGGCCTTCAACTCAAGCAATGGTCGAGTAAGCTCTCTGTAAGTTTTTGTACATATTGTTTGACTTCACTCATCTGCTCGACCAAGATGATTCTGGTCGAGCAATATCTCCAAGTTGAACAAGCTCTTTGGATGAATCTGCGTATTCTGCTCGACTTGGCCACCTTGTTCGACCAAAGTGATGATGGTCGAAAAAGGCCTTGAGGTCGAACGACCTTCAAAAATTGACTCCAAAATTGTGTCTTCCAATTCCGAGCCCTTTCTACCTGTTTTCCTATACAAATATGCTCAAAAAGGCCTTGTATCCTCTGATTCGTGACTTTTCCATAAGCATACCGATTCGTCTTAATAAAAGACTCAATCGTACTCAATTTCCACAAAAATCAGAGCCTAAAATACATGAATTTACAGTCTCATCAAATCCCCAAACTTACATGTTGCTCGTCCCGAGACAACAAAAATCAAAATAAATCCAGAGTGTGTAATCACGAGATCAAGCACAACCTATCCTAATACATGTAATTATATCAATTCAAGTCATGCAATCCATCATACCTTTCATTCATTAAAAACATTCATCAATTACAATACTTCTACGAGTGCTAAGTCTTCTAGCCCACGGGTAAGTGTTTAGTCTCTCTCTCAAGTGTAAAGATGTACACTTTATGGGTATGTATCGACACTCAATTTCAATTCATATACTCACGTAACCATAAGCTTGACAAGGGTCTCAAAAATTCATCTGTATCTACTTCAATACTAGGATCACAAAGGACTTGCATATAGGTTGTAACGTTGGCTCTTTGGTAAAGGTACGAGAATATAGATAAGTAACTAAATTACTAGCAAAGAAGTACCTTGGATATTTGCTTTTCAACAGCTTCCCTCTCCACTCCTTCGTCTTTCTTATGATCACTTCAACACATTCTTCCTCTATCTTTACTTGGATCAAAATTCTTTCTTCGCAGTAGAATACCGATTCCGGTGTTCTTCAAGTATAAGGGTACCAGTTTTGAGCACTATTCTTTCTATCATTAGGGATACCGGTGTTAGGCACTATCCCTTGCAAGATTTAACCTCTTGTCTCTTGATTCTTACTACACTAAATCACTCTTTCCTGCTTCTCTTCAAAACTTCATATAACATTCATTTACCTTCACTCTTTACTAATAAAAGGTGTTCAAGGCTCAACAAGGTAAACAACTATGTATCAATAGCTTGCCAAAGAAATGGCTTAAAGGCTCAAAAGGGCTTCCAATGATAATTATATAGTAAGGTAGGACAAATTTGGCTAAGTGACTCAATTGACAACAAATGCCTAAGATCATTTCCTAGCATCTATCAATTATAGACTTCAAACAAGACTCCAAGTCAAGTTCTAGAATACGAGTATACAAACGACTCTCAAGAATAAACTATCATGCGTATAGCATGATCAAAAGGCTCAAATCCTCACATGGGTAATAGAATCCTAAGCACTCTTCAAAGCATGCAATCAATATCAATTTTCTATGAACTACAAGTTAAATAGAACATGCTCGTCATCAACAAATCAACATGCATCAAAATAAGGCACATGCATAACATGAACCATCATCATCACTAAACAGTCGCAAATCCATGTACATATCTCCCAACAATCAATCAATCAATCATCATCAAAATCAATACATGGCACTCACACATGAATCACACACTACACCCACAGCCATCAAGTCTCCACCTATAAAGTGTAAAAGAGAATGGGGATGAGAAGAATCAGAAAATATGAAAGACCTGGCAAATCTACTCCTCCAAGCATCATCATCCTCACGCCATCGATCAAACGCTCTATGGAGATCACTGATATTCCTATCCATCAAGCGCCCATGATCATACATCTGCCTCAACCGACCATCCATGGCATCATAACGCGCATTGAGAGTGGCATAGTGAGTATTCGCAAGCGCCAGCTATCTATTTATTGCTTGCTGGTTTGCATTCAGTGTGGCGAAGTTCTCGTGCATCAATCAGAACTGCTCCCGATAAAACTGATCCTGAGCTACCCAATAATCTTGCTGCAGCTGTGGCTGTGGTGGTGGCTTAAAAAACTCCTGCTCTTGAGGCTGTTGAGGCTACACTGGGGCATATCAATCACCGGATAATCAAAAGTGGGTGATGGCTGCAGCTCCTCCTCTACAAAGTCGGCCAGATCTCCTATCAGAACCATATCCTCATCTAAGACGATCCCATGAGCCAGTATATCAGCAAGGAGCCTCAAATCTTCACTTTCCAAGCACGTCTTCGAGATCACCATGTGCTCCGTTGTATTCATCGATAAATTGCTGTTGACTCTAACGGTGGTGAGATCAATAATCACCAGTGGAAACCTGAAGGAACTAGGGTTCTTGCCATGGATAAACATCCAAGTATCATCTAGCCGCTCAATCAATCTCATCCTCACACATGATATCAGGATCAACTCCGAATCCCCTCAGATAGGCCTATGCCAGCTCAAATCGACTCTATAGTACTCAACTATCAAGGTGATGAGTCCTTCGATGTTCACGCGCTAAAATCCATGAGTCGTGAACTTGTGCAGTTGATTGAAAAAGTACACTGCTACATTGAAGCGAACTCCACGAAGCATGCACCATAACACATACAACTCTTCCCTCGGAATGCAACTTCCTTCGGACCTAGTAAACAGTGTGTTGCTCAAAATTCTATCCATGCAAGCGATCACGGGGTTGCGAATGAAGGTAACCTTGGAAGTATTCGAATTATAATGCTCTTGCCTCCCCATAATTTCTCTCCAAAACTCATCCTGCTTAAAGTCATCATGCTCCACATCCGTCTCATTCTCACAGCCAATCAATTCATTAAACTCTCGTGCCCACATTATCTGCTCTTGCCCGCCAATCTGCAACCGAATACCATAAGGAAGTTATCGGTCTCCACACTCAATCCTTAACATGCACAAGACCTATGCAGTTATGTGAAAATATGTCTCTCTTCATCTCCATAAATCGAATAATGCCCACCTGATCGAACATCCAGCGAATGTCAGTGAGAATATTCATTTTCCTCATAGCATGGTCATCCTGATACCGCGTCCTTGTGAACTTTTACGCTATTGCAGTCCAAAGATCCTTTTTCTCCTCCCAATTTGGAATTTTCAGCCCATAGTCGGATGGCCTCCTCTTCTCCATCCTCATTTTCTTAACTATCTCTCCAAGCGAAGGCGACCTAGGTCCCTTCCTCTTGGATGATGAAGCAATCTATTTTTCCTTTTAAAACTGTTTCTAGAGCCAGTTCAACTTCAGCTCGACTTGCATTTTAAAATCGAGCAAGGGTTTAAAATCGAGCAACCCATATCTGCCCTTTAATTTAGCATCGTTCGACCTTCGTTCGACCAAATTATATTGGTTGAACAAGTACTAGAAGTCAAGCAAACTGCCTAGTTGCGCTCTCTGTTCTCCTCTATTATGTTCGACCTTAGTTCGATTTGCCATTTTTGGTCTAGCAACCCTTACTTGGTCGAACAAACTCTCGGTAAGAATTTGCACATTTTGTTCGACTTCTGTTCGACTTTCCAATTTAGTCGAACAACCTTGTCCAGGTCGAACAACCCTACTGGAAGAATTATGCATTTCGTTCAACCATTGCTCGATCAAACAGCATGGTCGAACAACCTCCTGAATGTCGAACAACCTCTAGAACTCCATAAACTTCATACCTTTCTCATATTTCCCTGCAATAATGAAACTATAGGACAACATCAAGTATCAAGATAGCAATTTCTAAGCTCAAGAACTACTTTCCTACCATATAACATCAAGTGTAACTCCACAATGACACTAAAAAAATAAAACACCACTAAACACTAGGCAAATTGCAAAAAATTGATGCATCAAAATCGGCTAAAGTTTTAATATATCGCAAAAAATCAACTCCCCTAGCAAACATTACAAAGAAAAGATTATACTCTCCGTGCTATGTGAGGTAAGTACATCACATCCCCTCCCCCCAAACTTAGTAGAAATTATAGTAGAAACTAAGTTTGCAAAGAGATGTAGTTTCCGAATAATAAGCACGTCAAATATAAAAATTTCTTACTCACACTAATGAAAATAAAGTAATAACACGGGAGGGAAACCCCCCAACAGGCGCTCATGTTTAACGTCGAAGAATCACGATGGTACCAATCTAGTGCAAGGAATCTTCAAAGACGATGCAAGCATCATCCGGCGACTTGTAATACTTCAATCGATGCCCATTAGCCGCGATAATGTCCCCATCTTTGTCCATAAGCTCAACACTCCCCCCTCCACAGGCTCTATGGATAATGAACAGCCCCGTCCACTTCGATTTCAATTTCCCTGCGAAGAGCTTCAAACAAGAGTTAAAAAGTAATACCTCATCACCTTACTTAAACTCCTTGTATGAGATCTTTGAATCGTGCCATTTCTTCATTCTCTCCTTAAAGATCTCCGAATTCTTGTAAGCACAATTTCTGAACTCATCCAATTGATTGATATGAGTCATCCTCAACTCCTTTTGATCCTATAAAGACAAGTTCAAACTCCTCAATGCCCAAAAAGCTTTGTGCTGAATCTCTATGGGTAAGTGGCACGGCTTCCCATAGATAATTTGATACGGTGACATATTCAACACCGTCTTATAAGCAGTTTGGAACCCCCACAAAACATCATCTAACTTCATAGCCTAATCCTTTCTATTGGTACCGACTACCTTTTCCAGAACTTGCTTCACTTGTCGGTTGGAGACTTCCGCCTGCCTATTCTCTTGAGGGTGATAGGGTGTAGTAACCCTATGCTTAACACCATAATCCTTGAGAACCTTTTTAAGAAGCTTATTGACGAAGTGAGTACCTCCATCGCTTACTAGTGCTCTAGGAACTCCATAGCAGGCAAAGATATATTTCTTCAAGAAAGATAAAATAGTCCTTGAATCATTCACGCGAGTGGGAATGGCTTCCACCCACTTAGAAATATAATCCACTGCTAAAAGGATGTAAAGAAATCCATTAGATGGGGCAAAAGGCCCCATGAAATCGATCCCCCATACATCGAAGATCTCAACAACAATGCTTGGCCAAAGTGGCATCTCATCTCTCCGACTTATGTTCCCCATCCTTTCACATCTATCGCATGTCGCCACATAAGCCAATAAAGAGCAGATTGAAGTACCTTTGCTGCCGTCTTTTGAGATTCGAAGTGCCCCCTGTTAGGTTTTGTATGGCAAAAATCAAGAACGCTCTCCATCTCCATATCTGGAAAACACCTACGAACTATGGAATCCATACATATCTTGTAGATAAACGGATCATACCATATAAATGTCTCAACATCCCTCCTGAATTTTGCAAGTTGATACCGGTTGAGATCTCTCAGAATTTCTCCTACAGCAATGTAATTCACATAATCCGCATACCATGGATCCATCCCTTGGGCTCCAACCACACATGCTCTTTCTGTCCCTTGAACAAACACTACCATTATCTTCTCATCAGGGAACATCTCTTCAATGTAATCAAAAGAATCATCACAGTGCTCCCTTATCTCCAACCTCGATAGGTGATCAGCCAAAACATTCTCCATACCATTCTTATCCTGGATCTCCATATCGAACTCCTGCAGAAGAATGATCCATCTAATAATCCTTGGCTTCGTTTTCTTCTTCTCCATTAAGTACCGGATCACAGAGTGATCCGTGAACACTATAGTCTTCATGCCAATCAAATACTGTCGAAACTTATTGAATGCATACACCACAGCTAAAAACTCCTTTTTCATCACCGTGTAGTTCTTTTGTGCAGCATCAAAATCTTACTCGCATAGTAAATGGCACAGAACTTCTTTTCCCTCAACTGTCCAAGCACCACTCCAAGTGCTAAGTCACTTGCATCACACATAAGTACAAACGGCTAAGTCCAATCCGGTGTGATCAAGATAGGTGCAGTAATAAGCGCCTCTTTCAAAACCTTAAAAGCTATTAGACATTCTTCATAAAAAACAAAAGGAACATCCTTTTCAAGTAAATGAGACAAGGGCTTTGAGTATTTCGAGAAGTCCTTTATGAATCTTCTATAAAAACCGACGTGTCCAAAGAAAGACCGCACTCCCTTTTTATTAGTAGGTGGTGGAAGCTTCTCAATTGCCACCACCTTTGCTCTATCCACCTGCAATCCTTTGGCCGAACTATGATGGCCAAGAGCAATCCCATCTCTTACCATGAAGTGGCACTTCTCCCAATTCAAGACAAGATTAGTGTCATGGCATCTCTTCAAAACAGTAGCAAGGTTAGATAAACAAATATCAAAGGAGTAACCAAACACAGAAAAATCATCCATAAACACCTCCATGATCTTTTCTATCAACCCATCAAATATGGTCATCATGCAACGCTGAAATATAGCAGGCGCATTACATAATCCAAAAGGCATCTTTCTAAAGGCAAAAGTTCCATATGGGCAAGTGAAAGTAGTTTTTTCTTGATCCTCGGGTGCAATCATAATCTGGTTATAACCCGAGTACCCATCCAAGAAATAATAATACTCATACCCCCACCCTACAAGACGATCAAATATTTGATCCATGAAAAGAAGGGGAAAATAGTCTTTGCATGTATTTTCATTCAGTTTCCTGTAATTCGTTTACACACGCCATCCCGTAGGAATCCTAGTGGCTAATGTCTCTCCATCCTCGGCTTTTACAATAGTCATGCCCCCCTTTTTAGCTACTACATGCAATGGACTCACATGGGGACTATCACTAATGGGATATATAATCCCAGCATCTAACCATGTTAAGATTTGCTTCCTAATTACTTCTTGTATAGCGGGATTCACCCTCCACTGATTCTGAATGCTACTATTGGCCTCATCTAACAACCTTATTCTATGCATGCAATATGAAGGACTAATACCTTTTAAATCATCTAGAGACCATCCAATCGCAGACTTATACTTCCTAAGCACATCTAACAATCTCTCAAGTTGATCGTCATCAAGGGAAGAAGATACAATTACCGGATATTGTTCATTATCACCTAAGTAGGCATACTTCAAGTGCTCCGGTAATATTTTTAACTCCTCTTTCTTCTCATCCTGAGGTGCGCTCTCTATCCAATGGCAAGTACTTTCTAGTCCACTTCACCTCTTCAATTTTGGTCTTTTTTGACTCATACCAGTCATCACCCAAAGCAAGTAAATTTTCAAGGAATTCAATACCTACCTCGTTGGAGTGTTCATCTAGCAGCTTAGTGGGAAAAGTAAGAGACTCCGCAAAGCATGTCTCAAGAGGATCCTTTAACAAGATCAACGACATGTCTTCCTTCGCAATCTCCTCCACTACATCAATATTACGACATTGTCATCTTCATTGCTTTGTCAAGGTTAAATAAGATCTCCTCTTTATCCATTCTCAACCGTAGCTCACCCTTTTGGACATCAATCATAGCTCCTGCAGTAGCAAGGAACGATCTCCCTAGGATAAGTGGAATGTTGTCCTTGTCATCTTCCATTTCAAGCACAAGAAAATCCACAGGAAAGACAAGCTTCTCTATTTTGACAAGAACATCTTCAATAACACCTTTCGGAAAAGTCATAGACCTATCCGCCAATTGAAGAGCCACCGATGTGGGAGTTAACTTCCCCAAACCAAGCCTTTTAACAATAGACAAAGGCATCAAATTAATGATTTCCCCTAGATCGCACAAGGCTCGTCGTGCTAACCCCTTTCCAATTTCACATAAGATAGTGAAGCTTCCCTGATCTTTCAACTTAGCTGGCAGCTTCCTTTGTATGATTGAGCTGCAACTCTCCGAAAGGTTCACTATTTCAATTTCGTTCAAGCTTCTCTTCTTCAAAAGTATATCCTTCAGAAAACGTGCATAATACGGCATCTCTAAGATCGCTTCAGAGAAAGAAATGTTCAAACTTATCTTGTTTATGATATCTGAAAACCTCTTGAACTTCTCCTCCAATCCCTTTTTGACAAGCTTGAAAGAAAACAGTGGAGGTATCTTTGTTTTGGGAATTCCCCATTCATCACGTTCAACCTTCCCCGCTTTATCCTTTTGGATCTCAATCTCTTGGCTCTCTTGGCATTGTAAGCTCGATATTCTGCTCTTGAGCTGTAGCTGAAATGTTCAGATCAACAGGTGCCGCATTCGGTATTGAATCAGACTCTGAACTGTGTTGCTCGACCTCCGCTCTGTTCCTTGAAGTATTGCTCGACCTCCGTTCGACCAAAATAATTTGTCGAGTAGATGGGTTTTGGTCGAGCAACCTGCCTGATTGTGAGCTCTCATCACCCTGTTATTGTTTGACATTTGTTCGACCTTGATGGTTTGATCAAACGGTTTTGTGTAAGTCGAACGGATTTTCAGAAAATAGAGTATCGTAATTCTATTTTTTTGGAAGTTGGTCGACCTCTGCTCGACCAGAAGGTCTAGTCGAGCAAATCCAGTCTGGTCGAGCAACTCCTTTGCTTCCTTCGATTTCACCCACCGGCATCATCGGACCTTCATATTGCGTTCCCGATCTCAATGTGATAGGATGGCAAGACTTTAGATTCTCAATACTTTGAGATGGAAACTTCCCTTCTCAATAGTTTGAGTCAACTTGTTCACGTTACCTGCCATCTCCCCCATCAACAACGTAAGGTCTTTTACTTGTTTAGACAAATTCTCATGATTATCATCAATCTTCTTCTCTAACATGGCCTCTAGATGACCCACTCTTACATCGTTTCTCGCCATGTACCTATTCACCGTATCCTCGAAACCCGATTTTCCTTCTTTCACTTTAGCTCCCTGATCAACACTGATAGGAGGTTGCACCGCATTATTCAGATTACTCCATGAAAACTCCGGCCTCCTTGGTTGTTGGTAATTACCTGGGAGACCACGATTATTGTAATTTTCCTGATAATTCCAATTTCCATGATTCGGATACCTAGTTCCTTGAATACTTTGACCCATGGCGTAGTTTGCCTCCTCAATCTCCTCTTGGCTAGCTCCTTCATAGCCACCATCCTGCTGCATCATTGGTACTCACTGAGACAAATCTATGATCTGCTTTTGTTGAGACTCTAGTAGCTTGCTAATGTTAGTCAAACTCGAGACGATCTCATCATCTCTTCCCAACTTCACCATAGTATGCTCAACCTGTGCTACTTTACCAAGAACATAAGTGCCTCTCACTCTATCAGTCGGCCAATCTCTTGAGTTCATCAAAATATTCTCAAAAAGTTTCTCGGCCTCAATGGGTGACTTTATAAGCAATGCTCTATTAGAAGAAGCATCGAGTAACACACGAGAATCGCAATCCAACCCATTGTAGAATATGTTGATGTATTGAGCTTTAGATAGCCCATGTTGTGGGCACTTTCGAAGCATGTCCTTGAATCTGTCCCAAGCTTCGTGAAACTTCTCATTGCCATGGATAGCAAATTGATTGATTTCTTGCTTCATCTTGAACACCTTTGAAGGTGGCATGTATCGTTCCAAGAATTTCACTTTCAACTTCTCCCATGTATCACATTCAGCAGCATCGAGATTATCGTACCAATCTCTCGCCTTTTCATTCAGCGAAAACTTAAACAAAATTATCTTCCTCGCATCCTCATGAGCTCCTGCATCTTTTTGTGTACTAGCATACCCAAGAAACTTATTTAGATGTTGCTGAGGATCTTCAAAGGTTCCCCAGAGAAGGGACTCCTTTCTATCATGGTGATAAGAACAAGGTGTAAATCGAAATTAGCTCCGGTCCGTCTTGCTCCTAATAACCCCGCATTGCCTCTTCCGTTATTCTTAAAGACTTCACAGATGGCAAGTGTATCCGAATTCGCTGCCATGTTGACTGCCTCTACTTCCAGAGTAACTTCGGTTGCAGTTTCAATCGTTTGTGAATTCAGCACGTCAACTTCAACTCCTAAATCAAGAGCCTCAGTTGGGTTTACGTTCTTGTTCTTATTCTTTTTCTTTTTCTTCCTCAACGATGCTCCAATCTGTGGATTATATGGCGCTAATTCACCTATTTTCGAAAATATGAGCATACACCTAAGAAAAATAAGTGTTAAAAATCAAAGACAAGAATAATAATCTCAATTAAACTGGAAATAATAAACTGATAATCTATGTCGTCCCCGGCAACAGCACCAAGCACTTGATGAGCATTTTCTCAACACACAATATAATCCCCAAGTATGAAGGATATCAATTGTAGTCTCGATAGGTGTGACCAAGTAATTATCGTACCCAAGGGACGGATTGTTATCAATTTAATTATATTTTAATTAATTAAGATTATGTTTGTCAAATTGGTTTGGAATTGTTACGAAATTAAATAAAGAATAACTTAAATATCTAATCTAATAAACAAGCAATAGAGAAAATTATGTTGTGATCAAGTGAGAAATTAGGTAGTTCTTCGGACATCCAGTTTATGGACGCATCACTAAACCATGCAAGTTCACCCTATAGACACAAGTAAACATGTATATAACACGTGTGAATATCCTTAGAGCAAGAGATATAATTCACCCCCCTTTCCAGGTACTATTAATATCAATTATTTCCCGTGCACTTAGTACTCTAACATGATATGATCTCCCTTTATAGGTACTATGAAGTTATACACTTTATCCTACTTATTAACCTGAATAATATTCAATTAACAAGTATATATATAAGATAGTTCAAATAAGACTTCGGAATCTCTTCACTTAGAATTATAACATGTGATCCTTCTCAGCGGTGCACACATTCAATCAATAACCTAGATATGTATTCAGACTCTACATAACAGTTAATGATGCACAAAACGACCGTGAGTATGAATTGAAAAAGCATAATCTTATATAAAATAAACCACAAGTAGTGTTGTACGGAGTTTACACATGAAAATTTAATTAACTCATAAAACATTCATAACCCTAGAACTACCGGAGCAGTTCTAGTCCATGGTTGATCTAGGAACAATCATGGCTAATTGGTATGATCTTACTTGATGCTCCAGATGAACCTCTCTTCACGACTCCTTTGGATGATGGTAGGGTTTCAGTGATGGATGGATGATGATTAATGTGTGTCCTCCTTTTCACCTGCGAAAGCTCTACTTTTATACTCATGGAACCTCCTTATGGGCATAGGATGGGCTTTTGCTTGAAGCACACGTCAAATTTGGTAAAAGACATCCAGAATTACCATAAATAGAAGCAGCGAGAATCTGTTCGACCAAGCCTGGCCTGGTCGAGCAAGGCCTTCAACTCGAGCAATGGTCAAGCAAGTTCTCTATAAGTTTTTGCACATTTTGTTCGACTTCACTCATCTGTTCGACCAAGATGATTCTAGTCAAGCAACATCTCCAAGTCGAGCATGCTCTCTGGACGAATCTGCGTATTCTACTCGACTTGGCCACCTTGTTCGACCAAAGTGATGATGGTCGAACAAGGCCTTGAGGTCGAACGGCCTTCGAAAATTGCCTCCAAAATCATGTCTTCCAATTCCGAGCCTTTTCTACCTATTTTCCTGTACAAATATGCTTAAAAAGCCCTTGTACCCTCTGATTCGTGACTTTTCCATAAACATACCAATTTGTCTTAATAAAAGACTCAATCGTACTCAATTTCCACAAAAATTATAGCCCAAAATACGCGAATTTACACTCTCATCACTGACATATGTAACAATTCCTCTCCCCATAAGAGCAGCCTTGTCCTCAAGACGGAAGGTTGGAAATTACTCATGAAAATGGGCCTCATCAACCCAAGTAGCCTATTCAGCGGGAAGGTTTTGCCATTCGACGAACACCTAGAAAACCCGATCATTTCCCTGCTAAATTTCTCTGCCACGATAAACCTTGGCTGGAATAAACTCTGAAAATTCTTCATCAAGACTCAGAGGCAAGGCTGGGTGGACTCAATGGCGATCAATAACTTCTTAGAGCTGTGAGACATAAAAGACAGTGTGGATGAGGGTTCCTTGAGGAAAAGCCAGACGATATACAACAGGGCCAACTCGCTGGGAAACCCTAAAAGGCCCAAAAAATCAAGGAGCTAACTTTGCTTTCAGACGACGAAATAACAAAGCTTGACAGCTTGAACTTTAAGAAAACTGCATCACCAACCTTAAAGTTGACATCCTGCCGATGATGATTAGCTTGTATTGTCATCCTCTGCTGTGAAACATGAAAGACAGGGTGGATGAGGGTTCCTTGAGGAAAAGCCAGACGATATACAGCAGGGCCAACTCGCTGGGAAACCCTAAAAGGCCCAAAAAATCAAGGAGCTAACTTTGCTTTCAGACGACGAAATAACGAAGCTTGACAGCCTGAACTTTAAGAAAACTGCATCACCCACCTTAAAGTTGACATCATGCCGATGATGATTAGCTTGTATTGTCATCCTCTGTTGTGCCCTTTCCAAATTGAATTTCAGATTTCCCAAGATAGCATCACGTTTTAAGAGATTATTTGTTACTGCCTTGCACACTATCTCTTTCGGAAGAAACTGTGATAGTGAAGGTGGGGGCGCTCGTACACAACCTCAAATGGGGTGTACCCCGTCGCGGAATAGACTTGTGTTGAAACAATACTCGGCCCAATGGATCCATTGACACCATCTGCTAGGCTGATCAGCAACGAAGCATCAAAGATAGGTTTCAAGGCATTTATTCATGATCTCAATTTGCCCATCTATTTCCGGACGGTAAGAGGTGATCATCCTCAGTTTGGTACCCAAAGCTCGGAATAGTTCCTACCAAAATAAACTAAAAAATACAGGATCCTTGTCATATACAATAGTCCGTGGAACCCCATGAAGCCACACTACCTCTCGTACAAAAGCCTTTGCCACTCCTCAGGCGGTGAAAGGCTAAGTGGGCCCTATAAAATGAGATACCTCTGACAATCTATCTACTACAACTAGGAATACATCCATGCCATTTGAACAAGGCAACCCCGTGATGAAATCCATACAAGTGTCCTCCCATACTCTCACTGGAATTGGGAGGGTCTGCTAGAGTACCACGAGTGTGTCATTGTCAGCCTTTTGAAGCTGACAAATTAAACAGGCGAAAACAAAATGTGTGATTTCCTTCATCATTCCCAGCCAGCATACACTTGCCGCCAGTCTTCGGTATGTGCGATAGGCCCCCGCATGACCCTCAATTGTCGTAGAATGAAACTAGAGATTAGGCGTGTGTCCAATCAGATGAGGATGGCACTACCAGACGATCTTTATAGTACAACACCCCATTTATGAGGGTAAATGGCTTATCAACGGATTCACCCTTCTCCAGGACACGAACAATCGTTGCATAGTTTGGGTCAGCCCTTACGGCACTTTGCAGTTCCTCCCATTCTAACCACTAAGGAATTGAAAAAGCAGATAACTCTGCCTCATAATCCCTGCGAGCATCCGCAACGGTGAGACCTAGTCTTGTACTTAATAACAAAGTCAAAGCCCAAAATTTTGAAGGCCTAATATTGTTGGGCTAGAGACGTTATTGACTGGCTCAACAAGTGTTTGAGACTTTTGTGATCAGTATGAACTGTGAATTTTTAGGCAAAAAAATATGGTCTCTAATTCAACACCGCCAAAACTAACGCCATTAGCTCCTTTTCATATGTGGATTTTCCTGCATTTTTTCTGACAAGGCCTTACTATAGTAGGCCACTAGTCGTCATTCTTGCATCAATACTGCCCCGATACCTCTACCAGATGCATCACCATGAAGACTTGGAGTTGCAAGGACTGGTGCATAAGTGATTTCCTATTGCAACGCCTTAAATGTCTTCTATAAATCCTCCATCTAACATAGACGCCCTTCTGTTTCCTTCCATAATAGATTAGTTATGGGCAAGCGAATTTCCCATAGTTCTTAATGAACCTCCGATAGTAGCCCTTGAGCCCCAAAAATCCCTTCACTTCTTTCATTGTCTTCAGTATCGACATTTGCAAAACTGCTATGACCTTTGATGGGTCCAAACGCACCCCATCAGAAGATAACATGCCCTAGATAATCTATTGAATTATTCACCCATGAACATTTTCATAGATTGATCATGAAAGAAGCTGATGCTAATAACCCCAGAACGTGTTGAAGATGCTCCTAGTGCGCTTCTTTGCTCTTGCTGTAAATTAATATATCATCAAAGAATACCAGGATGAACTTGCATAAGACAGGTCTAAAAAGATCATTCATGATGGACTAAAAAGTAGCTGGGGCATTCTTTAACCCAAAGGGCATAACAAGCCATTCATAGTGCCCCGAATGAGTTCGGGATCATGTCTTTACAATGTCTTTCGGTGCCATTCGAATCTGGTGATACCAAGATCGAAGGTCAAGACGAGTGAACCAAGTGTTCACGTTCGATTGTTTGGTTAATGTGAACTGTTAGGGTTCCATGCAAACTATATCAACAGAAGTAAAAATAAATTCTCGCCTGCAGCATGCGCGACCTCACAACTTTGGGCATAACTTCCTCGTCCGATCTCCAAATTGAGTGATTTTTGCGCCAAAACGACCCTCTCTTCCATGGCTTTACAACGGAGTGTCACACAACCAGTTTTGAGTTCCAAATGAATTCATAAAATTCGTGGAAGTTGATGATCAGGTTGCTGAAAATAACCTCTTGATCTTCTGTTGTATTCCCAAGTCCAATCTTGACGTCGTATGGGCGACGATCCTCAAGATCCTCTCAATCTACTGTTCTCTCTTCCCTACTCATGGTTAGGCATGTATGTCTTAGGGTTTTCGGACAATTGAGATGACTTATATAAGGGCTACAGCAGGGACTAGGAGGAGAAATTAGAGTTGGGCCTCCATTCGACTTAAGTATCCAAGTTTAACCCAAAACTTATACTTAAGTCCTACAATAATAATATATTCCACTAAATATTATTATTAATGCTACTCTAATTCCAAATTACGTCATGGGCTCCTTATTATGAGCCTGACAGTCTCCCGTGTTTAAGATTTACAATGTCCATTAATTAATTAAGTTACTGACAACTTCATTAATTAATATCTCATCCGAGAGTAGTACCACTCAACCTCATTATCATGCCAAAATAAATCCACCTACAAGGTTTACATGATAATTCTTATGAGCTCCTCAAGGGGACATCATCAACCTATTTAATCGGAAACTGATTCCTTCTACAATTAACAGCATACCATAGAGACAGCACTATTTTCCAACTCACCGAGTTTGTTGATTTAATTACACGTAAATCTTACCCATTGATGAATAAAAGAAATAAACACTGCCTTACGTGTCGAGGTTATTGTATAGGGTTAAGAGAACAAACATTCATAATAACAGAGATCAAGTTCTCCTATATAGTCAGTATAAGTCGAATGATCTCAAGCGGTCCTGCTCAATACACACAAAGTGCACTAATGTGATTCTATAGTCAAGACAAACTAATACCAAATCACACTACAACCATCCCGATAGAGAGTCCCCATCTATCTCGATTGTGAGTATCTGTTTATACTTTATAAAGAAACAGATAATATGATCTTCCTCGTGTTGTCGTACAACATATTATCTACAGTATAAAGTAAGTGGACTATTGCATCGGACATATAAATAAATTATAAGACGCAATCATTTGATCATATGATTCTCATTTCAAATAAATTATTATAATATTGTTCATACAAAAAGCTAGACTTTTAATATACAATCCAAAACCAAGAAGCGCCATAAAGCTCATCGAGTAACTCTTGGATTACCGAAATTGGATACTTATTAGGAATAGTGCATTTGTTGAGCTCACGATAATCAACGCAAAATCTCCAACTCCCATCTTTTTTATGGACTAGTAGAACTGGACTTGAGTAGGTTCTAGAACTCGGCTTCATGATCCCTGTAGAAAGCATCTCTCCCACCATCTTCTCAATTTCATCTTTTTGTGCGGCACTGTACCATACTGGTGCAGCATTAAGAACCAATGGTACTCTGTGGTCATTTTCCCTTGCTGGTGGTAAGCCTTCCTTAGGTGTTGTAATATGTGGAAATTTCTGTAGAAGAGTTTGAATTTCTATTGGGATTTCAACAAGAGTGTTAGATTCCATACCTGTAAGTTCCATTGGCCACAACACCCAACAATCTTCCACTTTTGCAACTTTCAAGGAAGACATATTTGATATCTTCTTGCGGATCAGGCTATGATCTCCTGGTAGTCAAACTTCTGCACCCCAAATAAGTGAATGTCATGGTAAGCGCAGCCCAATTCGCACGAACATCACCAAGAGTTCCCAACCAAGACACTCCCAGGATTATATCCACCCCACTGATTGGGAAAACATATGCAGAAACCTGAAACTTTCCCTCTCCTATGCACACCTCTATTGGATAGCACAAACCCCCAATGTTATTATTATAGCAGTCACCCAAACTCACAGAAACAAAGTGAGTGCTGTCCACAGGAAGGCCCAACAGAGACACAATTTTTGAAGAAATGAAACAGTGTGTAGCTCTATTGTCCACCATAATCGCCACCGGCGCTCCGTTAATCATGCCCAGTAATTTTGTAGTTCGGGGGCCACCCAATCCACAAACAGTTGTTGTGGAAAGTTGAAGAGAATTTATTTGATCTTCCTCTCCTTTTTCATCACACGCGGTTTTTACTTCCTCTTCATCAACTTCATCATCATCAATCAACATAATTCGCAATGAGTGTGTTGCACACACATGGGTGTGTGAGTAGGGCTCTCGACAACGAAAACACAGGCCTTTAGAATGGAGATCCATATAATCAGAGTGCGACATCTATGTGAATAGCTTGTTTCTCGGTGGTGCATAAGATCCAATCGAAGACTGGGATCAGAGTGGTCCAGTGGATATTCCTGAGAAACACATCTGATCCCGAGGAATTGCATTAGATGTAACACCTCGATTAAATTATTGACTAGATCGCAGAGGGAGAGATGGTGCTCGTGCAGGATTGGAGTTTTCACCTTTGAAAGAGCCTGGACGAAAACTCAGTGGAAGTGCGGGGTAGGTTCAAGATCTCCAATTGTCTTTCAATTTCGCGGGCTAAATGCATGGTGGCAAATATCTCCTCATCATGTCTTCAGGCAACGCATTCAAGAACATTCCAAGGGCTATGAAATCTGATAGGTTTGTGACATTAGCGAGTCTTAATATGAAAAGATTAAGGTATTCATCAACGTCATAGCAATTCCATCGTAAATTTTTGTCATCCCATGTTTGGAAATCTGATTAGCAACCATTGGAGTCACTGGAGGGCTAATCCATCCATTGCAATGAGAGCCAACTAGATCTTCATATCATCAGGCATGTTTCCCATGTGAAAATACTATTCCGCTCGAGCGCTTTTCTCCATTATAATTTGGCAATTCCAATTTTGCTAGAGTTGTGGGTGTCTCGGTCGCTGATTTCTCAACACGTTGATCAACTGTCTGACGAATTCTCTCCAACGGCTAGTCCCTTCTCTTTCAATAATTGACGAAGCATGCCATGCATCCCCATCATCTGATCTCTGAACCCGATCAATGAGTCCACCTTCTTATTCACCAAATCCAATCCTTTCTCTAACATTCCTAGGTGCCTTGCAAGGCGGTCACCGTAGTTTCCAGATTTTTGATGCGTGCTTCACTCCTTGTCATCTTTCAGCAGATCTGGCAGGTCGACTAAATTATTAGAGATAAGAGATTGAATCGAAATGAGAACGCAAGATTCAATAGAACCTCCCGCGGAGGAAATCCTCCGACCCAAACCAATTCAATAATATTATCAAGACTATCGTTCAACACACAGTTCCTATCAATAAATAAACCCTAGGCCCACAGAATAAGGCCCAACCAAAACATAAAATAACAATCTATGAAGATAAATAGAAACATTATCTCACGACCCACATTAATTCTTCATTCCTCCAGCTCTCTTCCAGCCCCCTTTCTAACATATGTAACATCCCCACTCTGTTTCATCTGCTAAAGTTGATCTCTAGGGGTAGATAGTGCAAGCTACTCCTCACTCAGCTTCGATGACGAGTATTGCCATATGATGCATCCAACTAAGTTGTTCAGGGCATGTGAAGCCATAGGCACTGTAATACTGGAGGACAAAATAGTGGCATAACCATACACAACCCCAACAAGAGTTGCCCTGAAAAAAAGTTTAACGAGCAAAATTATTAGGTGAAAAAACGAGTGAATATCGGGCAGTATATTATTGTCTTATTGGTTGCACGGATCTAAGAACCGAATAACTTGATGCACAAGAGAATCACTCAAAGTATTAATATCCCCAAAATTTAAATCACTATTTGTGTTCTCAATCATTCCTAATTAAAACTTGATGTGTATTGAAGTGATCAATGCATGAGGTAGCGGAATATGGTGGAATAATAGAGGATAGGAGAAGAATGAAAATACCAGATTGCAAAGGAATAATTTCGACCACCTCCAAGGTGAAGTACACCGAACAGTGCAGCAACGGCTAAGATGCTCGTCCAGTTAATACCAAAGAGAGGCAATAGTGAACCGCGGAAGAGAAGTTCCTATTCAGTTCCATAGTTTGCAATAACCATGTCTTCTAAGTCAGAATCAATGTAAAGATTGTATTAAAAGAAGGTAACAAGATTTACCTCAGAAATCCCGGGTAAAAAAGCAACTATCAAGTAATCAAAAGGCTCCAAAGAAGTAAGGACCTGCAATTCAATAAAAAGACATACAGCTCCAACTTATAATGAAGAAGTGTTCTTCAATCAGGTACTCTTTTATTGCAGTTAAATCGAAGAACGCGTAATAGAGCAATGAGTTTAAAACAAGTTCATGCTTGTTTATCTAGAAATGAGAACAGAACATTGCATTTACCTGCTGATTAGCTGCTTCACTAGACTCTGCAAAATCTGGCCACGACTTCAATAGCAAGAAACGAGATGATGATACCAGAATAACTGATCCAATTATCAATCCAAGATGCCATGATTGGAAACTAACTGCAGAAGTTTGCAGGATTCTTCAAGTAGATTCTCAATTGTTGATTGATCAAGACAAACATAAATATAAATGACACAAAATTTAAAAAAGTGGACTCAGCCAAAATATAATATTCAATATCAGCAGCCATGTCCAATAAGATGGAGAAAATGATTTATTCGTTATGAACAATCATGTGCAATCCAGTGAAGCTTACATGTTGTATCTGCTGAACAATCAACAATAGGCCATCCATCTCTTGATGCAATGTGAGAAACCTACAAGTCCAGATGTAGACTAATTATCATCCAAATGCAACAAAGCAAGGAAAGAGCAGTATAAATTCCAGAAGTTATGGACATGGCAAACTAGAATATATATGCGCTGTCTAGAATTCAAGACCAGCAGTTTGCAGTAACTAACATACAAGCTACATCACCATAACAGGAAATATCATTCTAAATTGCTGAATGTATGACTATAAAGACTGGTGCAACAACACCTTTAAGAATTTTTGTGTTTGTAAATTATTCAGGATCCACCCCACCACAAAAAAACAAAGAAGTTAACCCAAGGTTTTCCTGATCGTAAGAAGATGGGATGGGAACTTATCATAACAATTCCTGCTCGTGCCATGCGGGGCAGTACAAAGCAGTTCAAAATGAGTACAAATGTACGTTGGCGAGGTTCCCCTGATCGAGCAAAAGGAGAAGAGAGAATAATGAAATGCACAAAGGGATACAACAATTATATAAATCTCTCTTTCACTCTCGTGATTTTTTATTATAAAGGGCACGGGGCACCTGTTAGGACAGTAAGGAAAAGGGAGAAATATCTCCAAAACCAAATCAAATTGTGGTTGAATCAAAGAACCCAGTCTTGATTTTTAACAACTACCCCCCTCCGTGTTACATTAAATTTCACACTTTTCGTTTAGTCTGTCCCAAACTAAATTGCACCACCCAAAAAAGAAACATCACATCAATTTCTAAATTTAAAAGTTACCTCCTACCTAACACACATGACATACTTTATAAATTATTTATTACCTTAAAAAGACTACAATATCTTCCAAACATGGATAAAGTTAGTAAAAAAGTTATTTTTCTTAAATATTGTATCTACAATAACGGTGCAGATAAATATGGCCGAATGGAGTATAAAAAACAACTAGTTGAGGCATTATTTAGGGAACTTATGGTACCTTCCTAATTAAAACTCCCAAAGCACCAATTAAACCAGAAGTAACCGTACAAGCTTGTAAAACAGCACTCCTTGATGGGACGAAAATAGAAGTCTGAACCACCTCCACAGTACCAAAAGAACAAATATCATTCCCATCTTCAACCTCAACACTAGGTGATGGCTTATCTATCCCATTGCTTATCTCTGGAAATGGAAGTGAATTTTGTTCTGTTTTCTGTAATTTTCCTCGTTTTCTTGATTTTTTGCTGTGATTCTGAGTAGCGAAAGCCCTCATAAAATTTCCGTATCCCTTCAAAAATCAGAAGAAAAGAGAACAAGTGGATTTAAACATCAAGGATTACTGAAATGGAACAGCTGATTGCATTTTCCAAGAGAGTAAAAAGAAACTAAAATTTCTGGAATATAATCGACGGCTTACATTGAATACTTTGGTGCACAACTTTGAATAGCAACCTGATTAAAAAAGTGGCCAACAATTCAATAATTATTCAAATTGTTGGATACCCTAATTTCAGGGAGACATGAACAATTAGAAGAATTACCAGAGAATTGTGAGGCAGACAGGTGGTACAGTTTGTAGGATTTTAAACTGAAACAGCAATTCGAGCTAAGCAAATCCATCAAGCGTATCTAGCTACCCTGTATATGCAAGAGTTTAGGTATCTTAAATCCGTAACAAGATTAGCAATTGGAGATAACAAAGAAGATAAACGTTTGTTAGCGAGAGAAACCAGATGGTTCAGATTAACGTGGTTAAGGAATACAAACTAAGAGCCTCAGCTGCCACAAACATCTTATGGCGCCAGCTAAGGAAACGTGAGCCTATATTCCCTAAAAAAAATGCCCACTTTATATTTCAATAATCTTTTTCGACCACAATCTAATAAATAATTAAAATTAGTATTAAATTTTCATGAATAAAAACTATAATACGCCTTATTATTATTTTAAGGGAGTTGTTGCGTGACACCATCTAACGTGAGACTATTTTTCACTTTTTAAAATAATTATCACTTTCTGTATAAATCATTATCACAAGTGGCGGCCCCAGAATTCTCGCTAGGGGGCATATTATAATACAAAATAATATCTGTTCCGCGTACGTATCATTCATCCCCAGGATTCTCGCTAGGGGGCATATTATAATACAAAGTAACGTACGTATCATTCATCTAACGTGTTACTAGAATGTAACACCAAAATATAATAGAATATTTAGTGACGAAATGTGTGTAGACAAAAAGAAAAAATAAAGGACTAATATATAAGAGATAAAAATAAATAAATAAAAGAAATATATATATATATTTCACTTTTTAAAATAATTATCACTTTCTGTATAAATCATTATCACAAGTGGCGGCCCCAGAATTCTCGCTAGGGGGCATATTATAATACAAAATAATATCTGTTCCGCGTACGTATCATTCATCCCCAGGATTCTCGCTAGGGGGCATATTATAATACAAAGTAACGTACGTATCATTCATCTAACGTGTTACTAGAATGTAACACCAAAATATAATAGAATATTTAGTGACGAAATGTGTGTAGACAAAAAGAAAAAATAAAGGACTAATATATAAGAGATAAAAATAAATAAATAAAAGAAATATATATATATATAAAGATAGAAAAGGATGAAAAAACCGCATAAGATTTCGATCCCACAACCTTTCATTAGTCTAAGAGCACTCAAACCACTGGAACACTTAATAATTTAATAAAATTTAACATATATATAGTAAATATTTGGTAAAGTTCAGGGGTGCAATGTAGGTCACCTTTGATTATCACTTTCACTATAAAATGTTATCACTTTTTATTTATACTATAAGTTATTCATGAAATAACAATATCACTTTTCATTGATTTATTATCACTTTCCTATATAAAAAGTTATCACTTTCTGAACGTCTCACGTGACGTCTCACGTAAGCCTTTACGTGAGACACACAAGTCTTTGCCATTATTTTCTTTGATCAGTTAAATTTTTTAATTAATTTTATGGTAAATTATCTTGAGTAAATGTTGTGAGACTTAGGTACGGATCTCATTTCTGTTTAATCCTTCACCATCCATTAAAAAACAAAAAAAGTGCTAACGCCTAATTTATTTCAATTGATAGCAGCCTGTCATCGCATAATTCGTATTCACTGCTTTTACCTTTCTATTTTGTTGTTATTTTTTTTATTAATTAACTAGATGGGTGGTACCTCACTTCGTGAGGTGTTCAACCCATACCCATATATAACTGTATCTCAAATCATGTGTTTAAGCCATTATTTTGGACAAACGGATTAGCAAACACGAATATGATAATTTACAAAGAAGAGCATGAAGATTAGTAAGCATATTTTTACTGCTCTATGTTTATCAAAGAACATAAGATCGATGAGTATCTAATTCATTTGAATGAGTTTAAAACAACATGCTCATTGAATTCAAATTGTTTTACAAAATTTAGGTACCAATGCCTTTTAATACAAAGTTTTGTTACGTTTCGTAAAACCAAATTTTTTTTGACTAAAGATACATCTTCAATTGATATCCCCGAACAAAAAAAAATAATAGTAAAAAATTTTAGTGCCTTTCCTTCACCCCTCATTTACAAAATAAAAGAAGAAACTGCAAAAAGATTTCTTAAAGAGTTTTAGAAAGATCACCTAGACATAATTCATTAGCGGAACAGTCTTCCGCAACATTAAACATACCACAACCTAGAGCATTCGATATATTATCAAGTAACTTGGTTTTACAGAAATCCGGAATCAACATAGAGCAGTAAATACTGAATAAGTATAAGGATGTTCTATCTAAAACTTACTAAAAAACCCAGCAAGCAATGCACTATGTTGACAGTTTAGTTCCAAAAAAGAGATTAGCAAATTCAAAAGCTGCAACAAGATAGAATAGATTGATCTATCAACAGGAAGTAAGCATGACATTGACTTGAAGTGATGCTCTTTAAAAGTAAAACAGGATTATCTCAAATCCTCCTCTTCCACCAAAGTCTTCAAGATGACATCAATTTCATATGTGAAAATTTCACAGGCAATGAGAGGGAACCTGCATAGTTTTTTTTTTTTTTTAAAAAAAAAAGGTCTGAAAACAAATAGAGTACAGACCTAATTGACTATCATTTTTTGCCTTAATTTATTTGCATGAAAAAATTTAGAAGGAAAGGATTCAAACATGGACAAAAACTTGAAAGCCATAACTAACTTATAGATTTAAAACAAATATTCGCATACCTAAAGGTTCGTCTGCTATCTGCATTTTCAGGGCCTCATCAATAATATATTGCAGTAGCTACTCAATCTGAGTACAGCCTCCCAAGGTGTAACCAATGAACTTCAAAAGTTAGCTGATAATCAAGGAATCTATGAGTGATCATTTCAATGAAAGTTAAATCTGGTTTGTAATAACATAAGAAATTCAACAGAGAAAAGTAGAAATCCATACAAATTAATTAGGCAACTGTTTAATGCATTGTATTCTTGTATTATCTCTTGTTCATCCAAAAGCTCAACTCTCCTTATCCAGCACAGCCGCATTACTTAGCATAAAACATGCTAAAATCAAGTTAGTCAAGAGAAGTTGGTCAAAGAAAGGAGCACGCTGAAGGTGCAATCATATACTGAATCCTTAGATTTCACCTCCCAGAGGATCAAGCAGGTTTTAAAAAGATCTAGCGTTGACATCACATTTCATAAAGTCCAGCTTTAAACAAATAATTTCCTAATTTTTTTTGCGTCATGAGCTTTGGCTAAGCACTTAGCTTCTTAGAACAGACTGATGATCAAAACAAGGCTCTAAGGAATCAATCTAAGAATTTCGCCAAAACTCTAAGATTGATTACTAAGACTGCATTCTTTAACATTAGTCCTATTTAATCTAAGCTTCTAAATCAATAAAAAAATAAATAAAAAAAAGAATGGATAGCTATATTATTACCTTAATGTCTTTAGTATCCATGGTTCTGACCTGGCTCTCTTGTTGTTCTTCGTTATTGACTTCACAGCTTGCCTCATTATCGCCATTTTTTAAATCTCTGACATTATCTCCATCGCCAACACCATCACTGCGAGGATGAATTAAAACACATTAAAACAAATTCATATGAAGCATTTAAACAGGAAAATTTCTTATGAAGCATCTCATGGGCATGCATTTAAACAGGAAAATTCTTGACAATTCTTGACAATTACTAATTATTATTTCCTGTAAATCAACTACGAAGTGAGGTAAAATAACAGTGATAGAAGTGGGCGACATATAGTAGGATTTCGCGAGAGTATGGTTGCCTACTTGGAGGTTGTCGGTTGAGAGAGGGAAGGGGCGTAGTAGGAGGTAGAGCAATCCGGAGAGGCAACCGTGGGAATCAAGTAGCGGTTGAAACTCAACAGCAATTAACACCACGGAGACTATGATTTCAGAGGAAAATCTTCAATTGGAATAGCAATGGGAGAGAACAGAAGGAAAGAGTGAGAAACTCCGAATAAAACAAATTTAAGAAACACAATGAAAAAATAAATTTTCTAAGTTAGAGAATGCCAGCAGGGGACACATGTGAGCAGAGTACTTCTGCTGTTTGAAACCAACAACCCGCTTGAAAACTGGCCACAAACCAGAACAAGAGATAAAATTACCTTCTCGCAATTCTCGTAGTGGAAAAAATATTATATCCCCTTGGATATGAGAATGCTTCCTCAAAGCGCAAGCATCTATAAATGTCTTCCCAAAACCTTCATAACTGCAAGGGAAAATAATTTATGTTGTTGGTTCAGGTCCAGGCTCCACCACTTATGGTTCTTTCGACTTCTCCTTCGTGGCTTTGAATGTTGCCTCTAGATAAATAATACAAACAGATTTATGTCAACTTCTCAGAATCAAATCCAGAAAGGTGATTTTGGTGCTATTCTTATTTTAAATCACATAATAGTTTGTATAATCACATAATAGTTTGTATAAACGACATCACAATAGATTATACTACTATTGACTTCAACTCATCAAACAAGTGATTGAAATTAGAAAGAAACAAAAAAGACATGGAAAACTAACCTTTAACTCATTACAATATAGACTCTTCCCAGCAGTTGTGACAAGATCTTGGGGCGCCATGCGAAAAAATTGACACCCCAATGAAGTCATCAACAGATAAGTAATTCTATGTTCACCAGCAGAAAAAAATACCCTAAGAAAATTGAGAAATTACACAGGAATCGAAGTTCTCTTGTTTAACATTCTTTGAACCATTTAACAGCAGGGCTTCAGGACTTGGTATGGGTTGTCTATCAAATAGATTCTGAACTAAAATCACAATGACAATCATGCACCTGAATTTACTCTATATCTCTAATAAGGGTCTTAAGAATGGGTAAATCAATTCATACAAAATTTTGGTGAATGTAACCTCAAACTAAAAAAAAAAAGACCATTCACAAAAAAAATTGAAGAATTTTCACACAAAGAATAGGCTAATAGGCCAGAATTTATGGCAAACATACCTTTCTCGAAATTTTACCGGCAATTTAGGAGCAAGTGGGCAGCCATAGTCTTTCCCTATGGAGACAATTGCATAAAAAAAAGCAACTTGAAATTATTTAGTAATAAATCCTAAGTGAATCAATTCCAGGCTTCTATTTTCAAAAGGTTCAAACAAATGTAAGTAAATAAAAGGCAAAAATATAGATCAGCGTACTGTCCACAAGAGTAGGGCTCTCGGCGCTGGGAAGGATGGAGAGAGGGGCAGGAACGCAACGCGAGCAGGGGAGTGAACGTGGTTGAGAAGCCCTTCACATTACATATTCTCTTCAAATTGAAAATTTTATCCACCAAGAACGGAGAAAACCAGGATACATGAGGCAATAGATAATCATAACATCTATAGTGACAGCTTTACGCCAACGTAAAGTTTTTTTATGCTTCAAGTATCCTCCCAATGAGATTACAATCATGAAGATGTTGTTCAAAAAACTGAGGGTTCTTGCTCTCCCGGCAAGAGATTACAATTTCTTCAATGTATTAATGTAAGAATTATTATATGGATACCTAAATAAAAGAGTAGTCAAATTTCTGAATTCACAATATAAGTCAAATGGAGATATTGATCTAAGGTAAACAAAACACTAAAAAATTAATTCTAAAATACGTTTCACAGAGCCCAGGTGAATCAACTCATTTTCTGCAACTTCACTACTAATAGACACCAAGACTGAGATGAACTCTATAATCTGCAAGACCTTTATTGTTGGCAATCAAAGTTTGCAATCACAGTGACCACTGGCCACACTGAAAGAGAAATTTAAAACATGGCAAAAATTGGCAAGCATAAAGGATATAGAAATACCCAATCAAGTAATTCATAAATGCATAAAATCTTGACTGCAACAACAACAATTTTCATTAGATGGATACTATATTGACTTCTCCATAAATATTACTAATTCAAATAAAACAATATCAAGTGCTAAAAGAACCTAAAATAGAAATTTTATGACACCAAGTTACAAAACCCACAAATTCCAAACGCTACAAACATAAAGAAGACAAACCTTTAAGCGGTGCTTTCTATTTACATCTGATTTCGGCGATCTTGACTCCGAAGACAACGTGCAGCTTAAATTTGAGAACACGAAAGCGCTAGGAATAAGGGAATGGTGGAACGGTGCACCGAAGAGAAAGAAGAAGTAAAACGGAAGCAATAAACGAAAGTGAACAGGGAGAGCAAATAAAGGATGGTGACCATCCACCGGATGGAAACTGGCCACCATCGAAGTGGAGCTCCGAAGGCAAAAGGGCGGCAATAGTCGGCGGGTTGGCGTCGGGCGAGGAAAGACTGATGACTTTGGAGGGGATTAGACGTCTGAAATGAAATGTGAAATTGGGATTATGCCCAAGTCGGCGTACTTTCATTAACAAAAATTCCACGACATTACAATCATAAAATAATAAGAAAACATTCACGCCGAGAGTGACTTACCGGAGGAGAGCTCCGACGGCAGCGGCGGCAGCAATAGTGGGCGAATTGACGGCAGCTGGGGAAGGAGCGACGGCTTCAGGGACGTGTGAAATCAAATGTTTCTGCACGAAATTAGGATTATGCCCAACGAAATCCTATAGTTTGTATGCGGCGGTGTTGAGGGCAATCATCGGTGGCACACTGACGCAGCTACTGAGGTGGAAGCCGTAGATTCAACCGAATTGATGCGTGGCTGTGCGGAAGAAGAAAGGGTGACCTTCCACCGAGGGAAAACTGGCCAATTTACCGGCTCTTCTCCTTTTATATATAATGAGAAAATCAGCTCGATGTACTCAATTTCTGTGAAAGAAATTCTGACCTCGTGAAATCGAAGCAGCCAACAATGTGTGCGAATTGATTTAGAAATGACGAAGGTGAGAAGAGTGAGTCTTTCTCCTGCTTCGCCTCCATGGAATACACAGAGAAAGAAAATATGGAGTGAGGGTGGAGGAAAAGTTTGGTTGTATCTTGAATGATACCAACACGAGGCTGAAGAGAGAGCAGACGGAATGAGAGAACGGGGGACATGTATTGGAAACGTAACCAGAGGTTGACACGTCTGAAATTTTACAACCGATCACCGAGGGAAAACTGGCCAACTTACCAGCCATTCCCCTTTTATATATGTAACTAGGTTATCGGCACCTCAAATTGAGGTGCCAGCTCGGGTAGTTGTGAAATTAAGAGTCTTTATTCTTTAGAAAGAATTAATTGGTCAAATAAGTATGCCATCTTCAGTAACACAATTTCTTTAGCTATGAATGCATCATATTAATGGATAACTTGTAATATTTCAAAAGAACAAAAGGCGTACACAAGTATTGTGCTAATGAGAAAGGGCTTATGTATATAGCGCTGTAAATGCCATAGATTAACAGTACTACAAAAGGTATATACTAAAAGTAGATAGAGGTAATGTTTATATTAGAAACATAACTAAGGGCAGAAGTTCGATATAACAGTTGTTACTCTTGCTTTGTATGCTTGTGATTTGCTTGTGTGTCATCTACTGCGTGGTGGAATGTTCTCTTATTTGCTACTGAGCTAGGTTGTGCACTGTCAACTGAAATTGAAGCTGCTGAGCGCTCTTCCGTACTGAAGTCCAGATTTCTGTCTTCCATGGGTACTGATGCAGACGATGATTGACCTAGTTCAGTCCAAGATATAATTTTATGGTGTGTTCTTTGGTTGGGTGCATTGCCTGGCAATGTTCTAACATGGAAGAGGAGTGGGTTGCGCCTGTATTTTTGATTAATTTGCTGTGGATCTAAATATTTTCCCTGGTATAGATGACAATTATGGTGAGTTATGTATAATTAAACATGGCAAAACTTTCGTGTAATGAACAAGTTATACGTAGATTTGTGATTAGAAGCGACCTGTGATTGTGCTTCGATGATTTGCTCGCCAGTGACCCACCCCAGTAGTGTTTCTCCTTCTTTGTGTTCCACCGTAGCATGTAAACTTGCACCACCCTCATAGAGCTCTACTTCAAATCGTATCTTGTATGTTAATTTGAAAATTAGTATATAAATATATATATATGCATTTGTATTTAGTGCGATGGTGTACCGAGGTTATACAGATTGCTTAAAGTGGTTTTGGGTATTGAGACTTAGCGTTGCAGTGTGGGCAATCAAAAGATGTGCCGTATATAGAGCCACACTTTCCTTTGCAGTTAGGGCAACCTAGGTAGTAGAAGCCTTGATTTTGTTTGGCAATTCGCGGAGTTGCTTTTACCCATAAAGATTTAACCTGCAAATTAGATTGTTAGTGTCGGTGTCTTTTTATTTGAAAAAATATAATGGAAGTTGTAATCTCTTTAACGAACCGTCAATGGCAGTGTGGAAAGTTCGAATTTGCGAGTACTGGGGGTGTTCTTTGATCTGGTGATCTTTTTCGTACAATCTTTCTGTGATTACTTTTGTCACATATTCTTTGTTATCCTGCAACATAAGATGGGGTGTGATTAGCAATTTGAAATAGTGACAATTGAATGCAAGTAATATTAGATTGTTATATTACCATTTCTTTAATGCTCGAGTCTTCAGCATAGAGGGGTTGAATATGATTGTACTGAGGCAATGTCCCTACTGAAATGCCTGTAAATATCACATCTCATAAGTCGTTGTTTTAGTGTGTAGAGTGTGCGTAAAGTGCCTCATAAATTGAAGGTTCTGGAAAGCAATGTATTTTTACCGTGAAAAGTGGACACTAAAAGCCGTGTTCCTATGATGACGAGGTCTTTTTTTATGTTTTTCTGCAATTTGACACCCCTCACGATAAGAAAACTCTTCCCATAGGGTAAGAATAGTCCTGCAGCAAACATTATTTGAAATTTTATTCTACAATTTGTGTGTATTACTAAAAGTGTGTATTGAAAACATGGTGGATAGGGGGATTTTTACTCTGACGAAGTCCTGGACTATTTTATTCAGTCTTGAAATGAAGCGTGTAGGGTAACACCTGTATTACGGCGCACAATACATCTAAAAATATTTATTATTAGTATGTTATATTTGGATCACATTATAATGGTACCATGTATGAGTATTCAATTTAAAAAAACACTTAGCTGATTTTCTTGTCTGAACAGTCTGCAAGTTGAGGGAACTTTGTGAAAGGAGTGAGCTTATACGAACTCAGTGTTAAAATTATGTACTTTGATGCTCAGGTCTTTCACTTCATTGTTGCCAATGATATAGGTTTCATGCAACTGAATTCTTTTGTCAAGCTTTTCAATGTTAGGATCGTAAATGCTGCATTGCATTGTATTGTTCTGGGAAAAAAAGGTAGGTTAGGAAAGTTGTACTTGAATAGGTACAATTTACAGGTAAGACTTTACCTTGTCATCAACAACAAGAAGTCGCAGGTGTCTACCCCAGCAAAAAACGTGAACATCCCATTTTTCTGTGACAAGAACTTTTGTGTCTGGTCTTAATTCAGCTAGGGTAGTAAGCATGTCTCCAATTTGCCTGCATATGGGAAATGTGTGTGAAAGTGTTGAGTATAAGATTGTAGTAGGTGAATTTTTAGAGCGGAATATATTGCGGAACTGCTGTCTAATGTGTTGAATATAAAATTAATATTAACATATGGTTTCAAGAGATGATGAAAAGATATATAATTGATTATTATAGGCTAGTGAAATGGTGATTGGATTTCAGATTTAAAAAAATTGCTTTTGGTTGTGTTTGTATGCCTTTTATTGCACATAGTGAAGTAAAGTGGATGAACGCAAATGATAGTTTAGTTCTTTCGTTACCTGGTGTCGGCCATGGCAGTGAGCCGAGGAACTCTATATAGAAATTCTTGACAGGGGCACTTTCTAGGAGCAAGAGTTAGCTGTGCGACAAATACAGAATTGGAGGCTTGTGTAAGAGCGGCCTGGGGAGTTTGTTTTGCCACGTATCTGAGTTGATTGAGATTTTTGAAAGCATGTGGCGTGGCTGTCTTTCAACCCTTTTTAAAGTTTATCTTATCTAATATTTTAGCTTTATCTGTTATTTATTTATTTGTTTATTCATATATGTTTTTACATTAAAATGTTGAAATATTATTTTTAATCTTTGTTGTAGATTAATTATGAAAGCGAAAGTGTGTTAATGTTTAATCTTACTTGTGTAAAATTTTTTTATAGATTTAAAGCAGCCTACGTATAATTAATTTTTTTTTTAGGAAATGAAAGAGATATTCCAAACTTAAAACAAATTTAAAGTTAATAATGGTAAGATCAATTCTATTTGTATTCGACGTCATAGATGTTTTCTTCTAGGTCAGTACCTTTTAAGTTTCTTATTATGTTGATATATTAAATAGAAATGTTTTATTTATCTTAAAAAACTGAATGTTAAATTTTTTTTAAGTTGGTAGTATTTGTTTTTAGAAATTCAATTTTCTTTGGAAATTAAAAAATAAAAAATAATAAAGAACAACAACAACAGTTTTAGAGAGTATATTATTACACACATGTATAATGACATCAGTAATAAATAGATATGTTGGGGAAGCAAAAACCAAGTCTGATCCCTCGATCGATGACAAATTATTCGTTAATTAACAATAGGTAATAATAAAAATATCTGCTTCACATCGGTTTTTTTTATTTAATATGTAAGCTTACAGTATATATATATATATATATTATTTATTTATTTATTTATTTAATGTGTTAGTGTTGAGTATACATTTTCTTTTATGACGAATATATCAGTAAATTGTATAGCATCAAAGGATGACTACATGAATAAATTTAGAACTGTATTATGTGGTGTAGGAAAGCTTTTATTTTTTCAGAACTATGTGGTACAATGTACAGTCTGAAAGGTTCAAACAGTATAATTATTTATTTATTCATGGTCGTGGACGACTCAGTTCCTAACATTAAAGGGTTGGGAGGAGCAACTGAGTTTGTGGTAGTGTCAGCCGCGTAGTCTAGTAAAAGTAGTAGCTTTTGATCCATGTGCATCGCTGCATGAAAGATTGATGCCCACTGTGGATTATGAAGAAATCTTTTGATCAGCTCTTCTACTTCTTTTTGGAAAGCGTAATTGTACCATTGTGCACAGTCTTTCACAAAGGGCAGGAGCACTTATTTTCCATATTTTTCCAGGGGGGAATATCCATGATGGGTGCATAAATGTAGATGCATTTGGGGAGATGTATTCATTAATAGTAAGTGGGTAACTTATTCTGGGTGTGTGTCATATGGTGTAGTGATGTGCTGTACATTAAAAGATTATTGTGGAAACATGTGTCTTTTTGTGTGTATATGTGGTAATCAAAGGGGAAATGTATGCTGAGATAGTGAGTACATTGTTTTAACTTTTATTTGTGGATAGATTTTTGCTGCATAAGAAGATAAGCATTAATTTTCATGTAGGTGGCAGTAATATCTAGTTTGTGGAACGTGTCATAATTTTATGAGTTGGCCAAAATTTGACAATAATGATTAGTAATGTATAAGTATCTAATGAGGGGTGTTTATTCAGAGCTTTGGTCAAGTAAGTCAAAGGTATTTAACATACATCCAGTGTTGTTGGTGTTGGTTAAGAGTTTTTAAGCAGTCAAAGAATATGGTGGTAGAGAGGGTGCGATGAAATGAATTTCACACCAGCAAAGCATAGGTAATAGAAATTACGCAAGGTGTATAGAATAAAATTCATTTGGGTCACTTTTTTTGGAAATGGTGCGGAGAAGCCCTCTTTTGTTGACATGCGCAGCTACTTGATGGGCTAGTCATACTGCATTTATGAAAATAGATACTTTCAATTAATTAGTAAAGTGAATGGAAATACTGTATAAATTTACTTTAAAGTGCCAATCAGGGGCGGATACAGGGGGGTACAAGGGGGTACGGCTGTACCCCCAAAACCCCCCTACCCCCACCCCTAATTTCTTTTTAAAATTTTTTATATATATATTTATATATATAAATAGTTATATATTAATTAATTTGTATTCCAAATTATTTAATTAATATAAATTTATAAACAATTTATCATAATTTTTAATAAATTTACACTATAAACTCATAATAATAATGTCTTACATTGCTTTTTACAAATAAAAAGTTGATGGTGTCAACAATAATTATAATTTTAGGGTGTTATTTAATTATTATACGATTTTGAATATCAAATACTCCCTCCATCCCTCTAATTACTTCACACTTTTTTTATTCGCTTCAGCACAAATATACTTTCCTAAAAATGGTATAAATACATCTCAATAATATCCATTTTTTTACACATATTTCAATAACTTTATACATATTTTCATTAAATTATCTAAAATACTCATTTTTTACACACGTCTAAGCAACTTTAAATATAAAAATTAATTTTTCTTAATTTATGCATACAAAAAACACATGTTACTTACGGAGAGAGTAATATTTTTATAATTACGTCGTACCCCCGAAAAAAATTTCTTGGGTCCGCCCCTGGTGCCAATACAAATAATTCATATGTGAATTTTATATGTAAGCCCTGTCAGTTACTCTCTGGCGCATTTACATATACAAGTAACTCTTATTCTTCGTTTGTTGCATTCCTTTGTTGTGCTTTCCTTTATTTTTGCTTAAGCATTAAATAAGAAAGGTAAATTAATTAGGTTGGCGAAGGTGTTTGAATTCATTTTGAAATATCATAGCAAAAAGAATTCGACAAAGGCATCTCTTAATTTACTAATCTTGGTTATCACAAATAACATGTACAAGTAAATGGGTAAATGAGATGGAAGTTCTCTCTTGCATTGTATACATCATTAAAATTTGCAACTGTTAAGTCAATAAATAGGTGGAAAGCTCGTTCAAAAGGCATAGTAACCTCTATTAAGGGCCTTAACGCAGATTCTCTTTTTCTATGTTTGCGTTATCACCTTATTTCTCTGTAGTATAATTTAATTTTTGATTTTATTATTTTTAATATACTTATCAATCATGATTTGTGGTTTTATCTCTTCTGCCTTTAAAGAATTTTTCATGTTATTCATATAAGGAGGTACATGAGTGCGATAATTTCTATAAAAAGAATATGGAGTGCCTGGCTATGCAAGTACGTACGGTGAATAAGTGTCATGAACTGCGGTGGATGCTGGATTTTTTACAATCTGAACCAGTATGTTGTATGCTTTATTCTTTCCACATTAAAGTTGTAACCTTACTGCACAATGTTAATAAAAAATATTTGGCACAATATAATAACAACATAGAGGCCTTTGTTACAAGTACCCTTGCATTTAAAAGTATCTTTAAATCTTTCTATACTACTGTCACTAAGGTGTACTATGGTTATAAAACACAATATTAATTCCAACTTTGTACTCATGATAATTTGTCTTAGGTTTTGAATATGTTTAACATATGTGGTAGTGTACTAAGTAAATCAACAACATTAAATTAAGCTAAGGCACAATGAAATATTTATATACATGGGTAGATTAGCAGTGCTGGAGAAAGGTGGCACTAACCTGTGTGAGGTGTAAAATTAGTTCTACACACTGACAGAACTCCATGCGCATTGGTCTCTTTTAATCAGCTAAACCTGAGAAAACATTCTTAAAAGTAAATGAGGATACGTACTCTTTTTCTCTTACTTAAATCACCCTTAGATTTTCAGAAGTTAAAGTTTATGTGTACAGTAAGTATAACCAAGCCATAAGTTAACTGATAAAATAAACAAGAACATGCAGATTCACGACAAATAGTGTGAAGAGTATAGAGCATCTCTTAAGATCTACTACTTCACTATCAATTGTTGGCTCGTAAAATAGAATTCTTTTGAAGGCTCTATTGGGTTTGTTGGTAGAAGGGTGTATGTGTCATACCATTCCATGGACTGAAGATTGAAATAAACTTATATGGCGAAGATTATAATTCAAAATTTGTAAACATTGTATTAGAAGTGTCATGTGTTTTTAAGAAATCACAAGACGTCTTTGCTCTGTGTTATTAGTTCTACCTAGACAGAAGGAGTTTCGAGAACAAGATTAGAAACATGAGTAAAAATCAAGTACATCAGATGTAAACGTTTACAAAATACATGGAATCAGTGCACTAACAGGAGGTTTTTTTTTCTGTAACTGGCACAAAGGCTTTCACAAACACTAAGAACGATTAAGAACAAGGAATACATGATGACACTACAACGGCGAATACAAATATATCTCATTTTCACGTTATGTTAGTGTCTTAGTGCTGATATTTATAAACATAACATAGAAGAATGCTTTGTGTTAAGAATAATTTTATGTATACATTACCATTGTGTTGAAGTTAAAACCTGCAGCAATTTTTTTTTAAAGAATTTGTTACAAGGGAAGTTTAGGCAAGGGAACAAGCAAATGGGAATGTAATAAATGTATTTGTAGAATGTAGAAAAGTCGGCCATGTTGCCTGTTAAAAGTGAATGAAATCAATACAAGCTTTTGAAGAAGCACACAATTTGTGATCTAGTTGGTTACCCTTTCCTATAGACTCAACTATTAAATTATCCCTCTACTTACTTCAACTACTAATGGTAAGATGCATTTCATCAACATAACCATTGCTAAAGTATTTATCCATATGTTAATATTTCACAAAGCAGAATTTAATTATTAAAAGATTATTTAATAATGATACTAAATAATGATGCCAAAAAATAACGATACTAAATATAAGCATACATTATTTACATCACATATGACGACATATCGAACAATAATAATTCTTCGCAAGAGGGCAGCTGTAGTAGGTATATATATGGTATGCCAAATTTTTTGTGGTTGTACAGTGGCTTTTACCATCAAATTTCATAGTAAAATAAAAATTAAAGCAGCATCACCTTTGTACTTCAGAAAGTGACACATGATGAAACATGAATGGATAGAAAACACATGGCCTGTAATGTATTGAAAGATAAGTTGTATGATCTTCACCTGGCAGTGAAAAAATACAAAGGGAGGGGAAATATTATATCAGAAACTTGACATATGAATATGTTAGGAAACTATAGCTCCCGTTGCTAAAGAAGAATATATTTTGCAAGTAAACAAGAGTGTAGTAAAATATATGTTCTGTTGTACATGAAAAGCAGTAAGTCTTTAATATGAATAAGAATTAACAACATTTATACCAATAATGCATTCATAGTTATGGCGTATTAACAATTTGTAAAATTTCACGGTAAACTATGTTTTTTGTATACCCTATATTTTGTACTGATGGTATTAGGGGCCTGATGAGAACTTTTAGCTGTTTTGTTGTTTTTGCTCTTGATAATGCGACATATAGTTGTCCGTGTGAGAATACAGACTCTTTCAAATAGACACCGACGAAGTTTAAAGTTTGTCCTTGCACTTTGTTGATTGTCATAGCGTAACATAGCCGTATTGGGAATTGTTTTCTTTTAAATGCAATAGAATGATAAGCTTCTTGTGGAGCATCCAATGTAATACAAGGAATAAATATGGATTTTCCAGCGTCGGTTCCCACTGAAATTTCTGCATAAATAATATTTTTCTCAAATCCTTTGCATATGAGGCGTGTTCCATTACACAAACCTTCAGCTGGGTTGATATTTCTTAGTAATATTATTGGAGCACCTATTTTTAAAGTTAATTTATGGGGAGGAAGACCTTGAGGAGTTAAAGAATGAAATAGCTCTTGTTGGGTTGGTGTACTAATAGTGGATGAATTCTCATCATAACTGTAGTATATAGTTTCTTCACCTGGGAACCTGTTAATTAAGATGTCATTTATTTCATGCACAAAGTCATTCCATGTAGTTAATATAGCCCGCATAACAAATGAATGGGTATCTGAATATGGTTCAATATATTTGGAAATACTATGTCTATTAGTGCATTCAATGAAGTGATATCATCTTCAAAAGGGATAGTAATTGTAGAAGGCATTTGAATCTCATCATTTTCATTAGTATCTTCTGTGCCAGATCCAATCTTTAATAGATAAGACGAAAAATATGGGTCAGTCGCAGCACGCATGTTTTGAGTTAATTTTAGTTTCTCAAATTGGTTCCACAATGGGGACATAATAATTGAAGCATTTATGATGTCATCTTTTGAGCCTTTAGAAACCACTGGTAAGGTTTGCCGAAAATCACCATCAAACACAATAACTTTACCTCCAAATGGTGTGGGCGAATCCATTATATCTTTTAACATTTCATCGAATTTTTCAATAGTTTGGCGTTTTGCCATGGTGGCTTCATCCCAAACAATCAATTTTGCTATTCTTATTAAATGAGCTAGTGCACTTTGTTTACTAATGCGGAATGATTTGAAATCGCTTTCATCGAGAGGAATCTTAAATCGCGATTGTGAAGTTCTCCCGCCAGGGAGTAATGATGTGGCCACTCCAGATGTTGCTGTGGCAAGTGCAATATGTCCGGCATTTCGTATTGTAGCCAGAAGAGCTTTATATAAGAAGGTTTTCCCAGTTCCCGCGGGGCCATCTATGAAGAAAACGTTTGGGAGATTGTTATTTATGTGATATAAAATACGGTGATATGCATTCATTTGTTCAGGATTTAACTGTTCAATAGCAAGAAGATCAGCGGTAGGTATGGGTATTGTCTGTTCACTCTGTATTTCTCTATTCAATGAACTATGCACATCAATTGACATGTCATCTTGTACAGAGAAAAAGTCTTGCAATTTTTTTCCCATTGAATGGAGATAATAATCAAGAATGTTTAATACTTTATGGCAGATTACATTTTTATTTAATGTTTTCATTTGCAAGAAGTCCTCAGATAAGAATTCTTCAAATTTTAGCCATAGGTCTTTGGAATTTATTGGGTTACAATAAACAAGTATTGTAGCAAATAGCTGTTGTAAAGCAGTAGGCATTAGGTATGCTGTTGCTTCTTGAATTCATAGGTCGATAACGTTGTCTTCTTCCATTAGTCCCAACACTTGTGCGCTTTCTCGATATGAGGCATATGCTTTCCCTTCAATAGTTCTTAAGCTTTTAAAAGAAGGTGGTCCTCTAATATGCAATAGCAATGCATTGAGGTTGAACGTGTCGCCTTGGGAAGGCTGACAGCTAACGATGCGTGTAATTGAATGACCTCTTTGGCGTGGTCTCCATTCTTTTGAGTCATTATACCAGGTAAAATGTTCAGGGAACTCAACATATAAATAGTTTAGAGCTTTGGCATGATCATTATATTTGTTCATATTAAAAAATTCAGTCAGCATTGTTTTCTTAGCAACAGGGTCATTCACAATGTCATGTAAAGGCTGGTTTGCAGGAAAAGTTATTGTTTGGTCGTTCTCCATGTGAAGTGGTAAGCTTATTACTGGGGGAAATGTATGGCTAAGTTCAAATTTAAAAATCCGCCATGCTGCTTCTGGAGGAGAAATCCATCTAGCATGCTGGAAATTTGATATTTCATCAATGGCAGTGTCATTATTATTTTCAGATAATGTGTATGAAATTCGATCATGACCTTTATAAATATATTTGTACAAATATTTGACAGCCTGAATAGTAGAACAAATTTCGACATTAATATGACAATTAAATCTAGCAAGTAGATATGCGTTGTAAGGTACTACCCACCGGTTGTCAAGTTTTGCCCCTCTAATGGTAATAATACAGTTATTATTTCTGCGACGGTATATTGGGTATGAATATTTCCAAACTTGGTAATTTCTGAAAAATCCTTTGGGTAATTAAATTTACATGAACCGTTTTTCGTACATGCACATGTCAGATTGTGTAAGCCACAAGGACCGTGCATCATGTGTTTCATTACTAAAGAAAACAAATATGGGCTATCGTGTGGATCCGGGATTTCAGCAGAAACAATTCTATCAAAGGCTTCAGGGGCATAGATCTTGGCTTTGTGGTCTAGGATAAGTAATATATGTGCATGCGGCAGACCTCACTTTTGAAATTCTATTACGTAGGTATAAGCTACTACATGACCGAAAATTTCCTTCTTAAATAATTCATTCTTTAAAAGCTAGAATTTGGCATGAAATATTCTTGCAGTTAAGTCGGGTCTATTTTGTATTTTATCAGAAGGTAGAGCTAATGCTTTGATCTCAGGCCAATTTGGATTTGAAGTTATTGTTAAAAAAATATCAGGTTTTCCATGTCTTTGTACTAAAGCCATAGCATCTAAATATCTTTTACGCATATCTCGAGGGCCCCCAATAAATGACGTCGGTAGGAAGGACCGTGAGCCAATGTCAGCACCAATTTTATACCCTTGTTCAATACCATCAAGGACACCTGAGTATAATTCGTTCCTCAAGCGTTTTTTGCATATCTGGACTTCTAAAGAAGTCTAATATTGACGTTTCAATTTTGATGTACATGTCGATGATATATTGTTGTAAAAGTCTTCCCACATGTAATAGAAATGATTTATCATGTTCTCTTATTTGCAATTTGTAACAGTAATATTCACAGCAAGAAACCATTTCTCGAGGGCAGTTATTTTTTTACACCCTACATAAAGATAGTAAATGTAAAATTTATTATGATTTTACAGTATTAAAAGTATTATAAACTTTATTAGATCTTATGAGGTTTTAAGCTTACCTTGATTCTCGCAAGCTATAAGTTGGCATGCAGTTGTACAATTTTGAATGTAATAAGCAGGGTCGCTTTGACATGTTATGTCAGGGCATTTGCCTTACCGATGGCGTGATTTTTTTATTGATCGGTGCCAACCAGGTTCTCCATTTGGAAATATAAGAGGGTATTGCATAGGGTCGTAACAGCCAAAATATTGTTTAATGACCTGAGATTGGCTGTCCTTTGGGTAAACTTGAATCAGTTGGGTGATATATGGCTCTTCAGTAGGCTCCATCCAAATTGCAGCAACTTGGGATGTTGTTGGTTTATTAAAGACATTTTGGTCTAATTTAGGGTCAGCATGTAGTGCAATTTTGTACTCATTTAAATTTGGAATAGTGTTTAGGCTCCTAAAAAAGGCATAAGGGTTTACTGTTAAAATTTGCATCAATTTTTCGACAGTAACCTCGTCAAATTTAGAACTGATGGACATTCTATTAATTGATTGATGAAATGATGGAGTTGGCCTTGGACACGAAATGTATAAACTCCAGCATTTCTTTTGGAAAGGTTTTTATCACAGTGGACGCCTATTGATGTGAATGCAAACATATTATTGTAACTTCGGATGCAATTGCGAAAGTCTTTTCCGGTGTCTGTATGGCTAAGATATAAATTCATTAACTCCAGAGGCATCTCAGTTTCAGGTAATTTTATGGCTCCCAATGAACAGCAAAAATCAGGAGGTTCAAGTTAAATACGTTTAGCAGCACATAATTCACAATTGGGTACAGTTGGTAATAGGTCAGGTGTATTGATTGTCGTTATTTTCACCTAGATTTTAGTGTCTTTCTGTGTGTATTTTCATGTTGTTTTATCCGTATTTATGTGTAGTTTTTGGTGGTGTTATGTGTTTTTATGAAATTTGTGTGTGAATAAACTTTTAAAAGATGAAACCGGTGAAAAACGGAGCAAATACAGAGTCGAGAGAAAGAAGGAAACAAAGTTGCAGAAACTCGGCCGGCAGTGTCCAGAAACACGAGGTGTGCCGCGTACACGGCCCGTGTTCCGAACACGTGCCTGTACGCGAAGGCCGTGTACAAGCATCAAAAAACACTACTCGGCCAAGTCAGAGGCGGTGTCCAGCGTACGGGCCGTGCGCTGTTGGAAGCCCACGTCGACCAAAGTGCCCTAGACACAACTCGGGCAGTGTTGCAGCACACGAGCCGTGTAGGTGTAAAAATTCTGAAAATTTCAGAATCCTTCTAGAAGGCCCCCAAGGGTATAAATACCACTCCATTCAACATTTTAGCGGATCATCATCCGAAAATTCAGCTGCCCACACACCTCACACACCATTCTCTTCATTTCATACCATATTTTTCATCCCTTCATCATCCATCTCATCTTTCATCATCCCACCATCAATTCCTACATTCACTTTGAGAAAAAGGATCAAGGACGAGAGGGAAGTGCAAAGAAGGAAAGGAAGCAACCATTGAAGCTAGATCAAGAGAGTTTCCATTCATCTATTTGTATTAAACCTCATAGTTTGTCATGATTTGTAAGGATTTAATCAACCTTGTTAATTTCTTTATGGATTTGATAGGCTAATCTCCCTTGTGAGATTAGCAACATGAGAGTTGTTGGATAATTGTTGGATTCATGTAATTAAATTCATGTGTTGATTTGATATTTGATTTTCTATCAATGGTGCTTAAGATCTTGAGGTCTATGATGATTTGTGTATTTGATTGTGCTAAATATGTGATTAGGTTGAGAAATCAATTATGTGCTTAGGGTAATTAAGTGAATCATTTCATCAAACACTTCATGTACATTATAAATTGTAAAGAGATTGGGAAATCCTTTATTATTTAGAACCCTTTGATGGAATATATGATTTATTAGATTGAGAAGTCAATAGATTATGTGAAGGGATTCTTAAATTGAACTTAGTACCTAGTTGAAATTGTTTAATTGAGAACCAACCTTAGAGCTAATTAGAGATTGTGAAAATGATCTACATCCTATCCATTTCGAGAGGAAGTTTAGGTGGATTATGTGTTGGCCCTTAGTCATGACCATTGATACATATGAATATAATGCATGAATCCTTGAATTACCATTTCTTAAGTGTTGTTAATCTCACTTTTGCTTAATTTGGATAATCACTTTTAATCTATTTATCTTGTTTGTGATCATTGCTTGATTAGATTTATTGTCATTTATTTGTATACAACCAATCCGATTGATGATTAGTCTCTATAAAATTACGATAAACGTGATCTCGCTTAAGCTCTAGCACAGTCATCTCTGTGGTTCGATAAATTCTTGAATTGGTCAACCCGACTACAAGTTATGGCTAATCATGTATCCACAATACATTGCAAAGGATCAACACATATCTTTGGCGATCTAATTTTCCTTGTAGAGGTTAAGTTCTCATCCTTTTTTCGTCGAGTGTTTCTAGCTTCCCTACGTTCTTCGATAGATGAATATTTTCTTCTTCTACTTCTAGACTCTTTATGTAAATCTTGTGTGCCTTTTTTATAAGTAGACGGCATTCAATATAGAGTAATTTTAAAACAGAGGTAGTTGTTAAATGCAAGCTTCAGTTATAGCACAGCGAGTCCTAAAAGCTGTACAATAATATATATGTCAACATGTAAAGGTAAAACCAAAGATGATGAGTGCTGTGGGTGATAATTATAGACAGAGTGTTTTAAACGATGTGCAAAAATAGCAAGACGATGGGTGTAATGAAAGGCACCAAAACTTTATCTTCAATATGATATGGAGTAAATAAAATGTAAAGCAAAAAAACACTAAGGAAAGACAGCGTACCTTGGTATGCGTGAACAACAGGCGTACGACGGGCTGGTTGCCGCTGCACAGAGCGTTGTTGACGAGGAGAAAAGGCTGCTATAGTTGGGACTGAAGGTACAAAACTTATATTAACCTAGAAGTTGTGTGATTTCCTTGCTGTAGGCATGAAAAATTGTTAATGATTCAGGCGTGCAATAAATAAGAATAGTAACAAAAGTACAAAGTTTATAGGTTTTACAAATCCAGCTAGGGAGAATAAGTTAAACTGATCCTATACGAAAACACAAGGTGGCAGGTATAGTGCTTTCAATCACACAAAAAGAAATAATATACATAGTAAATACTGATTGAAGTGAAGTCATAGACGTTAAAATCAAATGTCAAAGACACATTAAAGCAGCACATGTATCTGATTTTAATTTAAGATGATTGCTTTGATGATATACCACTTTGCAGATATAAAAAAAAAATTGGCATATCGAGAAGAATCATGAAGTTATCAGAACTCTCAAATTCTCAATGAAGAACACACAAGTACAACTTTAATTGTGCAGTTATAAGAAAATAGATCAACATAATACTCACTTGTGAAAGCTAGTAATTGATGGAACCCGTAGTTTCATACATACATCAACATTTTCAACTGAATCTATTCCGTTTATGTAAGTCTATATGATTAGATTATTAATATGTAAATTAATAATAAAAAAATATACATAAGGAGTTTTGTAAGTTGTCATTTTATTATTGTATCCATGGCTATTGGGCTAGGCAGGGCCAATTCCCAGAATCTTGGAAAATTCTATTTCCCTTGCAAACACTTTCACTTTCTGAACATAAAAATGTTGATTTACTACATTTTTCATTTTAAAATTTGTGGATGTATGATAGTTTTGGAGAGAAATAATAAAAAACTAATGTAATGTAAAAGGAGTGTAATAGAAATATAGTTAAGTGATATATACGGAGTCGTGATCAAAGAAAGTGGAGTAATACTAACCATACAAGCAACCAATCCTTTTTCATCCACATCTCATTCATTATTCATCACCTATTCATCAACCCAACTCTTTCTGGGTTTTTTTTATTATTTTTGTATCTAGTAAATGTACAATCTTCTAAGCATAAAACACCACCAACACGCATTCTACTTCCTCTTCCCTTAGTTCTTCCATTCAGAACCATTTTCACCAGCAGAGCTAGAAACAGCTTCAACGCCAATAAGCTACTAATTAATTCTCCCATATATATGTAAATAAATATAGTATTGATTAAAAGCCCAATCATGAGTATTTTATACGACACATGTAAGAATAAGATAGATAAATATGATATGATAATCACTGTCTCAATTTCAGTTCTGTTTCACTAATATAAATGAGAATATAATATAATGTTTGAAAACTACTTCACTCCGTATTTTGGTATTATGTAATGAATTTTATTATCTTTTATTGAATTGAATTCAAAATTTAGTGAATCTCCAACTAATGTGTACAAATGTGTTAAAGATACTTTCTTTGGGGCAATTCATCATACACCTGTTAGGCAGTAATATATTACACTCCGTATTTAATGACAACTAAGAAGCAGTATATCAGAAAGCACAAGGAAGTGAAGTCTACCATACGCACAAAGTTGAAAAAAAAGCGGATGTTACCTGTGAGCGCAGAACGGCCAGCAGCCGCAAGCGGGCGGAGCGAAATCACGAGGGAAACCAATTGACAAACGTATTTGAAGGTGTGTATATTATGTGAGAAACAGGGAGAATTGATCGGAGGCGGGCGAGACTCAGTAATGGCTTTAACATAGAATAGAGTTGTATGTATTAGGCACCGATTTTTGAGTTATTGCTGAGTAAATCCACTATGATAACATTCGCCATTATTCAAGGTGATAGCCCGTTACAGATGACCTGGGTGACTATTTGGAAGCAAGAAATTTCAGTGTGGCAACGCGTGGCTTCATCGAATTGGGTAGGCTAACCTTCTACCGTTGGGAAACTGGCCAATCTACCGGCTGTTTCCCTTTTATATATATAGTAGATAGATGCATAAACAATTAATTTATTTTAATTTTTAAAATAAAAATAAAAATTATATATATTTAAAGTTTGTCAAATTTCTTTTATTATTCAGTTAAGCGAATTTTTTTCTTGATAAAATATATATTACTTAAATGATTTCTCATTTTATTATATAAATTATTCATGTAAAAAATATTTAGTAGATGTTTATTACTTTCGAATTATAGGATATAATTCTTTTATTGAAAATGTTATAACATTTTTTATTTATATAAATGACAAATTCTCTTGTGAAACGTTATTTACGTGAGACTGTTTGTGAGACGTATTAGAGTATGTCTATTATTTAGATAAAATATGTTTAATAGTTATTAAAGTATGTTTTCTAAAGTATGTTGGATTATATACCTTAATGTGTGATTTTAGTGTATTATAATTTGATTTATTAATAACATACTTTAATTGCAAGTAAGCATACTTTATCTATACAATATGCATACTATAGTGATGGGTCAAACCATCTAACATTCGTCTCATAAATAACCCGTCTCACAAGAAAGTTACTCTATATAAATATATTCAATTTGATAGATATTACATTTTATTAATTAATAATCACTTTTTTTTTAAATAAATTCTACTATTTATAAGTTCAAATTTTTGTTTATAATATAGTTTTGTTGGACCATTATCACATTTTCATGATGTAATAGATACTTATCACTTTTTCTTTATTGAATATAACTTTTTATTAGAAATGTTATCACTTCTTACTTATTTTATTAATGAGTTTTGAAATAATTCAATTGAATGAATATAATTTTTTTTTATTATGTATCACTTTTTATTAGAAATGTTATCACTTTTTATTGTTCTATTAATTGTTAAAATAAATTAAATTGGATGGAGATGTCGAATTTCATTGAGCAATTATCACAATTTATTAAAATTTGTTATCAGTTTCTATCTATTCAAAAAAATATTTATAAATACTTTCGCCGTTCAATTGGACGATTATCACTTTTTAATAATTATGAATATTATTACTTTTTATCTTATATACACATTATTCATGAAATATTTTAATTTTACAGAGTAAATTAATTTTAGTAAACAATCATTTTTAATTTTATAAATGTAACTTTTATATATTTAAGTATTGTCTTGATTTATAAATTATTTATTTTATTTTTAAAGTAATATTTTCTTATTTTATAAGTATGTAATTTTTAATTTTTTTATAGTTAGATTTCACTTTCTTGTTTTAATTATCAATTTTAATTATACATATCACTTTTTATTAATTCTATTTATTAATTTGGCAAATCATGAGATCATCACCCGTAAAATCATTTTATAGTTTTAAATTTAGTTATCATTTTTTTAAAAAAAAATATTATCACTTTTCATCTATGTTATAAATTATTCATAATTTTTTATCTTTAAAATATATTATTAAATACAAAAAATGGAGTAATGAAAATTTTTAGTTAAAGAAAGTTTAATAAAATTAAGTAAGAATATTGGTCGGTAGGTTTGCTATTATTACAAATAAAAAGAAATGATTAAATATATATAAGCTTAAAAGGAAAGGGAGCTTTAAAAGAATAAAATAAAAGATGGGAAAGAAATTTTACCTTGAGTTGAGATCGAACAAGTGCCGATCTACGCCACAGGTGCTGAAGCCATAATAACAACTACACTCTGTACGCTTCTAAGGAGTCCATTTTATTATTTTTAGCAATTCAAAAGTATCAATTTCGCTATTTAGTAAAAAAAAAATACACAATATGGTCCACCACTTCCCTCTAATACAACTACCCACTTTACATATAATAATAATACTCCTTAATTCATGTGCAATGAGCAAATGAACATCTTAGAACCGAAAGGAGGAAGTATTTTTTTAGGTTTAGTATCCACTCACGGGTTAAATGGGCATGAGAAGATCTGTCTCACGAAATGAGATCGATCTCGCACAAATCTTTGTCAATTATCTCATGCAGCTGTATGCAAAGTTGCACCCAAATTCGATCTGTTTCTATGACCCGACATAAAAATCTTTCTAGACCTAAAATATCATTCTAGGTCTTCCCATTCTCTCTTTATACCTCATTTTACGTCTTTCCCTTCTCTTTATGTCTTACTCTTATAATGTCTCCTCCTCAGACATGACTACAGTAAGTAGGTGTCCTCTACTTTTTTTTCATAAAATTACCTTAGTTCGATGGCAATCATTGGATGGTGCATGGCTGCGAAATGTAAAATTATTCTATAAGCCATAATTTTCTTATTAAAATAGTGATTTTCTCTTTTCTCTTTTATCCTTAGCGACTTGCCCTCAATATGTGAAATTTATGTGTATATAGATTTAACGCGGACAGGAGTTAATAGCTTTCTAGAACTTTTTTTTTATTAAAGGAAAACTTATCCTCTTTTTTATATGATTGATTTCTGGCGATTATGTTTGGAGAAAGTATTATTTCTTGTTAATATTGAGAATTTCCATGTATATTGAAGATTTTGATATCCATTTTCAATGGACAGTATATTTGTATGCCTTCTTCATAAGATAACATTTTCCCAACCTCTTCTTCTGGTTATTGTTATGAATTTTGTTTATGTTAAGGATTTTTTCCCCATATAAGGTAGATTTAAGTAAGTAATAATATACTCTTCCTGACCCAAATTCATCTTCACGTTTAGTTTAGTTTAGTGTAGATACGAAATTTAATAAAAATTATTTTTTGACTAACTTTTTGGGGATAATATGGTATTTTTATAATAAATAAATGATAAAGTATGTTATGTGTGTTAAAAATATAATGACAAATTTGAAATTAAAGTTTGTTAGGGGATATTAATAAGTTACTTTTTCATTTTATGAAAGCGATAAAGTTGAATTTGAGACGGATCAAAATGGAAAGTGTGAAGTTAAAGTTGAGACTGAAGGAGTAAGTTTAATCATTCAAACGTATATGTTTTAAATTTATTGTGTATTTGTTTCAATTATTAGTATAAATTATATTACTCCCTCCGTCTCACGTATTTTTACTCACTTTCTATTTTGGGTTGTCCACGTATTTTTACACATTCCATTAATGGCAAAAATACATAATATTTTATTATTTACTTTTTACAATCCCAATAACTTTAGTTACTTTTTTACACTTTATTCATCATTCCCAACAACTTTATTTATTTTTTATTTTTTAAATTATTAATATATCCCTACTTTTTCTTACATTATATATTAAAAAAATAACATGTCTTAATCTTTATGCCCGTATAAATAAATAAAAATACCCGGAACGAGGAAGTAATATAATTAGATCGATAATGAGCTTTAATGATTTATGTCCAGTCATATTCATTATCTTCTATAGGTATATCAATCTTTTACTCTTTCTTTTTCTTTCGATGATTGTTATGAATTCTGTGTATGTTGAGGATTTTTTTCCTATTCCCTTGCAATTGTTATGAATTATGTTTATGTTGAGGATTTTTTTTCCTATGGTATAGATTTTTTCCCTTGCAAGCACAAATTTAACAGTGAGCCCTCCCTATAAGCTATTTGAAGCACATTCTGCGATTTACCTCCTCCACCAATCCCCAGGACAGGGGCGCGGGCCCTAATGGTGGGGTACACCATTTTTAGATTTAAGTAACCAATAGTATAAGTTTTGTCTTCAAGTTAATAAATTTTAATTTTATTGTGTATTTGTTTCATTAATTAATATAAATTATATTACTATAATTACGTAGATTGTCAGTGACTTTTGATGATTTTTTTTTCCAAATTTGTGTAATATTTATTATTTTTATATATAGGTCCACTTTTTAGAAAGAATAATGATGATTTAAAAAAATGAGGAATGATGATTTAGTCGAATATTTATAATTTATTTTGGTTGAAAAACGAAGTGTATGAGTTTTAGTAATAAAATGTCCTCACCACGAAAAACGCCGGAGGTGGTACCGAGTGGTGAGTCGACACCACAAAGTGAGAGACTCAGTGAAATGAGCAACAAAAGAGAACAAGGAGAGAAAATGAGTAGACCAAATTTAAGGACAGTGGACACCTGGAGCCAAAAAGTATGTTATTCAACCGGAAAAATGAAATATATCTATTTTTAATTATATTTTGGAATAACCATTAAAATAAATAATTAAAAAAAAGCATGGATGTTCAACACTTGCTTTTTCATTAAGCCCATTTCATTTATAAGCCCACCACTTACTCAATATTATTATTAAAAATTAAGAGGCCCAAATAAAATTTAAAAATGAAGACTAAGAGGGTTTTTATCTTATAATCTTTTCAGAGTCTCGGTCGTTCTCCTCATCTCTCTTCCCCTCTCTTACTCTATAACTCCCTCTCTACATACAGAAACAGTCATCGTTCCTTCTCTTTCTACAAATAGTCATCGTTCTCTCTCTAGCTTGTAGCAAATGTAGTTGAACGGTTTGTGGACTGATGAGTGTGTAAATTCACAAGTTTGACACCATATTTTGTGCTAGTTTTGGAGAGATTTGAGGTGAAAATAGGTGGAAAACCTATATATATTGTGAATTAGCATGAATCAGGTGTTAATTGAGCTATTTAAGTGGTTTTCATAGCAAAATCGGAGTGGAAGTGCCAAGAATCGAAGAGACGAAGTCGAGACCACGCGAACCGTCAAGGAGAGAGGTGGGTTCGACCTGTTGGAGGAGGGTTCGACCTCTCCTATAGGTCGAACCATCATTGCAAAGTGTGCAGGAGGAAGGTTCGACCACGACTCAAGGGGTTCGACCTGTTCATCAGGTCGAACCATGGTCGAACCAGTTCGCGAGAAGATGGGTTCGACCACGACGTTGGGGTTCGACCTAACGGTTGGTCGAACCAGGGAGCGAAAATTGTCCAGTGTTGGGGTTTGACCTGTGGTTCGACCAAGACCCGAGGGGTTCGACCTGTACAAGAGGTCGAATCAAGTGCAGAATACTTCCAGTAGGTAGGTTCGACCTGTGGTTCGACCTGCGGCCAGTGGTTCGACTTGTTTGACGAGGTCGAACCGACATGCGGGAACTTACCTTATCCGGATTTTCGAGGCCAAAACGCGTGAGATCACTTGAAAAGCCAATTCCAAGCCCTAGAGACGTGATTACAAGTATAAAAGGAGGCTCATGCAGTCAAGGAAGACGTCACTAAGAGTCACGAAAAGAAAGAAGAAAGGGATCATCATCAACAACACAAGGCAGAGTCGGACATCGACACACGAAAGTATGAATTAACGAATGAAACTGGATGGCTTGACGAACTACCTATTATCTTATTTGATCACAACTACTATTTTCTTGTTTTTGTTAATTACTTGCTATTTTAATTATTACTTAGTTTACAAACCTACAAATATAATTCTCAACATAGTCATAATTGCTAGAAAATAACAGAAGTAATATTTATCCGTCCTGTGGATTCGATATTTAACTTGGTCACCTTCGAAACTATAATTGATATCCTTCATACTTGGGGATTAAAGTTGTGTGTTGAGAAAACGCCCATCAAGTTTTTGGCGCCGTTGCCGGGGGTGGCTTAAAATATCTTTTTATTATTTATAGTTTATTAGGGCTATTTTTCTTGTTTTGCTATTTTAATTCTAGTTCTTTTTAGGTGCATGCTCACGAGATCAAAGAAAGGTGAACTTGAACCCTATAATCCTGAAATCGGAGCATCGTCAAGAAAGAAGAAGAAGAAGAAGAAGAGCAAGGCAAAGACTATTGATCCAACTGAAGCTCTGAATTTTGGAGTTGAAGCTGACGAGCAGAATTCGCAGACGATTGAAGCTATAACTGAAGTTAATTCGGGAGTAAGGACAGTCAACATGGCAGTGAATCTGGATAATCTAGCCATCCGAGAGGTTTTCAGAAATAATGGGGCTGGAAATATTGGGCTTCTAGGAGCGAGGAGAACTAATTCAGCTTTTGATCTTCATCCGCTCTTATTAGCATGATAGAAAGGAACTCCTTTTCAGGAGGGTCTTTCGAGGATCCGCAGCAGCATCTGAATAAGTTCTTGGGCTATGCAAGTACTAAAAAAGATGCAGGAGAACATGAAGATGCTAGGAAGATCCTTTTGTTCAAATTCTCGCTTACTGAAAAGGCGAGAGATTGGTACGACACTATCAACGCAGCTGAGTGCACCACTTGGGAGCAACTGCAGTTAATGTTCTTGGAGAGGTACATGCCACCTTCAAAGGTTTTTAAGATGAAGCAAGACATTAACCAATTTGCTATGGGTGGAGGTGAAAATTTTCATGAAGCATGGGATAGATTCAAGGACATGCTTAGGAAGTGTCCTCAACACGGCCTATCTAAAGCTCAATATATCAGTATATTCTACAATGGATTGGACTGTGATTCACGAGTGTTATTGGATGCTTCTTCTAATGGAGCATTGCTTACAAAGTCATCCGTAGAGGCCGAAAAGTTGTTTGAAGATATTTCGATGAATTCGAGGGATTGGCCAACTGATAGAGTTAGAGGTACTTATGTCCTTGGTAAGGTAGCTAAGGTTGAACAAGCAATGGTGAAAACAAGTAGAGAGGATGATATCGTCTCTAGCTTGTCCAATATCAACAAGCTACTTGAATCTCAACAGAAGCAAATCAGCGAATTATCTCAGCGCGTACCAATCATGCAGCAAGAGTTGAAGAATGATGGACCAATCCAAGAGGAGTTGAAAGAGGCACACTATGCCATATGTCAAAGTATTCAAGGGACTAGGTATCCAGATCAAGGAAACCGAAATTACCAAGGGAACTATCGAGGAAACTTTAATAATCGTGGTCCCCCTGGTGGTTATCAACAGCCTAGGAGGCCGGAGTTCTCATGGAGCAATCCGAATAATGCGATTCAACCTCCGATGGGTGTTGATCCGGGTGCTAAGGTGAAAGAAGGGAAACTGGGTCTTGAGAATACTGTGAACAGGTATAGGCTAAGAATGATGAAAGAGTTAACCGCCTTGAGGCCAAACTTGAAAAGAAAATCGATGCAAACCATGAGGTTATATCTAAGCAGGTGAAGGACCTTACGTTGCTGATGGGGGAGATGGCAGGAAGTGTTAACAAGCTTACTCAAACTCTTGAGAAGGGGAAGTTCCCATCTCAAAGTATTGAGAATCCAAGGTCCTGCAACACTATCACATTGAGGTCGGGAATGCAGTACGAGGGACCTATGAAGCCGGAATCAAATTTGGACATGTCTAGGGCCCGGTTCGACCATGGTTCGACCAACATTGAAGGTCGAACCATACAGGGGAGGTCGAACCAATGCACTGGACATGATTAGGAGACATTACAGTATCGGTTTGACCAAACTGCAGATGGTTCGACCTGGCATACAGGTCGAACCATGGTCGAACCCGACAACTCGGAGCACTCTATTTTTCCAGAACACCAGTTCGACCAAATTAATCTTGGTTCGACCTATCCAACAGTTCGAACCCAGGTCGAACCGTACCACTTGGAGCACTCTGTTTTGTTGCAGCAATGGTTTGACCACGACGATCATGGTTCGACCTATCAAACAAGTCGAACCTTGGTCGAACCTTGGTCGAACCGGATGGCGGAAGGAGTACAGTAGGCCGGTTCGACCTAGGTGCCCGTGGTTCGACCTACTCAACAGGTCGAACCCAGGTCGAACCTCAAATTCAAAAAGAGAGCCATTGTCCAGAAGCAAGGTTCGACCAGTACGTGCCTGGTTAGACCTGTTCCATAGGTCGAACCCTGGTCGAACCCCACCAGAAATTGCCTGTTGTTACTCCGAACACTCTCGATGATGTTGATGCTACTCCAATGGTTTGGAATGAGTAAAGTACAGACATAATAGATGAGAAAAAATGGGAGAGAGCCAAGCGATTGAGAGCCGAAAAGGAGAAAGCAGAGAAGGTTGATTGTGATGAATGGGGGATTCCCAAAACAAAGATACCTCCGTCGTTTCCTTACAAGCCTGTGAAAAAAGGATTGGAAGAGAAGTTCAAGAAGTTTTCAGAGATAATGAACAAAATAAGTTGAGCATTCCTTTCTCAGATGCTATCATGGAGATGCCGTACTATGCCCGATTTCTTAAAGACATATTGTTGAAGAAGCGGAGTTTAACCGGAATTAAAACGGTGAATTTATCTGAGAATTGCAGCTCAATCATCCAAAGGAAGCTGCCGCAAAAGATGAAGGATCCGGGAAGCTTCACTATTCTATGTGAGATCGGAAAGGGGCTGGCACGGTGAGCTTTGTGCGATCTAGGGCAAGCATCAATTTGATGCCTTTGTCCATCTTTCAGAGGCTTGGTTTGGGGGAGTTGACCCCTACAACAATGGTTCTCCAATTGACGGACAGGTCGATGACGTTTCCAAAAGGTATAATTGAAGACGTTCTCGTCAAAGTGGAGAAGCTGGTCTTTCCTGTGGACTTTCTTTTGCTAGAGATGGAAGAAGACAAGTATAATATCCCTTTAATCTTGGGGAGACCATTCCTTGCTACTGCTGGAGCTATGATTGATGTTCCAAAAGGAGAGCTTAGATTGTGAATGGACAAAGAAGAAGTTCTTTTCAACTTGGACAAAGCAATGAAGATGCCCATGGAGTCAGTGTTATAGTATTGACGTGGTGGAGGAGATTGTGAAGGAGGATATGTCTCTGATCCTGTCAAAGGATCCTTTTGAGACATGTTTGATGAAGTCTCTTACTTATCCCACTACGGAGCTTGACGGACTCTCCAATGAGGTATGTATTGAATTTCTTGAAAACTTACTTGCTTTGGGTGATGACAGGTTTGAATCGGAAAGAACTAAGGTGGAAGAAGTCAAGTGGACTAGGAAGTACTTGCCTTTGGATAACGAGAGCTCTCCGATGGAAGTGAGGAAAGAGGAGTTGAAACTTTTGCCGGAACACTTGAAGTACGCCTTTCTTAGCGACAATGAAAAATATCTGGTAATTGTATCTTCTTCTCTTGATGATGATCAACTTGAGGAGTTATTGAACGTTCTTAGGAAGTATAAATCTGCGATTGGTTGGTCTCTTGAGGATTTGAAAGGAATTAGTCCTTCGTATTGTATGCATAGGATAAGATTGTTAGACGAGGCAAAGGCAAGTGTTCAGAATCAGCGGAGGGTTAATCCCGCGATTCAAGAGGTGATTAGGAAGCAAATCCTTACGTGGTTGGATGCTGGAATCATATATCCTATTAGTGATAGTCCCCATGTGAGTCCATTGCATGTAGTTTCTAAAAAGAGGGGTATGACTGTAGTAAAAGCTGAGGATGGAGAAGCGATAGCCACAAGGATTCCTACGGGATGGCGTACATGTGTAGATTATAGGAAGTTGAATGAGAACACGTGTAAGAATCATTTTCCTCTTCCTTTCATGGATCAAATGTTAGATCGTCTTGCAGGGTATGAGTTTTATTGTTTCTTGGATGGATACTCGGGGTACAACCAAATTATAATTGCCCCCGAGGATCAAGAAAAGACCACTTTTACTTGCCCCTACGGGACCTTTGCTTTTCGGAAAATGCCATTTGGGTTATGTAATGCGCCTGCTACTTTTCAGAGATGCATGATGACAATATTTGATGGGTTGATAGATAAGATCATGGAGGTGTTCATGGATGATTTTTCTGTTTTTGGTTCCTCCTTTGATATTTTTTTGTCTAACCTAGCTACTATTTTGAAGAGATGCCAAGTGACTAATCTTGTCTTGAATTGGGAGAAGTGCCACTTCATGGTGAAGGATGAGATTGTTCTTGGGCATCATGTTTCAGCCAAAGGGTTGCAGGTAGATCGTGCTAAAGTGGTAGCAATTGAAAAGCTTCCACCACCGACCAATGAAAGAGGAGTGCGGTCCTTCCTTGGACACGCCGGTTTTTACAGGAGATTCATAAAAGACTTCTCAAAATACTCTAAGCCCTTATCTCGCTTACTTGAAAAGGATGTTCCTTTTGTGTTTGATGAAGATTGTCTAACAGCTTTTCAAGTTTTGAAGGAGGCGCTTATTTCTGCACCTATCTTGATCACACCAGATTGGACTCAACCGTTTGTACTAATGTTTGATGCAAGTGATGTAGCACTTGGAGTGGTGCTTGGGCAGCTGAAGGAGAAGAAGTTTTGCGCCATTTACTACGCAAGTAAGACTTTCGATGTGGCACAAAAGAATTACATGGTGACTGAAAAGGAGTTTTTGGTGGTTGTGTACGCATTCGATAAGTTTCGTCAGTATTTGATTGGCATGAAGACTATTGTGTACACGGATCATTCAGCAATTCGGTACTTGATGGAAAAGAAGGAGACGAAGCCTAGGATAATAAGGTGGATTCTTTTACTTCAAGAGTTTGACATGGAGATCCGGGATAAGAAAGGTTCTGATAATGTGTTGGCGGATCACCTTTCGAGGTTGGAGACTAGGGAGCATTGTGATAATTCTTTCGAGTATATTGAGGATATGTTCCCAGATGAGAAGATCATGGCCGTGTTTGTTGAAGGGGCTGAGCGAGCGTGTGTGGTTGTGCGCAGGGAGTTGATCTATGGTATGCAGATTATGTTAATTATATTGCTGTGGGAGAAATTCCAAGGGATCTCAACCGATATCAACTTGGTAAATTCAAAAGGGATGTTGAGACCTTCATATAGTATGATCCGTTTGTGTACAAAATTTGCATGGATTCTATCATCCGTAGGTGTGTGCCCGAGATGGAGATGGAGAGTGTTCTCGAGTTTTGCCATGCACAACCTAACAGGGGGCACTTCGGCGCTCAAAAGACAGTAGCAAAGGTACTTCAGTTCGCTCTTTATTGGCCTACGTTGTTCAAGGACTGTGAGACCTATGTGGCGTCTTGCAATAGGTGTCAACGCATGGGGAACATCGATAGGAGAGACGAGATACCGCTTCAGCCAAGCATAGTGGTCGAGATTTTTGATGTGTGGGGTATCGATTTTATGGGGTCTTTTCCCCCATCTAATGGATTTCTCTATATTCTACTTGCGGTGGATTATGTTTTTAAGTGGGTGGAAGCGATTCCTACTCGCTTGAATGATTCAAAAATTGTTATATCTTTCTTGAAAAAGCATATCTTTGCCCATTTTGGAGTCCCTAGAGCACTTGTTAGTGATGGAGGTACACACTTCGTCAATAAATTTCTTGAGAAGGTGCTTAAAGGGTATGGTGTTAAGCATAGGGTTACTACACCCTATCATCCTCAAGCGAATGGGCAAGCGGAGGTCTCTAACCATCAAGTCAAATAGATTTTGGAGAAGGTGGTCGGAACCAATAGAAAGGATTGGCCTTTGAAGCTCGATGATGTCGTGTGGGGGTTCCAGATCGCGTACAAGACGGTGTTAGATATGTCACCATATCAGATTGTCTATGGGAAGCCATGCCACTTACCTGTAGAGATTCAACACAAAGCGTTTTGGGCTTTGCGATGCTTGAACTTGACTCTCAAGGATGTGAAGGAGTTGAGGATTACTTACATCAATCTTTTGGATGAGTTTCGGAGTCGTGCGTATAAGAATTCAGAGATCTATAAGGAAAGGATTAAGAGGTGGCATGATTTGAAGATCTCGTACAAGGAGTTCAAGCAAGGAGATGAGATATTACTTTTTAACTCTCGTTTAAAGCTTTTTGCAGGCAAGTTGAAGTCGAAGTGGACGGGACCATTCATGATTCATCGAGTCTTAGGAGGGGGAGTTTTGAGCTCATTGACAAGGATGGAGACATTTTTGCGGCAAATGGATATCGCTTGAAGCATTACAAGTTGCCGGATGATGTTTGTGTCATCTTTGTGGATACCTTGATCTGATTTGGTACCATCGTGACTCTCCGACGTTAAACATGAGCGCCTGTTGGGGGCTTTCCCTCCTGTTTTATTATTTTATTTCTTTCGTGTGTGTAAGAAATTTTTATATTTGAAGTGCTTACTTATCGGCAATTACATCTCTTTGCAAACTTAGTTTCAACTATGGTTTCTACTAAGTTTGGGGGGGTGTGATGTACTTACCTCAATAAGCACCGATAGTATAATCTTTTCTTTGTGATGTTTGTTAGGGGAGTTGGTTTTTGCGCCATATTTAAAATTTTAATCGATTTTGATGTGACGATTTTTTACAACTTGCCTAATGTTTAGTGGGTTTTGGTTCTGTTTTCTTTTATGGAGTTACTCATGAATGATATTTTGTGGAACAATTTTTGATGAACCTGTGCTCTAGTTGGTACCTAATGATTCGTATTGAAGTTTGAAGTGTGTAGGGATTGAAGAACACTCAGTTTAGAAGCTTAGAAGGGTGGTTCGACCAAAGCCAGGGTAGGTTCGACCAGTGCCGGGAGGTCAAACCGAGCAGAGGAAGTCAAACTGATGCAGAAAATCATCCAGTGAGGTGGTTCGACCTGATCATTGTTGGTTCGACCTGTCTAACAGGTCAAACCAAGGTCGAACCCGGTGACTTAAAACTTACAGTAGGGTGGTTCGACCTGAGCCGTTATGGTTCGACCTGTTCAGAAGGTCGAACCTGAGATCGAACCAGTCCGTTCAGAGCACTCTATTTTTTAGGTGATAGGTTCGACCAAAACAAGAGTGGTTCGACCTGTTCAGAAGGTCGAACCTAGGTCGAACCAATAGGTAAGTCTGTCCAGAAGGTAGGTTCGACCTCGTCGCTCGAGGTTTAACCTGTTCCGCAGGTCAAACCCGAGGTCGAACACAGTCAGGTACACATTTTAAGTTATTTTTTAAGAAGGGTTCGATCATTCTTTTTGTTCACCAAACCTCGAACCCTCCCCGAACCTTAACACCCTTGCACAAATTCGCCAATTACACTTGATTTTGCACCGATTACACAACACTACACTCTTGATTCTTGAATTGGGCGCGGATTTGGGGCAATTTCATCGCGAATTAGGGTTTAGTTGTGCGTTTTTGAGTGTTGTGTTCCAATTTTCGATAGTTAGCCATGGGCAAGACTAAAGGTATGTTTTTTTTCAACTCAATTACCTTAGGATTGAAGTTTATTGCAAGAAATGTGTTGTGGGTAAGTTGATTAATGTTGATTTTGGTTGAAATTCATGGTGATAATGGATATTTTTGAATTGATTCATATGAATTCATGTTTATTGGTTTGAGATTGCTTGATTATGGATAGAACTTGAGTTTTATGTGGATTGATCAAGGATATGATGCATCTAGATGAATGAACATGTTAATTAGGTTTGAATTGTTGATAATTGGAGTTGTTCATGAAGTTCAATTGTTGAAATTCTTGTTGAATAGCTTGAATTGGTTGATGCATGCTTGTTGTTTATGATTTGAAGATTAAAGGTAGTGTGATTGAAGATGTTTTGAGCATGTTAAATAAGCAAGTGATATTGAGATGATAGTTGGGATGATTAAGCATGGATGCTTGAAGTCTTGAGTAGAGTATAGGTTATGCTAGTCATATACTTGTGTTCTTGTCTTGTTGGTTGTATTGAAGTAGTTATTTTCAAGAAAGGGACAAGGATCAAGTAAAGGGAAAGGTAAGGCGGATGAAGCAAGATCGAAGAAGAGGAATGTCAGGCCTTCGAATGTGGACACAGTGACCAGGAAGCTGAGGCTACAAGATCATTTACCCGAGAACTTCAAAATTCAAATGCAAAACTGGGATGAGATTAAAGAAAAGTGGGAAGAAGTCTCGGACAAGATAGCTCGTACTCGATACCAAGATGATGAGGCGATGAGGATAATGAGAATCGGGAATGACATTTTCTAGATTTTCAATTAAGTGGGTATCCGGAGGTTTATGGAGTTAAAGAGGCCGACGCATTTCCATGTTACAGCGGAAGTAGTCTGCTCATTCGAGATGGTGAAGGACCCGCTTGGGTACCCGTATCAGTGTACATTTCAGCTTGGTGGAGTGAGTAGGAGATGGACGTCTGAGGATTTTAATGAGCTGTTTGAGACGCCTTTGGGGATCTCTCATTTGTAGAATGGTGCGTTCAACGCTAATAGGTTTTGGAGAGAGATTACTGGGGAGATCGGAGATTATAAGATTAGGCAGGCTTGTGCTTCCTCAATAAAGAATCCAGTTTTGAGGTACATGGATCGTGTCTTGAGCAACACGTTGTTCGCCCGCTCAGAGGGGAGTGTTGTGTCTAGAGGAGAGCTTTACGCTTTGTGGTGTATGCTAAATGGGGTGCAGTTTAATGTTGGAGCGTATTTCATTGCACAGCTACATCGATTCAGGACCATTGGGTTTCAAAAGATGAATATTGGAGGGTTACAGACAATCGTGGCTGAGCATTATAATTTGGATTTCACCGGCATCACACCAGTTAGAGGAGAGCCCAATTTAGCGATGTTTACATGCGTGAAGGGAGGATTTGCCCATTTCAGAAATGGAGATTGGTTCTTCACGAGGGGACTCAAGCCATTCGATTTCATGTTTCCCTTCGACGTGAGTAACTTGACAACTATTCGGGTGGCGAGGAACAAGTTGATGGATTCTCTCAGACACAACGCCTTATCCGTGGCAGCGAGGTCGGGTGGTGATTGGAGGACTGTATCGTAGATGTGTGCGGATGGTAGGATGGTTCCGTCTACCACAGCAGCCCGAAGAAGAGGAGTATTTAGAGGAGGAGGAGCAGGATGAGGAGATGCCGATGCAGCACGACGCACATCAGCATAAGCCAGCACCGCAGCAGCAGCGGGCTGTCCCGAATGATACACGGGAATAGCTCTACCTTATTCATGAGCAGCTGGTCGCGATTGTTGCTAGCCAGCAGGAGACAAACCGACAGCTCGCACTCGCCAACGCCAACTATGCTACGCTGAATGAGAGGTACATGGCCTTGAATGAGAAAGTTGGTAGGTTGGGTGATCGAGTTGATTACATGGATAGACACATCGATGATCTGCACCGAATTGTGGAGCGGAGACTTGATGATGAGGATGATGATGCTCCGGAGGAGTAGTTTTTCAGGTTTTCTTTGGTTTCCTCCAATTCATCTTGATTCCATTATTCTTCCTTTTATCTTTATAGGTTGGGTTGTGATTCATGAGTGAGTGGAATGTATAAGTGATATCTTGTATGATTGATTGGGTATGAGCTTATTGATTTTTTTGTGCATTCATATGTTCATGTGTTAATTTCTATTGATGAAAAGCATGTATAATTTGATAAGTATATTGAATTTTTGTGAAATTGATCTTACTTATGTGCTATGGGGAGTACTTAGGATTCTAATTACCTATGTGAGGATTTGAGCCTTGATAATCATGCTTGACCATGATTATTTTATTCTTGAGAGGATCATTTATATGAACGTATTCTAGAACTTGGCTTGGAGTCTTGTGTGAGACTTATGATTGATTAATTGCTAAGACATGATCTTAGGCCATTATTTTGTGCTTAAGTTACTTAGCCAAATTTTATCCTTCCTAATGATTTTATTAACCTTTGGATGCTTCGTTGAGCCGTTAAAGCTTTTTCTTTGGTAGCCGAAGTAAATAACCTTATAAACCTTTACTTGAGCTTTGATTAACCTATTCACTGGTAGAGAAAGTTGAGGTGAGTAAGTGTTGCAAGAAGAAAAAAGAAGATAGAATATGGTTGGATGAAAAGAATATGGTTAAATCTTGTTTAGGGGTAGTGCCTGAAACTGGTACCCCGATTGTTTTTATACATGGTGTGTGAAGCTTAGCAGCTGACGGCCTATACATGAGAAGAAGGGTAGTGCCTGAAACCGATACCCGAATTGTTTAAAGAGATGATATTAATGCCATGAAAAGAAGGAAAATTCAGGAATTTTACAAGTTCAAGAGACGACATTGGAGGAGAACTTGCTGTAAGAAGAAGAAATCGAGAACCTCCAAGGTAACTCTCTACTAGTGTCTTTAGTCACTAAGTCTAAATTTTCCTACCTTTTCCAAAGAGCCAACATTACAACCCAAAAACAAGTCCTTTGTGATCCTAGTGAGGAGTTGATTATAAGTTGATTTTTGAGACCTTTGACAAGCTTATGGTTACGCGTGAATATGGATTGATATGAGTGTTTATATTAACCTATATAGTGCCTCACGCACTTGAGTGAAAGAGAATAAATACTTATCTTGTGAGCGAGATTACTTAGTACTCCGAATGGTATGTGATTGGATTGGTTTTGCATGAGTGATATATATGAAGCAATTAATACTTGTTTGATTTAATAAAGTTGCATGTGTGATATGTGTTGTACTCGAATCTTGGTGAATTATACACGACTCCTGTGGTTTGATTTGGTTGCCTCGGGACGAGCAACATGTAAGTTTGGGGGTTTGATGAGTTTGTAAATTCACAAGTTTGGCACCATATTTTGTGCTAGTTTTGGAGAGTTTTGAGGTGGAAATAGGTGGAAAACCTATATATATTGTGAATTAGCATGAATCAGGTGTTAGTGGAGCTATTTAAGTAGTTTTCATAGCAAAATCGGAGTGGAAGTGCCAAGAATCGAAGAGACAAAGACGAGACCACGCGAACCGCCAAGGAGAGAGGTGGGTTCGACCTGTTGGAGGAGGGTTCGACCTCTCCTACAGGTCGAACCAGCATTGCAAAGTGTGCAGGAGGAAGGTTCGACCACGACTCAAGGGGTTCGACCTGTTCATCAGGTCAAACAATGGTCGAACCAGTTCGCGAGAAGATGGGTTCGACCACGACGTTGGGGTTCGACCTGATGGTTGGTCGAACCAGGGAGCGGAAATTGTCCAGTATTGGGGTTCGACCTGTGATTCGACCAAGACCCAAGGGGTTCAACCTGTACAAGAGGTCGAACCAAGTGCAGAATACTTCCAGTAGGTAGGTTCGACCTGTCGTTCGACCTACGGCCAGTGGTTCGACTTGTTTGACGTGGTCGAACCGACATGCGGGAACTTACCTTATCCGGATTTTCGAGGCCAAAACGCGTGGGATCACTTGAAAAGCTCATTCCAAGCCCTAGAGATGTGATTACAAGTATAAAAGGAGGCTCATGCAGTCAAGGAAGACGTCACTAAGAGTTACGAAAAGAAAGAAGAAAGGGATCATCATCAACAACACAAGGCAGAGTCGGACATCGACACACGAAAGTATAAATTAACGAATGAAACTGGATGGCTTGACGAACTACCTATTATCTTATTTGATCACAACTACTATTTTCTTGTTTTTGTTAATTACTTGCTATTTTAATTATTACTTAGTTTACAAACCTACAAATACAATTCTCAACATAGTCATAATTGCTAGAAAATAACAGAAGTAATATTTATCCGTCCCGTGGATTCGATATTTAACTTGGTCACCTTCGAAACTACAATTGATATCCTTCATACTTGGGGATTAAAGTTGTGTGTTGAGAAAACGCCCATCATGGACGTGCTGGGGACTTGACGTCACTGGGAGGACTTTTTATTTTATTTACTTTCTTTCTATTATTCTCTTGGTTTTCAATTCTCCCAAAGTCCGAACATGAAGAAATTTTCAAGGTTAACTGGCCTGCACAATAAGTCAGTCTCAGCATTTTAATTAAATATAAAATAAAAAATTAACTAGTTACTTCCAATTCTCCTATTTCTCAGGAAGGGGATTAGACGAAGAAGAAGAAGAGGAGGTCTCACAGGATGCCATTGGGATCACTTATTCCTTCTCGAAAGCTGCCCGTGAATGCCCTTATGGTCATGAGTCAGATGAGTTCACCATTCCTCTACCCCGCATGAAGAGAAGTCATTTTAGGCTTCTATTGCTACGTAATAATAGAGAAGGATAACATTTTGCGCCCACATCTTTGAATTTTTCAATCGATTATTACCGATTTCAACTGATTCTTTTCGATTTAACAGCCAAAGCGAATTTTTAGGTGTTTTTGAATCAATGCCTGATCCAACTGGTCTATCTGGTTTCAACAACATGGGCACTAATGTGATGTATCAAGTGTAACATTACCTTAATACCATTATAAATCTATAGATTTTCATTTCTATTCTCTTCCTTTAAATAGGTAAATATGATCTAAACATAAATAATGTTGTTAAATACACATGCTATTTTATTGAATACATAACTCTTATTGAATACACACCCCATTTTATTGTTTATTCCTTAATTTTATTTTTTACATACCCCTAAAACTCCAAAATTACCCTTTTTAAAATTAATACCATACACACCCATTTAAAATCCCCAATTTAATTTCAACACTACGTACTTGAAGAAAGAAGAGGAATTATTTCTTGAAATCTGCAATTGAACTTAACTCATGATCCCCAATTTAATTTCAACACTACGTACTTAAGAAAGAAGAGTAATTATTTCTTGTAATCTGCAATCAAACTTAATTCATGAGTAGTCTCCAATTATTAAATTTAATGATTCTACAGGTAATAAAGAATTAATGTTCAAAATTTTCCATTCTATCATTTATTTAGCTATCTTGCGTAAAGCTTCAAACATTGCCATAAATTTATGAAAGAAAAAGAAAAGGTCTGCATTTTGATTTTGTAGATCAGACGGCTACATAGATGTCACTGAGAATCGTTTCTTCTCTCGATCTATTGTTAATATTGCGTGTCAAACACTTAATTGGGTTGAGAATTGATCATTACTTTTTATATAATATATTTTTACAACTAAAGATACACAGAGAAGAATCACCACCTAAAGCCATCAACGTGGCTTAACCATCAATAATTGGTGGGCTGGAGGTGTCATAGCTTATGGGTAGACCAATGAGAATAGTATTATCAAAATACCAAAAGAATAAAGAATAATTGAGTAACTGTTCTTAGTCGCATTTCTAGTAAAATATTTTTAGAGTAAGAGACTCTATCGTTGTTGTACACGTGTGACCAAGCAATAAAATTTATAAGTATGTCGTCCCAAGGGAAAGTAAACTTGTGGTCATATCCGGATTTGTCATTAATTTATGCTTTGTAAGAATGTCAAGATTGAAGGTTTTGTATTTATACTACTAGTTATTCTATTCAATTAACTAAGAATTCAACTAACAACTATATGTATCAAATATCGAACAAATGATAAGATGAATGGAATATGGATAGAATTCACTTAAGAAGGGAGTAAGGCTAATCATACCCATGGTTAAGAATCTAGCTAGATATGCATAACTCTTGATAATGAACTTCATTAATTGTGGACTAAAAGCAATCATGTTTTTACCCCTAATCCCTATGGCCAAGGTAATTAGGTTCTCGACTCTTTTACAAGTCTAAATCTCCTAAGATTGTTTTTACTTTCAATTACCTTAAGGTACTATGATCATAAGTTTGGTTCTTTTCACTCAATTTTTAAGTGTCCCCCTATGAATGTTCTAAGCATAAGAAGGTTATGGCTTACCTCCCCTCACACATTAACATGCATGCTCATCTTAATATATGATTCAATTAAATACCTAATCATAACATTGAAATGGTCATCCTAACATTATGAATAGAGAATTTAATCACACAAGTATTGAAATGAAACATGATTCATTAATCATAAAAGGAAGTCCAAAATTAACTCAATTCAATATCTTAAATCCTACATATCTATCATTCTTCTCAACCAATCATATGATTAGTCCTACTATAGGACTAGCCACTACACATTGTGTTTAGTTCAATACATTCAAATACTTGCTCCATTTGAGCCAAAATAAGAAGAAAATCAACAATTGAAAAGTAGATTGGCTTCCCTTTTGTGGAGATAACCTTCCTTCTCTCAAAATGCTAACTTCTTCAATCATTGATGCTTTCCTCTTCTCAAGTGGTGAAAAGATGGATTGATGGATGGATCCTTGAAGATCAAGTTGATTGGATGGATGAATTGAAGGGTGGAAGAGATGAATCGGATGGAGTGTGTGAAATGGTGGTGAGAAAGTGTGTGTGTTGATCTCCAAAAATAACTGTCAAATGAGGCTCTCTCTTTAATTTTCGCACCAATTGTGCATTTATACCCCTTGGGGAACTTCTAGAAGCTTCTAGAATTTTTTTGACTTTTTTCTGCTTTTTACCCAGCTCGACTCGAGTAGCCAACTCGAGCTACTGCCTGTCAAGTCGAGTTGAGTGTCTTTGCAAACTGGATAGTTTTTTTAAGCCTGCTCGACTCGAGTTGCAAGTCGAGTTATGTCTTGCAACTCAGTTGGCTCACTCGATCAATTTTGAACGCTGCTCTGCCCCAGCTCGACTTGTTGCTCGACTTGTTCTGACCCAGCTCGACTCAAGTTGGGTAACTCAAGCTCTAGCCTGTGAACTCATGTCAAAAATTAAAATTTCTTCGGCACCTAACTCGACTTGAGTTGTAAGTCGATCTGGACATTGCAACTCGAGTTGAGCTACTGGACAGTTTCTGTCTTTGCTCTACCCTCAACTCGACTCGAATTACAAGTCGAGTAAAACTTTGCAACTTGAGTTGGGTGTCTTTCAACCCGTTTCGGCTGCCGACTCCATTTTACTCTATTCTTGACCTGTTTCATATACATTTAAGATCATTTCCACATATTTATCAATCTGTACATATCTCTCCTGATTAACACAAAACTCCACCAAAAGTTACCCAAATACGAATAAAAACATATGAACATTCACAAATAAAGATACTAAAATCTAGGTGAAAATAACGACGATGAACCCCCCAAACTTAAAATGATATTCGTCCTCGAACAACGAAAAATGATAAACAAGAAAAGTAATTTTCACCTAGAAAAACACATAACGAACATAAACCACAACACATCACAAGTAATAAGGACTACAAAATCAAATTAAGTATTTCTACAATATCAAACTCATAACATAAAAGATTAACAAGTTCAATCTCAAGACGACAAAAGAGTAATCAAGTTCCTTTCAATCCAAACCTCTCACAGGATATCACATTCACTCAACCATCTATGAGGTAAGGCTTAAACAACACTCATCAACCTGTTGAAACTGACGCACAATAGGCTTGCTTATAGACTATGTTCACAAGCCACCCTAGTTTCAAAATGTGATCACAAAGGTCTTTATCTTTGGATGTCATGTTTAGCCTCTTTGGTAGGGTAGAAAAAATTTAGATAAAAGTGACTTTACATGTGTAGATAATCGAAGAGATGATTCTTCTTTCCATCATCTTTCCTTTCTCACTTCCTTCATTTTTCAAATATTAAAAAATACTAAACATCAACATACCATGGATTCATTGAGCTTCTTTAAACTTACATAATTTCTTTTTTTTTTGTCTTTTGAATTTCCTTGAGCGTGTTTTATGATTTTGCTCCTTTTTTCTTTTTGTTAAAGTTGCATATCCTTTTAGCTCAAGCTCTTTCATCCTTTTCTCGATTCATCATTTCCTTCATCTTCTTGCACATTTCCATCATCAAACCTTGTAGACCATCATCTTCTCAATCACCCACACATAGGTTATATATACAAGTCTTAAGTGTGTTTTCAAGGCTTGTAATGTGCTTATATCACAAGAAATAGACTTTAAGGCTCAAAGTGGTTAACTGGGGATGATGTATAAGGTAAGGAATTTTATGGATATGACTTCATTTAGCAAGTATGGCCTAAGATCATATCACAAATTTCAACCATTCGGGCTTCGTTCCTATAGTCCATGAGCAAATTCTAGTTTGTCTAAGTACAACTGATCCTCTCATCAAGAATTAACCATGGAGACACGGTTGAAGCTCAACTCTCACAAGCTTTTGCTTGGATAAAAAAGAAACATAATTATCCTTCATACTTCTCAAATTATGTAATCCATGTCACAATTTTGACTAGTAAAAATCCTTAACATGCTTGCCATCACCTATCACAAACAATGCATCATAGCTCACATTCAAAAATATTTAACACCTTCCCAAAACATACCACCAAGCATCCCTATACAAGAATAAGAATCCAAACATAACACATAAGAAAAGACTCACCAAATTAAAAACATAACAAAAGCACATAACATACATGACCATAATCATCCATCATAAGAAATTAAAGCATATCAACTCATCATTCATAACAAATAAACTCAATAAGCATCCCATCCTCAATTGAAAATAAAATCCTAGATTACGAAAGTAAACCTCCAACAAACATAACACATGAAGTAGCATGCTAATCCAAGACAATCCAAATCAATATCAATTCATGTCAAGTAATTAGAAGTGATAAGATGTAGAGTAAACTCCCTTAAACATTTGAGAATAGAAATGGTTGGCATGAGCTTCCAACTTACATCCACAACATTTTATCGATTTGATCTTCAGGCTTAATTTATGCTTCCACTCTACTTTAATTATGCTCAACAACTCATCAAAAAAACATTAGCTCAACAATTGCAATAAAAATGAGGACTATCATGCACTTCAACATAACCAAACGAACCAAAATTATAACCAAACTCATGAGAAATATTTAAAATTGACCAAATTTTACACAAAGTAGTAATCCCTCAATCAATCATTAATCATGATCTATAACATGCCCAAGTGGTGAGTCACACCACACACTCTCCCTAAACTTAAATAGAAACAAGAGTTGAGAATTAAGTTTGCAAAAAGTGGTGGGACTTACTCTTGTAGGTTCCAATGATCTTCATGAAGTTATATTATGATGACATATGTGCATTTTCAATATTCGAGTATGTATGGCCACCATACACTCCCCCCAAACTTAAATTAACATAAGTGTTAATTTTAAGTTTGAACAAAATAGTGTGACATACATCTCCATTCCTTATCAAGCACACCTCGTCTTCTTCATACATATCTTCCGTCATGAGCACAATCCACTTACATACCAAACTACAAGAAAAATAATTAAAAATAAGCGTAAAATAAAACCTACTCTACTAAGCACTCAAAGAGTTTCAAGAAGAGAGAGTATCCACATACACTATCTCCTTTAGAGAAGGAGATAGGTAATGTTTCACCCTATGACCATTCACTACAAACTCATTGTTGGGACCCTTTAGCTTCAATGTATTTCAACTCAACACTTCAAGCACCTCATATGGCCCCATCCATTTAGAATTAAGCTTTCTGGGGGAACAACTTAAGCCTCGAATTGAATACAAGAACTTTTTTCCCGAGAGCAAACGTCTTCTCCTTTACTTTAGCATCATGCCATCTCTTCATATTCTCTTTGTAAATGATGGAATTATCAAATGCTCTTCCTCTAAACTCCTCAAGCTCAACCATTTTCAACATCCTTGCTTTGCCACTCTCCCCTTCATCCATATTAAGGCGTTTAATAGCCCACAATGCACGGTGCTCCAATTCAATGGGAAGATGACAAGCTTTACTATAAACCAATTGATATGGTGACACACCAAGGATAGTCTTAAAAGCCGTAAGATATGCCCATAAGGCATCATCAAGCTTCTCAGACCAATCCTTCCTCCCTCCATTGATGGTCTTCTCCAACACTAACTTGATTTGACTGTTGGAAACCTCCGCCAAACTATTTACTTGAGGGTGGTAAGGTGTAGCCACTCGATGCTTCACTCCATATCTTTTCAACAATCCCTCCATCAATTTATTCACAAAAATGGGATCCTTCATCACTCACTAGTGCCCATGGAACTCCAAACCTAGCAAAAATATTCATTTTCAAGAACCTTTGAACAATCAAGGCATCATTTGTCTTAGTGGAAATTGCCTCCACCCACTTTGACACATAATCCACAGCTAGCAAGATGTACACATATCCTTTGGACAAGGGAAATGGTCCCATAAAATCAATGCCCCATATATCAAATATTTCCATATCAATTCTCAAACTCATGGGCATCTCATCTCGCTTACCTATTCCTCCTATTCTTTGGCATCTATCACATTTAGCCACAAACTTCTCTTTAAACAATATAGGCCAATAGAAACCTGATTTGATGACCAAAATGACCCCCACACAAAGACGAGTGACATAACTCAAGAATCCTCATGACTTCTTCATCGGCCACACACCTTCTTATTACTCCATCATTGTAAATTTTAAACAAAAAGGGCTCATCCCACAAGTACTTCTTCACTTCAACATAAAAACTTTTTACCTTATACTCATTGAGCAACGTGGGCTTGATTCCACAAACAAGAAAGTTGACATAATCGGCATACCAAGGCAGCACATTTACCATGAGAGTACACACTTGCTCAACTTCAACTTGCAAAATTTTCTCATCCGAGAACTCATCTCCAATCGGCTTCATGTCTTCATTCTCACCTCCATTCTCCAATCTAAATAAATGATCCGCAGTCACATTCTCCACTCCCTTCTTATCCTTGATATTCACATCAAATTCCTGCAAAAGTAACACCCAACGGATTAAATGAGGTTTAGCATCTTTTTTACTCATTAGGTATTTTATGGCCGCGTGATCCATGTAGACAATAGTTTGTGTTCCAACCAAGTATGGCCGAAACTTCTCAAAAGCATACACGACGGCTAAAAATTCCTTCTCCATTGTGGTGTAATTAATTTGGCACGAATTCAATGTCTTTGAGGCGTAATAGATTGCTCTAAACTTTTTCTCCCTCGTTTGTCCCAACACCACTCCTATGGATTGATCGCTAGCATCACAATGCAATTAAAATTGTAGGCTCCAATCCGGGGTAACGAGTATTGGAGATGAAGTGAGAGCATCCTTGAGCACCTGAAATGATACACAACATTCATCATTGAAGTTAAATGGACAATCTTTTTCAAGTAATTTACAAAGAGGTTTAGCAATTTCGAAAAAATCCTTAATGAAGCGTCTATAAAAGCCCGCATGACCTAAGAACGATCTCACCCCCTTCTCACTAGTAGGAGGGGGAAGACGTTCTATGGCTATCACTTTAGCTCTATCTACTTTTAAACCATACTTTGAAATATGATGCCCTAAGACTATCCCATCGGTCACCATAAAGTGATATTTTTTCCAATTTAGCACAAAATTTGACTCTTCACACCTCTACAACACAATAGTGAGATTTGTCAAGCAAACATCATAAGAGGAACCATACACGGAAAAATCATCCATAAATACCTCCATAATATTTTCAATTAAACCATCGAAGATAGACATCATACAATGCTGAAAAGTGGCAGGGGCATTACATAGACCAAAAGGCATCATTCTAAATGCAAACGTACCAATAAGGACATGTGAAAGTTGTCTTCTCTTGGTCATTCGGGACAATCAGTATTTGATTGTACCCGGAATACTCATCAAGAAAATAATAGTACTCATGCCCTGCAAGTCAATCCAACATTTGGTCTATGAATGCAATGGGAAATGATCTTTATGAGTATTTTCATTCAATTTACGATAATCAACACATACTCTCCAACCCATGATAGTTCTAGTGGTAATTGTTTCATTTGTATCAGATCGAACAACTGTCATGCCACCCTTTTTGCCACTACATGTAAAAGACTTACATATTGACTATCACTAATTGGAAAGATTATTCCCGCATCAAGCTATTTTAACACCTCTTTTCTCACTACTTCTTGCATTATATGATTTAATCTACGTTGGTTTTGCACACAGGACTTCTCATCATCAATCAAATGAATCTTATGCATGCACATAGATGGACTAATACCTTTCAAATCTTTTATACTCCAACTAATAGAAGATTTATGCTCTCCCAAAACTCTTAATAACTTTTCTAATTTTTAAGTCATTAAGGGAAGAAGATACAATTACTGGATATGTCTCATTCTCTTCCAAGTAAGTATACTTCAAATGCTCCGGTAATGGTTTCAACTCTACCTTCTTCTTCTCTTGCACTTCTTCTTTTGGTTCTTCATCACTTCCTTTGCTTCCTCACTTGTGAGTTCCCTACAAGCATTTAAACCATGTAATTAATCAATCATTTCATCATTTTTTAAACAAAAAGAAGAGTTAGATTTTATAGATTCAATAGAGTAAGAGTGACTTATGATAATCTCCAACGGATCCTTGGAATGAAACACATATTTGCCAACTTTGATCAAAATATCTTCCACAATTCCCTTTGGATGTGTCAACGACCGGTCAGCTAATTGAAGAGTGACCGACGTTGATTTGACCTCACCAATACCTAGCTTCTTGAAAATTGACAAGGGCATCAAGTTAGTACTAGCCCCCAAATCACATAAAGTTTTGTAGTTCTCATGCTCTCCCATCTCACATAGAATAGTGAAACTCCCCGAATCTTTCAATTTAGGGAGAAGTTTCTTTTGCAAGATCACACTACACTCCTCCGTTAAATTCACCATTTAAAACTCTCCCAAGCTTCTTTTCTTCGACAAGATATCCTTCAAAAACTTGGAGTAGTTGGGCATTTGTAGCAAAGCATCCGCAAAAGAAATATTTACATGTATCTTCTTCAACATCTCAACAAACTTGGCAAAATTTTCTTCTAATCCTTTTTCCAAGCATCTTTGTGGAAACGGAATTTTAACGGGCAACTTAGGGATTCCCCATTCATCACTTTCAAACCTCTCTTCCCTCTCTTTACGTTTTGCTTCTCTACATCTTTCCCATTTCTTTGGAGACTTCACCTTTTCTTCTTCAAGTATAGGGGTACTTTTATCTTTTTCAACAATCTCAACTTCTTCCTCTTTCCCTTCTTCATCCACTCTTTCCATAGGCTCAAGTTCACACTCTACTTCCTCTACTACCGTCGGCATAGAAGACCCTTCGTATTTTGTTCCACTATGAAGTTCAATAGCCTTACATTGCTCCTTCGGGTTAGTAATGGTTGTAGATGGAAACATTCCTTGACGATGAACATCTCCCCTTTCACTTGCCATTTGACTCATTTGTATTTTCAAAGCTTTGATTCTCTTATCATTCACTTCATCTCTTTACCTTCTTTCCTCCTTATCTTTCTTCACAAATTCAAATATTTTAGCCATTTGATCTTCCATCGTAGGCTTCCCTTCACCATTTGAAGATTTCTCCCCCGATTGATGCCCGGTGGAAGAGTGAGGGCATTTCCTTAATTTTCATATGATAAATTTTCATACCTACAAGATTGATTGAAATTTCCTTGAAAGTTACCTTGCCCCCATCCTCCTTGCCTATGTGGATATCCCCTCTATGATTACCAAAGTTACCACCATAATTTCCTTGTAAGTTTCTTCCTAGCAGAAGGCAACTAGGAAGGAACTTCCTCAATTGACATCTCCGGTGGACACCAAGTATCTTGAATTCCAAAATTAGAAGACATACCTTGTTGAGGCATAGATGTAGGCATTTGAAAACTTTGAGAAGATTGACCCATACTAGGCATAGACATGCCTTGTTGAAGATTAGGAAACACTTGTTGATTCATCAAAGATAATGACATACCTTGTTGAGGATTCGCAAGCATTTGTTGATTAATTATAGACTTGGACAAAGAATCTGGAGACACTTGCAAATTAGCATTCATTCTCTTAAATATCTCCGTGATTGCCTTATCGGTTACATCCTCCTTAGGTACCTCCATTTTTTTCACTTATAGCAAGCACACTTCTTCCACCTTAGCTATTCTCTCTCTTTCATACATGTCCGCAACTCTATCCATAGGCCATTGACCCTATTCAAAGCTATCTCTTCACATATAGCAATAGCTATTTCCGGAGTTTGCCCCAATATAGAACCTCTCGCTGAAGCATCAACAAGCATCCTCTCACTTCCATTCAAACCGGCATAGAAAAATCCTACTTGTTGATCTTCGAGAAATTCATGTTGTGGACACTTCCTTAGTATTTCTTTAAACCGGTCCCAAGCCTCACTAAAAGTTTCAAGAGGCATTTGATTGAACTGTAATATTTGCCCTTTTAGATGCAACATCTTTGATGGTGGGAAATACTTGCTTAGAAACCTTTGAGCCAACTCTCTTCATGTATTATAGGATCCCGGAGGTATAGTATAAAACCAAGCCTTAGCTCAATCCTTTAATAAAAAGGAAAAGAGCTTCATCTTGACAATATCATCACTCACTCTGTTGATCTTTATGGCGGCCCCATCGTATAATTCCCAAAACTGAGGTTGAAAATGATCAAGGATGTTCATTCTCGCTCCATTATGTCCATGGCCTCGAGGTTAATTTTGCACTACCGGAGGAGCTTGTTGGTTATCTCTAGCTTCTTGTTATGCCATCAAGTTTTGAATAATCGCTTGCAATTATTGATTTTGCAAGTGCATTTGTTGCTCATAAGCTTGTGGCACAAACTACGGATTAATATTTCCTCCTTGAACATTATCACCCCCTTGAAAATTCCTCATATTACCTTCTTCATCAACCATATTTGCATTATCCCTTACGTTTTCCATAACTTCCTCCGTAGGCTCTAACACCCCTCTTCTTTGTCTTCTTAAGGTAGCTTCCAATTCTAAGTTCAAAGGTTCAATAGATTGAGACCTCGAACGCGTTTGCATGTACCTATAAGAATTCCCAAATTAATTCTCCAAGTAACCAAGACAAGTAAACAAATAAAAGAAATACTCTTATCAAAACTAATCAAATTCAAACTCGTTACAACCAAAAGTTTAACATTTCCCCGGCAACGGCGCCATGTTCTTAGTCACATTTCTAGTAAAATATTTTTAGAGTAAGAGACTCTATCATTATTGTACACGTGTGACCAAGCAACAAAATTTATAAGTATGTCGTCCCAAGGGAAAATAAACTTGTGGTTATATCCGGATTTGTCATTGATTTATGCTTTGTAAGAATGTCAAGATTGAAGGTTTTGTATCTAGACTACTAATTATTCTGTTCAATTAACTAAGAATTCAACTAACAACTTTATGTATCAAATATTGAATAAATAATAAGATGAATGGAATATGGATAGAATTCACTTAAGAAGGGAGCAAGGCTAATCATACTCATGGTTAAGAATCTAGCTAGATATGCATAACTCTTGATAATGAACTTCATTAATTGTGGACTAAAAGCAATTACGTTTTTACCCCTAATCCCTATGGCCAAGGTAATTAGGTTCTCGACTCTTTTACAAGTCTAAATCTCCTAGAATTGTTCTTCCTCTCAATTCCCTTAAGGTACTATGATCATAAGTTTGGTTCTTTTCACTCAATTTCTTCAGTGTCCCCCTATGAATGTTCTAAACATAAAATGGGTATGACTTACCTCACCTCACACTAACATCCATGCACATCTTAATATATGATTCAATTAAACACTAATCATAATATTGGAATGGCCATCCTAACACTATGAATAGAGAATTTAATCACACAAGTATTGAAATGAAATATGATTCATTAATTATAAAAGGAAGTCCAAAAGTAACTCAATTCAACATCTCAAATCGTACATATCTAGCATACTTTTCAACCAATCATATGATTAGTCCTACTATAGGACTAGCCAATACACATTGTGTTTAGATCAATACATTCAAAAGCTTACTCCATTTGAGCCAAAATAAGAAGAAATTCAACAATTGAAAAGTAGATTGGTTTCCCTATTGTGGAGATAACCTTCCTTCTCTTCAAAATGCTAACTTTTTCAATCATTGATGCTTTCTTCTTCTCAAGTGGTGGAGGGATGGATTGATGAATGGATCCTTGAAGATCAAGTTGATTAGATGGATGAATTGAAGGATGGAAGAAATTAATCGAATGGAGTGTGTGAAATGATGGTGAGAAATTGTGTGTGTTGATCTCCAAAAATAACTGTCAAATGAGGCTCTTCCTTTAATTTTTGCACCAATTGTGCATTTATACCGCTTTTGGACCTTCTAAAAGTTTCTGGAATTTTCTGACTTTTTTCTGCTTTTTACCCAGCTCGACTCGAGTAGCCAACTCGAGCTACTGCATGTCAAGTCGAGTTGCGTGGCTCTGCAAACAGGATGGTTTTTCGAAGCCTGCTCGACTCGAGTTGTAAGTCGAGTTATATCTTGCAACTCGAGTTGGCTCACTGGATAAATTTTGGATGCTACTCTGCCCCAGCTCGACTTGTTCTGACCCAGCTCGACTCAAGTCGGGTAACTCGAGCTCTTTCCTGTGAACTCGTGTCAGAAACTAGAATTTCTTTGGCACCTAACTCGACTCGAGTTGCAAGTCGAGCTGGACATTGCAACTCGAGTTGAGCTACTGGATAGTTTCTGTGTTTGCTCGACCCTCAACTCGACTCGAGTTGCAACTTGAGTTGGGTGTCTTTCAGCCTGTTTCGGCTCCCGACTCTATTTTACTCCGTTTTACTCTATTTTTGACCTGTTTCACATACATTTAAGCTCATTTCCATACATTTATCAACTTGTACACATCTTTCCTGATTAGCGCAAAACTCCATCAAAAGTTACACAAATATGAATAAAAATATACGAACATTCACAAATAAAGATACTAAAATCTAGTGAATATGACAACGATCAGTAACTGAATTACGTAATTAAATATTATTCAGACTTTGCAGTATTTTCTTACTTAACCATCAATAATTGGTGGGCTGGAGGTACCATAGCTTATGGGTAGAACAATGAGAATAATATTATCAGAATACCAAAAGAACAAAGAATAATTGAGTAACTGAATTACGTAATTAAATATTATTCAAACTTTGCAGTATTTTCTTACGAAACGATGAAGAAGAGCATAAAGAACAATATTATTATCTAATAATGGCTGGGTAATTGAATTTAGTTTGTTAACTCATGGCGTATATATAAAATGAGTCATATATTTTGGATTAGGGTTTATGAGATTATAAAATATAATTTAATCTTTAAGTATATAAAACTAGGAGGTGAATTTAATGAATTAAGGATAATTTAAATTTTTTAAAAATACATATTTTAATTATATAATAATGGAGTGTATATTTAATAAAAAGGGGTGTATTTAAAGAGACCATATCTAAAAATTTACATTGCAGGTTCTTGCAATTAAAGAAGAGATTTACTATTCCAAGTTCATCTTGGTGTTCCACACTATTACACTTTTAACACATCAATATTTCTGCTTTTAAAAAATCTGATGTGTAAAAAATGTAGAGGTGTGGAACGCCTGAAACACCGCTTCGAATAGTGGATCTCATCTCTTTAATTAACATACTCCTTGAGTACTATTTCAAATTTTCAAATTGGATGTTCTAAAAGAGAAATCCAGTCATTAAACCATTCCATAAAACAAACCTCATTTCTCTTATTGTGGTGAGAACCAGGGTACCATTCCTGGAAAGAGTAAAAACTCTAATGCCATGATTGATTGTTTATGTTTGCAACCCAAAAAAACTACATCTAGTGTAGCTTTGTCTCAGATTCCCAAGACTTAAGTTGTGCATTTTCTAGAAGAGAATAATCCTACCAATGATACACAAGTACGTATAGAGAAAGTAATTTGTTCATTTCTGGCACCATGCAAGAAAACAAATAGAAGTTTTGAGCATACGTATTGATCGGTTTTCCAAGAAATAAAAGCCCTAAAATGTAGATTTAAAATTTCTTGGTATCAATACTTAAAACTCAACAGTATTTGTCAAATGAGAAAATTAAAATTCACGAAAACTTATTAGAGACTACACCAAATAATTTCTGCATTAAGAACAACAAAAAGTTTAAAATTTCTATTACGTGAAATTCAACAATTTGTGAACCATTCTATGTGAAATCATTTATATAATTTGACAAATAGAGATTAAGTGAGAGAGATCGACAGGAAATATTGGGCGGCTTCCATCGCTAGGCGAATTCTGCAGATTAGTAGAAGGAGCAGTTTTGATTCTATTGAGAAATGAGGAGAAGATCTGATATGCAACTATATGGAAGATGAGGGTTTTTTTTTCTTTTTTCTTTTTATTTTGTAATTTCTGTTTCTTCTATTGATATACTATTGAAACTACTTTCTTCGTCCAGAGAAGTTGACACATCTACTCTCTGTAAATGTGTCAACTTCTCTGGGATGGAAGGAGTATAATATAATATTAATACTATGATGTTACCGGTGATAGAGAGTGCGGATTTTGTATTCGACAATATGAATCCATAGAACACTTGTTCTTTAAATGCCCATTCGTAGAAGAAGTATGGAGTGAAGTTAAGAGGCAGTTGAAATGGCGAAAATAGATTCAGACAGTTCAAGCAGGTTTCAAATGGATCCACAAAGAAAGAGGTGTCTCAACACATGCAAAGAAACTCCGCACCCTTGCTCTTGCGGTAAGTGTAGTGAAGATATGGGATCTTAGAAATGCAATCTTATTTGATTCAACATGTTTATCTACGTCGAAGTTAGTTAATAATATCATGCTAGAGGTGGCTAGACTAGATATGCTATTTTGATTTGGTTTTATTCGTCCATTTGTTAGGGCTCTGCTTTTGATTGAGTTTTGATCTTTTTGATATGTAGCATCTTGAAATGAAGTCTGAATAACATTTACCGTTTTCAGAACTAATAAGCTTAGCATAGATGTGGCATAGAATAACAATTTAACACATTTTTATCCATGTTAATACATGGAATTATTTTTCCTCAAAAATACATTAATTCATGGACACTTTAAAGTATTTTTGATAGGTGGACATCCCTTATTAACACTTTAAATTAATACATGGAATTATTTTTCCTAAGGGCTCTCTCGTTGATAAGTGTCCATTTTGTCATTTTGGTCCATCCCAATACGTATCCATTTCTTTTTTGGGTTGATGTAACACACACAATAATATTATTATACTCAACCCACTACACATGGGGCTCATACTCAATACTAATACAACTACCCACTACATATTAAAATATTATTTATGTCACCTAATTACACTTTAAAATATTATATTCCTTAATTCATGTGCAAAAAACAAACACACACTTATCAGGGGACCGAGGGGGTATTTTCAAACACAAGCCCTTTTTTCTTCCTAATATTAATTTAATTTAAAATATGCTATTAAATAGTATACTCCCTCCATCTCATAACAAGGAATGCATTTTATTATTTTCGTCCGTCCTAATACAAGAGGTATATTTTCTTTTTTAGTAAATGAGACCCACACAAAACCATTAATATATATTTATGGGACCCACACACCATACTAATACTATGCATTAAAATATTATTTCTCTCACCTCAACTACCCTCAAATACTCATTAAATATTATATCCCTTAATTTACGTGCAAAAAAGTTTCGTCACCCTTGTAGTGGGACGGAGGGAGTAATATTTAAGATGTAATTAGCAAATTTTAAATACTCCTCCGTCCCAAAGAAGTCGACACATTTTTTTTGGCACGGAGATTAAGGAATACTATAATAATTTAATGTATAGTGAAGTGATATAAATAATATTTAATGTATTGTTGGTAGTTGTATTAGAGGTACATGCGAGGACCATGATATAAATTAATTACTCCATCTTTTAGTGGGTCCTATTACAAAAAAAGAAATGTGTCAATTTCTTTGAGACAAATTAAAAAATAAAGTGTCAACTTCTATGAGATGGATGTAGTATCTTTTATCTTATTATTATTATCTCTATTATTTTAATATAAACGGAAGACACAGTGTAACTTCTACTGACTATTTTACCTTTTTGTCTCTATTTTTTAATATAAATGGAAGACACATCGTTTAACTTCTACTAACTATTTGATGTTATGTTATTGGATTGGATGTGAGATTCATACTCGATAAAGACGAAATTTACACTTTGTAGTAGACGGACTGACAAAATGATTACTTAAATGAAAGCAGAGAATAGCAAACACCCTTGCAAAGATATGGCTATAACATGATCTTCTTTGAATACAAGGCAGTTCATACGGCACAGGTTAGTACAACTATAAATGCTTCATTTTGAAGCAGTAATTTATTTTCAGAGGATATCATGAATTATGTCACAACGAGTCAACATATGCACAACAAATTTCTAATCCGAATTCTCTGAATCCATAATATTTGATTGCAGAGAATCAAATTGACAAGAGCTGAGGAAAGCTGAACATTTACATCTTGGGGAATTTGGAAAGATCCTAGGTTTATATCTGAACATTTACATCACCAATACTTGTACATATCAAGAGATGTATATATCTGTGACTTTAGTAAGGTTACCTAGGTTTTACTTCTCACGTCATAAGATAGTGCCGAGTAACCATATGTGCAAAACGAGACAATAAAAGATGACACCCAGCCTCCCCCTTGGATGATTCATCAAAGCTCGACTACTAGATACCCTGAATAGAAAACAGAAGCATGCATCAGATAGAAAAGATCCTGCACTCCAAAACCAATCACAGGGGATCGCAAATGGCAAATCTCAAGTCTGTCTATGAAGAATGATGAAAACAAGCAAGCAGAAATAGGTTGGTTCTATAATCATGAAACAAATATAAGGTTATCATCAGATAGAAGGATTTGAGTGTGAATCGGAAATTCATTCATAGTAGTAATTGGTGGTTACTTGGAACAACAAGGATTCAAAATCCATAACTCACACTTGGAAAAAAAAAAATTTTAAAAAATAATAATAAAAATTGGGGTTTTAATGAAATTCACTCTGTTTTGGGTGGATTCATTCAAATTTCACAATTCCAACATTTTTGAAAATTTAAATTTCATAAGGTGATAAAAGTTCACTCATTGTTGATTCATCCACTCTCTTTAAATTCCCATGGATGTGTTTGGTTTGAGGGATTCAAGAATAAATTTAAAAATCTCTTACTCAAATCCTAAACACATGTTCGACCCACCTCTAATTGATTTGACATAAAGTTAGAAACTTTCATACAAAAACCCAAAACAAACATAGATTATCCAAGTTCATAATTTTCAAAACCTAAAATAAACCACAAGCAAACATAGCAAGGATTTTTTCAAATTCTTACTCAAATAGTGTCGTTTGAAAATCCTTTCATTCAATAAAAATATTTCAAAATTTACAAGACAATGGAAAAGAAACAAAATAAATTAAAAATGAGAGGAAAAAAAATCTATTTTTTTATTTTAAAAATTAAAATTAAAAAAAAATTCAGAAAAACATTACAAAAATTTGAAACATCATAAAATAGTAGGAAAACTCAGAATTTTTTTTTTTAAAATAACTTTTTTTTTCTTTTGATAAAAAATTAGAAAAAAATACAAACAATAAAGTTGCAGATTATAATTTTTTAAAAAATAAGAAAAAAAAATACTCCCAAAAATTCAAAACAATATTTTAAAAATAGGGAACAAAAAAAGTAAGAAATTCAAAATATTTGAAAAAATAAATTAAAAAATATGAAAGTCTGAAAGAACTAAAAAAATCAAAATATTGAAGACAAAAAATAAATAAACAAATAAATAAATTAAAACTTGCAATTTGAAAAGGATCTTGTCTCCTTTAAATCTGGATTACCGTAAATCCAGATGTTACACTTTTTACTCTTTAGAACTTTAAATATTACTCTTTAGAGTGATAAAGTATTACTATAAATAATCACATTATTACTCATCTCAATAGAAATGTAAAAAGATCACAATATAATAGTAGTAATATTTTTTATTTATGAGAGTAAAAGTTTTACTCTAAAGACTAATATTTCATGTTTAATACAGTAATTCCAAATGTACGTACATCCCGATAAAGGAATAAATTTGAAAAATAATACAGAATTTTAAGATATTACAAATATTAGATTTTTATAGTAACAATTATTATTAAAATTTGAAAAATTTTGAAAAAAAAAAAAGAAAGTAAAAAGAATCAAAAATATTTAAATATTGTATTTTGTAACGATCTTTGCCAAATAATAAATGTGAAAGTAAAATCTTTTCACAAAACCATTTTAAAGCCAAACAATTGATTTCCAAATGAATGGATAATCTAATGACCACTAAATCTATTCATTTCAAAATCCTTATAATTACAAATCCATCGATCCAAACACACCCTTAAATATTAGTTCAAGTGTTTAAGGTTTTTGTTGGATTTGCATACTAAATCAGGGTATATACAGGAGCAAGTACTAGATCATATACTATCTCCAATTTTGAGAAATCTTTAATTTTGCCCATTTAAGGAAATTTATATTTTTATGAGACAATGCAAAAGAATGTAAATCTAGATGAAATAACTAGCAGTAGCAATTTACCAAATTCCATCAATTCGATCTGCAGCTGTTCTCCCTTGTCTAGGAATGAGACCAGAGCAAATCAGAGACTTAAATACATGACCTGCAAAAAGATATTTTCATTAATTCCATGACCTAAAATTGTTCACTGAAATAACAGCTATTTATCTACCTTTATCTTCATCAGATCCCTTATCCTTAGTACTTAGTAACCGTTCAGACTCAGATTCAATATTGATAGCAAGGTGATCATTTGAACCCTTCCTCAAAGTACGTACATGAGCAGCAGATGAACCAGAAGGAATATTATTGCTCTTAACGAGTGCTCCCTGAAAGTTTTGAAGTAGTATCAGGAAAAACTATTCTATCGTAGCCACACTTTTATAATCCTCAGTGAATGTGTAATCTAGCCCTTTCTCCCACTATGTGATAGGGTATTCAAATAACAAAAAGAAGGATAATCTAATGCCATAGATAATAAGTACAAAGAGTAAACAATAATTATATCAATTTTACCATTTCTTGCATTTCTGATATCTCTGAGTGAGTTGATAAGGGAGATATGGAGGTTTCTCTTTCCTGGACTATTTCTGGTGGAATTACTTTAGTTTGATTAGATTCTTCCAGTAACTTAACCTTGCTCAATAAGTCGTCTACAGCCTTTTGGGCTCCGCTCAATTTATTGCCAAGTTCTTCATTTTTGAATTTCAAATTCTCAGATTCCAGAAGTCTGGCATTAACCAGTTTGTCAAGCGATGACATTAGCCATGTCACTCTATCTACTTTTATATCATCCATCAGATCACCACCCCCAAGCCTTCGAACAATACTCTCCAAATCTGATTCTAGCTCTGACAAGTTCTTCAGTTTTTTGGAGTCTCTCTCATTATCTATGTATTCTTCAACTTGCCTTTTCAGTTGTTCAATTTCAAGAATTTGCTGACCAATGGTTGACTGCAGTTCCTCATTTTCGTGGGATAGAGAGCTTACCTTCTTGAGAGATTCACTAAAGCTATCAATTACATAGAATAATTTTCTTACATCGGCTGAATCATGTGAATCTCCGAGTACAAGTGCAGCATCAGGAATGTTAACCTGATTTATCTTATTCAAAATGGATTTTACTTGAGAAGATGTAAATGTACCTTCCAATTCTGAAACAAAACCATAATACGGGGTTAATTTACAAAGGCTATTACAAATAAAAAAAACCCGGTAAGAAGAGATGCATGCAGAAAATAACATAAAGATAGTTTAGTTTGACGTAAAGGACCACGTACCATGAACTTCGGATGATGAAGAAGATAAATCTATTTCTCCTTTCCTGAGGTTATCCACTCTTTCCCTGTATTCTTCAAGCCTAATTTCCGTTTCATGAAACAATTTTTGCTGTGTTATCAGATCAGTCTCCAATTTCAAGATTCTGTCTTTGTATAGGTCTCTTTCTTCCACGACCTCTTCATAAGTTCGCTGAGATTTTTTCAGTTTGTCATGGATATCTTCTGTCATACTCACCAGCTTACTTATTGCGTGCTGAAACAATACACTGAGATCTTGATTCTGTCTTGTAGTGAGTAATAGCTTCTCAGCCTCTTTTACATGATCAGTAGCGAGTGATGAAGTTTCGTCATCCACAACTGCTCTCAAATCCAGGGACATGTCACCATCTAGATTTACCAATTCATGGATAGATCTCAGCTCTGATAAATTTTTATGTACATTCAAATTCAATTCCTTAGTGGCATCTTTACAAGCGGACAATAGAATTCTGATATCACTTTCCAATGAAGCCCTGGTGTCATCCTGTCTTTGCTTATCTGTATGAATGTCCTTCAACTGATCTTCGAGAGAATGTATATACCCCGCAGAATTAATTATTTTATCCTTTGTTACATGTAATCTTCTCAATAGAGTTGAAATTGATTCATCCAAAAATGTGGATAAACTGTCAAATTTATCAGCCAATGTCTTGACCTTTAGATGAAATCTTTCAACCATATTCTCAATTTGAACTATGATGCTTCCAGTACCAACAACATTTACCTCATCATTCAACATTTTCACGTTTGCAGTAACATCAGAGTTGAATGGTGAAGTAGTTGAAAGATTTGCATCCTACAAAAGGAAAGGGGACCACACAGGGAGCTCCCATTAGGTAAGGTAGCATATATGTTCATCAGTTAGCAAGGTGTTAGTACATAATCATACAACACACACAAAGGAACCAGAATGATGAGATAGACAAAGACCTGCTTATGTTCACACATCATATTTATTTGTGTGTGTATGAGTGAAGAGAGAGACATAGATGGGTTCTTCAGACACAACAAGTTCTCCAAAGCATATATGAAATATTAAAACAGGCAAGCACTTGAAAATAAGTACTGTATAAGAAAAAGGCGACAAATTTAGCAAGCAAAATAGGATAAATTAGCAAAAAAGAATAAAACAGATATAAACTTAGAAAAAATATTAGCACGAGGATGACTCGTCCACACCATTTGCAAGTTGCAATGTGTATATATTGAAATAGTATTAGTTGTTTCACTAAAAAGTATTAGTTGTTTTACTAGAAATATAACCCAAGTAATTTTCTCTGTGACATGACTAATATTTTTAAGTAAAACAACTAATATTCTTACGAAATAAGCACGAGTTACATGGTGAAATATTATAATGATAATTAAAAAAAAATAGCTGGAATAACTTGGAAACTACTTAACAGAATTGTCTGAAACAGATTTCTGTCTTATTAATCTACTGTGTAAACAGGAACGCAGAACTGGTTCAGGAACTACTGTAAAACGTAAAACCATTTATACCTAATTTACTACATCATAAAACTTTATGGAAACATCTGGAATCAAGAAAATTTTTATTTGAAAATTACCACTTTAATTCAAGTATTTGATTGGGTACTGTGTTAACCTAGTGCCTTTTTGCTGAAAATTTGTACTTTGTAAATGTGTTGAAACTTGTTTGTATGCAAGTGAAGACAAAGTGGATAGGAAGGCATACAAAAAGACCTACTGTTTGTGAATATTAACAAGAATTACCTCCAATATGGGACTCTTCAGCAGTACATTAGTATCCGTATCCGGAAGACAATCCCACATTTCTTGAACTAGAAAGTCTATTCTCTTTAGGCTTTCAAACTTATTCTGGAAACATTGTCCTACCAAGGTTGAAAGTGACTCATCTTCTAGAAGAACATGAAGACGGCTAAGTTGACCAGAGAGTTCCAGGGACTGATTCTCTAAGCTACTCCGAATTCCAGCTGACTCTTCCATGCAAGTCTCCAACTTAGAAGCAAGTGCCACAATCTCCTGTTCAGCAATCTTTTTTCCCTGAACCAGATCTGCAATGCTATTCTCTGCATTTAACACTGCATCCTCAAGTGATTTAATTGTTATGGAGGCATCAGAAAGCTTGATAGCGTACGTATCAGTTTCTTCTTTGATTCTCTTTATCTCGCCCTCTAAGTCACCCCTGCAATAATTTACCTTACTATTTTCATCAGAAAGTAGTGAAATGTTCTTCTGTGCCTGAGACAATGCATCTTCAAGGGATTGAATAGTTTTCTCAGCATCAGCAAGTTTATTAACATGGTCAGAAAGATCCCCCGTTAATTTCTTTATCTGTTCGTCAGCAAAAGATCTACTTTCTACAGCCACATCTCTTTCATTAGTGAACCTGGAATTCTTGTCCTCTGCTAGCGACAGAGCATCTTCAAGAGCTCTTTCTCTCACCAAAAGCGCTTCAAACTCACTTGTAAGAGAAGAAGCTGTCTCTTTTTCCTTCTCCAATTCTTCCTCCAGAAGTGACTTGGAAACTTTGAGAGCTTTCTTTTCATCCAGAAGTTCAGATCTGCTATTCTCTGTAACTGATAAGGCTTCTTCAAGTGACTTAATTGTCATTTGGTTTTCAGAAAATTTGCTGGTCAAAGAACTGACTTCATCTTTTACATTCCTCAGTTCTTGCTCCATATGTGCCTTTGAAATTTCAATTTCACTAAGATATCCAGTAAGCCATCTAACTTTTTCTATGGGCTCCTTCAAAGAGAGATTTGTTGGAGTAATGGCTTCAATTGACTCCATGACTATGTGTAGTATGTTGTTGCTGTCTGCTAAGAACTGCTCAAGCTGATCCGCATTTTTCTTTGCAGATATAAGATCTGTCTCTAAGAGAGAAATACGCTCCACATCAACTAACAATTTTGTGACTTTGTCCTGGGATTCATCATACCTGGATATGTATTGCTGCAGTTCAGATTTCAAACTATCAATCTCAGTATTCTTTTCATTTAGGGAACCTTTCAAGCTTTCCCGTTCTTGAACAAGCCCCTTGCCCTTTTTGACTGCCATGGACAATTTCTCCTTCAGTAAGGCACATCTCTCCTCCAACTGTTCAAGGCTTTTCTGCATAACGACTTTCTCATTCTTCAGGGTATTAAGTTGTTGAGTCCTCGTTTCCATATCTTCCTCCATTATCAACTTGTATAGAGTCATTTCCTGATCTCTGACATACAAAAGACTCTTGAGGCTTTCAAAGATTTCAATTTCAAGAGATGGATCTTTAGGGCATGCCTGATCTTTAATCTTTTGAAGGCAAGTATCAATGACTCTTCTTATGTCAGTATCCACTGGATGAACCTCCCCCTGACTGCCCTTTGCTATGCCAGATGCCTCGAATAAGATGCTCAGTATTTTTTCTTTCTCCAACGAAGTAAGATTTTCCTTTTCAATAACTCCATCATATTTGTGTCTCAAGTTCTCCAACTCCAATTGAAGATGGCTCCTCTCCTGAGACTCTGCCAAAAGTGATGATGTCAGGCGTTTAATCTCATTATTTATAGACTCCCTAGCCTGAGCTAGTTCATGTTGTAATCTTTCACTTGTTTCCCTTTCTCTGCTTATGTCCTCTAATTCTACTTCAAGATAATTTTTATCCTGTATTTCTGCCAAAAGTGAAGTGGTGAGACTATCAATCTCCATTTTTGCAGCCTCTTTTGTTTCAACTATTTCAGATTGCAACCTTGCTGCTGCTTCTTTGGAGAGACGAAATGACTCCGCAAGCCACTGTACACGCACATCTAATTCACTTGATCCCAATGTTTCTGGGAACTCAATCAACAATAGCGCACCATTAAGTCTATGATATTGCAGGGTTATATCCTTCAGTGATTGGTTATCATCGGCAAGCCATCTAAGCTTCTCTGGGATACTTTTTGTCCGTTGTTCGTCACTTGCAAAACACTCAATTAATATATCCTCACATTTCAGAAGTATTGATTCCTTTTCTGCTAGAGATTCCTGCAGGGATGCAACCAATCTTTCACTTGCTGCAAGCAATTCATTTGTCTTTTCTGCAGCCTCTAGAGCACTTGCCTTCTCTTGCAGTTCGTTTGAACAATTTTCCAGCTGGCTAGTCTTTTCAAGCAATGATTGCTTCAGTGAGTCTCTTTGCTGTACCAATGCCTTTCCTTTCGTCACGGCCATGCTAAGCTTCTCTTTTGTGTTAGCATACCTGTTCTTTTCTCGTTCAACCTCTGCATTCAGTGTTCCAATTTCTGCATTCATATTTTCAAGAGTCGATTTTTGTTTCTCTAATTCTTCAACCAGTTTCCTATTTTCATCTTCTAAACTGCTCAGATTTTGATTCATATCCACTTCCTTCCTTCCAAGTTCAAGAATTTTATCACGTGCTATGAGCAAAGTCCCAACCTCATCTATCTCGTTGAGATCTAGCCCAACCCCATTCAAACATTCCTTTAGTTCTTCTCTTCCAGAAACAAAACGATTATACTTTTCAGCTACAACCGCTGCTGACTTTTCAATGTTAGAAATCTTTTTTGTAAGTGATCCATCCCACAGTTCTTCCTGATGATGCACAGTGAGCAATGCTAATGTCCTGTTCGCAATTTCCTCAATATGTTGATCCTTCTCAAGCTGAACTTCATATAATTGAGACAACTTATCATGCTCCAAAATTAAATTAGAGTGAGCCATATTACTTGATTCAGTGAATTCAGCAACCTTTGAATTTAGAACATCAATTTCCTGATCTTTCGCATACACTGCAGAGTGGAGCTCTCTTACTTTTTCCTCAGTCTTCAGACGCTCATCCATAGCATACTTAAGGAATCTAGAGCACTCACTTATCATAGCATGCAAAGAGGTATTAGATCCCACATCAGCTTCCTGATGATTGATGAATCCATCACCATTTTCATCGGCTGAAATCAGTTGCTCATTTGAAACCTTCAACAGGTTACAGAGGTGAGTAAGTTCTCCCATGATCATAGCTCTTTCTTTCTGCATGGAAAGTAAAAGTCAGAATAACCAGAGATAGATTAAAAAAAAATGCATTTAAGACTGAGTGACTGAACCTCATATTCTAGTGCCAAGTGGTCTTTCTCAGAAACACTCTTCTCAAGCTTATAACGCAAAATTTCTATCTCAGCCACCACTTCCTGGACATTGATCTGACTGTCTGATTCATTAGTTTGGTCATCCTTTAGATTATCCTTCTCCTCAGAACTCTGTTGGGATTCAGGAGTTTCTATCTCATCTGGACAATCAACAAACATATCCTCAGCTGCTCTTGTCTCCTTTGCTTCATTGCGTAAAGAAGCTAATTCAGAATCATTAATGGGGACTGCAGGTTCCATCTGTAAGACCAAACCATAACTTAAGCTACTGAATTTTGTTTTTACTTCAAAAGACATAATATCTATAAAACATGAAATTTTTCCAATTTTCCACATAAATGTAAGAGGAAAATCTTCAAGCTGCCTTCCAAAATAAAACACATTTTAAAGGAAAACAATATAATCATTTATTCATTGCATTTGATGTGAAAGGAAACAACCTCAATCTCTAACTGTTGAATTTACATACCTGCAAAATAAAGGTGTATTTTTCTACTGACAGGGCAATGAAGTTTACATTTGGAGCCAGTACCAGGAAGTCTACTTTGTACTTAAACAGAAAGAAAAAAAATTCATATTTTTAAAATTGAGATCAATGGTACTGCCTTATTATAACCCATATTTTGATATGAAGAAAAACAGGACATTTGTGACGATAACTTCTGGAAAAATGCATGTTTTCACACAGAATCACAGTGAATGGGTTAAAAGGGAAGAAAAGAAACAATTAGAGTACAGGCTGAATTCATTGTGATTACTGAAGGTAGTCATATTTTCGGTGGATCAGTACTGGCACATTCTCAGTCATAATAGGTCAAAAAGTTGTCACTTCACCCAAGATATAAGATTGTGAGATTTGTCAGAGATGTGATAATAGGATAATGCAATATTGCCTATATCAAGAGTAAATACTGGGAAAGCAAACCATACACGAGCCTTACATAATACAATGGTGCCTGATGAGATCATACAAACGCTTCTAAGGTGACAATTGTATGATAATTCACAAATAATGGCCTAGTCATTCGTCACCTATCTTAGAACAAACTATATAAATTTTATAAATCAAATATTGTATCCCGGGTTCAGACAGGACGAGGAAGAGTCTTACAGCTGCTAGAAAGTCAACAGACTTACTAAGTACTAAGTACTAGAAACTTCAATCTACCATGCATGCACATATCAAGAAACCCATATAAGAAAATTCTAAGTTGCATCATATATCCTGCATTCTTTAATACGTAAAAAAAAAAAAACATATCTAAATGCAGCATTCTGACTCATATATAACAGTCAAAGTCCTGATTGAGGTAACATCATTCTTGAAAATCTAATTAAAGAAAAACGTAGATTAGAAAGGGGCACCTGATCAACTGAATCAACAGTAGCACTCTCAACTACTGCACCAGGTGCTTCAACAGAAGAAATCCCTCCATCTTCCAAAGCAGAAGCAAATTCACTGACTATCATTTTCTGCCATTTCTATCAAACATAACAATAAAACCAAAAACCCACCGACAAGAATTCCTATTACACCTTTTACATAAAGGCCTAGATCTGAAAACAACAGAAAAGGTTCAATAAATATATAAAAGAATTCTTTCTCAAACTATTTCACAGAATCATAAACCGAACATTCATGTCTCCAAGAGGAGAATAAATTATTTAAATCATATGAAGAAATAAGAAGCAATGAGCAATCAGACTTACCTAGGGAAGAAGACTCTGAAAATGATTATTGGGTTCTTTCTTGAAGAGACAAAAAAAAAACACACGGGATCTTGCAGCGGTGTGACACAGTGTTGAAGATTGTGCATTTGTTTGTTATTACTACTGAACATCAGAAAGAGTTTCATGAGTTACGATTCGAACGATACGACGCCGGATTAGACAGCTCCAACGAAAAGTCAAATTTGTCCGTTAATTTTGACCCACCCGCACCGATCCATTTCATAGCAAAATTTAGGGTTTGGGTGTCAATTATAACCGTTAAATTAATCAAGTTGCTTGAAAGCTTAACTCAACTCATTTTGATTAGGCTCGAATTCAGCTCGATTCGTGACTACTCAAGCTTGAGTTTAAGCTCGTCTAATACTCATTAAGTAGCCGAAGATAGCTCAATTTAGTAAGATTCAACATAATATTATAATAATACCTCTCTATCCGCCGAAAAGTTATACATTTTGCTATTTTGTGCGGCCACATCAAATGTATACATTCCCTTTTTAAACACATGGACTCACACACATCACTAATACATTTAATATATGGTCTCACACACCTCATTAATACAACTACCTGCTATACATTAAATAATAATACTCTTCAATCCGCGTGCAAAAAACAAATGTATACGTTCCGAGTGGACGGAGTGAGTAATAATTAATAATATTATTAATAAACATTACCTAGTTATAGGGCTATTCTGGAATATACCTGGCGCACCGGTGTGCCCTAGGTTTTAAATATTAAAAGCATAGGGTAATAGATAGTTATCTATTTATAATTTATAATTATTTATTATAATTAATGGTTAATATTGAATTATAATTTAATCCAACAATTGATATCGTCCAGGTGCTCCAGTATCACAAGTGCACGGTAGCTGAACTCCTAATTATAATGATACATATTAATATATTAATTAAAAATAGACTCGATAAGCTCATTAAGGCTCGGCTCGATTTGCTTTAGGACAAAGGGTCGATTTGGACCCTGAACTTATACTTATTCCAAGAGATCAAATTGGAACCTCATCTAATTTTTTGTTCATTCAAACCATTTATCTATTTTAATATGATCAAATCAATCCTTTTCATAAAATTAAATATCATTTAGACCCTTCATTAATTTAAATTGATCAAATCACCCTTTTATTTTTTCTCTTTTCCTTTTTTCATAAAATTAAATATATATCAAAAGTTATTTTATCTCTCTTCTAAGATCGGCTATTCGCACCCCCAAAATTATTGAACGTACCCCAAAAATATTTAAATTGACATAATTATCCTTATAAAACTTATATTTGTTCGGTAGTTGCAATCGAACAGTCATCTAACTTATCTTTTCTGATGCAACAACCGAACAAAATAAAGAAAGAACAAAAAATTCATCTATCTTATCTATTCGGTTGCAGCAACCGAACAGAACAAAGAATTCACTTATCTTATGTGTTTGGTTACAACAATTGAATTTTAGAACAAGATTTGTGATTTTTTTTAATTCATATCTACATTACCAAAACGATAAGATAACAGATAAGTTTCATGGACATCATCGATCTTTAAACAAAGTTGCTCACCTTCACTAGGAGAAGAATCACCATATTTGTTTAAAGATATAAAAAAAATAAAAAATCTTATTATGTTTAATTGTTGCAACCGAACATATAAGATAAGTGAATTCTTTGTACTGTTCGGTTGTTGCAACCGAACATATATAAGTTTTATAAGGATAATTATGTCAATTTAAATATTTTTGGGGTACGTTCAGTAATTTTGGGGTGCGAATAGTCGGCCCCTTAATTCGGGTTAAAATGGAAAACACATCCATCTTCCCTCCTATTAAACATATACAGAAATTTCCACAGATAAAATCTCTCCAAAATAAGAAAAAGATAAGCAGTATTTATAATCCCACAACGATGTTTTCCTTCTATGTCCTCCTCCCCAATCCCCACCACACCAACACCCCTTGTCTTGCTCTCTTCACTCTCCAAACCCTAAACAAATCATAATTAATGAAAGCATGTGATTACGGATTTGATCATTTAGTTAGAGAAATTAAAATTTCCACCCCTGTTAGATGCGGCGACGAGATCGGGAGGCCAGGACTCTCCATCGCCGTACGATTGCATTTCAACCCATCGGCATCATTGATGAGCATTTTCTTTGCACACAAAATTAATCCCCAAGTATTAAGGATATCAATTGCAGCTTAGGCAAGTGACCAAGTTAAATATCGAACCCAAATGACAGAGTATAATCAATTTAATTATTAAATAAATTAATTAAGACGAAAGGCAATGAAAGTTGTGGAAATAATTATATTTACTAAACAATTAATTAAAATAGCAAATAAAATAAATCAAGAATTAGGAAAATACGAAAGTGAATCATGTAGGAGAATAGGTAGCTCTAGGATAATCCAGTTTTACTTATTAATTTCCCTCTTAAGTATATTGTCCGACTCTACCTTGTGGATTATGAACGCATCACTTAGCCATACAAATCTACTCTGTAGACACAAGTAAATTATGCATGTAACACGTGTGAATCACCTCGGAGCAAAAGATATAATTTCACCCCCCTTCTAGGTACTATCAGTATCTATTATTTCCCACGTCTGGTAATCTAACCCGATATGATCTCCCTTCATAGGTACTATAAAATTACCCTCTTTATCCTACTTATTAACCCACAATTTTCATGCAATTAACAAGTATTCATATATGACAGTTCTAATGAAGTTTTTTGGAGTCCCCTCACTTAGAATCATAACAATAAACCTTGTTCAGCGGTGAACGCACTCAATCAACAACCAATATATATTCAGACTATATATAACAGTTGAAGATGCACAAAATGATCGTGAATATGAGTTAAAAATATGCAATCATATATAAAATAAATCCACAAGTAGTGTTGTACGAAGGGTGCGCAAGAGAATTCAATTAATTCATAAAATCTTCAAAACCCTAGTACTACCAAAAAGGCTCTAGCCCATGATATTGCGAAGAACAATTATGGAGGTTGGATAGATCTTATCCATATGTCTGGAAAATACAAGATAAATTAGAAAATAATAAAAAAAACTAGATGTATGTGTCATCGTGTCCTTCTCTGTCTTGAATCCTCCTCTTGGTTCTCCTCTTGATTCCATAGAAGAATCTTCACAGTGATGGATGGATGAAGGATGGGATGGATGTGGATAGTGTGAGGGGTGATACCCTTGGGAGGTGTAGGATGATTGTGTCCTCCTCTAACCCTTCTAATGATGCCCTTTTATACTCTTTGGACCTCTAAATTGATGTTTTTGGGTCTTTCACGTCAAAACATACATTTACATGCACATAAGGTGTAAAAATATAAATGTGGCAGTAAAATGCATCCACGTTAGACCAAGGTGATCTTGGTCGAACAACATCCCTATTGGTCGAACAAAGGTTGAACAACCTTGTGTAGTCTCATCGTTTCGCGCATAAGTTCCACATCCAAACTCTAATTTGAGTGATTCTTGAGCCAAAACGACCCTCTCTTCCATGGCTTTCCAAAGGTGTAACATATGCCCAATTTGAACTTCCATAAAAACACAGAAAGATTACACAAGTTGGACGTGTGTTTTTCAGTATTATTGCACAAGTTTCTCCTTTTCTCCAACTTTACACTTTTGATCCATTTTTCTACCTAAAATATAATAAAACACCTCTAATGCACATTTTTCTCACATATATTGAATATAAGACACTTGTGCTAATCTATTACAATAGTTTTCATAAAAAAAGTGTTAAAATGGACAATAAAATACGCTTATTTTTACTCTCATCAGTTGTCGCGGTGTCGCACAGTGGTGCCACCAGTTATTTCTCATTATGGGAGATCTGCAGCATATTGGATAAAATATTTGGAGGTATTTTCGTGATCATCGTCAACTAGGGATGGCAAAGGGTAAGGTACCCGCTGATGAGCGTTTTCTCAATACACAATTAATCCCTAAGTATGAAGGATGTGATTGTAGCTTTGATAAGTGACCAAGTTATTATATTATTGAACCCACGGGACGAATTATTATTAATTTATATATTTATGAACTAATTTACGAAGACTATTTTTAGCAATTTAAGTTGAGAAATATTAATTAACTACTTAACAAATAATAAAATAACAAGTAAAATAAAGGCAATAGAGAGTAACGAGAGTTAAACAAGTGAGAAGATAGGTAGTTTTTCGGACTATCTAGTTTCACTAGTTAATTTTCCTTCCATGTATCAATGTCCAACTCTGCCTTGTAGAATATGGACGCATCACTACACCATACAAATCTACTCTATAGACACAAGCAAATAAGCGTGTAACACATGTGAATATCCTCGGAGCAAGAGATATAATCACACCCCCCTTTCTTGGTACTATCAGTATCAATTATTTCCCGTGCACTAAGTACTCTAACCCGATATGATCTTTATAGGTACTATATAATTATACCCTTTATCCTACTTACTAACACGAATTCAATTCAATTAATAAGTATTTATATAAGATAGTTCTAATGAAGCTTTGAAGTCCCCTCACTTAGAATCATAACATGAAATCCTGCTCAGCAGTGAACGCGCTCAATCAATAACCAAGATATGTATTCAGACTCTACATAACAGTTAATGATGCACAAAATAACTCTAAGTATGAATTAATAAAGTATAGTCTTATATAAAATAAACCACAAATAGTGTTGTACGAAGTATACACATGAAAGTTTAACTAACTAGATAAAAACCTTTATAACTTTAGAACTACCGAAAGAGTTTTAGCCCATGACGTTTGGAGGAACGTTCATGGTGTTTGGATAGGTCATACTCATAGTCTTGAAAATTATAAGAAAGATTAAGTTGCAAATAAACCCTAGAGGTGGGCACCGTCGCTTCTCGCTCCGTCTTGAATCTTCACTTGGTTCTCACTTGATTCGATGCACGAATCTCTCTCTACAGCTCCGTAGGATGGAGTTAGAGTTTGGATGTGGTGTAGGATGGATGTGGAATCTAACTCCCTTTTTGATGTGATCTGCATCCCTTTTTATACTTGTAGACTCTCCTTATGGACCTTTACTAGGCTTTTTTGTGGGAAATAAGTCAAATCACGCACAGGAGAGTCAGAATTACCAAAAATAGCACCACGTGGACTCGCTCGACCAAAACTGGCCTGATCGAGCAGATATCGAGCGGACCTCCTGTCGTCTGAAACTCTGTACAAACCTCCGCTCGACCAATTTCACCCTTGTTCGACCAAAACATCCAGGTCGAGCGGCTCCTCTCCTGGTCGAGCGGCATCCCGAAATCCATGTTTTCCAATACTGAGTACTTCTGACCTGTTTCCCTATATAAATATGCTCAAACAGCCTTAGTAGCACCTGATTCGTGGTTTTTCCATAAACATCACGACTTACCTCAATAATAGACCAAATCGTACTAAACTTCCACATGAATCGAAGCTCAAAAACACGTGAATTATCACTCTCATCAAATCCCAAACTTACATGTTGCTCCTCCCGAGGCAACAAGATCAAAACAAAGGTAAGAGAGTGTCATTCACCGGATCCTCATATATGCATAACTTCATAACACATGCAATTCATTAAATCAAAACATGCAGTCATCATACTTTTCATCTATGTAAGAACATCAATCAATCACAAACTTCTTTGAGTGCTAAGTCATCTAGCTCACTAGGTAAGTGTTTACTCTCACACTTAAGTGTAAAAGATATACACATCAAGGTTAGTATATACGCTCATCATCAATTCATACAATCTGCGTAACCATAAGCTTGGCAAAGGTCTCAAAAATCAAGTCATAATTATTTCAACACTAGGATCACAAAGGACTTGTCTTAAGGTTGTAATGTTGGCTCTTTGGTAAAGGTAGGTGAATTTAGATAAAGTGACTAATTCACTAGTAGAGAATTACCAGGGAGTTTTGCTTTTCATCAAATAGCTTAATTTCCTTGGTCCATCATTATTCTCATGATCCTTGCGATTCATCGGTTCCTTCTTATCCTTGGAATCAACATCTTCTTTCTTCAAAGTACAAGGGTACCAGTTTTGGGCACTACCCTTCTAAGCAGTTGGGGTACTGGTTTCAGGCACTACCCCTAACAAGATTTAACCACAATCTTTTTACTTATCACTTAACAAAGTTTTCTTTTCCTCTTCAATTTCATCACTTAGCAATTTATTCACCTCAACTCTCTACTAGTAAATAGGGTATTTCAAAGCTAAAGTAAAGGGAATAAAGGCATTTATCATAGGCTTGCCAAAGAAAAAGCTTTTAATGGCTCAACAGGGCTTCCAATGATATGCATATTAAGGTAGGATAACTTTTGGCTAAGTGGTTCAACTATCAATAATGGCCTAAGATCATTTCCTAATATCTATTAATTACGAATTTCAAACAAGACTCCAAGCTAATTTCTAGAATACAAACGTATGAACGATTCTCTCAAAAATAAACTATCATGTATTGATGTAACATGATGAAAAGGCTCAAATGTTATCACATGGTAATAGATTTCCTAAATACTCTTCAAATCATGCAATCAATCTCAATTCTCACATCAACTACAAGTAATGGCAAACAATACATGCTTCTTTTCAATAGAATCAACATATATCACAAGTACAATGCACATGCATATCAAAGAGTCAATACCACTCCATCAATCATCATCAAATACATAAATATCCATCAACACCATCATCTCAACAATATCATCAATATGGTACATACCACTCATGCAATAAATCTCATAAACACCAAATCAATCACCAACAATGCCCCAACCTGTATAGTGAAAAAGAGAATGGAGATGAGATGAATCAAGCAAAGAGAAAAATCTGGTGCACTCTACTCCTCCGGAGCATCATCATCATTGCTAACATCTATGTACCATAGGTCAAAATCCCTATGTAGCTCATATAGCTTCCTATTAATCTCTCGATTGCTTGCCTGCACCTCTCCCAACCTTCTATCCACAGTATCATACCTTAGGATGAGCGCAGCATAGTTCGTGTTTGCCAAAGCAAGCTGGCGATTCGTCTCTTGCTGATTTGTATTCAATATGGCAAAATGCTCGTTTATCATCCAGAATTGCTCTCTATAGAAATAATCCTGAGCCTGCCAAAAATTATACGGCTACTGCGGTGGTGCCTGTGGTGGCTACTGTGCATGCATCAGAGAAATACCTATCTCTGGCATGTAATGAGGCATCTCCATGTGATCCTCAGGAATCGGATATTCAAATGGCTTGGGCTACTATGGCTGGTACTTCATCTCCTCACCCTCCTCTGGATCTCTGACCAAAATCATGTCGAGATCGAGATACACATCCTGAATGTGTATATCTATTAAAGTTTGCCAATCTCCCTCGGTGTAACAAGTAGTCGAGATCGCGATGTGAGAAGGGGTGTCCATCAATAAATTCGCATTGACTTGAACGGTGGTGAGATCAACAAGATGGAAAGGTATCTTGAAAGAAATCGGATTGCTTTCTCGAATAAACATCCAAACCCTTTTTTCCTGACGAGCCAAATTTATCTTCACGCAGGCCGAAAGAATCAAATCTGGATCACCTTGAACTGGCCTATACCTCGATAAATCCACATGGTAGTGCGTGGCCAATGGTGTGATCAGCCCTCCAATGTTCACTTTCTAAAATATGTGGGTCGAAAACAAGTGAAGCTGTTGTAGTACATACGCCCCCAGATTGAAATGAACCCCATTCATCATACACCACAGGACATACAACTCACCTCTCGGAATACACCCGTCCTCAGCTCAGGCAAAGATGTTTTCAAGGATCCTATCCATATATGCAATAACTGGATTGTGGATGAAAGCAACCCCAGAACGTTGAGGATCATAAGCTCCTTGTAATCCCATGATTAACATCCAGAAATCATCAACAACAAACCCTGCATCCTCTTGTGTCGACACATTCGGGCATCCAAACATCCTATTAAACTCGCTGGCGTACATGTACCTAAGCTTTCCTCCAAACTGGAACCACGCTGAAGTAGAAAGAACTGAATCCCCACAAATCACCCTTAATGTGCATGATGCGCGTTTTCTTGGGACGCAAAATTATTCCCCAAGTATTAAGGATATCAATTGCAGCTTAAGCAAGCGACCAAGTGAGTATCAAACCCAAAGGATGGCATATTATCAATTTAATTATTTACTAAATTAATTAAGATGAATGGGAATAAAAGTTTGAGGTTTCAATTATTAACTACTAAACAATTAATTAAAATAGCAAATAAAATAAAATATCACTCAAAGAAATATGAAAGTGGATCAAGTAGATGAATAGGTAGCTCTAGGATAATCCAGTTTCACTCATTAATCTCTCCTTCGTGTGTTGATGTCCGACTCTGCCTTGTGGAATATGGACATATCACTAAACCATGCATATCTACTCTATAGACACAAGTAACCATGCGTTTAACACGTGTGAATAACTTCAGAGCAAGAGATAATTCCACCCCCTTTCTAGGTACTATCAGTATCAATTATTTCCCTGGCCAATTGGTACTCTGACCCGATATGATCTTCCCTTATAGGTACTATAAAATTATCCTCTTTATCCTACTTAATAACCCGAATTCAATTCAATTAATAAGTATTCATATATGATAGTTCTAATGAAGCTTCGGAGTCCCCTCACTAAGAATCATAACATGGAATCCTGTTCAGCAGTGAACGCACTCAATCTACAACCAAGATATATATTCAGACTCTATATACCAGTTGAAGATGCACAAAATGACCGTGAATATGGATTAAGAAAGCATAATCATATATAAAATAAATCCACAAGTAGTATTGTACGGAGTTTACACATGAAAGTTCAATTAATTCGTAAAACCTTCACAACCCTAGTTCTACCAAAAAGGCTCTATCCCATGATGTTGTGATGAACAATCATGGGGGTTGGATAGATCTTACCCATATATCCAGAAAATACAAGATAAATTAGAAAACGAAGGAAACCCTTGATGTGGGCGTCGTCGCGTCCTTCTCCATCTTGAATCCTCCTCTTGGTTCTCCTCTTGATTCCACGAACGAATCTTCCAAGTGATGGATTGATGGAGGAAAGGATGTGGATGATGGTTGGGGGGTGATCCCCCCTTGTGGGGTGTAGTATTGTGTTGTGGTTCTCTTCCAATCCAATCTCTATTCTCCTCTCTTGTTGGTGTGATCTACATCCCCTTTTATACTTGTAAATTCTCCTTATGGGCCTTGGATGGGCTTTAGATGAAAACACACACTTGGGGTGTAAAAACATGCAGAAACACGCAATTGGGTGTAAAATTCAGATTCGGACGTGTCCCAGGCATGGAGTTTGACCTAGGATTCGACCTAGGGCTTGGTCGAACCCTGGTCGAATCGAAATCGGCGATAATTTGCACTTCAGGCTTTTGATTCGACCAAAATGGCTTTAGTTCGACCAAGGGGTCTGGTCGAACTGGACTATCGTGGTCGAATCACACCTGCGCCGTCTCACTATTTCGTGTATAACTTCCACATCCGTGCTCCTATTTGAGTGATTCTTGCACTCACGCGATCATCTCTTCCTTGACTTTCTATCCATATAAAGATCTCACAAAACTACAAGATTTGAATCTGTAAAAAGCCATGGAAAGCAGAACATCCGTTCTGTTCGGCACAGCTCGCGTGATGTCACTATTTTGCTCATAACTTCCTCGTTTGGATTCCAATTGAGGTGTTCTTTACGCAAAAACGATTCACTTTTCAGTAGATTTCCAAAAATATATCACAACACCAGTTTTGATCTCCACACAAAAACAGAAATATTGCACAAGTTGGAGGTGTGTTTTTCAGCATTCATTGCACAAGTTGTACCTTTTCTCCAACTTTGCACTTTTGATCCTTTTTCCACCTAAAACACAATAAAACACTTCAAGTGCACCTTTTTCTATAAGACCCTTGTGCTAATATACAACATCAATTCCCATCATAAAGGTGTTAGATTGTACACTACAACACGCTTGTTTTCACTCTCATCAGTGCACAACACCTCAGCCGTGATGTGGAAGTTCGTCTCTCTCTTTAAGTCCATGAATCCACTGATTCCAACTTGATTGAACAACAACCTTATGTCGTTAATGATGTGCATTGCCACCATTGCCTGATCATCCTGATTGAGAGTCCGATTAATATTTCTTGAAACTGTTTCCCATAACTCTCTTTTCTCCTCCCAATCAGGTATTTTAATCCCAAAGTCGGATGGCATCAACTTGGTTTGCTTTGACTTCTTACCCATTCCTCCCTTCTTTGAGACCCCACTGTCTTTACATTTAGAACATTCTGCAATACCTTTACCTACAAAATTTATATTTCATCACAAAACATAGGCAAAGAAACAAATATGGACAACCTACGACTTATGGGGAACATAAATTCTGCTCAAGACTTCAAATCTTATGCCCAACAATTAAACTCAATTTTCCACAATTCACAAGTATCCAAAATTCAACACTAAAACTCAAACAAGTTGAATCTTGGAAAAATTGACTCCCTATGTCCTAGGTACACCAAATGATTCTAAACTCACATCAAACATCATGCTTCAATAGGAATATTCAAAATGTAGTCACATTTATTCAACTCAATTCCTAAGCATTTACCAAAAATCCTACAAATCCACACTATTCCACACTTCAAATTCGTCATCAACAACACACAAAATCAACAAGCACAAACACAAATTAATCAATTGAACTCAAGCTCATGATATATGCATCACCAATTTCACGAATTTCCATTAATCCCAAGTCAAATCGAACTCATGCAACTTCACGCAAAACATCACTTTCAACACCCAAATTCTTATCACAATCCTAACCAAAATCATGCCTAATCAACTTGCCCAACCAAAATTCAGATATTATAATCCAATTCGAAGGAAATAAGTTGAGAAAACATACATTTGTCTCCTGCTATGGTTGTGTAAAAGTAATGGGAAGTACGAGTGCAAAAATTGAGAAGAAAGTCCTAAAATCCGACTTGAATCTCCCAAACTTTATGTGGAATGTGTGTGATTTTTAGTAGAGAAGGGTCAATAGAGTAATTGGGACAAGAATCGTACCATTCGAGGCGATCACTCGAGAGAGGGTGGTGAAAACTGATCAAGCAGCGCGAAAAACTAACCTTATATTCGCAAAAATTCTGCTCCGCTCGGGTCGAGTGGTTTGGTCGAGTGGTCTTAAGTTGGTCGAGCGACCACTCTGTATTCTAAAATTACTTCTGTAATTTGCTCGACCATCCGCTCAACCATACTGCTTTGGTCGAGCGGTCCCCATCTGATCGAGCGACCACTCTGTACTTTGGAACTTCAAGGATCTGCCACATAGTCGTCCGCTCGACCACCGCTCGACCTCAGTACTTGGTCAAGCAAGCTCCCTGAACTTTGAAAACTCTGAATCAGATGCTATGTATGCTGCTCGAGCACCACTCGACCTTGGTGCTTGGTCGAGTAGCTTGAAACTTGGTCGAGCGGGCCTCCGACCCTCGGATTTTCTCAAACTCTTTCGTCTCCTATAAAACTCAGACTCTAAAACAACATTGAACATTATATCAAGCCAAAACCATAACTAGAAAACCACTAATTAGACTATAAAAATCAAGTATAAGAAACTCCGTTAATACTAAAATAAACACACGACTGAACACTAGGCAAATCGCAAAAAAATCGATACATCCAAGCCAATTAAATTTTCAATATATCGTAAAAATTAACTCCCCTAGCAAACATTATAAAGAAATAATTATATTCTTAGTGCTTCAATGAGATAAGAACATCACACCCTCCAAACTTAGTAGAAACTATAGTCGAAACTAAGTTTGCAAAGAGATGTAATTGCCGAATAGTAAGCACCTTGAATATTAAAATTTCTTACTCACATGAAATAAATAAAGAAATAAAACAGGAGGAAAAGGCCCCAACAGGCGCTCATGTTTAACATCGGAGAGTCACGACGGTACCAATTTAATGCAAGGTATCCTCAAAGATGATGCAAGCATCATCCGACGACTTATAATACTTTAACCGAAACTCCCCCCTCCGCAGGCTCGATGGATAATGAATGGACCCGTCAACTTCGATTTCAATTTTCCTGTGAAAAGCTTCAAACGAGAGTTAAAAAGAAGTACCTCATCACCTTGCTTGAACTCTTTGTAGGAGATCTTTGAATCATGCCATTTCTTCATTCTTTCCTTGTAAATCTCCGAGTTCTTAAAAGCTCGATTCCTGAACTCATCCAATTGATTGATATGAGTCATCCTCAACTCCTTTTGATCCTTAAGAGACAAGTTCAAGCTTCTCATTGCCCAAAATGCCCTAATGCTGAATCTTTATGGGTAAGTGGCACAGCTTCCCATACACAATCTGATATGGTGACGTATCCAGCATAGTTTTATAAGAAGTCCGGAACCCCCATAAAACATCATCTAACTTCATAGCCTAATCATTTCTATTGGTTCCGACTACCTTCTCCAAATTTTGCTTCACTTGTCGATTGGAGACTTCAGATTGCCCATTCGTTTGAGGGTTATAGGGTGTACTAACCCTATGCTTAACACTGTAATCCTTGAGCACTCTTTCGAGAAGCTTGTTGATGAAGTGAGTACCTCCATCACTCACCAAAGCTCTTGGGACTCTATAGCGAGCAAAAATATGCTTCTTAATGAATGACAGGACAGTCTTTGCGTCATTTATTCGGGTAGGAATTGCTTCCACCCACTTAGAAACATAATCCACAGCAAGAAGGATGTAGAGAAATCCATTAGATTGGGGAAAAGGCTTCATAAAATCGATTCCCCATACATCCAAGATCTCTATGACAATGCTTGGTTGAATTGGCATCTCGTCCCTACGACTTATGTTCCCCATCCTTTGGTATCTATCGCATGTCGCCACATAGGATTCACAGTCTTTAAATAAAGTGAGCCAATAGAGAGCAGATTGAAGTACCTTTGCTGTAGTCTTTTGAGCTCTGAAGTGCCCCCCGTTAGGATGTGCATGGCAAAATTCAAGAACACTCTCCATCTCCATTTTGGGCACTGAACTTGGTTTCAATTTTAGTTTAAATTGATTTAGAGCAAGTGTACTCTATCATGTATAGCACGTAAGTGACCAAGTGCAAAATTTATATAATATCAAACCCAAGGGCGAAAGTGGGTAGCCGTATTTGAGAAATGCTTTACTCTAGTAGGACGAATCAAAGAAGGAGGGGATTGCTTTTACTACAAACTAACAACTAGGAAAGCAATTAAAGATAGAACATGTATAAATGAGATAGATGATGGGTGAAGGTGAACAATCTAAGAAATATATAAGGCAAGCAACATTTATGGACAAGGTATATATAGACTCACACACACACATGTATTGATGGTTTTCATATTATGATATTAAGAGCAATCACATTTGTACCCCTAACCCCTATGGCCAAGGTGATTAGGTTCTCAGCTCTTTTACAAGTTTAAATCTCCTAGGATTGTTTTTACTCTCAATTCCCATGAAGGTACTATGATCGTAAGTTGGGTTCCCCCCACTAGTTCATCACTAATATTCTATCCTGAGGTTCTAAGCACTTAAAGGGTATGGCTTATCTCTCCTCATACTAACTAAGTCATCTCATGCAATCAATGATTCAATTAAACCACTAAGCATAATATTGGAATGGTCATCCTAACACTATGAATAGAGAATTTAACAACACAAATCATACATAAAATGAAAATAAGCATTCATGATAGAAAATATTCATAACAATCATTTCCTCAAACATGTGGTGTGCAAAATTTATATAATACCTAACCAATCATATTGCTAGCTTCACATGAGGACTAGTTACTACAAATCAAAATAGAATCAATACATTCCATAGCTTGCTCCACTTGAGCCAAATAATAAAGAAAATAACAAAATAAAGGTAAGTATGCTCCCTTTTGATGGTGAACTTCCTCCTCCTTAATCATGCTAAAATCTTCAACCAATAATGAATTCCTCTTCTTAGATTGGTGGATGGATGGATTTATGGATGAATTTGAGGAGATTAAAAGGATTGGATGGATGAAGTGAAGGGTGGAAGAGATGGAGATGAATGTGTGTGATTTAGGTGTCTAGTGTGTGTGTAAACTGATCCAAAATGATTCCTCCCATAATTTGTGGTCAAAACATGTATTTATACCCCCGTGGAAGCATCTAGAACAAGTGGATATCATAAAACTACCTTTTGCACCTACACCGTGTAGGTGCACATGGGACGTGTAGGTGCATCACGTGCATCATAGTCTTACCGTTTCACGCATAACTTTCTCATCCGAACCCCGATTCAAGTGATTCTTGTGCTCGCGTGATCCTCTCTTCCGTGGATTTCCAACCATATATCACAAGTATAGTTTTGAGCTCCATAAGAATACCAAAAAATTACACAATTTGGACTTGCGTTTTTTAGCATTTTGCTTTTGCTCGTTCTTCCTCATTTCAACTCCGAATTGAGCTCTGTTTTTTCCCACATCTTCTTTATCGTGTCTACAATCCATTTTTACCTGAAAATCACACAAATTACACCAATTTACCAATTCTCTAAATATTCACAAATATTGCACAATTTAAGGCACTTAATCATGAAAATCACACATTTATCATTTCAAAGCATACATCTCCATATCTTTGTATAACACCACAAAATGATATAAAAAATGAATAAAAGCACACAAAAATACATAATAATGACACTAAAAGGTATATCACACACCTATAGATGATAAAATCTGTACAAATCTTGTAGGCAAACTGATCATACCATATGAAGGTCTCAACATCCCTCTTGAATTTTGCAAGTTGGTACCTATTGAGACCTCTAGGAATTTCACTTACAACAATGTAATTAACATAATCAGTGTACCATGGATCTATTCCTTGAGCAGCCACCACACAAGCTCTCTCCGCTCCTTCAGCAAACACCGCCATAAACTTCTCATCAGGGAACATCTCTTCTATGTAATCAAAAGAATTATTACAATGTTCCCTTGTCTATAACCTTGATAGGTGATCCCCAAAACATTCTCAGTACCCTTCTTATCTCGGATCTTCATGTCAAATTCTTGCTGAAGAAGGATCCATCTAATGATCCTTGGTTTCGCTTCCTTCTTCTCCATCAAGTATCGGATCGCAGAATGATCCGTATACACAATGGTCTTTATGCTAACCAAATACTATCGAAACTTGTTGAATGCATACACAATAGCTAGAAACTCCTTTTCAGTGACAATGTAGTTCTTTTGTGCAGCATCAAAAGTCTTACTCGCATAGTAGATGGCGCAAAACTTCTTCTCATTCATATTTGCAAACTTAGTTTCGACTATGTTTCTACTAAGTTTGGGGGTGTGATGTTCTTACCACATTATAGCACCAAGATTATATTCTTTTCTTAGTAACGTTTGCTAGTGGAGTTGATTTTTTGCGGTATATTAAAACTTTAATCAGTTTTGATGTGTCGATTTTTTTAATTTGCCTAGTGTTCAATGGTGTTTTGTCTATTGTGTGAGCGAAGTTATATACACTTAACTTTAAAGTCTAATAAGTGGTTCTCTAGTAAGTGTTTTGACTTGATATGATGATTAATGTTGTTTTTGAGTCTGAGTTTTACAGGGGATGAAGAAATCACGAGAAAGTAGAGCATCGAAAGGCTGCTCGACCAAAAATATGCCATCAAGTCATGAAGGTCGATCGGTGGTCGAGCGGACTACTGTAAGGTGAATCCTAGAGTTTTCAGAATACATAGGTCCCACTCGACCAAATGAATGTTGCTCGACCAGAACATCTTGGTCGAGCGAGATATCGAGCGGACTATAGAGGCTGATTCAGATTACAGAGAACCCGCTCGACCAAGCGAAGAGTTGCTCGACCAAATAGCTCAACCCAAGCAGAACAACAAAATTGCTAATATAAGGTCATTTTTCTCGCTGCTCGACCATTTCTCACCACCCTTTCTCGAGCAACCACCACAAAAGGTACGATTCATACTCCAATCACTTAGAACACTTTTCTTTACAAAAACCATACACATTCCACATCAAAATTTAGAGATTCAAGTCGAATTTTGGGGCTTTCTTCTCAACTTCGAGTTGTTGTTCTTTTTCACTTTCACGCACCCATAGCTGGAGACAAAGGTATGTTTTCTCAACTCATTACCCTTGAATTGGAGTGTAATTTGATTAATATAAATGGGTAAGTTGATTAAGCATGTTCTTGGTTTGAATTATGATATTAAATTGGGTGTTTTTGTTGAAATTTTATGAGTTGCATGAGTTCAATTTACGTTGGATTGATGAAATTTTGTGAAATTGATGATGTATATGTCACGGGCTTGAGTTTAATTGACTAATTTTTGTATGGACTCGTTGATTTTGAGTGACGTTAGTGATGAATTTGAAGTGTGGAATAGTGTCGATGCTTAGGATTGAGTTGGAAATTTTGAAATTCTTTTTGGAAATCCTAGTGAAGCATGTTGGTATTTTGATCCCTTTATTGATACTTAGAGACTTAAAATGTTGATTTTCCATGATTTCATGTATCAAGTTAATCGTATTATTGGTTATGCATGTGAGATTGTGGCGGAATTAAGTTTAAATTGTTGACCATATAATTTGATATCTTGAGTAGGATCTATGTGATAATAAGTCCTAGGATTGGTATACTTGTTTCTTGTCTATGTTTTGCATTGAAGTATAATTCTAGTAGGTAAAGGCATTGCTTCTTGTTCGAAGAGAAAGTTCATTGGAAACCAAAGAAAGGGGAAAGGGTAAGAAAAGTAAGAAAGATGGGAAGATGCCATTGGATTTTTGGTTGAAAATACCAGATTGGGATGAGAAGAAAGAGCTTTGGGGAGCGATTTCAAGGAAGATTCTTGGACTCGATACTAGGATGATGAAGCCATGGTGGAGATGTACATAATTAATGATATTAGATGGATGTTTAACCAAGTGGGAATTAGTGGATTCATGGATTTGAAGTGGGAGACGTTCTTCCACATCACAGCAGAGATGCTGTGTACTCTAGAGGTGATTAGGGAGGATTTTGTTCTTCCTACATCGGCATGGTTCCGACTTGGAGGTGAGTTGAGATATATGTATGCTACTGAGTTTAGTAGGATGTTTTGATACCCGGAGGATGCACCTACATATGAGGACGAAGGCTTTATTGCTGATGAATTCTGGAGATCGATCACAGGTTTGCAAGGGGCTTATGATCCACAACGATCGAGGGCTGCTTTCATTCAGAATTCGGTGATCGCGTACTAGGATCCTTGAAAACACCATCTTTACCCGAGCTGAGGGCGGGTGTATTCCGAAAGGAGAGTTATACGTCCTTTGGTGTATGATGAATGGGGTCCACTTCAACCTGGGGGCTTTTGTTTTGCAATGGCTGCATTAGTTCACTATAGACACATTTCAGAAGTGAATATTGGAGGATTGATCACACCATTGGCCGAGCATTACAATATAGATTTGTCTAGACATCAGCCAGTGATTGGTGAGCCGAATCTGATTCTTTCAGCGTGTGTTAGGATGAACTTGGCTTGACATGAAGACGATGTATGGATGTTCATCTGGGGAATGAATCCAATTTCGTTTCAAATGCCCTTTTCTCTCATTGACCTTACTACAGTCTAGGTCAATGAAAATTTATTGATGAACACTCCTCCTCACATTGCGATCTCTACTACTTGTTGTGCTTAGGGAGATTGGCGAACCTTGGCACCCTGAAGGTGTGTATCTCGACTTGGATATGATTTTAGTGGAAAAGTTGGAGGAGTATGAGGAGTATGAGCCACAGCAACAGTAACCACCGTTTGAGCATCCGATATCTGAGGTACATATGGAGATGCCTCACGATCACGAAATTTCGAAGATGGGTATTCCTCCAATGCAGCCACCACCACAGCCAAAGCAGTCACAGCAGTATGATTTCTGGCAGGCTTAGGATCGCTATAGAGAGCAATTCAAGATGATGAATGAGCACTTTGCCATGTTGAATACTAATCAACAGGACACGAATTGCCAGCTTGCTTTGGCGAACATGAACTATGTTGCGCTAAACCTGAGGTATGATGCTAAGGATCAAAGGTTATGAGAGATGAATGAGAACTACGAGGCACTTGATAGAAAGGTCGATAATTTTATCAGGGACTTCGATGATTGGTGCAATGATAATGATGATGATGCTCTGGAGGAGTAGAGTGCACCAGGTTTTTCTCTTTTTCTGATTCTTCTCATCTCCCTTCTATTTTTCAACTTTACAGGTTGGGGCATAATTGGTGGTTGATTTGGATTTTATTAGATTTATTGCTGAGTGGTCTGTACCGTATTGATGATATTGTGAGATTGATGGTGTTGATGGATATTGTGCATTTCATGATGATGGATAGTTTGATATTGACTCTTTGGTATGCATGTGCATTATACTTGTGATATATGTTGATTATGTTGAAAAGAAGCATGTATTGTTTGTTATTACTTGTAGTTTATGTGGGAATTGAAGTTGATTGCATGCTTTGAAGAGTGCTTAGGAAATCTATTACCCATATGAGAATTTTAGCCTTTTAATCATGCTACATTAAAGCATGACAATTTATTTTTGAGAGAATCGTTCATATGTTTGTATTCTAGAACTTGGCTTGGAGTCTTGTTTGATATTCGTGATTGATAGATATTAGGAGATGATCTTAGTCCATTATTAATAATTGAGCCATTTAGCCAAAAGTTATCATACCTTATAATATGTATATCATTGGAAGCCCTGTTGAGCCTTTAAAAGCTTTTTCTTTGGCAAGCCTATGATAAAAGCCTTTATTACCTTTACTCTAGCTTTGAAATACCCTATTTACTAGTAGAGAGTTGAGGTGAGTAAATTGCTAAGTGATGAAATTGAAGAAAGAGAGGAAGGAAAATTGTGTTAGTGATAAGTGAAGGAAGAGTATTGTTAAATCTTGTTTAAGGGTAGTGCCTAAAACTAGTACCCCGACAGCTTCAGAAGGGTAGTGCCCAAAATTGGTACCCTTATTCTTTGAAGAAAGAAGATGTTTATTCCAAGGAAAAGAAGGAGACGATGAATCAAAAAGATCATGAGAATGATGACAGAGAGAAGAAATAAAGCTGTTTGATGAAAATCAAAACTCCAAGGTAATTCTCTACTAGTGAATTAAGTCACTTATTCTAAATTCTCCTACTTTTACCAAAGAGCCAACGTTACAACCCATAAGACAAGTCCATTGTGATCCTAGTATTGAAATAATTATGAATTGATTGTTGAGACCTTTGCCAAGCTTATGGTTATATAGATGTATGAATTGACTATGAGCGTATATACTAACCTTGAAGTGTATATCTTTTACACTTGAATGCGAGAGTAATCACCTTTCCAGTGAGCTAGATGACTTAGCACTCGTAGAACTATTGTGATTGATTGATGTTCTTACATAGATGAGAAGTATGATGACTGCATTTTTTGACTCAATGAATTACATATGTTATTGAAGTTGTGCATATATGAGGATCTTGTGAATCACACTCTCTTGCCTTTGTTTTGATTGTCGTTGCCTCGGGACAAGCAACATGTAAGTTTTGGGGTTTGATAAGAGTGATAATTTACATGTTTTGAGTTCTGATTTGTGTGGAAATTGAGTACGATTTAGGTGATTACCAAGGTAAATTGGTATGTTTATGGGAATTCACGAATCAGAGGCTACTGAGGCTATTTGAGCATATTTATATAAAAAAATAGGTTAGAAGTGCTCAAAATCAAAAAACACAAAGTCCGAGACGCTGCTTGACCTCAGGAGGATTCGCTTGGCCAAGACCTTTTGGTCGAGCGAGCGTAGATTTGGTCTAACGAGGGTCTGTACAGAGTTTCAGCGAACAAGGAGGCCGCTCGACCACCGCTCGACCTGGACAAGATCCGCTCGACCTTGCCAGTTTGGTCGAGTGGGGACACGCGTCCTTATTTTTTATAATTTCGACCCTCCAGTGTATGAATTGACGTATTTTCCAAGAAAAAGCCTAGTATAGGTCCGTAAGGAGAGTTCAACAAATATAAAAAGGGATGCCGATCACGTCAAAAAGAGAGTTAGATTCCACATCCATCCTACACCACATCCAAACCCTAACTCCATCCTACGGAGCTGCTGAGAGAGAGATTCGTGCAGCGAATCAAGTGAAAACCAAGTGAAGATTCAAGACAGAGCGAGAAGTGACGGTGCCCACATCTACGGTTTACTTCGCAACTTAATCGTTCTTATAATTTTCAAGACTATGGGTAAGATCTATCCAAACACCATGAACGTTCTTCAAAATATCATGGGTTATAATCGCTTTGGTAGTTCTAGGGTTATGAAGGTTTTTATCTAGTTAATTTAACTTCCGTATGTATAATCCGTACAACACTACTTGTGAATTTATTTTATATAAGACTTTGCATTTTTAATTCATACTCAGAGTTGTTTAGTGCATCATCAACTGTTATGTAGAGTCTGAATACATATCTTGGTTATTGATTGAGTGAGTTCACTGCTGAGCAGGATTACATATTATGATTCTAAGTGAGGGGACTCTGAAATTTCACTAGAACTATCTTATATGAATACTCATTAATTGAATTGAATTCGGGTTAGTAAGTAGGATAAAGAGGATAATTATATAGTACCTATAAAGGGAGATTATATCGAGTTAGAGTACTTAGTGCACGGGAAATAATTAATACTGATAGTACCTAGAAAGGAGGGTATAATTATATTCTTGCTCTACGGTGATTCACATATGTTACACCCATATTTACTTGTATCTATAAAGTAGATTTGCAGGGCTTAGTGATGTGTCCATATTCCACAAGGCAGAGTCGGACATTGACATACGGAAGGGAGATTAATTAGTGAAACTGGATGGCCTGAAGAGACAATTGTCCCCCTTCAAAATACAATTGTCCTCAACTTAGGTTATGCAACTCTCATTACATGTAATAATCAATTCATAGCATACAAGATAAGACAATCACCACCAATCAAATGCTCCATTGACATGTTCTCACGGGAAGTATATATCACTCGCACTCAAGTGTAAAAGATGTACACTTATGGGTTTAGGTGTGTAGGCACTTGAATTTTATTGCCTATTAAAGGAAAATATGTGGCAAATTAATTAATTATTTATTAAGGAATTTAAATAAATCTATTCCTAAAATAAATGAGTAAATAATTGATAATTAGGCCAGATTCAATCAAATAAGTCTGACTTAAAGCCTGAGCAAGTGAAAGGCCCAAGCCCGCAAAATCAGGTCAAATCAGCCCTGGACCAATCAAATTGCGAGTTATTTATGGGGCATCCTCATCCTTCACCTATACAAGGAGCCCTCCTCCATTCATTCCAGACTACACTAAAATATCTAAAGACAAAAGCTCTGAAGAGATCAAGAATACCAGCAGTGCTCCCTTGAATACTTCAAGCATCTTCAAGCCAAGAACGGCCTCCGATCCGAGATCAAGGTTCCTGATGAGTGATATTTTCACCTAGATTTTAGTGTCTTTTTATATGTGTTTTCGTATATTTTTATCCGTATTTTATGTGTTATTTGGTTGTGTTTTGTGTTTTCATGGAAATGTGTGTGAATGAGCTTAAACCTACTATTTTCACTTTTTATTTGATGCTAAATAGGATAAGGAAGATGTAGAAAAAAACGGAACTCAATTTGGAGTTGAAACGAGGGAGAACGAGCCAAAACAGTGAAAGAATCAGGGCAGCAGCAACACGACTGGCCGTGTCGGTGGCACGAGCCGTGTCGCAGTACACGACTCGTGTAGCTAACACGGGCCTGTCCAGAATGGTCGTGCGGCAACATCTATTCATCCAACACGACCACCACTTAGCCGTGTTGCGGAGCTCGACTCGTGTTGCTGCACACGACCCGTGTAGCCAACACGGGCCTGTAAGCGATGGCCGTGCGGGAGCATCAGTTCACGCAACACGGGCACCTCATGGCCGTGTTGCGCCACACGACTCGTGTCGTGTCTTGGATCAGAAAAAAATCAGAATCCTTCTAGAAGGCCCAAAAGGGTATAAATACCCCTCCATTCATATTTTATAAAAAAATCCGATTTCCACCCCTTCCACACACACCTCACACACCATTTCTTCCATTTTCCACCATCATCTTCATCCATTCTTCATCCACCCATCTACACTTGATCCCCTCCATCAAATCCACCATCCAAGTGATCAAGGAAGCAAGGGAGAGTGAGATCACAAGAAGAAGAAGGAGATCTCCATTGAAGCACTTCAAAGGGGGAATCTAATTCTAATTTTTGTGCATTTCTTTATAGATTGATCATGTTTTGTAAGGATCTTAATGTCTATGTTAATTTTCTTATGGATATGAGAGGCTAATCTCCTTTGTGAGATTAGCTCCATGATTGGTGTTGGATAATTTAGTTTTTATGCAAATTGATTTTAATCTTGAATGGGCTTTGTGTTATTTCTATCATTGATTGTTGATTGCTTGATGTATATGATGATTTGTGTGATTAATTGTCATGGGCATGTGATTAGATTGAGAAATCAATTATGTGTTTAGGATAGTTCATTGAATCATTTCATCATACACTTCATGTGCATTAATTTAGAATGAGATAGAGATATCCTTCTAGATTTAGAACCCTTTGATAGAACATTTGATTAGCTTAATCGAGAGGTTGGTTGATTAAATGAGGAGGCCCAAACAATTAGTGAATTCATAGTACCTTAAAAGGGAATATTGCTTATGATTTAGTACCTAATTAGGGAACTCATAGAGTAATTAGTACCTAGTGGGAGGTGTTTGCTATTGTCTCGATCCTATGTGCGTTTGGGAGCCTTGTTGAGGGCCTACATCCTATCCATCTCGAGAGAGAGTTTAGGTGGAATTAGTAATCGCTTCTATACCTTGTCCATGAGAGATTAGAATTAATTGCATGATTACTTAATTATCTATACCATGATTGTTGTTAATCTCATCCTTGCATCATTTGGAACCCCTTTTATCTTTGCATACATTTTATCCTTATTTCTTGCTTTAGCATAACTGCATTCATTTGCTCCTATCCTCTCTTCCGTCGTCCTTATAAAATCACGATAAACTTGAGATCGCTTAAACTCTAGTACCTTCCTCCCTGTGGTTCGATAATTTCTTTAATTGGTCATGCCCACTATATTATGGCTAATCAAATGGCGCCGTTGCCGGGGAGGTAACGGTTGCTAGTAGTTTGACGAAGGATTGTTTAGAGTGGTCTTAATAAGGACATTTTTTTTTAATTTTTGCATCTTATATTTGCTTTGGAAAATTTTGTTCTAATTTTTCTTTCTTTTATAGGTGCATACCTTGAGAAGGAAGAAGAAGGAGAGCAATCCCAAAAATATGAGCTACATGGATAATCTTCGAGATATGGTGAATAGAAGTGTTCATTCCGCTATGAACACACAAGGAAATTTTCAAGGATTTCAAATGCCAAATTGGGAGCCTAATTTGCAACCGGATTACGGAGTACAAGATATGCAATTCCAACAACAAGGTTATGAGAATTTTGGAGTTCCTCATCAAATGCATCATCAAGTATACCCTCAAGGTGTGGAAGATGGTTTTCAAGGAAATTTTTCTAGAAATCAAGATGGAAATCAACCACATCTATGGGGAGATTTTCAAGACTCCAACACCTCTTATTCCGCCCAACTTGACTATAGAGAGAAGCTTAGAAATGAGTTGATCGAAAAGGTTATGGATCGCATAGAGAAGGAGAGTAAGTTTAATGAAATGTGGATGGATCGAATCGGAAATTGGTGTGACATGGTGACAAGTGCAATAGTAGCATTCGGTGCTAGATTGGATTCCATTGAGCACCAAGTTAGTCAAGTTGTATCCACCGTTGAGAACAACAAGCCTTCTTCCTCTATTAAGGATCGGAACAAGACTAGTTTGGGGGTTGATGAGGTTATAAAGGAAAGAAGAGAAAGGATGCCTAAGTGGGTGAAAGCTAAAGAGTTGAAAGAAGAGTTGAAGGGGGAATTCGATAGATTTGTCGAGTCTCTTGAAGAGATGGTAGAGAAAGTAAAGATTCAAAATCAAAAAGAGATTCATGCCATTATGGAAGAAAGGAAACCTCCGGAAACTAAGATCATGGATTCTACTCCCCACAAGCCAAAACCTTCTCATTCTATTGAAATTTCAAATTCTCTTAAGAACTTCCATGATTTCATTGATAAAAATTTATTTGGTGATTGTAGGAAAAAGGTTGCAAGAGGGCACCAACACTTGTCAATGCCCGAATTCTTACCGGGGGATGTGGTTGAAGTTCAAAATTCACATAGAGCTCCATGGAAGAAGTGGAACAAGTGGAAAGGGCCATTTCTTGTGAAGAACGCCTTCGGAGAACAATTGCTTGAGCTATTTAACAAGAAGGGAACCGTTCTAGTGGTTGAACGGGAGAGCACAAGGCACTACTTCAAGAAGAAACCTATGATAGTGCCTAAGGACTATTCAAGACCACCATGAGCTAAAGACTATCGTCCGGCTTGAAGACGTTAAACTTAGCGCTCGATGGGAGGCAACCCATCATTATCTTTATTGCTTTATTTAATGCTTTCAATAAGGATTGTGGATTTGTTATTTCTTGCATTTTTGGCATGTAGGTTGATTGTGCTTGTGAGGAATACGCGTATTGAAGACACGAAGAGTGCTTGATTTGAAATGTGATAGTAAGTCACACAACTTTTTGCAAACTTACCTCGAAACTCTTGTTTCAATTTAAGTTTGGGGGGATATGGCGTGGTGTGACATACTTTGTCTTGAAAGCATATACTTTTCGTATTTTTGAGCTAAAATTTTAAAATTTTTCTCATGAGCATTGGTTTGATTTTGGTATGATTGGTCGTGTTGAAGTGCATGATAGTCCATATTTTTAATGAAATTGTTGAGCTAATGGTTTTGTTGAGCATGTATGAAGGGTATTGGAAGCACGAATTGAGCTCGGAGCTAACAATTTCCACTATCAAATGCTTATTGAGGGAGTTTATTCTACACCCTACCACTTTTATGTGCTTAGCATAATTTGATTTGATTTGTATTGATGTGATTAGCATGCTACTTCATGTGTTATGTTTTTTGGGATGTTTATTTTCATTAGTTAGGATTTTCTTTTCAATCAAAGGTTGGGATGATTGTGAGCTTACATTGTTTATGGATGATTTGAATGTGTGCTTCATTGTTTAATGATAGTGATTTTTATTCTTGCATGTTATGTGTTTTTGTTTTGTTTATTGTTTGTTGAGTCTTTATTTTATGTTTTGTGTGTTTTCTTATTTTTGTCTTGGTATGTTTGGAGGTTTGTTTTGGGATGTTGTGAGTCATTTTTGAACATGAGTGGTGATATGTTGTGGTAGTAAGTGATGACAAGTTATGATTAAGAATCTCTACACTTTCGAATTTTGACATGTTTTATTTAACTTGTTCAATTTTGAGATGAATGTGGTGTAATAAGTTTCTTAAGGTCCAATGCATAAGCTTGTGAGTATTTGAACCTCAACCGTGCATACATGGTATTTTTCTTCATGAGTGGATTGGTTGTGTTTGATAAGCAAGAATTTGCTCAAGGACTATAGGAACGAGCCCGATTTGTGGAGATTAGTGAAATGATCTTAGGCCATCCTTGTTATTCATAGTCATTGCCATATATTTTCCTACCATGTACATCATCCCTAGTTAACCATTTTGAGCCTTTAAGCCTTTTTATTGTGAATATAGTACATTACAAGCCATGATTACCCACTTAAGCCTTACATATATACCATTTGTGTGGGTGATTGAGGAGATGGTAACTAGAAAGGTTTGATAAGGAAGTGAAAGAAAAAAAGGGAAATGGTAAACAAGCAAGAAAAAGGATGAAAAAGAGCACAAGAAAGAATGGACATGCAACCTCAAAACAAGAAAATGAGCAAAGCAATAACAATATGCTCAAGTACTTAAAAATCCAAAGAAGGAAGCATGAATCATAAGAAGCTCAAGAAATCCAAGGAAAGTTGATGAGTAGAGCTTGTGAGTGCCAAAGACAAGAAAGGAAGAAAGAAAAGTGGAGAAGTTGGAGAAATTGGCCATCTCTTCGATTACTTACACTTGCTTAGTCAATATTATCCATACTCTTCCTACCCTACCAAAGAGCCTATCATTACATCCTTAATAAAAGACCTTTTTGATCATTAATTTAAACTTTGGTGGTTTGTGAATGTAGTCCACGAGCAAGCTTATAGCAAGTCGAGCTAATCGATTGATGAGTGTTGATTTACCTTACTTTAAAGAGTGTTGAGTGAAATTTATAACCTATGTAAGGCTTGGACTAAAAGGGACTATATTACACTTTATTCTCTTTTGATTGAACTTGTTAATTTCTCATGTTATGATTTTATTGATGTAGGATGCCTTAGCATAGTTTGTAATTCTTATTGCTATTGATGTGTTATTACTTATGTTCGTTTAGTTTTTTCCTAGGTGAAAATCACTCTTCATGGTTTATCATTTTCGTTGTGCGAGGACGCACAACACTTTAAGTTTGGGGGTGTGATGAGTGATATTTTCACCTAGATTTTAGTGTCTTTTTATATGTGTTTTCGTATATTTTTATCCGTATTTTATGTGTTATTTGGTTGTGTTTTGTGTTTTCATGGAAATGTGTGTGAATGAGCTTAAACCTACTATTTTCACTTTTTATTTGATGCTAAATAGGATAAGGAAGATGTAGAAAAAAACGGAACTCAATTTGGAGTTGAAACGAGGGAGAACGAGCCAAAACAGTGAAAGAATCAGGGCAGCAGCAACACGACTGGCCGTGTCGGTGGCACGAGCCGTGTCGCAGTACACGACTCGTGTAGCTAACACGGGCCTGTCCAGAATGGTCGTGCGGCAACATCTATTCATCCAACACGACCACCACTTAGCCGTGTTGCGGAGCTCGACTCGTGTTGCTGCACACGACCCGTGTAGCCAACACGGGCCTGTAAGCGATGGCCGTGCGGGAGCATCAGTTCACGCAACACGGGCACCTCATGGCCGTGTTACGCCACACGACTCGTGTCGTGTCTTGGATCAGAAAAAAATCAGAATCCTTCTAGAAGGCCCAAAAGGGTATAAATACCCCTCCATTCATATTTTATAAAAAAATCCGATTTCCACCCCTTCCACACACACCTCACACACCATTTCTTCCATTTTCCACCATCATCTTCATCCATTCTTCATCCACCCATCTACACTTGATCCCCTCCATCAAATCCACCATCCAAGTGATCAAGGAAGCAAGGGAGAGTGAGATCACAAGAAGAAGAAGGAGATCTCCATTGAAGCACTTCAAAGGGGGAATCTAATTCTAATTTTTGTGCATTTCTTTATAGATTGATCATGTTTTGTAAGGATCTTAATGTCTATGTTAATTTTCTTATGGATATGAGAGGCTAATCTCCTTTGTGAGATTAGCTCCATGATTGGTGTTGGATAATTTAGTTTTTATGCAAATTGATTTTAATCTTGAATGGGCTTTGTGTTATTTCTATCATTGATTGTTGATTGCTTGATGTATATGATGATTTGTGTGATTAATTGTCATGGGCATGTGATTAGATTGAGAAATCAATTATGTGTTTAGGATAGTTCATTGAATCATTTCATCATACACTTCATGTGCATTAATTTAGAATGAGATAGAGATATCCTTCTAGATTTAGAACCCTTTGATAGAACATTTGATTAGCTTAATCGAGAGGTTGGTTGATTAAATGAGGAGGCCCAAACAATTAGTGAATTCATAGTACCTTAAAAGGGAATATTGCTTATGATTTAGTACCTAATTAGGGAACTCATAGAGTAATTAGTACCTAGTGGGAGGTGTTTGCTATTGTCTCGATCCTATGTGCGTTTGGGAGCCTTGTTGAGGGCCTACATCCTATCCATCTCGAGAGAGAGTTTAGGTGGAATTAGTGATCGCTTCTATACCTTGTCCATGAGAGATTAGAATTAATTGCATGATTACTTAATTATCTATACCATGATTGTTGTTAATCTCATCCTTGCATCATTTGGAACCCCTTTTATCTTTGCATACATTTTATCCTTATTTCTTGCTTTAGCATAACTGCATTCATTTGCTCCTATCCTCTCTTCCGTCGTCCTTATAAAATCACGATAAACTTGAGATCGCTTAAACTCTAGTACCTTCCTCCCTGTGGTTCGATAATTTCTTTAATTGGTCATGCCCACTATATTATGGCTAATCAGTTCCAAACCCTTCCGATTCGGCATTCTTCAAGTCAAGCAAAGATCAGAGATCAAGATCAAGTGGAGGTCAAGATTCAAGTCAAGTGGAGATCAAGATCAAACGAAGGTCAAGATCCAAGTCAAGTGGAGATCAAGATCAAGCGAAGGTCAAGATCCAAGTCAAGTGAAGATCAAGTCAAGCGAAGGTCAAGATCCAAGTCAGGTCAAGATCCAAGTCAAGCGAAGATCAAGATCCAAGTTAAGTGAAGATCAAGATCTAATTGAAGATACAAGTCAAGTGAAGATCAAGATCCAAGTTCAAGATCTTCAAGTCAAGAACACTCAAGACTTTCAAGTCAAGTTCAAGTTATATTCAAGTCAAGAACAACAGCCGATCAAAGATCAAGGTGCTAAGCCTCTTCGATCCGACGTTCTTCAAATCAAATTCATTATCCGTGAAGTCAACATTCTACCAAATTGAGTGGCATACTTCACAACAAATTCAAGTTAACGTTCAATCCGAACAAAGGTTCAACGCCTCCGAATCAATGTTCAAGACTACACACTCGAGCTCGGACAAGCTTTGCTTGAAGATCCAGCTCAACTCGACATACACAGTCAACATAGTCAGCGTAGTCAACATACACAAGTCAAAGTCAAATCCAAATTGGTTCTAGAGAAGAATCAGAGGATAGATAGAGATTGTTTCCATAAATTCTCAAGTTCAATCCAGCTAGATTATTATTGTAATTCTCTTGTATTTATTTTATTATAAATACATAAAATTTGTTGTTACAAATTTTGACACGCCCAGTGGGACATTCTCTACCTCTCATCTCTTCTCTCAATAAGCTCGAAGATACAAAGTATAACTTCTCTTAGGATCACAATAAAAAGGTCATCTACCTCAAATCCTTTAGAGCTACAAGCTGTGAAGACGCAAGTCACGACTCCACTAAAGATTGCGATACGAAGGCAAATTGCATCAAAGCCTCCAGAGTCACCAATTAAAAATGTTAAACTCGTTACAAGAAGTATGTCTGAAGCCTCCTCAGAGACAAACCATGTGGTTGGGATTGCTCTTAATAAGCCATTGCACGGAGCAAAAATAGTGAAGATGATTCTACATGCTCAACTCCTCACTCAATGCCAAGCTCACCATCTGCCTCAACTATGATTGCAGTGATGACGACGAGTGCTATAACTATTGAGGAACAACTTGCAAGTATGATGAGAGCCATTGAAGGACTCACTAAGCATATGGAAGCTCAAGACGTAAAGATCTCCGTACTTATGAAGAAAATGGATAATGTGGAGACAAGTCATGCAAATAAGAAACAAGTTGAGGATGAGCACGGGGAGGAAGACTCAACGAAGCATCATCTATCTGAAGAAAAGCCAGCTAAGGATATAAAAAAAGTTTCAACTGACGGAATGCTTCCTATCAACCAACTAAAAAACATCGTGGTAGAGACGATAAAAGACAAGTTTGAAGAAAGTTCCAAATCTTTTGTTGCCTACAAAAAGCCATATACAAAGAGAATTGACAACTTGAGGATGACAGCTGACTATCAACCTCCCAAGTTTTAACAATTCGATGGCAGAGGCAACCCAAGACAACATGTGGCGCATTTTGTTGAGACATGCAATGATGCTGGGACCAACGGAGATCACATGGTGAACTGTTGATAAATCAAAATCAAAGCTCCTTGACACGAGCTAAAACTGTCTTCATTACACTCCTTGATACGAGCTTAAACTATCTAAAATCTCACAAGTTATGCTTCTTGATATGAGCTAAAACTATCTACAAGCTATGCTCCTTGATATGAGCTAAAACTATCTAAAAAAATCTCAAGATAAGCTCCTTGATACGAGCTTAAACTATCTAAGATCCTCAAGTCTAAGCTCCCTGACACGAGCGAAAATTGTCTACATTATGCTCTTTGATACGAGCTTAAACTATCTAAAACCCTCATGATATGCTCCTTGATATGAGCTAAAACTATCATCAAGCTATACTCCTTGATACGAGTTTAAACTATCCACATAATATGCTCCTTGATATGAGCTAAAACTATCTAAAAAATATCTAGATACGCTCTTTGATATAAGCTTAAACTATCTAAAATCCCTCAAGTCACGCTCCTTGATATGGGCTAAAACTAACATCAAGCTATACTCCTTGATACGAGTTTAAACTATTTACACATCAAATCAAATCTCCTTGAAAAGAGAATAAACTCTCTACACACAATGCTCCTCGACACGAGATAAAACTGTCCACACAACGCTCCTCGACACAAGTGAAAAATGTCCACACAAGGCTCTCCGACACGAGCAAAAACTGTCCACACAAGACTCATTGACACGAGTATAAAATGTCAACAAATTCAAGTTCAACGCTCCATGATGCACGAGCCTAAACTACATGTTACTCATGGCCCCCATGGGTATAAAATGTGTATGGCACCCCCTCATTCAAACCAAATCATGTTTCTTTGAGCTACATTATGACTTGATCCTATTCAAAGAGGTACGTAGGCAGCTTAGTACTTCACTAAGTTCAGTCATAATTCAGGCTATTCATATCAACTTGGTAAAACAAGTAATAAAATTCTATCATGTTAATCAAGAATGGATTATCACAATTTGTTCACTCCAACACAAAGACGTCCTTGAATAAAATGCAAGGGGTCATTTGTAGGCACTTGAATTTTATTCACTATTAAAGGAAAATATATGGCAAATTAATGTAATAATTATCAATTAATTATTTATTTATTAAAGAATTTAAATAAATTTATTCCTAAAATAAATGAGTAAATAATTGATAATTAGGCCAGATTCAGTCAAATAAGTCTGACTTAAAGCCTAAGCAAGTGAAAGGCCCAAGCTCACAAAATTAGGTCAAATCAGCCCTGGACCAATCAAGTTGTGAGTTATTTATGGGCCATCCTCATCCTTCACCTGTATAAGGAGCCCTCATCCATTCTTTCCAGACACACTAAAATATCTGAAGATAAAAGCTAAGAAGAGATCAAGAATACGAGCAGTGCTTCCTTGAATACTTCAAGCATCTTCAAGCCAAGAACGGCCTCCGATTCGAGATCAAGGTTCCAAACCCTTCCGATCCGGCATTCTTCAAGTCAAGAAAAGATCAGAGATCAAGATCAAGTGGAGGTCAAGATCCAAGTCAAGTGGAGATCAAGATCAAGCGAAGGTCAAGATCCAAGTCAAGTGGAGATCAAGATCAAGCGAAGGTCAAGATCCAAGTTAAGTGAAGATCAAGTCAAGCGAAGGTCAAGATCCAAGTCAGGTCAAGATCCAAGTCAAGTGAAGATCAAGATCCCAGTTAAGTGAAGATCAAGATCTAAGTGAAGATACAAGTCAAGTGATGATCAAGATCCAAGTTCAAGATCTTCAAGTCAAAAACACTCAAGACTTTCAAGTCAAGTTCAAGTTATATTCAAGTCAAGAACAACAGCCGATCAAAGGTCAAGGTGCTAAGCCTCTTCGATCCAACGTTCTTCAAATCAAATTCATTATCCGTGAAGTCAACGTTCTACCAAATTGAGCGGCATACTTTACAACAAATTCAAGTTAACGTTTAATCCGAACAAAGGTTCAACGCCTCCGGATCAATGTTCAAGACTACACACTCGAGCTCGAAAAAGCTTCGTTCGAAGATCCAGCTCAACTCGACATACATAGTCAACATAGTTAGCGTAGTCAACATACACAAGTCAAAGTCAAATCCAAATTGGTTCGAGAGAAGAATCAGAGGATAGATAGAGATTGTTTCCCTAAATTCTCAAGTTCAATCCAGCTGGATTATTATTGTAATTCTCTTGTATTTATTCTATTATAAATACATAAAATTTGTTGTTACAAGATGTTTACACTCAAATTCAATTCAAGTGCATACGTAACCATAAGCTTGCCTATTGTCTCAAACTCTCTACCACTAAAAATATGATTCGACAATGGGATCAAATAGGACATTCATTAGGATGTAATGTTGGCTCTTTGGTTAAGGTAGGAAATATATGGATAAATTAACTCAGTTAGTAGAGAATTAAAACCGGAGATCTTTTGTACTTCAGATTTTTACACTTCAAGGCTATCCAACTTCATGCTCTTCTAATTTTCTTTTCTCTCATTTCTTTCAAGCTCAACACTTTTTTCCTTCTCTCATTTTTCCCTCGAGGTACCAGTTTCGGGCACTACCTCGCTCATCCTCCATAGGATACTAGATTTAAGCACTACCCTAGGGTGTTTGATTTCATGAAGTGCTAAATTTAAGCACTACTCCATGATTCCTTAGACGCATTATCAAGATCCATCACTATTTCAACACCAATTTCATTCCTTCCTAAGCTGTTATCAAGCTCTATCAACACACTTTGAAAAGCCATTAATTCTCTTCTAGAAGGACAATCAAGACTAAAAGAAAATTCAGATGCTCAAAGTGGTTATTTCTCGTAGGCTGCCAAATAATAAGGTTTTTAGGCTCAACGGGGCTAACTACGGATAAACATCATTAGGTAGGGAATTATTTGGCTAAGTAACTTATCAATTCAAAGATGGCCTTAAATCATCTCCCATCATCTAACATAACATGTAGTTTCAAGTAAGACAAGAGGCAAGTTCTAGAATACACGCACAAGAACGATACTCACCATAAAGAAAATATCATGTGGTTATCTAACATGAATAAGACTCAAAATCTCACATGGGTTTTCAACACGTAACAGAGCCCTTTTCATGGTAATTAATATCCTACAAGTACACATAGAACTTCATATCACAATATAACTCAAGGACACTTCCTTCATCAATTTCAAGAGCATATGAATTTAAAGCATGATTCAAAAGATATAAGCTCAATCCTTCCACTCTCATGAATTAAAAGCACAAATAAAAATTAGAATAAGGAAACGAGGGCACGAGATTTTTCTTCAACGTATGCACGAGATCCTCGAGTTGAAGCCTCAATGTAAAACTCGTCCTGCACCTAGTTACCCTTTTCTATCATCAAAGCTCAAGCACACCCATCATCACAAGATTCATCAATAATAAAATAGGAGAACTCTAAGAACGACTCAATTGACAATCTAATCAACTCCACACCCTAGAAACACCACTGAACACAGGCAAATTGCAAAAAATCTACACATCAAAACCGATTAAAGTTTCAACATACCGTAAAAAATCAACTCCCCTAGCAAACATTACAAAGAAAATATTATACTCTTGTTGCTTCAATGAGGTAAGAACATCACACCCCCCAAACTTAGTAAAAACGTAAGTTGAAACTAAGTTTGGAATGAGATGTAATTGCCGATTAGTAAGCACCTTAAATATAAAAATTTCTTACTCACACGAAAGAAATAAAGCAATAAAATGGAAGGAAAAGCCCCCAACAGGCGCTCATATTTAACGTCAAAGAGTCACGACGGTAGAGGACGGCCTTGTCACATCCTATCCTTCAAATACTTTCTTTTCCTTTTCTTGTCTACACTCAACACCTCACTTTTCTTGGTAACAAGTATATGATCCTCAGAATTTCTTACCTCCCATGGCTGTCTAGACACCTCCTTGCCAATTTTCCACTCAAATTCAGAATCATCTGACTTGTTAAAATCTTGATTAAACAAGTTAGAAATCACATCTATGCTCTTGCACGATTGAGTCTCCATGGGCATCTTCGTTACTTGATCAAGAGAAAAAACCACATCTTCATTATCCATCTGCAGTCTAAGCTTCTCGGCTCTCAACCCCTTTTTCTCTTTCCCACTTTTTTTCCGCTGTAAGCTCAGTGTTCTGCTCTTGAGATGGTACCATAATGTTCTGATCAACGAGTGTAGCATTTGGGGTTGAATCGAGCGCAAAATGGGCTGCTCGACCTCCATTCGACTTGGGTAGGTTGGTCGAGCAACTTGTCCTTGGTCGAACGATGTAGGCGATCGCGACCTATGCTTCTTCTTGTGTTGCTCAACTTCGGCTCAACTTAGGTGGTCTGGTTGAGCAACTTGGTCCATGTCAAGCAAACCTCCCGATTGAGAGCTACCCATGGTCAGGTGCTGCTCAACTTCTGTTCGACTTGGATGGTCTGATCGAGTAAAAAGATGCTTGTCGGTCGGCAAACCTAAAAACAGAGTGTCGTGATTCTATTTTTCAGGAGCTTGCTCGACCTCAGATCGACCATCAGGTCTGGTTGAGCTGATGTGGTTTGGTCAAGCAACTCCCTTGCTTCCTTCGTTCTCGCTTGTCGGCATCATCGAACCATCGTACTGCGTCTCGGACCTCAATGTGATGGCATGATTCTCTAATGTTTGAGTCAATTGATTCACATTCACGGCTATCTGCCCTATAATCAAAGTAAGGTCCTTCAACTGCTTAGATAAATCTGCATGATCATCATTCATGGTATCCTCAAGACGATCAATCCTTGCATCATTTTTAGCCAAGTATCGATTGAAGTTATATTCAACACTCTTCACTTCATGCTGCTGCATACTAGACCCCCTTAGTGTCAACTCTGTAATCTACCTCTGCTGAGACTCTAGTAGCTTGTTGATGTTAGCTAAACTAGAGAAGATCTCATCATCCCTATTCGGCTTCTCCACTTGATGTTCAAGCGCTGTCTTAGATAACAGTGCTCCTTCTGATGATGCATCAATAAAAACACGCGACTCACAATCCAATCCATAGTAGAAGATACTTATGTATTGAGCCTTAGACATTCCATGTTGTGGGCACCTCCTGAGCATGTCTTTAAATCTATCCCACGCCTCATGAAATTTCTCACCCTGATTCATAACAAATTGGGTGATCTCTTGCCTTATTCTTAAGATCCTTGACGGTGGCATGTATCTCTCCAAGAACTTCTGCTGCAGTTGGTCCCATGTAGTGCAGTATGTGGCATCAAGAGTTTCATACCAAGCTTCTACCTTATCAATTAAAGAGAACTTGAATAGGGCGATCCGTCTAGCATTATCATGAGCTCCAGCACCATTCTGAATGTTTGCATAACCAATAAATTTTCGGAGATACTGATATGGATCTTCAAAGAAACCTCCAGAAAAGGAATTCTTCTCTACCATGTTAATAAGAGTGGGATGTATCTCAAAATCATCATCTTCCTCCCTTGCTCCTATCAACCCCATGTTGCCAATTCCATAGTTTGTGAAAATTTCACGGATTGCAACATTATCCAAATTCTGCCTTGCTCCGGTCATGTTTAGCAAAGTGTGTTATTCCTTTCTTTCTTTCATTTCCTTTTTCCTAGTGCACAAGTACCTAAGAAAAATTCAAGGTTAGATTGAAATAAATAATCACAAATAAAAGTCTTAATCAAACTAGAAATAATAAACTAATAATAACAGCCATCCCCGGCAACGGCGCCAAGAACTTGATATGCATTTTCTTTGTACGCAAAATTAATCCCCAAGTATTAAGGATATCAATTGTAGTTTAAGCAAGCGACCAAGTGAATATCGAACCTAAACGACGGCGTATTATTAATTTAATTATTTACTAAATTAATTAAGACGAATGACAATAAAAGTTGAGATTTATTTATTAAACTACTAAACAAGTAATTAAAATAGCAAATAAAATAAAATATCACTCGAAGAATACGAAAGTGGATCAAGTAGGAGAATAGGTAGCCTTAGGATAATCCAGTTTCACGCATTAATTTCCCTTCCGTGTGTTGATGTCCGACTCTGCCTTATGGAATATGGACGCATCACTAAACCATGCATATCTACTCTATAGAGACAAGTAAACATGCGTGTAACACGTGTGAATAACCTCGGAGCAAGAGATATGATTCTACCCCCCTTTCTAGGTACTATCAGTATCAATTATTTCCCTGATCAATTGGTACTCTAACCCGATATGATCTTCCTTTATAGGTACTATAAAATTATCCTCTTTATCCTACTTAATAACCCAAATTCAATTTAATTAATAAGTATTCATATATGATAGTTATAATGAAGCTTCGGAGTCCCCTTACTTATAATCATAATATGGAATCCTATTCAGCGGTGAACGCAATCAATCTACGACTAATATATATATATTCAGACTCTATATACCAATTGAAGATGCACAAAATTACCGGTAATATGGATTAAGAAAGCATAATCATATATAAAATAAATCCACAAGTTGTGTGGTACGGAGTTTACACATGAAAGTTCCATTAATTCGTAAAAACTTCACAACCCTAGTTCTACCAAAAAGGCTCTAGCCCATAATGTTATGAAGAACAATCATGGGTGTTGGATAGATCTTACCTAGATGTCTGGAAAATTATAACATAAATTTGGAAATGAAATAAACCTAGATGCGGGAGTCATCACGTCCTTCTCCGTCTTGAATCCTCCTCTTGGTTCTCCTCTTGATTCCACAAACGAATCTTCAAATTGATGGATAGATGGAGGAAAGGATGTGGATGATGGTTGGGGGGTGATCCCCCCTTGTGGGGTGTAGGATGATTTGTGTTGCTCTCTCCAATCCAATATATTCTAATCTCCCCCAATTTATGAATAATGATGTGAAATATATTTAGGTGTGAGAAGGGAATTAAATAAGGAAAGAAATATATATATGGGTGAATCATGGAGGATTATGTGATAAGGAGATAAATTAGGTAATTTTCGGAAATTTTCAGAAATTCTCAGAAATTCTCGCTGGCAGCTGTGCGACTTCACGATTTTAAGGATAACTTCCTCGTCCCATCTCCGATTTTAGTGATTTTTGTGCTCACGCGATCCTATTTTCCTTGGCTTTCTCTAAATATAAAGATCTCACTAAATGTACAACATTTGAAGATCTAACAAGTCATAAAAAGTGGAACAGTCATGCTGAGTAGAAATAGCTTGCGCGACGTCACCATTTCGATCATAACTTTCTCCTTTGAAATCCGATTGGGGTGTTCTTTACACCAAAATGACCCTCTCTTCTGTGGCTTTCCAACTATGTATCATAATCCTAATTCAGATATCTACACAAATACAAAAAAATTACACAAGTTGGACGTGCGTTTTTCAGTGTTCTTGGACAAATTGCACCTTTTCTCCAACTTTGCACTTTTGATCATTTTTCCACCTAAAACACAATAAAAAACCTCATACGCACTTTTTTCTCACATATATCAAATATAAGACACTTGTGCTAATATACAACAATAATTTCTATCAAAGAGGTGTTAAATTGGACAGTCAAATACGCTTATTTTTAATCTCATCAAAGAGCTACCTATCTTCTCACTTTTCAACTCTCGTTTATCTTTACTGTTTTAATTTTATTTGCTATATTATTATTTTATTTATTAGATTAATCACTATTATCCACTTAAATTACCAATAATAGTTTCTCTTAGATTAGATAATAATATATTGATAACCAACTGTCCTTTGGGTTCGATAAATATTACTTGGTCGCTTATCTAAGCTACAATCACATCCTTCATACTTGGAGATTAAAATTGTGTGTTGAGAAAATGCCCAACAATGCGCTACCTCAATTTCAAACGGTTTTGGTCGACGGTGCCACAAGTCTATTGGAACAGAAGACTTAATCGAGTAATAGCTACAGATGAGATATGGGCAGCGACGATTGAGGTAATAGAATTATTTATTTATTCACTCTAAACCTTAAACTTGATTTCAATTAAATTAAATTTTGCTCTTTTAATTTAAATTGAATCAAAAAAATGAAGAATGATCACTTCGTGCACTGCTACTATTGTCATAGAGAGCCAGAGTTCGACCTCTTGGAGATGCTATTCACGGAAGCACCCAACACAGGAATTCTGTTAGTGGGTGTCAAACATCTCCCAATACGCGATAAATCAGGACCCGTCGTTGGTACCAAGTCATCCGTGGGTGGAAATTGATGTTTTCATGTCTGGAGTTGTCCGTACCGGAGAATGAAGATGGGGTTTTGCACTTTGAATGATTTGCCAAAAATTTTCGGATATTATCTTGCTGCTTATTATCTTTAACTTTTAGTAGTTTTTAATTTAAATTGGTAATTTGAATTGTTTAAGTTATGGCTATTTGAACTCTTTATGTTATGGTTATTAAGTGTTGGTTGGTATGAACAATGTTTGGTATTATCTTTTGATGAAATTTCGTGGACATATTACCTTAAGTTCATAATATTAAATAAATATTTTCCACTTATTTATTTATAAGAATTGGTGTAATAAAAAAAATTAATAGGAATTTAATTATATAAAATGAACGTATATTTAGTGATGTACTCATAAAAAGATTACTAAGAAATTATGTAATAGATAAAATAGATTCAATATTAAAGATAAGCTTCTAACTAATATTGTTGAGTAGTTAAAAAAAAAAAAATAATATGATTGATTTAATAATTTTTTGTTTGATGACTACGAATCCTTTGTATACAAATATTCTAAAATTAATTAAGTATATATACATTTAATAAAGATGAAAAACTCAATCTTTTTGAATATATGTTTTTAAGGTATTTAGGGTTTAGGGTAATTTAGTACAATTTTAGACAAGTAGTATTACTTGATTATATTATTCATACTAGCAAGGACCCACGTTGATGAAGACAAAATCAAGAATTTTTTATTTCAATTAAGTTGGAATTAAAAGAGCTTTACAACGTTAATTTACTTAAGAAATCAGTAAGTAAGATGGATGAAATGCATTCATATATCTAATAAAGGGTTTAATCCTTGACATTCGACACCATGATATCAATAAAGGCAACATGTAGAAAACAGTGGTATATTGAATATAATGAATTGCCATAAAAAATTATTTGATTTTGGTATATGTTTTCTCTTACATATATACACCGAATAACTGATCTCAAAAGATTAGAAATCAAAAGAAATTAAAGCAACAAATATAATCTAATTAATTACTTCCTAAACTTATGCACGACCATATATATTGTCTAATATAATATATGGAAACAATATTTGAGCTTCTAATCTAATTCCTTGATCAATAATATCTAAATATATCTCAATACAACATCATCATAATCAATTAAATCTTTTCGATTTAGCAACATATATATGACACGGTAAGTTCAAATGGAGAATTATTTATTTAATTTTTTTATAATGTGAATGGTGTTATAATTGAAGTCCAGATGTGTATAACACTATTAAATATCCACAAAATCCATATTATTGATATTCTTTCTGTCTACAACAGGTACATACATTTGTTAAAAACCATGTAGGTCGAACTATGTATTAGGTGTAATTATCAAAATTATTTTAAATATTCTATTTTATTGAGTGGTGACGATAAAATAAAAATTTGATCTAACGGTTAAGATTATTCAGGTGCACCGATGCCTCAAGTGCAATGCAGTTAGACTCTAAAATTTTTAAAAATAATGTAAATATTACTAAAAACAAAATATATTTGGGAAAAAATTTGTGATTTATTTTATAGATTTAAATATAGAAGAAAAAAAGATAAAAAAATCAATGCCTTAAAATAAATACTCCCTCCGTTGTCGAACTCATAATATTAAGAATCCTCTATTTTTTTAATTCTAGAATCCTCTGTTTAAAAAAATCATATAAATCTAGATATTTAATTAAAAGAATCAAATCTAAAATACAAATAGATAGAATCAAATTTGAAACTGATTTACCCTTTTAATCATAAACAAAAAAAAGACGCGACCCTTGGTATCTACATACAGCAGAATATTCATTAATACTTGCGACTGTTGGAGCGTAAGCGCCAATAGTCTGACTGCGTTACAACCTCTTCAAATTATCAATACACATAATCCACCCCCTTCTCGGTCATGTGTTTCCTATTTAAGTGGCCCAAACTACTACTTGTTTCTTAAATTCATCCTCCTTTACTACTACATCAATGGAGTTTCTCAGCCATTACCAAATATTTTTTGAGGGCACGCCCTGGACAGCCGACAGAGACGCTTGTTTCATCAACACTTTCCTCAATTACAAAAAATTTGGTGAATTCGGCCCCAATGACTATAACTCGGCGGCATCTGTGCGGGCGACAACTATCCTCAATTTCATATTTGACACCACGTTTACTTGGATGGACTGCATTGAAAGGCTCTCAAAACTAAGGATGTGCTACCTCAGTTTAAAACGGTTGTTGTCGATGGTGCCGCAAGTCTACTAGGACAGAAGACTCTTTTTTTTTAATTATATATTTTTAAGGTATTTAGGGTTTATGCTAATTTAGGGTTTAGTACAATTTTAGAAAAGTAGTATTACTAGATAATATTATTAATACTAGCAAGGATTCATTTGAATGAAGTCAAAATTAAGAATTTATTTATTTCAATTCAGTTGGAATTAAAAGAGCTTTATAACGTCAATTTACTTAAGAAAACAATAAGAAGGATGGATGAAATGTACTCATATATCTAATAAAGGGTTTAATCCTTAACATTCAACACCCTGATATCAATAATGACAACATGTAGAAAATAGTTGTATATTGAATATAATGAATTGCCATAAAAAATTATATGATTTTGGTATACGTTTTCTCTTACATATATAAACTGAAGAACTGATCTCAAAAGATAAGAAATCAAAAGAAATTAAAGCTACAAATATAATCTAATTAATTACTTTCTAAACTTATGTAAGACCATATATATTGTCTAATACAATATATGAAAATAATATTTGAAATTCAAATCTAATTCTATGATCAATAATATCTAAATATATCTCAACACAACATCATCATAATCAATTAAATCTTTTCGATTTAGCAACATATATATGACACGGTAAGTTCAAATGGTGAATTATTTATTTAATTTTTTTTATAAAGTAAATGGTGTTATAATTGAAGTTTGGATTTATATAACACGTTTATTTATCCACAAAATCCATATTTTAGATCTTCTTTCTGTCTATAATAGGTATATATATTTGTTGAAAATCGTGTAGGTCAAACACTGTGTTGGTTGTAATTATCAAAATTATTTTAAATATTTTGAGTGGTGAAGATGAAATGAAAATTTGATCTAACGGTTGAGATTATTTAGGTGCACCGCAGTTAGACTCTAAAATTTATAAAAATAATATAAATATTACTAAAACCAAAATATATTTGGGGAAAAAGCCTGTGATTTATTTTATAAATTTAAATATAGAAAAAAAAAATCAATGCCTTAAAAAAATATTCCCTCCGTTGTCGAACTCATAATATTAAGAATCCTCTATTAAAATAAAAAAAATATAAATCTAGATATTTAACTAAAAGAATCAAATCTAAAATACAAATAGATAGAATCAAATCTACAACTGATTTACCATTTTAATCACGTCAATTGCCATGGCAAGAATCCATTCAATATGTATTACAACTCTACATAATAAATAAAGGGATGCATTGATCGATACATCTCATAAATCATAAACAAAAAAAGATATGACACGACCCTTGGTTTCTAAATACAATAGAATATTCATCAATACTTGCGACTGTTGGTGTGTAACGCACTAATATTCTGACTGAGTCATAACCTCTTCTCATTACCAATATGCATAATTCACCCCCTCTCATGTCATGTGTTTCCTATTTATGTGGCCCAAACTACTACTTGTTTTTTCAATTCATCTTCCTTTATTGCTACAACAACAGAGTTTCTCAGCCATTACCAAGTGTTTTTAGGGTATGCCCTGGACAGCTAACAGAGATGCTTTTTTCATCAATACTTTGCTCCATTGCAAAAAAATTGGTGAATTCGGCCCCAATGGTTACAACTCGGCGGCATGTGTGCGGCGACAACTGTCCTCAATGCCATGTTTGAAACCACGTTTACTTGGATGGACTGTATTGAAAGGCTCTCAAAACTAAGGATGAGCTACCTCAGTTTCCAACGGTTGTTGTCAATGGTGCCGCAAGTCTACTGGGACAGAAGACTTAATAAAGTAATACCTACATATAAGGTTTGGGCAGCGGCGATTGAGTAATATAATTATTTAGTTATTCACTATAAACACTAAACTTGATTTCAATTGAATTAAATTGTGCTCTTTTAATTTAAATTGAATCGAAAAAAATGCAGAATGATCACTTCATGCACTGCTACTATAGCCATGGAGAGCCGAATTTCGACCTCTTGGAGATGCTATTTACGGAGGCACCCAACACTGGAATTCTGCTAGTGGGTGTCAAAAATCTTCCAGTACGCGATGAATCAGGACCCGCCGCTGGTACTCAGTCATCCGTAGGTGGAAATTGATGTTTGCATGTTTGGAGTTGGCCGTATCGGAGAAAGAAGATGGGGTATTTTGCACTTTGAATGTTTTGCCAAAAATTATCGAATATTATGTTGCTGAGTATTATCTTTTACTTTTAGTTAGTTTTTAATTTAAAATGCTAATTTGAACTGTTTAAGTTATTGTTATTCGAACTCTTTATGTTATGGTTATTATGTGTTGGTTGATATGAGCAACGTTTGGTATTATCTTTTGATGAAGTGTATGGGTCATATCTTATGTTCACAATATTAAATAAATATTTTTCACTTATTTATTTATAAAAATTGGTGTAATAAAAAAAACAAAAAAAATTAATAGAAATTTCATTATATAAAATAAACGTATATTTATTGATGTACTCTTAAAAAGATTATTAAGAAATTTTGTAATAGATAAAATAGATTTCATATTAAAGATAAGCATCTAACTAATATTGTTGAGTTGTAAATAATAATAATAATAATAATAATAATAATAATAATAATAATAACTAATAATAATAATAATAATAATATGATTGATTTAATTTAATAATTTTGTGTTAGATGACTACGAATCCTTTGTATACAAATATTTCAATATTAATTAAGTATATAATTTTAATAAAGAGGAAAAACTTAATCTTTTTTTATATATGTTTTTATTGATTAATTTACTTTAAGGGTAATTGTGTGGTGCACCTAGTGCACCGATACACCAAAGGATTTAATGGTTTAATTTAGGTTTTAGAGCATCTCCTAAAGGCTCTTCAAAATAATTATGATTTATTGAAGATATGTTATATATTCTTAATTAATGTAGAATAAAAAAAAAAAAAAATTATATTATACCCGATAAGTAATTATAAATTTTAATTAAAAAACATACTTTTGCGTTTGTGCTTATCTATTTATTTAATTTTTTTTTCATTTATTTAATTTTTTGAATATAATATTAAGGGTTTAAAAATTTTATAAATAAATTGGTTATATAATCCAATGTTCATATGCATAGTGTGATTTAAAAAGGAGGATTTAAATAATATAAACAAAAGAAGGAAATAAATAAGTAATTGTGCATTGTAATGTAATTTAAATAATCTTGCGATATAAAATAAAAAAAGAATAAAATTTAGAAAATAAATCATAATATTAATTCAAAAAATTAAAACAGACGTGCGCGACTGAATAGAACGTTTATGACCATTCACATGTAACCTACAAATGTAAACTTTAGTTATGAATACTATGTGAGACTTTAGTTATTTTAATATTAATATTTTTCACCTAAAAAAATAGTTAATTGTACAGAGTCCCAATAAAAAATCAATTTGAATAAGAATATTAATAAAAATATTTGCGCAATAATTAAGACAAACACTTGTGTAAACCGAATTTATATGCAATAATAATGTGTAAACCCTAATACTTTTTAATACATTAAAAAATTACTCTTTAGACACATAAAATGTTAATCTTCTACAATTTAAAAAATTAATTTTCAAATGCTAGTACACCATGATTTATCATACCATGTAAAGAAATTGGGTGCTATTTTTTACTAAAGGGCTTCATTGTTTTATTTTAAAAAGAAAAGGGCCATATTTGATCTAATTTAAAAATAAGAATGGTCTAAATGAAGAAAAAATAAAGTGAAGTGTTTACTTGATCTTATGAAATATATATTTGATCTAATAATAATAATCATAAAATTAAAAAAAACTATATAATTAAATAACCCATATTCAGGAAACGACGTCGTTTCCTTATTACACAGAAAAATTGATTTCGGGGGTTTTCACTAAATTTACCCCAATTCTCACAAACCCTAATTGTACACTTCGTCATAGTCCTAAACCCTCAACGAGTTCGCAAATCCAGCATCGAAGTTCAGTGAAATTAAAGCATAATCGAAGGAAATGCCAATGACAACGGACTTTATTCTGTATACCTATCATCAATGTATTTCTTTTTAATGTGAAAGGCATGGGCATGTGATGAGCGTTTTCTCAACACACAATTAATCCCCAAATATGAAGGATGTTATTGCAGCTTTGATAAGTGACCAAGTGATATTTATCGAACCCAAGGGACTTATTATTATCAATTTAATTATAATCCAATTTATTAAGACTATGTTAGCAATAAATTGGTGGGATAATTACTTAACTACGAATCAAGTAATTTAAATAATAAATTAAGTAAACAAGCAGTAGAGATTAAACGAAGGTGAACAAGTGAGAAATTAGGTAGTTCTTCGGGCCATTGATGCGCGTTTTTATTGCACGCAACATTAATCCCCAAGAATTAAGGATATCAGTTGCAGCTTAAGCAAGCGACCAAGTTAAATTATCGAACCCAAAGGATGGCGTATTATCAATTTAATTATTAACTAAATTAATTAAGACAAGATGGCAATTAAGTTTGAGGTATGGAATTATTAATCTACTAACAAAATATAAAATAATAATTTAAATAAAATAAACTCTAGAAGAATTACGAAAGTGGATCAAGTAGGAGAATAGATAGCTCTAGGATAATTCAGTTTCACTCATTAATCTCCCTTTCGTGTATCAATGTCCGACTCTACCTTATGGAATATGGACGCATCATGAAGCTATGCAAATCTACTCTATAGACGCAAGTAAATATGCATGTAACACGTGTGAATAACCTTGGAGCAAGAGATATAATTTTACCCCCCTTTCTAGGTACTATCAGTATTAATTATTTCTCTCTAGGATTGGTACTTTAACCGATATGATCTCCCTTTGTAGGTATTATAAAATTATCTTCTTTTTCCTACTTAATAACCCGAATTTAATTTAATTAATAAGTATTCATATATGATAGTTCTAATGAAGTTTCGGAGTCCCCTCACTTAGAATCATAACATGGAATCCTACTCATCAGTGAATGCACTCAATCAATAACCAAGATATTTATTCAGACTCTACATAACAGTTAAAGATGCGCAAAACAACTCTGAGTATGAATTAATAAAGCATTGTCTTATATAAAATAAATCCACAAGTAGTGTTGTACGAAGTATACACACGGAAGTTCAATTAATTCATAAGAACATTTATAACCCTAGATCTACCAAAATAGTTCTAGCTCATGATGTTGCGAAGAATAATCACGGGGGTTGGATAGATCTTATCCATATGTCCGGAAAATTAGAAAGTAGAAGAAAAGAATTAGGAAAACCCTTGGTATAGAATTTTCCTTCCTTCTCTCTTCCGTCTCTCAAATCCTCTTGGTTCTCCTTCTTGATTCCACAGACGAATCTTCACAGTGATTACCTGGAATTACCAAAAAATATCACAAGCGCAATTCTGTTCGATCAAACCTTCCTTGGTCGAGCAACTCCTCCTGGTCGAACGCTGGTCGAACAACCTTTCTGTAAGTTTTTAGTATTTTGTTCGACCAGACTTCTCCTGTTCGACTTGATTTCTGCTGGTCGAACGGATCTCCTTGGTCGAACAAGTCATGCAAAGTGGAACAGTTGTTCTGTTCGGCACAGCTTGTACGATATCACCACTTTGATCATAACTTTCTCGTTTGGAATCCGATTGGGGTGTTCTTTAAGCCAAAACGATTCTGTCTTCTGTGGCTTTCAAAACATGTATCACACATTCACTTCAAAGCTTCAAAATAACATAAAAAAATTACACAAATTGGACGTGCATTTTTCAGCATTCCTACACAAGTTGCACCCTTTCTCCAACTTTGCACTTTTTAATCCTTTTTCCACCTAAAACACAATAAAATACCTCAAGTGCATCTTTTTCTCAGATATATTGAATATAAGACATTTGTGCTAATATATGACAATAATTCCTATCAAAAAGGTGTTAGATTGGACACTAAACACGCTTATTTTCACTCTTATCAAACCTCTAAACTTACCTGTTGCTCGTCCCGAGGTAATAAAATAAAAATAAAGAGAGAGAGAGTATGAAAATTAGTGGGGAAACAAGGACTTTGACTCATACCATATTCAAAATACAATTGTCCTCAACTTAGGTCATGTAACTCTCATTACATGTAATAATCAATTCATAGCATACAAGTTAAGACAATCACCAACAATTCAAATGCTCCATTGACATATTCTCACAGGAAGTATATATCACTCACACTCAAGTTTAAAAGATGTACAGTTATGGGTTAAGGTGTTTACGCTCAAATTCGATTCAAGTGCATGCGTAACCATAAGCTTGCCTATTGTCTCAACTCTCCTTTTACTTGTAGCTAACAAATCATGGATCAAAAAGGTCTTTTGTTTGGTTGTAATGTAGGCTCTTTGGAAAAGGTAGGAAATTTATAGATAAGTGACTCAAAACTCGGATCAATCAAGCTGCAGTCTCTCTCGATCTTTTATTCTTCCTCATCACTTCAATCAAGCACCACATACTCTTCAAACTCTCCCATCTTTCTCCTTCAAGCACAACTTATTATTTTCAACTTTTTCTAACTCTTCAACTCCATCATTCTCTTTTTCTTCACTTTTTTTTCTTTTTTTTCTTCGAGGTACCAGTTTGGGGCACTACCTCTTACATTCTCCATAGGGTACTAGATTTAAGCATTACCCTTAGGTGTTTGATTCCATGGAGTACTAGATTTGAGCACTACTCCAGCAATTTTTCTTTTTATCCTTGAGACTCTTTTTCCATCATCCTTATCATCCCTCAAATCACCACTCTCTTCAATTAAACTTTATTAGCTATCAAAATAATGGATTTAAAAAGGTTCAAATGGGTTGACAAGGGATTTAATGAATTCAGGTAAAGTATATAGGAAAAGATGGGTTATTCAAAGATGGCCTAATATCATTTCCATAATCCACTAGACTAAACTTGAATATTCATGGAAACTCAAGGCAAGTTCTAGAATACACGCACAAGAACGATACTTACAAGAAAAGATTTATCATGTGATTATGTACATGAATAAGGCTCAAAATCTCACATGGGTTTTTAACAAGTAACAAAGCACTTTTCATGGTAAATAATATCCCACAAGTACACATGGAACTTCATACCACAATATAACTCAAGCACACTTCTTTCATCAATTCAAGAGCATAAGAATTCAGGCATAGTTCAAAAATTTAAGCTCTCATGTCCACAAAACCAAGATATCAATCCTTCCACTCCTACTAATTAAAAGCACACATAAAAATTAGAATGAGGAAATGAGTGCACCTGATTTCTCCTTCGAAGTATGCACGAGCTCCTCAAGTTGTTCAACTTGCTCAGGTCAAATCCTCAGTGTAGAACTCGTATTTCCACTCTTTTACATTTTCTATCATCAAAACTCAAACACACCTCATCATCATAGATTCATCAATAATAAAATAGGAGAACTATAAAAAAGAATCAATTGACTATCTAATTGACTCCACACACTAGACACACCAACACAACAAACTAAACATTAGGTAAGTTACGAAAAATCAACATATCAATACTGATTGGTCGGATTGTTGGGATGACCACTTAAAGAATTTATCGAACCCAATGGAGGTAGGTACTAGAGTTTAAGCGATCTCAATTTTATCGTGATTTTATAAGGACGATAGGAAAGGAGGATAAGATGCAAATGAATGCAATTAAACTAATGCAAGAAATAAATGATTAAATGAATGCAAGATAAATGGGTTCCAAATGATGCAAGGATGAGATTAGCAACAATCATGGTATAGATAACAAAGTAATCATGCAATTGATTATAATCTATCATGGACATGGTATAGGAGCAATCACTAATTCCACCTAAACTCTCTACCAAGAAGTATAGGATGTAGGCCCTCAATAAGGCTCCCAAAAGCACAAAGGATATAGACCATAGAGAACACCTCCCAATAGGTACTAATTACTCTACGAGTTCCCTAATTAGGTACTAAATCATAGGCAATATTCCCTTTTAAGGTACTATGAATTCACTAATGGCTTGGGCCTCCTCATCTAATTAACTAATCTCTCGATTAAGCTAATCAAATGTTCTATCAAAGGGTTCCAAATTTAGAAGGATATACCTATCTCATTCTAAATTAATACACATGAAGTGTATGATGAAATGATTCAATGAACTATCCTAAACATGTAATTGATTTACCAATCTAATCACATGCCTATGACAATTAATCACACAAATCAATCATATACATCAAACAATTAACAATCAATGATAGAAATAACATTAAACTCATTCAAGATTAAAATCAATTTGCATAAAAACTAAATTATCCAACACCAATCATGGAGCTAATCCCACAAAGGAGATTAGCCTCTCATAGTCTCAAGAAATTTAACATAGACATTAAAAATCCTTACAAACCATGATCAACTATAAAAAAAGTCACAAAATTAGAATTAGATTCCCCCTTTGAAGGTCTTCAATGGAGATCTTCTTCTTGTGATATCACTCTCCCTTGCTTCCTTGATCACTTGGATGGTGGATTCGATGGGGGAGATCAAGTGTAGATGAATGAATGAAGATGATGATGTAAAATGGGGAGAATTGTGTGTGATATGTGTGTTTCCCCAAAAAAATGGAGGCTAGGGTTGATTATCCAATCAAAAACTTGGAGAAAAAGCAGCCAAAAAGGGAATTAAAATTGATTTTTTGCACAGGTGGCGATTTTCATAAAACTTCAACCAAATATTTGTGAGTGATGTTGAATTTTTCTGCAAATCATCAGAAAAATTCAACCGAATTTTCATGAGCATGGTCGAATTTTTCTGTCAGTGTGCTCAGCCTCCGTTGCTCTGTTTCGCCCCTATTTTTCCTAAAAATTCATAAAAATTCGACCGAATTTTTGTGTAAGGTCGAATTTTTGTGACAGTTTTGCCCTGCTTCACTGTTTTGGCTCGTTCTTCCTCGTTTTAACTCCGAATTGAGATCCGCTTTTTTCTACATCTTCCTCTTTACTTATAGAATCCATTTATGCCTGAAAATTACATAAAATAAACCAAAGTACTAATTCTCTAAATATTTACAAATGTCGCGTAATTTAAGACACTTAATCATGAGAATCACACATTTATCATTTCAAAGCACAAATCTTCATATCTTCATATAACATCACCAAATGGTATACAAAATGAAAAAAAAAATAAAAGAAAAATATCATAAAAGAAACTAAAATTTAGGTGAAAAGGACACCGATCAACCCTCCAAACTTAAAGTGTTGCTCGTCCTCGAGCAATGAAAATGAGAAAACGAGAGGGGGAATTTTTACCTAGAGAAAACCCTAATAAACATAAGCAATAACACATCAGTAGCAATAAGAACCACAACTTATGCTATGTCATCCTATAACATTAAACTTATAACATGCAAAAAATATTAACAAGTTCATTCACAAGAATATAAAGTGTAATATAGTCCCTTTTTGGTCCAAGGCTCACATCGGATATCAATTTCACTCAACACTCTATGAAGTAAGATAAATCAACACTCATCAATCGATTGACTCGACTCGCTGTAAGCTTGCTCGCGGGCTATATTCACAAATAACCAAAGTTTTAATTAATGATAAAAAAAGACTTTTCATTAAGGATGTGATGATAGGCTCTTTGGTAGGGTAGGAAGAGTATGAATAATAGTGACTAATCAAGTGTAAGTAATCGAAGAGGTAGCGACTTTCTTCCATTCACTCCACTTTTTTTCTTTCTTCCTTTTTTATCTTTGTTGGTCACAAGCACTATTCATCATCTTTATCCTTTGAATTGAGCTTCTTATGATGCATGCTTCCTTCTTTTGACTTTTATTTGCTTTATGCATCTTGATGTTGCTTTGCTCCTTCTCTTATTTTAAGGTTGCATGTGCATTCTTGTTTTTGCTCTTTTCATCATTTTTCTTGCTAGTTTATCATTTCCTTTTCTTCTTTCGTCATTCAATCAATCATTTCTAGCCACCATCTCCTCAATTACTCACCCAACGGGTATATATAAGGCTCATGTGGGTAATCAAGGCTTGTAATGTGCTAAATTTACAAGAAATAGGCTTATAGGCTCAAAGTGGTTGACTAGGGATGATGTTTAAGGTAAGGAAATATATGGCAATGACTATAAATAACAAGGATGGCCTTAGATCATATCATTAATCTCCACTAATCGGGCTCGTTCCTATAGTCTTTGAGCAAGTTCTAGCTTATCAAACACAACCAATCCACTCATGAAGAAATGACCATGTATGCACGGTTGACGCTCAAATGCTCACAAGCTTATGCTCGGACCTTAAGAAACTTATTACACCACATTCATCTCAAAATTAAACAAGTTAAATAAAACATGTCACAATTTGAAAGTGTAGAGATTCTTAATCATAATTTGTCATCACTTATCACCACAACATGTCATCACTCACATTCAAAAATGACTCACGACATCCCAAAACAAACTACCAAAACAACCCTAGACAAAAATAAAAAAATACACACAAAACAAATAAGAAAAGACACACCAAATAAGAAACAAGGCAACAATACATAACATGCAAAAATACAAATCACCATCATAAGACAATTGAGCACACATTCATATCATCCATAATCAATTAAGCTCACAATCATCCCATCCTTGATTGAAAATAAAATCCTAGATTAAGAAAGTAAACCTCACACAAACATAACACATGAAATAGCATGCTAATCATATCAATCCAAATCAAAATAAAATCATGTCATGCAATTAAAAGTGATAAGGTGTAGAGTACTCCCTCAATAGGCATTTGGTAGTGGAAAGTTGTAGCTCCAAGCTCCATTCATGCTTCCAATACCCTTCATTCATGCTAAAAAACTTACCAAATATCATTAACTCAATAATTTCATTAAAAATATGGATTATCATGCACTTCAACACAACCAATCATTCCAAAATCATACCCAAACTTATGAGAAATTTTTTAAAATTGACCCAATTTTACAAGAATCATACTCAAGTGGTGAGTCACACCACACACTCTCCCCTTCAAACTTAAATTGAAACAAGAGTTGAAAATTAAGTTTGCAAAAAGTGGTGGGACTTACCTGTTGGCAATTGGATAGTGTGGTTCAACGTGATTCGTTAGTAAAACAGGCAAACAATAACAGCGGAAGCAAAATTAAATTGTTTACCATACTTCTGGGTTGATGTAGAGGATGAAGATCTGTGATGAACACCTCTGATCTTCTACCGTATGTCCCAAAGTCAACTCTGGTGTTGGGTGGTCAACAATCCCCAGAGTTCTCTCAATCTGCTCTCTGTTTTCTCCCGTATCAAATCAGGCACTGACTTAGGGTTAACAGGAGCTGAGATGACTTAAATAGTTGGGCTACAGCAGGGATCAGGAGGAGAAATTGAACTGGGCCTCAATTGAATTTAATTAACCAAGCTTAGCCCAAAGCTTTTAATTAAATCCAATAATAATAATATAGTTCACTAAAATATTGTGATTGCACTACCCGTCCAATCCCAAAATTATGTTCTGGGCTCCTTCTTATTATAAGCCCGATGGTCTCCCCATGTTTAAGATATACAATGTCCATTAATTAATTAAGTTACTGACAACTCAAATTAATTAATATCTCATCCGAGAGTAGTACCACTCAACTTTATTATCATGCCGGAAATTATTCCACTTGCAAGATTTACATGATAAACCTTATGAGCTCCTCAAGGGGACATCATCAACCTATGACGGACATGGATTCCTTCTACAATCAACAGCATACCATAGAGACAACACTACTTCCCAACTCACCGAGTATATTGATTTAATACTTATAAATCTCCCCCATTGATGAATCAAAGAAATACATACTGCCCTACGTGTCGAGGTTATTGTATAGGGATTAAGAGCACGAACTTCCATAATAACAGAGATCAAGTTCTACTATATAGTCAGTATAAGAAGAACGATCTCAGGCGGTCCTACTCAATACACACAAGTGCACTAGTGTGATTCTATAGCCAAGACAAGCTAACACCAAACCACACTACAACCATACCGACAGAGAGTCCCCATCTATCTTGGTTGTGAGCATCTGTTTATACTTTATAAGGAAACCGATAATATGATCTTCCGCGTGTTGTCGCACAACATATTATCTACAGTATAAAGTAAATGGACTATTGCATCATGCATATAAAATAAATTATAAAATGCAATCATTTGATCATATGATTCTCATTTCAAATATTGTTATAACATTGTTCATACTAAAGCTAGGCTTTTAGTATACAATCCAACAATCTCCCACTTATACTAAAAGACTATGCTGTCATGTCTTCTGCCATACATCTGATTCCTACTCCAACTACACGACCATTAAAAACTCTCGCCTTAAGGTCCTTGTAAATGGATTTACTAGGTCATCATCCGATGCAATCTAGGCGACAACAACCTTCCCCTCATCATACGATTTCTCGTAACAGGTGGTACTCGCGCTCCATGTGTTTAATTGCCTTATGGACTTGTGATTTCTTCAAGTTTGCAACTGCACCAATATCATCAATGTAAATTGTGATTACCTTGGGCAAACTTAGAAACACTTCAAAGTCCATCATGAAGTCTCTAGAGTCATATAGATACTTTGGCTGCCTTATAGGCTCCAATTTATCATCTTTCCATGATGAAGTCCGGAGTCTGAAATATATTTCTATATAACACTCCTCCACATTATGCTAAACGAGTATGGACTGTATCATTTTATGAAACTTGAGATAAGCATAACATCCTTTCTTGTGATCCGTATTACCATGATCAAAAGGATATATTTTGCTTTTCTTAAGTCCTTCATCTCTACCGCTTTATTAACCGTACACATACGCCCGATAATACTCTTTCATTGTCTCCAATGAGCAAGATACTATCTACGTATAGTATAAGAAACACCACCACGTTTCCGTCACTCTTTACAATACACAAGACTCATCCGCTCATTGATTTAAATCCATGCCACTGGATTACTTAATCAAAACAGATGCTTCACGATCTCAAAACATGCTTTAGTCCATCGCTGGACACTTTTAAGCTTTCTTTCACAATGCTCTTAGCCCTTTTGCAATGAATCACTCTGGTTGCTTCACATAGATGTTTTCCTCAAGACTTCCATTCAGGAAAGCTGTCTTTGACATCTATTTGCTGTTTCTCATAATTCAATATGAGCAGTAATAAATAAAAGAATCCGGATCAACATAAGCATAGCTACCAGCGAACATGTTTCCTCATAATCGAACCATTTCTTTCTGAGTACATCTTTTCGCAACAAGCTTTGCTTCCAAGATTTTCACCTTTCCGTATGATCCTCTTTTATTTCCTTTGACCACTTGCAATGGCTTTTACACCATTTAGTGGTCATACAAGTTCCCAGACTTAATTTAGAATCCATAGAATCTATTTTAACATACATTGCAACTTACTAAGATTCCACATTTTAATCTTGTAGTGCTACGTCCTATCCGTGGGATAATACCATGTTTACTAGGGACCAAATCTCATGACTCTCCCAAAACATATATCTTACGGGTAGTTGAACAACCCTCCCACTACGAAAAGGCATTACATGTAATTGTGTATCAGACGTGACACGCATTGCAATTTACCTTGTGGTATTTCCTCTTGTACACTTGGTACTAATACTTTGTGTTTTTCTCTCACTACCTTTAGAACAACTTATACATGGGCTTGTGATTTATTACATAGTCATTTTCCAAAAAATCTGGTGTTTGTGTTAACAGTCACCCTTCGATCTTTTGGACTAAATAAATCAACCTTTATTTTTTCAGGATGTCCCACAAACAGACAAATGTTTTACGAATTACTGTTTTAGGGCATATCCATAAAATGAATTTTAATTATTCCAAATAATTCATCATCTATCTAATCATTACCATAAGAGACTTATTCCTTCTTTCCACCACACCATTCAGTTGGGGCATGCCCGGTGTAATCAACTTGAGATTTAATCTCAACTTCTGATCAATAGCTCCTAACTATCCCAAGAGGTATTCGCCATCATGATTAAATCGTAATGACTTAATATATTTTCCATGACGCTTCATTGTACCAGCCTTACAATTCTTGAATTAATCAAAGAACTTAGACATGCAGTGCATCAAATAAATATATTGGTATCTAGAATAATCTTCTCTCGCCTGGATAATATTAGGTCCGCTTGAATCAGAATGAACTAATTCCAACATATATATCTTTGGCTCTACACCCCACAGCCTTGAAAAGGCAGTTAATCATTTTTACTTCTAAGCAAGACTCGCAAGTTCGATAGTTTCCACTTCAGATAAACCTTACGGTCTATCGGCTATCAACTTTTGAATCCTACTCAAGTAAAATGAACTAATCTTAGACGCCAAATGTATGTTTAGTTCATTTCCGAAGGTTCCTTTCTCTTACTTATATTAGAAGATGCATTATTAATTACTATATATTGCATCTGTGGGATGTTCATGATTCAAGAGTTTACATATTATCCACCAACGTACTTTCACGGATTATAGCCTCATTCCTTATTACTATGACCATGTCATTTAAATGAAATGAAGTATCTATCCGTTAATGCATAGAAACTGAAATCAAATTCTTTTTATGAAACGTACGTAAAGATAATTTCTCATAATCAATCGTTTATTCTTTATCATGAGATAAATAAACAACTCCCACTGCAATAGCCACTACCTTTGTAGTTTTACCCATGTTATTAACAATATTATCCTTACTCAGTGATAAACATTTAGTGATTCCAGTATCTACACAGTTCGAGTCAGTAGATGCCATCACTAATCATGTTTAAACCATTAGTAAATAAGATATTAATCTTGTTCACATTATGATGAAAATGGCTTTCCTTTGCCACATGTTTTGTCAGAAGTTTCCCACCATATACATCCTCTTGTAATTCAGGTGGAACTTACTCAAAACATTTAAGCAATTATGGAGAATTAAAATTGACTTAGGTTTCCCCTTCAACTTCTATTCCATAATTTTCTAATTCATTCATCAAATTCTATCATGACCTATTACCTTTTAAATTACTCGAGTATCTGAAGAGTTACATGAGACCATCATATTTCTATGAACCTCTCATCTCTTCACTAGAGACATTAACAGGCATCATAAGACGTCCTATGTGAGAACACATTTTTATTTTCTTAAGCAGTAAAATTCAAACCCAAGATTCTTTTCTAATCAATTAATTTGGACTAGTAAATATAATTTCTTTTAATTAACAATTAGTGAAATAAAACCATTCGAAATTCAGAGAATCACAAATAAATATTCCGATCAAATCTTCGAATTTTATCCTTTTATATTGATTTCCTCAAAACAATATAAAAATAAAATTCACCGACATCTCAAGCACCGTGAGTCTGCAAGCCACGATAGTGTGGACGTTTACAAACCCGAACATTTACAAGAGAAAGTTTTATCCATTAATTTCATTTGTCAACCTAACTTTATGACAAAATAATTAATAGTCGGTTCCTCTTTAGCCATGCAAATAACAGCAGTGACTCCGATGGGGAGGATACTTATATTTACACCTAAGTGTACACTATTATTTAATCCCAAGTCTGCGGCCCAAGTTTGTGTGCCTTACAGATGGAGAAGTACACACGCACTCGGATAACTTCCTATGATTATCAATTATAAGTTTGTACAGTGATCTGCAAATAAACTCATCCGATAGGGAGGAAGGTCTATGCCAACACGCAAGTCCATGTGCATCACATTACAAACAATAATTATTTAATGAAGTCTGTAACAGTGATCCACAAATATACTCATCCGATAGGGAGGAAGGTCTATGCCAACACGCAAGTATACTTGCATCACTTACAAACCAATAATGGAGGCCGCGGGAATTAATTATACCAATCCCCTCTCCCACTTAGTTATTTAACACCGAGGGTTTTTAACATGCATATAATATTCAAATAAAATATACATCCTAGACATGCTTCTATTAACAGCAATTTAAATAAATAAATCACATAGAACATGTCTTTCATATATAGCAATTAATTATCAAGTTAAAACAATTAAATCAGTTATATATCATAATTAATTGTATAAATAGTGGATCAATTAAATAGGCCCAGCTGACCCAAACGTTATTAGCATAAAATGAGCAGCCCATTAATAAAATAATTAAGCCCATTTACCCTGCCAATTTCTGCATTAAAATCTAGCCAAATATTTAACCAGGCCCAACATCAATCCCACAATTAATTAAATCGAGCAATTAATATTGGCCCAGCAGCCCATAAGCATTTTAATTAAAATTGGGCCCAACAGCCCAAAACCAAATTAAAGTTGAGCAGCCTTTAACTATTTTAATTAAAATTGGGCCCATTAGCCCAAAACCAAATTAAAATAAGGCCCATTGGGGCAGCCCATACACAACTGCTGCCCTAAATCACAGCCGCCTTCATCCGTCCCTGCCAGCCGATCAGACTCCGCCAATGAACTGCAGTCGGCGCCCTCACCGTCGGCCGTGCAAGATCTCCCAGCCGCGCCAAAAAGCCACAACATCGCCATCGAAATCAAGCTGGCGACCATCCTCACAGGCCGCCATGAATTCCAGCGACGCACACGCAGCCAATCGACAGCCACCGACAACCAAGCCTGGAAATCGAACAGCGGCGCGACTGCAGCACACCACCGGCGCAACCGACTGGGATCAGTCGCACATTATTCGTTCGAGGGTCCGCCGCCACTTCACGTCATCGCGATCCGTCCTTCTGCCTGATAGAACAATCTCCGGTTACCGCTGCTCACGGCATGAACGTCTTCAGCCCACCGAATGGGATCCACTACGGATTGCGCCGCCCAAGACCGCCACTGCCCAGTACGCCGTCGATCGAGATCTGCCGACACCAGCAGTGCATATGCTTCGACTCGGCCTCTTTCATGTTTGAGGCCGCTCGATGTCTCTCCAGTCACCTGCCATCGCTGACCTTGCCGCCGCCAGCCGTGCAACAGAGATGCAGCAGCCATGACACCGAGCGCCGCCAGCTAGCACTCCGTCAGTTGCATGATTCTTTATGTCAACAGCCACCAGCAGCGCCGCCGGATCTGCGTCGATCTGCCCCGATCCGCCTGGATCTGCCTTGAATCGCCCAGCTAGAGCTCTCCCTCAATAGAGCATCACCGCCTACACACCAGCAAGCGGCGGCAGTTACAGTCTAGCCTGGAATCCATCGACGCCGCCTGCTCCAGCCTCGTCCAGCCGAAGCGGTCACCTGAATCCTTGCCGTCCATTACTCACCGCCCGCTGCCGACCGATTGGTCCATTTCGACTCACCATGAATCTTTCTCCGTCCAGCACATAGTGGTTGCGCGAGAGTATTAAGCCACGCCGTCCGTTGTTCATCGTGCAGCCGTGTGTATAGCAGATGTGTTTCAAGTATTGTGTGTGTTGACAATCCACAAAAAAAACACACACCATATACATGGAGAAACACCAAGGAAATAACACATATACAGTCCCTTTCACACATGCTTACTATCACGATAAGGAACACAAGAATGGCTCATAAAACATGCGATTATATCCAGATCAAATCAATTAATCATATAATCATAAACAACCCCAATCTAACGTCTCACGTTTCACCACGAAACCATCGCTCTGATACCAATTGTTGGCAATTGGATCGTGTGGTTCAACGTGATTCGTTAGTAAAATAGGCAAACAATAACAGTGGAAGCAAAATTAAATCGTTTACCGTACTTCTGGGTTGATGTAGAGGATGAAGATCTGTGATGAACACCTCTGATCTTCTACCGTATGTCCCAAAGTCAACTCTGGTGTTGGGTGGTCAACAATCCCCAGAGTTCTCTCAATCTGCTCTCTGTTTTCTCCCGTATCAAATCAGGCACTGACTTAGGGTTAACAGGAGCTGAGATGACTTAAATAGTTGGGCTACAGCAGGGACCAGGAGGAGAAATTGAACTGGGCCTCAATTGAATTTAATTAACCAAGCTTAGCCCAAAGCTTTTAATTAAATCTAATAATAATAATATAGTCCACTAAAATATTATTATTGCACTACTCGTCCAATCCCAAAATTATGTTCTGGGCTCCTTCTTATTATAAGCCCGATGGTCTCCCCATGTTTAAGATATACAATGTCCATTAATTAATTAAGTTACTGACAACTCAAATTAATTAATATCTCATCCGAGAGTAGTACCACTCAACCTTATTATCATGTCGGAAATTAATCCACTTGCAAGATTTACATGATAAACCTTATGAGCTCCTCAAGGGGACATCATCAACCTATGACGGACATGGATTCCTTCTACAATCAACAGCACACCATAGAGACAGCACTACTTCCCAACTCACCGAGTATATTGATTTAATACTTATAAATCTCACTCATTGATGAATCAAAGAAATACATACTGCCCTACGTGTCGAGGTTATTGTATAGGGATTAAGAGCACGAACTTCCATAATAACAGAGATCAAGTTCTACTATATAGTCAGTATAAGAAGAACGATCTCAGGCGGTCCTACTCAATACACACAAGTGCACTAGTGTGATTCTATAGCCAAGACAAGCTAACACCAAACCACACTACAACCATACCGACAGAAAGTCCTCATCTATCTCGGTTGTGAGCATCTGTTTATACTTTATAAGGAAACTGATAATATGATCTTCCGCATGTTGTCGCACAACATATTATCTACAGTATAAAGTAAATGGACTATTGCATCATGCATATAAAATAAATTATAAGATGCAATCATTTGATCATATGATTCTCATTTCAAATATTGTTATAACATTGTTCATACTAAAGCTAGGCTTTTAGTATACAATCCAACATTACCCTTATAGTTTCCATCAATGATCTTCTTGTAGAGAAGCATATACATCCAAACGAATCAAGTTATGTCCACCATTCACTAGCCCCCCAAACTTTAGTCGAGACAAGAGTCTAGAATTAAGTTTGCAACAAGTGGTTACACATGTAAACATAATGTGCATTTTCTCACAAGCACAATCTACCTACAAGGCCAAAATACACAATAATATCAAATCCACAATCCTTATTGAAAGCACTAAATAAAGCAATAAAGATAATGATTGGTTGTCTCCCATCTAACGCTAAGTTTAACGTCTTCAAGCCGGATGATATTTTCAAGCTCATGGTGGTCTTGAATAGTCTTTGGGCACCATCATAGGTTTCTTCTTGAAGTAGTGCCTTGTGCTCTCCCGTTCAACCACAAGAACGTGTCCTTTCTTGTTGAATAGTTCAAGCAATTGTTCCCCAAAGGCGTTCTTAACAAGGAATGGCCCTTTCCACTTGTTCCACTTTTTTCATGGGGCTTTATATGCGTTTAGAACTTCAACCACATCCCCCGGTAAGAATTCGGGTATTGACAAGTGTTGGTACCCTCATGCAACCCTTTTTCTACAATTTTCAACTAACAAGTTTTTATCAACAAAATCATGAAAATTCTTAAGAGAGTTTGAAATTTCAATAGAATGACAAGGTTTTTTCTTATGGGGAGAAGAATCCAAGATCTTAGTTTCCGGAGGTTTCTTTTCTTCCATAAATGCATGAATCTCTTCTTGGTTTCGAAGCTTTACTTTCTCAACCATCACTTCAAGAGACTCAACAAATCTTTCAAAAATTCCCCCTTCAACTCTTCTTTCAACTCTTTCGCTTTCACCCACTTAGGAACTCTTTCTCTCTTCTCCTTCATAACCTCATCAACCCTCAAACTAGCCTCTTTTCTATCCTTAACGACCATGCATTCTCTCTTTGTTCTGGAGGTAGAAGGCTTGTTGTTCTCTTCTTGAAGTCTCTCCATGATGGACACAAATTGAGTTATTTGGTGTTCAATGGAATCCAATCTAGTACTGTATGCTACAATTTTATTTGTCACTATTTCACACCAATTTCCCATTTGATCCTTCCACTTTTCATTATACTTCTTCTCCCTCTCCATGCGCTCCATAATCTTTTCAATCAACTCATCTCTAAGCTTCTCTTTGTAGTCACATTGGACGGAATAAGAGGTGTTGGAGTCTTAAAAATCTCCCTATAGTTGTGGTTGATTTCCTTCATTGTTTCTAGAAAAATTTCCTTGTGAAACATTACCACACCTTGAGGGTATACTTGTTGACTCATTTGATGAGGAACTAAAAATCTCCATAACCTTGTTGCTGGAATTACATATTAAGCACTTGTACTCCAAAATCGGGTTGCAAGTTTGGTTCACAATTTGGCATTTGAAATCCTTGAAAATTTCCTTGTGTGTTTATAGTGGGATAAGCACTTTTATTCACCATATCTCAAATATTTTTGGGCTTGTTCTCCTTCTTCTTCCTTCTCAAGGTATACACCTACAAGAGAAAGAAAAATTTGAACAAAATTTTCTAAAGCAAATATAAGATGCAAAAATAAATGTCCTTATTAATATCACTCTAAACAATCCTTCGTCAAACTTCTAGCGATCGTTACCTCCCAGAAACGGTGCCATTTGATTGGTCGGATTGTAGTCGTGATGACCAATTAAAGAATTTATCGAACCCAAGGGAGGTAGGTACTAGAGTTTAAGTGATCTCATTTTTATCGTGATTTTATAAGGACGATAGGAAAGGAGGATAAGATGCAAATGAATGCAATTAAACAAATGCAAGAAATAAATGATTAAATGAATGCAAGATAAATGGGTTCCAAATGATGCAAGGATGAGATTATCAACAATCATGGCATAGATAACAAAGTAATCATGCAATTGATTATAATCTATCATGGACATGGTATAGGAGCAATCACTAATTCCACCTAAACTCTCTACCAAGAAGTATAGGATGTAGGCCCTCAATAAGGCTCCCAAAAGCACAAAGGATAGAGACCATAGAGAACACCTCCCAATAGGTACTAATTACTCTACGAGTTCCCTAATTAGGTACTAAATCATAGGAAATATTCCCTTTTAAGGTATTATGAAATCACTAATGGCTTGGGCCTCCTCATCTAATCAACTAGTCTCTCGATTAAGCTAATCAAATATTCTATCAAAGGGTTCCAAATTTAGAAGGATATGCCTATCTCATTCTAAATTAATGCACATGAAGTGTATGATGAAATGATTCAATGAACTATCCTAAATATGTAATTGATTTACCAATCTAATCACATGCCTATGACAATTAATCACACAAATCAATCATATACATCAAGCAATTAACAATCAATGATAGAAATAACACAAAGCCCATTCAAGATTAAAATTAATTTGCATAAAAACTAAATTATCCAACACCAATCATTGAGCTAATCTCACAAAGGAGATTAGCCTCTCATAGTCTCAAGAAATTCAACATAGACATTAAAATCCTTACAAACCATGATAAACTATAAAGAAAGTCACAAAATTAGAATTAGATTCCCCCTTTGAAGATTGATGAGTGATATTTTCACCTAGATTTTAGTGCCTGTTTATATCCATTTTTGTTTTATTTTATCCGTATTTATGTGTTATTTTATCTCAATTCGGAGTTGAAATGAGGAGAATGAGCCGAAACAAAATGTGAAAAATAGGGGCGTGCACCAACACGGGCCGTGTACGGAACGCGGCCCTGTAAGAGGTGGCAGTGCGCCGTCATCAATTCATCCAATATGACCACCCTGTGCCCGTGTTACATCACACGAGCCATGTTGCAGCACATGAGCTGTGTTGCGTAACACGCCCTGTAAGTATTGGTCGTGCAGCAACATCAATTCACCCAACACGGCCACCTTATGGCCGTGTTGCAGAGCACGACTCTTGTTGTTTAAAAAGCTGCTAAAAATTCAAGAACCTTCTAGAAGCTTCCCAAGGGGTATAAATACCCAATAATTCAACATTTGATCAGGATTTTCGAAGGGTTTCACTCCTACACCTAGATCACATACCATTTCCTCCATTTTACACCATCATCTTCATCCATTCTTCATCCATCCATCCACACTTGATCTCCTCCATCAAATCCACCATCCAAGTGGTCAAGGAAGCAAGGGAGAGTGAAGATTGTAAGAAGAAGAAGGAGATCTCCATTGAAGGACTTCAAAGGGGGAATCTAATTCTAATTAAAGTTTGATCATGGAATTTGTAGATTCAATTGTCTATGTTGTTTTCTCTAAGACTATGATAGGCTAATCTCCTTTGTGAGATTAGCTCCATGATTGGTGTTGGATAATTTAGTTTTTTTTGCAATTTGATTTTAATCTTGAATGGGTTTTGCGTATTTCTATCATTGAATGTTGATTGCTTGATGTATATGATGATATGTGTGATTATTATCATGGACATATGATTAGATTGTGAAATCAATTGTGTGTTTATGATAGTTCATTGAATCATTTCATCATACACCTCATGTGCATTTATTTAGAATGAGATAGAGATATCCTTCTTGATTTAGAACCCTTTGATAGAACATTTGATTAGGTTAATCGAGAGATTGGTTGATTAGGTGATGAGAACCAAGCCATTAGTGAATTCATAGTACCTTAAAAGGGAATATTGCCTATGATTTAGTACCTAATTAGGGAACTTGTAGAGTAATTAGTACCTAGTGGGAGATGTTTGCTTTGGTCACGATCTTAAGTGCTTTTGGGAGCCTTGTTGAGGGCTTACATCCTATCCATCTCGAGAGAGAGTTTAGATGGAATTAGTTATCGCTCCTATGCCATGTCTATGAGAGATTAGAATTAATTGCATGATTTCTTTATTACCTACACCATGATTGTTGCTAATTTCATCCTTGCATCATTTGGAACCCATTTTTTTGCATTTATTTTATCTTATTTCTTGCATTAGTTTAATTGCATTTATTTGCAAGCTATCCATCCCTTTCCGTCATCCTTATAAAATCACGATAAACTTGAGGTCGCTTAAACTCTAGCGCCTTCTTCCCTATGGTTCGATATTTCTTTAATTGGTCATCCCGACTACAAAATGACCAATCAAAGGTCTTCAATGGAGATCTTCTTTTTCTTCTTGTGATCTCACTCTCCCTTGCTTTCTTGATCACTTGGATGGTGGATTTGATAGAGGAGATCAAGTGTAGATGAATGGATGAAGATGATGGTGTAAAATGGGCAGAATTGTGTGTGATGTGTGTGTTTCACCAAAAAATGGAGGCTAGGGTTGATTCTCCAATCAAAAACTTTGAGAAAAAGCAGCCAAAAAGGGAATTAAACTGATTTTCTGCATAGTTGGCAATTTTCACAAAAATTCGACCGAATATTTGTGAGTGTGGTCGAATTTTTCTGCAAATCAGCAAAAAAATTCGACCGAATTTTCATGAGCATGGTCGAATTTTTTTGTCAGTGTGCTCAGCCTCCATTGCTTTGTTTTACCCCTATTTTTCCTAAAAATTCATAAAAATTCGACCGAATTTTTGTGCAAGGTCTAAATATTTATAAATGTCACCCAATTTAAGACACTTAATCATGAGAATCACACATTTATCATTTCAAAGCACAAATCTCCATATCTTCATATAACACCACCAAATGGTATACAAAATGAATAAAAACACATAAGAAAAATATCATAAAAGACACTAAAATTTAGGTGAAAAGGACACTGATCAAATACCGGTTAAAATATTAATATACAGCAAAAAATAACTTCCTAACAAACAAATAACAAACGAAAGGAAAAATTAAACCTCGGTGCTTATAAGACGAGGTAAGTACATCACATCCCTCCCAAACTTAGTAAAAACGTAAGTCGAAACTAAGTTTGAAAAGAGATGTAATTGTCGAAACATGAGCACTTCAAATATAATAACTCCGCACTCACACGAAAGAAATAATAAAATAATAAAATGGAAGGACAAGCCCCCAACAGGTGCTCATGTTTAAAGTCGAAGAGTCATGACGGAATACCTTTGTACTACTGGATCAGAGGGCGGTCTTCTCGCATCCTCACCTTCAAGTACTTTCTTTCCCTTTTCTTGTCTACACTCAACACCTCACTTTTCTTGGTAACAAGTATATGATCCTTGGAATTTTCTTCCTCCCATGGATGTATAGGCACCTACTTGTCAATCTTCCAATCAAATTCAAAATCATTTGTCCTTTTAAAATCAAGATTAAACTAAGTAAAAATCACATCTATGCTCTTGCACGATTGAGTCTCCATGGGCATTTTCATTGCTTGATCAAGAGAGAAAACCACATCTTCATTGTCCATTTGCATTCTAAGCTTCTCGGCTCTCAACCTCTTTGCTCTTTCCCATTTCTTCTCAACTATAAGCTCATTATTCTTCTATTGGGATGGCTCTGGAGTGTTCTGAACAACAGGTGTAGCATTCGGTATCAAAATGGGAGGTTTGTAAAGTTATTCAACCACTGTTCGACCAGAGTGGTTTGGTCAAACAACAGTGGTGTGGTCGAACGAAGGCTCTATAAACCGGTTCCATTCATTCTGCTCCTGTTCGACCATCGTTTGACCATAATGGTTTGGTCAAACAACATTGGTTTGGTCGAACAAAAACCTTCCAGTCTGAACGCGATCCTTCTCCTCCACAGGTGCTTATTCGACCTCTGTTTGACCAAAGTGGTCTGCTCGAACAGTGGTACCTTGGTCGAATGGCGGGATTAAAAATAGAGTGTCATAACTCTATTTTTCCAGAAACTGTTCAACCTCAGTTCGTCCATCTGGTATGGTCGAATGGGATAGTGTTGGTCGAACAAAGAGCCTTCATCGTTTTCGCCCACCGGTTTCATTGGACCTTCTTACTTCGTCTCGGACCTTAATGTGATGGTATTATTCTCCAACATTTATGTCAATTAATTCACTTTCTCGGCCATCTGCCCCATTATAATGGTAAGGTCCTTCAACTACTTAGATAAATCTGCATGATCAACATCATGGAAGCCTTAATGCGGTCAACTCTTGCATCATTCTCAGCCATGTATCGATTGAAGGTGTCTTCAACACTCTTTACTTCGTGCTGCTGCATACTAGACCCCCTTAGTGTCAACTCTGTAATCTGCTTCTGCTGGGACTCTAGTAGCTTGTTGATGTTAGCTAAACTAGAGATGATCTCATCATCTATATTCGGCTTTACCGTTTGATGTTCAACCTGTGCCACTTTACCAAGTACAAAAGATCCTCTATCTCTCTCTAAGGCTAGTCACGTGAATTTATAAAGATGTCTTCAAATAACTTTTCTGCTTCAAGTGTTGTCTTAGATAACAGCACTCCACCTGATGATGCATCAATAAAACACGTGACTCACAATCTAATACATAGTAGAGGATACTTATGTACTGAGCCTTAGACATCCCATATTGTAGGCACCTCCTGAGCATGTCTTTGAACCTATCCCACGCCTCATGAAATTTTTCAATCCGATTCATAACAAATTGGGCGATCTCTTGCTTCAGTTTTAAGATCCTTGAGGGTGGCATGTATCTCTCCAAGAACTTCTGCTGCAGTTGGTCCCATGTAGTGCAATCTGTGGCATCAAGAGTCTCATACCAATGTTCTACTCTATCAATTAAAGAGAACTTGAATAGGGTTATCCGCCTAGCATGATCATTAGCTCCAGCACCCTTTTGAGTGTTTAAATAACCAAAGAATCTTCGAAGATGCTGATATGAATCTTCTAATTGACCTCCATAAAAGGGATTCTTCTCTACCATGTTAATAAGAGCGGGATGTATCTCAAAATCATCATCTTCCCCCTTTGCTCCTATCAACCCCATGTTCCCAATCTCATAGTTCGTGAAAATTTCACGTATGACAATATTATCCAGATTCTGCCTTGCTCCGGTCATGTTTAGCTCTGTGTGTTATTCCTTCTTATCCTTTTCCTAGCGCACAAGTACCTCAAAAAAAAATTAAGGTTAGATAGAAATAAATAATCTCAAATAGAGGTCTTACTCAAACTAGAAATAATAAACTAATAATATTAACCGTTCCCAGCAACGGCGCTAAAAACTTGATGCGCATTTTCTTTGCACGCAAAATTAATCCACAAGTATTAGGATATCAGTTGCAGCTTAAGCAAGCGACCAAGTTAAATTATCGAACCCAAAGGACGGCGTATTATCAATTAATTATTAACTAAATTAATTAAGACAAGATGTCAATTAAGTTTGAGGTATGGAATTATTAATCTACTAACAAAAATATAAAATAATAATTAAAATAAAATAAACACTAGAAGAATTACGAAAGTGGATCAAGTAGGAGAATATATAGCTCTAGGATAATCCAGTTTCACTAATTAATCTCCCTTTCGTGTATCAATGTCTGACTCTGCCTTGTGGAATATGGACGCATCACTAAGTCATGCAAATCTACTCTATAGATGCAAGTAAATATGCGCGTAACTGATGAGCATTTTTTCAACACGCAAAATAATCCCTAAGTATGAAGGATATCAATTGTAGTTTCGATAGGCGACCGAGTGATTATCAAACCCAAGGGACGGATTATTATTAATTTAGTTATATTCTAATTAACTAAGACTATGTTGGCAAATTTGGTTTGGAATAGTTACGAAACTAAATAGCAATTAACTTAAATAGAAATTTAAATAAATATGCAATAGAGAAAATACGATTGTGATCAAGTAAGAAATTAGGTAGTTCTTCGGGTCATCCAGTTTTACTTATTAATTTCCTTTCCATTGTAGATGTCCGACTCTGCCTTGTGGTCTATGGATACATCACTAAACCATGCAAGTTTACTCTATAGCGTATGATTGTCCTTAGTCACATTTCTAGTAAAATATTTAAGAGTAAGAGACTCTATCGTTGTTGTACACGTGTGACAAAGCAACAAAATTTATAAGTATGTCGTCCCAAGGGAAAGTAAACTTGTGGTTATATCCGAATTTATCATTGATTTATGCTTTGTAAGAATATCAAGATTTGAAGATTTGATATTTAGACTACTTATTATGCTAATCAATTAACTAAAATTTAAGCTAACAACGAACTGTATCAAATATCACACAAATTACAAATGGAATGTAGATAGAATTCACTTAAGAAAAGAGCAAGGCTAATCATAATCATGGTTAAGAATCTAGCTAGATATGCATAACTCTTGATAGTGAACTTCATTAATTTGTGGACTAAAAGTAATCACATTTTTACCCCTAATCCCTATAGCCAAGGTAATTAGGTTCTCGACTCTTTTGCAAGTCTAAATCTCCTAGGATTGATCTTAATCTCAATTCCCTTAAGGTATTATGATCATAAGTTTGGTTCTTTTCACTCAATTTCTTAAGTGTCCCCCTATGAATGTTCTAAGCATAAGAAGGGTATGACTTACCTCCCCTCACACTAACATGCATGCTCATCTTAATATATGATTCAATTGAACACCTATTCATAACATTAAATGGTCATCCTAATACTATGAATAGAGAATTTAATCACATAAATATTGAAATGAAACATGATTCATTAATCACATAAATTAACTCAATTCAACATCTCAAATCCTACACATCTAGCATTCTTCTCAACCAATCATATGATTAGCCCTACTATAAGATTAGCTACTACACATTGTGTTTAGATCATTACATTCAAAGGCTTGCTCTATTTGAGCCAAAATAAGAAGAAAATCAACAATTGAAAAGTTGATTGGCTTCCCTTTTATGGAGGAAACCTTCCTTCTCTACAAAATGCTAACTCCTTCAATCCTTGATGTTTTCCTCTTCTCAAGTCGTGAATGAATGGATTGATGGATTGATTGTTGGAGATCAAGTGGAATTGATGGATCAAATGTATGGTGATGAATCAAATGGATCAAGTGTGTGAAAATTTGGTCTAGAGTGTGTGTAACTGCTCTAATTCTGAACTCCCCTCTAATTTTCGCACAAGTCATCTTTTTATATCACTTAGGGGCCTTCTAGAAGCTTTCAGAACATTCTGAATTTTACAATATCTTTTGCACCTACACGGGCTATGTAGCAGCGCACGGTTCGTGTAGTGCACACCGAGTTTGGCGTATTGTGCATGCTCCCAGACACGGCTCGTGCTCTCACACACGGCCTCTCCTATGGGCGTGAGCATTTTCTGACAATAGTGCACGACTTTCTCTAACAGGCCCGTGTTATGCATATGGGGCGTATGCTGGCTTACGGCTCGTACGCCAGAATATGGCCTTCCTCCTAGGCGAGCTTGGCATTCTGATGTTAGTACACGGCCACCTCAAAAAGGCCCGTGTTCCGCACACGGCCCGTGTCTGAGCGTGCACTGTACTTTTTCTCCGTTTTGCTCTCAACTCCGTCTTTCTCCATTTCGTAACCTGTTTTGCACATTATTAAGCTCATTTACACACTTCTATCAATCCATACCATATTTCTGATAATATCAATAACTCCACCAAAAGTCACACAAATACGGATGAAAATATCCGAAAATCCACAAACAAATACACTAAAATCTAAGTGAAAATGACAACGATCAATGACACGTGTGAATATCCTTTGAGCAAGAGATATAATTCACTCCCATTTTTAGGTACTATTAGTATTAATTATTTCATGTGCACTTAGTACTCTAACCCGATATGATCTCCCTTTATAGGTACTATGACGTTATACTCTTTATCCTACTTATTAACCCAAATAATATTCAATTAACAAGTATTTATATAAAATAATTCTAATAAGACTTTGGAATCCCTTCACTTAGAATTACAACATGTAATCATGCTCATCATTAAACGCACTCAATCAATAACCAAGATATGTATTCAGACTCTACATAATAGTTAATGATGCACTAAATGACTGTGAGTATGAATTTAAAAGGCACAATCTTATATAAAATAAATCGCAAGTAGTGTTGTACGGAGTTTACACATGGAAATTCAATTAACTTATAAAATTTTCATAACCCTATAACTACCGGAGCGGCTCTAACCCATGATTGATCTAGGAACAATCATGGTTAATTGGTATGATCTTACTTGACTCGCCAGACGAACCTCTCTTCACGACTCCTTGAGATGATGGTAGGGTTTTGGTGGTGGATGGATGATGAATGATGTCTTTCTCCTGCAAAAGCTCTTCTTTTATACTTGTAAACTCTCCTTACGGGCCTTGGATGGGCTTCTTGAGCGAACACACACATTAAAGGTGTAAAAATATAAATATGGTAAGTTTTCGCACTCCAGTTCGACCAACATGCCAGGTCAAATCATCCTCTACTGGTCGAACTCTAGGTCGAATCGACCTGTAAGTTGGTTGCGGGTCCCGAATTCGACCAGAATCTTGATCGAATCACATACTCACTGGTCGAACTGTAGGTGCATTCTTTAGGTTTCTGGTTCGACCACGGTTCGATCAAATGGCTTGGTAAAACCGCAACGTAGTGGTCGAACGACACTTCTGGCACTTTTTCTTCATCAGTTCGACCAAAGGTGCTGGTCAAACCAAATCCTTCTTGGTCGATCTGCGTGCTAGTTTTGAATCCACCTCTAAATCTCCCTTTTCCGGATCCGATCACTTCCAACTTGTTTCCTTCGAAAATCAACTCAAATAGCCTTGAAGACACCTGATTCGTGACTTTTCACCATATATATCGATTAATATCGAATTATAGCCATCTAAAACACCATTATTACACAAATCCGGGCTCAAAACACGTGAATTTACACACTCATCAGTAACACTTGTGAATATACTTGGAGCAAGAGATATAATTTCACCCCCTTTCTAGGTACTATCAGTATCAATTATTTCTCCCTAGGATTGATACTCTAACCGATATGATCTCCTTCTATAGGTGCTATAAAATTAACCTCTTTATCCTACTTATTAACCTGAATTCAATTCAATTAACAAGTATTTATATAAGATAGTTCTAATGAAGCTTCGGAGTCCCTCACTTAGAATCATAACATGGAATCCTGCTCAGCAGTGAACGCACTCAATCAATAACCAAAATATGTATTTAGACTCTACATAACAGTTAAAGATGCACAAAACAACTCTAAGTACGAATTAATAAACCCTAGATCTACCAAAATAATTCAATTAATTCGTAAGAACCTTCAAAACCCTAGATCTACCAAAATAGTTCTAGCCCATGATGTTGCGAAGAACAATCACAGGGGTTGGATAGATCTTACCCATGTGTCCGGAAAATTAGAAAGCAGAAGAAAAGAATTAAGAAAACCCTTGGTGTAGAAGTCTCCTTCCTTCTCTCCTCCATTTAATCCTCTTGGTTCTCCTTCATAATTCCACAAATGAATCTTCACAGTAATGGATGGATGGAGGAAAGGATGTGGATGATGGTTGGAGGTGTAGGATGATTGTGTTGTCTCTCTAATCCAATTCAATTCCAATGATGAATAATGATGTGATCTACATCCCCTTTTATACTTGTAAACTCTCCTTATGGGCCTTGGATGGGCTTTTACTTGATACATACGCCAAATTTGGCTAAGGAAACCCGGAATTACCAAAAATATCACAAGCGCAATTATATTCGACCAAACCTTCCTTGGTCGAGCAACTCCTCCTGGTCGAACGCTGGTCAAAAACCTTTATGTAATTTTTTGGCATTTTGTTCGACCAGACTTCTCCCGTTCGACTTGATTTCTGCTGGTCGAATGGATCTCCTTGGTCGAACAAGCTTGTGCAATCTCACCATTTTGCGCATAACTTCTGCATCTGACCTCCGATTTGAGTAATTCTTACGCTCACCCATTTCCGTCTTCTTTGGCTTTCATCCACATAAAGAACTCATAGAAACTCCAAAATTTGAAGGTGTAACATGTCATGCAAAGTGGAACAGTAGTTCTATTCGGCACATCTTGCGCGACATCACCACTTTGATCATAACTTTCTCGTTTGGAATCCGATTGGTGTGTTCTTTACGCCAAAACGACCCTCTCTTCTGTGGGTTTCCAAAAATGTATCACACATTCACTTCAAATCTTCACACTAACACAGAAAAATTACACAAGTTGGACGTGCATTTTTTAGCATTCATACACAAGTTGCACCTTTTCTCCAACTTTGCACTTTTGATCCTTTTTCCACCTAAAACACCATAAAACATGTCAAGTGCACTTTTTTCTCACATATATTGAATATAAGACATTTGTGCTAATATTTGACAATAATTCCTATCAAAAAGGTGTTAGATTGGACACTAAAACACGCTTATTTTCACTCTCATCAGCCATTCAGTTTTACTCATTAACTTCCCTTCCGTGTATCAATGTCCGACTCTACCTTATGGAGTATGGACGTATCACTAAATCATGCAAATCTATTCTATAGACATAAGTAAATAAGTGTGTGACACGTGTGAATATTCTTGGAGCAAGAGATATAATTCACCCCCCTTTCTAGGTACTATCAGTATCAATTATTTCTCGTGCACTAAGTACTCTAACACGAATGATCTCCGTTTATAGGTACTATATATAAAGTTATTCTCTTCGTCCTACTTATTAACCCGAATAAGATTCAATTAACAAGTATTTATATAAGATAGTTCTAATGAGATTTCGGAGTCCCCTCTCTTAGAATCATAACATGTAATCCTGCTCAGCAGTGAACGCACTAAATCAATAATCAAGATATGTATTCAGACTCTATATAATAATTAATGATACACAAAACAACTCTGAGTATGAATTAAAAAAGCATAGTCTTTTATAAAATAAACCACAAGTAGTGTTGTATGGAGTACACACATGAAAGTTCAATTAACTCATAAAACCTTCAAAAACCCTAGAACTACCGAAGCGGTTCTAGCCCATGATTGATCAAAGAACAATCATGGTGGTTGGATAGATCTTACCCATAGTCATTAAAATTATAAGATAATTTAAGATGCGAAGTAAACCCTAGATGCGGGCGCCATCATGTCTCTCTCTGTCTTAAATCATCACTTGGTTCTCACTTGATTCGACAGACGAATCTCTTTCCACAGTTCCTCCGGATGATGTAGGGTTTTGGATATTGTGTAGAATGAAAGTGGTCAAGGTGGTATCTTTTCTGCTGCGTAGGGTCTTCCTTGTATACATTCAGCTCCTCCAACAGACCTCTAATGGGCTTTTTGAGCAAAAACACATACTGAAGGTGTAAAATATGGATCCAGAAGCTTCTTGCGTATTGGTTTGATCAAAGCCCTTGGTCGAACCATTACTGCCCTAGTCGAACCAGTCTGTAATGAATTTACAGATGGCTGGTTCGACCCGAACCACTAGTTAAACCACAAGCAACGGGGTCGAATCGACTCTGCACCACTTTAGGCATTTGGTTCGACCACAGTTCGACCTTCATGCCTGGTCGAACCACATCATCATGGCCGAACCGCACTATAACATAATTTTAGATTGCTGGTTCGACCCAAACCGGTGGTCAAACCACTCATGTTCTAGTCGAACCAGATGCTTGACCTCTCCTCTTTCCGATTTCGAGCACTTCTGTCCTGTTTTCCTTCGAAAATCCGCTCAAAACGGCCTCATACGCACCTGATTCATGACTTTCCACTACATATCTCAATTTATCTCGACTTAAGATCAAATCACACATCATTATCATATAAATTAGAGCTCAAATTATGTGAATTTACACTCTCATCAAATCTCCAAACTTACATGTTGCTCGTCTGGAGGCAACGAAATCAAAACCACAAGAGTAAGTATATAATTCACTAGACCATCAAGTCAAGTACAATACATACCTATACATGAAATTCTATCAATTTAAAATAAGTACCACTCGCATAATACATTTCATTCATGTAAAAACATCACTCAATTATAATACGCTTCGGAGTACTAAGTCATCTAGTTCACAAGATAAGTGTTTACTCTCGCTCTCAAGTGTGAAGTACATTTAAAAAGGTTAACACATACGCTCATATTCACTTCATATTTTCGAGTAACCATAAGCTTGGCAAGGGTCTCAAAAATCAACTCATAATAGTTTCATTACTAGGATCACAACGGACTTGCTTTTGGGTTGTAATGTTGGCTCTTTGGTAAATGTAGATAAATATAGATAAAGTGACTAATTCACTAGTAGAGAATTACCTTGGAGCTTTCCTTTTAATCAAACAGCTTCCTCTTCTCCATCTTTATTCCCATGATCTTTGCGATTCATCTTCTCCTTCTTTTCCTTGGAATCAACATCTTCACTTTTTTCCTTTCTTCAAAGTACAAGGGTGCTAATTTCGAGCAATACCCTTTTAAGCAATTGTGGTACTACTTTTGGCACTACCTCTAAACAAGATTTAACTATATATTCTTTCATTTCATACCACTCGACCAAATTTTCCTTCCTTCGTCTCCACATTCAAGCTAGCATATATTCACCTCAACTCTCTACTAAGGAATAAGATATTCAAAAAAGGTTCAAGTAAAGGATTAATAACGGCTTTTTATTAAGGCTTGCCAAAGAAAAAGATTTTAAAGGCTCAACAGGGCTTCCAACGATTTATATAGTATATGGGAAAGTAAAATTTGGCTAAGTAACTCAAATAAAAAATAATGGCCTAAGATCATGTCCTAATAATTAATCAATCATAAGTCTGACACAAGACTCCAAGCCAAGTTCTAAAATACGGTTTTATGAATGATTCACAAGAATAAACTATCATGCATGAATGTAGCATAATTTCATAAGGCTCAAATTCTCACATGGGTAATAGATTCCTAAGCACTCCTCATAGAATATAATCAAGATCAATTCACTCCACATATTTAACAAGTTATACATGCTTCTCATCAATGAAAATCAACACATGCAAAAATATGAATGCAACATACTTATCAAAGAACCCATCATATCAATCCAAATCAAGTATCACCAATCAAATCCAACATCAGAATCAGTAAAAAATATCAGTACATGCCATTCATACCACCAAATACCCAACCTGTTAAGAGAAAAGAAAAGGGGGATGAGATAAAGCAGCTAAAGATGAAAACCTATCGCCCTCTACTTCTGTGGAGCATCATCATCACTATCACCCCTGCACCAATCATCAAAATCTTTCTGTAGGGTATCCACATTTCTATCCAAAGCTTCATAATTATCATTCAAATCTCCACATAGTTGGCATCCAACGCATTATAGTGCATATCAAGTGCGGCATAGCTCGTAATCAGCAATCCCAATTAGCAGTTCGTCTCCCTCTGATTGTTGTTTAAGTTGACAAGGTTTTCATTCATTAACCGAAACTGCTATCTATAATACTCATCAGGACCACCCCAATGCTCCTGCTGTGGCTGTGGTGGTGTGATCGTCGTTATTTTCACCTACATTTTAGTATCTTTATTTGTGGATTTTCGTAAGTTTTTGTCCATAATTGTGTAACTTTTGGTGGAGTTTATGTTAATTAGGAGAAGTGTATAAAAAAATGATAAATGTGTGGAAATGAGATTAAATGTATATAAAACAGGTCAAAAATGGAGCAAAATAGAGTCGGAAGCTGAAACGGACTAAAAAACACCCAACTCGAGTTGCAAGGTCTTACTCGACTTGCAACTCAAGTCGAGTTGATGCTCGAGTAAAGTCAGAAATTATCCAGAAGCTCAACACGAGTTGCAAGGTCCAACTCGACTTGCAACTCGAGTCAAGTTGAGGGCAGCAAAAAGTCCAATTTCTGATTGAGCCAACACGACTTGAAAGGCGAGAGCTCGAGTTACCCAACTCTAGTCGAGCTGGGTTAGGACAAGTCGAGTCGTAGGTCAAGCTGGGGCAGAGCAGCATCCAAAAATCATCCAGTGAGATAACTTGAGTTGCAAGACGTAGCTCGACTTGCAACTCGAGTCGAGCTGAGTGTAGAGAAGTGTCCAATTTTAGAGTCATGCAACTCGACTTGACAGGCGAGAGCTCGAGTTGCAACTCGACTCGAGCTGGGTAAAAAGCAGAAAAAATTTAGGAAAATTCTGGAAGCTTCTAGAAGGTCCACAAGGGGTATAAATGCCTAATTGGTGCGAAAATTAAAGGGGAATTACATTTTGTAGCAGTTTCTAAGATCTAAACACATACTATCACACCATACCTTCACACACACATTCTTGATCATCCATCTTCCATACTTTTCATCCGTTCAATCCATTGGTTCTCCCAATATTCATCCATCACTTCATCATTCCATCAATTTGAGAAGAGAAGATCATAAGAGATTGAAGAATTTAGCATGTTGAAAGGAAGGGAGGCCATCTTCACAAAAGGGAAGCCAATCTACTTTTCAATTGTTGTTTTCTTCATATTTTGGCTCAAATGGAGCAAACCATGGGATGTATTGATTTGAACATGATGTATAGTGGCTAGTCCTATAGTAGGGTTAATCATATGATTGGTTGAGAAGAATGCTAGATATGTAGGATTTTAGATATTGAATTGAGTTAAATTTTGGATTTCCTTCTATGATTAATGATTCATATCTCATTTCAATACTTGTGTGATTAAATTATCTACTCATAGTGTTAGGATGGTCATTCCAATATTATGATTAGTGGTTTAGTTGAATCATTTATTAATATGAACATGTATGTTAGTGTGAAGGGAGGTAAGTCATACCCTTCTTATGCTTAGAGCATTCATAGGGGAGACACTTAAGAAATTGCGTAAAATGAACCAAACTTATGATCATAGTAGCTTAAGGGAATTGAGAGTAAGAACAATCCTAGGAGATTTAGACTTGCTAAAGAGTCGAGAACATAATTGTCTTGGCCATAGAGATTAGGGGTATAAACGTGATTGCTTTTAATCCATGATTAATGAAGTTTAACGTTGAAAGTCATGCATGTCTAGCTAATTTCTCATCCATGAATATGGTTAGCCTTGCTTTCTTCTTAAATACACTCTATCCACATTCCATTCACCTCGTTATATAATTGATAATTGATACTATTAGTTATTAATTGATTTCTTTAGTCAATTGATTAGAGTAAGCATTAGTATAAAACCAAACCTTCAATCTTATCATTCTTACTAAGCATAATTGATGACAAATCCGGATACAACTATGAGTTTACTTTTCCTTGGGACGACATACTTATAAATTTTGTTACTTGGTCACAAGTGTACAACTACGATAGAGTCTCTTGCTCTAATTCATTTACTAAAAATGGGACTAAGAACATGGCGCCGCTTGTCGGGAAAATATTAAAATTTTGGTTGTAATGAGTTTGAATTTGATTAGTTTTGATAAGAGTATTTCTTTTATTTTTTTACATTGTTTACTTGTCTTGGTTATTTAGAGAACTAATTTGAAAATTCTTGTAGGTACATGCAAACTTGCTCAAGATCTCAATCTATTGAACCTTTGAACTTGGAATTGGAAGCTACTTTAGGAAGAAAAAGAATTGGAATGTTAGATCCTACGGAGGAAGTTATGAAAAACAGAATGGATAATGCTAATATGGTTAATGAAGAAGGTCATATGAGGAATTTTCAACAAGGGGGTGATAATCTTCGAGGACATGTTAATCCGGAGTTTGTGCTACAAGCTAATGCTCAACAAGTACACTTGCAAAATCAACAATTGCAAGCGATCATTCAACATTTGATGGCACAACAAGAAGTTAAGGATAACCAACAAGTCCCTCTGGTGGTGCAAAATCAACCTAGAGGCCATGGATATAATGGAGTCGGGATGAATATCCGAGACCACTTCCAACTTCAATATGGGAATTATGCTATGGGATCACCATTGAATGTCAACAACTTTGAGATAAAAATGGGGTTGATTAATATGGTGCAAGTACATTAATTTGGTGGTGGTGCAATGGAGAATCCAAATGCTCACTTATCTCAATTCACAGAGTTAGCTAATACTATCAAGATTAATGGAGTAAGTGAGGATATTGTTAAGATGAAGCTCTTTTCCTTCTCATTGAGGGATCGAGCTAAGGCTTGGTATCATACTATACCTCCGGGATATTATACTACATGGTGAGAGTTGGCTCAAAAGTTCTTAAGCAAGTATTTCCCACCATCAAAGATGTTGCATCTTAAAGGTCAAATAATCTAATTTAAGCAAATGCACCTTGAAACTTTTAGTGAGGCTTGGGATCATTTCAAAGAAATGTTAAGGAAGTGCCAACAACATGGATTTTCCGAAGATCAACAAGTAGGATTTTTCTATGCCGGTTTAAATGGAAGTGAAAGAATGCTTGTAGATGCTTCGTCGGGAGGTTCTATATTAGGACAAACTCTGGAAAGAGCTATTGTTATATGTGAAGAGATTGCTTTGAATACGGGTCAATGGCCTATGGATAGAGTTGCGGGGATGTATGAAAGGGAAAGAATTGCTAAGATGGAAGAAGTGTGCATGCAACAAGTGAAGAAGGAGGAAGTACCTAAGGAGGATGTAACCGAAAAGGCAATTTCGGAGATACTTAAGAGAATGAATTCCAATTTGCAAGTGTCTGCCTATGGTGAATCAACAAATGCTTCCGAGTCCTCAACAAAATATGCTTATGCCTTTGATAAATCAACAAGTGTTTTCAAATCTTCAACAAGGTAGTTTTATGCCTAACATGGGTCAATCTTCCCAAAGTTGTCAAATGCCTACCCCTATGCCTCAACAAGGTATGTCTCCTAATTTTGGATGTCAAGATACTTGGTACCAACTAGAAATATCACTTGAGGAAGTTGCATTCATGCAAGGGAGGAACTTTCAAGGAAATCATGGTGGTAATTTGGTAACCATGGAGGGGGATATCAACAAAGGCAAGGAGGATGGGGGCAAGGTAATTTTCAAGGAAATTTCAATCAACCTCGTAGGTATAAAAATTTATCATATGAAAATCAAGGGAATGTCCTTACTCTCCCAACAGGCACTAATCCGGGGGAGAAAGCTCCAAATGGTGAAGGGAAGCCTACAATGGAAGATTAAATGGGTAAAGTGTTGGTATTTATGAAGAAAGATAAAGAAGAGAAAAAGAATGAAAAAGAGAAAAGGAGACAACAAAATGATGTAAATGAGAGGAGGTTCAAGGCGATTGAGACTCACATTAGTCAAATGGCAAGTGAAAGAGGGGATATTCATCACCAAGGGAAGTTTCCATCTACAACCATTACTAATCTTAAAGAGCAATACAAGGCTATTGAACTTCGTAGTGGAACAAAATACTAAGGGCCTTCTATGCCAGCAGAAGTAGAGGGAGTAGAGTGTGAACTTGAGCCTATGGAAAGAGTGGATGAAGAAGGAAAAGAGAAAGAAGTTGAAATTATTGAAAAAGATGAAAGTGCCCCTACACTTGAAGAGGAAAGAGTGAAATCTCCAAAGAAATGGGAAAGATGTAGAGAAGCAAAATGTATAGAGAGGGAAGAAGACTTTGAAAGAGATGAATGGGGAAATCCAAGTTGCCCGTAGCAATCCCATTCCCTCAAAGATGTTTGAAAAAGGGATTAGAAGAAAAATTTGCCAAGTTCGTTGAGATGTTGAGGAAGATTCATATAAACATTCCTTTTGCGGATGCTTTGTTACAAATGCCAAATTACTCCAAGTTTTTGAAGGATATATTATCAAAGAAAAGGAGCTTGGAAGAGTTAACGGTTAATCTCATGGAGGAACGTAGTGCTATTTTATAAAAGAAACTCCATCCTAAATTGAAAGATCCGGGAAGTTTCACTATTCCATGTGAGATGGGAGAGCATGGAAACTACAAAGCTCTATGTGATTTAGGGGAAAGCATCAACTTGATGCCCTTGTCAATTTTTAAGAAGTTGGGTATTGATGAGGTTAAACCGACTTCGGTGACACTTCAATTAGCCGATCGGTCTTTGACACACCCAAAAGGAATTGTGGAAGATGTTTTGATCAAAGTTGGTAAATTTGTATTTCCCGTTGATTTTCTGGTACTAGACATGGATGAAGATGTAAATATCCCGTTGATACGTGGTCGTCCATTTCTTGCCACGGGAAAGGCATTGATAGATGTGGAAAAAAGGGAGATAACTTTAAAGGTGAATGAGGAAGAGGTGATATTTTCATTAAGAGATGCTATGAGGTATCCTAGGAACAAGGAGGAATGTAGAAGATTGGAGGTTGTGCACAACATTGTTGAAGAGCATATGTATCATCTTCACTCCAAGGATCCGTTGGAAATTATCATAAGCCACTCTTATTCTATTAACTCTATAAAATCTAACTCTTCTTGTTATTTAGAAAATGATGAAATAATTGATGAATTATATGGTTTAAATGCTTGTAGGAAACTCACAAGTGTGGAAGCAAAGGAAGCAAGAGTGGAGAAACTTGATGAAGAACCAAAAGAAGAGGTGCAAGAGAAGAAGAAGGTGGAGTTGAAACCATTACCGGAGCATTTGAAGTATGCTTACTTGGAGGAGAATGAGACGTATCCGGTAATTGTATCTTCTTCCTTTAATGATTTATAATTGGAAAAGTTGTTAAGAGTGTTAAGGGAGCATAAATCTTCTATTGGTTGGAGTATAAAAGACTTGAAAGGTTATAAGCCCATCTCTATGTATGCATAAGATTCACTTGATTGATGATGAGAAGTCATGTGTGCAAAACCAACTTAGATTAAATCCTATAATGCAAGAAGTGATAAGAAAAGAGATATTAAATGGCTTGATGTGAGAATTATCTTTCCAATTAGTGATAGTCCATACGTGAGTCCTTTACATATAGTGGCGAAAAAGGGTGGCATGACAATTGTTCGATCCAATACGAATGAAACAATTGCCACCCGAACTATCACGGGTTGGAGAGTATGTGTTGATTATCGTAAATTGAATAAAAATACTCGTAAAGATCATTTTCCATTGCCATTCATAAACCAAATGTTTGATAGACTTGCGGGACATGAGTACTATTGTTTTCTTGATGAATACTCTAGGTATAATAAAATATTAATTGTCCCGGAAGACCAAGAGAAGACAATATTCATGTGTTCCTATGGAACATTTACATTTAGAATGATGCCTTTTGGACTATATAATGCACCTGCCACTTTCAGCGTTGTATGATGTCTATCTTTGATGGTTTAATTGAAAATGTCATGGAGGTGTTTATGGATGATTTTTTCGTGCATGGATCCTCTTATGATATTTGCTTGACTAATCTCACTATTATGTTGCAGAGGTGTGAAGAATCGAATCTTGTGTTGAATTGGGAAAAATATCATTTCATGGTGACCGATGGGATTGTTTTGGGACACCATATATCAAAGCATGGTTTAAAGTGGATAGGACCAAAGTGGTAGCCATAGAACGTCTTCTCCCTCCTACTAGTGAGAAGGGGGTGAGATCGTTCTTAGGTCATGCGGGCTTTTATAGACGCTTTATCAAGGATTTTTCAAAAATTGCTAAGTCACTTTATAAATTACCTGAAAAAGATTTATCCAATTAACTTCGATGATGAATGTTGTGTTTCATTTCAGGTGCTAAAGGGTGCTCTCACTTCTTCTCCAATACTCATTATCCCGGATTGGAGCCTACAATTTGAATTGTATTGTGATGCTAGCGATCAATCTGTAGGAGTGGTGTTGGGTCAAATAAGAGAGAAGAAGTTTAGAGCGATCTATTATGCCTCAAAGACCTTGAATTCATGCCAAGTTAATTACACCACAACGGAGAAGGAGTTTTTGGCCGTAGTGTATGTTTTTTAGAAGTTTAGACCATATTTTGTTGGAACACAAACCATTGTCTATACGGATCACTCGGCAATAAAATACCTCATGAGTAAGAAAGATGCTAAACCACGTTTGATCCATTGGGTGTTACTTTTGCAGGAATTTGATGTGGTGATCAAGGACATAAAGGGTGTGGAGAATGTGATCATAGATCATTTGTCTAGATTGGAAAATGGAGGAGAGAATGAGGACATGAACCCAATTGGGGATGAGTTCCCGGATGAGGAAATTCTTCAAGTTGAAGTTGAGCAAGTGTGTACTCTATGGTGAATGTACCTCCTTGGTATGCCGATTATGTCAACTTCCTTGTTTGTGGAATCAAGCCCATGTTGCTAAATGAGTATAAGGTAAAAAGGTTTTATGTTGAAGTAAAGAAATATTTGTGGGATGAGCCTTTTTTATTTAAGATTTGCAATGATGGAGTTATAAGAAGGTGTGTGGCTAATGAAGAAGTTGTAGGGATTCTTGAGTTATGTCACTCGTCTTTGTATGGGGGCCACTTTGGTCATCAAAAGATGGGGGCTAAGGTTTTATAATCGGGCTTCTATTGGCCCACATTGTTTAAAGATGCAAAGAAGTTTGTGGCTAAATGTGATAGATGCCAAAGAGTAGGGGGAATAGGTAAGAGAGATGAGATGCCCATGAGCTTAAGAATTGATGTGGAGATTTTTTATATATGGGGCATTGATTTTATGGGACCATTTCCCTCGTCTCAAGGATATATGTACATCTTGCTAGCCGTGGATTATGTGTCGAAGTGGATGGAGGCAATCCCCACTAAGACAAATGATGCTTTGATTGTTCAAAAGTTCTGGAAAAAGAATATTTTTACTAGGTTTGGAGTTCCACGTGCATTGGTAAGTGATGGAGGATCCCATTTTATGAATATATTGATGGAGGGATTATTGAAGAGATATGGAGTGAAGCATCGAGTAACTACAACTTATCACCCTCAAGAAAACGGATTGGCGGATACTAAAGTGAAGGAAAAGATGTTTGCTTCTGGGGACAAGGTTCTTGTATTCAATTCAAGGCTTAAGTTGTTCCCCGGAAAGCTTAAGTGTAAAGGGATGGGGCTATATGAAGTGCTTGAGGTGTTGAGTGGAAATACATTGAAGTTAAAAGGTCCCAACAATGAGTTGTGGTGATTGGTTATCGGGTGAAACATTACCTATCTCCTTCTCAAAAGGAGATAGTGTATGTGGATACCCTCTCTTCTTGAAATTCCTTGATTGTTTAGTATAGTAGGTTTTATTTTATGTTTGTTTTTAATTTTTTTCTTGTAAGTTTGGTATGTAGGTGGAAAAGCTCATTGAGGAAAATGCATGTGAAGAAAGACAAGGGTGCAAGAATTGGAATGAAGATGTATGCCACACCACTCTTTACAAACTTAAATTTTAACACTTATGTTAATTTAAGTTTGGGGGGTGTGTGGTGGTCATACATGGATTTTGGAAGTGCACATGAGTCATTACAAGGTAATTCCATGAGATCATTGTTGGAAACTACAAAGGTAAGTCTCACCACTTTGTGCAAACTTAATTCTCAACTTGTTTCAATTTAAGTTTGGGGGTGAGTGCATGGTGTGACTCACTACTTGTATATGCTTGATGTATCATGTGTTGATAGATTATCTTGTGCAAAATGGGTAAATTTTGATAATTTTCTCATGAGTTAGGTTTATTTTAGTACGTTTGGTAGTGTTGAAGTGCATGATAGTCCTTATTTTTATTGCAAGTGTTGAGCTAATGGTTTTTGATAAGTTGTTGAAGATAAATGAAGTGTAGTGGAAGCACGAATTGAGCTCGAAGATCAAAATCGAGATTTGTTGTGGGTTCAATCCGAAAGCCCATGCCAACCATTTCCATTATCAAATGCTTTTCTAAGGGAGTTCACTCTACATCTCATCACTTCTAGTTGCTTGACATGAATTGATATTGATTTGGATTATGTTGGATTGGTATACTACTTCATGTGTTATGTTTATGGGAGGTTTACTTTTGTAATTTGGGATTTCATTTACAATTTTAGGTAAGGATATTTGTTAAGCTTACTAGTTATGGATGGTGAATTCATGTGCTTTGATTTCTAGTGATGGATGATTTTGGTTGATGCGCGTTTTCTTTGCAAGCAAAATTAATCCCCAAGTATTAAGGATATCAGTTGCAGTTTAAGCAAGCGACCAAGTTAAATATCGAACTCAAAGGGTGGCGTATTATCAATTTAATTATTAAAAAAATTAATTAAGATGAAAGGCAAAACAATTGAGGTTTTAATTATCCACTACTAAATAGAATTATTAAATAACAAATAAAATAAAATATCACTCGAAAAATACGAAAGTGGATAAAGTAGGAGAATAGATAGCTCTAGGATAATCCAGTTTCACTCATTAATTTCACTTTCGTGTGTTGATGTCCGACTCTACCTTGTGGAATATAGACGCATTACTAAACCATGCATATCTACTCTATAGACACAAGTAAATATGCGTGTAACACGTGTGAATAACCTCGGAGTAAGAGATATAATTCCACCCCCCTTTCTAGGTACTATCAGTATCAATTATTTCCCTGGCCAATTGGTATTCTAACCCGATATGATCTCCCTTTATAGGTACTATAAAATTATCCTCTTTATCCTACTTAATAACCTGAATTCAATTCAATTAATAAGTATTAATATATGATAGTTCTAATGAAGTTTCGGAGTCCCCCCACTTAGAATCATAACATGGAATCCTGTTCAGCGGTGAACGCACTTAATCTACAACCAAGATATATATTCAGACTCTATATACCAATTGAAGATGCACAAAATGACCGTTAATATGGATTAAAAACGTGCAGTCATATATAAAATAAACCCACAAGTAGTGTTGTACGGAGTTTACACACGAAAGTTCAATTAATTCGTAAAAACCTTCACAACCCTAGTTCTACCAAAAAGGCTGTAGCTCATGATGTTACGAAGAACAATCATGGGTGTTGGATAGATCTTACCCGGATGTCTGGAAAATTACAAGATAAATTAAGAAACGAAATAAACCCTAGATGCGGGAGTCGTCGCATCCTTCTCCGTCTTGAATCCTCCTCTTGGTTCTCCTCTTGATTTCACAAACAAATCTTCAAAGTGATGGATGGATGAAGGAAAGAATGTGGATGATGGTTGGGGTGATCTCCCCTTGTGGGGTGTAGTATTGTTGTGGCCTCTCTCCAATCCAATATGACTAATCTCCCCCCTTTTATACTTGTGAGCTCTCCTTATGGACCTTGGATGAGCTTTTTCTTGAAAAATATGAAAATTCACGAATAGGGGGTAAAAATCCCGTCGAAATCAAATATGCGTGTCTCCGTTCGACCGGAGTACTTCTTGTCGAACGGGAGGCCTTGGTCGAACGGCTGGTCGAGCTACATGCGCAGTCTCACCGTTTCACACATAACTTCCACATCCAAGCTCCAATTTGAGTGATTTTTATGCTCATGCGATCTTCTCTTCCTTGGCTTTCTATCCATATAAAGAACTCATAGAGACTCCAACATTTAAATGTGTAACAAGTCAGCAAAGTGGCATAGCCGTTCTGTTCGGTGCAGCTTGCGCGACGTCACCACTTTGATCATAACTGTCTCGTTTGAAATCCGATTGAGGTGTTTTTATGCCATAATGACCCTCTCTTCTGTGGCTTTCCAACCATATATACACATCTACTTTAAAGCTTTACAAGAACACAGAAAAATTACACAAGTTGGACGTGAGTTTTTCAACATCATTGCACAAATTGCACCTTTACTTCAACTTGGCACTTTTGATCATTTTTCCACCTAAAGCACAACAAAACAACTCAAGTGCACCTTATTATCAAATATATTGAATATAAGACACTTTTGCTAATATATAATAACAATTCTCATCAAACAGGTGTTAAATTAGACACTAAAACACGCTTATTTTCACTATCAACAAACCCCCAAACTTACTCGTTGCTCGTCCCGAGGCAACAAAATAAAAATAAAGAGAGAGAGTGTGTAAGAAAATTATCGGGAAAACAAGGATTATGACTCATACTATATTCAAAATACAATTGTCCTCAACTTAGGTCATGTAACTCTCATTACATATAATAATTAATTCCTAGCATACGAGATAAGACAATCACCACCAATTCAAATGCTCCCTTGACATGTTCTCACGGGAAGGATATATCACTCGCACTGAAGTGTAAAAGATGTAAACTTATGGGTTAAAGTATTTACGCTCAAATTCAATTCAAGTGCATGCTTAACCATAAGCTTGTATATTGTCTCAACTCTCCTTTTATTGTAGCTAGCAAATCATGAATCAAAAAGGTCTTTTTATTTGGTTGTAATGTGGGCTCTTTGGTTAAGGTAGGAAATATATGGACAAATGACTCAAAACTCGGATCAATCAAGCGGCCGTCTCTCTCAATCTTTTTTCTCATCATTTTAATTAAGCATAACACTCTTCCATCTTTCTCCTTCAAGCACAAAATTTTCTTTCAACTCTATCATTCTCCTTTTCTTTACCCTTTTTGTCTTTTTTTTTTTTTTTTGGGTACCAGTTTCGGGCACTACCTCTCACATCCTCTATAGGGTACTAGATTTAAGCACTACCCTAGGGTGTTTATTTCAATGAAGTACTAGATTTAAGCACTACTCCAAGAATTTTTCTTTTCATCCTTAAGACCATTCTTTCATCATCCTAATCATCCCTCAAATCACTACTCTCTTCAATTAAGCTTTATTGACTATCAAAAGAATGGATTTAAAAAGGCTCAAATGGGCTGACAAGGCATTTAGTGAATTCAGGTAAAGTATATGGGAAAAGATGGGCTATTCAAAGATGGCCTAATATCATTTCCATAATCCGCTAGACTAATCTTGAATATTCAAGGAGACTCAAGGCAAGTTCTAGAATACACGCACAAGAACGATACTCGCCAGAAAAAAAAATCATACGATTATGTAACATGATCAACGAGGCTCAAAATCTCACATGAGTTTTTAACAAGTAACAGAGCACTTTTCATGGTAAGCAATATCTCACAAATACACATAGAACTTCATACCACAATATAACTCAAGTACACTTCCTTCATCAATTTTAAGAGCATAAGAATTCAGGCGTAGTTCAAAAATTTAAGCTCACATGTCCACAAAACCAAGATCTCAATCCTTCCACTCCTACTAATTAAAAGCACACATAAAAATTAGAATAAAGAAACGAGGGCAACTGATTTCTCCTTTAAAGTATGCATGAGCTCCTTGAGTTGTTCAACTCGGTTAGGTCAAAGCCTCAGTATAGAACTTGTCTTTCCACTATTTTATCTTTTCTATCATCAAAGCTCAAGCAGACCTCATCATCACAGGATTCATCAATAATAAAATAGGAAAACTATAAAAAAGACTCAATTGACTATCTAATTGACTCCACATACTAGAAATACCAACACAACACACTAAGCATTAGGTAAGTTGCAAAAAATCGATATAACAACACTGGTTAAAGTATCAATATACCGTAAAAAATTAACCTCCTAACAAACAAACAACCAACGAAAGAAAAAATTATGCCCTCGGTGCTCATAAGACGAGGTAAGTACATCGCACACCCCCCAAACTTAGTAAACACATAAGTTGAAACTAATATTGAAAAGAGATGTAATTGTCGAAACGTGAGCACCTCAAATATAATAACTCCTCACTCACACGAAAGAAATAATAAAGCAATAAAATGAAAGGTACAAACCCCAAAAGGTGCTCATATTTAACGTCGGAGAGCCATGATGGTAAAAGTTTTAATCAACTAGAAATAATAAATTCAATAATAGTAGCCGACAACGGCGCCAAAAACTTGATGCGTGTTTTTTTAACGCAAAATTAATCCCCAAGTATTAAGGAAATCATTTCCAGCTTAAGAAAGCGACCAAGTTAAATATTGAACCCAAAGGACGGCGTATTATCAATTTAATTATTAACTAAATTAATTAAGACGAAAGGCAATAAAGCCGAGGTTTTAATTATCCACTACTAAACAGAATTATTAAATAACAAATAAAATATAATATCACTTGAAGAATACGAAAGTGGATCAAGTAGGAGAATAGGTAGCTCTAGGATAATCCAGTTTCACTCATTAATTTCCCTTCCGTGTGTCGATGTCCGACTCTGCCTTGTGGAATATGGACACATCACTAAACTATGCATATCTACTCTATAGACACAAGTAAACATGCGTGTAACATGTGTGAATAACCTCGGAGCAAGAGACATAATTCCACCTCTCTTTCTAGGTACTATCAGTATCAATTATTTCCCTGGCCATTTGGTACTCTAACCCGATATAATCTCCCTTTACAGGTACTATAAAATTATCCTCTTTATCCTACTTAATAACCCGAATTCAATTCAATTAATAAGTATTCATATAAGTTAGTTCTAATGAAGCTTCGGAGTCCCCTCACTTAGAATCATAACATGGAATCCCGTTCAGCAGTGAATGCACTTAATCTACAATCAAGATATATATTCAGACTCTATATACCAATTGAAGATGCACAAAATGACCGTGAATATGGATTAAAAATGTGCAGTCATATATAAAATAAATCCACAAGTAGTGCTGTACGGAGTTTACATACGAAAGTTCAATTAATTCGTAAAAACCTTCACAACCCTAGTTCTACCAAAAAGGCTCTAGCTCATGATGTTACGAAGAACAATCATGGGTGTTGGATAGATCTTACCCGGATGTCTAGAAAATTACAAGATAAATTAAGAAACGAAATAAACCCTAGATGCGGAAGTCGTCGCGTCCTTCTCCGTCTTGTATCCTCCTCTTGGTTCTCCTCTTGATTCCACAAATGAATCTTCAAAGTGATGGATGGATGGAGGAAAGGATATGGATGATGGTTGGGGGGTGATCCCCCCTTGTGGGGTGTAGTATTGTTGTGGCCTCTCTCCAATCCAATATGACTAATCTCCCCCCTTTTATACTTATGAAGTCTCCTTATGGACCTTGGACGAGCTTTTTCATGGAAAACATGAAAATTCACGAACAGGGGGCAAAAATCCCGTTAAAATCAGATCTGCGTGTCTCTGTTTGACCAGAGTACTTCTGGTCGAACGGCTGGTCGAGCTACATGTACAGTCTCACCGTTTCGCACATAACTTTCACATCCAAGCTCAGATTTGAGTGATTCTTGCGCTCATGCGATCCTCTCTTCCTTGACTTTCTATCCATATAAAGAACTTGCAGATACTCCAACATTTGAACGTAACAAAAGTCATGTAAAGTGGCACAATCGTTCTGTTCGGCACAGCTTGTGCGACGTCACCACTTTGATCATAACTATCTCGTTTGGAATCCGATTGAGGTGTTCTTTACGCCAAAATGACCCTCTCTTCTTTGGCTTTTCAACCATGTATCACACATCTACTTCAAAGCTCCACACGAATACAGATAAATTACACAATTTGGATGTGCGTTTTTCAACATCATTGTACAAATTGCACATTTACTCCAACTTGGCACTTTTGATCTTTTTTCCACCTAAAACACAAAAAAAACACCTCAAGTGCATCTTATTCTCAAATATATTGAATATAAGACACTTGTGCTAATATATAATAACAATTCTCATCAAACAGATATTAAATTGGGCACTAAACACGCTTATTTTCACTCTCAACATTTGTCATGTATGTTATGTGCTTTTGTTATGTTTATAGTTTGGTGAGTATTTTCTTATATGTTATATTTGAATTTTTATTCTTGTATAGGGATGCTTGGTGGCATGTTTTGGGTTGTGTTAGTCATTTTTGAATATGAGCTATGATGCTTTATTTATGATAGGTGATGTCAAGCATGTTATGAATTCTTACTAGTCAAAATTGTTACATAAATTACATAATTTGTTCAATTTTGAGAAGAATGAAGGTTAATTAGGTTTTTTTTTGGTCCAAGCAAAAGCTTGTGAGAGTTGAGCCTCAACCGTGCCTCCATGGTTAATTCTTGATGAGAAGACCGATTGTACTTAGACAAACTAGATTTTGCTCATGGACTATAGGAACGAAGCTCGAATGATTGAAACTTGTGATATGATCTTAGGCCATCCTTGTTAAGTTAATTCATAGCCATAAAATTCCTTATCCAAACATCATCCCTAGTTAGCCATTTTGAGCTTATAAGCCGATTCTTTATGATTTGAGCACAATACAAGCTTTGAAAACCCACTTAAGCCTTATATATATAACCTATGTGTGGGTGATTGAGGAGATGATGGTATACAAGGTGATGGTGAAAATGTGCAAGAAAATGAAGGAAATGGCAAATCAAAAAAAGGATGAAAGAGCTAGAGTTAAATGCAAATGCAACTTCAACAAAAGGAAAAAGGAGTAAAATCATAAAACATGCTCAAGGAAATTCAAAAGTCAAAGAAAGGAAGTATGCAAGTTAAAAGAAGCTCAATGAATCCATGGTATGTTGATATTTAGTGTTTATGAATATTTGACAAAGGGAGGAAGGTTGAAAGTAAAGATGTTGGAGAAAAGAATCATCTCTTCGATTATCTACACATGTATAGTCACTTTTATCTAAATTTTTTCTACCCCACCAAAGAGCCTAAACATTACATCCAAAGATAAAGACCTTTGTGATCACATTTTGAAACTAGGGTGGCTTGTGAACATAGTCCATGAGCAAGCCTATGGTGCATCGGTTCCAACCGATTGATGAGTGTTGTTTAAACCCTACTTCATAGAGTGTTCAGTGAATGTGACATCCTATGAGAGGCTTGGATCGAAAGGAATTTGATTACTCTTTTGTCGTCTTGAGATTGAACTTGTTAATCTTTTATGTTATGAGTTTGATGATGTAGAAATATTTAATTTGATTTTGTAGTTCTTATTACTTGTGATGTGTTGTCGTTTATGTTTGTTAGGTATTTTCCTAGGTGAAAATTTCTCCTCTTGATTATTATTTTTCGTTGTTTGAGGACGAACAACACTTTAAGTTTGGGGGTTGAATGTCGTCATTTTCACCTAGATTTTAGTGTCTTTATTTTTGGATTTTCATAGGTTTTTGTCCGTAATTGCATAACTTTTGGTGGAGTTTAAGTTAATTAGGAGAAGTGTGTAAACAGATTGATAAATGTGTGGAAATGAGCTTAAATGTATATAAAACAAGTAAAAAAATGGAGAAAATTAGAGTCGGGAGCTGAAACAGGCTGAAGAACACCCAACTCGAGTTGCAAGGTCTTACTCGACTTGAAACTCGAGTCGAGTTGATGCTCGAGTAAAAGTCAGAAATTATCCAGAAGCTCAACTCGAGTTGCAAGGTCCAACTCGACTTGCAACTCGAGTCGAGTTGAGAGCCGCAAAAAGTCCAGTTTCTGACTTGACACGCGAGAGCTCGAGTTACCCAACTTGAGTCGAGCTGGGTCAGGATAAGTCGAGCAGTAGGTCAAGCTGGGGCAGAGCAGCATCCAAAAATCATCTAGTGAGCTAACTCGAGTTGCAAGACATAGCTCGACTTGCAACTCGACTCGAGCTGAGTGCATAGAAGTGTCCAGTTTCAAAGTCATGCAACTCGACTTGACAGGTGAGAGCTCGAGTTGCAACTCGCTCGAGCTGGGTTAAAAGCCGAAAATTTTTTGAAAATTCTGGAAGCTTCTAGAAGGTCCCCAAGGGGTATAAATGCTTAATTGGTACGAAAATTAAAGGGGAATCACATTTTGGAGCAGTTTCTAATATCTAAACACACACTATCACACCATACCTTCATATACACATTCTAAATCATCCATTTTCCACACTTTTCATCCATTCAATTCATTGGTTCTCCCAAAATTCATCCATCACTTCATCATTCCATCAATATGAGAAGAGAAGATCATAAGAGATTGAAGAATTGAGCATGTTGAAAGGAAGGGAGGCCATCTTCACAAAAAAGAGCCAATCTACTTTTCAATTGTTGTTTTTCTTCATATTTTGTCTCAAATGGAGCAAGCCATGGGATGTATTGATTTGAACGTGATGTATAGTGACTAGTCCTATAGTAGGGCTAATCATATGATTGGTTAAGAAGAATGATAGATATGTAGGATTTTAGATGTTGAATTGAGTTAATTTTGAACTTTCTTCTATGATTAATGATTCATGTCTCATTTCAATACTTGTGTGATTAAATTCTCTACTCATAGTATTAGGATGGTCATTCCAATATTATGATTAGTGGTTTATTTGAATCATTTATTAATATGAACATGTATGTTAGTGTGAGGGGAGGTAAGTCATACCCTTCTTATGCTTAGAGCATTTCATAGGGGGACACTTAAGAAATTGAGTGAAAAGAACCAAATTTATGATCATAGTACCTTAAGGGAATTGAGTGTAAGAACAATCCTAGGAGATTTAGACTTGTTAAAGAGTCGAGAACATAATTGACTTGGCCATAGGGTTTAGGGGTAAAACGTGATTGCTTTTAGTCCATTATTAATGAAGTTCATTGTTGAAAATCATGCATGTCTAGCTAGTTTCTCATCCATGAATATGGTTAGCTTTGCTCTCTTCTTAAATACATTCTATCCACATTCCATTCACTTTGTTACATAATTGATAATCGATACTATTAGTTGTTAATTGATTTCTTTAGTTAATTGATTAGAGTAAGTATTAGTATAAAACCAAACCTTCAATCTTATCATTCTTACAAAGCATAATTGATGACAAATCCGGATACAACTATGAGTTTACTTTCTCTTGGGACGACATACTTATAAATTTTATTACTTGGTCACACGTATACAACAACGATAGAGTCTCTTGCTCTAATTCATTTTACTAAAAAATGGGACTAAGAACATGGTGGCATCTCATGTTGATACTGATGCGGTATCTCCATCTCAGGATGCATAACTGGCTCCTCTACGTGTATCTCCTCACTGTGCTCCTCGTTTTGAGGCTGCTGCTCTTGCTGCTGCTGTCCTTGATCAACTATCCTTTGCAGCTCCTGATACATCCCTGCAGCATACATCTGAGCCACAGTCCTCCATTCACCTCTCCTCAAACACGTAATTGATATCGCCTCGTGTGCTAAAGTGTTCATCAACAGGTTCCCATCATTCTTGATTGAAGTCAAAGCCCTCACATCCATGTACTGCTCAAAACTTTATCTATGTATCTAATGACTGGGTTGCGAATCAAAGCATCTCGAGCCTCCTTCTTCTTGAAATTCATATCCTCTCCTGAAATAGATCTCCAAAAATCATTTGGTTTGAAGTGTCCATTCTCATGCCTAGAAATTCCCTCAGAATTCCTAGCAGCACATTAATAACCTCAGATGTCCACGTTCTTCTTTCGCCACCAAGCTGGAATGAACACTCGTACGAAAGAGAACTGACACCCTTCTTTGTCGTTATCGAACACAACACCTCTACAATAACATGAAAATACGTAGGCCTCTTCAGCTCCATGAAATGATGGATGCCTACTTGATCGAACATCCATATAGTGTTATCACGGATATTCATCGTCCTCATGGCATCATCATCCTGGTACCTCGTGAGAGCTATCTTGTCGGACATCGCACCCCATCAATCCTTAATTTTCTCCCAATTCTCCATTTGTATATGAAAATGCCTTGGCAACCTTTCCTTGAGATGCAACTTTTTAGTGACTTGTCCTCACGAGGCTGCCTATCCTCCTTCCTCTTGGAGCGAAATTCAGTCGCCTTTCATTTTCCTATAAGAATAATATTTCAATACCAAACAAATATTAGGAAAGCAAACCAACCGAATTCCAAGTCTAATCATATACTAAACTCTACTCAAGACTTCAAGTTATTCATGTACAATCAACTTCAAACAAGCATGCTCCCAACTCCATCTATTCATGATATTGACCAATGAATCCATAAACATGTTACTCCAATTTCACTTCAAAATTCAACTCTCCAACAAGAGTTATCAACAATTTCACCATTCACTTTACTTTCTTCACTTAAGCATGTAATTTATCAAACAAATTCACAAAAATTCTAACATGCTTCTCTTCACCACACAAATTGCTCAACAATTATGAGTAGAACATCAAGGTCTAAACAAAAATCAACAATTAAAATTGAACCCATCACTTGTTCATAAGAAATTTCAAATAAAAATCCAAATCACACCATGAATCCACATAAAAACTAGTTCAATCAACTTACCCACGTAAAATCAAGCAATAGACTTTCAATCCTAGGGTAATAGGGTCAAAAGAACGTACCTTTCTATCCTGCCATGGCTTAGTATGAACAAGAGATGAAACCTCCTAATTTGAATTGAAAACCCCAAGTTTCTCAACTAAAAATCCCCAAATTCGTGACAAATCAAATGTGTGAAGGGTGGAAAGTGATTTAATTGGAGTAGAAATACGTGAAATCGAAGTTTGGAAGAGAGGGTTTTTAGTTCGGAGAGGATTCGAGTGGTGTGAAGAATGTACAGAACAGGGGAAAAAATCAGATTAAAACACGACTTACCTAGGCTGGTTCGACTTTAACCAAGTGGTCGAACCACTGTGTCGTGGTCGAATCACGCTTCTAGATGATTTCAGCATTTGGTTCGACTCGAACCATTGGTCGAACCATAACGTTGAGGTCGAACCAGCCTGTAACAAACTTTCAGGTGGTAGGTTCGACTCAAACCACAGGTCGAACCAAGGCATCGTGATCGAACTAACCTGTACCAATTTCTCTGACTCCTGGTTCGACTAGAACCAGATGGTTTGACTTACCCTTTTGGTCGAACCGGCCTGCTGTTCCTTCAAACATGATTCTTCTCCATCCCCTGCAAACTTCAAGCTCAAAAACGATCATTAGGTACCAAAATAGAGCAAAACTATACTAGAGAACCACCATTAAGACTCAATAATTCATATATATACACTCCGCATATGACACAATAAATAAAACACCACTGAACATTAGGCAAATTGCAAAAAATTGACACATCAACACCGATTAAAGTTTTAATATGCCGCAAAAAATCAACTCCCCTAACAAACGTTACAAAGAAAAGATTATACTCTTGGTGCTACGATGAGGTAAGGACATCACACCCCCGGCAAAACTTAGTAGAAACTATAGTCGAAACTACGTTTGCAAAGAGATGTAATTTTCGATAAGTAAGCACGTCAAATATAAAAATTTCTTACTCACACTAATGAAATAAAGCAATAAAACAAGAGGGAAAGCCCCCAACAGGCGCTCTTGTTTAACATCGAAGAGTCACGAATGTACCAAATCAATGTAAGGTATCCTCAAAGACAATGCAAGCGTCATCTAACAACTTTTAATGCTTCAATTGATGCCCATTCGCGCTATGATGTCTCCGTCCTTGTCCATGATCTTAAAACTCTTCCCTCCACAAGCTCTATGGATAATGAACGGTCCCTCTACTTCGATTTCAATATTCCTACAAAAAGCTTCAAAGGAGAGTTAAAGAGTAATACCTCATCGCCTTGCTTGAATTCCTTATAGGTGATCTTCGAATCATGCCATTTCTTCATTCTTTCCTTGTAGATCACCGAATTCTTGAAAGCTTTATTTCTGAACTCGTCTAGTTGATTGATATGAGTCAACCTCAACTCCTTTTACTCCTTAAGAGACAAGTTCATACTTCTCACGGCCCAAAAAGACGTATGCTAAATCTCTACGGGTAAGTGGCACGGCTTCCCATAGACAATTTGATAAGGTGATATGTCAACCACAGTCTTATACGCAGTTCAGAACCCCCAAAAACATCATCGAGCTTCATAGCCAATCTTTCCTATTAGTTCCGACTACTTTCTCCAAAATTTATTTCACTTGTCGGTTGGAGACTTTGGCTTGCCCATTAGCTTGAAGATGATAGGGTGTAGTAACCCTATGCTTAACACCATACTCTTTGAGAACTCTTTCAACAAGCTTATTGATGAAGTGGGAAGCTCCATCATTTACAAGTGCTCTAGGAACTCCATAGCGGGTAAAGATATGTTTCTTTAAGAATGACAACACAGTCTTAGCATCATTCATGCAAGTAGGAATTGCTTCCACCCACTTAGAAACATAATCCACTGCTAGAAGGATGTAGAGAAATCCATTAGATAGGAAAAAAGGCCCCATAAAATCGATTCCTCATACATCGAAGATTTCAACAACAATGCTCGGCTGAAGTGGCATCTCATCTCTTCTACTTATGTTTTCCATTCATTGACATCTATCGTATATCTCTACATAGGATTCATAATCTTGAAACAAAGTAGGCCAATAAAGAGCAGATTGAAGTACCTTCGCTGCAGTCTTTTGGGCTCCAAAGTGCCCCCGGTTAGGTTGTGCATGGCAAAAATCAAGAACACTCTCTATCTCCATCTCGGGCACACACCTACGGATAATAAAATCTGTACAAATCTTGTAGACAAATGGATCATACCATATAAAAGTCTCAAAGTCTCTCTTAAACTTAGCAAGTTGATACCTGTTGAGATATCTCAGAATTTAACCCACGGTAATGTATTTGACGTAATCCGTGTACCATGGTTCCATTCCTTGAGCAGCTACTACACAAGCTCTCTCCGCTCATTCAGAAAACACCTTCATAATCTTCTCATCAGGAAACATCTCCTCTATGTAATCGAAAGAATCATCATAATGCTCCCTTGTCTCCAACCTTGATAGGTGATCCGCAAACACATTTTCTGTACCTTTCTTATCTCAGATCTCCATATCAAACTCCTGTAGAAGAAGGATCCGTCTAATGATCCTTGGCTTTGCCTCCTTCTTCTCCATCAAGTACCGGATCGCAGAATGATCCATGTACACAAAAGTCTTCATGCCAACCAAATACTGTCGAAACTTATTGAATGCATACACAACAGCTAGAAACTCCTTTTCAGTGACAGTGTAGTTCTTTTGTGCTGCATCAAAAGTCTTACTTGCATAGTAAATGGCGCAGAATTTCTTCTCTTTCATCTGCCCAAGCACCACTCCAAGTGCTAAATCACTTGCATCATACATAAGTATAAACGACTGAGTCCAATCCGGTGTGATCAAGATATGTTCAGTAATAAGTGCCTCCTTTAAAACCTGAAAAGCTGTTAGACATTCATCATCAAATTAAAAGGAACATCCTTTTCAAGTAAGTGAGACAACTGCTTAGAGTATTTCGAGAAGTCCTTAATAAATCTTCTATAAAATCCTGCGTGTCCAAGGAAGGACCACACTCCCTTCTCATTAGTGGATGGTGGAAGCTTCTCAATTGCTACCACCTTTGCTCTATCAACTTGCAATCCTTTGGCTGAATATGATGTCCCAATACAATCTCATCTCTTACCATGAAGTGACACTTCTCCCAATTCAAAACTAGGTTAGTATCCACACATCTCTTCAAAACAGTAGACAGGTTAGTCAAACAAATATCAAAGGAGGAATCAAAAACAGAAAAATCATCCATAAATACCTCCATAATCTTTTCTATCAACCATCAAATATAGTCATCCTGCAATGCTGAAATGTAGCAGGTGCATTACACAACCCAAAAGGCATCTTTCTAAAGGCAAAAGTTCCATAAGGGCAAGTAAAAGTAGTCTTTTCCTGGTTCTCAGGTGCAATCATGATTTGATTATACCCCGAGTACCCATCTAAGAAACAATAAAAATCATACCCTGCAAGACGATCATGCATTTGATCCATGAAAGGAAGGGGGAAGTGGTCTTTGCATGTATTTTTATTTAGTTTTCTATAATCTGTACACACACGCCACCCCGTAGGAATCCTAGTGGCTAATGCCTCTCTATCATCAGACTTCACAATAGTCAAGCCCCCTTCTTAGCAACAACATGCAATGGACTCACATGGGGACTATCACTAATTGAATATATAATTCCTGCATCTAGCCACGTTAGAATTTGCTTCCTAATCACTTCCTGAATAGCGGGAGCTAAAAATCCACTAAAAGGAGTTTCAATGTCAAACAATATAAAGCAACAACAGTATACATATGTTATTTTTAACGTCTTTATATTTCTTGCTCCCTCGAAACATATTCACACACTAAGCCACTTCATCAAACAGAACTCTTTGAAATAATTCGGTGTACGAAGATTAATAAAAATCAGAACATCCATTAATAACTGCAGATACAAAACTCTAATAAAACCACCAATTGCTCCAATTAATGATTAATATGCTAAACCTGCAACTGACTCTGAGTACAATTACATGCATTCCATTAATACCTACATGTGTTTCATACTCCATTTAGAAATTAAGGTAGCAGTATGAAATACCTGATCTGCGTTGGCTCGACCTATCTTCACTGGGCGAGAGCGGCACTTATCAAACAAAATGCAATCAATGTCCCTTGATATCAGCTTCGCCGACCGTGGATTCTTTTCTAGGTGATTGAATTTTCGGTGGTGTATTAAATGGGGAAATCTTTGGAGGGGAATTAAGCATTTGAATTATTTGATTGAAAATTGGGATCAGACCATGTTTTTGCTGAGGTGGCGATCCGATCCAAAAGAAAATGGAAAAAATCCGGTTCACGTGAGGAGGGACAGCATGGTAATTTGACATCTCCAATGGTTAGCCAAATTCATGTTTTGGGTTAAAAAACTAACAAAAAACTAAAGGGGGTGAAAAAACTTATATGGACAAACAAAATTGCATAGAAAAGATTTCTTCCCTTAAAAAAATAGAAAGATGTGATTTTCTAAAAAAAATAATAATAACAATAAATAAAAAATAAAAAATCAGCTATTTATAGAAACTGTTTAGCGGACAATCAAATTTTAATCTTTTTCATTCTTTCTTCACATTATCCAATCAAATTTTAATCTTTTTCTTTCTTTCTTCACATTTTTAGAGTTTGGTCTTTGTGTCTCCTAGTACACAATTTTTATAAGGATATACACTTTAATAAATAAAGGTATAATTTTTTTATTGAAAAGATCGGCTGAAATGTGAATAGTATATATGTTTTAATTTAAAAAAAATACTGTTAAATACACATCCATTTTTATAAAATACATACTCTCTACTTCTCACGTTAAAGGTTTATGTTTTTCATTTTTGTTTGTCCCAAATTAAAGTTTACATTTATTTTTTTGTCAAGTTGGGCCCACACAAAATAATTAATTACTTCATTTCATATAAGGCCCAAACACAACACTGATACAAGTACACACTTCATATTAAATATTATTTCTCTCAGCTCACTACACATTAAAATATTATATTTCTTATTCTACATACTTTTATTGAATACACATCCCCTTTAATATTTTTTTCTTAATTTTATTGTATGCACTCCTTTTAAAATTAAAATTATACTTCCTCCGTCCCGTTAAAACATTTGTGTTTGTTTTTTTTGCACGGGGATTAAAGAATATATTATTTTAATGTGTATTGAGGTGAGAAATAATATTTTAATGTGTAGTGGATAGTTGTATCAGTGTAATGCTATGGACTCCATGAAGATATTTAAATGTTTTATGTGGGATTTTATTTACTATAAAGAGAATAAACCTTTTTATGGTACGCTCAAAATGAAAATACGTAAATGTTATCGTGGGGCGGAAGGAGTACATCCCATTAAAATCTCTAATTCAATATTACTAAAAATCTTAAGATTTCTGATGTGAAACCATCCATGGCGTTCAAGAATCAATCTTTCATCTTCTCTCTCATCCCTTCACCATCCTGTCTATCCTTGTAACAAAATAGTTTTTTTTTTTTTAACAACTAAAGAAACCATCATGATGTCTTCAACTATCAAAGGATCTTGATCCAATAATTTGTCAAATTTAGAACAGAAATGAAATGAAGCATACCAACAAGAACACAAGCACTATGACAGCAATTTAATTAGCCCCCATGTCTTTCTACTCTTCATCTGCTTATCACGATCAAGCTCCTTCGTCCCCCCTTTGATATTACGAGCAGCATTAGCCACATTCTCCTCAATGTTGTTCATTTTCTCACCCTGATCCTCAACCATCACTACCATATCAAGAAACAATTAATGCAACTCAACCAAGATATTACAAATCTCCTTCACGGCCTCATTCCTTTTCGAGTTTCCTCCACAAGTTATTTCCCCTTCCCCTATTTTACTCCCATCATCTCACCTTCTGATATAATCTTTTTTATTATTTCATCGCTTGGTTTTTCCCCAGTAGTATTGTGGTACCTCCTATTAAGTCCTTGGTTGTTCCTCAGTGGTATTGTGGTACCTCCTATTAAGCCCTTTTTGTGATCGACAACTCAAAAAATGAAAATAGTTCCATTATTTCTTTTAGTTTAACTCTCAATCCATGAGTCACCCCGTTTTTGAACGATCGATGTGGCTTTCTTCTATCTTTATTTAGCAAGATTGGAGATGTTGGACTTGTCGAGAAACTCTAATCTTGTTTTGATAATCTTGACTTTTCTAAGAACAATGACCACGTCGGAATTGATCTAATCCCTCAGCCCCTGAAGAAACGTCGATCTTTAAGCAGTTCTTCACTCAACATTTGAGGTTTTGATTCTTTTGAATATCAAGAAGTAGATTGGTGACTTGTCCCATTTCAATTTTGATTAGGCCTACTTCTTCGACAGATTTCTTTCCTCTGAAGTTTCAAGTTAACCTATCTCAATATTCGACCCTATTTCAAGATCTTTCAACTTCTGTAAATTGAGATCAACATAGCTTAGAAACGATTTTGTCATTAAGTATTCTCTTCAATTCGCAGAGATAAAACTAGAATGGATTCAGCTGTGAACGACTCTAAAACTAGTTTCGGTTGAATGCTCAATATCTTCAATAATCAGCCCTAAAAGAAAATGGTATATCGAAATGGAATAAATGTATATTGAAATATTTGAGAGGATGTATCGACAGGGTATTGTGAAACAAAACGTTCAAGGATTGGGTGTGTATGTCAGAAATGTGTTTGAGCAATAATTTTTTTTAATTAGGGTGTTTATTTAATGAATTAAATGCAATTTAAACTTTTTAAGAATATATATTTTAATTAAATATTAATAAAGTATGTATTTAAAAAAAAGGAATATGCATTGCAACACTTAAAAAAATTAATTTTATTACCCAAAAAATCAAGAGTATAAAGTCTTATACTCCTCCATTCATCATCAATCTATCCATTTGCTTTTTACACGTGGATTATTGAGTGTTACTCCCTCCGTCCCAAATTCAAGTTCACATTTACTGTAGATACGGAGTTTAAGAAAATTCACTTTTTGACTTACTTTTGAGGGTAGTATGGTATTTTTGGGTAATAAATAAATGATAAAGTATGTTATGTGTATTAAAAAGGTGATGACAAATTTGAAATTAAAGTATATTAGAGGGATATTAGTTTGTTGTTTTTTCCTTTTATGGAAGTGTGAAGTTGAATTTGGGACGGACCAAAACGGAAAGTGTGAAGTTGAAGTTGGGACGGAGGGAGTATTATTTTATGTGTAGTGAGTAGTTGTATAGGGGATGGTGTGGGTCTCATGTTTTAATTGTATTAGTGAGGGTGTGGGTCCCATATATATTTAAAAGGAAAAATAAATAGATTAAGAGTGGACGCTCAAAATGATAAAAGGAATATGCATTTAAAGCAACACTTAAAAAAATTAATTTTATTACCCAAAAAATCAAGAGTATAAAGTCTTATACTCCATCCATCCATCATCAATCTATCCATTTGCTTTTTACACGTGAATTAATGATTGTTATTATTTTATGTGTAGTGAGTAATTGTATAGGGGATGTTGTAGGTCCCACGTTTTCATTGTATTAGTGAGAGTGTGAGTCTCATATATTTAAAAGGGGAAATAAATAGATTAAGAGTGGAAGCTCAAAATGGTAAAATTGATAAATTAAAGATGGATGAAAGGAATATTAAAGAATATAACATTTGATATTTAAAGGTACAACCCTCGAAAATTGAGGATTTAAGTGTACCATGTCTCCGGGAATACACAAATTTTAGCCTATATCCACATGCTCAGTGAGAGGGTTGATAAAAGTAAGGATAAACACTTATGTAAACCCTCTTCTCAACTATTACTCTAACAAAAATGACTTTTTAGAGATATAAATAATACTCTTTTAAATAAAAAAATAACTCTAATTATTTCTAAACCCTAAATTATTGATTTTTATTATATGAAAATTACTTTTAGAGAGATAAACTCTTTAAGAGTAACTTTTTATATATTAAAGAGTAATTTTTCAAAAACAAGATTCACCTGTGAACCTGATTTACACCCAAACTCACTGAAAAATTAAATTATAAAAAATATCATACAGGGACAATTTATCCCGCTACTTGAGTACCTGCATAAGATGCTACAAACTTCCCTATTCTCACGTAAAATAATCTACATCATGTTTTGTCCATAAAATCCAGCCACAACTCTAAGCAACAAGAATTGTGGTGGCCGTTGCCATCATGACACACTTCGCTCCTCAGCAACTCCGCGCCCAAAAATAGCATGAATACTATAAACGATTATGCACGGGCCTGAGAGACAACTGTACCAGGTGGCTACCTCTGTAAACAACTCATTTTTTATTGTCTTTCTAAGCCACCGCTTTGGAAGTTATCTTTGGCTTCGAAATACTACGAACAAAATTAATCCTGGGAAATATTAGGAAAGGGGAGCAAATAATATTATGTTGTGAAAAGACACAAAACATAAGAATTGTATAAACTCATTATTTTGAAGGATAAAGAAGGAAAAGAGAAAAAATTAATCAAATTTGCACGTTGAAATATTTTTTATGAATCTTGAAATGTTCCTTGAGAAAAATGAACAGCCAAAAGCCTTAATCACTATACCAATTTGCTATGACACATTGCCCAATTAGGTTGCTAAAATTACATTTTATTAGTATGGTTTCTCCAAAATAAATCTCTAAAAGTATAAAACTGAGAACAACCATAATCAAACGGCAATCTCAGATTCTCAATTATCATCAATTGACACAAATCCAAGGTTGTGTTTGCTTGAAAGGATTGAGGATGGATTCGAAATTCATGGAAGCAAAATAATTCGTGGTTGTTTCGGAATCGTAATTCTTTCAGATCATCACTGTCCTTTTCAACATTTTATTTTAAGGGATTTAGTTTTTCTTTTATTCAAATCTGAACTCCCTCGTATTAAATCAACCTAAGTGTATTTAGTTGTATATTATCCCAACTAGATTAAGGCATGCTTTCTAATCACCCAACAATTCTCAATAAATCTTTTCTACGCTAGTTAACACTTATGGTCTCTCATCCAATGACAGTTATGGTCTCTCATCTAACGACACAGTTATATACAGCTGTTTTCAGCTATAGCTATGGACTTTGCCACTCGATATTTCAAAAGATTTTTGGTTCTTATAATTCATCCACAAGATTTTCAAGTTGATTAGCAGGACTCATCTCTCACCCTTGAGGATAACAGGTAGAAATTCTAACAGAATTAAGCAGGAAAATGGAGTCAAATATAAATGAAGATATTTCCCTTCTGAGATCACAACATTTTGTCTGGAGTTTGTCGCTCAATAAGAACTTAAAGTCTGCAAACAATTAGGCTCCGCTAACTTATAGGTATAAACCTGGATAGAAAGTTTTGTCTAGATTTATCCTCCGCTTACATTGCAAGGTTCTTTTTCTGAGATAAAACCCAGGTCTGGGTTTTATTTTTAATAAAGGCCCTCTACCTCTGTCAAACCACCCAAGTGGGGAGTTTTCACAGTTGTGGTGCGCCTGAGGCTCAGGGCCGTTCTGGAAACAATTAGGCTCCGCTTACTTATAGGTATAAACCTGGATAGAAAGTTGTCTAGATTTATCCTCCCTTACATTGCAAGGTTCTTTTTCTGAGATAAAACCCAGGTCTGGGTTTTATTTTAATAAAGGCCCTCTTCCTCTGTCAAACCACCCAAGTGGGGAGTTTTCACAGTTGTTAGAGGTGCGCCTGAGATTCAGGGCCGTGTGCCCTTTTTTCCAGTATTTTGATTCCATGAGGCGAGGCATATGCCGCACTGTGCCTCTGTGCGTCTAAATTTTACTTTTTATATCCTTTTTTTTAAGTTGTTACTTGATATTTTTTTTTGTTTTATTAGTGTTTTTTACTTTTTGGTTGAAATGTGTTTTATTTTTCATATGTAGTATCGGATAGATAATTAGGGTTAGGGTTTTGAATTATTTAAAAACATCATATAAGAGATACAAACACAGCCACCCACCATTACTTTTTAAAATCATGAAAGGGGAAGACTTCTTACCATGTCCTATAAATTCTGACTCAATATTTGCACTAGAACTCATAATATTGTCATCTTACGCTGATGATACCATAAATACTATTTGACTTTATCAAAGCATTTGATGTAAGCAAACCACACAATAATGCAAGTCAGATTATGACTTTTAGCAGCTAACAGTAGCAAAGGGTTAAACTGCGGGAAGAAATAGTACCTTCTCAATTTTGATTGTCAAGATGCAATTCATTCTTGTGATCATTCAAATTTTCAGAGTTTCCTTCCTTATCAACAGATTCCTTTTCATCATCCTTCACTTCTGAATTGACACTATTACCATTCACAACAAAGCCATCATTCCTAGATGAACTGCTACTCACCACGGAATTAGGACCAACAGAATTGGTACGACGGCTATCTTCCATTTCTATACTTGCTTCATCATTTTTTATTTGAATTGATTTAGCTGCTGCCTCCTCAGCTTTCCCTCTCTCTTCCTCTCTTTGCTGCTTTCTTCGAGCTTCTTGCTCTTTAAGTTGTTTAAACCTGGAAAAATGAAGCACTAAGAACAGAATTATGTGACCAGCAGTAAATTATAAAAACAAAAAAAAAATCATTTATTTAACCTTTCACCAGGACGAAGCCCTTCTGAAGTCAATTTCTCTTCTTTCTGAATCACTGTTTTCACTGATGGTGATTCAGAGTTGAACTTCAGAAATTGAGGTTGCTCTTTCTTAGTACTGTCATCACTCAATTGCCTGAGAGGAACAGGATTTTTTGCACCACCTAATTTCCGCAGCCATACCTGTTGAACCGTACTCAGTATGTTGTTTGTAAACCTGCATAATTTGTAAAGAAAACGCAAGTATTAGAGGAACCCGAATAGGACAGGAAACAAGAGAAAAAATATGTCAAAAAGAAAAGCAGCAGTAAATATTAAAGGAGCGTACCAGTAAAGACTTAAACCAGAAGGAACTGATAAGGAAAAGTATCCAATCATCAAAGGTAGAAATTTTGTTATGGCTTGGGAACTCTTTAGGTTTGGATCATTACTCTGACAGCAGTTAAGGTAGAAGCTTTGTCAGAAAAAAATGACTGATCCAGTTTCAGTAATGCGCAATCAGATTTTACACCATCAATATATTATTGAAAGAATTTTTTTGATGCGAAATGTAGCAGTGAAGTAAGAAAACTATGAGAGAAAAATAGCTGTAGAGAAACCGGATATGCAATACACATCACTGAAAACATAGCATGACTTTTCAAACTAGACAGGATAAAGCAGATAGATTAACTACTATAAATCAATCAATACTGGGAATATCGAAAGCCCATATAAGTTTATAACTATCATTTCCCAAGTACAGAAAGCAGACCAAGTTTATAAAATATATGAGACAAACCTGTGGAGGTTGCATGATCTGTACAGAAATATATTGCGTAATAACGAGAAGCACAGGCAAGACAAGATATGCTAAAGTGTCTGACCATCCAAGCGGAGGATGACCATCCTACGAGAAAGGGAAAAGAGAACAATAATAACATCATGTTAGCATTAATGAGGTGAATATATGGTTTGGCATGGCATAGGTTAAAACTTTTAAAATACGGAGGAGTATTTTTATTCAACACAATATTATTGAAAGATTTTTAAAAATCTGAATTCAATTGTATTGTTATTATATTTTACTTTTACTGAAAATATTTTTAATAAATAAATAACTTTAAAATATGATTTTATAATAAAAATAAATAAAACATTTTTACAGTGATATTGTGAATTTGTAAGTGATTAGTATAACTCTAGCACTTGACATGTAATCAGTTGGTTTGACTAACCTCTCATGTATAAACAGTAAATAGTCATTGTCTTAAGTGAATTGAAATCAATCTTATCAACCAACAAAACAAGCTCGCAAACAAACTACCTTCTACAATAAAAAGTGCGCATCACTTTTATAGAATGGAGAAAGTTAATAAAATCTTACAATGAAGGGGAAAAGCCAGGAGATGCCACTACCAGTTTGTCGAGCAGCAATAGTTGTTGGCCCAGCTAGAGAGGGTATCCAAAAGAAACCTTCAGTTAAAAGTCCCTTGATGTCAAAGCCAGAAATCCAATTAGATGCGAGAGTTTTAAAAACAACATATCAAATAAATGGATAAAAACATTTGACAAGTATACTATCATGTTCTTTAAACTATAGCTCCCAAATATTTCTTGTGAAACTTTGCATCTGAACTATCTTGTTTTCAACACCTAAGTGCTTAACTGTTACATGTGCCAATTTACAATAAAACACTTTTTTTTTTTTTTTTTAAAACACTTAGCCTCCTAAGCTTTTCTTCTTTGATACTTTTACCATCCAAATTATATAATAATCATAAGGTGATACTATTAGTTAGGACAAAGTGTCACCAAGAAAAAACGTGTAATTATATTCTGCCCATTTAATGCATTTTTACAGCTCATCCCTTTGAACCACTCAAACTATGTGATTAAGCTTCACCGCTGCAAAAATGTTCTGGAAATAGGCTTTCCCATCCTAAGACTTTTTTATACAAAAATTACACTTATGGAAAAGTTAATTATTCCATAAGATAGTGTAGGAGGCCCCTTAAAAGAGATACAGTCAGATGGTTAAGTGTTGCAAGAAAAATTTCAGTGACAATGTCCAAACCATGATGGTCCAGAAAAATGTAATTTTTCTCAAATAAAAAGCAGACCAACCATTTAAAGAAGAAACAAAAGAGTAACATAAGGGGATTTAAGAAGAAACAAAAGAGTAACATAAGGGGGGACGGTATGATTGTAGTGGAATTTACCTCATCTGCCACATTAGAAAGTGCTCTGTAAAGCCCAATCCATATTGGAATGGTGGCGAGTGTAGGAAGACATCCTGGTGCAACCAAAATATGGAGGAAGAGTATCATCACCTTGATTATATATGGCAAAGTGAAAAGCATAAGAAATTTAACATTAACATCATAATATGACATTTAAACTGCTCTCCCCTGGTAGCTATATGAGGAGAGCTAATTCCCTGCAGTCTATATACAATTGAAAGTATATTTCCCTTTCAGCAGTTGAGGGCTTAGTAACAGCTCAGAATGGCAAGGGTATCGTACCTGCAAATGGATTGATACCAGCTAGTTTGTACAACCTAGCTGTTTCAAGTTGAATTCTCTCCTGCAAAGATGATCATAATTTAGAAATAGAAATGGCAAAAGAAAATACCAGTCCAAATTCTATGTAAGCCAGCATAATCAACATTTTGAGGAACAAAGAATACTGGTCTACTACACATCTTAAAAATTATAGAAAACATTAAAAATAATAAATGCGATGAGATATGCATTTAAAAATGGAAGAGTACAGTAACTCTCCAATCTTTTTGTTCAAAGCCCACACCTTGGTTTTAAAAACTACCCCTACATACACCTACAAACCCTGTAATTCTTAACACACCCACCTTCCATACATCCTCTCCCCAATTAATACTTTTTCTCTCTTTATCTCTCCTCTCTCATCTCTTTTCTCACATAAATTAATACTTTATTAGACATTGATTGACATAAAGTTAAAACCTATTATATCAAAAACCCAAACCAAACATATCTCAATATCCAATTAGTTTTCAAACCCCACAAAAACCCAAAACAAATATCACAATGTCAACCAGTGAATGGGATAAAAGGACCCTTAAAAGGAGAGAATAACCTGATCTCCAGCATACCGTTCCTGAATAGCCTTTATTTGAGGTGTTAATGATTGCATGGCCATTGCTGATTCCACCTAAAGATCCCAGGATAGAAGACATTTAAATGATCAAGACTATTCAGAAGGCTTCAAACTATACGCATATGATAAGTTAAATAGAAATCTATATAGAAAAAATAACTATTAGGGAATGAAATTTTTCCAAACACAAGCAAATAAACAGCAGAAAATAACCTGTTTCTTTGTCAAAGGAAAAGTGGCAGCCTTAACAAGTACAGTGAGTAAAATGATTGCGAAACCATAAGCATAGGGAACATGCAAAGTGGAAAGTCCATCTTTAAGCACCTGAAAAACGTACACGTCTGTTAACATCTATGAGATTGTAATAGAAACAAACAATCAACCTAACATGATTATTCTCAATATATACATATGCAAGAGAAATAGAAAAAGCACATAATGCAACAAAGATAACGAGTTAGACAGAGTGAGATTAAAGGGAGAGGGATGTCAATGAAAATGGGGTGTCATTAACTTATGTTGGGCCCATTAACACATAACAAGCAGTATCAACGCAGAACTTAACACCCTTATCCCTATTCTGTCTAATATCCCCTCTAACTATCTCTCATCTGGACCTCAAAACTCGAAGTTTATTAGAACATGTACGTGATTATCTCACTAGAACTTCGAAGATATGTAAATTGCTAATCCTTGTAAAAGAGTGTAACGTGCTACTTTCTCTGCTATGTACATTTTGCATGCAATAAAATCACCAAGGTTATATTAACCGGGTGTTGGAGGCTTATGGGGTAATGTACAGTAAGATTAATGATAGTATACCACCAGGTTATGTTAGCCCAACATGTAACTAAACACAACTGTTAACAAATAGATGTTTAGATTATAGTTTTATTAATAATACAATTTAATTTTCTGACCAAAGTTAAAAACAAAACTTTTCACAATGAAATCTATGCTTATAAATGGATTTCATAACTTCGAAATCCCTAATAATTTTCAGGCGATAATGTCCACATTCAGAAGAAATTCATAGGGGATAGACAATGCTCTCAGTGAATCAAACTCCCCTCTCTCAATATGCCAAACAAGACCTCAAAACTTACAAAATAATATAATAAGCATTTTTTTGCCCCAGAAACCAAACTGTTCTTTCCTAATACTAGTCTAAAGGACAAGATTTCTTCTAATGATTCATAAAAAAAAATTGACTAGTAGAAAAGTCATCTTGAAAATTAATACAACTAAATTCCCACAATCTTCAAGATATTCCACACTACCAATTCAAAACTTCATATCCAAACATCAGGAAAGCGAATATAAAATGATAACAATCCCCAGTACCCAATTTCTTCACATACATAACACTTAAATCTTTACTGAACCTTCAAAACAACTTCCATGGCGTTAGTAATCCCAGAAAGCCAATCACTATTCTGCTTCGTTGCACTGACTGCATCAACTGTATCTGGAGAATTAACAGCAGCATCAGCAATAGTGTAAAGCAACCCTTCAACTCTCCCAAATATATCTTTAATCATCAACTCAGCATTTTCCGGGTCAGGAATCGGAACCTGACCCAAACTCAACCGGACCACCCCAGGTTTGGTTCTCATATAGGGATTGTGAATGGTGAAATTGAGCAAATGGGTTCTCTGGGGGGCAGGGCTCAAACTCTTCGCTCTGCTATGAAACGGAGATAATACTAAATTTTGTCCAACAGAATAAGGAATAGTCGACATACTAAATTATATTTTCCCAATCTTGGTTATGAAGAATTGCCAGAAGAAGATGTATACATGTGTTAGCATCTACAACTGGAAGGAAGGTTTAAGGTACAACATCGATATGTATTGCTGTTGGTGGGGATTTTATAAGAAGAGGCAGTAGTGTAGAAAAGTGTGATTGAGGGGGAGGGTTTAACTAATACAAGCCCACCAGTAACATGGATATAGAATTTTTTCTCTATATAATTTTTTTTTAAATTTAACACATTTATATATTTTAATTATTAATTAAACTAATACGAACGGGCAAAAAAAACTTTAATGCAAAATTTTTTTAAAAAAATAACTCTCTCTTTTTTAATAACATTTTCAAAAGTTATTATACTGTAAATTTGTAAATTGTAACGTAGGAGAAAAATAAAATTTTAATTAATTTTATTAATTTTTAAAAGTTACATCATTTTTTTAATAATAAATAATCAATTAAATACTCACTTCGTCCCGTTTTAATGCTTATGTTTGTTTTTTGCACGTTAATTAATTAAGGTATATAGTATTTTAATGAATAGTGAATAGAAAGATATACCAATATTTCAATATGTAATAATTTTTGGCTTACTTATTATATTGGCAAAGACAATTGGGCCCATAAATAAAAACCAACTTAAATTATAAAATAATAAAAATTAATATATAGTAATATTTTTTTGATATATCGAAATACCGAAATTTTAACTCGGAGATACCGATACCGAACCGATTTTTTCGATACAACGGCTATATCGTACCGAAAATTTTGATATACCTAAATTTTGGTATTTTTCGATATTTTTCGATTCGACGAGCTCGGCATACCGAGTTTTCGGTTTTTTCCCCACCCCTAATAGTATACATTATTTTTAAAATATCATCCTTCAATATGCATAACTCATTTAATCAAGGTAAATTATCCTGTGCACCCGAATATACTGTAAATCACTTTCAAAAACTTATATATACTTATAAATAAAAATATACTATACACTTTGTTAGTGAATTTTTGTTAGTTTTTTTTAATGAAAATTTGAATGTAAAAAAACTACTCCATTATTAAAAAAACATATATATACTACTAATAAAATATACTACCTCTGGCTACTTACAAGGTATCCATTTCACTATTCCTGGTGTCCGCTTCAAATGTATCAATTTTCTCTATTTAGTAAAGAAAATACACAATATGATCCACCACTTCTTTCTAATACAACTACCCACTTTACTTATAAAAATAACACTCCTTAATCCACGTGCAAAAAACAAATAAAGACCTTAGAATTGTCCAAGTGCAAACAGCAAATGATTACCTTGTAAGTGGTCGGAGGGAGTAGTATACATGCATGAATGCTCGTATACACTAGGTGGATATAATATCAACTACTCCCCCATCCCATTTTAATTTTTACATTTTTCTATTTTGAGCGTCTCATTTCAATTCTTATGGTTCCTTTGTTGATATATGGGTCCAACCTAAAAAAATTAATATATCACCAAGGACCCACATTTAACACTAATATAATTACTCACTTTATATTACTTAGCCCATTTAACGTTACAAGATTCAACCATATTAGAGATTCACGCCGTAAGCATATCAGATGCCCTAGTTTAGAGAGAGAAAAACAACATAGAGAAAAATGAAAAAATTGTAGAATTGTTTCACTGCGAAAATCAGCTTCCGAAGGAGCTCTTAGTTATCTCTAAATTCATCGTTCTAATCCATGTAAGTTCGCTTGTTTCAACTTCTACGTTGATAGTTTTCTGTTTTTCGATTGTGTCTCTTTTTCGAGTTCTGCAAATTCAATTTTAAATTTAGTAGGTTAGGGTTTTGTGTTATGTTTGAGAAATTCAATTTTCTTGCAGTTGTCAGAGGTGGAGATCTAATAGCTCTGCGTCAATGCTGCCCAAATCTTCCTCTCTTATTTCTATTTTATTACAGCATAGATGTCTGCTTTAATGGGCTTTAGGCATTCTTAAACTTAAACTTAAGTCAAGTCATCCTGTTCTTTCCACCTTAGTAATCATTCTTCTCACCCATTAAATTTGGAAATTTTGTCCCGAACTTGTTTGAATCTGTTATTTTATTTAATCAGTATTATGTAATGCTTCTATAGAAATTTAATCAATAATTTATTTTGAAAAAAATAATGTGGATTTTTTTGTTTTTTTTCTCAGTATATTGATATTCGATATGTGTTGGGACATTGAATTTTCGAATGTAATAAATTTTTGGCATTTCGGTATAATGCGGTATATATCAAAAAAATTGGTACGACATAAATTACGATTTGGCAACGGTATGCATTTTCAGATAATAAAAATTTGGTATATCGAAATATCGATATACCAAAATATCGGTATACCAAAATTTTGGTATCGACATCGGTATGCAATATAGCATATCGAAAATTTTGGTAAGGTATCAGTACGGTATCAGTATTTTCGGTATGCCGTGTTTTTCCACCCCTAACTATTACAGTGCTCGCGTGCGACACGGCTATCATATTTGTTATTTATTTTTTATTTTAAATCTGTACTTTTAATTAGAAAATAATCGTATTGATTTAGGATCATTGAAAGAATAACTTGTTGTTTGACAAAAATAAAATGTTTTAAGATATATAAATTCAACCAAGTGAAAAACATGCATTATCTATTTATTTCACATCAATAGGAAAATATTGTTATCACTGAGGTTGAAGTGATCTTCTTCCTCCTCAGCATTATCAGATGATGTCAAAATAGGTATACTGATTAATGTGTCAAATACCTTGGAGACATAAACGAATATCCAATGGAATTCATATCTGAAACTTTAAAAATCAATTAATCTCCTTGAAAATTTTTGAGTTCTTCAACCACGTACTTTCATCATCCAGTAAAAACCATAGTAAGTGCAGCAGAAGTGAAAGAATATTCATATTTAAACAATTTTAACCATCCGTGGTCGTTTTCAAATCGATAAATACATGTATTTCTTAATCTTATAAAACATAAAATATGTAAGATATCATATTTTATTTAAATTATGATATCAAAACGAAAACTTAGTGCATAAAGTACACTATCCAATTGATCAAGATAGTTATCATCATTTTTAATTAAAGTAAACTCATTATCGCAGCAACCATAACATAACCTAAAATCTAAAATAAAATAAAATAAAATAAAATAAAATAAATATATTTTCATAATTACTAAAGTGAAAAGAATAAATATAATATTCTCGGTCTATCGATCTTTAAAAGAATATAAAATTAAAAATTGTTTCATACTAAATAAAAAAATTACGAAATAATACTCACTTTATTACGGAACAATGATAAAATGTGTTCTTTAAATGTTTAACTGTAATTTTTAGTAACAATATTTATAGTTTACAATAGTTATTTTAAAAATAGTACGAATATTATTTACCTCTATTTACGCCATCAATTTTTAAGCCTTTTAATTAAGTGATCTAATTTATTAAAAAAATAAATAAGATGATTAATGAGTCAAGCAAATTATTAGATGTACCAATATAAATTGGGTTGATGGGAATTTTAGACTTCTTTTTTTCTCAAACGATAGACATTCCATTAAAGGAACAAATTAGCCAAATGGCTATTACAGGTTTCATGGGTATTTTAGTTGGAAACCCCAGAAAATCAACACTCCAATACAAGGAGAAAATACCTCTCATGGAGAACGACACTTTGCATTACTGAGACCAAACACTCCACAAGGGAGACAAAAAGGTCATCAAGACCATCTAAGTGATAGAATTACCATCAGATCTAAACGAGGCAAATTATTGCAACCGTAACCTATGCAAATTAGATTCAAGCGTAATAACACTGCCCAACCGATTAAGACCACCACATACACACAAAAAAATAGAAGAATACAGAAAATAGAAATATTAACATCCTACAACAGATGGAGCCTCCTCTCTACCAACCACCATTCCACATTACACAGCCACCACTACACGACCCAAACCACTCCGTTTCAACATCTCCCATTAGAGACCTTCAGATCTTGTGTCCTCGCCAAAGTTGGAGGAAGCGAGCATATATAAAGAACACGAAACCTCCAAAGGAGGGATGGATCTTGGGCTGTAAGCGTAGATCTGCTCTTCTCCATCTTCAGCATGGACTTTAGCACGCAAGAAACGGTATATAAGTAGAGGGAGAGAGAAAGAAATGAAGAAATAGGGTTACGGCCAGTAGGGGCTCGCCGACGGCCTTTAGGCCACCGACGAGCGGCAAAAAATACCTGTGAGAGTGTTGGAGAGAGGGGAGAAAAGAGGCTAGGGTTTCACCAAGGAGTGAGGAAAAGTTTAGAGAGTGAAAAAAAATTTAAAATTTCGAAATTTGGACTTATACTAACATAAAAAACAACCCAAATATAATTCCAACTTTAAATAAAATTTGAGAAATTATCCCAAATGGCCCATTAAGTATTACTAAATCCACAAATAGTCATGTATCTTTTAAAAATTTCAATTTTAGTTATTTTTGTCACATTTTGGTTATTTCTGTGCAATTTTGGTCTGAGGGACCAAAATTGGACAAAGAAGGTCTAAAATTAAAAATTGCAATAGTCAAAGGCCAAGTGCGGATTTTGTTATAATTTGATAAGAGAATTAAAGGATCAAATGTGATAATTTAACTGGAAAAAATTATAATATCTCACATTATATTAAAATTCTCACATTATCATAAAAAATATATTTAAAGATATTATATTGAAAACAATATTTTCAAAATTAGATCGGACCGGTTGGTTCGACTGGAAATTGGAGTTGGAACCAATCCGGAAAACCTAAAAAAGTTTTTAAGGTTGAATCGGGTTGGACAGGAAAAACCGATTGAACTGGTCCAACTAATTTTGTATAAATTTATTAAAATTTTTAATTTTTAATTTTATGATGTTTCACCTATTGGATCGGTTCAATCGATTTTTTCTGGTCCAACTCGGTTCAATCTTAAAAATATATATATTTCGGGCTATTTTCTGCTCCGATTTATGGTCTAATTGGCATGTCCGACCCGATTTAAAAAGTATTGCTTTAAATACAATATCTGTAAATACCTTTTTTATGATATTGTGAGAATTTTAATATAATATGAGAAATTATAATTTTTTTGGTCAAATTATCACATTTGGTCCTTTAAGTTTTTTGTCAAATTATCACAAAATCCACATTTAGTCCTTTAACTATTGTAATTTTCAATTTTAGTCATTCTTTGTCCAATTTAATCCCTCAGGACCAAAATTGGACAGATAGACTAAAATTGGATAAAAAATGACTAAAATTAAAAATTTTAAAAGATACGGGACTATTTGTTGATATACTAATACTTAGTTGACCATTTGTGATAATTTCTCTTAAAATTTCGGTCCAATCCAAATTAAAGTTTTCATTTAAAAATATATATTTAAAAAAAATTAAAATAATATATTGGCTAGGTTCGAACCTTCAAATTCCTTAGAATCAACTAACCAGTAAAATGTAGTCACCTCATAAATTACGAGAAATCATAAATGTCAAATACATATAAACTTGACACCTCACATATTTTAATTCTATTTCAAAGACATATTTTACTTATTAAAACTAATAAAGAAATTAGTTAAAAAATGGTAAATCTCCCAAACCAATAATAAGTCATCTCATATATATATATATATATATATATATATATATATATATATATATATATATATATATATATATATATATATATATATATATATATATTTAAAATCTAAATTGGGAACTTATTTTGTTTTAATACATAAGAACCTAATTTGCAGTATACTTCCAGTAGGTGGATTCGACATGTGGTTTGACCTGCGGCCAGTGGTTCGACCTATTTGCTGAGGTCGAACCGTCGTGCGAAAACTTACCTTATCCGGATTTTTGAGGCCAAAACACGTGGGATCACTTGAAAAGCCCATTCCAAGCCCTAGAGACGTGATTACAAGTATAAAAGGAGGCTCATGCAGTCAAGGAAGACATCATTATCAATCACCAAGATCACCAAATATACAACATGAAGAATACAAGAGAGCTTTTAGAGTCCGCTGGAGAGTCAAGTAAGATTGGTCCATCTAACCATGATTGTTCCTAGATCAATCATGGGCTAGAGCCACTTCAGTAGTTCTAGGGTTATGAAAGTTTCATGAGTTGATTTGTATTTCGTGTGTATACTCCATACAATACTACTTGTGGTTTATTTTATATAAGATTGTGCGTTTTTAATCCATACTCATAGTTGTTTTGTGCATCAATAATCGTTGTGTAGAGTCTGAATGCATAACATGGTTATTGATTGAGTGCGTTCACTAATGAGCAGGGTTTATTGTTATAATTCTAAGTGAAGGGATTCTGATGTTTTATTAGAACTATCTTATATGAATGTTTGTTAATTGAATTGAATTCGAGTTAACAAGCAGAATTAAGAGTATAAATTTATAGTACCTAAAAAGGGAGATCAAATCGGGTTAGAGTACTAAGTGCACGGGAAATAATTGATTATGATAGTACCTAGAAAGGGAGGTAAAGTATACGTCTTGCTCTGAGGATACTCACACGTGTCAAAAGCTTATCTATTTGTGTCTATAGAATAGATTTACATGGTCTAGCAATGCGTCCATATTCCACAAGGCAGAGTCAGACATCGACACACGAAAGTATGAATTAACGAATGAAACTGGATGGCCTGACGAACTACCTAACATCTTATTTGATCACAACAACTCTTCTCTTGTTCTTGTTATTTATTTGCTATTTTAATTGTTACTTAGTTTACAAACCAACAATTACAATTCTCAACATAGTCATAATTGCTAGAAAATAACTAAAGTAATATTTACCCGTCCCGTGAATTCGATATTTAACTTGGTCACCTTCGAAACTACAATTGATATCCTTCATACTTGGGGATTAAAATTGTGTGTTGAGAAAACACCCATCAAGGGATATAGGCCTGTTTATCCAAAGGTGTATGACTTGTCAGCAAGTGAAAGCAGAACATCAACGACCCTCAGAACTCTTGAAACTATTAGAGATTCCTGAGTGGAAATGGGAGCATATCACAATGGATTTCGTTACTGGTCTACCAAGATCAGTGCGAGGAAAACAAGCTATATGGGTGATAGTGGATCGTTTGACCAAGTCAGCACATTTTCTTCCAGTGAAAATGACTCATGGAATAGATAAGCTTGCACAAATTTATCTAGAAGAAGTTGTCAGATTGCATGGTGTACCAGTTTCTATAGTTTCTGATCGAGATCTAAGATTTACATCAAAATTTTAGCACAGTTTACAAAACGCAATGGGCACGAAGCTAAAGTTTAGCACTGCGTTTCATTCGCAAACAGATGGCCAGTCTGAAAGGACTATTCAAACATTGGAAGACATGTTGAGGGCATGCATCCTAGATTTTGGGGAAAGTTGGGAAAGATACATACCACTTATAGAGTTTGCTTACAACAACAGTTTTCAAGCCACAATAGGCATGGCTCCTTACGAGGCACTCTATGGAAGGAAGTGTAGATCTCCTCTTTATTGGGATGAAGTTGGTGAAAAGAAAGTTCTAGGACCAGAGATAGTAGAAAAGACAGTTGAAACGATTGAAAAGATCAAAAGAAGAATTTTGACTGCGCAAAATCGACAGAAGTCCTACGCTGATAAGAGACGCAAAGATTTACAGTTCCAGGAAGGAGAAAAAGTTTTTTTCAGAGTCTCAATAATGAAAGGAATTTCTCGATTTGGAAGGAAAGAAAAACTCAAGCCAAGATACATTGGGCCTTATGAAGTTTTGAAACGAATCGGCGAGTTGGCATACAGATTAGCTTTACCACCTGAGCTAGCTGGAGTGCATGATGTATTTTATGTGTCCATGCTATGAAAGTATGTGTTTGATCCAAGCCACGTTGTTAACCATGAAGTTATAGCAATTGATGATAACTTAGCATACGAGGAATTTCCTATCGCCATTCTTGACCGGAAAGTTCATAAGCTAAGGAATCGTGAAGTTGCTTTAATCAAAGTCCAATAAAGTCAACACAATACATAAAAAGCGACATGGGAACGTGAAGACGACATACGAAATAAATATCTGAATCTACTCATACCTACTAAGTGAAATTTCGAGGACGAAATTTTTAATTTAGTAGGAGTGGATGTAATGCCACATTTATATAATATATATTATATATGTATAAGAAGCAATATATATATATATATATATATTATTTTATTCATTAAGAGTACATGTTAATTTTTAGTGGATAAGATTAATGAGTAGGATACTTACTGTTGCATACTTGATCCCCAAGTATAACTTTGATTTATACTAACAACCAAATTAGAGTAGATGGGAGACCAACTGATTCACTGCCTTACAGGTTCATCTTCTCCCATTTATATTTTTTTATGAAAATATAAATAATTTATTTCTTTTCTTCACACACTCACGTGTATATATATATATATATATATATATATATATATATATATATATATATATACACACACACACACTTCAACTTTCTTCTTTCATTCTGTTGCTATTTGAGTTATTCTTGTTTCGATTTATTCATATCATGTTATATATGGAAATGATCGTCTCGATGCATAGATTCTAAATATATAATTCTTTTGTGAAATACATTTTTGTATGTGTTAAATAAGCTCAGTCAAAGTTCGTACTCTTTAATGGCATATTTCATTTCGGTGTGAGTTAACTTTGATATTATAGTCCGTTTTGAAACTCTCCTCACGAGGATCACAAACATATATTTAGTTTTGAGTTAGGACGTGAAATGAAGAAGATGGGAAGAGACCCACTTCGTGTGAAAATTTTGTCCCCTTTAAACTTCGTTATTTTCATGAAAAATTGGTATGCATGTGATCCTCACCTTGCGAGGACTCCATACGTACATTTGGATTTTCAAATGGAGTAGTATAACTCAAGTTGGGTCATTTTGTAATATATATATATATATATATATATATATATATATATATATATATATATATATATATATATATATATATATATATATATATATATATATATATATATATAAAATTTGAAGAGCTGCTTAAGCAGCAGATCATGCTTGATTTTTTTACATTATTTATTTATTTATTTATTTATTTATTTAATTATTTATTTACTTTATTTACTTTATTTTATTTAATTATGTTATTTAGTATTTTATTTATTATTTATATTTTAATGTTACAACTTATTATTAAAGTAGAAAACTATAATTGTTAAATTATTATTTTTAAATGATATATTTCTATTTTTTTAATATTTTATTAAATTAATAATTTAATAACAATAATTAATTTGTTTAAATTATTTTTAGAAATTAGTTTTAATAATAGGTATTATTATTAGAAGTAGAACTCAGTTTAGTATACATTTGCAGGCATACCTGAGACTCACGAGCAAGCCTAGTCCACTTTACACGTTTCCAATAAGTTTAAGGTGGGGGTAACTTTCACTCTTTACCAAGTGTTACATTTTATGTCATGATTGCTATGTTAAGATGTGATATGTGTTACTGATATGACATGTTATGTGCCATGTGTGCTTTTAGTTCGATGATAAATATTTTCTACTAACACTTGTACGGGCTGACGACTCGGTGCACATATACCAACTAACACAAGTTACTGGCTACGTCGGTTCAGTACTAAAATATATTTTAAAGTATGCTATCATTTTATTGGGGTGACGGCCTGGTACACATATACCAACTAACATAAGTTATCGGATGACAATTTGGTCTAAAATATTTTCATTAAGTTATCGAACGACAATATGCAAATTATTTTATCAAATGGCATATGTTACATTTTATGGTATATTTGGCATGCATATTTATTTTTAACTGCGCAATCATTTAAGTTAACCCACTGAGTGTATTTTAGACGCTCACCCCTTATCGATTTTCAGAACCAGATTTAGAAGATGGAGAGGCCTTTGCAGTTTACAAGCCTTAGAAGACTTTATATTATGACATATATTTTAGTATTCTGATAAAACTTTATTTCAGATATATCATGTGAATGTACTTATTTTGGATATCTCAATCTACTCGGGTGAGTAGATGCTAATATGTAATAATCTTTATGCAACTTTTACTTTATTATACTATCGCTTTTGGGATTTTTTTTATATTATTCCGCTGTGCATTCTCGACCCCTCTATTATTATATTGGGGAATTTATATCTAGTAGCGTCCCAACCCCATAGCGTAACCCGGGACGTTACAATATACACGCATTGTTCTGATAATTCACGAGGCGGCAACCTAAGACTACATGATTGATGGCAGTCAATACCTCAATTCCGTAGCACAAAAACCAATTTAACATCCTAAGATGCCAACATACATCCAAACACAAATGAAAAGAAACAGAACCCACTCAATAATTTTTTCTTAAATAGATCCCACAACATTCACCGTGTATCACATCTTAAACATATAAAGTAGATAAAATCCCAACAATTAACTCATACTGCAACACAATACCACAGTTTTAAATCAAATTCTTTAATTAGAGATTTTAAAAATATGCAACATGTAATTGAAATTTATTAAAACATTTTCTTAAGTCTCCTCTTGCCATCGTGTCCCCAATCATACGCTACCATCGAGCTAACCTAAAAAGGGGGTAGATTATAGGGAGTGAGCAATCCACCGCTCAGTGAAAAAATTACGCACTATTTATCATTTAAACACTACTACGAGTGAAACTGAAATTCTTACACTTGTAACTTGTAATTTCAAATCATGTTGGTAAGCAACTCTCGGTTCAATACCCATGTTGGTAAGCACCTTTCGGTTCAATACCCATGTTGGCAAGCATCGCGATTCAATATCCTTGACTTGTACTTAATAATTCATGGATAACATAGCATGTTCATGTATAATCATATCATGTAGGGTTTTAAATACATAAACAACACATAATAAATCCCACCTATCGATCACGTAAAAGCCTCGGATTCGAGAGTTAAATGTCGTGATCAGCCCCGTCGAAACCCTCCTCTCTTCGTATAAGAGCAGCCATGAATAAGAAAAATAAAAGTTGGATGTGTAGGAATGAGAAGAAAGATCATTTTATGATTGAATGGCTGAAGCAAACTCCAGAAAATTAACGCGTAAGATTGGTCAAACTTTCCTTAATAAGCAGAACAAATTTAATATTTGATTGCAGGGAGATATCTCTTTAAAGAATAGACGAGATATGATGATTTCTTGGACATGAAGAGATTTCTTAAATAAGGAAAGTGTAAAAAATTCTGATTTCTCTTCCATTCACGCGGTTTGGAAAGCAAACATGTGGGTTGGACTACGTTTTGTTTGTATTGGGCCTCTATGAGTTGGGCCACAAAGAAAAATCACGTATAGAATTTTGAGGTGTTACATCCCTCCCTACTAATAAAAATTTCGTCCTCGAAATTCTAATCATAAAGACATAAATCTTACCCGTGAAGAAAGAGGGGTATCTTGCTTGTATTTCATCCTCTCGTTCCCATGTAGCCTCATCTTGAGTGTGCCGGCTCCATTGCACTTTAATAAATGGCACATCATGATTTCGAGCTCTTACGGTCTTCCTTTCTAAGACTGCCTCAAGTTCTTCTTCGTATGTTGGGTCCTTGCTAATCTTAAGTGTTGAGAAGTTCACCACATGACTTGGATCATGAATATACTTCCTTAGCATTGACACATGAAAGACACTATGAACCGTAGACAATTCGGGCGGCAAAGCTGATGAGTGATATTTTCACCTAGATTTTAATATCTTTTTATGTGAGTTTTCGTATATTTTTATCCGTATTTTATGTGTTATTTGGTTGTGTTTTGTATTTTTATGGAAATATGTGTGAATGAGCTTAAACCTATAATTTTCACTTTTTATTTGATGCTAGATATGATAAGGAAGACGTAGGAAAAAGTGGATCTCAATTCGGAGTTGAAACGAGGGAGAACGAGCCAAAACAGTGAAGAAATACAGGAGCCAGCACCAACACGGGCCGTGTAGCCAACACGGCCCTGTAAGAGGTGGCCGTGTGGCGACACCAATTCGTTCAACACGGGCAACTTAAGGCCGTGTCCAGTCGCACGAGTCATGTTGGCAGCACGAGCCGTGTCATCAACACGACCCTGTAAGAAAAGGCCGTGCGGGAGCATCAGTTCACACGACACGGCCACCTTATGGCCGTGTGGCAGAGCACGACTCGTGCTGTGTAAAATCCTGGAAAAAAATCAGAATCCTTCTAGAAGCCTCCCAAGGGGTATAAATACCCAATACTTCAATATGTGAAAAAAGATCTGAATTCTAACCCTTCTACACACACTTCACACACCATTTCCTCCATTCTTCACCTTCATCTTCATCCATTCTTCATCCTTTGGATCTACCTTGATCCAACCATCACATCCTCCATCCAAGTAGTAGAGAAGAAATGAAGAGAGGTGAATTGCAAGGGGAAGAAGAAGATCACCATTGGAGACATCCAAGGGAGTTTTCATCCAAACTTTGTATTGAAACCTATTGTTTATCATGTTTTGTAAGGAATTTAATGTCTATGTTAATTTTCTTATGGATATGAGAGGCTAATCTCCCTTGTGAGATTAGCAATATGAATTGTGTTGGATAATTTTTTGTATTTTGGAATTGAATGATTATGTTGATTGAGTTAATTGATTTTCTATCATTGATGCTTTAGATCTTGAGGTTTATGATGATTTGTGTGTTTAATTGTTTTAAGCATGTGATTAGATTGAGAAGTCAATTGCATATTTAGGATAATTAAGTGAATCATTTCATCAAACACTTCATGTGCATTATAGATTGTGAAGAGATTGAGAAGTCCTTCATAGTTTAGAACCCTTTGATAGAACATATCATTTATTAGATTGAGAAGTCAATAGATTATGTGAAGGGACTCTCATTTCAAGCTTAGTACCTAGTTGGAATTGTTTGAGTGAGAACCAATCCAATGAATGTCATTCCATATCCTATTCATTCCAAGAGGGAGTTTAGGAGATCTTAGTGTTGGCCCTTAGCCTTTTTCCCATGACACATATGAATTCATTGCATGATACCTAGATTTTCCATGCTTTAAGTATTGTTAATCTCATCTCTATCTACTTGGCTCATTCATCCATCTTCCATTCATCTATCCTTTTATTTTATTGTCATTTCTTGATTATCTCCCCTTCTCGTTCATCTCTATAATACTATGACAACACGAGATCGTTTAGACCCTAGTACCTTCCTCCCTGTGGTTCGATAATTTCTTTAATTGGTCATGCCCACTAAACTATGGCTAATCAAAAGCCAAGTGATAAGCTAGTACTCCGATTCTTTCAAGAATTTCAAATGGCCCGACAAAACGAGGCTTAAGCTTTCCCTTTCTCCCGAATCGTATAACACCCTTCTTGGGTGCAACTTTTAAGAAGACATGTTCTCCGATTTCAAACTGTAGATCTCTCCTTCTTTGATCAGCATAAGACTTTTGTCTATCTTGAGCAGACTTAATTATTTCTCGAATGACTCTAATCTTGTCCACTGCTTCTTCTATCATATTGGGGCCTAGGATAGCCTTCTCACTAACATCGTTCCAATATAATGGTGATCTACACTTCCTTCCATAAAGCGCTTCATAAGGGGCCATCTTGATGGTCGCTTGATAACTATTGTTGTAGGCAAACTCGACTAGAGGTAGAAACTTTTCCCATGCATCATCAAAGTCGAGTGTGCATGCTCTTAACATATCTTTCAAAATTTGAATTGTTCTTTTGGATTGCCGATCGGTTTGCGGATGATAGGCGGTGCTGAAATTTAATCTTGTTCCCATGGCCTTATGCAAACTTTCCCAAAATCTTGAAGTAAAGCGCGCATCTCTATCGGACACTATTGAAATTGGGACACCATGAAGTTTTACTATTTCTTGAACATATAACTGAGCGAACTGCTCCATCTTGAATGTCATCTTCACTGGTAAGAAATGCACCGATTTAGTCAATCGATCAATAATGACCCAAATGGCGTGGCTTCCCTTTGATTATCTTGGTAGTCCCACAACGAAATCCATGGCAATTTGTTCCCATTTCCACTCGGGAATCTCGAGTGGTTTAAGCTTTCCGGCTGGTTGTTGATGTTCAATCTTAACTTGTTGGCAACTTAAACATCTTTTAACGAAATATCCAATATCTCGCTTCATACTTCTCCACCAAAACCTTTCTTTCAAATCTTGATACATCTTTGTTCCTCCCGGATGAGCGGTGCATGGAGCTCCATGTGCCTCTCCTAAAATCTTCTCTCTTAATTCTTCAACCATTGGAACACATATTCTTCCGTTTAGAGTCAACACTCCCTCGTCATCCACTTTGAAGCCATTGTATTCGCCTCCTTGTGCCTTCTTCCTCATTCCTTGCAAAAAGTGATCTTGCTCTTGAGCTCTCTTTATCTCCATTTTCAAACTCGGCAGTATCTCCAATGATGCAAAGGTCACTCTTGTGCCGGGGGGTGATGTCACCAACTCAATTTGCATCTTGGCAAATTCCTCGATTAACTCCTCACGCTCGGTGTGTAGACTACTAAGCTCCATTTTTGTTTTCTAGCTCAATGCATCAGCTACCACGTTAGCCTTGCCTGGATGGTATTCAATTGAGCAATCATAGTCCTTCACCAACTCTAACCATCTTCATTGTCTCATGTTGAGCTCCTTTTAAGTGAAAAGATATTTCAGACTCTTATGGTCCGTGAAGATCACACATCTTCCTCCATATAGGTAGTGTCACCAAACCTTCAAGGCATGCACAACTGCTGCCAACTCCAAATCGTGTGTGGGGTAGTTCACCTCATACGGCCTCAACTGTCTAGAAGTGTATGCAATAACCTTCCCATGTTGCATCAAAACACATCCAAGTCCTTGTTTTGATGTATCACTGTAGACAGTGAATTCTTCGTTTGGATTAGGTATCGTCAATACTGGCGCTATGGTAAAGTTATGTTTCAATTTTTGGAAACTCTCTTCACACTTCTTAGACCAAACAAACTTTTCGCCTTTTCGAGTCAAGCGCATCAAAGGACTGGCTATCTTCGAAAATCCTTCAATAAACCTCTGGTAATAGCCTGCTAGTCCTAAGAAACTCCGAATTTCTTGTACATTTGATGGCGTCCTCCATTGATTCACAGCTTCAATCTTCGATGGATCCACCTCGATTCCTTGCGATGTCACGTGTCCAAGAAAGGCAACTTGGTTCAACCAAAATTCACATTTCTTAAACTTCGCGTACAGCTTCTCCTTGCGAAGTGTTTCAAATACTAATCTCAAGTGTTCCTCATGTTGTGCTTCGTCCTTCGAGTAGACAAGAATGTCATCAATGAAGATTATGATAAACTGATCGAGATACTGGTGGAAAACTCGATTCATCAGGTCCATAAACATAACAGGTGCATTACTTAAGCCAAATGGCATTACAACGAACTCGTAATGTCCATACCGAGTCCTAAAAGCCGTCTTAGAAATATCTGTCTCCTTCACCCTCAACTGGTGGTATCCAGATCTCAAGTCAATCTTGGAAAAGGTACTAGCTCCTTCAAGTTGATCAAATAGGTCTTCGATTCTTGGTAAGGGATATTTGTTCTTCACTGTCAGTCTATTGAGCTCACGGTAATCAATACACATTCTCATCGAACCGTCCTTCTTCTTGACAAATAGAACTGATGCTCCCCATGTTCAGAAGCTTTTGCAGTTGAATCTTCAGCTCTTGTAGCTCCATGGGTGCCATTCTGTAAGGGGCCTTGGAAACGGGTGCTGATCCATGAAGTAGGTCTATCGAAAATTCTACTTGGCGGTTCGGTGGTATCCCTGGCAATTCCTCCGGAAAGACATCTAGAAAGTCCCGCACTACTGGTATGTTGCTGGGTGACACTTCTGAGATCTTAGAGTCCATAATGTTCACTAAGTATCCTTGACACGACTTCTTCTTAAGCATCTTTGTTGCTTTCGCAGCAGACAAAACTCGGGGTATCACACCACTTTTAATCTTGTGGACGATTTCTTCCTTGGATTCTGGCACCGTTAAGATCACTTCTCGCTCCTTGCACCTGAAGATGGCTCGATGGTGTGTAAGCCAATCCATTCCTAGTATCAAATCGAACCCATGCATATCCATAACGTAGGGTTTGGCGCTAAAGTTGATTCCTTCAATGTATACGTCGAGGCTATCCACTAATAAATACGTGAGAATCTTCTCTCCCGAAGGCAGACTAATCTCAAGAGGCTCGACACTCTTGATTAGTTCACAATGAATCTTACGATAATACTTAGTAGATATGAAAAAATGTGATGCACCAGTATCAAACAATGTGAAAGCTCGGGAGTTACCCACTGATAAAGTACCTGTAGTGACTCCTGGTTCCTTATCCTCTTCATTCTGGTTCATGACAAAGACTCTTCCTTGACCTCCGGTAGCTTGTCTTTGATTCCCTCTTGCAGGTGGTCCCCTTCGATCCGGCACATAGTTACGTGGTTTGGTGCAATCTTGAATTCTATGCCCGACCTCATGGCATCTGAAGCATCTTTCCTGACCTCTAAGGCATTCACCATCGTGTCTCTTCTCACATTTCGGGCAAAGCGGTTTTGTGTTTTGAGCATTTGGGGGCGGATTAGTGTTGGTCCTTGACTGTTTGTTGTTGTTGTTCCTTCCAGAGCTGGAGTCCTCCCACTTTCTTTTGCCCGAGTTCTCCATCGACCTACGATTAGCACGTCCCCTCTCAAAACAAGCTTCTATCTTTTGAGCCCTCTGAAACGTATCAGCATATCCCATCTCAGGCAGAGAAGCCATAGCATCCTGAATGTCTTGGCGCAGGCCGTCCACCAACTTCTGAGCTCGTTTCTCTTCAGTATCTACTAGCTGTGGTGCTGCTCGACTCATTTGATTGAATTGACACTCGTATTCAACCACTGTCTGATTTCCTTGTTTGAAATCGTAGAACTCGCGCTCTACTTTAGCTCGGTGGGTCCGCGGATAGTAGTTCTCCAACACTATCCTCTTAAATGCCTCCCATGTGATAGCTTCAGGGTCCTCATCAGGTCTCATTCTCCAGTATGAATCCCACCAATGATCCGCATCTTCTGCGAATTGGTATTGCGCACAGTAGATGCGGAAACGTTCGTTGCACCTCATGGAGCAGAAAGTCTTTTCGAGAGATCTCAATCACTCTTCCACATACTCGGGTCCCTCACGTCCCTTGAAGATAGGTGACGTGTAGGATCGGAACTACTGCATCACCCTGGCATAAGCTTCTTCATTCACTGCTGGTTGCGGATTGTTATTCGCTTGGTTCGCATTCGCTTAGTTCTCATTCTCTTGGTTGTTGTTAACCTGAATGCTGTTAAACTGAGGCGCTCTTCTCGGAGGCATCCTTAAATCATCAATGCACAAGTAATTAATACTAGCTCAGGATGATGGTCAATAAACATAGTAAACATTGTCTAAAAATATTTTAAATGATAGAGGCATGTAATTTAGAAGGACAACTAAATAAATTCATAATAAAAATTCCATTCGTGCCGTAAATAAAGAATTGTCTCAAAATGAATATCATAGATGTCAAATACTGAAAGCAAAAGTCAAATTTCCCCTCATAAGGTTAATAATAAATAATACTAGAAGTTAGAATAATTGTTGGCATGGATTTATTCAACATCCTCCTCAGGATCCTCTTTAGGGTCTTCTTCGGGTTCTTCTACATCAGGAATTCCATATAATCCCGCGGTGAGAGCATTCTCCTGAGCATCTACGATGTGTCCAGGAGGTAGTGGTTGGAAGCGAACCACTCTCTCGAACAACTGTGCAGTGAACACAGGATAGCTTGTTCGTGGAACCTCTTGAGTCATATTGTGTCGCAGCCCAGCCGTGAAAATGGGATACGTGACCTCCCTCCATGCCAGGGGTAGAGTGTTAATCAGCTTCATACAAGCCCAATAGTTAGTAATTCCGTCTCCATAACCTCAAACTTCTCTCCATTCTTGCAGCATTATAGCAATGTGTGTTGCCAAATCATGGCGCGGATCGCGCTGATAATTTCTGTAAGCTTGTTGTCTAGCTATATTGTCCATCTACCATAACACGGTTCCTCTTATCATGTAAGAACAAACTATCTTGCATAGTAATTCATAAATTTATACACATGAGATAATAAAACATAACTTGCACATAATTTCACATGTAAACATAGTTGCAAATTTTAAATCTTTCTGACCTTGTTTGGCGTGAGCGTCGTACTCGGTGGATGCGTAGCAAGAGACTTAATTATTATTAAAATTATTCATGTATATTTTCATAGCAAATAAATCATTTACATATGCATATGCGGAAAAATAGAAATAAAATAATTTTTAAACAAGTATGCAAAATCGCATACCTGCTCTGATACCAAACTGTCACACCCCAATTTTAAAAATACTTATTTATACATGAAATTCTTTAATAAAATCCTTTCAGATGGAGTATGACCAAAATACTTCAATAAATAAGTATGAATGCCATGAAGAAGTAAATAAATAATGGACATGTCCTATAAGTTTCAAACAACCTTTAACAATTAATGCAATGTAAAAGGAAGATAAATAAGGGTTTAAGTCCTATATGTTTTAGCAACCCTTTAAGCAAATAATTCAAATAAAAGAAATTAAATAAAGGGGTGGTCCTGTAAGTTTATTTTGAAAATTCATACCCTGCAAACATACATGACTTGTCAAATTATATAATAAATCTAAACCTTACTACTCAACATTAAGAAAAGAACTTTGCAAATAAGTATTTAAAATAATATTCCATTAATCACCCCATGTGAAACACACTAACATATGAATATTTCTTGCATACTTATCAAATAAAATAAAAGTGCAAATTAGTAGCAAAGTTGGAATTTACCACCTTTGATAACTACAATTAAACATCTGCAGAAACCTTAAACATGGAAAATGTATTAACCAATCCAAAATATTAATTAAAATTTAATATACACAATGGTTGTACCTAAGGGTACGAGAACCAAACCTCTGTTCATACAATACCCACAGATTTAGACAGTAACTCACTCAAGCCTTCAATTAAAATGTTATACTCTTAATGTAAATTAATAGCAAAGTCAACCACACCAAATTCACTCATTTAACCATTTAATTATAATAAACTATCTTAAGCCACATAAATCAATTTCAAACATACTTCATTTACAAGACTTACACGCATTGTTCCGATAATTCACGAGAATGCAACCTAAGACTACATGATTGATGGCAGTCAATACCTCAATTCCATAGCACAAAAACCAATTTAACATCCTAACATGCCAACATACATCCAAACACAAATGAAAAGAAACAGAACCCACTCAATAATTCACCGTGTATCACATCTTAAACATATAAAGTAGATAAAATTCCAACAATTAACTCATACTGCAACACAATACCACGATTTTAAATCACATTCTTTAAGTAGAGATTTTAAAAATACGCAACATAAAACTGAAATTTATTAAAATATTTTCTTAAGTCTCCTCTTGCCATCGCGTTCGAGATCGTACGCTACCGCCGCGCTAACCTGAAAAGGGGATAGGTCATAGGGAGTGAGCAATCCACCGCTCAGTGAAAAAATTACGTACTATTTATCATTTAAACACTACTACGAGTGAAACTGAAATTCTTACACTTGTAACTTATAATTTCAAATCATGTTGGTAAGCACCTCTCGGTTCAATACCTATGTTGGTAAGCACCTTTTGGTTCAATACCCATGTTGGCAAGCATCGCGATTCAATACCCTTGACTTGTAGTTAATAATTCATGGATAATATAGCATGTTCATGTATAATCACATCATGTTGGATTTTAAATACATAAACAACACATAATAAATCCCACCTATTGATCACGTAAAAGCCTTAGATTTGAGAGTTGAATGTCGTGATCAGCCCCGTCGAAACCCTCCTCTCTTCGTATAAGAGCAGCCGTGAAAAAGAAAAATAAAAGTTGGATGTGTAGGAATGAGAAGAAAGATCGTTTTTATGATTGAATGGCTGAAGCAAACTCCAGAAAATTAACGTGTAAGATTGGTCAAACTTTCCTTTGTAAGGAGAACAAATTTAATATTTGATTGCAGGGAGATATCTCTTTAAAGAATAGACGAGATATGATGATTTCTTGGACATGAAGAGATTTCTTAAATATGGGAAGTGTATAAAATTCTGATTTCTCTTCCATTCACGCGGTTTGGAAAGCAAACATGTGGGTTGGACTACGTTTTGTTTGTATTGGGCCTCTATGAGTTGGGCCACAAAGAAAAATCACGTATAGAATTTTGAGGTGTTACACTCGCTGCCCCTGCCCACTTGATTACACTCGAGAATTGGACTAATTGCTTCCAGAGCAGAAGTATCTGCATGGCAATTCACAGGACTTTGACTCTTTTTATCTGCCTTTTTATCCCCATAGCCTAAATCTTCCAAAGCTTGCTTAGATTGAGTTAACATCACAGAATCTGCCTCACATGTGTTAATAACAGTCTCCGGAGTACATAGATGGGTGCTGTCCAACAGCATCTGGACACCCTCCCCTTCATGATATATGATACCTTCTTCTTTGCCAGTTTTCACAGAGACATCAGTTGATAGAGGAAGCGAACCTGAGCCACTGATGCAAAAATAAATTTTATCAATGCCCGAAGTCTCTCCGTTAGTGTTGTCAGACTTCTTTTTCCGCATTTTCTTCTGTTTCTTCTTCACGACAATAGAGATTTCAGCTTCCATTCCAGCATCTACATCTAGCATTAAATTTGGATCAAGATGATCTGAAGCTGTTCTTTTTTATGGCATTACAATTCCATCATCATGCTTAAAAGGCAAAGTTTCATCTTTTTCCTTTTCAAATTTAGGAGTTTCAGAATACGTCTCCATGGTTTCACCCTTTCCAGTTTGCTGCATGTCTGTTGTGTCCTGGACTCCAGATGTCCTCAGGACTTTCCTTTTCTTCCTCTTAATTACATCAGCATTGACCTCTAGCATTGCACCACCAGCATCCATCGCAGAATGATCTGGTACATTAACAGAAGTTCCATCCAAATGTTTAGTTGAACCATCTTGGGTAAGTTCAGCATCCAATTTATACTTTAATAGATTGTCCACTTTCTTCTTTACATGAGAAGCTGAAATGTTTTTGGAGGTCATAGGACTTCCTGAATTACTCTTTTCCGCAGTATTGCGTAGACATTGCCCCTCACATAAATCAAAATCCACCTCATTGTTAATGCCTAGTACTATCTCCTGAGCATCTAGACTGGAACTATCCAATGGCATCTGAACATCCACTCCATGATTATGTAGGATGCCATGTTCATTGCCAGTTTCCTCTGGGAAACGATCAGTTGAAGAAAAAAGCAATCCAGAAGAGTCTCTCATGCGATTCACAGTTTGATCAACGCCTGAAGTCTCTGGGTTAGTGTCCAAAGACTTCTTTTTCCACATCATCTTCTTCTTCCTCTCTTCCTTGTTGATGCCACAAGAGATCTCAGGTTCTATTATAGCATCTACATCCAGCATTAATTTTGGATCAAGATGGTCTGAACCTATGCCTTTTAAAGCCATTATAACTTCATCATCATGCACAAAAGAACCATATTCTTCTTCCTTTCTTCCAGATTTAGAACTTTCAGAACATCTTTTCATAGTTTCAACCTTTCTAATTTGCTTCATGCCTATTATGTCCTGGAGCTCTCCGACCATCCTAGGGCCTTTCTTTCTCTTTATCTTTCTCTTACTTCCATTAGTATCCACCTTTCTCACTCCGCTGCCAGTGTCCATCAATATAGCAGAGCGATCTACTACATCAATAGAAACACCATCCAAATATTTTGATGCAGAATCTTGGGCAAGTTCATCGTCCACTTTGCTCTCTAATACATTGTCCTCATTTTTCATTTCATTGGATGCAAAAGGGTTTTGAGAGGCAATACCGCTTCCTAAACTATTTTTATGTGCTGAATCACCAAGATGTGTTCCCTCCAAATGATCATTTCTCACAATTGAGACTTCAACAATTGCATCAGAAACTGAGCGCGCATTTTGCTCAAGTAGAATCCCACCTTCTAGATTTTCCTTTGTTGTATCAATCTTTAAATTTCCACAACTAACATTTTCGTGTTCTGATGTATCCTTAACACTATTTTGCAACAAGGCATGAGCATTCTCAAAGTCAGAGGTAGAATTATGAGTTTTATCTTCTGTCTTCCTCAGTTTACGTTTCTTTCTCGGATGATTATTACTGGAGAAATGTTTTTCGTCCAAACAATTTTTGCTCCGAAAATCAGCTGTTGTCTCCTCCATGGTGTTCTCAAACCTATCCTCAGCAAACATTTCTGATGCTACATTCCTTTTAGCAACACCATTTTCCAGGGGCATCGGGAGGACATGAATCACATTTACATCAGGTGATACACCTCTGCAGTTATCATCAATATCAAAGGAATTTTTGATAGAGTGACATGAGTCAACCCGACAAATGTCGGCTGAGAGAAACCAATTCTCTTTCACCTCCCCATGAAACACACTCCAAAGGGGCATAATGTCGGGCAAATTATAAAAGTTTGATCTGCGTGCCACCTACCCAAGTTCAACCAACATAAGCAATGAAGCATGAATTAAATAACTCAACTAATAGAGCTCTAAAGCAACATATTTACCTTGACAGAAAGGATCTATATCTCACCAAAGGTAGGAAAACACAGTTTATGCTCCATTGCCATCTTCTCTGCACGGACAGGTGCACAGAAAACTTAAATAAAAGATTAGCCGAATAATTTCCAGTCGAATAAACACTTCATCAGAAAAGAAAAAAAGAAAAACACAAACAAAAAACAAAACTATTAATACCAGTAAAAATTAATTAAACCTTTAACACATTGGCTTAATAAATTCAATCAAAAAACGGTAACAATGATTGGGAGTTCATCATCAACCCAATAAGATTCCATTCTAGATAAATATTTGCAAAACGACTTTAGAATAAGTTAAATCAATCAAATTTCAATGGATACATTAAGTGCATTCATACGCACATATAGCATTTTTATCCGCATAAAGCACCTGTACAATCAAATTTCAAGTAGACATAATACAAATAGAGGAAATGCACAAAAAAGTGTAAGTCGAAATGGTAGATATACTTCTGAAATCTGATACTGTATCCGAGCTGGAGACAAGAATAACGAGGTGGGTATCGAGGCTGGTATCGACGAATACCGCATTGGACTCGGGAAATTCTGAAACTATTGCGTCTGAGTCGGGCTCACGACGTCGTTTCGCCATTGATGAACACAGAATCAGCGTGCTCCTGTGAGGGTTCCACTCTTTTACTCTGGCTTCGGGCAGTGTAGAAAATAGAAATTCCAAAACAAAACAATATGCGTAATGAAAGGCGGGTCAAATAAACGGTGTTGGCTAAAACGCTACGTTCGCCAATCGCCATCTGAGAGGCCGGGTAGGGCCGGCCCATCATACTAGCAGGCAGAAAGAATTTTAGTCCAATCAACTTATTCCGAGAATGTTAAACAGGCTGGACCTGACCCTATAGGACCAGCTTTATAGGACCACGGGTTAAGCAATGCATGTCAAACAATTTGTTATTTATGTGAACTTAATCCTAACACTATCGACTTCGAACTAAACGAGCTACTAATGAGTGAGTGAATAAAGAAATATATTAATATAATTTGAAACATTGATAAATAAACATTAAAAAAAGCATCAACTGTTCTAACATCACTAATGAACTATAAATTTATAAGTTTAAACATTAAATATCAAAAGGAATTTTAGGATTCCGTATACGTTAATATTATTTGTGAGTTGAGGTAATTGATGTTTAATACTCTCCCGTTCAACTATAAGAGTTATTTTCCTTTTTTGGTAAATGGGTCCCACAAAAAAAATTAATATATTTGCATGGGCCACACACAACACTAATACAACTACCCATTATATAATAAAATATTATATATCTCAATCTGCTACACATTAAAACATTATATTCTTTAATCTCCGTGTGAACAGTAAATGTAGCTGGGATAAAGCGAGTATTATTTTTTAAAATGTCTTTTAATATTTTATTTTAAAATAACAAAACAACAAAAATGTACTCCCTTCGTCCCAAAGATATTGACATACTTTATTTTATGGGTTGTGCTATAAAAATTGATACATTTCTTTTTTAAGAACATGGGACCCACACAAAAATAATTAATTTATTCACATGGGCCAAAACACACAACTAATACAACTACCTGCACACATTAATATTATATTTTCGAAACCCACTACACATTAAATTATTATACTCCATAATCTCATTCCCAAAAAAAAAAAGGAAAGCCATCAATATCTCTGGGACGGTGGGGGTACTAAGTTAGAGAGTTAGTCTCCTATGAACCAAGTTCACAGTAAACCGTATTCTCCCCCTTCAATTTAAACCCTAGCAAAACATAAAGTATAATAGTATTGGAAAGGGAGGCCACAGGGTTTATACCGTAAACTCGATTTACACAAGTGTTTTCCTATTTGTTAGTATACAAAAAAATATTGTTAACATTAATAATTTAAGTGTATTATTAATTAATTTTTTATCATAAAAAATTTTAATCGACTAACCAAGCCAACCCTTTTAACCTAAGGGCTAGCCCTATAAGGCCACGGCTAATCGATTCGGATCAAAAAGGACCTTGTTTAATTGGATCACTACTTATACAAACCTAATCTTAAAACTTCTCGGGTTAAAAGGGCCGGTTGAATTAACATCTTTACATATGCTTGGAGCGCTATTTTTTTAAAAGACAAACACTTTTGTGAATTTACTTTAGAGCACGTGTTTTGTGAAATCGATAAAATGTGATAACATTTTAATAAAAGATAATAGCCGAATTGATAAAAAATGATAATAGTATAATCAATTATTTCTTTAAAAATTCCTAAAATAAATAAAAATTTATAATAATTTTAATAAAATGTGATAATTATTTAAGAAAATCTGATACAATTTCAAGTGTTACTCTTAAACTCTTACCAAATAAATTGAAACTATGTAATTAAGACAAATATTTGTGTGAGACCATCTTATGTAATAAGTTTCGTAAGATGATTACGAAATAATACTCCCTCCGTCCCACGTATTTTTACCCACTTTCCATTTTGGGGTGTTCCACGTATTTTTACCCATTCCATTTTTGGCAAAAATACATAATATTTTATTACCTACTTTTTACAATCCCAACAACTTTAACTACTTTTTTACACTTTATTCATCATTCCCAACAACTTTATTCACTTTTTCTTTTTAAATTACTAATTTATCCATACTTTTTCTTACATTATATATTAAAAAAATAAAACGTCTTAATCTCCGTGCCCGTACAAACGGGTAAAAATACCCGGGACGGAGGGAGTAACATTTTAGTAAAAAGTAATACTCAATTATGAATAGTGATAATAGTAGAATGATCTATCACAGGAACAATTTGTAGTATAAATTTTAATAAAAAATTATAATATCTTAAATATATAAATGTGATAATTAATTTTATATATAAAAAAAACATAATTTAATCTTACGATGATATGGTCTCGCCCACACAAATATTACCCTATAAATAATTAGGAGGAGTCTTGAGTGAATTCGTCTCATGGATTCTAATTCATGAGTCGGATTATCTATTGATAAAAAAATACTTTAAATTAAGTTTAAAATAAATAAAAAAGGCACAGTTTGGCAATATTAATTAATTATAACTAAGGTCTACATGTGAACTTTAACTTGTCAACAGGATGACAACATGATCAAGGATCGAATCTCATTCGCTGCATGAGAGCAGTCTCTTAAACAAGGGGCTCCGCCGTAGAGGCGGATTCAATAAAGGTATAAAGAGATACAGCTTGAACCCCAAATTAAAAAATAATATCTATAAATATAGGATGTAGTTCCAAATATTTATTAGTAGTTGAGGACAAGGGTTCAAATCTTGATAATTATCTTTTAATCTTTTTTGTAAAATCTTGATAAATATTTCTTCGTTTTTCAATAGTTTTTGCCCCTTTTCGAGTACGGGGATTAAGCAAAGTAATCTTTATGGGGGTATTATTATATTTTTTAGTAACAAATAAAGGGCAAGTCTTGTGTGAGACCATTATACGGTGAGACCATTTTACTCTTTCGTAATTAGTTATTACCTTCGCTATAAAATGTTATCACTTTTCGCTTATACTATAAATTATTCATGAAACAGCCTTATCACTTTTTTATTAATTGAGTATCACTTTTTATTATAAAAGTTATTACTTTTAACCCACTTTACGTAAGTCATTACATGAGACAGTCTCACACAAGATTTCACCAAAAATCTATATATATATATATATATATATATATATATATATATATATATATATATATATATATATATATATATATATATATATATATATATACTAAAGGAGGGTTTTGGATTTATTATGTGGCATCATGTGAGTAATTTAGGTGATGTGTCATTTTTATAGATTTTTGAATTTTTTTTAATAATAAACTTGCTTAGGAAGGAAGATAATGTAGTTACTTTATTTTAAATAACCAATCAAAATATTTCATTTTTCTTTATCTTATTTAAAAATTTACCTAAAACTTTAAGTGTTTTAAATTTTTTATTTTTAAATAGAATTTATATAAAATTATATCAAATTAATTGTCTTTTCATGATCTTTAATTTGACATCCATATTACTAATAATATATGATTGGAGAAATAGATTTTTAAATTTAATAATAATTTTTATATTGTAAAATATTCTTTAATAAAATATATTAATAAATAAAATATTTTTAGAAGAGTAAGAAATTATTTAATAGATTTAATCTATTTATCCTTAGAATTTTAAGTTTAATAAATTTAGTTTATTATAGAATTCTAAATGAGGAATTTCATGAAAAAATAAATCTTAGTTTAATATTAATTAATTTTCATAATTTTTTTATTGTTAATTATTTATTTTATATTTATTTTATTATTTTTAATAATTAATTTTAATTATACAATAATTTATAATTATTATATACATTTATTGATTTTATTTATTAAATGATAATAGTTAGGGATGATAATGAAATGGCATTTTAAGTATCTATTCTATCAAAATCTTAATAGGGCACGTATGGGTAATTGTAAACGGGTTTGAGACGGATACAAATAGTTGTGAAAATCACATTAGGGTTTGGAACGAGTACGGATAATACCGCAATACCCTCGGGTACTATAAAAAAAGATATTAAACCAATTATTGTGCTATTTTATGAACAACTTATGGTATAAATGACAGTGATAACAATTTATATCGAAATTAATAATATTTTATGGCGAAAGTGATAAGTATTATAAAAAGTGTAAAATGATTTCACGTGAAGCGGTTTCATGCCAGACCTATCATATTATATATTAATGAATAAAAGAATTTATAAAGTTTGTTAATAATTTTTTTCCAGATTTTTACTTAATTTTTTAATAAATTACTGAGTATAAAAAAATATATACAAATGTATATACCCTAAACTCTAAAACCCTAAACCCTAAATTTAGGGTTTATGGTTTTAGAGTTTAGGGTTCAGGGTTCTTAAAAAATAGTAAGAAATACATATATACATTAGTATTGAATAAAATTAATATAGATGGGTGTACGCGTGTATTCGAATGTATGAGATAATTCATTATTATTTTAAATATTCGTTTTGTCATTTTGATCTTTCCCATTACAAAGTACTATTAATTTCTTTTTATATAAATGAGATATATATACAAAATTATATTAAAGATATGGGTGCACAACATGTCCCGAGAACACACAAATTTTTGCCTTATTATAATCCTTATTCTACCAATAAAGTTAGATATTTTTATTAAGGTTAGGTCTTGCGTGAGACCATCTCAAATGAAGTCATTTTTCACTTTTTAAAATAGTTATCATTCTCACTATAAAACATTATCACTTTGGCTATAAAATATTATCACTTTTTATTTATACTATAAACTGTTCATGAAATAGTATTATCACATTTTATTAGTTTACTATCACTTTCCTATATAAAATTTATCACTTTCTCACCGTTTCACATAAGCACTTATGTGAGACGGTCTCACGCAAGTCTTTGTCTTTTATTAATATAAATTATAACTTTTAATATTTTTCAATTTCATTAATATGTTTTAAAAATAATATTTTAATAATCCCGCGTAACGTGTTACGCGGGTTTCGTACTAGTATATATATATAAACAAAGAAGTTGCCATAATTAGAAGGTTGCCCATTTTCCAGCCAAAACACCATGCTAAATATAGAAATGCATAACATCAACAGTCCATTAAATATAAGGCAAAAACTACTTAAAATTATTTTAATAAAGTAATATTTATATCCCTAATTGCTGAATTGACCGTTCAAGCTACAACAGGCGTGAAGAAAGCATTTTTGGAAACAGTGAGAATTATGAAATAGCGAGAATTATGATTACATTTCTTTTCTTTTGATTATTGTAATTTAAATTGAAATGTGAAGAGTTTTTAATTTTTCTTTTCAAAAATCATGATATTAATTCCCTATTAATGAATGGTGGAATTGGGCGGTGCGGTGCAATGCGAAGTGAGACAGATTTATGGGGGGTGGAGAAGAAACGTTTCACCTTTCCTCATATCTTCAAATTATCGAAATCTCTTCCTTATTTCAAACAGCAGCACATTCCATAAAATTCTTATTCTTCCATCAGGTAGTTTAACAATGACGTCCGATTTATCTGATGAAAAGAAAGATAAGCGGAGGTTGAGGAAGCAGCAATTCAAACGGCTGAATTTGCATGGACAAACGGGGCGTGGATTTCCGGCGAGAGTTCGCCGCAGACTGTGAACATTAGTTGTCGAAGCTGCGGATCTGGCGGCCAGAACTTGGTCTTCCGGACGGAGAGGAATGTGGTGGCTGGTGGCTGTGTGCGGACGGGTCTGCGGAGGTATGGCTGCAACGCGTCCTCAGAAATACGACGGTGGCCGCTGGAGACTTCTTTGGTAGAAGAAATATTGAGAGATAAGAGGTGCTATTGTTGCTAAAAGTAGGTTTCGAAGCTTACATGTTATAGTGCTTCAAAGAATGCAAGATTTCATACTTATATTGTTGCGTGCTTTTGCAGGTTTCGAATCTCTAAAGTTGAGCAAACCACTTCTCTTGGTTGGATTTAACACATTTTTCATTTTAGGTATACTAGAAAAACACTTTTCTTTTAATCTGATATCAGTAAGTAACAATTTAAGATGAAGTTAGAAAATAAGAGATCTGCATCAATGAATGAAAATAGTGCAGAAGAGACAATGAAAAAATCGCCAACTGAGGGGTATATCTCGCACCAACTGGCAAATGGTTTATTCGTATCTCATTTTAATTCTCCATTTAGCTGGTAGATACCTTCATTGTATTTTTGTTGATTATGATCATTGCAGTCTTCTACTCAACTTGGAACCATAAAGCATAGAGATAATTATGTTTGAGGGCATAGACAATCTGCTGTACATGCCATGACAGACTTCATCTTGGTACTTCTTCGTGTTCTATAAAAGCATTTTTATTAAATCACGAAGCCACTGTGGTGGTTGCATTCTTTTCGTTTGCTTTAGCTGAATTTACTTGCACTGCACTGGATTTTAGAATCTTTCAATATTTGTATTGTAAATTCTCAAGGAAATATCGGCTATCAGCATGTTGTGTATGCGTGATATGTGATGAATATCTTAATATACAAAGGATCTGGATAGTGCAAGCACAACATGTTTAGTCAACTCATCTGCCATGTTTAATTATTTCATATTTCCACCATAAATAAACATTATTAGCCAGTTAATTTTCATGCTTTTGCCCTTCCATTAATTAATATTAACACTGCCTGCTTGCTCATCCCTCATCTCTACATGTAGAATGTTCTTGACAGGATCAAATAAAGATTCTTGATTGCTTACTACTGTTGCATAGTGTGATTTCTCAATGCATTGGAGATGTGTTCTACTTCCCAAGAAAGTGAGGTCCCGTTGGGACAAGCTACACCCTCTGTTGTTGACACAAGATGTTTCTTTAGATCATCCAACTGATTTTTCCTGCATCATGCCTGAAGAGGAAATGCATCCCGAAAAATGGATGTATCACTGTCGTGACCGTGATTGTTCGTTCCATTTTGGGTGCCTCACTTTGCCTGGTAGATACTGGAATATTAAAGTTGGAAGGGAGTTTGAGTTTGGTGTGTGTTCATCCTCCACAATGTGATGTTTGTCAAGAAAAATTTCTTGATTCATATATCCTCCCTTTTACCATCAACTCATCTCTTTCTTACTATTATTGCGTTTTTATTTCTCAACCAAATTGCAAACTGAAGTTTCCTGAACTCATGGCAATAAGATATTTTCTTTCTACTGTCAATATTTTCTCCTCATAAGCTAAGGTGCTCACAAAAAGAGCAACTAATTTTAAAAAAAATGTTTTATACTATGTCTTAAATTTAAGTTCAATTTCTTTTTTCTTTCATCCCTTCCATTCTTATAAGTAAAATTATTGCTCAATTAGTAATTTATATACACTTTAATTTTAAAATTATTATTTCTCATTAACATGTAACATTTTTTATTGATTACTTTAAAAAAAAATTATGAAAAAAATTAATAATTTATGTAATAATAAATAAATAAATTCCCTCCGTGCATCGCAGGGGAGATTTACAAGTAAATGATAAAGTGTGCATCGCAAGGGAGAATTACTAGTAAATGATAAAGTATGCTAGGTGTGTTAGATATAAGTGATATTTTATTATTATTATTTTTTTTAATAAAGAAAGTATTTGAGTGGGGATGGTTGTTTTGACTTTTTTATAAGGTGAAATTTTTTGTGGGATGACCCAAAAGAAAAAAGGTAAAACTAGGGTTGGGGAAACACGGCATACTGAAAATATCGATACCGTACCGAAATTTTTGATATGCTATTTTGAATACCGATGCCAATACCGAAATTTCGATATACAAAAATATATACTATTGCCAAACCGAAAAAAATACCTTTTTTAGGTATATACCGATTATACCAAATGCTGAAAATTTTTTACATACTGAAAATTTAATATAACGGGTCATACTAAATATTATCCGCATACCGAAAATTTTACCCAAAAAAATACCGAAAAAAAGGGTTGTCATCTTAGAAAAGATGAAGCAGGTCTGAATAATTATCTTTAAATTATCAAAAAAATATTTCACTTAAAAATAAATACTCAATCAATAAAGAACTTGTCATGATTAAATACTAAATCACTTAGAAATCAATTTCTTCTTGCATGACCAAATCGATAGAATCACAAGAAAATCAATCAAGTGCAATGCATCCATACAATTTCTTCTTTGCATTTCATCTTTCAAATCAGTAATTAATTGCTACTCCCCATTTAGTAAGAAATTAATCTCCAACCTACCCTGTCATATTTCATCGCGAACCTCAAGCTGAATCTCCATAGTCCATCTTATCCTCACTATGTTTTACTTGACACAATACTCACAACACGTACTTATCTTTCATAACCAATAAGCATTTGGATATTTAGGTGGGAAAAGAAAAATACACTTTATCGAAATATCAGAATCGCAGAGTAAACATGCATATTTTAATCGGAACCGGCGGTTCTGGAACTGGCAAAAATCGAACCGAAACCGGTTATATATCGGTTCGGTTCTGGTTCTGGTTCTTCATTTTATGAAATTGGAACCGGCGATTCCGGTTAAAATCGGTGATTCCGGTTAAAACTGGCGATTCCCGGTTGGAACCGGCGATTTTTTAATTTTTTATATTTTTTTACGTTTTTAGGTTGAAAAAAGTAATAAAAAAACCGGAACCAGTGGTTCCAAATCGGAGCCGAAATCGTCCTACCCTCGGTTCGGTTCTGATTTTATATTTTTCGGAATCGAAACCGAAACCTATGGTTCGGAATTGGAACTGACGGTTTGGAACCGCCGTCCATGTCTATCGCAGAGGGATGCTAATATACAGAAGAAATCGAATGCCCACTTGGGTCCGAGCTCCGTCGAAACTTCGAACGCCGAATTGCAGAAGAAATCAAACGCCCAAGAACTTGATGAGCATTTTGGACAGTGTAGTTCGACCAGAGCTTTGATCGAATCGACCTATTTTTGGTGGAACTGCTCATCAACAACTTCCAGATGTCGCCTAGGTGCCCCGTTCGACCTCTCCTGTGTAGTTCGACCATCTATGTTGATCGAATTGGGGTCGAATCGGGCTTCTGTCTCTTCAAACTTCGATTCCGGCCTCATTGGTCCCTCGTACTGCGTTCCAGGCCTCAATATAATGGCGTGACAAGAGTTTGGATTCTCAATACTTTGAGACGAAAACTTCTCCTTCTCAATAGTTTGAGTCAACTTGTTCACGTTTCCTGCCATCTCCCCCATCAAAAAAGTAAGGTCTTTCACTTGCTTAGACAAATCCTCATGATTGGCATCAATCTTCTTCTCTAACTTGGCCTCAAGCCGATCCACTCTTGCATCGTTCCCCGCCATGTACCTGTTCACCGTATCCTCAAAACCTGGCTTCCCTTCTTCTACCTTAGCTCTCGGATTAACACCAATAGGAGGTTGGACCGCATTGTCCGGATTGCTCCATGAAAAATCCGGCCTCCTTGGTTGTTAGTAATTACCCTGGGGACCATGATTGTTATAATTCCCCTGATAATTTCGGTTTTCTTCATTTGGGTACCTAGTTTCTTGAATACTTTGACCCATGGCGTAATTTGCCTCCTCAATCACCTCTTGGCTAGCTCCTTCATGGCCACTATTGATCGGTGTCATTTTCACCTAGATTTTAGTGTCTTTTTATTATGTATTTTGTGTGTTTTTATTCATTTTGTATATCATTTGGTGGTGTTATGTGAAGATATGGAGATGTGTGCCTTGAAATGATAAATGTGTGATTTTCATGATTAAGTGCCTTAAATTGTGCTACTTTGCATGACTTGTTATACCCTCAAATGTTGGAAGTTTTCTCAGATCTATATATGGTTGGAAAGCCATGGAAGAGAGGATCGCGTGAGCGCAAGAATCACTAAAAACGGAGATCGGATATGGAAGTTATGCGCGAAACGGTGAGACTGCGCAGCACGCGATACGCTACACGGCCCGTGTACCGAGCACGGCCCTGTAAGGCATGGGCGTGCTCGGACACCAGAAAACGCTACACGGCCACCTCCGTGGCCGTGTGACGCTGCACGGCCCGTGTAGGTTCAAAAGGCAGTTTTATGATCTCTAAATGTTCTAGAAGCTTCCATGGGGGTATAAATACATGTTTTGACCACAAAATTCAGGAGGAATCATTTTGGATCAGTTTCCACACACACTAAATACCTAAATCAATTACATTCATCTCCATCTCTTCCATCCTTCACTTCATCCATCCAAACCACTTGATCTCCTCAAATCCATCCATTAATCCATCCATCCACCAATCTAAGAAGAGGAATTCATCAAGGAGTGAAGATTTGAGCATGTTGAAGGAGAAGAAGGCCTACATTGCAAGGGAAGCCAACTTACCTTTAATTTGTGATTTTCTTCAATATTTAGCTAGATTAGAGCATGCCATGGATTGTAATGAATTATTCATGATTTGTTGTGGCTAGTCCTCATGTGAGGCTAGCAATGTAATTGGTAAAGGATAATGTAGATTTTGCACACCACATGTTTGATGAAATGATTGTTATGAATATTTTCTATCATGAATGCTTATTCTCATTTGATGCATGATTTGTGTGGTTAAATTTTCTATGCATAGTGTTAGGATGGCCATTCCAATATTATGTATGGTGGTTTAATTGAATCATTGATTGTATGAGGTGACTTAGTTAGTATGAGGGGAGGAAAGCCATTCCCTCCAAGTGCTTAGAACCTCATGATAGGACATTAGTGAGAACCAGTGAGGGGACCCAACTTATGATCATAGTACCCATGAGGGAATTGTGAGTAAGACAATCTTAGGAGATTTAAACTTGTAAAAGAGTTGAGAACCTAATCACCTTGGCCATAGGGGGTAGGGGTACAATTGTGATTGCCCTTAATATCATAACTTGAAAGTCATCAATGCATGTGTGTGTGTGAGTCTATATATATCTTATCCATGAATGTTGCTTGCCTTACATACTTCTTAGATTGTTCTACCTTCATCCATCTTCCATGTCCATTGTATCCATCTATCTTTAATTGCTTTCTTAGTGTTAGTTTTTAGTGTTAATCATCCCCTCATTCTTCGATTCGTCCTATTAGAGTAAAGCATTTCTCAAATACGGCTACCCACTTTCGCCCTTGGGTTCGATATCTTATAAATTTTGCACTTGGTCGCTTACGTGCTACACACGATAGAGTACACTTGCTCTTATCAATTATCAAAATTGAAACCAAGTTCATGGCGCCGTTGCCGGGGACGAAAGCCTTCGGTGTAACGTGTTTGAATTTGTTAGCTCTACTTAGGACATTTTTCTTATTTTTGCATTTATATTTGCTTTGGAAAATCTTGTTCTTACTTGTTCTTCTTAATAGGTACATCAACCTTGAAAGAAGGTGAGAAGGAGCAAAACCAAAAATAGTAAGTGAAAGAAAGTTGTAGCAAGCCTTGAAAAGAAGAGTATGAACATGGATGGGTGGAACCAATACATGGGAGGAAATTATGGAAATCTAATTGGTTTGGTTCCACCACAACAATCAAATGTCTATAAGAATGAGAGCAACTATGGGTATAGTAGTCAAATGAGTCAAGCAAGCTCTCAAAGCTACAATAATGGGAGTTATGAGGAATGGCAAGGAGCTTACAATGTGAATACATTCCAACTGTATCAAGGAAATACTTATTCCGTTCCAAGTTCTTACAACAATCAAGTTTCTATGGATACTCTTCTATCCAAAAATGATGCCTTGATAGAAAAGCTTAAAAGATATGTTTATGGAAATGATACAAGGCAAGGCTTTCAACCAAGTCTTTCAAGCTATGAGCCTCAAAATACCTACTCCATGCCTACTTCCAACTTTAATGGGGGACAAGTGTGGAACATGCCCAATTACCAAATGGGGAATGTAACAAGTATGCAAAACGGGTATGTCCAAGGGAACTTCCAAGAAGAGTGTCCACCATATGGTGAAGAAAAGTCCACATTGTCCACATTGGAGGATCAAATGACAAAGATGTTTGACGTTATGAAGCAAGAGAAAGAGGAGAATGAAAGAAGGTTTGAATATAGGAAGCAAAGAGAAGAAGAAGATGATAGGAGATTTGAGGCCTTGGAACGTCAAATGAGTCAAATGATAAGTGAACGGAACACTCTCTACAACATGGAGAATTTTGATGAAGAGAATGAAGAAGAATTAGAGGTAGAAGAGCGTTCGGGGGATAAAGAAGAAGACTCAAGAGATGTGGAGCTTAATGAGGAGAAGGAAGACAAGGTAAAAGAAAGTTTCGAGGAGGAAAGTGAGAGGAGTAAAGAGCTTGAGGAAGAAAAGAGCTTTGAAGATAAAGAGATTATCCAAGATTTCTTGTCTCAGGTTGAGAAGGAAAATTCAAGTGAAGATGAAGAATCAAGAGAGGAGTATGAATTTGATGAAGTGGAACAAGGTCTAGAAGCACTTGATGATGAGTTCGGGAGTGAAATGAGCATTTCTACATCTTTTAACTCTTCAAGTTGCATTAATTTTCAAAATATTGTTTATATTGACTTTGTCTTACCTATTGATTCTTCTCAAAGCTTTAGGTACAAGAAAGAGCTTGAAGAAGTGTTGGGCACTTACTTGATAAAAAGGAATAAGTGGTGGTCACGGAAGGAAAGGTCAATGGAATGCAAGCTCAAGCGAGTTGATTTTCTAAAGCCAATCTCGAAAGATACTACCGAGGTCGTTACTTGCCACAAATGCCTAATAGAGGAAGAAGCACAAAGATTAAAATTTGATGGCAAGAACGAACGATATCCTTGGCCATTCCGATGAGTTCTCCATAATCCGTCCGGCTTGAAGACGTTAAACTTAGCGCTAGATGGGAGGCAACCCATCATTTATTTTAATGCTTTCATTTAATTGTTTTGATTTAGTTTTCTTGCATTTTTTTGTGTGTAGGTGGATTGTGCTCATGAAGGAAAACACATAAGGATGAGACGAGATGTGCTAGATTTTGAATGAAGATGTATGTCACACCACTTTGTTCAAACTTAAATTTAACACTTGTGTTAATTTAAGTTTGGGGGGAGAGTGTGTGGTGGCCATACTTGAATGTTGGCATGCACATACGTCATCACAAGGTACGTTTAAGATGATCAATGGTGGAAACTACAAGGGTAAGTCTCACCACTTTTTGCAAACTTAATTCTCAACTTGTTTCGATTTAAGTTTGGGGGGATAGTGTGTGGTGTGCCTTACCACTTGTGTATGCTTGATGTATCATGTTGATAGAGTGATTATCTTGATTGTCTTGTGAAAATTGGGTAAATTTTAAAATTTTTCTCATGAGTATTGGATTGATTTTGGTTAGTTTGGTTGTGTTGGAGTGCATGATAATCCTTATTTTTATTGCAAGTGTTGAGCTAATGGTTTGTTGAGTGTTTGAGCATGGATGAAGGATAGTGGAAGCATGAATGGAGCTTGGAGCTAACGCTTTCATTATCAAAATGCCTATTGAGGGAGTTCACTCTACATCTTATCACTTCTAAATTGCTTGACATGAATTGATGTTGATTTGGATTGTAGTGGATTAACATGTTACTTCATGTGTTATGTACTTGGGAGGTTTACTTGCTTTATTTAGGTAGTTTACTTGCTTTATTTTTATTTTTGAATAAGGTGGCAAATCTTGAGCTTACATGTTATTAGAGGATTGAGGATATGTGCTTTATTTCTTTTGATGGGTGAATTGTCGTTGTTGCATGTTTTGTGTTTTTGTGTTGTTTCTTGCTTGGTGAGTCTTTGCTCATGTGTTTTGTTTGTATTTTTATTCTTGTATAGGGTTGTTTGGTGGTTTGTTTTGGGAAGGAGTTAAATGTTTTTGAATGTGAGCTATAATGCATTGTTTGTGATAGGTGATGGCAAGCATGTTAATGGTTTCTACTTGTTGAAATTGTGACATGTTCTATTTAACTTGTTCAATTTTGAGATGAATTGAGGTGTAATGAGTTCCTAAAGGTCCGAGCAAAAGCTTGTGAGCGTTTGAGCCTCAACCGTGCATCCATGGTTAATTTCTTAATGAGTGGGTCGATTGAGCCTTGATAAACTAGAACTCGCTCATGGACTACGGGAATGAGCCCGATTGGTGGAGGTTAGTGAAATGATCCTAGGCCATCCTTGTAATTTTATAGCCATTGTCATATATTTCCTTACCCTATACATCATCCCTAGTTAGCCACTTTGAGCCTTTAAGCCTATTTCTTGTGATATAAGCACAATACAAACCATGATTACCCACTTAAGCCTTATATATATGCCTTTGTGTGGGTGATTGAGGAGATGATGGTCTACAAGGTTTGATATGAGAATTGTGCAAGAGAAAGAAGGAAATGATAAACAAGCAAGAAAAGGATGAAAAGAGCTCAAGCAAAATGCACATGCAACCTTCAAAGTAAAAAAGGAGCAAAACAACAAAAATATGCTCAAGGAATTCAAAAGTCGAAAGAAAGGAAGCATGCAAATTAAAAGAAGCTCAAGAATCCAAGGAATGATAATGATTAGTGCTTGTGATTAGAAAAGAAAAAAAAGGAAGATAGAAACGTGAAGAAGTTGAAGAAGTTGATCATCTCTTCGATTACTTACACTCGATGAGTCACTCTTATCCATAATCTCCCTACCCTTACCAAAAAGCCTAACATTACATCCAAAAATAAAAGACCTTTTTGATCATTAGTTGAAGCCTTGGTGGCTTGTGAATGTAATCCGCGAGCAAGCCTATGGTGCGTCGAGTTCAATCGATTGATGAGTGAAAATTACCCTACTTCATAGAGTGTTGAGTGCATTTTGATACCCGTTGTGAGGCTTGGACCGGAAAGGACTTTATTACTCTTAATTTTCTTAGACTTGAACTTGTTAATTTTTTTATGTCATGATTTTAATGTTGTAGTGTGACTTGATATGATTTGTAGTCCTTGTTACTTATGATGTGTTGTTGCTTATGTTCGTTAGGTCTTTCTCTAGGTGAAAATTCCCCCTCTCGTTTTCTCATTTTCGTTGCTCGAGGACGAGCAAAACTTTAAGTTTGGGGGGTTGATCGGTGTCATTTTCACCTAGATTTTAGTGTCTTTTTATTATGTATTTTGTGTGTTTTTATTCATTTTGTATATCATTTGGTGGTGTTATGTGAAGATATGGAGTTGTGTGCCTTGAAATGATAAATGTGTGATTTTCATGATTAAGTGCCTTAAATTGTGCTACTTTGCATGACTTGTTATACCCTCAAATGTTGGAAGTTTTCTCAGATCTATATATTGTTGGAAAGCCATGGAAGAGAGGATCGCGTGAGCGCAAGAATCACTAAAAACGGAGATCGGATGTGGAAGTTATGCGCGAAACGGTGAGACTGCGCAGCACGCGATACGCTACACGGCCCGTGTACCGAGCACGGCCCTGTAAGGCATGGGCGTGCTCGGACACCAAAAAACGCTACACGGCCACCTCCGTGGCCGTGTGACGCTGCACGGCCCGTGTAGGTTCAAAAGGCAGTTTTATGATCTCTAAATGTTCTAGAAGCTTCCATGGGGGTATAAATACATGTTTTGACCACAAAATTCAGGAGGAATCATTTTGGATCAGTTTCCACACACACTAAATACCTAAATCAATTACATTCATCTCCATCTCTTCCATCCTTCACTTCATCCATCCAAACCACTTGATCTCCTTAAATCCATCCATTAATCCATCAATCCACAAATCTAAGAAGAGGAATTCATCAAGGAGTGAAGATTTGAGCATGTTGAAGGAGAAGAAGGCCTACATTGCAAGGGAAGCCAACTTACCTTTAATTTGTGATTTTCTTCATTATTTAGCTAGATTAGAGCATGCCATGGATTGTAATGAATTATTCATGATTTGTTGTGGCTAGTCCTCATGTGAGGCTAGCAATGTAATTGGTAAAGGATAATGTAGATTTTGCACACCACATGTTTGATGAAATGATTGTTATGAATATTTTCTATCATGAATGCTTATTCTCATTTGATGCATGATTTGTGTGGTTAAATTTTCTATGCATAGTGTTAGGATGGCCATTCCAATATTATGTATGGTGGTTTAATTGAATCATTGATTGTATGAGGTGACTTAGTTAGTATGAGGGGAGGAAAGCCATTCACTCCAAGTGCTTAGAACCTCATGATAGGACATTAGTGATGAACCAGTGAGGGGACCCAACTTATGATCATAGTACCCATGAGGGAATTGTGAGTAAGACAATCTTAGGAGATTTAAACTTGTAAAAGAGTTGAGAACCTAATCACCTTGGCCATAGGGGGTAGGGGTACAATTGTGATTGCCCTTAATATCATAACTTGAAAGTCATCAATGCATGTGTGTGTGTGAGTCTATATATATCTTATCCATGAATGTTGCTTGCCTTACATACTTCTTAGATTGTTCTACCTTCATCCATCTTCCATGTCCATTGTATCCATCTATCTTTAATTGCTTTCTTAGTGTTAGTTTTTAGTGTTAATCATCCCCTCATTCTTCGATTCGTCCTATTAGAGTAAAACATTTCTCAAATACGGCTACCCACTTTCGCCCTTGGGTTCGATATCTTATAAATTTTGCACTTGGTCGCTTACGTGCTACACACGATAGAGTACACTTGCTCTTATCAATTATCAAAATTGAAACCAAGTTCAACTATCCTGCTGCATCATTGGTACTCTCTGAGATAAATTCATGATCTGCTTTTGCTGAGACTCTAGTAGCTTGCTAATGTTAGTCAAACAAGAGACAATCTCATCATCTCTGCCCGACTTCACCATAGTATACTCAACCTGTACTACTTTACCAAGTACATAAGTGCCTCTCACTCTATCAGTCGACCAATCTCTTGAATTCATCGAAATATCCTCAAAAAGCTTCTCGGCCTCAATGGGTACTTCGTAAGCAATGCTCCATTGGAAGAAGCATCAAGTAACACACGAGAATTGTAATTCAACCCATTGTAGAAAATACTGATATATTGAGCTTTAGATAGCCCATACTGTGGACACTTCCGAAGCATGTCCTTATATTTGTCCCAAGCTTCATGAAACTTCTCATTACCATGGATAGCAAATTGATTGATTTCTTGCTTCATCTTAAACACCTTCGAAGGTGGCATATATCGCTCCAAGAATTTCACTTTCAACTTCTCCTAGGTATCACATTCAGCAGCATCAAGATTATCGTACCAATCTCTCGCTTTTTCATTCAGCGAGAACTTAAACAATATGATCTTCCTTGCATCCTCATGAGCTCCTGCATCTTTTTGTGTACTTGTATATCCAAGGAACTTATTTAGATGTTGCTGAGGATCTTCAAATGTTCCCCCAGAGAAGGAACTCCTTTCAATCATGCTAATAAGAGTAGGGTGTAAATAAAAAATGGCTCCAGTCTCTCTTGCTCCCAATAGCCTCGCATTGCCTCCTCCGTTGTTCTTAAAGACTTCAAGGATGGCAATTGTATCAGGATCCGCTGCCATGTTGACTGCCTCTACTTCTAAATTAACTTCGGTTGCATCTTCAATCATTTGCGAATTCAGCACGTCAACTTTAACTCCTAAATTAAGAGCCTCAGTTGGGTCTTCTTTTTTTTCTTCCTCGACGATGCTCCAATCTCTGAATTAAAAGGCGCTAATTCACCTGTCTTCGATCTTTTGAGCATATACCTAAGAAAAATAAGTGTTAGAAATTAAAGACAAGAATTATATAATCTTAATTAAACTAGAAATAATAAACTAATAATTAATGCTGTCCCCCGACGCCAAGAACTTGATGAGCGTTTTCTCAACACACAAAATAATCCCCGAGTATGAAGGATATCAATTGTAGTTTTGATAGATGACCAAGTGGTTATCGAACCCGAGGGATGGATTATTATCAATTTAATTATACTCTAATTAACTAAGACTATGTTGGCAAATTTAGTTTGGAATAGTTACGAAAGTAAATAACAAATAACTTAAATAGCGAATTAAATAAACAAGCAATAGCGAAATACGATTGTGATCAAGTAAGAAATTAGATAATTCTTCGGGTCATCCAAGTATTACTCATTAATTTCCTTTCCTTGTGTTGTTGTCCGAATCTGCCTTGTGGTCTATGGATGCATCACTAAACCATACAAGTTCACTCTATAGACACAAGCAAACATGCGTATGACACGTGTGAATATTCTCAGAGCAAGATATATAATTCACCCCCTTTCTAGGTACTATCAGTATCAATTATTTCCCGTGCACTTAGTACTCTAACCCGATATGATCTTCCTTTATAGGTACTATGACGTTATACTCTTTATCCTACTTATTAACGCGAATAATATTCAATTAACAAGTATTTATATAAGATAGTTCTAATAAGACTTCGGAATCCCTTCATTAGAATTATAACATGTAATCCTGCTCAGCAGTGTACGCACTCAATCAATAACCACGATATGTATTCAGACTCTACATAACAGCTAATGATGCACAAAACGACTGTGAGTATGAATTGAAAAAGCACAATCTTATATAAAATAAACCACAAGTAGTGTTGTACGGAGTTTACACATGAAAATTCAATTAACTCATAAAACTTTCATAACCCTAGAACTACCGGAGCGGCTCTAGCCCATGATTGATCTAGGAATAATCATGGTTAATTGGTATGATCTTACTTGACTCGCCAGACGAACCTCTCTTCACGACTCCTTGAGATGATGGTAGGGTTTTAGTGGTGGATAGATGATGAATGATCTCCTTCTCCTGCGAAAGCTCTTCTTTTATACTTATAAACTCTCCTTACGGGCCTTGGATGGGCTTCTTGAGTGAACACACACATTAAAGGTGTAAAATACGAATATGGTAAGTTTTCACACGTCAGTTCGATCAACACGCCAGGTCGAACTATCCTCCCTGGTCGAACTCCAGGTCGAATTGATCTGTAAGTTGGTTGTGGGTCCCGAATTCAATCAAAATCCTGGTCGAATCACATACTCTCTGGTCGAACTGCAGGTGCATCTCTTTAGGCTTTTGGTTCGACCACGGTTCGACTAACTGGCTTGGTCGAACGACAACGTTGTGGTTGAACGACACTTTTGGCATTTTTTTCCATCGGTTCGACCATAGGTGCTGGTCGAACCACCTCCTTCTTGGTCGAATCCCGTGCCCGCTTGGTCGAATCCTCCTCTAAATCTCCCTTTTTCTGGATCCGATCACTTCCAACTCATTTTCCTTCGAAAATCCACTCAAATAGCCTTGAAGACACCTGATTCGTGACTTTCCACCATGTATATCGATTCACATCGAATTACAACCATCTAATACACCATTATTACATGAATTCTGGCTCGAAATAAGTAAATTTATACACTCATCAGTCGGCTGCTGACGAAGGCTTTGATTCTTGATTTTATGAAAATTTCTATGAGGGCTTCGCCAAGATTTGGGTTCTTGAGACGAGGGATTTCGAAGAAGATTTGCGTTAATTGAGGATTGAACAGAGAACCATTTACGACGTGATTTTGTGAAGAGGGTGATTTGAGAATGACCTATGGAATCGGTAAGTGAGGGTTGGAAATGGGCTAATAACTTTGGGCTCCACCAATAAGTATGAAGAGGGTTGGAAATGGGCTAGGCTAATAGTTTGGGCTTAGTATTATATTGAAAGACAAATTGGGAGTCCATAAATAAAAACCTAAAATAAAATAAAAAAAATATATAATTTTTTTGGGTATATCGAAATACCAAAATTTTAACTCGGCACATACCTATACCGAACCGATTTTTTCGGTATCGTACCAAAAATTTCGATATATCTAAATTTTGATATTTTTCGATAATTTTTTGTTCGACGAGCTCGGCATACCGAATTTTCGGTTTTTTTTCACCCCTAGGTAAAACTATTCAGAGATGGAGGGAGTTTTTTTTTCTTATGTTTTACATCAAAACTTTTGTATATACAATTTTTTTTGACATACTTTGTTCATATGATGCAATATACAATTTTCTATGCAAGAGAACTTGTTTTGGGAAATACAAATCAAATATACAAATATAGACATAATGAAAAGTCATCATTGATAAAATTTAATAATAATAATAATATTATTATTATTATTATCAATAATTATAATCATAATCATAATAAATCTTATGTGAAAGTGTCACGTATTATTCACTTTTTCTCAATTAAATTTTCACATTTAACGTTCTACATTATTTAAGAAATTAACTTTTCTTTTTATTAACTTGAAGTGAGTAATATTCTTTGCTTAAAATGTTACTACTTTTCAAAATATCAAATATTACTTTTTCGACAAATATTATTCTAGCAATATTATTCTAGCAAAGAAATAATATTTTGTATTCTAATAAATTAATAATAAGTAAAAATATATTTATTAATGTAATTAATAAGTTAAAAGGATAATTATTTAAAAAAAGGGATAATGTTTCTCCACTTAGGGGTCATTTGCTTGCCGGTATTAAGGTGATATTGATTTAGTATCCCTCGTAATACCATGTTTGTTTCGATTTATTCATAATACCTATGACTCAGTATTATTTCGACCCATTATTAGTAATACCTTCTCCTTGGTATTATGTAGGTATTGTGTATCCCACCTCAAAAGGTGGGTTACACAATATCACGATTAAATGTAATTTTACCATTATAGTCTTATCCAATAATAATAATAATAATAATAATAATAATAATAATAATTAATAATATTAATATTAATAATAAATAATAATAATATGGATAATAATAATTAATAATAAGAAGAACTAATAATATTAATAATAATAATAATTAATAATATGAATAATAATAATATGAATAATTAATAATAATAATTAAAATTAATAATAAATAATAATAACAATTAATAAATAATAATAATAATTAATAATAATAATGATCAATAATAAGAATTAATAATAATAATAATAATTAATAATAATAATGATCAATAATAAGAATTAATAATAATAATAATAATTAATACTTAATAATATAATATTAATGATAAATAATAATAATAATAATAATAATAATAATAATAATAATAATAAGAGAAACTCTCTAGTGAGACGGGTTATTTGTGAGACGGGCCAATCCATCATTAAAGTATGCTTATTGTAGAGATAAAGTATGCTTATTTGTAGTTAAAGTATATTAATAATAAATTATATTATAACACGCTGAAATTATACTTTAATGCATAATTCAACATACTTTAAAAAACATACTTTAACAACCATTAAACATACTTTATTTAAAAAATATACATACTTTAACACGTCTCACAAACCATCTCACATAAATAGAGTCTCACAAGAGAATTTGTCTAATAATAATAATAATATTAATAATAAATAATATTATTAATAATAATTAATAGTATTAATGATAATAATAAATAATAAATAAAATAATAATAACAATAATTATAATAATAATAATAATAATAATTAAAAAAAGATGAATAAGGGGTGAATATGTCATTTTACATATTGTCCCATTTGTTAATACTCTATAACAAACATAAAATAATTAATACCTAGTTATTAACAATCTTATTTTTCCATAATACAAAATAATAATACAATTAATCACAAGTAAAACCAATCTCATTATACACAATCCCTATATAACTCATACCAAGAAGCAAACGACCTCTTATAATATTATTATGCCTGTGAAAGTTGTGATGGTGATGTTTTGTATTTCAATCTATAAAATTAATTTTAACTACATATTCAGTTTTTCATATTTGTACTTTTTAGCCGTCAACTCATGATTAGAAAATAACATTTGCTTTGGGAATTTGATACTCTTCTTATTCATAGACATCTTGCTTAGTGCATTAGGATTTGCAATTTACTCACTCCGTCCGTCCCACAAAAGTTTGCATGCCTCTTTTGGAACAGAAATTAAGAAAAGTGATAACTTTTAAGGGTATTATGGTATTTTTTTAATAATAAATAAATGATAAAGTATGTTATGTGTTTTAGGTAAGGGTGGTTTTTTTGTAAATAAAGTATATGAGGAAGGGTGATTGTATTTGACTTTTTGTTTTTTTAGGAATGTGCAAACTTTTGTGGGACACCCAAAATGGAAAGTGTGCAATTTGAAATGGGACAGAGGGAGTATGTATTTTTGTTTGTGTATATACTGCCTTTATTATGGTTCTTCATCAAGATTGATTGAGCTAGTTTACATATATATAAGTGTCAAAGGATGAAAATACATGTAAAGACAGGAATTTAAAATTGAAATAAAATTAATAGGAACTATGCATATGAAAAATTATAGAATTATATTTAAAGTATGACAATATATAGCATTTGAAGAAGATTTAGAGAAGAATGGAAATGGGAGATTGAGATGGTTCCATTCAACTGGGTGATCCACGCATCCACTATTTCTTTGCTCACCCACTTTAACTTTGATGGCTCCAACTACCATTCATCAATATTACTTACGATTTATATACATATAAACATTAGATCTAATAAAAATATAGAAATATGTTAGCTAAATTAATAATTATCTAATACTAATATGATAAAAACAAACATAATTAAAATAATAAATAAATGGTCAGGCTAGTCCTTTCATTTGGGTAAATTGATTCATTAGCTAGTTATTCGAGCAACACTGCAAATCCACTTACCAAGATACTATGAGAATCTCATAATCAGGAGCCCTTCTATTGGTCATGCACACCAGTTTAAAAATGAAGCTTTGGATGAAAAACAATTGAAACCAAACATAAATAAAAAACAAAAAAGTTTTAATAAAACACAGAAATTCATACCAACTTACTAACACAGCAGGACTTCACATTACATCTTGATCTCCTTGTGAGGCAAAACAACCCCTCGATTGCTGTAAATTTAATCACAAAAGTGATCATCCTTTCCCAAGATCGTCATGCATGTTCTCAGTGATAGCCAATGATGAATTCTTGAATGATGGAGTCTGATATTCAGATTTAAAAGTTAGTTAGAAAATAGATAGATGTATTGAAATCCAAGAATACACAAATTGGAAGTTGAAAAAAGATAGATGCAATGAAATTCAAGAATTCAATTATCACAATAAAAACAAAAATACCATTTTATCATATGTATTAGCTATTCTTTGTTTTTAAGAAGAAAAGTGGTATAAAGATCAAAACTCTGCATTTAAATTAATAATTGATATCAAAAGCCTAGAGATGAAAAGTTTGCATCTAAAATTAATAAGTGAGAATAAATAGAAATGATAAATTAAAAAAAATTAAATATTTATGTATATAGAATCTCAAGTGGCATCCTAACATTAATAGGATATAAATTAATAATTAATTTAAGGGTAAAAATATAATAAAGAAAAATAGGGAAGGACAAAGTTCGAAAAAAAAATTTTACAAACACAAGCCACTTTTAATATACTAGTTTTTATATGTGCATTGCACGTCGCATGTACGTCATACTTATAGAGTAATATGTAGTCCCTTCGTCCCAATAATTATTGTACGTATTCTTGTGCACAGAGATTAAGAATTTTTTTTTAATGTATAAAGATGTGTATAGTTATTGAGATATGTGTAAAAAATGAATATTTTAGATAACTTAACATAAAAGGTGTTTAAAGTTGTTGGGAAGTGTAAAAAATAAGTACCCCTTCTGTCCCACAGTTATGTTCACCATTATTGCAGATACGTAGTTTAAGAAAAAATATTTTTTGACCAACTTTATTGACTTTTTAGGGGGTATTATAGTATTTTTAAATAATAAATAAATTATAAAGTATATTATGTGTGTTTGGTGGGAGTTGTATTTTTGAAATTAAGATAACTTTTGAGGTTGTTGGTTGATGTGAAGTTTTCTCTTTTGGCTAGTGAAGATAAGTGTGGGACGAACGAAAATAAAAAGTGTGAAGATAAGTGTGGGACGAAGGGAGTATTATCTATTGAGATGAATTTAACGTATTTCTTTCTTTGATCTCATCAATGAGTGTGAATCTGAGTATGTACTCAAATCAACCTTAATGCAATAATAAAGATGAATGATGTGGCATAAGAAATATATTTTGTACATAACTCCCACAAAATCAAAGCATAAGAATAAATATTTGACGGAGTAAGTAAATCAAAGTGAATATGATAAGCCAACACTATCTCACTAATCTAAAGATACGACAGTTTTCTATCGCTGATGTGGATAGTCTATTCTGCTTAGTTGGTGACATTGCATTATAAGATTAATATAAGCTATTTTCTTCTTTAATTCTTTTTTCCCTTGCGTTTTATTTTGACGTTATTTTTATCAGTCTTTCCTTACGTTCTTTTTTTGACGTTATTTCCTTGCATTTTATTTTTATTTATGACGTTATTGCGTTTTTTCAGTTTGTCCACGTTTTCATTAATTTTTTTATCTTTCTCTCTCCACTCCAACCATAACCGATCTTCTCTCTCACACCAACATGAAGAGAGACAAACTCACTCTCTCTCCCACCACACCTTTTTTTCTCTTTCAAATCGCTGTCATCTCTTGCCACTTGACACCGCATCTATCGACGATGTCCAAAGCGCTTCTATTTCCACAGCTGCAAAGATGGCCAAGATATCGTTTCTTTGTTGGAGATGATGGATCTGTCATTTCATTGTCGTGGTTGTGTGGTGGGATGAGATTTTTTGCTTCTCTTGGGCTATTAGCCGTGTGGAACGATAAGGCTTCTAAAATACCATTTGTAAGTCAAATTCCTAGAATTAATTGGATCATGTATTTCACTATTGACAATTTTATTATTTCTCCATAAAAATTGGATTGTTGGAAACATTGGAATTTTCTACTGCACAATTCTACAACTTTGAATTGGATCATGTATCTATCAATTCTTCCAATTTATATATTTTTACTTCTCCTTAATTTTTCCTGTTCCTCAGTAGGAGTTACTGGTATAGGCCCTGAGTAGGTTAGATATAGTGGATCTGTCATTTCATTGCCATGGTTTTGTGGTATGATGGGATTTTTTGCCTCTCTTGGGCTATTAGCCATGTGGAACGACAAGGCTTCTAAAATATCATTTGTAAGTCAAATTACAATATTCTATTTTTCATTTTAATCCAGTGGTATGGTTAGAGTTGGTATTCCACATTTTTTTATTTTCGTATTGGCAATGTTTTGTGGTACATAGAATGAAGATTCAGTGTTTATTAGTGTTTAAATAGTTTGTATATGTGCATATGTTTTCTGTTCTTCTGCAACTTTTCAAGTTTGAATATTAGTGCTCATTAAGGGTTGCAAGGTTATTATTATTACTTGGTGTTGTACTCTACTAAATACCATCAGCCTGTTTTTCAATGATATTTCTTAAATGTGGTTTGAGTTTCCTGTTAAATTGATTGTTGTTTGAGGATAATTCAATGATAATCAGCATATTTTTCAATGATATCTCTTGGGCTGTTGCATGTTGTAAAGGTGTATTTTGGGAAGTTGCATTTTCTATAAAAATATCAAAACAAATATAATTGACATAATTATGACTAATTATTACCTAAACATGATTATAGGTTATAATCAAAATTTTTATTAAATATGATACTCCCTGATTACTTATTACCATTATTACATTATTAATTATCTTCTATTAGGATATTTTTTCACTCCTTGATTTAAAAGTAATTATTTCTTACATTTGATGATATATTAATCTTATCATTATGTAACAGAAAATATGGTAATAACTCATATTAGGTAAAATATTTTTTTTCACTCTTTAATTTGAAAATATTTATTTGTTACCGTGATGATATATTAATCTCATCATTATATAATAGAAAATATGGTAATAACTCATATTAGATTTTTAAATTAATTGCTAATAACTAATTATCTACCATCACCATTGCTTATTTCACTTAATTATTTAATAATAATAAATATTGGTATCCATGTATTTTTTGCTTATTTCACTCAATTATTTAATAATAATAAATGTTATCTGATGAGAGTAAAAATAAGCGTGTTTTAGTGTCCAATTTAACACATTTTTGATTGATATTCTTGTCATATATTAGCACAATGGTCTTATATTCATTATATGTGAGAAAAAGGTGCACTTGAGGTGTTTTGTTGTATTTTAGGTGAAAAAAGGACCAAAAGTGCAAAGTTGGAGAAAAGGTGCAATTTGTGCAAGAATGCTAAAAAACGCACGTCCAACTTGTGTAATTATTTTGTATTCGTATGGAGCTCAAAACTGGTGGTGTGATACATGGTTGGAAATCCACTGAAGAGAGGGTCGTTTTGTCGTAAAGAACATCCCATTCGAAGTCCGAACGAGGAAGTTATGAGCAAAGTGGTGACGCCGCGCGAGCTGTGCCGAACAGAACAGATATGCTACTTTACATGGCTTGTTACAGATTCAATTCTTATAGTTTTTGTCAGTTCTTTATATGGATAGAAAGTCCAGGAATAGAGGATCGCGTTAGCGCAAAAATCACTCAATTCGGAGGTCAGATGTGAAAGTTATACGCGAAACGGTGAGACTGCGCAAATCGGTTCGACCTGTGGTTCGACCTATGCTTAGTGGTTCGACCTGTTTGCTGAGGTCGAACCGATATGCGGGAACTTACCATATCCGTATTTTCGAGGCCTAAACGCGTGTGATTACTTGAAAAGCCCATTTCAAGCCTAGGAGATGTGATTACAAGTATAAAAGGAGGTCTAGGAAGCCACAAAGGAACAACACAATACAAGAGAGGAGAAGAGAGGCCACAACCATACTACACCCCACAAGGGGGGATTACCCCCAACCCTCATCCACTTCCTTTCCTTCATCCATCCATCACTTTGAAGATTCGTTTGTGGAATCAAGAGGAGAACCAAGAGGAGGATTCAAGACGGAGAAGGACATGAAGACGCCACATCAAGGGTTTATTCGTTTCCTAATTTATCTTGTATTTTCCGGACATCCGGGTAAGATCTATCCAACACCCATGATTGTTCTTCGAAACATCATGGGCTAGAGCCTTTTTGGTAGATCTAGGAGTTTTGATGGTTTTATGAATTAATTGATCTTCTATGTGTAAACTCCGTACAACACTACTTGTGGTTTATTTTATATAAGATTGTGCCTTTTTAATCCATACTCATAGTCGTTTTGTGCATCAATAATTGTTGTGTAGAGTCTGAATACATAACATGGTTATTGGTTGAGTGCGTTCACTGATGAGCAGGGTATTATGTTATAATTCTAAGTGAAGGGATTCCGTAGTCTTATTAGAACTATCTTATATGAATACTTGTTAATTGAATTGAATTCGGGTTAATAAGTATGATAAAGAGGATAATTTTATAGTACCTATAAAGGGAGATCATATCGGGTTAGGTTCCAGACGTGGTAAATAATTGATACTGATAGTACCTAGAAAGGGGAGTGAAATTATATCTCTTGCTCCGATGTTATTCACACGTGTTACATGCATGTTTACTTGTGTCTATAGAGTAGATATGCATGGCTTAGTGATGCGTCCATATTCCACAAGGCAGAGTCGGACACCAACACATGGAAGAGAAGTTAAGTAGTAAAACTGGATTACCCTAGAGCTACCTATTCTCCTACTTGATCCACTTTCGTTAATTCTTCAAGTGATATTTTATTTAATTTGTTATTTTAATTAATTGTTTATTAGTTAATCATTCAATCCTCAAACTATATTGCCACACTTATCTTAATTAATTTAGTAAATAATTAAATTGATAATACGCCGTCCCTTGGGTTCGATATTCACTTGGTCACCTTTCGAGACTACAATTGATATCCTTATACTTGAGGATTATTTTGTGTGTTGAGAAAACGCTCATTATTATCCATGTATTTTGGGAAGGGATATTTCCAAGAAAAATATCAAAATAAATTTAATTGACATCATTATGACTAATTATTACCTAAACATCATAGTTATTAAGGGCGCAAGGTGCGCCAAGGCGCACCGATGTTTGCCTTCTTTTAGCACTCACGAGCAAGAATACTCGATCGTTGTAGTAGTATATCCCAAGAAAAATTATCAATCCAATAAGGAGTTATGTTCGGACTAGTAAAATACGTGAGATCATGTTCATGTTGTTTTTATAAAGATGATAGGGGGTTTTGAGATTGATTAACAACAAAAACAAGTATCAAGTAAATAAGATAGCAAATAAGATAAATGACAAGTAAAGAAAATGGGTGCTAAAGTTCAAGTATGGAAAAACATGGGATTAGAAACATCCAAGCATACTCAATCCATATTATCATGCAAAAGGAATCCAACTTAATTGATGTAAACTAAGGGTGATTACGATTGTATCCTAAGCTCCCTTTCGGGTTACAAAGGTTGTTGATCCATTTTAGACTCCCAAAAGCACTTAAGATCAAAGCCCAACATTAACCCCTTCCATCTAGGTACTAGTTAGATTAAACTCTCCCTTTTTGTGTACTAAGGCCAACGAATGGATTGGTTCCCCTCATTGAATTCAAATATCCTTTCGGTCAAACCCAAACTCAATGTCTATTCATGCCTTCCTAATACTATAGAGGGTCGTTTCCGTCTCACTCCAAGCAATACATACATGAACATCATGATAGCATTTAATTACCACAAATAATCCATTGATCAACAATCCATTAAACCAATAAACATTCATGAATAACAAACCATGTCATCACAACATCAAGACAATTAAACTCCATGAATAGAAATCAACATCAATTAAATCAAAAACCAATTTAATCCACATGATAATATAAATCTAATATGCTCTTCATATTCCTAATCCTACTAGAGGGATTAGCCTAACATGATAAAAGTAATAAAACAAATAAATGATTCATTACAAATACCCATAGTCTTAGATCTAAAGAAATACAAAATGAATGGATTCTTCCCTATCAATTTCTTGAAGAGAATCTTCTATTCTTCTTGATCTTCACCTCTAGCTCTTGATTCCTTGAGATCTCTCACACCTAATGGAAGGGATGAAGTTTTGATGGAGAATTAATGGAGATGATGAAGATGGATCAAGATGGATGAAGGTGGATGAAGATGATGGTGGAAAATGAAAGAAATGGTGTGTGATGTGTGTGTAGATGATGGGAATCTCGGATCTCCTGCCAATTGTTGAATAAAGGGTATTTATACCCCTATGGAGGCTTCTAGAAGGATCTGGAAATTTCTGCAGGAAAATACACAGCACGAGTCGTGCTCTGTAACACGGCCACGAGGTGGCCGTGTTGTGTCTTCTGATGCTGCCGCACGGCCTCGCCTTACAGGGCCGTGTTGATGACACGGCTCGTGCTGCCAACACGAGTCGTGTGTTGTAACACGGGCACAGGGTGGTCGTGTTGGCTCTTCTGATGTCGCCACACGGCCACTTCTTACAGGGCCGTGTTGGCGACACGGCTCGTGCTCCCGACTCGACTCGTGCAACTGGACACGACCTGAAGTTGCCCGTGTTGAATGACTAGATGTCGCCACACGGCCACTCTTACAGGGCCGTGTTGGCTACACGGCTCGTGTGCTGGCTCCTGCATTTCTTCACTGTTTTGGCTCGTTCTCCCTCGTTTCAACTCCGAATTGAGATCCGTTTTTTCTACATCTTCCTTATCATGTTTAGCATCCAATAAAAAGTGAAAATCTTAAGTTTAAGCTCATTCACACACATTCCAATAAAAATACAAAACACAACCAAATAACACATAAAATACGGATAAAATTATACGAAAACACATATAAAAAGACACTAAAATATAGGTGAAAATAGCTCTAATCAACCGAGCTATATCTGTGCCTGAGGCGCAATGCGCACGCCTGAGGCGCGTCTCAGAATTCAATGTATAATATAGCACCATTATTTATTCTACAATAAATATAACCCATACACAATATATTTACCTAATAAAATAAGTTTATAAGGCATATAATATAATAATTTATATGAGTATGACATATGAACCAAGTCATTTAAGCAAAAATTAATCATGCACATACGAAAATTCATAATATGTGAAATAAAACAAGTCAATCAAAGCATCATACAAAATCTAGCAGCAAATATATTTTAATTATCATCTTCTTCATCATCAAACTCCAAGTTCTCGTCATCAGTTTGTTCTTCTTCCTTATTAAAATCTTTTTCTTCTTCAAAATCTAACATTATCTTCTTCATCCTCTTCATCTAATAATCTTAAAGTAGTTCCCTTTTTCCTTAATTACTTCTTTTCCTTTTCTTTTAGAACTAGTGGCAGTTGCCCCTAATGATTTTTCTCTACTTTTAAGGTTAAGACTAGTTTGCTCCGGTAAGCTGGCGACAAAAGACAGACAGAACGGCAGCGACGACAGCGATCAAACGCGCGATGGATGGGCCACGACAGTTGAAGGCTTGGAGGCTGGAGCAATTGGTATGTGTATGTCGCGTATGTGGAGTGAAGAGTGAACCCTAACTTCTAACTCTCAAATCCCTAATTTAATATTTGGAATATTGTACCAAGGGCATCTTGATAGGTCTTAACTCAGGAGGAAAACTAGTAAAATCTAATTGAAAGTGTTATTTCACTAATAAAAGTGTTACTTCAACTATAAAAAATGAAAAACAACACAAAAACATGATCATTCTCAAGGCGTGCCTAAGGCGCGCCCAAGGCGCACGCGTCGAGGTGCAAAATGGCGCTCGCCTTAAAACTTCGTACCTTGAAAACCCATATTGAGGCGCCAGGGGGTATAGCCTTGGGTGAGACGTGCCTTGGGTGTGCCCGAGGCGCACCTTTAATAACTATGCTAAACGTAATTAGGTATTTGCATAAATAGATTTTGAGAATTACATATATTTAATTGTTCATCTATTTATATTTATGTTTATGAATCAATTTTTTCTCATTTATTGTTTAAATTTTTTGTATTTGTGATGTGGATTGAAATGTTGTGATGCTCTCAGAAATTGTAATGATAAGAAGTGTTAAAATATTTGAGCCATGCTAATGTTTTCTATTTAATTTTCATGTTTGCTGCTTTTGTTATTTTTTTTTTCTGTGAGGACTAGTTTGCAATTCCTTTTAAGTTGTAATATTTACATTAACTCTTGACGGTGGGAGATGAGAAGTCAGTGGAATTTAGAACGTCATTTGCAGAGAGTTCTCTCTTTGGCAATCTACGGCATACCTTTGGTATCAACGTATATTGCTTTATTGCTTTGTTAAATTGTGCGTTGTTCTTACGTATTCATTGAGCATAATTTGGTATCGGATTCAGGACGATCAATAGATATGCCTCCGCATCATCGAAACTAATGAGAAGCACCACTGGAAGACATTTTGCATCGTGATAAAATTGTTCGGTCACGTTGTCAGATGGAATAACTCGCGGCTCAAATTGCTGCCATGAATGCTCCACAAAGTACACCAAGTGTCTACGAAAATGAATCTGAGGACGATGACATTAACCCTTTTGCAGACCCAATCCCTAACCCTCGCCCAGACGACCATCGCTTGGAAGAGGGTTTCCGAGTTGATCTTCCCGAATTTGCAGGGGATTTACAGCCTGATGATTTTATTGATTGGTTGTCTACAGTGGATGAGATATTGAATTTTAAAGTAGTACCTCCCAGTTCTCGTGTACCACTTGTCACAACTCGTTTAAGAGGCATGCTCAAACATGGTGGCAACAATTGAAAGGATTACGTTTGCAATAGGTCAAGCCTAAAATTCAATCATGGGAGAAATTTAGCAAACACATGAAAGCAGTGTTCCTTCCTTTCAATTATGATCGAGAATTATATCAGCGACTTCAACATCTTCGTCAAGGATAAAATCTGTTGATGAATATTGATGAGCATTTTCTCAACACACAATTCATCCCCAAGTATGAAGGATATCAATTGTAGTTTCAAAGGTGACCAAGTTAAATATCGAATCCACGGGATGGATAAATATCGATTTAATTACGTTCTAGTAGATTATGACTATTTTGAGAATTGTAATTTTGGTTTGTAAATTGAGTAATAATTGAAATAGCAATTAAATAACAAGAACAAGAAAATAGTAGTTGTGATCAAATAAGATAATAGGTAGTTCGTTGGGCCATCCAGTTTTCTTCGTTAATTCGTACTTTCGTGTGTCGATGTTCGACTCTACCTTATGGTTTATGGACGCATCGCTAAACCATACAAATTTATTCTATAGACACAAATAGATAAGCTTTTGACACGTGTGAGTATCCTCAGAGCAAGACGTATACTTTACCCCCCTTTCTAGGTACTATCATAATCAATTATTTCCCGTACTCTAACCCGATTTGATCTCCCTTTTTAGGTACTATAAAGTTATACTCTTTATCCTACTTGTTAACCCGAATTCAATTAACAAACATTCATATAAGACAGTTCTAATAAGACTTCGGAATCCCTTCACTTAGAATTATAACAATAAACCCTGCTCATTAGTGAACGCACTCAACCAATAACTATGTTATGCATTCAGACTCTACACAACGATTATTGATGCACAAAACAACTATGAGTATGGATTAAAAACGTGCAATCTTATATAAACTAAACCATAAGTAGTGTTGTACGTTGTATACACACGAAATACAAATTTAACTCATGAAACCTTCATAACCCTAGAACTACCGAAGTGGCTCTAGCCCATGATTGATCTAAGAACAATCATGGTTAGTTGGACCAATCTTACTTTAATCTCCAGCTACACCTCTGTCACCACCCTCTGGATGGATCACCAATCTCCTCTCTTGACTCCTCTTATGATTCACGATCTTCCTTCTTCGTGCTCCGTTGTTCTTGGACTTGGACTTGGACCTTGACTGCATGAGCCTCCTTTTATACTTATAATCACGTCTCTAGGAATTGGAATGGGCTTTTCAAGTGATCCCACGCGTTTTGGCCTCGAAAATCCGGATAAGGTAAGTTTTCGCGTTTTGGTTCGACCTTGTCAATAGGTCGAACCACTGGCCAACAGGTCGAACCCCAGGTCGAACCCTGCTATTGGACACATTCTGCACTTGGTTCGACCTCTTGTACAGGTCGAACCACTCCCTCACAGGTCGAACCTCAGGTCGAACCACGCTACTGGACAATTTCCGCTCCTGGTTCGACCAACTGTCAGGTCGAACCCTAATGTCGTGGTCGAACCCCTCTTCTCGCGAACTAGTTCGACCATGGTTCGACCTGATCAAACAGGTTGAACCACTTGAGTCGTGGTCGAACCTTCCTTCTGCAACTTTTCAATGCTGGTTCGACCTGTAGTAGAGGTCGAACCCTCCTCCAACCAGGTCGAACCCTACTCTTTCCTTGGCAGTTCGCGTGGTCTCGACTTCGTCTCTTCGATTCTTGGCACTTCCACTTCATTTTTGCTATGAAAACCACTTAAATAGCTCCACTAACACCTGATTCATGCTAATTCACAATATATATAGGTTTTCCACCTATTTCCACCTCAAAACTCTCCAAAACTAGCACAAAACATGATGCCAAACTTGTGAATTTACACACTCATCAAACCCCCAAACTTACATGTTGCTCATCCCGAGGCAACCAAATCAAACCACAGGAGTCGTGTATAATTCACCAAGATCAAGTACAACACATATCACACATGCAACTTCATTCAATCAAACAAGTATTAATTGCTTCATATATATTACTCATGCAAAACCAATCCAATCACATATCATTCGGAGTACTAAGTAATTTCGCTCACAAGATAAGTATTTATTCTCTTTCACTCAAGTGCGTGAGGCACTATATAGGTTAATATAAACACTCATATCAATCCATATTCATGCGTAACCATAAGCTTGGCAAAGGTCTAAAAAATCAACTTATAATCAACTCTTCACTAGGATCACAAAGGACTTGTTTTTGAGTTGTAATGTTGGCTCTTTGGAAAAAGGTAGGAAAATTTGGACTTAGTGACTTAAGATACTAGTAGAGAGTTACCTTGGAGGTTCTCGATTTCTTCTTCTTACAGCAAGTTCTCCTCCAATGTCGTCTCTTGAACTTGTAAAATTCCTGAATTTTCCTTCTTTTCATGGCATCAACATCATCTTTTTAAACAAATCGGGGTATCGGTTTCAGGCACTACCCTTCTTCTCATGTATAGGCCGTCAGCTGCTAAGCTTCATACACCAAGTATAAAAATAATCGGGATACCAGTTTCGGGCACTACCCCTAAACAAGATTTAACCATATTCTTTTCATCCAACCCTATTCTATCTTCCTTTTCTTCTTGCAACACTTACCTCCACTCTCTCTCTACCAATGAATAGGTTAATCAAGGCTCAAGTAAAGGCTTATAAGGTTATTTACTTCGGCTACCAAAGAAAAGCTTGTACGGCTCAACGGGGAATCCAAAGGTTAATAAAATCATTAGGAAGGATAAATTTGGCTAAGTAACTTAATCACAAAATAATGGCCTAAGATCATGTCCTAACAATTTATCAATCATAAGTCTCACACAAGACTCCAAGCCAAGTTCTAGAATACGTTCATATGACTGATCCTCTCAAGAATAAAATAATCATGATCAAGCATGATTAAAAAACTCAAATCCTCACATAGGTAATCCTAGTACTCCTCATAGCACATAATTAAGATCAATTCCACAAGAACTCAATATACTTATCAACTAAACATGCTTTTCATTAATAGAAATTAACACATGAACATATGAATGCACAAAAATCAATAAGCTCATACCCAATCAATTATACAAGATATCACTTATACATTCCACTCACGCATGAATCACACCCCAACCTAAAGATAAAAGGAAAAATAATGGAATCAAGATGAATTGGAGGAAACCAAAGAAAACCTGAAAAACTACTCCTCCGGAGCATCATCACCCTCATCATCATCATCCTCATCATCAAGCCTCCGCTCCACAATCCGGTGTAGATCACCGATGTGTCTATCCAAGTAATTAACTCGATCACCCAACCTATCAACTTTCTCATTCAAAGCCGTATACCTCTCATTCAGCGTAGCATAGTTGGCGTTGGCGAGTGCGAGCTGTCGGTTTGTCTCCTACTGGCTAGCAACGATCGCGACCAGCTGCTCCTGAATAAGACGGAGCTGCTCCCGTGTATCATTCGGGACAGCCTGCTGCTGACGCGGTGCTGGCTCATGCTGAGGTGCGTCGTGCTGCTCCTCTTCCGGAATCTCTATCTCTGGCTGCTTATCTACCCGATGCTCAACCTCGGGCTGCTGTGGCCACTGTAATGGCTGGTGTGGTGGCAGATGGTACTCTCCATGTTCCATAATTTGCTGTAGATCCTCCAACCTACCTTCGACACATAACCTAGCCATGGCTCTCCAATCCCCATTGGTCTTCACAGTCACGGACAGAGCAGTGTGTCCTAGGGAGTTCATCAACAAGTTCCTCGCCTCCGGAACAGTGGTCATGTTGTTCATGTCAAAGGGAAACATAAAGTCGAATGGCTTTGGTCCTCTCGTGAAGAACCAATCACCATCTCTAAAGTGTGCAAATCCTCCCTTTACACGTGTGAGCATCACCAAGTCGGGCTCTCCTCTAAAAGGTGTAATGCCGGTGAAGTCCATGTTGTAGTGCTCAGCTACAATCATCAGCAACCCTCCAATGTTCACCTTCTGAAATCCAATGGTCCTGAATCGATGCAGCTGCGCGATGAAATATGTTCCCACATTGAACTTCACCCCATTCATCATACACCACAAGGCATAAAGCTCTCCTCGAGACACACAGCCTCACTCCGAACGAGCAAACAGTGTGTTTCTGAGCACTCGATCCATATATTTCAACACTGGATTCTTGATCGAGGTCGCACGAACCTGCCTAATCTTATAGTCTCTGATCTCCCGGTTATCTCCCTCCAAAACCTATTAGCGTTGAAGTGTCCATTCTCCACTCGAGAAATCTCTAGAGGCATCTGAAAAAACTGATTAAAATTCTCATCCGTCCATCTCCTTCGGACTCCTCCTAACTGAAATGAGCACTGATACGGGTAGCCAAGTGGGTCCTTTTCCATCTCAAATGAGTAAACTACCTCCGCTGTAACGTGGAAGTAAGTCGGCTTCTTCAACTCCATAAATTTGCAGATCCCCACTCGATCGAACAACATCGTCATATCATCCCTAATGCTCATAAGTCTCATGGCCTCATCATCTTGGTATCTTGTCCGAGCTATCTTGTCTGAGACTTCTTCCCACTTTTTTTAATCTCATCCCAGTTTTGCATTTGAATTTTAAAGTTTTTGGGTAAACGATCTTGTAACCTCAGCTTCCTCGTCACTGTGTCCACATTCGAAGGCCTGTCTTGCCTCTTCTTCGATCTTGCTTCATCCACCTTACCTTTCCCTTTACTTGATCCTTGTCCCTTTCCTGAAAACAACTATTTCAATACAACCAACAAAACAAGAACACAAGTATTTGACTAGCATATCCTATACTCTACTCAAGACTTCAAGCATCCATGCTTAATCAACTCCAACTATTATCTCAACACCACTTGCTCACTCATCATGCTCAAAACATCATCAATTACACTACCTTTAATCTTCAAATTATAAACAACAAGCATGCATCAACCAATTCAAGCCATTCAACATAAATTTCAACAGTTGAACTTCATGAACAACTCAAACTATCAACAATTCAAGCCTAATTAACATGCTCATTCCTCTAGATGCATCATATCCTCGATCAATCCACATAAAACTCAAGTTCTATCCATAATCAAGCAATCTCAAACCAATAAACATGAATTTATATGAATCAACTCAACAATATCAATTATCACATGAATTTCAACCAAAATCAACATTAATCAACTTACCCACAACACATTTCTTGCAATAAACTTCAATCCTAAGGTAATTGAGTTGAAAGAACGTACCTTTAGTCTTGCCCATGGTTAACAATCGATAACTAACACACAACACTCAAAAACGCGACTGAAGCCCTAATTCGCGACGAAAATCGCCCAAATCCGCGCTCAATTCAAGAATTAAGAGTATAATGTTATGTAATCGGTGCAAAATCAAGTGTAATTGATGAATTTGTGCAAGTGTGTTAAGGTTCGGGGAAGGTTCGAGGTTTGGTGAACAAGAAAAATGATCGAACCCTTCTAAAAATTCAACTTAAAACGCGTACCTGACTGGGTTTGACCTCGAGTTCGACCTGCGGAACAGGTCGAACCTACCTTCTAGACAACTTACCTTCAGGGTTTGACCTAGGTTCGACCTTCTGAACAGGTCGAACCACTCTTGTGACAGGTCGAACCTACCTTCTGAACAACTACTCCTCGTGGTTCGACCTGGGTTCGACCTTCTGATCAGGTCGAACCATGAATGTCGTGGTCGAACCTATCACCTGAAAAATAGAGTGCTCTGACCTTCTGATCAGGTCAAACCATAACGGCTCAGGTCGAATCACCCTACTGTAAGATTTAAGTCACCGGGTTCGACCTTGGTTCGACCTGTTAGACAGGTGGAACCTAGAATGATCAGGTCGAACCACCTCACTGGATAATTTTCTGCGTCAGTTCGACTTCCTCTGCTCGGTTCGACCTCCTGGCACTGGTCGAACCTCTCCTGGCTTTGGTCGAACCACCCTTTAAAGCTTCCAAATTGAGTGTTCTTCAATCCCTATTCACTTCAAACTTCAATACGAATCATTAGGTACCAACTAGAGCACAACTTCATCCAAAATTTGTTCCACGAAATATCATTCATGAGTAACTCCATAAAAGAAAACACAACCAAAACCCACTAAACATTAGGCAAGTTGTAAAAAATCGACAGATCAAAATCGATTAAAATTTTAATATGGTGCAAAAACCAACTCCCCTAACAAACATCACAAAGAAAAGATTATACTATCGGTGCTTATCAAGGTAAGTACATCACACCCCCCAAAACTTAGTAGAAACTATAGTTGAAACTAAGTTTGCAAAGAGATGTAATTGCCGATAAGTAAGCACTTCAACTATAAAAATTTCTTACTCACACGAATGAAATAAAGCATTAAAATGGGAGGGAAAGCCCCCAACAGGCGCTCATGTTTAACGTCAGAGAGTCACGACGGTACCAAATCAGATCAAGGTATCTACAAAGATGACACAAACATCATCCGGCGACCTATAATGCTTCAAGCGATGTCCATTCGCCACAAAAATATCTCCATCCTTGTCAATAAGCTCAAAACTTCCCCCTCCTAAGACTCGATGAATCATGAATGGTCCCGTCCACTTTGATTTCAACTTGCCTGCAAAAAGCTTTAAACGAGAGTTAAAAAGTAATACCTCATCTCCTTGCTTGATCTCCTTGTACGAGATCTTCGAATCATGCCACCTCTTAATCCTTTCCTTATAGATCTCTGAATTCTTGTACGCACGACTCCGAAACTCATCCAAAAGATTGATGTGAGTAATCCTCAACTCCTTCACATCCTTGAGAGCCAAATTCAAGCTTCGCAAAGCCCAAAATACTTTGTGTTGAATCTCTACAGGTAAGTGGCACGGCTTCCCATAGACAATCTGATATGGTGACATATCTAACACCGTCTTGTACGCGGTCCGGAACCCCCACACGACATCATCGAGCTTCAAAGCCCAATCCTTTCTATTGGTTCTAACCACTTTCTCCAAAATCTGTTTGACTTGACGGTTAGATACCTCCGCTTGCCCATTCACTTGAGGATGATAGGGTGTAGTGACCCTATGCTTAACACCATACCTTTTAAGCACCTTCTCAAGAAATTTATTTACGAAATGCGTACCTCCATCACTAACAAAGTGCTCTAGGGACTCCAAAATGGGCAAAGATATGCTTCTTCAAGAAAGATATAACAGTTTTCGAATCATTCAAGCGAGTAGGAATCGCTTCCACCCACTTAGAAACATAATCCACCACAAGTAGAATATAGAGAAATCCATTAGATGGGGGAAAAGGCCCCATAAAATCGATACCCCACACATCAAAAATCTCGACCACTATGCTTGGCTGAAGCGGCATCTCGTCTCTCCTACCGATATTCCCCATGCGTTGACATCTATCGCAAGACGCCACATAGGTCTCACAATCCTTGAACAATGTAGGCCAATAAAGAGCGGACTGAAGTACCTTGGCTGCTGTCTTGTAAGCGCCGAAGTGCCCCCCGTTAGGTTGTGCATGGCAAAACTCGAGAACACTCTCCATCTCCATCTCCATCTCGGGCACACACCTACGGATGATAGAATCCGTGCAAATTTTGTACACTAACGGATCATACCATATGAAAGTCTCAACATCTCTCTTGAATTTAGCAAGTTGATATTGGTTGAGATCCCTTGGAATTTCTCCCACAGTAATATAATTAACATAATCCGCATACCATGGATCAACTCCTTGCGCAGCCACAACACACGCTCGCTCAGCCCCTTCAACAAACACGGCCATGATCTTTTCATTCGGAAACATTTCCTCAATATACTCGAAAGAATTATCACAATGTTCCCTAGTCTCCAACCTCGAAAGATGATCCGCTAGCACATTATCAGAACCTTTCTTATCCCGGATCTTCATGTCAAACTCTTGAAGTAGAAGAATCCACCTTATGATCCTAGGCTTCGTCTCCTTCTTTTCCATCAAGTACCGAATCGCTGAATGATCCGTGTACACAATAGTCTTCATGCCAACCAAATACTGATGAAACTTATCGAATGCGTACACAACAGCCAAAAACTCCTTTTCAGTCATAGTGTAATTCTTTTGTGCCGCATCGAAAGTCTTACTTGCGTAGTAAATGGCGCAAAACTTCTTTTCCTTCAGCTGTCCAAGCACCACTCCAAGTGCTACATCACTTGCATCACACATTAGTACAAACGGTTGAGTCTAATCCGGTGTGATCAAGATAGGTGCAGAAATAAGCGCCTCCTTCAAAACTTGAAAAGATGTTAAACATTCATCATCAAACACAAAAGGAACATCCTTTTCAAGTAAGCGAGATAAGGGCTTAGAGTATTTTGAGAAGTCTTTTATGAATCTCCTGTAAAAACCGGCGTGTCCAAGGAAGGACCGCACTCCTCTTTCATTGGTCGGTGGTGGAAGCTTCTCAATCGCCACCACTTTAGCACGATCTACCTGCAACCCTTTAGCCGAGACATGATGCCCAAGAACAATCCCATCCTTCACCATGAAGTGGCACTTCTCCCAATTCAAGACAAGATTAGTCACTTGGCATCTCTTCAAAACAGTAGCTAGGTTAGACAAACAACTATCAAAGGAGGAACCAAAAATAGAAAAATCATCCATGAACACCTCCATGATCTTCTCTATCAACCCATCAAATATTGCCATCATGCATCTCTGAAAAGTAGCAGGCGTATTACATAACCCAAATAGCATTTTCCGAAAAGCAAAGGTCCCGTAGGGGCAAGTAAAAGTGGTCTTTTCTTGATCCTCGGGGGCAATCATGATTTGGTTGTACCCCGAGTATCCATCCAAGAAACAATAAAACTCATACCCTGCAAGACGATCTAACATTTGATCCATAAAAGGAAGAGGAAAATGATCCTTACACGTGTTCTCATTCAACTTCCTATAATCAACACATGTACGCCATCCCGTAGGAATCCTTGTGGCTATCGCTTCTTCATCCTCAGCTTTTACTACAGTCATACCCCCTTTTTTAGCAACTACATGCAATGGATTCACATGAGGACTATCACTAATAGGATATATGATTCCGGCATCCAACCACGTAAGGATTTGCTTCCTAATTACCTCTTGAATCGCGGGATTAACCCTCCGCTGATTCTAAACACTTGCCTTTGTCTCGTCTAACAATCTTATCCTATGCATACAATACGAAGGACTAATCCCTTTCAAATCCTCAAGAGACCAACCAATCGCAGATTTATACTTCCTAAGAACGTTCAATAACTCCTCAAGTTGATCATCATCAAGAGAAGAAGATACAATTACCGGATATTTTTCATTGTCGCCAAGAAAGGCGTACTTCAAGTGTTCCGGCAAAAGTTTCAACTCCTCTTTCCTCACCTCCATCGGAGAGCTCTCGTTATCCAAAGGCAAGTACTTCCTAGTCCACTTGACTTTTTCCACCTTAGTTCTTTCTGATTCAAACCTGTCATCACCCAAAGCAAGTAAGTTTTCAAGAAATTCAATACATACCTCGTTGGAGAGTCCGTCAAGCTCCGTAGTGGGATAAGTAAGAGATTCCATCAAACATGTCTCAAGAGGATCCTTTGACAGGATCAGAGACATGTCCTCTTTCACAATCTCCTCCACCACGTCAATACTATGACACTGCGACTCCATGGGCATCTTCATTGCTTTGTCTAAGTTGAAAATAACTTCTTCTTTGTCCATCCGCAATCTAAGCTCTCCTTTCTGAACATCAATCATAGCTGCAGCAGTATCAAGGAAAGGTCTCCCCAAGATTAAAGGGATATTATCCTTGTCTTCTTCCATCTCTAGCACAAGAAAGTCCATAGGAAAGATTAGCTTCTCCACTTTGACGAGAACGTCTTCAATTATACCTTTTGGAAACATCATCGACCTGTCTTCCAATTGGAGAACCACTGTTGTAGGAGTAAGCTCCCCCAAACCAAGCCTCTGAAAGATGGACAAAGGCATCAAATTGATGCTCGCCCCTAGATCGCACAAAGCTCGCCGTGCCGGCCCCTTTCTGATTTCACATAGAATAGTGAAGCTCCCCGGATCCTTCATCTTTTGTAGCAGCTTCTTTTAGATGATTGAGCTACAATTCTCAGATAAATTCACCGTTTTAATTCCGGTTAAGCTCCGCTTCTTCAACATTATGTCCTTTAGAAATCGGGCATAGTACGGCATCTCCATGATTGCCTCTGAGAAAGGAATGCTCAAGCTTATTTTGTTCATTATCTCTGAAAACTTCTTGAACTTCTCTTCCAATCCCTTCTTCACAAGCTTATAAGGAAACGACAGAGGTATCTTTGTTTTGGGAATCCCCCATTCATCACGATCAACCTTCTCCGCTTTCTCCTTTTTGGCTCTCAAACACTTGGCTTTCTCCCATTTTTTCTCAGCTATTATCTCAGTACTTTGTTCATTCCGAACCACTGGAGTAGCATCAACATCATCGAGAGAGTTCGGAGTGGAAACAAGTAATTTCTGGTGGGGTTCGACCAGGGTTCGACCTGTGGAACAGGTCGAACCATGTACGTACTGGTCGAATCTTGCTTCTGGACAACGGCTCTCTTTTTGAATTTGAGGTTCGACCTGGGTTCAACCTGTGAAACAGGTCGAACCATGGGTACCTAGGTCGAACCGACCTACTGTACTCCTTCCGCCATCCGGTTCGACCAAGGTTTGACCTGTTTGATAGGTCGAACCATGACCGTCATGGTCGAACCGTTGCTGTGACAAAACAGAGTGCTCCAAGTGGTGCGGTTCGACCTGGGTTCGACCTGTTGGATAGGTCGAACCAGGATTGGTTTGGTCGAACTGGTGTTCTGGAAAAATAGAGTGCTCCGAGTTGTGGGGTTCGACCAGGGTTCGACCTGTGAGACAAGTCGAACCATCTGCAGTTTGGTCAAACCGATGCTACAATATCTCCTGATCGTGTCCAGTGTGTTGGTTCAACCTCCCCTGTATGGTTCGACCTTCAATGTTGGTCGAACCATGGTCGAACCTGGCCTAGACATTTCCAAATTTGATTCCGGCCTCATAGGTCCCTCGTACTGCGTTCCCGACCTTAATGTGATGGCATTGCAGGACCTTGGATTCTCAATACTTTGAGACGGGACCTTCCCCTTCTCAAGAGTTTGAGTAAGCTTGTTAACACTTCCTGCCATCTCCCCCATCAGTAACGTAAGGTCCTTCACCTGCTTAGATATAACCTCATGGTTTGCATCGATTTTCTTTTCAAGTTTGGCCTCAAGGCGGTTAACTCTTTCATCATTCTTGGCCATATACCTATTCACAGTATCCTCAAGACCCGGTTTCCCTTTTTCCCCCTTAGCACCCGGATCAACACCCATCGGAGGTTGAATCGCATTATTCGGATTGCTCCATGAGAACGCCGGCCTCTTAGGCTGTTGATAACCACCCGGGGGACCACGATTATTAAAGTTTCCTCGATAGTTCCCTTGGTAATTCCGGTTTCCTTGGTTTGGATACCTAGTCCCTTGAATACTCTGACCCATGGCATAGTGTGCCTCTTCCAACTCCTCTTGGATTGGTCCCTCATTCTTTAACACTTGCTGCATGATTGGTACGCGCTGAGATAATTCGCTGATTTGCTTCTGTTGGGATTCAAGTAGCTTGTTGATATTGGACAAGCTAGAGACGATCTCATCCTCTCTACTTGTTTTCACCATTGCTTGTTCAACCTTAGCTACCTTACCAAGGACATAAGTACCTCTAACTCTATCAGTTGGCCAATCCCTCGAATTCATCGAAATATCTTCAAACAACTTCTCGGCCTCTACGGATGACTTTGTAAGCAATGCTCCATTAGAAGAAGCATCCAATAAAACTCGTGAATCACAGTCCAATCCATTGTAGAATATACTGATATATTGAGCTTTAGATAGCCCATGTTGAGGACACTTCCTAAGCATGTCCTTGAATCTATCCCATGCTTCATGAAATTTTTCTCCTCCACCCATTGCGAATTGGTTAATGTCTTGCTTCATCTTAAACACCTTTGAAGGTGGCATATACCTCTCCAAGAACCTTAACTTCAGTTGCTCCCAAGTGGTGCACTCAGCTGCGTTGATAGTGTCGTACCAATCTCTCGCCTTTTCAGTAAGTGAGAATTTGAACAAAAGGATGTTCCTAGCATCTTCATGTTCTCCTGCGTCTTTTTGAGTACTTGCATAGCCCAAGAACTTGTTCAGATGCTGCTGCGGATCCTCGAAAGACCCTCCTAAAAAGGAGTTCCTTTCTATCATGCTAATAAGAGCGGGATGAAGATTGAACGCTGAATTAGTTCCCCTTGCTCCTAGAAGCCCAAAATTTCAAGCCCCATTGTTTCTAAAAATCTCTCGGATGGCTAGATTATCCGGATTCGCTGCCATGTTGACTGTCCTTACTCCCGAATTAACTTCAGTTGTAACTTCAATTGTCTGCGAATTCTGCTCGTCAACTTCAACTCCAAAATTCAGAGCTTCAGTTAGATCAATAGTCTTTGCCTTGCTCTTCTTCTTCTTCTTCTTCTTCTTCTTCTTCTTTCTTGACGATGCTCCGATCTCAGGATTTCTTTGATCTCGTGAGCATGCACCTAAAAAGAAGTAGAATTAAAACAACAAAACAAGAAAAATAGCCTTAACAAACTAGAAATAACAAAATATATTTTAAGCCATCCCCGGCAACGGCGCCAAAAACTTGATGAGCATTTTCTCAACACACAATTAATCCCCAAGTATGAAGGATATCAATTATAGTTTCGAAGGTGACCAAGTTAAATATCGAATCCACGAGATGGATAAATATCGATTTAATTACGTTCTAGTAGATTATGACTATTTTGAGAATTGTAATTTTGGTTTGTAAATTGAGTAATAATTGAAATAACAATTAAATAACAAGAATAAGAAAATAGTAGTTGTGATCAAATAAGATAATAGGTAGTTCGTCGGGCCATCCAGTTTCCTTCGTTAATTCGTACTTTCGTGTGTCGATGTCCGACTCTGCCTTGTGGTTTATGGATGCATCGCTAGACCATACAAATCTATTCTATAGATACAAATAGATAAGCTTTTGACACGTGTGAGTATCCTCAGAGCAAGACGTATACTTTACCCCCCTTTCTAGGTACTATCATAATCAATTATTTCCCGTGCACTTAGTACTCTAACCCGATTTGATCTCCCTTTTTAGGTACTATAAAGTTATACTCTTTATCCTACTTGTTAACCCGAATTCAATTAACAAACATTCATATAAGACAGTTCTAATAAGACTTCGGAATCCCTTCACTTAGAATTATAACAATAAACCCTGCTCATTAGTGAACGCACTCAACTAATAACCATGTTATGCATTCAAACTCTACACAACGATTATTGATGCACAAAACAACTATGAGTATGGATTAAAAACGTACAATCTTATATAAACTAAATCACAAGTAGTGTTGTACGGAGTATACACACGAAATACAAATTTAACTCATGAAACCTTCATAACCCTAGAACTACCGAAGTGGCTCTAACCCATGATTGATCTAAGAACAATCATGGTTAGTTGGACCAATCTTACTTGAATCTCCAGCTACACCTCTGTCACCACCCTCCGGATGGATCACCAATCTCCTCTCTTGACTCCTCTTATGATTCACGATTTTCCTTCTTCGTGCTCCGTTGTTCTTGGACTTGGACTTGGACCTTTACTGCATGAGCCTCCTTTTATACTTGTAATCACGTCTCTAGGGCTTGGAATGGGCTTTTCAAGTGATTCCACGCGTTTTGGCCTCGAAAATCCGGATAAGGTAAGTTTTCGCGTTTTGGTTCGACCTCGTCAACAGGTCGAACCACTGGCCAACAGGTCGAACCCCAGGTAAAACCCTGCTACTGGACACATTCTGCACTTGGTTCGACCTCTTGTACAGGTCGAACCACTCCCTCACAGGTCGAACCACACTACTGGACAATTTCCGCTCTTGGTTCGACCAACTGTCAGGTCGAACCCCAACGTCGTGGTCGAACCCCTCTTCTCGCGAACTGGTTCGACAATGGTTCGACCTGATCAAATAGGTCGAACCCCTTGAGTCGTGGTCGAACCTTCCTTCTGCAACTTTTCAATGCTGGTTCGACCTGTAGGAGAGGTCGAACCCTACTCTTTCCTTGGCGGTTCGCGTGGTCTCGACTTCGTCTCTTCGATTCTTGGCACTTCCACTCCGTTTTTGCTATGAAAACCACTTAAATAACTCCACTAACACCTGATTCATGCTAATTCACAATATATATAGGTTTTCCACCTATTTCCACCTCAAAACTCTCCAAAACTAGCACAAAACATGATGCCAAACTTGTGAATTTACACACTCATCAAATATACGGCTGAATTTTATGCTCTCTTATCTCGAAATGACTTAACTAAGACTCCATCACAACTCGTTTCTCGATATATTGGTGGGTTTTGATTACCATTACAGGATATCTTGAACATGTTTGATCCTTTTACTGTATTCGAGGCTCATCAACGAGCAATCCAAGCTGAAAAATAATTGGCTCGTCGTCCGCAAGCAGGGCGTATTTCTCCAGTGCCTCCTACTACTCTGCCTCGCCCATCTAGTGGTTCTTCTAGTTCACTACCTCTCATTACTCGTGCTCCAGAACAAGGTCATGTGAAACACCTTACGGCTCCTTTTTGCTATTTCAATTGTGGTGAGACAGGTCATCGCAAGTTCGAATGTTGTCAACCGCTTAATCGTACTCTTGCTGCTCTGGACCATTTAACAGCCGATAAAGAGATTCCTAATTTTGAGTCATTAAATGTTGATACTGAATATGTTGATGGTGACACATGTCCTTTACTCATGCTTCAGCGTACCTTTCTACGCCCTCGTATGACTGGTTGTGCTCCTCTATTTCATGGCAAGAAGATTGTGCTTCTATCCCGTCAACCTAAGCACCCACCTTCTATTGATCTTGGCATGTCTCTATTATCTTGTGCTTCTTTCGAAGAAGCCATGATTGATATGGGTGTTGTATATTTACTAATTGCAACAACTTCTCCAGATTCACATGAGCCCCTATCCTCTGTGAAAGACTTATTGGCTGAATTCTCTAATGTGTTTCCCTCTGATCTTCCTGATGGTTTACCCCCATTGAGAGATATCCAACACTATATTGACTTGATGCCTAGAGCTACCTTTCCTAGTAGACCCCACTATCGCATGAGTCCAGCTGAACATGAAGAGCTTTTTTCATCAAGTGGATGTCTTACTTTCTGAAGGACATATTCGTGCTAGTCTAAGTCCTTGTGCCGTTCCAACTCTTTTAACTCCAAAGAAAGATGGCTCATGGAGGATGTGCGTAGTTAGTCGAGCTATAAACAAAATAACAATTCGTTATCGTTTTCCCATACCACGGCTGGACGATCTTCTTGATTAATTGCACGGAGCTTCATATTTCACAAAGCTTGATTTGAAAAGTGGTTATCACCAAATTCGTGTGCGGCCTAGAGATGAATGGAAGTCAGCCTTTAAGACGAGAGAGGGATTATTTGAATGGCTCATCGTCCGAGCACATTTATGCGGGTTATGAATCAAACACTCCGCCCATTTATTGGTAAATTTGTTGTGGTCTATTTTGATGACATTAAAATTTATAGTGCCTCTATCACTTTGCATCTAGAGCACTTGCGTGCTGTTCTTGAGGTTTTTCAACAGGAGAAATTTTATGCTACTCTTCCGAAGTGTGTTTTCTATGCTAATTCAGTTCAATTCTTGGGCTACGTCATTTCAACTCAAGGCCTCACCGTTGATCCTTCCAAAGTCACGGCAATCACCACCTGGCCTACCCCTCAAACTATTTTGGAAGTTTAGAGCTTTCACAGATTAGCTTCTTTTTACCGCCGTTTCATCCCATATTTTAGCGGCATCATGTTTGCGAGGCCCAAAATTTGTGTGGACTCCAGATGCATCTGCTACTTTCGAAGAGATTAAGAAACGCCTTACTGTTGCCCCTATTTTGGTTCTCCCGGATTCTAGCATGCCTTTCGAATTGCATTGTGATGTTTCCAAATTGGGTATTGGCGCTGTTCGGCAGGCCAGTAGCTTATTTCAATGAGAAATTGAAAGGCTCTAAGTCTCGCTTCAACACATATGATGTTGAGTTATTTGCCATAGTACAAGCAGTGAAGCGTTGGCGCCATATCTCTTCCAACATGAGTTCATTTTGTTCACTGATCATGATGCTTTGCGACATATGGGTAATCAGGACAAAATTTCTGCTTGTCATGCTTCTTGGCACTCATATCTTCAACAATTCATATTCGTGATTATGCACAAATCGGGTGCCACTAATCGTGTGGCGGATGTTTTGAGTCGTCGTCACACCTTATTGGTTGAAATGAGAAATATGGTTCCAAGTTTTGATTCAATTTTTGATCTTTACATGTCTGACCCATACTTCTCAGAGGTGCTTCACAAAATTTTAGCAAATGAGCATATAGAATTTTTCATGGAAAATGGTTTTCTTTATCATGGGTCTCGCTTGTGTATACCTGAGAGCAACCTTCGTCTATTGCTCATTCAAGAACTTCATGCAATGGGTCACATGGGACAAGAACGAACATTTCAACTACTCTCAAAATCATACTACTGGCCTTCTTTACATTGAGATGTTAATCATTTTATTTCTCGGTGATGCATTTGTCACTTATCCAAAGGACAAGCTTCTAATACTGGGTTATATCTATCTTTGCATGTTCCGACTCAACCGTGGATAGATGTGAGTATGGATTTTATTCTAGGACTTCCACGTACTCAACGAGGTAATGACTCTATATTTGTGGTTGTCGATCGGTTTTCCAAGATGGCCCATTTTATTGCTTGTAAGAAATATACTGATGTAGTTGTTGTGGCTCAACTTTATTTTCATGATGTTTACCGTCTACATGTCTTCCTTTGACTATAGTTTCTTACTGATGACGTTTTCTCAGTCACTTTTGGAGAAGTCTTTGGCGTATGGTGAATATTCTCTTAATTTCAGTATAGCCTATCATCCTCAGACTGATGGTCAAACTAAAGTTGTGAACCGTTCATTGGGTAATTTTCTTCGTGCTCTTGTTGGAGACCATGTAAAGTCTTGGGATTCAAAACTTCCACAAGAAGAATTTGCTCATAACAGTGCTGCCAATAGATCAACTGGCCATAGTCCTTTCGAGGTGATTTATGGAATTCTTCCTCGTGGCCCTGTAGATTTATTACCTTTGCCGGATGTTGTTCGTACTCATGGTGTTGCCTCTGATTTTGTTGCTGATATCCAGCGTATACACCAAAAGATCCATGTTAATTTAATGGCTATAAGTGCTGCTTACAAACTCAAAGCGGATAAGAAACAACGTGAAGTTATTTTTGATGTGGGGGACTTTGTCTGGGCAATTCTCACGAAAGATCGTTTTCCAGCTCATGAATATATAAACTGGTAGCCCGAAAAATTGGTCCGGTGGAGATTTTGGAACGTATAAATGACAATGCTTATCTCATCACCTTGCCTAGTCATATTCAAACTTCAGATGTTTTCAATGTCAAGCACCTTATTCCATATGTGGGGGACTCGTCATCAAGTGATCATCCATCAGCTTTGAGGGCGAATCTTTCTCACACCGGGGGAGATGATATGGATTGAAATATTGTGATGCTCTCAGAAATTGTGATGACAAGAAGTGTTAAAATATTTGAGCCATGCTACTGTTTTCTATTTAATTTTCATGTTTGCTGCTTTTGTTATTTTTGTTTCTGTGAGGACTAGTTTGCAATTCCTTTTAAGTTGTAATGTTTACATTAACTCTTGGCGGTGGGAGATGAGAAGTCAGTAGAATTTAGAACGTTATTTGTAGAGAGCTCTCTCTTTGGCAATCTACGGCATACCTTTGGTATCAATGTGTATTGCTTTATTGCTTTGTTAATTTGTTAGTTGTTCTTACGTATTCGTTGCGCATCAATTTGCATGATATTGATAAAGTATTCATGTGAAGCGGTTGAAGATTTGAAGTTGTATTCATTAGTCATGGGTAGCAGGGACTTACCACTGGTCCACCATCTAAATTCCAAAGGTTTGAATTTGGACTAATTTTAATTTTAACATATATTCTAATATTTGTCTTTTATTTTTCTATTTATTATCATGATTATTGTTTTATAAAAAGATATTTTACATATTGCTTTTTAATATATGATGATAATATTTTTCTGTAGTCATCTTCATCATTTACCAATTGAAGTCATGGAGACGATGGATCCCAAATTAAAGCAAGTTCCACAACATAAAAAAATTTCAAATAAGTCGGTGAAAATTGACAAGGATAAGCAACAACAAAAAATATCTTTTTTCTTTTATGTTTTATTTGTGGATTGTTTCTGTTACCGTGAGCTCAAATATGGACGAGTGCATAGCTACAACAAAAAAAAAAGATCATTGCATAGCTTCTGCAATATTTACATCCAATTAAGTTCAATCACTATGAAATCTATACTTGCAAGGAAAATATGGGTGAGTGTTCTCGATTTTAATTTTAAAAGAATTATTAGTATATATATTTCATCTTATATTATCCCAGTTTTAATTTAAAAAGAATTATTAGTATATATATTTTATCTTACATTATCACAGTTTGAAGATTCGTGTAAATCTATGAATATTATGAAAAGGTGAATCTCCGTAGATATTGTGTGCATTAATTATATAAATATTTTTACATGAATTATGGACAATATTAAAATTTTATGCTTCTTGATCGTAAAAAATTTAAAAACTATTATATATTTTATATTTATTTATCTGCTGATTCTTTCTCCTATTTATATTAATTCATTTATGATTAATTTTGAAATTTTCCTTAAAAAAGGCTCACAATATTTGCATCAATAATCTTCTAAATTTTACACCACAAAACAATTTTATTTTCCAATTGTAATAAATTAACACTATTAAAATACAAAATCAACTCTAAAGTTATCATACTAAAAATTTAGATTAAAAATTGGTAAACAACTTCAAACCAATATGCTTTTATTTTACTTTGATTACTAATAGCTATACTCAATTATTAATTAATTTATGGTATGAAATTTGATTATGAAATTAAATATTTGGTTATCAAATCAAAAAAATAAGTTTAACTGTATATCTTTTTAATTAGTCAATATTAATGTTCGTTTGCATTACGAAAAATTAGTTAACATTAATTTTTAACCAATAAATTATTTCAATATTTTTATTTTTATATTATACAAAGTAACGGATTAATTGAGATTGGGAACACATTAATTAATATAATTCTATATGTAATTAAAAGCTTAATTAATGCATAAAAAATATTTAATTTACTTATTAATTATAGATAAATATAGAAAATTAAAATACTCATTTAACCGAAACAATTTGCATTTAATTAAAATTCTCCAACATTAATAATTATTCAATATCCTTAATTTACTTTTTGAATTAGCGTAGATTATGGAATATGAATATATATATGATTATAATTCATATTATTCTCTTATTTATGGTTATGATTTAATAGTGCATAATCATCTATGTATTAATATTATTTTTCAATAGTTTTTAGTATAATAATCTGAGGGTTGTTATTCGGTGCACCGGGTGCAAGAGTGCACCCATTTGTATATAACTTTTTATTTTTTGTATACATATTTTTTAATAATTGTATACTTTTTTCGCACTCAATTTTTCATTAAAAAAGCTAGCATCCATATGTGTATAACTTTTTATTCAATGGTATGTACATATTTTTTAATAGTTGTATATTTTTTTACATTCAATTTTTTATTAAAAAAACTAACAAATAAATTGTATACATTTTTATTCATAATTGTATATGTTTTTGTTCATAATTGTATACGATCTGAAAGTGGGTGTACCGTAACCTGGGGTGCACCCAAGTGCACAGTAGTATTAGCCATAATCTAATGATATCTATGACAATTTTTTATAATATAAAACTATATATAATTATCATTAATATTATTTTCTTATTTATGGTTATGGTTTAATAGCGCATAATTAAGTCCATGATCATTTATCCATATGGTTATGGTTATGTTATTTTAAAAATCTATTATTTAGCTAATTTTATTTACTTCAATATATTTTAATTTTTAAGTACTAACCAGTAAAATGTAAATTAATGTTTTGTATATAAGGTGAGAATGACAATTTTGAAATTAAGTACCTTTTAAGGTTATTAAAAGGCATTGTTTTTTCTAATTTTTTAGGATGTAAAAAGTTTTTGTAGGAAAAAAAATTATGAGAAAAATGCGAAGGATTCGAGGAGAAGGAGGAATTATATAATAAAATTGACCATATATAAAATTAGTAAATAAATTTAAATTAAAATATAAATTTTCATAAAATAAAATTAAAATAAAATTTTAATATTTAAATATCAGATCAATTAATTAATCTCATGCATCGTACAGGCTCAACACATATTCGAAGATGCATTTTTTTCTTTTATAGGAACAAAAATGATGAGATGGCTTTGAAAATATTATACTCCCTCCGTCTCAAAATAAACTTTACCGTTACAGTAGTCACAGAGTTTAAAAAAAGTTAATTTTTGACCAACATTATTGATTTTTGGAGGGTAATGCAGTATTTTTAGGTAATAAATAAATGATAAAGTATGTTATGTATGTAAAGTGGAAGTGATAAATTTATAATTAATATGTACTTTTAGGGGTAGGTATTAATATGATATTTTCCTTTTTAGGTGATGAAATTTAATGTGGGACAGACAAAAATAAAAAGCGTAAAATTTATTATGGGACGGAGGGAGTATATTCTAACGCAAATTGTAATAAATTTTATAAGGGAAAAAATATCAATTGAGCAAAGTTTAGTAGACAAATCGAATTTGATATATGTTGAAAAAAGAATGTATTATGTCTCAAACGTTTAGATGATTTGAATAATATTTTATTTGCAAGATTTTGAGAATATGGGTGTGAATGAGTTTGGAAAGTGACTCTTACAAGATGTAAAAAAGAAAAAAATGGTAATTCTTTAATTGATGATATGCAATCATACAAATATGAAAGACAGTACAAATGTATTCAAATAATTACAATAAGATTTTTTATGTAATTATATTTATTTGCTTTAGCCGTTTTTCTTTTTTATTTTTGTTTTGAATCGATGAGTGTATTTTATGATAAAATGTAATCTTTTAATAAATTATATTTTTATTCTTAATAAATATTAATAATTGAATAAAATCTATTTTTATGCAAAGAAATATTTTTAGTTCTTAATAAATAAGATTTGAATTTATTTATTTATTTATTGACAAATTTATATACTTTAAATACTAAACATTTCGATTTATATCTTGCTATTAGATTGAAATAATTTGATTTTTCTTAATTATATTAAATTTAAATCAATGCAAATAAGTTGATACAATTATTGCACACCTCAATTAAAATCCTCAAGTGTAGGGATGTTAATTGTAATGGCAAGTACCACAATTAAAGTTAATATTGTTCCCACCGAGACAGTTGATTATTTATTTAATTTCTATTACCTTTAATCAGAATTGTGGTAACCAATTTCCAATTGTTTGAGTGAATTAATATCTAAGAATTTAAATGATAATTAACAAATAAAAAAAGCAATAGGAATTATTCAAGGGTGATCAAGAGAGAAATAACAGCTCTAATGTGTCAGGTAGTAAAATTGATTTGGTCTCCTAGACGTCCTATTCGACTAACATATATTCTCTGAAAGTACTATTCAATCCTATTCACTTCCTACTTGAATTCTTAATTGCATTGTTCCACTAAGACAATCAAATACCTTGTTTACCAGCCCTTAGAATTATCGTGTTCATGGGCAAACTACTACAACCCCTAGCAAACAGACAATATTAAATACATATGCACACAAGCTAACACAACATACCAAGTATCACGGGCAACATCAATAATATGCTATGAAGACGTTACAAACGTATAACAAAATCTGGATAAATTGAATAAACAAGGATTATCAATAGTATGAATTCACAATACTTGTGTAGGCTTTCAAATCAATTACATCTAACCTTCAATCCTTAGAATTGTAAAGAGTTTTAGCCCATGAGGTCACAAACAACCTTCATGGCTGACAAATTCATAATCAAACAACAAAAAAAGAAATTAAAGAAAAGAATACGAAACCCTAGTGTCACATGGTTTGCGTTCTTCCCCCATTTCTCCGATTGGATTGCTCTCTCAATCGCACTTGAAACCTCCTCTGGACTGATGGCATGGATGGGTGAAAGGTTTGATGTGAATTAGGTGATGGATGGTGCGTGAATTGAATTCACGTTCTATTTCTGTGGTGAATGATCGGTCCCCCTTCTCCAAGTGTTTGATCTCCCTTATGTATTCTGGGCCTCAAAACTAACTCCTTTGGGCTGTTTTTACACGTTGTCATGCACAGGGGATCGAAATTCCCTATTTTTAGCTCAAACTTACGCAACACGAGTTGGAATGCCCAACTCGAGATGCTAGCACGACTCGTATTGCACTGAAGCTCAATTCATGTGCCCTAACACGAGTATTGTTACCAAGTCGAGCTCTCGCCTGTAAAGTCGAGCAGTAACACTCTGAAATTGATTCGGCCATGGACCCTAACACAAGTCAAGCTGGCAAGTCGAGCTGGAAAGTCGAGCTACTGCCTATCAACTCATGTTGGCTCACTGTATAAAATTCGCCGCAACTCTGCCTCACACGACATGTAACTTGGCTTGCCTCAGACGCAACTCGACTCGAGCTGCAAGTCGAGTTGTCCAAGATAAGTGGAGTTGACTCACTGATCAATTCTGACCCTCTACGGCTATCAACACGACTCGAGTTGCCAAGTCGTGCTGACTCATGCAACTCGAGTAAGCTCCTTGTCAGCTCGTTTCTTGCTCGTCTTTGGTTTTGCTTCATTTTTACCCTATTTTAACCTTCAAAACTTCACAATACCCATTAGAAGCACCATAATCATGTAAAATACATAAACTACGCAATCCAACATGAATATATGACCTTATCCTAATAAAAACAAGGTAATATGAGACCGAAAAGACGTAGATTTCCACTCTCATCAAGTACAAATGCATTTTTTATTAGTATGTTATTAATGTCGGGTCAATTATCACCGTAAACATAACTTAAAAGAATTGTATAATATAAATTTTTGAAAATTTAATAAATTACATTTAAATTTTATAATGTAAATTTTTAAAAATTAGTATTATAAGTATAATAAAATTAACTATATATAAAATTAATAAATAAATTACATTTTAATATAAATTTTCACATAATAAATAAAAAAAATTAATATTAATGAAGTATATTAGATTATTTATCAACCACGTGCATCGCACGAGCTCAATACTAGTTAAATTTTATAGAACTTTAAAAGATTTTTCAATGACGATCGATTTACACTAATGAAGCAAAAGATTGATAAAATGGACTTAGATAATGTTGTGAATCATGGACTGATCAAAGTTTAAAAGAAAACAATAAACACAATAGTTTATAGTAGTTCGGCAAATTGCCAACGTCTACACTTAAGGGAGAAGAAGATCTTATTGATGGTGATTTTACAACCATAATGAAGAATAAAACTTAACCCATATATATACTCTAATATATTATATATATATGGATAATATCATATATGATATATATGAATAATATATGATCTGCAGAATCTCGTCTACAAAAGATATGATCATAACTTTCTTGGAAAACAAGCTGCTCCCAAATCCAAGCCCGCTTTCATGAATGATTCCGAAGGCCCATTCTTACATCAAAACTCGATCATAGCCCTTAATCTTGTATGTTGATCATTGATGAGAGTGAAAATAAGTGTGTTTTAGTGTTCAATTTAACATATTTTTGATGGGAATTGATGTTATATATTAGCACAAGTGTCTTATATTCAATATATTTGAGAAAAAGTTTCACTTGAGGTGTTTTATTTCATTTTAGGTGGAAAAAGGGTAAAAAATGCAAAGTTGGAGAAAAGGTGCAATTTATGCAGGAAAGCTAAAAAATGCATGTCCAACTTGTGTAATTTTTCTATATTCGTGTGGAGCTCCAAATTAGAAGTTTGATACATTGTTGGAAAGCCACCAAAGTGAGGATCGTTTTGGTGTAAAGAACACCTCAATCGTAATCCAAATGAGAAAGTTATGATCAAAGTGGTAACGTCGCTCAAGCTGTGCCGAACAGAATGACTATGCCTTTTTGTATGACTTGTTACACTTTTAAATATTAGATTTTTTGTGAGTTCTTTATATGGATAGAAAGTCAAGCAAAAGAGGATCTTGTGAGCGTGAGAATCACTCAAATCAGAGCTCGGATGTATAAGTTATACGCGAAACGGTGAGACTGTACAATGCAGCTCGACCACCCGTTCGACTCTGGTCGAACGGGGACCTACAGATCTGATTTCGATGGGATTTTTGCTCTATTCTGATTTTTTGTGTTTTTCATGAAAAAGCTCATCCAAAGTCCATAAGGGGAGCTTACAAATATTAAAAGGAATGTAGATCACATCATTATTCATTGGATTGGATTGGAGAGAGAAACACAATCATTCTACACCCCACAAGGGGGATCACCCCCAACCTTCATCCACATCTTTTCCTCCATCCATCCATCACTTTGAAGATTCTTTTGTGGAATCAAGAGGAGAACCAAGAGGAGGATTCAAGACGAAGAAGAACGCGACGATGCCCACATCTAGGGTTTCCTTCGTTTCCTAATTTATCTTGTATTTTCTGGACATATGGGTAAGATCTATCCAACCCCCATGAACGTTCTTCGAAACGTCATGGGCTAGAACTGTTTTGGTAGATCTAGGATTTATGAAGGTTTTACAAGTTAATTAAACTTTCGTGTGTATACTCCGTACAACACTACTTGTGGATTTATTTTATATAAGACTATGCGTTTTTAATTCATACTCAGAGTCTTTTTGTGCATCATTAACTATTGAATAGAATCTGAATGTTCATCTTGGTTATTAATTGAGCGCGTTCACTGCTGAGCAGAATTTCGTGTTATGATTCTAAGTGAGGGGACTCCGAAGCTTCATTAGAACTATCATATATGAATGTTTATTAATTGAATTGAATTTGGGTTAGTAAGCAGGATAAAAAGGGTAATTTTATAGTACCTATAAAGGGAGATTATATCGGGTTAGATTCCAAACGTGGGAAATAATTGATACTGATAATACCTAGAAAGGGGAGGGTGAAATTACGTCTCTTGCTCCAAGGTTATTCACACGTGTTATACGCATATTTATGTGTGTCTATAGAGTAGATTTGCATGGTTTAGTGATGCGTCCATAGTCCACAAGACAGAGTTGGCCTGCACTTGAGAGGGAAGTTAAGTAGTAAAATTGGATTACCCTAGAGCTACATATTCCTCTACTTGATCCACTTTCGTATTCTTCTAGTGCTATTTTATTTTATTTGTTATTTAGTTTTAGTATTTTAGTTGATAAATAATTCCATACCTCAACCTTATTGCTAAAATTCGTCTTAATTAATTTAGTAAATAACTAAATTGATAATACGTCGTCCTTTGGGTTCAATATTTTACTTTCGCTTGCTTATGCTGCAATTGATATCCTTAATATTTAGGAATTAATTTTTCGTGCAAAGAAAACACGCATCAAGTTCTTGGCGCCATTGCTGGGGACGGCTGTTATTATTAGTTTATTATTTCTAGTTTGATTAAGACTTTTATTTGTGATTATTTATTTCTATCTAACCTTGAATTTTTCTGAGGTACTTGTGCACTAGGAAAATGAGAGGAATGAAAGAAGGATAATAACACATAGAGCTAAACATGGCAGGAGCAAGGTAGAATCCGGATAACCATACATGAAATTTTCACGTACAACGTAATTGGTAACATGGGGTTGATAGGAGCAAGGGGAAAGATAATGATTTTGAGATACATCCCGCTCTTATCAACATGGTAGAGAAAATCCCTTTTCTGGAGGTTGTTTTGAGATCCATATCAGCACCTCAGAAGATTCCTTGGTTATTTAAACACTCAAAAAGGTGTTGGAACTCATAATAATGCTAGACAGATCTCCCTATTCAAGTTCTCTTTGATTGATAGGGCTGAAGCTTAGTATGAAACTCTTGAAGCCACAGAATGCACTACATGGGACCAACTGCAGCAAAAGTTCTTGGAGAGATACATGCCACCCCAAGGATCTTAAGAATGAAGTAAGACATCAATCAATTTGATCAAAATCAGGGTGAGAAATTCAATAAGGCGTGGGACAGGTTTAAAGACATGCTCAGGTGGTGCCCACAACATGGGATGTCTAAGGCTCAATACATAAGTATCTTCTACTATAGATTGGATTATGAGTCGCGTATTCTTATTGATGCATCGTCAGGTGGAGCGCTATTATCTAAGACAACACTTGAAGCAGAAAAGTTATTTGAAGACATCTCTAAAAATTCATGTGACTGGCCTACTGAGAGGATCTTATGTACTAAGTAAGATCGCGCAGGTTGAACATCAAGCAGTGAAGCCAAATAAGGATGATGAGATCGTCTCTAGTCTAGCTAATATCAATAAGCTACTAGAGTCCCAGCAGAAACAGATTACAGAGTTGACACAAAGGGGGCCTAGTAGGCAGCAACAAGAAGTGATGAGTGTCGAATATACCTTCAATCGATACATGGCTAAGAATAATGCAAGGGTTGACCGCATCAAAGCTATAATGAATGTTGATCATGCATATTTATCTAAACAGTTGAAGGACCTTACCTTGATTATGGGGCAGAAGGTCGGAAATGTGAATCAATTGACACAAACATTGGAGAAAAGAATGTTCCCATCTCAAAGTATTACGAACTCTAAGTCTTGTGCCATCACATTGAGATTCAGGATGCAGTACGAAGGTCCGATGAAGACGGTGAGCGAAAACAAAAAAGGCAGCAACCCCTGTTTGACCAACCCTACCCCATTCCACCAGACCTAATGGTCGAACGGTAGTCGAACAATTTTTGGAAAAATAGAATTATGATGCTCTGTTTTTGGCCCCGCTGTTCAATCAAGGCACTACCATTCGACCAGATCACTCTGGTCAAATCTTGGTCGAACAGTCACCTATGGAAAAAAAGGATTACGTTCAGTTTATTGGGCCTTCGTTCGACTAGACTCATCCCGTTCAACCAGAATATTCTGGTCGAACTATGGTTGAACTTGCATTGGACAGACTGAACTTGCTTACAGAGCCATTGTTCGACCATACTCATGTTGTTCGACCAGACCATTCTAGTCGAACTGTGGTTGAATAGCTTTACACACCTCCCATTTTGATACCGAATGCTACACTTGTTGTTCAGAACACTCCAGAGCCAACACAAGAGCAAAACACTGAGCTTATAGTTGAGAAAAAGTGGGAAAGAGCAAAGAGGTTGAGAGACGATAAGCTTAGACTGCAGGTAGATAATGAAGATGTGGTTTTCTCTCTTGATAATGCAATGAAGATGCCCATGGAGACTCAATCCTGCAACATCATAGATGTGATTTCTAACTTGTTTAATCTTGATTTTAATAGGACAGATGATTCTGAATTTTAGTGAAAGATTAACACGGAGGAGTCTAGACAACCATGTGAGGAAGGTAATTCCAAGGATCATATACTTGTGACCAAGAAAGGTGAGGTACTAAGTATAGACAAGAAGAGGAAAAGAAAGTACTTGAAGGTGAGGATGCAAGAAGACCGTCATCCAATCTAGTAGTTTAAAAAGTGGTATTCCGTCGTCACTCTCCGATGTTAAACATGAGCACCTGTTGGGGGCTTCTCCCTTCCGTTTTATTGTTTTATTTTCGTGTGAGTGAGGAGTTATTATATTTAAGGTACTCACGTTCGGCAATTATATCTCTTTTTAAACTTAGTTTCGACTTATGTTTTTACTAAGTTTGGGGGGTGTGATGTACTTATCTCATCTTATGAGCACTAAGGGGATAATTTTTCCTTTCGTTGGTTGTTTGTTTGTTAGGGGGTTGATTTTTATGGCATATTAATATTTTAACTGGTGTTGGTATGTCGATTTTTTATAACTTACCTAATGATTAGTGTGTTGTGTTGGTGTGTCTAGTGTGTGGAGTCGATTAGATAGTCAATGAGTCTTTCTTATAGTTCTCCTATATTATTAATGATGAATCCTATGATGATGAGTGTGATTGAGTTTTAATGATAGAAAAATGTAAAAGAGCGGAAAGAAGAGTTCTACGCTGAGGCTTGACCTAACCAAGTTGAACAACTCGAGGAGCTCATGCATCGTTTAAGGAAAATCAGGTGCCCTCGTTTCCTTTTTCTAATTTTTACATGTGCTTTTAATCATGAGAGTGGAAGGATTGAGATTTTGGTTTATTGATCCATGTGAGCTTATATTTTTAATTTGTGCCTAAAATTCATATATGCTCTTGAAATTGATAAAGGAAGTGTACTTGAATTGTATTGTGGTATGAAGTTCTATGTGAACTTGTGAGATATTACTTACCGTGAAAAGTGCCCTGTTACATGTTAAAACCCATGTGAGATTTTGAGCCCCATTGATCATGTACATAATCACATGATATTTTCTTTCTGGTGAGTATCATTCTTATGTGTGTATTTTAGAACTTGTCTCCTGTCTTACTTGAAACTACATGTGTGTTAGATGATGGGAGATGATTTTAGGCCATCCTTGAATTTATGAGTCACTTAGCCAAATAATTTCTTATCGAATGATGTTTATCCGTAGTTTTCCCCGTTGAGTCTAAAAACCTCATTCTTTGGCAACCTACGAGAAATAACAACTTTGAGCATTTGAATTTTTTGATCCTTGATTGGCCTATCTAGTGGAGAATTAATGGCTTTTCAAAGTGTGTTGATGGAATTTGAAAACAGTTTGGGAGTGAATGAAATTGGTGTTGAAACAGTGATTGAGTTTTAAAATGCATCTAAGGAGAATCATGGAATAATGCTAAAATCTAGTACTCCATGAAATCAAATACCCCAGGATAGTGCATAAATCTAGTACTCTATGGAGGATGCTGATGAGAGTGTAAATTCACGTGTTTTATGCGCGGATTTGTGTGGAAATCAAGTATGATTAGGTCTATTATAAAGACGAATCAGGTTGTTTATAGAAAATCCATGAATCAGAGACTACTGAGGCTATTTAAGCGTATTTATACAGGAAAACAAGTCTTAAGTGCTCGGAATTGAAAGACACAATTTTCGAGGTGTTTTTCGAAGGTTGTTCGACCTCGGAGGCTTGTTCGACCAACATCAATTTGGTCGAACAAGGGAGCCAAGTCGAGAAAAATGCCTAGAAACTTACAGAGAGTTGCTTGACTAAGAGAGTTCATTCGACCAGCATCATCTTGGTCGAACGGGAGAAGGTTGGTCGAACAAAATACGCAAAAACTTACAGAGAGCTTGCTCGACCAGCGTTCGACCAGGAGGGCATGCTCGACCAATGGAGGCCTTATCGAACGGAATGTCACTGATGATTTTTTTAGTAATTCCAGGTGTCTTTTACCAAATTTGACGTGTGCCTCAAGTAAAAGCCTATCAAAGGTCCGTGAGGAGCCCTTTACAAGTATAAAAAGGGATGTAGATCACATCAACAGGAGAGTGAGATTCCACATCCATCCTATACCACATCCAAACCCTAACTCTAACCTACGGAGCTGTGGAGAGAGGTTCGTCTGTCAAACCAAGTGAGAACCACGTGAAGATTCAAGACGAAGAGAGTCGCGACGGTGCCTGCATCTAGGGTTTACTTCGCTTCTTAATTTATCTTGTAATTTTCAAGACTATGGGTAAGATCCTACCAACCACCATGATTGTTCCTAGATCAATCATGAACTAGAACTGCTTCGGTAGTTCTAGGGTTATGAAGGTTTTATGAGTTGATTTATTATTCATGTGTAAACTCCGTACAAAACTACTTGTGGTTTATTGATGAGTGATATTTTCACCTAGATTTTAGTGCCTTTTTATATACGTTTTTGTATTATCTTATCTGTATTTATGTGTTATTTGGTTATGTTTTGTATTTTTATTGAAATGTATGTGAATGAGCTTAATCTAGGAGTCGAAGTTGACGAGCTAAATCTGCAAGCAACTGAAGCTGCAACCGAATTCAACTTGGAAGCAGAAGCAGTCAACATGACGACGAACCCTGATACACTTGCCATCTGTGAAGTCTTTAAGAACAACGGAGGAGGCAATGCGGGGCTGCTAGGAGCGAGAGGGGCCGGAGCTAATTTTGACTTACACCCTGCTCTTATCAGCATGATTGAAAGGAGTCCCTTCTCTGGGGGAACCTTTGAAGATCCTCAGCAACATCTTAATAAGTTCCTTGGGTATGCAAGTACACAAAAAGATGCAGGAGCTCATGAGGATGCGAGAAAGATCATCTTGTTCAAGTTCTCGCTGAATGAAAAAGTGAGAGATTGATACGATAATCTTAATGTTGCTGAATGTGATACATGGGAGAAATTGAAGGTGAAATTCTTGGAGCGATTTATGCCACCCTCAAAGGTGTTTAAGATGAACCAAGAAATCAATCAATTTGATATCCATGGTAATGAGAATTTTCATGAAGCATGGGACAAATTCAAGGACATGCTTAGGAAGTGCCCACAACACGGGCTATCTAAAGCTCAATACATCAGTATTTTCTATAGCGGATTGGACTGTGATTCTCAAGTTTTACTAGATTCTTCATCGAATGGAGCATTGCTTACAAAGTCATCCATGGATGCCGAAAAGCTCTTTGAGGATATTTCGATGAATTCAAGAGATTGGCCTACTGATTAAGTGAGAGGCACGTATGTTCTTGGAAAGTTAGCGCAGGTTGAGCACACTATGGTTAAGTCAGAAAGAGACGATGAAATCGTCTCAAGTTTTAGTAATATCAACAAACTACTGGAGTCTCAGCAAAAGCACATTATGGACTTATCGCAGCGAATACCAATCATGCAGGATATGTGCAATGAAGGAGCTAGTCAAGAGGAGATGGAAGAGGTGAACTATGCCATGGGTTAAAGTATTCAAGGAACGAGATTCAAAAATCAAGGAAACCAAAATTATCAAGGGAGCTACAATAATCATGGTCCACCGGGTAATTATCAACAACTGAGGAGGATGGAGTTTTCGTGGAGTAATCCAAATAATGCAGTACAATCCTTCTATTAGTGTTAATTCGGGTGCTAAGGTGGAAGAAGGGAAACCTGATTTCGAGGATACGGTGAACAGGTACATGGCAAGGAATGATGTGAGAGTAGATCATCTTGAGGCCAAGTTAGAAAAGAAGATTGATGCCAATCATGAAGATTTGTCTAAGCAAGTTAAAGACCTTACATTGTTGATGAGGGAGATGGCAGGAAACGTGAACAAATTGACTCAAATTGTTGAGAAGGGGAAGTTTCCATCTCAAAGTATTGAGACTTAAGTCTTGTCATGCCATCATATTGAGGTCAGGAACGCAGTATGAAGTCCGATGAAGCCGACGAGCAAAAATGAAGGGAACAAAGGTCTTGTTCGAAAAATAAACTCAATTCGAATAGACCTGAAGGTCGAACTGAGGTCGAACAAGCCTCAGAAAAATAGAATTTCGATGCTCTATTTTCTGTTCCGCCGTTCAACCAATGCATATCCATTTTCCTCTTGGTCGAATGATGGTCGAACAACAACGGGGAGAGATGACATCGCGATCAGAACTGTCGTTCGACCAGAGCACTTCCATTCGACCAGACCATCTTAGTCGAACGATGGTCGAACAAAAGTCGGAGAAATTGAACTCGCGATCAGAGACATTGTTCAACCAATCATAGTTTATTTGACCAGACCAACATGGTCGAGCAGAGGTTGAACAACTTCGTTCAGTGCTTGTTTCAATCCCGAATGCTACACCTGTTGTTCAGAACACTCCAGAGCCATTGATGCGCATTTTCTTTGAACATAAAATTAATCCCCAAGTATTAAGGATATCAGTTGTAGCTTAAGCAAGCGACCAAGCGAATTATTGAACCCAAAGGATGGCGTATTATCAATTTAAATATTAACTAAATTAATTAAGATGAAAGCAATAAAGTTTTAGGATTTAATTATTAAACTAATAAAAATTAACTAAAATAATAAATAAAATAAAATATCCCTCGAAGAATACAAAAGTGGATCAAGTAGGAGAATAGGTAGCTCTTGGATAATCCAGTTTCACTCATTAATTTCCCTTTCGTGTGTTAATGTTTGACTCTGCCTTGTGGAATATGAACGCATCACTAAACCATGCAAATCTACTCTATATACACAAGTAAACATGCGTGTAATACGTGTGAATAACCTCGGAGTAAGAGATATAATTCCAGCCCCCTTTCTAGGTGCTATCAGTATCAATTATTTCCCTGGCCAATTGGTACTCTAACCCGATATGATCTCCCTTTATAGGTACTATAAAATTATCCTCTTTATCCTACTTAATAACTCTAATTCAATTCAATTAATAAGTATTCATATATGATAGTTCTAATGAAGCATCAGAGTCCCCCCACTTAGAATCATAACATGGAATTCTGTTCAGGGTGAACGCACTCAATCTACAACCAAGATATATATTCAGACTCTATATACCAATTGAAGAGGCACAAAACAACCGTGAATATGGATTAAGGAAGCACAATCATATATAAAATAAATCCACAAGTTGTTTTGTACGGAGTTTACACACGAAAGTTCAATTAATTCATAAAACCTTCACAACCCTTTTTCTACCAAAAAGGCTCTAGCCCATGATGTTACGAAGAACAATCATGGGTGTTGGACAGATCTTACCCGGATGTCTAGAAAATTATAAGATAAATTAGGAAACGAAATAAATCCTAGATTTGGGAGTCGTCGCGTCCTTTTCCGTCTTGAGTCCTCCTCTTGGTTCTCCTCTTGATTCCACAGACAAATCTTCAAAGTGATGAATGGATGAAAGAAAGGATGTGGATGATGGTTGGGGGGTGATCCCCCCTTTTGGGGTGTAGTATTATTGTGGCCTCTCTCTAATCCAATCTAATCCAATATGATCTATATGATATGATGAATTATGATGTGATCTACACCCCGTTTTAAACTTGTAAGCTCTCCTTATAGGCATTGGATGGGCTTTTACTTGAGACATACGCCAAATTTGGTAAAAAAACCCGAAACTACCAAAAATAGCATCAGCGCAATTCTGTTCGACCAAGCCTTCAGAAGTCGAACAAGGCCTCCAAGTCGAGCAATGGTCGAGCAAGCTCTCTGTAAGTTTTTGGTTATTTTGGTTGACTTGACCTCTTCCGCTCGACCAAAATAATTCTGGTCGAGCAAGTTTTCATTGGTCGAGCAAGTTTGCGCAGTCTCACCATTTCGCGCATAACTTTCACATCCGACCTCCGATTTGAGTAATTCCTGCACTCACGTGATACTCTCTTCCTTGGATTTCAATCCATATAAAGAACTCTCTGAAAACCCAACATTTGAATGTATAACAAATCACGTAAAGTGGCACAACCATTCTGTTCAGCACAGCTTGTGCGACGTCACCACTTTGATCATAACTTTCCCGTTTGGAATCTGATTGAAGTGTTCTTTATGCCAAAACGACCCTCTCTCCTGTAGCTTTCCATCCATGTATCAAACTTCTAGTTTAAAGCTCCTCACGAATATAGAATAATTACAAAGTTGAACGTGTGTTTCAGAGCATCCTTGCACAAATTGCACATTTTCTCCAACTTGGCATTTTTGATCCTTTTTCCACCTAAAACATAATAAATACCTCAAGTGCACCTTTTTCTCATAAATATTGAATATAAGATACTTGTGCTAATATATGACAATAATTCTCATTAAAAAGGTGTTAGATTGGACACTCAAGCACGCTTATTTTCACTCTCATTAGCCATCCCAAGAGTAGAATACCGAGCTTACAGTGGAAAAGAAGTGGAAAAAGTGAAAAGATTGAGAGCCGAGAAGGATAAGGTGGAGAAGGTTGAACGTGATGAATGGGGTGTTCCAAAAACAAATATACCTCCTCCGTTTCCCTTTCAGATAATCAAGAAGGGATTAGAAGTTAAGTTCAAAAGATTTCAGGATATTATGAACAAGATAAGTTTGAATATTCCTTTCTCCGAAGCAATCATAGAGATGCCCTACTATACCCGATTTTTGAAAGATATCATATTGAGGAAGATAAGCTTGAACGGGGTAGAGATTGTGAATCTATCAGAAAATTACAGCTCAATCACTCAGTGGAAGCTACCAAAGAAGCTGAAAGATCCGAGGAGCTTCACTATCTTATGTGAGATTGGAAAGGGGCCGACATGTAAAGCTTTATGTGATCTTGGAGCAAGCAATAACTTGATGCCATTATCTATATTTAAGAAGCTAAGTTTAGGGGAGCTCGCTCCCACAATGGTGGCTTTACAATTGGCGAATAGGTCTATGACTTTTTCGAAGAGCGTGATAGAGGATGTACTTATCAAAGTGGACAAGCTCATATTTCCAGTAGATTTTCTAGTGCTTGAGATGGAAGATGACAAGGATAATGTTTTCCTTATCTTAGGGAGACCATTCCTTGCTACTGCTGGAGAGATGATTGATGTTCAAAAGGGTGAGCTTGGGTTATGGATGGATAAAGAAGAGGTCTTGTTTAACCTTGACAAAGCAATGAAGATGCCAATAGAGATATAATGTCATAGCATCGATGTGATCGACGAGATTGTGAAGGAAGACATGTCATTGATCCTTTTAAAGGATCCTTTGGAGACATGCTTGATAGAGTCTCTTACTTTTCCTACTACAGAGCTGGATGAGCTCTCCAATGAGGTATGTATCGATTTCCTTAAAAACTTACTTGCTTTGGGTGATGACATGTATGAATCAAAGAGAACCAAGTTTGAAGAGGTGAAGTGGACTAAAAAAAATACTTGCCTTTGGATAGAGAGAGCACTCCAAAAGAAGAAAATGAGGAGTTGAAACCACTATCGGAGCACTTGAAGTACGTCTATTTAGGTGACAATGAGTAATATTCGATAATTGTATCTTCTTCCCTTGATGATGATCAACTTGAGGAGTTGCCAGATGTGCTTAGAAAGTATAAGTCTGCAATTGGTTAGTTTCTTGATGATTTGAAGGGTATTAGTCCATCATATTGCATACATAGAATAAGATTGTTAGATGAGACTAAGAGTAGCATTCAGAATTAGCGGAGGGTGAATCATACTATTCAAGAAGTGATTAGGAATCAAATCCTAACGTGGTTAGATGCAGAAATTATTTATCCTATTAGTGATAGTCCCCACGTGAGTCCATTGCATGTTGTAGCTAAAAAGGGGGGCATGGCATGACTATAGTGAAAGCCGATGACGGTGAGACATAGCCACTAGGATTCCTATGGGATGGCATGTGTGTACGGATTATAGAAAACTAAATGAAAATACATGCAAAGACCATTTTTTCCCTTCCCTTCGTGGATCAAATGCTTGATCGTCTTGCAAGGTATGAGTTTTACTGTTTCTTAGAAGGGTACTCGGGTTATAATCAAATCATGATTGCACCCGAAGATCAGGAAAAGACTACTTTTACTTGCCCTTATGGAACTTTCACCTTTAGAAAGATGCTTTTTGGATTATGTAATGCTCCTGCTACATTTCAGCATTGCATGATGGCCATATTTGATGGGTTGATAGAAAAGATCATGGAGGTGTTTATGGATGATTTTTCTCTGTTTGGTTCCTCCTTTGATATTTGTTTATCTAACCTAGCTACTGTTTTGAAGAGATGCCAAGAAACTAATCTTGTCTTGAACAGGGAGAAGTGCCACTTCATGGTAAGAGATGGGATTATTCTTGGGCATCATATTTCTGCCAAAGGATTACAGGTCAATCGTGCAAAGGTGGTGGCCATTGAGAAGCTTCCACCCCCAACTAATGAGAAAGAAGTGTGGTTCTTCCTTGGACACGCGGGTTTTTATAGAAGATTCATAAAAGACTTCTCGAAATACTCCAAGCCCTTATCTCATTTACTTGAAAAGGATGTTCCTTTTGTCTTTGACGAAGAATGTTTAACAGCTTTTCATGTTTTGAAAGAGGCGCTTATTACTGCACCTATCTTGATCATTCCAGATTGGACTCAGCCATTTGTACTTATGTGTGATGCAAGTGACTTAGCATTTGGAGTGGTGCTTGGGCAGATGAGGGAGAAGAAGTTTTGCGCCATTTACTATGCTAGTAAAACTTTTGATGCAGCACAAAAGAACTACAAGGTTACTGAAAAGGAGTTTCTAGCTGTGGTGTATGCATTCAACAAGTTTCGACAGTATTTGGTTGGCATGAAGACTATAGTATATATGGATCACTCCGCGATCTGGTACTTGATGGCGAAGAAGGATGCAAAGCCAAGGATCATTAGATGGATTCTTCTTCTGCAAGAGTTTGATATGGAGATCCAGGATAAGAAAGGAACGGAGAATGTTTTGGCAGATCACTTATCAAGGTTGGAGACAAGAGAGCACTGTGATGATTCTTTCGATTATATAGAAGAGATGTTTCCTGATGAGAAGATCATGGCCGTGTTTGTTGAATGGGCTAAAAGAGCGTGTGTGGTCACTGCTCAAGGAATGGATCCATGGTATGCAGACTATGTCAACTACATTTCCATGGGTGAAATTCCAAAAGATCTCAATAGGTATCAACTCGCTAAGTTTAAGAGAGATGTTGAGACGTTCATAGGGTATGATCTATTTGTCTACAAGATTTGTACGGATTCCATAGTCCGTAAGTGTGTGCCTGAGATGAAGATGGAGAGTGTTCTTCAATTTTGCCATGCACATCCTAAAGGGGGGCACTTCAGAGCTCAAAAGATGGCAGCTAAGGTACTTCAATCTGCTCTTTATTGGCCTACCTTATTTAAAGACTGTGTGTCTTATGTGGTGACATGCGATAGATGTCAAAGGATGAGAAACATAAGTAGAATGATGAGATGCCACTTCAGCCGAGCATTGTTGTTGAGATCTTTGATGTATGTGGGATCGATTTTATGGGACCTTTTTCCCCATCTAATGGATTTCTCTACATCCTACTAGCAGTGGATTATGTTTTTAAGTGGGTGGAAGCCATTCTCATCCGTGTGAATGATTCAAGGACTGTTATATCCTTCTTGAAGAAATGTATCTTTTCTCGTTAAGGAGTTTCTAGAGCACTAGTGAGTGATGGAGGGTCACACTTCATCAATAAGTTGCTTGAAAAAGTTCTCAAGGATTATGGTGTTAAGCATAGGGGGTTACTACACCCTATCACCCTCAAACAAATGGGCAAGCGGAGGTCTCCAACCGACAAGTGAAGCAAATTCTGGAGAAAGTATTTGGAACTAATAGGAAGGATTGGGCTATAAAGCTCGATAATGCATTGTGGGGGTTTCGAACAGCTTACAAGACGGTGCTTGACATGTCACCATATCTAATAGTCTATGGGAAGCCGTGCCACTTACCCGTAGAGATTCAGCATAGAGCTTTTTTGGGCATTGAGAAGCTTGAACTTATCTCTTAAAGATCAAAAGGAGTTGAGGATGACTCATATCAATCAAATGGATGAGTTTAGAAATTGAGCTTTCAAGAACTCGCAGATCTATATGGAAAGAATGAAGAAATGGCATGATTCGAAGATCTCCTACAAAGAGTTCAAGCAAGGTGATGAGTGATGAGAGTGAAAATAAGCGTGTTTTAGTGTCTAATCTAACATCTTTTTGATAGGAATTATTGTCATATATTAGTACAAGTATCTTATATTCAATATATTTGAGAAAAAGAATCACTTGAGTTTTTTTTGTTGTGTTTTAGGTGGAAAAAGGATCAAAAGAGCCAAGTTTGAGAAAAAGATACAATTTGTGCAAGAATGCTGATAAACACACGTCCAGCTTGTGTAATTATTCTACGTTGATGTGGAGCTCTGAATTGGAAGTGTTATAGTTGGAAAACCACAGAAGAGAGGGTCATTTTGGCATAAAGAACACCCCAATCGGATTCCAAATGAGAAAGTTATGATCAAAGTGGTGACGTCGCACAAGTTGTTCCTGTTCAGAACGACTGTCAGCTTTGGATGACTTGTGCTGAAATATATAATAGGCTTTCTCTATTATCACACTACACTTTGGAAGATTCTAGATAGACACGTGTCATACTTAGAATTGTGGGATAAAGTTAGTTTACTCTTTATAAATAACTTTACTCTTTTATTTCTGTAACAAAACAACAATAATAAACCAGTTTTCTCTCTTGTATCTTCTAACTGCTTCATGGAATCTCTCTTTTCTACGAAGGTATCTTCTACAATAATCTCTTAATTTTTTTAATTTCTACATGGTATCAGAGCCAGATTTTGATCCATTTTGATTGCTGCGATTGGTTACAGTAATTCCTTTTTGATTGCTATGGTTTTTGCTTGGTTTTGATTGCTACGGGATTACTTTGATTTGGGGATTTATTTTCTGTTCTTCATTTCGCTTCCGCACATAGCGAATCAGTGGGATAAGGAGTGGCCTGTTCTTGCAGTGATGACTAATCATACTTCTACTGCAGCGAATACTCGCACATCTGTCCCTGTGATTGGTTCTTCGACGGTTGCCGCTTCTTTTTCTGATACGACGGAGAGTGGTTTTCCGACTGCCAATATCAACGATCCGCTTTATTTGTCTCCCTCGGATCACTCTGGTATTACACTTGTAAGTCATCTTCTTACCTGCTCTAATTACATTTCATGGAAGAGATCCATGCTTTTAGCTTTGAGCACAAAGTTGAAGCTTGGTTTTATTGATGGTACATTTCCTTCTCCCTCTGAAACTGATGCCGTTTTTCCCAATTGGAAACGTATTGATAGTTTGGTGATTAGTTGGATTCTATACTGTGTCTCCAAAGAGATTTTTGATTCTATTGTGTTTGCTAATTCTGCTAAAGGGTTGTGGGATGATTTAGCCTAACATTTTGGCGAGAGTAATGGTCCTCTCATTTATCAATTACGATGTGAGATTAGTGGCATTAATCAGGGGACTGCTTCTGTTGCTTGTTACTATACTAGACTTAAAAGCCTTTGGGATCAATTGGCTTGTCTTAAGCCTTTATTAGTCTATAAATGTGAACTTAGGTAAGCCATTATTAATAATGCTCAGGAGACTAAGGCTTGGAGTTTTTGATGGGGCTTAATGATACTTATGAATCGATTCGGGATCAAATTCTTCTTATGGATCCTTTGCCTCCTGTAAGTAAGATTTATGTTATGATAATTCAAGAGGAGAGACACAGATCTGTTGATATTCATTTCACTCCTAATACATCTGCAATGTTGGTCAAGAGTTCTAACTTTTCTAATCATAGCACTGCTATTGGTAAGGGGGCTAATCAGTTGACAAGGGATGAGAAATCTAAAATGTGCTGTGATCATTGTGGTCGTCCGGGACATGAGTTGTCTTCTTGTTTTAAACTACATGGTTTTCTGGAATGGTATAAGGATTACAAGGCCAAACGAATCATGTCAATTCCGTTGTCACCTCTGATGCATGTTCTCATTCAAAGACCTCCGATGTTTCATCAGATTTATCTACTCTTTTCCAGCAAGAGATGAATAAGTACTTTAAATCCAATGGAGTGCCCCAACCTAAACCATCACAAGACCCTCACGAACAACATGTTCATTTTGCTGATGCTACAGACTTCTGCTTCTGATAAGGATACATGATGGCGACTTGCTACTGTTTGCTTCTACTTCTACTTCTACTTCTACTTCTACTTCTACTTCTATTGAATGCTATTGCTATTGCAACCTCTACTATTGGTAGCTAAGTGTTGTTGATGCTACTTCTATTGAATGCTATTGCTATTGCTAACTCTACTATTGACTGCTAAGTGTTGTTGATGCTACTTCTATTGCTATTGCTACCTTTATTGTTGTTGATGACAGCTGCCTATGATCTACTACTGTGGTTTTCTAAAGCTTATGAACTACTGCTATGACTTCTACAATGCTACTATTGCTGTGGGTTTCTGGTTTTCTTGGATTGCTGCTTACAGGATTTGCAAGCTTCAAGTTGGCCATGGTTTTCACCAACGCTCCAACTTGAGGAGGGGGTGTTGAAATATATAATAGGCTTTCTCTATTATCACACCACACTTTGGAAGATTCTAGATAGACACGTGTCATACTTAGAATTGTGGGATGAAGTTAGTTTACTCTTTATAAATAGCTTTACTCTTTCAATTATGTAACAGAACAACAATAACAAACCAGTTTTCTCTCTTGTATCTTCTAACTGCTTCATGGAATCTCTCTTTTCTACGATGGTTTCTTCTACAATAATCTCTTAATTTCTATAATTTCTACAACTTGTTACTGATGAGTGTGATAATTCACGAATATTGCGCCTGGATTTGAGCTATTATGGAGTGTTTGAAGGTTGAATCAGGTGTTGTTGGAGCTATTTGAATGGTTTGCCGAAGGAAATCGAAGTGGAAGTGTTGAATACTGAAGAAATAAAGTCGAAGCCATCCATTTGGGCAAAGAAGAAGTTTGATTCGACCTGAAGGAGGTCAATTCGACCTGCCCTTCAGGTCGAATTGGCAACATAACTTGTACAGAAGGTGGATTCGACCACGACAGGGGGATTTGACCTGGGCATCAGGTCGAATCAAGGTCGAATAGATTGGCGGGGATGCCGATTCGACTTCGTCGCATCAATTAGACCAGGGTAGTTGGTCGAATGGAATGCCTGGGACTTACAGTAGGTTGATTCGACTTCTGATTCGACTTGTGATGGTCAACTTGACCTGTTGTTGAGGTCGAATCGATGCTCGGGAACTTAATATATCCGTATTTATATACCATCAATGCGTGTGATCACTTAAAAAGCCCATTCCAGGCTCGGGAGGCGCAATTACAAGTATATAAGAAGGCTTATGCAGCAGTAGATAAATAATCTATAATACGAGAGAGCCATAAGAGAGGCCACAAACATATTACACCCCACAAGGGGGATCACCCCCAACCATCATCCTTTCCTCCATACATCCATCACTTTGAAGATTCATTTGTAGAATCAAGGGGAGAACTAAGAGGAGAATTCAAGAGCGAGAAGGACGCAATAACGCCACATCTAAGGTTTATTCATTTCCTAATTTATCTTGTATTTTTCGGACATCCGGGTAAGATCTATCCAACACCCATGTTTGTTCTTCGCCACATCATGGGCTAGAGCCTTTTTGGTAGAACTAGGGTTGCGAAGGTTTTATCTAGTTAATTGAACTTTAGTGTGTACGCTCCGTACAACACTACTTGTGGATATATTTTATATATGATTGTGCTTTATTAATCTATACTCACGGTCATTTTGTGCATCATTAACTGTTATGTAGACTCTGAATACATATCTTGGTTATTGATTGAGTGCGTTCACTGCTGAGCAGGATTCCATGTTATGGTTCTAAGTGAGGGGACTCCGAAGCTTCATTAGAACTATCATATATGAATACTTTTTAATTGAATTGAATTCGGGTTAATAAGTAGGATAAAGATGATAATTTCATAGTACCTATAAAGAGAGATCATATCGGGTTAGAGTACCAATCCTAGGGGGAAATAATTAATACTGATAGTACCTAGAAAGGGGATAAAATTATATCTCTTGCTCCGAGATTATTCACATATGTTACATGCATGTTTACTTGTGTCTATAGAGTAGATATGCATGGTTTAGCGATGCGTCCATATTCCACAAGGCAGAGTCGGATACCAACACACGAAAGGGAAGTTAAGTAGTAAAATTAGATTTTTCTTGAGCTACCTATTCTCCTACTTGATCCACTTTCGTATTCTTCACGTGACTTATTTTATTTGTTATTTTAGTTACTTGTTTAGTAGTTTATTCATTCAATCCTCAAACTATATTGCCATAATCATCTTAATTAATTTAGATAATAATTAAATTGATAATACGCCGTCCCTTGGATTCGATATTCACTTGGTCACCTTTCGAAAATGCAATTGATATCCTTCATACTTGGGGATTAGTTGTGTGTTGAGAAAATGTTCATCAAGTTCTTGGCGCCATTGCCGGGGATGGCTATTATTATTGATTTTATTATTTCTAGTTTGATTAAGATTTTTTTTCTTTTATTTGTGATTATTTATTTCTATCTAACCTTAAATATTTCTGAGGTACTTGTGCACTAGGAAAAGGAAAGGAAGGAAAGAAAGGAATAACACATTGAGCTAAACATGGCCGGAGCAAAGCAGAATCTGGATAATGTTACCATACGTGAAATTTTCACGAACTATGGAATTGGTAACATCGGGTTGATAGGAGCAAGGGGGAAGATGATGATTTTGAGATACATCCCGCTCTTATTAGCATGGTGGAAAAGAATCCCTTTTCTGGAGGTTGTTTTGAAGATCCATATTAACATCTCCAAAGATTTCTTGGGTTTGAAGATCCATATTAACATCACAGGTTGAACATCAAGTGGAGAAGACGAATAGGGATGATGAGATCATCTCTAGTTTAGCTAACATCAACAAGCTATTAGAATCCCAGCAAAGGCAGATCACAGAGTTGATACAAAGGGGGACTAGTATGAAGCAGCAAGAAGTGAATAGTATTGAAGATACCTTCAATCAATACATGGCTAAGAATGATGCAAGGGTTGACCACATCGAAGCTAGAATGAATGTTGATCATGTAAATTTATCTAAGCAGTTGAAGGACCTTACTTCGATTATGGGGCAGATGGCCGCGAATGTGAATCAATTGACAAAAAATTAGAAGATAAAGCCATCACGTTAAGGTCTGGAACACAGTACGAAGGACCGATGAGGCTGGAATTGGAATTGGAGACGTCAAGAGCTTAATTAGACACTGATTCGACCTACACTACAGGTCGAATCCAACAGGAGAGGTCGAATTGGCCCACTGGATGTGATTCGGAAGCACCAGCGCCTCGATTGGACCAACATCCAATCAATTCGACCAGGCTCTCGGGTCGAATCCAGGTCGAATCCACCCATATGGAGCACTCTGTTTCATTAGAAGCCTGATTTGTCCAACACCATGTCGATTCGACTAGACCTTCAGGTCGAATCCAGGTCGAATCGGAGGGCAAAAATCCTACAGAGAGTCAATTTGACCTGGGGAACTTCGATTCGACCAGACCTTCAGGTTGAATCCAGGTCAAATTGGAGATACAGAGGGAGAATCGTGTTCCAGAAGATCAATTCGACCACTATGTGCCCAATTCGACCAGGAGCCCTGGTCGAATTGAGGTCGAATCGCACCAACCTACACCATTTTCTGCGCCGAATGCTCCACAAGATGTTGATGTTACTCCAGTACCATTACATAAGCAGAATACTGAGCTTACAATAGAGAAGAAGTGAGAAAGAACAAAGAAGTTGAGAGCCGAGAAGCTTAAACTGTAGATGGATAATGAAGATGTGGTTTTCTCTCTTGATCATGCAATGAAGATGCCCATGGAGACTCAATCATGGAAGAGCATAGATGTGATTTCTAACTTGTTTAATCTTGATTTTTCTAAGACTGATGATTCTGAATTTAAGTGGAAGATTGACAAGGAGGTGTCTAGACAGCCATGGGAGGAAGGAAATTCTGAGGATCATATACTTGTTACCAAGAAAGGTGAGGTGTTGAGTGCAGATAAGAAGAGAGAAAGAAAGTATTTGAAGGTGAGGATGCGAGAAGACCATTCTCTGATCCAGTAGTTTAAAAGGTTATATCCGTTGTGACTCTCCGACGTTAAACATGAGCGCCTGTTGGAGGCTTGTCCTTTCGTTTTATTGCTTTATTTCTTTCGTGTGAGTAAGAAATTTTTATTTTTAAGGTGCTTACTAATCGGCAATTACATCTTTTTGCAAACTTAGTTTCAACTTATATTTTTACTAAGTTTGGGGGTGTGATGTTATTACCTCATTAAAGCACCAAGAGTATAATCTTTTCTTTGTAATGTCTGCTAGGAGAGTTGATTTTTTGCGGTATGTTGAAACTTTAATCGATTTTGATGTGTTGATTTTTGCAATTTGCCTAGTGTTCAGTGGAGTTTCTAGTGTGTGGAGTCGTTTGGATAGTCAATTGAGTCTTTTTTTTAGAGTTCTCCTATCTTATTATTGATGAATCCTGTGATGATGAGTGTGCTTGAGCTTTGATGATAGAAAAAGGTAAACTAGGTGGCAAGACGAGTTCTACATTGAGGCTTTAACTCATGGAGCTCCTGCATACGTTGAAGAAAAATCAGGTGCCCTTGTTTCCTTTTTCTAATTTTTATATGTGCTTTTAATTCATGGAGTGAAGGGTTGAGTTTATGGTGGTGATCCATGTGAGCTTATTGATTGTCGTTATTTTCACCTAGATTTTAGTGCCTTTTTGTGTGTATTTTTCGTATTGTTTTATCCGTATTTTCGTGTATTTTGGTGGTGTTATGTGTTTTTATGGGAATGTGTGAGAATGATCTTAAACATATGTATAACAGGTGAACATGGAGTAAAAATGGAGACGGGAGATCAAACAAGGAAGAAGGAGCAAAGGTACAAGAACACGACTGGCCGTGCTGGCAACACGACTCGTGTTGCAGCACACGGCCCGTGTACCAGACACGGGCCTATCCAGAATGGCCGTGTGGCGACATCTATTTATCCAACACGACCACCACTTGGCCGTGTTGCGGAGCTCGACCCGTGTTGCAGCACACGGCCCGTGTACCAGACACGGGCCTGTAAGCGGCGGCCGTGCGACGACATCTATACATCCAACACAGCCACTCTTTGGCCGTGCGGCGTAGAACGACTCGTGTGCCGTTTACCCTGATACGACACGACTCGTGCCACGCAGCACGACTCGTGTCGGCACCAGAACAAAATATTTTTTCTAATTCTTCTAGAAGATCTCCATGGGGTATAAATACCCTTCCATTCAAATTTTATTGGGAGATCCGATTTTCTACTGTTCCCACACACCTCACACACCTTTTCCTTTGATTTTACACCATACTCTTCATCCCATTCATCCATTTTCTAGATCTACATTATTTCTCCATAATTTCTACCATCCAAATCAAGTGAAGAAGCAAGGAAGATTGGGTGATCACCAAAGGAAGAAGGGAGATTCAATTGGATCCTTTTCCAAGGGAGTTTTCATTCCAATTTTGTGTGAATCCTTTAGTTTACCATGATTTGTAAGAATTCTAATGTCTATGTTATGGATCTTATGAAGGTTGTAGGATAATCTCCCTTGTGAGATTAGCAACATGAAGGTTGTTGGTTAATTTATGGATCTATGTAATTAAATTCATATGTTGATGGGAATATTTGATTTTCTATCATTGGTGCTTATATATCTTGAGATCTATGATGTTTTGTGTGTTTGATTGTTCTAATTATATGATTAGATTGAGAAATCAATTATGTGCTTAGGATAGTCAAGTGAATCATTTCATCAAACACCTCATGTGCATTATAAATGGTAAAGTGATTGAGAAGTCCTTTATTATTTAGAACCCTTTGATGGAACATGTGATTAGTTAGCTTGAGAAGTCAATTGATTATATGAAGGGATTCTTTAATTGAACTTAGTACCTAGTTGGAATAGTTTAATTGAGAACCAACCTTTGTGCTATTTTGAGATTGTGCAAATGATCTACATCCTAATCATTTCGAGAGGAAGTTTAGGTGGTATATGTGTTGGCCCTTAGTCTTAACCCTTGATACATATGAGTTTAATGCATGAGTCCATGAGTTACTACTTCATTAGTGTTGTTAATCTCACTTCTACTCAATTTGGAAAACCACTCATTTCATCATTTTATCTTGTTATTTGATAATTGTTTGTCTACTTGCATTGATTATTTTTAGTTACTTGTTTAATCAAACATCCATCTATGATTCGTTTCTATAAAATCGTGACAAACGTGATCTCGCTTAAGTGCTAGCTTCGATCTCCCTGTGGTTCGATAAATTCTTGAATTGGTCAACCCGACTACAAGTTATGGCTAATCACTTATATTTTTGAAGTGTTCTAAAATTCATATGCTCTTGAAATTGATGAAGGAAGTGTACTTGAGTTATATTGTGATATGAAGTTCTATGTGTATTTCTGGGATATTACTTACCATGAAAAGTGCTCTGTTACTTGTTAAAAGCCCATGTGAGATTTTTAGCCTCCTTATTCATGTACATAAACACATGATTTCTTTTTGGTGAGTATCATTCTTGTGCGTGTATTCTAGAACTTGCCTCTTGTCTTACTTGAAACTACATGTGTGTTAGATGATGGGAAATGATCCAAGGCCATCCTTGAATTTATGAGTCACTTAGCCAAATAATTCCTATCAAATAATTTTATATTCGTAGTTAGCCCTTTTGAGCCTAAAAGCGTTATTTCTTTGACAACCTACGAAGATAGCCACTTTGATATCCTATTTGAGCCTTAAATTCCTATATTTAGTGGAGAATTAAATGTTGTCAAAGTGTGTGAAGTTGATTTTGATGGAGTTTGGAAGGAATAAAATATTTGGAGCTGTACAAGTGATTAGCTTAAAAATAAGTTGCTTAGGGGTAGTGCCCGAAACTGGTACCCCGAGATGTTAGAGGTAGTGCCCGAAACTGGTACCTCGAGAAAAAAGAAAAGAAGTAAAAGTATGTTGAGTTTGAAGGAAAGGAGAGAAAAGAAAATTAGAAGAGCATGAAACTGGATAGCCTTGAAGTGTAAAAAAATCTGCAGTACAGAAGATCTCTGGTTTTAATTCTCTACTAATTGAGTTATTTTATCCATATGTTTCCGACCCTTACCAAAGAGCCAACATTACGTCCAAAAGAAAAGTCCTTTTTGATCCCATTATCGAATTATACTTTTAGTGGTAAAGAGTTTGAGACGTTTGGTAAGCTTATAGTTACGCATGCACTTGAATTGAATTTGAGCGTAAACATCTTTACCCATAAGTGTACATCATTTACACTTGAGTGCGAGTGATATATACTTCCCATGAGAACATGTCAATGAAGCATTTGAATTGGTGGTGATTGTCTTATCTTGTATGCTATGAATTAATTATTGCATGTAATGAGAGTTGCGTGACCTAAGTTGAGGACAATTGTATTTTGAATGGGGTATTGGTCATAATCCTTGTTTCCCCGCTAATTTTCTTACTCTTTCTCTCTCTTTATTTTTATTTAGTTGCCTCGGGACGAGCAACGGGTAAGTTTGGGGGATTCAAGAACTTGATGAACATTTTCTCAACACACAATTAATTCCCAAGTATGAAGGATATCAATTGTAGTTTCGAAAGGTGACCAAGTGAATATCGAACCCAAGGGATGACGTATTATCAATTTAATTATTATCTAAATTAATTAAGACGATTATGGCAATATAGTTTGAGGATTGAATGATTAAAATACTAAACAAGTAACTAAAATAACAAATAAAATAAGTCACTTGAAGAATACAAAAGTGGATCAAGTAGGAGAATAGGTAGCTCAAGGGAAATCTAGTTTAACTACTTAACTTTCCTTCCGTGTGTTGGTGCCCGATTCTGTCTTGTGGAATATGAACGCATCACTAAACCATGCATATCTACTCTATAGATACAAGTAAACATGCGTGTAACACGTGTGAATAACCTCGGAGCAAGAGATATAATTTCACTCCCCTTTCTAGGTACTATCAGTATCAATTATTTCCTCCTAGGATTGGTACTCTAACCCGATATGATCTCCCTTTATAGGTACTATGAAATTATCCTCTTTATCCTACTTATTAATCTGAATTTAATTTAATTAATCAGTATTCATATATGATAGTTTTAATGAAGCTTCGGAGTCCCCACACTTAGAATCATAACATGGAATCCTGCTTAGCAGTGAACGAACTCAATCAATAACTAAGATATGTATTTAGACTCTACATAACAGTTAATGATGCACAAAATGACCGTGAGTATGGATTAATAAAGCACAATCATATATAAAATATATCCACATGTAGTGTTGTACGGAGTGTACACACGAAAGTTCAATTAATTAGATAAAACCTTCACAACCCTAGTTCTACCAAAAAGGCTCTAGCCCATGATGTTGCGAAGAACAATCATTGGTGTTGGATAGATCTTACCCGGATGTCCAGAAAATACAAGATAAATTAGGAAATAAATAAACCCTAGATGTGGCATCATCGCGTCCTTCTCGCTCTTGAATTCTCCTCTTAGTTCTCTCCTAGATTCCAAAAATGAATCTTCAAAGTGATGGATGGATGGAGAAAAGGATGATGGTTGGGGGGTGATCCCCCCTTGTGGGGTGTAGTATGTTTGTGGCCTCTCTTATGGCTCTCTCGTATTATAGATTATTTCTCTACTGCTGTATAAGCCTTCTTTTATACTTGTAATTGCGCCTCCCGGGCCTAGAATGGGCTTTTTAAGTGATCAAATACATTGACAGTGTAAAAATATGGATATGTTTAGTTCCCGAGCATCGATTCGACCTCAACAACATATCAAATTGACCACCACAAGTCGAATCAGAAGTCGAATCAACCTACTATAAGTCCCAGGCATTCGATTCGACCAACTGCCCTAGTCGAATCGACGCGACAAGGTCGAATCGACATCCCAGCCAATCGATTCGACCTGATGCCCAGGTCGAATCCCCCTGTCGTGGTCGAATCCGCCTTCTGTGCAAGTTATGTTGCCAATTCGACCTGAAGGGCAAGTCGAATTGACTTCCTTCAAGTCGAATCAAACTCCTACTTCACCTAAACGGATGGTTTCGACTTTCTTTCTTCAGTATTCAACACTTCCACTCCGATTTCCTTCGACAAACCACTCAAATAGCTCCAACAACACCTGATTCGTGTCTTTTCACAATATATATCAGTTTTCAAGTGATTTCAACCTTCAAACACTCCATAATAGCACAAATCCAGGCGCAATATTCGTGAATTATCATACTCATCAAACCCCCAAACTTACATGTTGCTCGTCCCGAGACAACACAATCAAACCAAAGACTCGTGTATAATTCACGAGATCACCAAGTACAACACAGAAAATTACGAAAGTTGGATGTGCATTTTCAGCCTTCTTGCACAAATTGCACCTTTTCTCCAACTTTGCACTTTTCATCCTTTTTTCACCTAGAACACAACAAAACACCTCAAGTGCACCTTATTCTCACATATAATGAATATAAGACACTTATGCTAATATATAACAAGAATTTCCATCAAAAGGTGTTAAATTGGACACTCAAACACGCTAATCTTCACTCTCATCAGTTACATATTCAAATGTTGGAGTTTTTATGAGTTCTTTATATGGATAGAAAGCCAAGGAAGAGAGGATCACGTGAGTGCAAGAATTACTCAAATCGGAGGTTGGATGTGAAAGTTATCCTCGAAACGGTGAGACTGCGCAAGCTTGCTCGACCAGAGGAGATCCATTCAACCTCCATTCGACCAGAACCACTTTGGTCGAACGGAAACACGCTGATCTGATTTTTACGGGATTTTCACCCCCTCTTCATGAATTTTTGTGTTTTCCAAGAAAAAACTCATCCTAGGTCCACAAGGAGAGCTTACAAGTATAAAAGGGGATATAAATCATACAATACAAGAGAGGAGAAGAGAGGCCACAACATACTACACCCCATAAGGGGGGATCACCCCCCAACCATCATCCCTTCCTCCATCCATCCATCACTTTGAAGATTCGTTTGTGGAATCAAGGGGAGAACTAAGATGAGAATTCAAGAGCGAGAAGGATGCAATGACACCACATCTAGGGTTTATTCATTTTCTAGTTTATCTTGTATTTTTCGGACATCCAGGTAAGATCTATCCAACCCCCATAAATATCATGGGCTAGAGCTTTTTTGGTAGAACTAGGGTTGCGAAGATTTTTACGAATTAATTGAACTTTCGTGTGTAAACTCCGTATAACACTACTTGTGGATTTATTTTGTATATGATTGTGCTTTCTTAATTCATATTCACGGTCATTTTGTGCATCTTCAATTGGTATATAGAGTCTGAATATATATCTTTTTGGTCGTAGAATGAGTGCGTTCACCACTGAATATGATTCTATGTTATGATTCTAAGTGAGGGGACTCTGAAGCTTCACTAGAACTATCATATATGAATACTTATTAATTGAATTGAATTTGGGTGATTAAGTAGGATAAAGAGGATAATTTTATAGTACCTATAAAGGGAGATCATATCGAGTTAGAGTACCAATTGACTAGGGAAATAATTGATACTGATAGTACCTAGAAAGGGGGGTGGAATTATATCTCTTGCTCCGAGGTTATTCACACGTGTTACGCGCATGTTTACTTGTGTCTATAGAATAGATATGCATAGTTTAGTGATGCGTCTATATTCCACAAGACAGAGTCAGGCATCAACACATGGAAGGAAAATTAATAAGTGAAACTGGATTCGCCTAGTGCTACCTATTCTCCTACTTGATCCTCTTTCGTATTCTTCTAGTACTTTTATTTTATTTGTTATTTAAATTAATTATTTAGTAGTTTAATAATTAAATCCCAAACTTTATTGCCAACTTGTCTTAATTAATTTAGTAAATAATAAAATTAATAATAAGCCATCCTTTGGGTTCAATAATTCACTTGGTCACTTACTTAAGCTGCAATTGATATCCTTAATACTTGGGGACTAATTTTGCGTGCAAAGAAAATACGCATCAATGAGGTATTACTTTTTAACTCTCGTTTGAAGCTTTTCACAGGAAAATTGAAATTAAAGTGTACGGGACCGTTTATTATCTATAGAGCTTGTGGAGGGGGGAGTTTTGAACTCATAGACAAAGATGGGGACATCATAGCTGCAAATGGGCATCGATTGAAGCATTACAAGTCGCCGGATGATGCTTGCATCATCTTTGAGGATACCTTGCACTAAATAGGTACCGTCGTGACTCTCCAACGTTAAATAAGAGCGTTTGTTGGGGGCTTTCCTCCTATTTTATTGCTTTATTTCGTTAGTGTGAGTAAGAAATTTTTATATTTGACGTGTTTACTGTTAGGAAATTACATCTCTTTGCAAACTTACCTCATCAAAGCACTAAGAATATAATCTTTTCTTTGTAACGTTTGTTAGGGGATTGATTTTTGCGGCATATTGAAACTTTAACCAGTTTTAATGTGTCGATATTTTACAATTTGCCTAATTTTTAGTGGTGTTTTGTTTTATGTGTCGTATGTGGAGTTATACATGGTTTTATTTAGTCTAAAAATGGTTCTCTAGCTTAAGTTTTAGTTATCTTGATACTTGATGTTGCCCTATAGTTTAAGTGTTGCAGGGAAAGACAAGAAAAGTACAAAGCTTCAAAAGATCGATAAGTTGTTCGACCAAGATGTCGCCGTTCGATCAAAGGTTTTGGTCAAATACTGGTCGAAAAAAATGAACAAAAACTTACAGAAGCTCCGTTCAACCTAAGCGTGTTGTTCGACCAAGCTAGTTAAGTCGAATGCTGGTCGAACAAAATGTCCAAAAACTTACAGTAAGGTTGTTCGACTAGCACACTTCATTCGACCATATTCTTCAAGTTGAATGGAGGTCGAACGGAGCAGGGAGAACAGGGAGTCGATTCCGCATGTTGTTCGAGCTCAAGCAGTTATTCGACCAAGGAATTTAAGTCGAACGGAGGTCAAACAAGGTCATGTTTTAGTACAAATCTGAGTTGTTCGGCCAAAAACCCTTGCTTGACCAAGTTGTTCGAGTCTAACGGGAGTCAGAAATTTGATTTTAAAGGTCAGTTTTCCTTTTCGTTTGACCATTTCCCATCACCTTTGCTTGAACAATCGATTCAAATCGTAAGTTCTCCTTCCCAAATACTTCCCCACACTTTAATCCACTCTTCCACCTACTTCCACATCAAAAATTTAGAGGATTCAAATCCGAATTGGGGCTATTCTACTCAAAATTTTGGAAATTCACCATCATTTATTGCACGCATACCATGGCCAACAAAGGTATGTTTTCGAACTTCTATACCCTTGAATTGATGAGATTATGCTTAGGAATGTTAGGTAAGTTGATTGAAGCATGTATTTTGTGGATTGAATTGTTGAATTTTTGGTGTTCTTGCTTGAATTTCACTTGAATTGATATGATTCAATTTAGGTTGGGATGTTGAAATTTTGTAAAATTGATGTTGCATATCATATGGGCTTGAGGTTAATTTGAAATTGTATATTTGGGCTCATTGATTGAAGTATTGATGGTGTGTGATTGAATGAGGAAGATGAGCATGCTTTTGGTTTTGTTGAAGTATGTTGAAATTGGAGATTATGTTCGTGTGAAGTATCTTTAAGACTAGGATTTTAATTATTCTTGATTGAAAGTGTTGAATTGTAGTTGCTATGATGATTAGATGAGCACTTGAAGTTGAGAATGGATTGGAACATGAGTTTGAAGTCTTGAGTAGGATTCATGTTAGTCTTAGGATTGGTATACTTGCTTTATCCCTTCTTGTTATGTATTGAAGTATAACTTTTGTAGGAAAAGAGATTGCCTCATCTTCGAAGAGGAAGGAGACCAAGTCTCCTAGGAAGGGTGATGGTGCTAAGAAGCTAAAATTGGATAAAAGAGACCTTCTGATTATGGCATTAGAATTGCTAATTAGGAGGAGAAGAAGGAGTTGTGGGGAGCTATTGCGAGCAAGATCACGAGGACTCGCTATCAAAATGATGAAGCTATAATGGCAATGAACATCATCAATGATATTCGTTGGATGTTCAATCGAGTAGGGATAACCAGGTTTATGGAGATGAAAAGGGAGACATATTTTCATATAACTGCAGAGGTTTTATGTTCGTTGAGTATTGAGCGTGGAGATCGCTATCTTCTGTATGCTATTCAGATGCAGATTGGTAGGCAAGAGCAGTTGATGCATGCCCGAGAGTTTAATGAGTTGATCGGCTGTGAGAATATGACTGATGTGGAGCACGATGATTACAGACCTGATGAGTTTTGGAGGTCTATCTCGGGGAGGCGAGGAAGATATAATTCAAATGCTTCCAAGGTTATTTTTATCCGCAATCCCGTGATTGCTTATATGGACCGGATTCTGAGTAACACTTTGTTTGCTCGATTCGAGGGGAGCTGTATTCCGAGGGGTGAGCTATATATGCTGTGGTGTATGCTTAATGGAGTCTGCTTCAATGTGGCGGCTTACTTTTTCCAGCAGCTGCACAAGTTTACTACCCACGGATTTTAGCGTGTCAACATGGAAGGCTCATTACTTTTATAGCCGAGTATTACCGTGTTGATTTGAGCAGGCATCGACCGATTCGAGGGGACCCAGACTTGAGCCTAACGGCATGTGTGAGGATGGGGTTGATTTAGCGGATGGATGATACTTAGATTTTCATCCATGGCAAGAACCCTGTTTCATTCACATTTCCACTGTCCATTATTGATCTTACTATGATTCAGATCAACAGTAATTTGTTGATGGATACCTCAGAGCACAGGGCGATTTCGAGGAAGAAGATTGGAGACTTCTTGCTGATAGGCACTTACAGGGGATCCTCATAGATGAGGACATGATCATGGTAGGAGATCCAGCCAACTTTGATGAGGTACATCAGCCACTACCACCAGCGTTTGTTTTTCCGGAGATGGATCTGCCTCCGATGCAGCCACCACAGCCACAGAAGCATAAGTTTTTTGAGCCACCGCCACAGCAGCAGCAGAATTTTTGGGTAGCTCAAGATCAGTTCTATTGGGAGCAATTCTGATTAATGAATGAGCACTTTGCCATGCTCAATACGAACTAACGGGAGACAAATAGGCAGCTTGCATTGGTGAATGTGAACTATGCTGTGCTCAACCGAAGGTATGACGATATGGACAGAAGGATTGGAGAGGTGCAGAATAGCAATCGCGAGATTGATAGGAAGTCATATGAGCTACATAGAGATTTTGACCTATGGCGTATGGATGAGAGTGATGATGATGATACTCCGGAGGAGTAGTTGCACCAGGTTTTTCTCTTTGTCTGTTTAATATCATCTCTGATGAGCATTTTCTCAACACACAATTAATCCCCAAGTATGAAGGATATCAATTGTAGTCTCGAAAGGTGACCAAGTGAATATCGAACCCAAGGACGGTGTATTATCAATTTAATTATTATCTAAATTAATTAAGACAAGACAATTACGTTTTAATGGTTATCTAACAACTAATATGCTGGAAATTAAATAACAAATAAAATAAACTATCACTCGAAGAATACGAAAGTGGATCAAGTAGGAGAATAGGTAGCTATAGGATAATCCAGTTTCACTAATTAACTTCCCTTCCATGTGTCAATGTCCGACTCTGCCTTGTGGAATATGGACGCATCACTAAACCATGCATATCTACTCTATAGACACAAGTAAATATGCGTGTAACACGTGTGAATAACCTCGGAGCAAGAGATATAATTCACCTCCCTTTCTAGGTACTATCAGTATCAATTATTTTCCCCTAGGATTGGTACTCTAACCCGATATAATCTCCCTTTATAGGTACTATGAAATTATCTTCTTTATCCTACTTATTAACCCAAATTCAATTCAATTAATAAGTATTCATATATGATAGTTCTAATGAAGCTTCGGAGTCCCCTCACTTAGAATCATAACATGGAATCCTGCTCAGCAGTGAACACACTCAATCAATAACCAAGATATGTATTCAGACTCTACATAACAGTTAATGATGCACAAAACGACCGTGAATATGAATTAAAAAGGCACAATCATATATAAAATAAATCCACAAGTAGTGTTGTACGGAGTATACACATGGAAGTTCAATTAACTAGATAAAACCTTCACAACCCTAGTTCTACCAAAAAGGCTCTAGCCCATAATGTTGCAAAGAACAATCATGGGTGTTGGATAGATCTTACCCGGTCATCCGGAAAATACAAGATAAATTAGGAAACGAATAAACCCTAGATGTGACGTCATCGCGTCCTTCTCGCTCTTGAATTCTCCTCTTAGTTCTCCCCTTGAATCCACAAACAAATCTTCAAAGTGATGGATGGATGGAGAAAAGGATGATGGTTGGGGGGTGATCCCCCCTTGTGGGGTGTTGTATGTTGTGGCCTCTCTTCTCCTCTCTTGTATTGTGTTATGTTCCTCCTTTTTTTTGGGGCTGTATAGACCTCCTTTTATACTTGTAATCACGTCTCCTAGGCTTGGAATGGGCTTTACAAGTGATCACACGCGTTTAGGCCTCGAAAATACAGATTTGGTAAGTTTCCGAAGCACGGTTCGACCTCCTAAACAGGTCGAACCAACCCCTACAGGTCGAACCATGGTCGAACCAGCATGTCGTGGTCGAACCAGCATTTTTTCCGTTGGGTTCGACCTCGGTTCGACCTCAAGCAGGTCGAACCGATTTGCGCAGTCACTCCATTTCGTGTATAACTTTCACATCCGACCTCCGAATTGAGTGATTTTTGTGCTCACACGATCCTCTCTTCCTGAGATTTCTATTAATATAAAGAAATCACAAAAAATCCAAGAATTGTATATGTAACAGGCCATAAAAGTAGCACTGTAATTCTGTTCGGTACAGCTCGCGCGGCGTCACCACTTTGCTCATAACTTCCTCGTTCGGACTTCAATGATGGTGTTCTTTATGCCAAAACGACCCTCTCTTCAGTGGCTTTCCAACCATATATCACACCAATAGTTTTGAGTTCCAAAACAATACAGAATAATTATGAAATTTGGATGTGCGTTTTCAGCATTCTTGCACAAATTGCACCTTTTCTCCAACTTTGCACTTTTCATCCTTTTTCCACCTAAAACACAACAAAACACCTCAAGTGCACATAATTCTCACATATATCGAATATAAGACACTTGTGCTCATATAAGTCTACAATATCAATAAAAAAGGTGTTAAATTGGATATTAAAACACGCTTATTTTCACTCTCATCAATCCCCCAAACTTTCCCGTTGCTCGTCCCGAGGCAACAAAATAAAGATAAAGAGAAAGAGAGTATGAAAATTAGTGGGAAAACAAGGATTATGACCAATACCCCATTCAAAATATAATTATCATCAACTTAGGTCATGCAACTCTTATCACGTGTAATAATCAATTCAAAGCATACAAGTTAAGACAATCACCACCAATTCAAATGCTCCATTGACATGTTCTCACGAAAAGTATATATCACTCGCACTCAAGTGTAAAAGATGTACACTTATGGGTTAAGGTGTTTACGCTCATATTCAATTCAAGTGCATGCGTAACCATAAGCTTGCCAAACGTCTCAAGCTTTCTACCACTAAAATTATGATTCGAAAATGGGATCAAAAAGGACTTTTCTTTTGGATGTAATGTTGGCTCTTTGATAAGGGTAGGAAACATATGGATAAAGTGACTCAATTAGTAGAGAATTAAAACCGGAGATCTTTTGTACTGCAGATTCTTACACTTCAAGGCTATCCAGCTTCATGCTCTTCTAATTTTCTTTTCTCTCCTTTTCTTCAAGCTCAACATACTTTTTCTTTTCTTCAAGCACATCCTTTTTTTTCCCGAGGTACCAGTTTTGGGCACTACCTCTAACATCTTGGGGTACCAGTTTCGGGCACTACCCATAAGCAACTTATTTTTAAGCTCATATTTTTGTTTTTGCTCATAATCACTTGTACAGCTCCAAATATTTTATTCCTTCCAAACTCCATGAAAATCAATTCACACACTTTGACAGCATTTAATTCTCCACTAAATATAGGAATTTAAGGCTCAAATAGGATATCAAAGTGGCTATCTTCTTAGGTTACCAAAGAAATAAGATTTTTAGGCTCAACGGGGCTAACTACGGATATATAATTATTTGGTAGGGAATTATTTGGCTAAGTGACTCATAAATTCAAGGATGGCCTAAAATCATCTCCCATCATCTAACACACATGTAGTTTCAAGTACGACAAGAGGCAAGTTCTAGAATACACACACAAGAACGATACTCACCAGAAAAGAAATATCATGTGATTATGTACATGATCAGCGAGGCTCAAAATCTCACATGGGTTTTTAACAAGTAACAGAGCACTTTTCATGGTAAGCAATATCCCACAAGTACACATTGAACTTCATACCAGAATATAACTCAAGTACACTTCTTTCATCAATTTCAAGAGCATATGAATTTCAAAGATAATTTTAACAATATAAGCTCACATGGATCACCACCATAAACACAATTCTTCTACTCCATGAATTAAAAGCACATATAAAAATTAGAAAAAGGAAACGAGGGCACCTGATTTCTCCTTCAATGTACGCACGAGCTCCTCGAGTCAAAGCCTCAATGTAGAACTCGTCTTGCCACTCTTTTATCTTTTTCTATCATCAAAACTCAAACAAACTCATCATCACAGGATTCATCAATAATAAAATAGGAGAACTATAAGAAAGAATTAATTGACTATGTAATCGACTCCACACACTAGAAACACCACTGAACACTAGGTAAATTGCAATAAATCGACACATCAAAATCGATTAAAGTTTCAATATACCGCAAAAAATTAACTCCCCTAGCAAACATTACAAAGAAAAGATTATACTCCTGGTGCTTCAATGAGGTAATAACATCACACCCCCCAAACTTAGTAAAAACGTAAGTCGAAACTAAGTTTAAAAAGAGTTGTAATTACCGATTAGTAAGCACCTTAAATATAAAAATTTCTTACTCACACGAAAGAAATAAAGCAATAAAACGGAAGGGCAAGCCCCCAACAGGCGCTCATGTTTAATGTCGGAGAGTCGCGACGTATTACCGCTTTGTAGACTACTTGATCGGAGGACCATCTTGTCGCATCCTCACCTTCAAATACTTTTTTTCCCTCTTATTGTCTACACTCAACACCTCACCTTTCTTGGTCACAAGTATATGATCATTGAAATTTCCTTCCTCCCATGGCTGTCTAGACTCCTCCTTGTCAACCTTCCACTTAAATTCAGAATCACCTGTCTTAGAAAAATCAAGATTAAACAAGTTAGAAACCATATCAATGCTCTTGCACGATTGAGTCTCCATGGGCATCTTCATTGCATGATCAATAGAGAAAACCACATCTTCATTACCCATCTGTAGTCTAAGCTTCTCCGCTCTCAACTTCTTTGCTCTTTCCCACTTCTTCTCCATTGTAAGCTCAGTATTCTGCTCATGTAATGGTAATGGAGTAGCATCAACATCATGCGGAGCATTCGGCGCAGAAACTGGTGCGTTCTGAGAGGATTCGACATGGGTTCGACTAGGGGTACTGGTCGAACCAGGTACATAGTGGTCGAACCAAGCTCCTGGAAGTCCATTCTCACTTTTCAGTTTGGGTTCGACTTGGGTTCGACTAGGGGTACTGGTCGAATCGGCTACACCATGGTCGAATCGAGCACCTGGAAGTCCATTCTCACCTTGTATGTTGGGTTCGACCAGGGGTACTGGTCAAACCAACTCTCCCCAGGTCGAATCGGCTCTCTGGAAGATTTTTGCCCTCCGGTTCGACCTTGGTTTGACCAGGGGTACTGGTCGAATCGATTATGTCGTGGTTGAATCGAGTCCGTGATGAAATAGGGTGCTTCGCAGAGTGCGGTTTGACCTCAGGTTGACCTGTTGTGCTGGTCGAACCGGAATACCCCAGGTCAAACTAACCTTCTGTAAGATTTATGGTCGTCGGTTCGACCTGGGTTTGACCTGATGGACTGGTCGAACCGGTAGCATCGTGGTCGAATCGAGAATTTGTGAAAATAGAGTGCTCTAGATGGGGTGATTCGACCTGGATTCGACCTGAGGGCCATGTCAAATCGACTGGTTGTTGGTCGAATCGAGGTGCAGCTTCTGCCGGATGTCTTCCCGTAGCTAGATTCGACCTTCCCCGCACGCTTCGACCTGTAGGAAATGTCGAATCATAGTGTTTTTGGTCGAATTCGCTTCCTTTCGCCTCAAACTTTGACTCCAGCTTCATTGGTCCCTCGTACTGCATTCCAAACCTTAACGTGATGGCTTTATTCTCCAATTTTTGTGTTAATTGATTCATGTTCGTGGTCCTCTGCCCCATAATCAAAGTAAGCTCCTTCATCTGCTTAGATAAATCTGCATGATCAACATTCATTCTAGCTTCGATGTGGTCAATCCTTGCATCATTCTCAGCCATGTATCGATTGAAGGTATCTTCATCACTCTTCACTTCTTGCTGCTTCATATTAGGCCCCCTTTGTGTCAACTCTGTGATCTGCCTCTGCTGGAACTCTAGTAGCTTGTTGATGTTAGCTAGACTAGAGACGATCTCATCATCCCTATTCGGCTTCACTTGATATTCAACCTGCGCCACCTTGCCCAGTACATATGATCCTCTCTCTCTACTGGCCAGTCACGTAAATTAATAGAGATGTCTTCAAATAACTTTTCTACTTCAAGTGCTGTCTTTGATAACAACGCTCCTCCTGATGATGCATCAATAAAAACACGCGACTCACAATCTAATCCATAGTAGAAGATGCTTATGTATTCAGCCTTAGACATTCCATGCTGTGGACACCTCCTGAGCATGTCTTTAAACCTGTCCCATGCCTCATAAAATTTCTCACCCTGATTCATAACAAATCGAGTGATCTCTTGCTTCATTCTTAAGATCCTTGAGGGTGGCATGTATCTCTCCAAGAACTTCTGCTGCAGTTGGTCCCATGTAGTGCAATCTGTGGCATCAAGAGTCTCATACCAAGCTTCCACCTTATCAATCAAAGAGAACTTGAATAAGGCGATCCGCCTAGCATTATCATTAGCTCCAGCTCCCTTCTGAGTGTTTGCATAACCAAGAAATTTTCCGAGATGCTGATATGGATCTTCAAAACAACCTCCAGAAAAGGGATTCTTCTCTACCATGTAAATAAAAGCGGGATTTATCTCAAAATCATCATCTTAACCCCCCTTGCTCCTATCAACCCCATGTTGACATTCCCAACGTTCGTGAAAATTTCACGTACGGCAACATTATCCGGATTCTGCCTTGCTCCGGCCATGTTCAGCTCAATGTGTTATTTGCTCCTTTCCTTTCTCTCATTTTTTCAAGCGCACAAGTAACTCGTAAAAATTCAAGGTTAAATAGAAATAAATAATCACAAATAAAAGAAAAAAAATATCTTAATCAAACTAGAAATAATAAAATCAATAATAACAGCCGTCCCCGGCAACGGCGCCAAGAACTTGATGAGCGTTTTCTCAACACACAATTAATCCCCAAGTATGAAGGATATCAATTGTAGTCTCGAAAGGTGACCAAGTAAATATCGAACCCAAGGGACGGCGTATTATCAATTTAATTATTATCTAAATTAATTAAGACAAGGCAATTACGTTTTAATGGTTATCTAACAACTAATATGCTAGAAATTAAATAACAAATAAAATAAAGTATCACTCGAAGGATACGAAAGTGGATCAAGTAGGAGAATAGGTAGCTCTAGGATAATCTAGTTTCACTAATTAACTTCCCTTCCATGTGTCAATGTCCGATTCTGCCTTGTGGAATATGGACGTATCACTAAAATATTCATATCTACTCTATAGACATAAGTAAATATGCGTGTAACACGTGTGAATAATCTCGGAGCAAGAGATATAATTCACCCCCCTATCTAGGTACTATCAGTATCAATTATTTCCCCCTAGGATTGGTACTCTAACCCGATATGATCTCCTTTTATAGGTACTATGAAATTATCTTCTTTATCCTACTTATTAACCCGAATTCAATTCAATTAATAAGTATTCATATATGATAGTTCTGATGAAGCTTCGTAGTCCCCTCACTTAGAATCATAACATGGAATCCTGCTCAGCAGTGAACGCACTCAATCAATAACCAAGATATGTATTCAGACTCTACATAACAGTTAATGATGCACAAAACGACATTGAGTATGAATTAAAAAGGCACAATCATATATAAAATAAATCCACAAGTAGTGTTGTACGGAGTATACACATGGAAGTTCAATTAACTAGATAAAACCTTATCAACCCTAGTTCTACCAAAAAGGCTCTAGCCCATGGTGTTGTAGGAAACACACATGGGTGTTGGATAGATCTTACCCGGATGTCCAGAAAATACAAGATAAATTAGGAAATGAATAAACCCTAGATGTGGCGTCATCGCGTCCTTCTCGCTCTTGAATTCTCCTCTTAGTTCTCCCCTTTATTCCACAAATGAATCTTCAAAGTGATGGATGGATGGAGAAAAGGATGATGGTTGGGGGGTGATCCCCCCTTGTGAGGTGTTGTATGTTGTGCCCTCTCTTCTCCTCTCTTGTACTGTGTTGTGTTCCTCCTTTTTTTTGGGGCTGTATAGACCTCCTTTTATACTTGTAATCATGTCTCCTAGGCTTGGAATGGGTTTTTTAAGTGATCATACGCGTTTAGGCCTTGAAAATACGGATTTGGTAAGTTCTCGAAGCGTGGTTTGACCTCCCAAACAGGTCGAACCAACTCCTACAGGTCGAACCATGGTCGAACCAACATGTCATAGTCGAACCAGCATTTTTTCCGTTGGGTTCGACCTCAAGCAGGTCGAACTGATTTGCACAGTCTCTCCGTTTCGCGTATAACTTTCACATCCGACCTTCGAATTGAGTAATTTTTATGCTCACGCTATCCTCTCTTCCTGAAATTTCTATCCATATAAAGAAATCATAAAAACTCCAAGAATTGAATATGTAACAGGCCATGGAACATAGCACTGCAATTCTATTCAGCACAGCTCGCGCGGCGTCACCACTTTGCTCATAACTTCCTCGTTTGGACTTGAATGATGGTGTTCTTTAAGCCAAAACGACCCTCTCTTTAGTGGCTTTCCAACCATATATAACACCAATAGTTTTGAGCTCCACAACATTACAGAATAATTATGAAAGTTAGATGTGCGTTTTCAGTATTCTTGCACAAATTGCACCTTTTCTCCAACTTTGCACTTTTCATCCTTTTTCCACCTAAAACATAATAAAACACCTCAAGTGCACATAATTCTTACATATATCAAATATAAGATACTTGTGCTCATATAAGACTACAATATCAATCAAAAAGGTGTTAAATTGGATATTAAAACACGTTTATTTTCACTCTCATCAATCTCCCTTCTCTTTTACACTCTACAGGTTGAGGTTTGATGGTGGTATGGTTAGGGTGTTATTAGTGTGATTCATGCGTGGGTGGTTTGTATTTGATATTTATGATGATGTTTGGTGTTTGATTGATGGAAGATGGATACATTGATTTGCTTTGGATTGATTAGTGTTGATGATATTTGTGAAATGCATGTACACTTTTTTTGATTCATGTTGGTTTGTTAATAATGAGCATGTTCTATTTTTACTTGTAATTGATGAAAATATTGATGTTAATTACATGCTTTGAAGAAGGCTTAGGATTCTATTACCCATGTGAGGATTTGAGCATATTGGTCATGCTATGAGCATGATGTTTATTCTTGAGAGTCATTTGTATACTCGTATTCTAGAACTTGACTTGGAGTCTTGTTTAAAATTTATGATTGATAGATACTAGGAAATAATCTTAGGCCATTATTGATGATTGAGCCACTTAGCCAAATTTTTCCTACCTTGTTATATGATTATCATTGGAAGCCCTGTTGAGCCGTTAAAAGCTTTTTCTTTGGCAAGCCTGTGATAAAAGCCTTTATTTCCTTTACTTTAGCTTAAAATACCCTATTTACTAGTAGAGAGTTAAGGTGAATGGTATGCTAAGTGATGAAATCAAATAGGGAAAGAAAACTTTGCCAAGTGAAGAGTCAAAAGATGGTGGTTAAATCTTGTTTAGGGATAGTACTTGAAACTGGTACCCCGACTGCTTAGAAGGGTAGTGCCCGAAATTGGTACCCTTGTGCGTTGAAGAAAGAAGATGTTGATTCCAAAGAAAGGAAGGGGCTGATGAATCGCAAGGATTATGAGAATGATGATGGAGCAAGGAAGTTAAGCTGTTTGATGAAAAGCAAAACTCCAATGTAATTCTCTACTAGTGAATTAGTCATTTTTACCCAAATTCTCCTACCTTTACCAAAGAGCCAACATTACAACCCATAAGACAAGTCCTTTGTGATCCTAGTATTAAAATAATTATATATGGATTTTTGAAACCATTGTCAAGCTTATGGTTACGCGAGTATAAGAATTGAATTTGAGTGTATACACTAACCCGTAAAGTGTACATCTTTTACACTAGAAAGAGAGTAAACACTTACCCATGAGCTAGATGACTTAGCACTTATAGAAGTATTATGATTAATGGATGTTTTTGCATGAATGAAAGGTATGATGGATTTCATGTTTTGATTTGATACAATTACATGTGCTAGAATAATTTGTGCTTGTTATAAAGATCTTGTGAATGACACTCTTTTCTTTGTTTTGAAAGCGTTGCCTCAGGACAAGCAACATGTAAATTTGAGGGTTTGTTGAGAGTGTAAATTCACGTGTTTTTGGCATGGATTTGTGTGGAAGTTGAGTACGATTTTGGTCTATTATCAAGACGAATTGGGTTGTTTATAGAAAATCCATGAATCAAAGGCTACTGAGGCTTTTTGAGCATATTTATACATGAAAATAAGTCTTAAGAGCTCGGAGTTAAAAGACATGATTTTCGAGATATTTTTCAAAGGTTGTTCGACCTCGGAGGCTTGTTCGACCATCATCAATTTGGTCGAACAAGGTGGTCAAGTCGAGCAAAATTTGTAAAAACATACAAAAGCAATGCTCGACCAAGGGAGTCCATTTGACTAGAATTATCTTGGTCGAACGGGAGGAGCCTGGTCGAACAAAATGTACAAAAACTTACAGAGAGGTTGTTCAACCGACGTTCGACCAGGAGGTCTTGCTCAACCAATGGAGGTCTTGTCGAACAGAATGGTGCTGATGCTATTTTTGGTAATTCCGAGTTTCTTTTACCAAATTTGATGTGTGTCTTAAGAAAAAGCCCATCAAAGGTCCGTGAGGAGCACTTGACAAATATAAAAAGGGATGTAGAGCACATGAAAAAGAGAGTTAGATTCCACATCCATCGTACACACATCCAAGCCCCAACTCCAATCTACGGAGTTGTGGAAAGTAGTTCGTCTGTCGAACTAAGCGAGAACCTAGTGGAGATTCAAGACGGAGAGAGTAGCGACGGCGCCCACATCTAGGGTTTACTTCACTTCTTAATTTATCTTGTAATTTTCAAGACTATGGGTAAGATCCTACCAACCTCCATGATTTTTCCTAGATCAATCATGGGCTAGAACTGCTTCGGTAGTTCTAGGGTTATGAAGGTTTTATGAGTTAATTTATTCTCCATGTGTAAACTACGTATAACACTACTTGTGATTTATTTTATATAAGACTTGCTTTTTAAATTCATACTCACAGTCGTTTTGTGCATCATTAAATGTTATGTAGAGTTTGAATATATATCTTAGTTATTGATTGAGTGCGTTCACTGCTGAGCAAGATTACATGTTATAATTCTAAGTGAAGGAATTCCGAAGTCTTATTAGAACTATCTTATATAAATACTTGTTAATTGAATACTATTCGGGTTAATAAGTAGAATAAAGAGTATAATTTCATAGTACCTATAAAGGGAGATCATATCAGGTTAGAGTACTAAGTGCACGGGAAATAATTGATACTGATAGTACCTAGAAAGGGGGGTGAAATTATATCTCTTGCTCCAAGGATATTAATAAGTAGAACTGGATGACCTGAAGAACTACCTAATTTCTCACTTGATCACATACATATTATCTCTACTGCTTATTATTATTTAATTGTTATTTTAATTATTCGTTACTTAGTCACTTAATCTTCACAATCATATTGCTATAATAGTCTTAATAAGTTAGAATAAAATCAAATTAATAATAATTCATCCCTTGGGTTCGATAATCACTTGGTTGCACTACAATTGATATCTTTATACTTTAGGATTAATTTTGTGTGTTGAGAAAATGCTCATCAAGTTCTTGGCACGATGACGGGGATGGAATGAAAAAGTGAGAGATTGGTACGATAATCTTGATACTGCTGAATGTGATACCTGGGAGAAATTGAAAGTGAAATTCTTGGAGGCCATCACGTTGAGGTCAGCAACGTAGTATGAAGGTCTGATGAATCCGACAAGTGAAAATGAAGGGGGCAAGAGCCTTGTTCGACCAGACCTAACCAGTTTGACCAGACCTGATGGTCGAACAGAGGTCGAACATCCTTCGAAAAAATAGAATTTTGATGCTCTATTTTCTATCCTGCCATTTGACCAAAGCACATCCATTCAACCAGATCATCTTGGTCGAACAACAACTGAGGATAGGAAATCACAATCCGAGCAGCCGTTCGATCAGCCACAGTCTATTTGACCAGATCTATTTGGTCGAAAAGAGGTCGAATAACTTTCTTCAGCGCCAGTTTCGATCTCGAATGCTACATCTGTTGTTTAGAACACCCCAGAGCCATCCCAAGAGTAGAATACCGAGCTTGCAGTGGAAAAGAAGTGGGAAAAATAAAAAGATTGAGAGCCGAGAAGGATAAGGCAGAGAAGGTACCTCCTCTATTTCTCTTTCGAATAGTCAAAAAGGGATTGGAAAAAAGTTCAAGAGATTTCAGGATATTATGAACAAGATAAGCTTGAACATTCCTTTCTCCGAAGCAATCATGGAGATGTCATACTATGCTTGATTTTTAAAAGATATCATATTGAATAATAGAAGCTTGAACGGGCTAGAGATGGTGAATCTATCAGAAAACTGCAGCTCGATCATTCAGAGAAAGCTGCCACAAAAATTGAAAGATCTGGGAAGCTTCATTTTTTTTGTGAGATTGGAAAGGGGCCGGCACGTAAAGCTTTATGTGATCTTGGAGCAAGCATCAACTTGATGCCCTTATCTATATTTAAGAAGCTAAGTTTGGGGGAGCTCATTCCCATAACAGTGGCTTTATAATTGGCGGATAGGTCAATGACCTTTTCGAAGGGTTTGATAGAGGATGTACTTGTCAAAGTGGACAAGCTCATATTTCATGTGGATTTTTTAGTGCTTGAGATGGAAGATGACAAGGATAGTATTCCCTTGATTTTAGGGAGACCATTCCTTGCTACTGCTGGAGCTATGATTGATGTTCAAAGGGGTGAGCTTAGGCTACGGATGGATAAAGATGAAGTTCTATTTAACCTTGATAAAGCAATGAAGATGCCGATGGAGACGCAGTGTCACAGCATCGATGTGGTGGAGGAGATTGTGAAGGAAGACATGACCTTGATCCTTTCAAAGGACCCCTTGGAGACATGCTTGATGGAGTCTCTTATTTTTCCCACCACAGAGCTAGATGAGCTCTCCAATGAGGTATGTATTGATTTCTTGAAAACTTATTTGCTTTGGGTGATGACAGTTGTGAATCAAAGAGGATCAAGTTTGAAGAGGTGAACTAAACTAGAAAATACTTGCCTTGAAGTATGCCTATCTTGGTGACAATGAACAATATCTAGTAATTGTATCTTCTTTTCTTGATGATGATCACTTGAGGAGTTGTTAGATGTGCTTAGGAAGTATAAGTCTGCAATTGGTTGGTCTCTTGATGATTTGAAAGGTATTAGTCCATCATATTGCATGTATAGAATAAGATTGTTAGATGAAACTAAGAGTAGCATGCAAAATCAGCAGAGGGTTAATCCCGCTATTCAAAAAGTGATTAGGAAGCAAATCTTAACGTGGCTAGATGCAAGAATTATTTATCCAATTAGTGATAGTCCCCATGTGAGTCCGTTGCATGTTGTAACTAAAAAGGGGGTATGACTATTGCGAAAGCCGATGATGGTGAGACCTTAGCCACTAGGATTCCTACGGGATGGCGTGTTTGTATGGATTACAGGAAACAGAATGAAAATACATGCAAAGGTCATTTTCTCCTTCCTTTCATGGATTAAATGCTTGATCGTCTTGCAGGGTATGAGTTTTATTGTTTCTTGGATGGGTACTCGGGTTATAATCAAATCATGATTGTGCCTGAAGACTAGGAAAAGACCACTTTTACTTGCCCTTATGGAACTTTCGCTTTTAGGAAGATGCCTTTTGGATAGTGTAATGCACCTGCTACATTTCAGCGTTGCATGTTAGCCATATTTGACGGGTTGATAGAAAAGATCATGGAGGTGTTTATGGATGATTTTTCTGTGTTTGGTTCCTCCTTTAATATTTGTTTATTTAACTTGTCTACTGTTTTGAAGAGATGCCAAGAAACTAATCTTGTCTTGAATTGGAAGAAGTGTCACTTCATGGTAAGAGATGGGATTGTTCTTAGCCATCATATTTTGGCCAAGGGATTGTAGGTGGATAGAGCAAAGGTGGTGGCGATTGAGAAGCTTCCACCACCTACTAATGAAAAGGGAGTGCAGTCCTTCCTTGGACATGGCAGTTTTTATAAAAGATTCATAAAAGACTTCTCGAAATACTCCAAGCCCTTATCTCATTTACTTGAAAAGGATGTTCCTTTTGTATTTGATGAAGAATGTCTAACAGCTTTTCAGGTTTTGAAAGAGGCGCTTATTATTGCACCTATCTTGATCGCACCGGATTGGACTCAACCGTTTGTACTTATGTATAATGCAAGTGACTTAGCACTTGGAGTGGTGCTTGGGCATATGAGGGAGAAGAAGTTCTGCGCTATCTACTATGCGAGCAAAACTTTTGATGCAGCACAAAAGAACTACACTGTTACTGAAAAGGATTTTCTAGCTGTTGTGTATGCATTCAATAAGTTTCGAAGGTATTTGGTTGGCATGAAGACTATAGTATATGCGGATAATTCTGCGATTCGATACTTGATGAAGAAGAAGGAAGCAAAGCTAAGGATCATTTGATGGATTCTTCTTCTATAAGAGTTTGATATGGAGATCCGGGATAAGAAAGGAACAGGGAATGTTTTGGTTGATCACCTATCAAGGTTAGAGACAAGGGAGCATTATGATGATTCGCTCGATTACATAGAAGAGATGTTCCCTAATGAGATGATAATGGCAGTGTTTTTTGAAGGGGCGGAGAGAGCTTGTGTGGTAGCTACTCAAGGAATGGATCCATGGTATGCTGATTATGTCAATTACATTGCTATATGTAAAATTCCGAAAGATCTCAATAGGTATCAACTTGGTAAGTTTAAGAGAGATGTTGAGACTTTTATATGGTATGATCCGTTTGTCTACAAGATTTGTACGTATTCCATAGTCCGTAGGTATGTGCCTGAGAAAGAGTGGAGAGTGTTCTTGAATTTTGCCATGCATACCCTAACGGGGGGCACTTCGGAGCTCAAAAGACAGTAGCTAAGGTACTTCAATCTGCTCTTTATTGGCATACCTTGTTTAAAGATTGTGAGTCATATGTGGCAATATACGATAGATGTCAAAGGATGGGAAACATAAGTAGAAGAGATGAGATGCCACTTCAGCCGAGTATTGTTGTTGAGATCTTCCATGTATGGGGGATCGATTTTATTGGACCTTTTCCCCCATCTAATGGATTTCTCTACACCCTTTTAGCAGTAGATTATGTTTCTAAGTGGGTGGAAGCCATTCCCACTCGTGTGAATGATTCAAGGATAGTTTTGCCCTTCTTGAAGAAACATATATTAGCCCGCTATGGAGTTATTTGAGCGTTAGTGAGTGATGGAGGGTCGCACTTCATCAACAAGCTTCTTGTAAAAGTTCTCAAGGATTATGGCGTTAAGCATAGCGTTACTACACCTTATCACCCTCAAGCGAATGGGCAAGCGGAGGTCTCCAATCGATAAGTGAAGCAAATCCTAGAGAAAGTGGTCAAAACCAATAGGAAGGATTGGGCTATGAAGCTCGATGATATTGTGTGGGGTTCCAAACTACTTGCAAGATGGTATTTGACATGTCACCATATCAAATAGTCTATGGGAATCCGTGCCACTTACTCGTAGAAATTCAGCATAGAGTTTTTTGGGCATTGAGAAGTTTGAACTTGTCTCTTAAGGATCAAAAGGAGTTGAGGATGACTCACATCAATCAATTGGATGAGTTCAGAAATCGAGCTTTCAAGAACTCAGAGATCTACAAGGAAAGGATGAAGAAATGGCATGATTTGAAGATCTCCTACAAAGAGTTCAAGCAAGGTGATGAGGTATTACTTTTTAACTCTCGTTTGAAGCTTTTCATAGGAAAATTGAAATCAAAGTGGACGGGTCCGTTCATTATCCATAGAGTCTGTGGAGGGGGAGTTTTGAACTCATAGACAAAGATGGGGACATCATAGCGGTGAATGGGCATCGATTGAAGCATTACAAGTCGCCAGATGATGCTTGCGTCATCTTTGAGGATACCTTGCACTAAATAGGTACCATCGTGACTCTCCAACGTTAAACAAGAGAGCTTGTTGGGGGCTTTCCCTCCTATTTTATTACTTTATTTCATTAGTGTAAGTAATATATTTGACGTGATTACTATTCGGAAATTACATTTCATAGTAAACTTAGTTTCGACTATAGTTTCTACTAAGTTTAGGGGGAGGGGTGTGATGTACTTACCTTATCGAAGCATGAAGGGTATTAATGCGCGTTTTCTTTGCACGCAAAATTAATTCCCAAGTATGAAGGATATCAATTGCAGATTAAGCAAGCGACCAAGTGAATTATCGAACCCAAAGGATGGTGTATTATCAATTTAATTATTAACTAATTTAATTAAGACGAAAAGCAATAAAGATTGGGATTTTAATCCAATAACTAATAAACAATTAATTAAAATAATAAATAAAATAAAGTATCAATCGAAGAATACGAAAGTGGATCAAGTAGGAGAATATGTAGCTCTAGGATAATCCAGTTTCACTCATTAATTTCCCTTCTGTGTGTTGATGTGCGACTCTGCCATGTGGAATATGGACGTATCACTAAACCATGCAAATCTACTCTATAGACACAAGTAAGCATGCTTGTAACACGTGTGAATAATCTCAGAGCAAGAGATATAATTCTTCCTTTCTAGGTACTATCAGTATCAATTATTTTCCTGACCAATTGGTACTCTAACCCGATATGATCTCCCTTTATAGGTACTATAAAATTATCCTCTTTATCCTACTTCATAACCCAAATTCAATTCAATTAGTATTCATATATGATAGTTCTAATGAAGCTTCAGAGTCTCCTCACTTAGAATCATAACGTGGAATCCTGTTCAGCGGTGAACGCACTCAATCTACAACCAAGATATATATATTCAAACTCTATATACCAATTGAAGATGCACAAAACGACCGTGAATATGGATTAAAAAAGCACAATCATATATAAAATAAATCCACAAGTAGCATTGTATGGAGTTTACACATGAAAGTTCAATTAATTCGTAAAAACCTTCACAAACATAGTTCTACCAAAAAGTCTCTAGCCCATGATGTTGCGAAGAACAATCATGGTTGTTGGATAGATCTTATCCGGATGTCTGAAAAATATAAAATAAATTAGGAAACGATAAAAACCCTAAATATGAGAGTCATTGCGTCCTTCTTTGTCTTAAATCCTCCTCTTGGTTCTCCTCTTAATTTCACAGACGAATCTTCAAAGTAGTGGATGGATGAAGGAAAGGATGTGGATGATGGTTGGGGGGTGATTCCCCCTTGTGGGGTGTTATATTGTGTTGTGGCTCTCTCTTCAATCCAATATGATCTCTATGATATGATCTATACCCCCTTTTATACTTGTAAGCTCTCCTTATAGGCCTTGGATGGGATTTTACTTGAGACATACGTCAAATTTGGTAAAAAAAACCCGAAACTACCAAAAATAGCATCAGCGACATTCTGCTCGACCAAGCCTTCATAAGTCGAACAAGGCCTCCAGGTCAAGCAATGGTCGAACAAGCTCTCTGTAAGTTTTTGGTCATTTTGCTCAACTTGATCTCTCCCACTCGACCAAAATATTTCTAGTTGAGCAAGCTTTCATGGTCGAGCAAGCTTGTGCAGTCTCACCGTTTCGCGCATAACTTCCACATCCGACCTCCGATTTGAGTAATTCTTTCACTCAAGTGATTCTCTCTTCCTTGGCTTTCAATACATATAAATAAATCTCCAAAATCCCAACATTTGAATGTATAACAAGTCACGCAACGTGGCACAGCCGTTCTGTTCAGCGCAGCTTGCGCGACGTCACCACTTGGATCATAACTTTCTCGTTTGGAATCCGATGTAAGTGTTCTTTATGCCAAAATGACCCTTTCTTCTGTAGATTTCCATCCATGTATCACACTTCTAGTTTAGAGCTCAATAAAAATACATAATAATTACACAAGTCGTACTTCCGTTTCAGAGCATCCTTGCACAAATTGTACCTTTTCTCCAACTTGGCACTTTTGATCCCTTTTTTCAACTAAAAAATAATAAAACACCTCAATTGCGCCTTTTTCTAATATATATTGAATATAAGACACTTGTGCTAAAATATAATAATAATTCTCATCAAAAAGGTGTCAAATTGGACACTAAAACACGCTTATTTTCACTCTCATCAATCCCCAAAGTTATCCGTTGCTCGTCCCGAGGCAACAATATAAAAATAAAGATAGAGAGAGTAAGAAAATTAGTGGGGAAACAAGGATTATGACAAAAATCCCATTCTAAATACAATTGTCCTCAACTTAGATCATGCAACTTTCATTACATGTAATAATCAATTCATAGCATATAAGTTAAGACAATCACCACCAATTCAAATGCTCCATCAACATATTCGTACGAGGAGTATATATCACTCGCACTCAAGTGTAAAAGATGTACACTCATAGGTTAAGGTGTTTACGCTCAGATTCAATTCAAGTGCATGCGTAACCATAAGCTTGCTAAAAGTCTCAAACTCTCCACCACTATTATTATGATTTGATAATGAGATCAAAAAGGACTTTTCTTTTGGATGTAATTTTAGCTATTTGGTAAGGGTAGGAAACATATAGATAAAGTGACTCAATTAGTAGAGAATTAAAACTGGAGATTTTTTGTACTGCTGATTTTTTACACTTCAAGGCTATCCAGCTTCATGCTCTTCTAATTTTCTTTTCTCTCCTTTTTTCAAGCTCGACATTTTTTCTTCTTTTCTTTTTTTTCTTGAGGTAGCAGTTTCGGGCACTAACTCTAACATTTCGGGGTACCAGTTTCGGGCACTACACCTAAGCAACTTATTTTTAAGCTCATAATTACTTGTACAACTCCAAATATTTTATTCCATCCAAACTCCATGAAAATCAATTCACACACTTTGACAACATTTAATTCTCTACTAAATATAGGAATTTTAAGGCCCAAATAGGATATCAAAGTGGCTATCTTCGTAGGTTGACAAAGAAATAAGGATTTTAGGCTCAATGGGGCTAACTATGGATAAACATCATTCGGTAGGGAATTATTTGGCTAAGTGACTCATAAATTTAAGGATGACCTAAAATCGTCTCCCATCATCTAACACACATGTAGTTTTATGTAAGACAAGAGGCAAGTTCTGGAATACACGCACAAGAATGATACTCACAAGAAAGAAATATCATGTGATTATGTACATGAATAAGGCTCAAAATCTCACATGGGTTTTTTATAAGTAACAGAGCATTTTTCATGATAAGCAATATCCCACAAGTACACATAGAACTTCATACCACAATATAGCTCAAGTACACTTCCTTCATCAATTTCAAAAGCATATGAATTCTAGGCATAATTTTAAAATAATATAAGCTCACATGGATCACCAAAAATATAAACTCAATCCTTCCACTCCATGAATTAAATGCACACATAAAAATTAGAATTAGGAAACAAGGGCACCTGATTTTTTCTTCAACGTATGCACAAGTTCCTCGAGTTGTCAGGTCAAGCCTCAGTGTAGAACTCGTCTTGCCACTCTTCTACCTTTTTCTATCATCAAAGTTCAAACACTCATCATCACAGGATTCATCAATAATAAAATAGGAGAACTATAAGAAAGAATCAACTGACCATCTAATTGACTCCACACACTAGACACACAAACACAACACACTAACATTAGATAAGTTGTAAAAAATTGACATATCAACACCGGTTAAAATATTAGTATGCCGTAAAAAATCAACCTCCTAACAAACAAACAACCAACGAAAGAAAAAAATCATATCCTCGGTGCTCATAAGATGAGGTAAGTGCCCCCAAATTTAATAAAAACATAAGTCGAAACTAATTCTGAAAAAAGATGTAATTGCCGAAATGTGAGCACCTCAAATATAATAACTCCTCACTCACACGAAAGAAATAATAAGGTAATAAAATGGAAGGAACATACCTCCAACAGGTGCTCATGTTTAACGTCAGAGAGTCACGATGGAATACCACTTTTTGAACTACTGGATCAGATGGCGGTCTTCTCGCATCCTCACCTTCAAGTACTTTCTTTCCCTCTTCTTGTCTACACTTAACACCTCACCTTTCTTGGTAACAAGAATATGATCTTTGGAATTTCCTTCCTCCCATGGCTGTCTAAACACCTCCTTGTCAATCTTCTATTTAAATTTATAATCATCTGTCTTAGAAAAATCAAGATTAAATAAGTTAGAAATCACATCTATGCTCTTGCAAGATTGAATCTCCATGGGCATCTTCATTGCTTGATCAAGAGGGAAAACCACATCTTCATTATCCATCTGCAGTCTAAGCTTCTCGTCTCTCAACGTCTTTGCTCTTTCCCATTTATTTTCAGCTATACGCTCATTATTCTGCTCTTGAGATGGCTCTAGAGTATTCTGAACATCAGGTATAGCATTCTGGATCGAATCAGGCATGAAATGGGACTGCTCGACCTCCGTTCGACTTAGGTAGGTTGGTCGAGCAACTTGTCCTTGGTCGAACGACGTAGGCGATCGCGACCTATGCTCCTTCATGTTTTGCTCGACTTCTGCTTGACTTAGGTGGTCTGGTTGAGAAACTTGGTCCAAGTCGAGTAAACTTCCCGATCGAGAGCTACCCGTGGCCAAGTGCTGCTCGACTTCCGCTCGACTTGGATAGTCTGATTGAGCGGAAAGGTGCTGGTCGAGCGGCAAACTTGAAAACAGAGTGTCGTGATTCTATTTTTTTGGAGCTTGTTCGACCTCAGCTCGACCATCAGGTCTGGTCAAGCTGATGTGGTTTGGTCAAGCAACTCCCTGCTTCCTTCGTTCTCGCTCTCCGGCATCATCGAACCTTCATACTGCATCCAGGGCCTCAATGTGATGGCATTATTTTCCAATGTTTGAGTCAATTGATTCACATTCGCGGTCATCTGCCCCATAATCAAGGTAAGATCCTTCAACTGCTTAGATAAATATGCATGATCATCATTCATGGAAGCCTCAATGTGGTCAATTCTTACATCATTCTCAGCCATGTATCGATTAAAGGTATCTTCAACACTCTTCACTTCTTACTGCTGGATAATAGGCCCCCTTTGTGTCAATTCTGCAATATGCTTCTACTGGGATTCTAGTTGTTTGTTGATCTTAGCTAGACAAGAGACGATCTCGTCATCCCTATTTGGCTTCACCACTTGATGTTCAACATGTGCTACCTTACCAAATACATATGATACTCTATCTCTCTCTATAGGCCAGTCACGTGAATTCATAGAGATGTCTTCAAGTAACTTTTCTGCTTCAAGCGCTGTCTTAGATAACAACGCTCCTCCTGATGATGCATCAATAGGAACACGCGACTCACAATCCAATCCATAGTAGAAGATGCTTATGTATTCAGCCTTAAACATCCCATGATGTGGGCACCTCCTGAGCATGTCTTTAAATCTGTCCCATACCTCATAAAATTTCTCACCCTGATTCATAACAAATTGGGTAATCTCTTACCTCATTCTTAAGATACTTGAGGGTGGCATGTATCTCTCCAAGAATTTCTGCTGCAGTTGGTCCCATGTAGTGCAATCTGTGGCATCAAGAGTTTTATACCATGCTTCTGCCTTATCAATTAAAGAAAACTTGAATAAGGCAATGCGCCTAGCATTATCATTAGCTCCAGCTCTCTTTTAAGTATTTGCATAACCAAGAAATCTTCGGAGGTGCTGATATGGATCTTCAAAGCAATCTTCAGAAAAGAGATTCTTCTCTACCATGTTAATAAGAGCGGGATGTATCTCAAAATCATCATATTCTCCCTTTGCTCCTATCAAACCCATGTTGCCAATCCCATAATTCGTGAAAATATCACGTATGGCAATATTATCCTGATTCTGTCCTGCTCCGGCCATGTTAAGATCAATGTGTTATTTCTTCCTTTCCTTTCTCTCATTTTCCTAGTGCACAAGTACCTCAGAAAAATTCAAGGTTAGTTAGAAATAAATAATCACAAATAAAAGTCTTAATCAACTTGAAATAATAAAAATCAATAATAACAGCAGTCCCCGGCAACGGCGCCAATAACTTGATGCGCATTTTCTTTGCACGCAAAATTAATCCCCAGGTATGAAGGATATCAATTGTAGCTTAAGCAAGCGACCAAGTGAATTATCGAACCCAAAGGATGGTGTATTATAAATTTAATTATTAACTAAATTAGTTAAGACGAAAAGCATTAAAGATTGGGATTTTAATCCAATAACTAATAAATAATTAATTAAAATAACAAATAAAATAAAATATTATTTGAAGAATACAAAAGTGGATCAAGTAGGAGAATAGGTAGCTCTAGGATAATTCAGTTTTACTCATTAATTTCCCTTCCGTGTGTAGATGTCTGACTCTGCCTTGTGGAATATGGACGCATCTCTAAACCATGCAAATCTACTCTATAGGCATAAGTAAACATGCATGTAACACGTGTGAATAATCTTGGAGAAAGAGATATAAATCCACCCCCTTTCTAGGTGCTCTCAGTATCAATTATTTTCCTGGCCAATTGGTACTCTAACCCGATATGATCTTCCTTTATAGGTACTATAAAATTATCATCTTTATCCAACTTAATAACCCGAATTCAATTAATTAGTATTCTTATATAATAGTTCTAATGAAGGTTCGGATTCCCTCACTTAGAATCATAACATGGAATCATGTTCAGCGGCGAACACACTCAATCTACAACCAAGATATATATTCAAACTTTATATACCAATTGAAGATGCACAAAACAACCATGAATATGGATTAAAAAAGCACAATCATATATAAAATAAATCCACAAGTAGTGTTGTAAGGAGTCTACACATTAAAGTTTAATTAATTCGTAAAAACCTTCACAACCCTAGTTCTACCAAAAAGGCTCTAGCCCATGATGTTGCGAAGAACAATTATGGGTGTTGGATAGATCTTACCCGGATGTCTGGAAAATACAAGATAAATTAGGAAATGATAAAAACCCTAAATATAAGAATCGTCGCGTCCTTCTCCGTCTTGAATCCTCCTCTTGGTTCTCCTCTTGATTCCACAGACGAATCTTCAAAGTGATGGATGGATGGAAGAAAGGATGTGGATGATGGTTGGGGGGTGATTCCCCCTTGTGGGGTGTAGTATTGTGTTGTGGCTCTCTCTTCAATCCAATATGATCTCTATGATATGATCTACACCCCCCTTTTATACTTGTAAGCTCTTCTTATAGGCCTTGGATGAGCTTTTACTTGAGACATACGTTAAATTTGTTAAAAGAAACCCGAAACTACCAAAAATAGCATCAGCGACATTCTGCTCGACCAAGCCTTCAGAAGTCGAACAAGGCCTTCAAGTTGAGAAATTTTCGAGCAAGCTCTCTGTAAGTTTTTGGTCATTTAGCTCGACTTGACTCTCCTGCTCGACCAAAATAATTCTGGTCGAGCAAGCTTCCATTGGTCGAGCAAGCATATGCAGTCTCACTGTTTCACTCATAACTTCCACTTCCGACCTCCAATTTGAGTAATTCTTGCATTCACATGATCCTCTCTTCCTTGGATTTTTATACATATAAATAAATCTCTGAAAACACAACATTTGAATATATAACAAGTCATGCAAAGTGGCACAACCGTTCTGTTCAGCACAGCTTGCGCTACGTCACTACTTTGATCATAATTTTCTCGTTTGGAATCCGATTAAAGTGTTCTTTATGCCAAAATAACCCTCTCTTCTGTAGCTTTCCATCCATTTATCACACTTCTAGTTTAGAGCTACACAAAAATACAGAATAATTACATAATTCGGATGTGCGTTTCAGAGCATCCTTGCACAAATTGCACCTTTTCTCTAACTTGACACTTTTGATCAATTTTTCCACCTAAAACATTATAAAACACCTCAAGTGCACCTTTTTCTCACATATATTGAATATAAGACACTTGTGCTAATATATAACAATAATTCTCATTAAGAAGGTGTTAAATTGGACATTAAAACACGCACATTTTCACTCTCATCAGGCATAATCTTTTCTTTTTAACGTTTGTTAGGGGAGTTGATTTTTTGCGGCATATTGAAACTTTAATTGGTTTTAATGTGTTGATTTTTTGCAATTTGCCTAATGTTTAGTGGTGTTTTGTTTTGTGTGTTGTATGCGGAGTTATACATGGTTTATCTAGTCTAAAAATGGTTCTCTAGCTTAAGTTTCGGCAATCTTGATACTTGATGTTGTCCTATAGTTTAAGTGTCGCAGGGAAAGAAGAGAAAAGTACAAAGTTTTTAAAATTTGGGTAGTTGTTCGACAAAGAAGCTGCCATTCGACCAGAATTTTTAATCGAACGTTGGTCGAAAAAAATGTCAAAAAACTTACAGTAGCTCTGTTCGACCATAACGTGTTGTTCGACCATGCTCGTCAAGTTGAACGTTGGTCAAACAAAATGTCTAAAAACTTATAGTGAGGTTGTTCGACTAGCACACTTTGTTCGACCATATTCTTCAAGTCAAACGGTGGTCGAACGGAACAGGAGAGAACATAGAGTCAATTTTACAGGTTGTTCGACCTTAAGTTACTATTCGACTTATGAGTGTGTAAATTCACAAGTTCGATATCATGTTTTGTGCTAGTTTTGGAGAGTTTTGAGGTGGAAATAGGAGGAAAACCTATATATATTGTGAATTAGCATGAATCAGGTGTTAGTGGAGCTATTTAAGTGGTTTTCATAGCAAAATCGGAGTGGAAGTGCCAAGAATCGAAGAGACAAAGTCGAGACCAAGCGAACCGCCAAGGAGAGAGGTGGGTTCGACCTATTGGAGGAGGGTTCGACCTCACCAGCAGGTCGAACCAGTGTTGAAAGAGTGCAGGAGGTGGGTTCGACCACGACTCGAGGGGTTCGACCTGTCTATCATGTCGAACCATGGTCGAACCAGTTCGTGAGAAAGTTGATTCGACCACGACATTGGGAGTTCAACCTAACGGTTGGTCGAATCGAGAACAAAAATTGTCCAGTAGCATAGTTCGACCTGTGGTTCGACCAAGACGGAAGGGTTTGACTTGCTGAACAGGTCTAACCAAGTGCCGAATACTTCCAGTAGGCGGGTTCGATCTGTGGTTCGACCTGCGGCCAGTGGTTCGACCTGTTTGCTGAGGTCGAACCGTCGTGCGGGAACTTATCTTATCTGGATTTTCAAGGCCAAAACGCGTGGGATCACTTGAAAAGCCCATTTCAAACCCTAGAGACATGATTACAAGTATAAAAGGAGGCTCATGCAGTCAAGGAAGATGTCCAACCTATCACCAACAACACAATACAAGAGAGCTTTTAGAGTCCGCTGGAGATTCAAGTAAGATTGGTCCATCTAACCATGATTGTTCCTAGATCAATCATGGGCTAGAGCCACTTCGGTAGTTCTAGGGTTATGAAGGTTTCATGAGTTGATTTGTATTTCGTGTGTATACTCCGTACAACACTACTTGTGGTTTATTTTATATAAGATTGTGCATTTTTAATCCATACTCATAGTTGTTTTGTGCATTAATAATCGTTGTGTAGAGTCTGAATACATAACATGGTTATTGATTGAGTGCGTTCACTAACGAGAAGGGTTTATTGTTAGAATTCTAAGTGAAGGGATTCCGAGGTTTTATTAGAACCGTCTTATATGAATGTTTGTTAATTGAATTGAATTCGGGTTAACAAGTAGGATTAAGAGTATAACTTTATAGTACCTAAAAAGGGAGATCAAATTGGGTTAGAGTATTAAGTGCACGGGAAATAATTGATTATGATAGTACCTAGAAAGGGAGGTAAAGTATACGTCTTGCTCTGAGGATACTCACACGTGTCAAAAGCTTATCTATTTGTGTCTATAGAATAGATTTGCATGGTCTAGCGATGCATCCATAAACCACAAGGCAGAGTCGGACATCGACACACGAAAGTATGAATTAATGAATGAAACTGGATGGGCTGACGAACTACCTAACATCTTATTTGATCACAACAACTCTTCTCTTGTTCTTTTTATTTATTTGCTATTTTAGTTGTTACTTAGTTTACAAACCAACAATTACAATTCTCAACATAGTCATAATTGCTAGAAAATAACTAAAGTAATATTTATCCGTCCCGTGGATTCGATATTTAACTTGGTCACCTTCGAAACTACAATTGATATCCTTCATACTTGGGGATTTAAATTATGTGTTGAGAAAACACCTATCAAGTTTTTGGCGCCGTTGCCGGGGATGACTTAAAATATCTTTTTGTTATTTCTAGTTTATTAGGGCTATTTATCTTGTTTTACTGTTTTAATTCTAGTTCTTTTTAGGTGCATGCTCACGAGATCAAAGAAAGGTGAACTTGAACCCTATAATCCTGAGATCGGAGCATCGTCAAGAAAGAAGAAGAAGAAGAAGAGCAAGGCAAAGACTATTGATCCAACTGAAGCTCTGAATTTTGGAGTTGAAGTTGACGAGCAGAATTCGCAGACGATTGAAGCTATAACTGAAGTTAATTCGGGAGTAGGGACAGTCAACATGGCAGCGAATCCGGATAATCTAGCCATCCAAGATGTTTTCAGAAATAATGGTGCTGGAAATTTTGGGCTTCTAGGAGCGAGGGGAACTAATTTAGCTTTCGATCTTCATCCCGCTCTTATTAGCATGATAGAAAGGAACTCCTTTTCAGTAGGGTCTTTCGAGGATCCGCAGCAGCATCTGAACAAGTTCTTGGGCTATGCAAGTACTCAAAAAGACGCAAGAGAACATGAAGATGTTAGGAAGATCCTCTTGTTCAAATTCTCGCTTACTGAAAAGGCGAGAGATTGGTACGACACTATCAACGCAGCTGAGAGCACCACTTGAGAGCAACTGCAGTTAAGGTTCTTGGAGAGGTACATGCCACCTTCAAATGTGTTTAAGATGAAGCAAGACATTAACCAATTTTCTATGGGTGGAGGTGAGAAATTTCATGAAGCATGGGATAGATTCAAGGACATGCTTATGAAGTGTCCTCAAAATGGGCTATCTAAAGCTCAATATATCAGTATATTCTACAATGTATTGGACTGTGATTCACGAGTGTTATTGGATGCTTCTTCTAATGGAGCATTGCTTACAAAGTCATCCGTAGAGGCCGAAAAATTGTTTGAAGATATCTCGATGAATTCGAGGGATTAGCTAACTGATAGATTTAGAGGTACTTATGTCCTTGGGAAGGTAGCTAAGGTTGAACAAGCAATGGTGAAAACAAGTAGAGAAGATGAGATCGTCTCTAGCTTGTCCAATATCAACAAGCTACTTGAAACCCAACAGAAGCAAATCAGTGAATTATCTCAGCGCGTACCGATCAAGCAGCAGGAGTTGAAGAATGATGGACCAATCCAAGAGGAGTTGGAAGAGGCACACTATGCCATGGGTCAAAGTATTCAAGGGACTAGGTATCCCGATCAAGGAAACCGGAACTACCAAGGGAACTATCGAGGAAACTTTAATAATCGTGGTCCCCAGGGTGGTTATCAACAGCCTAGGAGGACGGAGTTCTCATGGAGCAATCTGAATAATGCGATTCAACCTCCGATGGGTGTTGATCCGGGTGCTAAGGTAGAAGAAGGGAAACCGGGTTTTGAGGATACTGTGAACAGGTATATGGCCAAGAATGATGAAAGAGTGAACCGTCTTGAGGCCAAACTTGAAAAGAAAATCGATGCAAACCATGAGGTTATATCTAAGCAGGTGAAGGACCTTACATTGCTGATGGGGGAGATGAGTAGTGATCTAAGTGGTATTCCGTCGTGACTCTCCGACGTTAAACATAAGCGCCTGTTGGGGGCTTTCCCTCCCATTTTATTGTTTTATTTCATTCGTATGTGTAAGATATTTTTATATTTGAAGTGCTTACTTATCGGCAATTATATCTTTTTGCAAACTTAGTTTCGACTATAGTTTCTATTAAATTTGGGGGTGTGTGATGTACTTACCTCAATAAGCACCGATAGTATAATTTTTTCTTTGTTATGTTTGTTAGGGGAGTTGGTTTTTGCGCCATATTTAAAATTTTAATCGATTTTGATGTGACGATTTTTTACAACTTGCCTAATGTTTAGTGGTTTTTATTGTGTTTTATTTTACGGAGTTACTCATGAATAATATTTTGTGGAATAATTTTTGATGAAGTTGTGCTCTAGTTGGTACATAATGATTCGTATTGAAGTTTGAAGTGTGTAGGGATTGAAGAACACTCAGTTTTGAAGCTTAGAAGGGTGTTCGACCAAAGCCAGGGTATGTTCGACCAGTGCCAGGAGGTCAAACCCAACAATGGATGTCGAACCGTGGTGATAAATCATCCAGTGAGTTGGTTCGATCACGACATTCTTGGTTCGACCTATTTAACAGGTCGAACCTAGGTCGAACCGGTGATCTGAAACATATAGAAGGGTGGTTTGACCTGATGCATTTTGGTTCGACCTGTTCCAGTAGGTCGAACCCAAGTCGAACCTGAAGAAGAACTCTGTCCAATGAGTGTTGGATACTTATATGGTTGATTTGGTTTATGGGCTATTGATTTTGTGCATTCATATGTTCATGTGTTAATTTCTATTGATGAAAAGCATGTATAATTTGATAAGTATATTGAATTCTTGTGGAATTGATCTTAACTATGTGCTATGAGGAGTACTTAGGATTCTATTTACCTATGTGAGGATTTGAGCCTTGATAATCATGCTTGATCATGATTGTTTTATTCTTGAGAGGATCATTCATATGAACATATTCTAGAACTTGGCTTGGAGTCTTGTGTGAGACTTATGATTGATAAATTGCTAGGACATGATCTTAGGCCATTATTTTGTGATTCAGTTACTTAACCAAATTTTGTCCTTCCTAATGATTTTATTAACCTTTGGATGCCCCGTTGAGCCGTTAAAAACCTTTTCTTTGGTAGCCGAATTAAATAACCTTATAAACCTTTACTTGAGCCTTGATTAACCTATTTATTGGTAGAGAGAGTTGAGGTGAGTAAATGTTGCAAGAAGAAAAATGAAGATAGAATATGGTTGGATGAAAAGAATATGGTTAAATCTTGTTTAGGGGTAGTGCCTGAAACTGGTACCCCGATTGCTTATAACATAAAGCCTTAAGCTTAAGAGCAGCTGATTGATAAAGAGAAGAAGGGTAGTGCCTAAAACCGGTACCCGAATGGTCTAAAGAGGTGATGTTGATGCACGGAAAAGAAGGAAAATCCATGAGAAGAAGAGGAGAAGTTGGAGGAGATATTGCAGCAAGAAGAAGAAATCGAGAACCTCCAAGGTAACTCTCTACTAGTGTCTTAAGTCACTTTACCTAAATTTTCCTACCTTTTTCCAAAGAGCCAACATTACAACCCAAAAATAAGTCCTTTGTGATCCTAGTGAAGAGTTGATTATAAGTTGATTTTTGAGACCTTTGCCAAGCTTATGGTTACGCGTGAATATGGATTGATATGAGTGTTTATATTAACCTATATAGTGCCTCACGCACTTGAGTGAAAGAGAATAAATACTTATCTTGTGAGCTAGATCACTTAGTACTACGAATGGTGCGTGATTGGATTGGTTTTGCATGAGTGATATATATGAAGCAATTAATACTTGTTTGATTTAATGAAGTTGCAAGTGTGATATGTGTTGTACTTGATCTTGGTGAATTATACACGACTCCTGTGGTTTGATTTGGTTGCCTCGGGACGAGCAACATGTAAGTTTGGGGGTTTGATGAGTGTGTAAATTCACAAGTTTGGCATCATGTTTTATGCTAGTTTTGGAGAGTTTTGAGGTGGAAATAGGTGGAAAACCTATATATATTGTGAATTAGCATGAATCAGGTGTTAGTGGAGCTATTTAAGTGGTTTTCATAGCAAAATCAGAGTGGAAGTGCCAAGAATCGAAAAGACGAAGTCGAGACCACGCGAATCGCCAAGGAGAGAGGTGGGTTCGACCTGTTGGAGGAGGTTCGACCTCTCCAGCAGGTCGAACCAGCATTGAAAGAGTGCAGGAGGTGGGTTCGACCACGACTTGAGGGGTTCGACCTGTCTATTAGGGCGAACCATGGTCGAACCAGTTCGCGAGAAAGTTGACTCAACCACGACGTTGGGGGTTCGACCTGATCGTTGGTCGAATCGAGAGCAGAAATTGTCCAGTAGCATGGTTCGACCTGTGGTTCGACTAAAACAGAGGGGTTCGACTTGCTGAACAGGTCGATCCAAGTGCAGAATACATTCAGTAGGTGGGTTTGACCTGTGGTTCGACCTACGGCTAGTGGTTCGACCTGTTTGCTGAGGTCGAACCGTCGTGCATGAACTTACTTTATCCAGATTTTCGAGGCCAAAACGCGTGGGATCACTTGAAAAGCCCATTCCAAGACCTAGAGGCGTGATTACCAGTATAAAAGGAGGCTCATGCAGTCAAGGAAGACGTCCAACCAATCACCAACAACACAATACAAGAGAGCTTTTAGAGTCCGCTGGAGATTCAAGTAAGATTGGTCCATCTAACCATGATTGTTCCTAGATCAATCATGGGCTAGAGCCACTTTGGTAGTTCTAGGGTTATGAAGGTTTCATGAGTTGATTTGTATTTTATGTGTATACTCTGTACAACATTACTTGTGGTTTATTTTATATAAGATTGTGCGTTTTTAATCCATACTCATAGTTGTTTTGTGCATTAATAATCGTTGTGTAGAGTTTGAATGCATAACATGGTTATTGATTGAGTGCGTTCACTAATGAGAAGGGTTTATTGTTATAATTCTAAGTGAAGGGATTCCGAGGTTTTATTAGAACCATCTTATATGAATGTTTGTTAATTGAATTGAATTCAGGTTAACAAGTAGGATTAAGAGTATAACTTTATAGTACCTAAAAAGGGAGATCAAATCGGGTTAGAGTACTAAGTGCACGGGAAATAATTGATCATGATAGTACCTAGAAAGGGAGGTAAAGTATACGTCTTGCTCTGAGGATACTCACACGTGTCAAAAGCTTATCTATTTGTGTCTATAGAATAGATTTGCATGGTCTAGCGATGCGTCCATAAACCACAAGGCAGAGTCGGACATCGACACACAAAAGTATGAATTAACGAATGAAACTAGATGGCCTGACGAACTACCTAACATCTTATTTGATCACAATAACTCTTCTCTTGTTCTTTTTATTTATTTGCTATTTTAGTTGTTACTTAGTTTACAAACCAATAATTATAATTCTCAACATAGTCATAATTGCTAAAAAATAACTAAAGTAATATTTATCCGTCCCGTGGATTTGATATTTAACTTGGTCACCTTCGAAACTACAATTGATATCCTTCATACTTGGGGATTTAAATTGTGTGTTGAGAAAACACCCATCATCAACCAAGATTTTTTGGTCGAACGGAGGTCGAACACGGTCACATTTTAAACACAGATTTGAGTTGTTCGACCAAAAACCCTTGTTCGACCAAGTTGTTTGAGTTGAACGAGATTCTAAATCAAATTTAAAGGTCAGATTTTCCCTTTTGTTTGAGCAATTCCCATAAACTTCTCTTGAGCACCCAATTCGAACTGTAAGTTCCTCTTCCCATATTCTTCCCACACTTTAATCTTCCTCTCCACACACTTCCACATCTAAAATTTGGAGGATTCAAGTCCAAATTGGGGCTATTCTAATCAAATTCTTGGAGTACATCACACGCACACCATGGCCAACAAAGGCATGTTTTTTGGAACTTCTATACCCAGAAATTGATGAGATTAAGTTTGGGAATGTTGGTTAAGTTGATTGAAGCATGAATTTTGTGGATTGAATTGTTGAATTTTTGGTGTCGTGTTGGGATTGTGTGTCTTCTTGCGGCGGGTCTTCCTTCTCTTCTCTACATGTACAGGGGGTTTCTTGTATGTTATAGTCCGACAAAACCAAAAGTCTACCCATCGAGTAAGTGAAACAAAATCATTACCATCAATACTACGAAGTCTATGATAAGCGTGTAGCAAGTGTCGGCAACTAGATGGAATGCGTAAGCTAGTGGCGTCACGCTCATTGAAGAGTTTGGGCTTGTCGAGCACCACTTCTTTATATAAGTGACCAGCTAGCGGCAATCCTGTCCAGTTATAAAAATCCCATAGAGAAATTGACATTTCTCCAAAGGAAATAAGTAAGGTATCGGTAGTAGGGCACCACGCCTCACAAAAAGCTTTGAGGATCTCTCAATTGCAGTCATACGTGAATAGAGATGCGAAGATGGGGCCATGAATCTTTGTTTTTTCAAGATTAGAGCGATATCTGCTTAGGACAGCTTCAGTCCACTCCCTATATCCAGGAGTATAATGGAATTCCCCAAGAAAATTCACTGAATTGCCCCACACTGCATTACCATTGATTATTAGCTAATGTGGGCAAAGGGCCAATGTTTCTCTCTTTAATATGGTTAGCCACCCTTAATGCTGCAACTTTGGTTTCACCTCTTTAAATATAGATTAGAAGAACTTAATGATTAGGGTTGACCGGGCGCTGAATAGTGAGAGAAGATGCAAATTTTTCCTGCCATTTAGGTAATCGATGATGAATAAGTCCCAGGGGGACAAATCAATTGGAAATGTTTAATGCCATGTCCAAGTCCAGATCTCCAGTCTAAGCCTTTAGACCAAGTTTGCTACTCTTGCGTGGAAGTTTCTCTAAAAGTGCACCCACCAGGGGTCTCTCAATCGAAAGATGAGTTGCTACATCTAATGGTGAGTTCTTGCTATCAAGAATCACCAATTGACGCTCATTCGAATCTGTTACCATACTCTCGAAGTGAAGCATCTTGAAGTTGTATTAACTGCAAGAAAATATATGAGAAAATATCAGCAAATAAGTTCAAATTAATTTATATTTGTGGATTTAATTAATTAAACGACCCAAAATAAATTTATGGGACCAATTAATTATTAAATCCAAAATTATAAATTAAATTTATGATAAAAGGAGCTCAAAATATTAAAGGGGAGTAATTAAAATTGATTCATGTTTAAATTTGATAAATTAAATACATGAATTAATTTTGGGCTAGACTTTTAAGAGTTAAAACCCAAAGTTTAAATTAAAATTTAATTAACTCTTTGAAGATGTAAGGCCCAAAATATTGTACCTAAAAAAAAGTTGAACATGTGGATGTTACAGTTTCTTGCCCAATTTAATTTTGGGATCATAGGAGAGAAGTCACGTGGGTGCAGTGCAAAACTTGATTTGAAATTAAAATCAAATTGGAATAGTCAAAATTAATTCCTTTTCCCAAGGAAGAAAAAATGTGGGTGGTAGTTGTTGTTGATTTAACAACTTTCTTTCTCTACCCAAAATCAATTACTTTTCTTATTTTTAAGAAATAAGTGGATTTGCTTGAAGAACTCATACTACTCGCCGAAAGTCTGCAACCCGGATCCAATGCCGGAGCCCGATCGTTCTCCGCCGTCGAGGTCCATCTCCACACGCAATTACCCACAACTCGTGAGCCATCGAAAATCGTGTGACCCACTCTTGCCATCAATACACCACTGAAGGATAGCATACTGGCTAGATCAATTTTCAATCGCGGCCCACCATCCTGGCCTCTGTCGTTCATGACTGTCAACACCATGTTGTCGCCGCGTTGCCTCTTGCTGACATTAGCCATTGGAATTGAGAACCCGCACTATCATCACCGGAAGTGCGACACCATCCATGCGAGGATTCCAAATTGAGCATCGTTCTTTTTCGACCACCACCTCGTCGGCCAGATCTCCCGCCAAAAGAGAAAATCGTCACACTAACCAGTAGAGGCACGGAGCACCAGCCACCGACGACCACTACTACAAGCCATTACATACCGCACTGCCACGTGCCACTAGCGCCCAACAGATGCTAATTTCCCGATCGAGAACCGCACACTGTTGCCACCTATCTTGCTATCCTCTACCATTCTGCCACTCCTCCCGTTGGGAATTTCAAAACCAAAATAATGTTGACTCTCTATCGGCAAAGATCGATGTCCACATCAACGACCCCAATATTTTGCTCTTTCCATAGGGACAACCGAGGGACAACCATAAAGGGATAACCATAAAGGGACAACTTAAAGGGACAACCATAAAGGGACAACTTAAAGGGATAACCGTAAAGGGACATATTAAAGGGACGAGGCTTGCCGTCGATTCCTACAAAAAGGAAGATGGTATGGATGAGGCTCACCATCGACTCCTTCAAAGAGGAAAAATGACGAGGTCAATGAGAAGAGCACAGATATACAGAGGAAAGCACAGGAAAAAAAAGATAGTGATAAGGAAACAGATAATGATCAACAAAATAAGAATAGAGGGCACAATACATGGGCTATTCACATAAACTTTGCTGTCATTATTAAATTACTCACATAAAGAAATAAAGAAGCATATTTAAAAATAGATGAATTGAGGGCTTACACCAATAATAGTGTAACGAGGCAATGAGTTCTCAGCGTATTGTGTTTTGTCTTGATATTTTGCCTTGATGAAGAAATCTGCAAGGCAAAAGAGATGTTGCGCTTCAAAAAAAATTGAAGAAAAGAAAAGAAATGAAATTGAAAATGCCTTACGATCTGTTGATGAAGAAATCAAATGCATTGAACCCCTTATTATATAGGTAGGAGACTGCAGCAAATTATGAAAATTATTTACATTATTGAAATCTCTCAATATTTCAAGAGATTTCTTTTATTAATTTTGAGCAAAGATTTGCAAATCATATTGAGGAGCAAGAAGCAAATATGTCCATATTTCTTATCTCCCGTAAACTTGAAATTAAGCAGGGAAGAAATTAATTTGGGCTTGAAAGAAAGAGTTGGGTGATGAGAGTAAAAATAAGCATATTTTAGTGTCCAATTTAACACCTTTTTGATATGAATTATTGTCATATATTAGCAAAAGTTTCTTATATTTGATATATGTGAGAAAAAGTTGCACTTGAGGTATTTTATTATGTTTTAGATGAAAAAAGGATCAAAAAAACAAAGTTGGAGAAAAGGTGCAACTTGTGCAGGAATGCTGAAAATGCACGTCCAACTTGTGTAATTTTTTTGTATTCATGTGGAGCTTTGAACTGGAAGTGTGATAAATGGTTGGAAATCCACAGAAGAGAGGGTCGATTTGGCGTAAAGAACACCTCAATCGGAATACTAATGAGAAAGTTATGATCAGAATGGTAACATAGCGCAAGCTGTTCCTATTCAGCACGATTATGTCAATTTGTATAACTTCTTACACATTCAAAAGTTGAAATTTCTACAAGTTCTTTATATTTATAGAAAGCCAAGGAAGTGAGGATCACGTAAGCATAAGAATCACTCAAATCGGAGCTCCGATATAGAAGTTATGCGTGAAATGGTGAGACTACGCGAGCCCGCTCGACCAAGACCATTTGGTCGAGCAACGGTCAAGCGGAGTTAATTTTTTGCATCCGCGAACAGGTATGCCGCTCGATCTCTACTCGACCCAAGCCAATCCTGCTCAACCTGGAGTAGTTTGGTCGAGCGGGACACTAAATTCTATTTTTGGTAATTTTGTACCTCCAATAGCGTGTATTTTTGTGTTTTCCAAGAAAAATGCTCATCCAAGGTCCATAAGGAGAGCTTACAAGTATAAAAGGGGATGCAAATCACATCATTATTCGTGTGACCACAACACAATCATCCTACACTCCACAAGGGGGATTATCCCCCAACCATCATCCACATCCTTTCCTCCATCCATCCATCACTGTGAAGATTTTTCTGTGGAATCTAGAAGGAGAACCAAGAGGATTTGAAGAGACGGAAGAGAGAAGGAAGGAGACTTCTACACCAAGGGTTATCCTAATTCTTTTCTTCTACTTTCTAATTTTTCGGACATATGGATAAGATTTATCCAACCCCCATGATTATTTTTTACAACATCATGGGCTAGAACTATTTTGGTAGATCTAGAGTTTTGAAGGTTTTTATGAATTAATTGAACTTTCGTGTATATACTCCGTACAACACTACTTGTGGATTTATTTTATATATGACTATGCTTATTAATTCATACTCAGAGTTGTTTTGTGCATCATTAACTGTTTTGTAGAGTCTGAATACATATCTAGGTTATTAATTGAGTGTGTTTACTGCTGAACAGGATTCCATGTTATGATTCTAAGTGAGGGGACTCCGAAGCTTCATTATAACTGTAATATATGAATGTTTATTAATTGAATTGAATTAAGGTTAATAAGTAGAATAAAGGGGTTAATTTTAAGTACCTATAAAGGGAGATTATATCTGGTTAGAGTACCAATCATAGGGGAAAATAATTGATACTGATAGTATCTAGAAAGGGGGGTGAAATTATATCTCTTACTCCAAGGTTATTCACACGTGTTACACGCATATTTACTTGTGTCTATAGAGTAGATTTGCATGGCTTAGTGATGCGTCCATATTCCACAAGGCAGAGTCGGACATTGATACATGAAAGGGATATTAATGAATGAAACTGGATTGTCCTAGAGCTACCTATTCTTCATTCTTGAGTCACTTTCGAATTCTTTTAAGTGCTTTTATTTTAATTAATGGTTTAGTAGATACAATTATTTCCACAACTATTATTGCCTTTCGTCTTAATTAATTTAGTTAATAATTAAATTGATAATACGCCGTCCTTTGAGTTTGATATTTAACTTGGTAGCTTGCTTAAGCTGCAACTGATATCCTTAATACTTGCGGATTAATTTTGCGTGCAAAGAAAACGCACATCATTGGGCCACTTGAGAGCTAAAAGAGTAGGCCAAGACTTTACTTGTTGGATAAAGTAACTGAAACTGTGTTATTAAATGCCCAAATTACAACTGTTGAAATAAAAGGAACTTTTTATGATTCCTTTACATCAAGACATGACGTCCGTGAACAAATCGCAAGGGGCCATTGATGCATGTTTTCTTTGCATGCAAAATTAATCCCCAAGTATAAGGATATCAGTTGCAGCTTAAGCAAGCGACCAAGTTAAATATCGAACCCAAAGGACGGCGTATTATCAATTAAATTATTAAGTAAATTAATTAAGACAAGTGACAATAAAGATCGAGGATTTTAATCTAATAAGTAATATGATTAAAATTAAACAACAATTAAAATAAAGTAACACTGGAAAAATACGAAAGTGTATCAAGAATGGAGAATAGTTATCTCTAGGGTAATCCAGTTTTACTACTTGACTTCCCTCTCAAGTGCAGGCCGACTCTGCCTTGTGGACTATTGACGCATCACTAAATCATGCAAATCTACTCTATAGACACAAGTAAATATGCGTATAACACGTGTGAATAACCTTGGAGTAAGAGATATAATTTCACCCCCCCTTTCTAGGTACTATCAATATTAATTATTTACCACGTCTGGAAACTAACCCGATATGATCTCTCTTTATAGGTACTATAAAATTACCCTCTCTATCCTGCTTACTAATCTAAATTCAATTCAATTAATACATTCTTATATGATAGTTCTAATGAAGTTTCGGAGTCCCCTCACTTAGAATCATAACATGGAATCATGTTCAATGGCGAACGCACTCAATCTATAACCAAGATATATATTCAAACTCTATATACCAATTGAAGATGCACAAACGACTGTGAATATGGATTAAGAAAGCACAATCATATATAAAATCAATCCACTAGTAGTGTTGTACGGAGGACACACAAGAGAGTTTAATTAATTCATAAAACCTTCAAAACCCTAGATCTACCAAAATAGTTCTAGCTCATGATGTTGTGAAGAACAATCATGGGGGTTGGATAGATTTTACCCATATGTCTGGAAAATACAAGATAAATTAGGAAACAAATAAAACCCTAGATGTGGGCGTCGTCGCATCCTTCTCCGTCTTGAATCCTTCTCTTGGTTCTCCTCTTGATTCCACAGACGAATCTTCAAAGTGATGGATGGATGGAGGAAAGGATGTTGATGATGGATGATGGTTCGGGGGTGATCCCCCATTGTGGGGTGTAGGATGACTATATGTGGTCATATTCCAATAAATAATGATTAGATCTACATCCCCTTTTATACTTGTAAGTTCTCCTTATAGACCTTGGATGGGCTTTTCCTTGGAAAACACGAAAATACAAGCACAGGGGTGTAAAACCCGTCGAAAACAGATCTAAGTGTCCCAGTTCGACCAAAGTGGTTCTAGTCAAACTTGAGGCATTGGTCGAACAGGATGTCTGTATGATGAAGCTCTCCAGTTCAACTTGGCTTCGTAGTTCGACTTGTCTTCATATGGTCGAACGGATCTCCTTGGTCATAACTTCCACATTTGAGCTCCGATTTAAGTGATTCTTACGCTTGCACAGTTCTCTCTTACTTGGCTTCCTATCCATATAAAGAACTCAAAGAAAATCTAGAAATTAAAGGTGTAAAAAGCCATGAAAAGTGACACAGCTGTTCTGTTCGGCACACCTTGCGCGATGTCACCATTTTGATCATAACTTTCTCGTTTGGACTCCGATTGAAGTGTTTATTATGCTAAAACGATCCTCTCTTCTGTGGCTTTTCAACCATTAATCACATTTCTAGTTCAAATCTCCATACTAAAACAAAAAAATTATACAAATTAGATGTGCGTTTTTCAGCATTCTAGCACAAGTTTCACCTTTTCTCCAACTTTGCACTTTTGATATTTTTTCCACCTAAAACACAATAAAACACCTCAAGTGCACCTTTTTCTCAAATATATTGAATATAAGACGTTTGTGCCAATGTATAACAACTATTCCCATCAAAAAATGTTAAATTGAACACTAAAACACGCTTATTTAACTCTCATCAATCCCCTAAACTTACCCGTTACTCGTCCTGAGGCAACAAAATAAAAATAAAGATAAAGAGAGTAAGAAAATTAGCGGGGAAATAAGGACTATGATAAATACCCCTTTCAAAATACAATTGTCCTCAACTTAGGTCATGCAAATCTTATAACATGTTATAATCAATTCATAGCATACAAGATAAGACAATCACCACCAATTCAAAAGCTCCATTCACATGTTCTCATGAGAAGTGTATATCACTCACAGTCAAATGTAAAAGATGTACACTTATGGGTTATGGTGTTTACGCTCAGATTCAATTCAAGTGCATGCATAACCATAAGCTTGCCAAAAGTCTCAAACTCTCCACCACTAAAAGTATGATTCAACAATGGGATCAAAAAGGACTCTTCTTTTGGATGTGATGTTGGCTCTTTGGTTAAGGTAAGAAATATATGCATAAGTGACTCAAACTTCGGATCAATCAAGCCTGCAGTCTTTCTCGACCTTTCATTCTTCCTCTTCACTTCAATTAAGCACATCCTCCTCCTCAACTCTTTCACTTTTTTTTCTTTCAAGCACAACATTTTTTTCCTTCATTTTTTCTTATTTCTTTTTTTCTCTTGAGGTACCAATTTCGGGTATTACCTCGTGCATCCTCCATAGGATACTAGATTTAAGCACTACCCTGGGGTATTTGATTCAATAAAGTACTAGATTTAAGCACTACTCCATGATTCTCCTTAGATGCATTATCAAGATTCATCACTATTTCAACACCAATTTCATTCCTTCCCAAATTGTTATCAAGCTACATCAACACACTTTGAAAAGCTATTAGTTCTCTTCTAGAAGGACAATCAAGGCTAAAAAAATTCAGATGCTCAAAGTGGTTCTTTCTAGTAGGCTGCCAAAGAATTAGATTTTTAGGCTCAACGGGGCTAACTACGGATAAACATCATTAGATAGGGAATTATTTGGCTAAGTGACTTATAAATTCAAGGATGGATTTAGATCATCTCCTATCATCTAACACACATGTAGTTTCAAGTAAGACAAGAGGCAAGCTCTAGAATACACACACAAGAACGATACTCACCAGAAAAAATATCATGTGATTATGTAACATAATCAACGAGGCTCAAAATCTCACATGGGTTTTTAACAAGTAACAGATCACTTTTCATGGTAAGCAATATCCCACAAGTACACATAGAGCTTCATATGATAATATAACTCAAGTACACTTCCTTCATCAATTTTAAGAGCATACGAATTTTAAGCATAATTCAAAATATAAGCTCATGTGGATCACCAAAACCAAAAACTCAATTCTTCCACTCCATGAATTTAAAGCACACATACAAATTAGAATAAGGAAATGAGGGCACTTGATATATCCTTCAATATATGCCCGAGTTCCTCGATTTGTTCAACTCGATCAGGTCAAAGCCTCAGTTTACCTGTTTCTATCATCAAAGCTCAAGCACACCTCATCATCACCGAATTCATAATAATGTAGGAGAACTATAAGAAAGACTCAATTGACTATCTAATTGACTCCACACACTAGAAACACCAACATAACACACTAAACATGAGGTAAGTTGCAAAAAATCGACATACCAACGCCGATTAAAATATTAATACGCCGCAAAAAATCAACCTCTTAACAAACAAACAACAAACGAAAGGAAAAGTTATACACATTGCATCATTTTGTGGTATATTAAAACTTTAATCGATTTTGATGTGTCAATTTTTTGCAGTTTGTCTAGTATTCGGTGGTGTTTTACTTATTTTGGTATGAGCGGAGTATTATACAAAATTTTTATATAGTCTAAGAGTGGTTATATAGCTTTTGTTTTGGGTATTATTATGCTTGATGTTGTCCTGAAGGTTGAGTTTTGCAGGGAAAGACGAGAAAAGTATGAAATTGTAAAAGTTCAGAAGCTTGTTTGACCAAATGCTACTATTTGACCAGAGTTCTGAGGTCGAACAATGGTCGAACGACGTGCCTGAATACAAAATCAACTTACAGAAGCTCAGTTTGACCAGCAAGCCTTGTTCGACCAGAACTTTGAGGTCAAACAATGGTCGAACAAAACAGGGGAGTACATGAGGTGACTTTTTAGTTTACAGAGGTACCATTTGACCTCACACTGTTGTTCGACCAAGACATTTTGGTCGAACAAAGGTCGAACGAGGTCACATTTTACGAGCAGGTTCATGCAGTTCGACGAGAAGCCCTAGTTCGACTACACTGTTTGAGTCAAACTGGGTCTGGAATAGGGAATAAAGGTCAGTTTCCGCAAGTTGTTCGACCTATTCCAGTCACCCTTTCTTGAGCACTCGTCCTGACTTGTAAGAACTTCACTATAAACTCTTCCCACACTTAATTATTTCTCTCCACACACTTCCACAACCAAGTTTTGAAGGCTTCAAGTCCAATTTTGGGCTATTTCATTCGAAAATTTTGGAGATTTTTGCTGTACATCACACACACCATGGCCAGAGATAAAGGTATATTTTCGAACTTCTTAACTCTTGAATTGAAGTGATTATGTTTAGTGAAGGTTGGGTAAGTGGATTAAAACATATGCTTAGTTGGATTTGAAGTGATTGAACTTGGTGAACTTGTTGAAATTTTACATGAATTTGCATGATTCAATTTATGTTGGATTGTTGAAATTTTGTGAAATTGATGATGCATATTTTGTGGGATTGAGTTTAATTTCAAATTTTATGTATGGTCTTATTGATTTGTCATGTTGATGTGGTGCAATTGAATATGGAAGATGAGCATGCTTATGGTTTTTGTTGAGTTTATATTGAAATTGAGAAGCATGTTTAATATGTGTAGTAATCTTAAGACTAGTGATTGAAATTGTCTCATGAATGAAATTGTTGAGCATATATTTGTTATGATGATTAGATGAACACTTGAAATTTAGAGAAATTGACTTTTGAGTTGATTATGGCATGTAAATGTGAAGTCTTGAGTAGAATTCATGCTTAAATTAGTCTTAAGATTGGTATGCTTACTTTATCTCTTTTGTTGTGTATTGTAATATAATCTTTGTAGGAAAAGAGATTGCTTCATCTTCTAAGAGGAAAGAGACTAAAGTCTCCTAGGAAAGGTGATGTTGCGAAGAAATTAAAACTTAATAAGAAGAGACCTTCCGATTTTAGTATAAAGATCGAGGATTGGGATAGAAAAAGGAGTTATGGGTAGCTATTGCGAACAAGATAACGAGGACTCATTATTAAGATGATCAAGCGATGGTACAGATGAACATCTTCAACGATATTCGTTGGATGTTCAATTGAGTAGGGATCACTAGGTTCATGGAGATGTATTTCCACATTACTGCTGAAGTTTTATGCTCTATAAGAGTCTATCGTGGAGATCATTATCTTCCCTTGGCCTGTGGATGCACATTGGTGGACAGTTGCAGCTGATGTATTCCAGTGAGTTTAATGAGATGATTGGTTGTGAGAATATGTCTGAAGTGGAGCATGTTGATTTCCATGCCGATGAGTTTTGGAGATCTATCTCGGGGAGGCAAGGTCGTTATAATTTGAACACTGATAAAGTAGCCTTAATCCGCAATGCTATGATAGCTTATATGGACCGAATCCTGAGCAACACAATATTTACTCTATCCGAGGGAAGTTATATTCCGAAGGGGGAAATTGTACGTGCTCTGGTGTATGTTGAATGGAGTCCACTTCAATATTGCGGCTTACTTTTTCCAGCAATTGTACAAGTTCTTTACTCATGATTTCCAAAGAGTCAACATTGGAGGATTGGTTACTCCGTTAATGGAGCACTATCGAGTTGACTTGAGTGGGCATAGGCCGATCGAGGGAAACCTGATTTGATTCTATCATCCTGTGTGAGGATGGGGTTGGTTCAGCGGATGAATGATGTATGGATGTTAAGCCGTGGCAAGAATCCGCTTTCTTTTCGATTTCCATTATTGATTGTTGATCTCACTACAATTCAGATTGACACCAATCTATTGATGGATACCTTAGAGCACAAGGCAATTCCCAAGACTTGTGTAGAAGAGGGAAATTGGAGACTTCTAGCTGAGATGCACAGGGAGTACACATTGGTGAAGATATGATTTTTGTGGGTGATCCATCTGATTTTGTTGATGATAATCAGCCACAGCGGCCAGCGTTTGTGTACCCAGAGATGGATTTTCCTCTGATGCAGCCACCGTGCAGCCACAGCCACAGCATGAGTGCTTTGAGCCACCACCACAGCAGCAGCAGGATTTCTGGCAGGCCCAGGATCACTTCTATAGGGAGCAGTTCAGGTTCATAAACGAGCATTTCGCCACTTTGAATGCAAACCAAAAGGAGATTAATTGACAGCTAGCATTGGCGAATACAAATTATGCTGGGCTCAACCTTCGATATGATGAGATGGATAGAAGGTTGGGAGAGATGCAGGGGAACTATCGAGAGATTGATAGAAAGCTTTATAATCTGCACAGGGATTTTGATTCATGGCGTATGGAGTTAAGTGATGATGATGATGCTCCGAAGGAGTAGAGTGCGCCAGATTTTTTCCTTTGTCTATTCCTCTCATCTCCCTTCTCTTTTTCACTTTACAGGTTGGGTTTTGAGTGAGTAGTGTGGTGTTAATTGAGATTAATGCATGGGTGGTTTGTATTTGATATTGATTGTTGGATGAATGATAAATTGGATATGTTTCATTTGGGATGTGATCGGATTGATTTTGAGAGTATGATGTTACTTCTTGATTATGCATGTGCACTTATTTTTTATGCATGTTGATTTTATTGATGATAGGCATGTACCGTTATTGCTTGTAGTTTATGTAGATATTGATGTTGATTGCATGCTTTGAAGAGTGCTTAGGAATCTATAACCCATATGAGAATTTGAGCCTTTAAAATCATGTTACATGAATGCATGATAATTTATTCTTGTGAGTATCATTCATATGTTCATATTTTAGAACTTGGCTTAGAGTCTTGTTTGAAGTTTATGATTGATAGATACTAGGATATGATCTTAGGCCATGATTGATAATTGAGCCACCTAGCCAAATTTTATCTTACCTTGAAGTTTATATCATTGGAATCCCGTTGAGCCTTAAAAAGCTTTTTATTTGGCAAGACTGTGATAAAAAGCCTTATTTACCTATACTTGAGCATCGAAATATCCTATTTACTAGTAGAGAGTTAAGGTGAATAAATTGCTAGATCATATATGAAGAAAAAGGAAGAAAATTTGCGTAGGGATGAAAATCAATATGCGGTTAAATCTTGTGAAGGGGTAGTTCCAAGAACTGGTACCCCAATTGCTTGAAAGGGAAGTACCCGAAATTGGTACCCTTGTACTTTGAAGAAGAATAAAGATATTGATTCCAAGTGAAGCAAGAGAAGAAGTATTTGAAAGAATTATGAGAATGATGAAGGAGAAGAAGTAATAATGTTGTTTGATGAAATGCAAATCTCCAAGGTAATTCTCTATTAGTGAAGTTAGTCACTTTTATCTATATTCTCCTACCTTTACCAAATAGCCAACATTACAACCCAAAGAACAAGTCCTTTGTGATCCTAGTGTTGAAACAATTATGAATTGATTTTTGAGACATTTTCCAAGCTTATGGTTACGCGAATATATGAATTGATTTTGAGCGTATATACTAACCCTTTGAAAGTGTATATCTTTTATACTTGAGCACGAGAGGAAACACTTACCTAGTGAGCTAGAAGTTTTTGCACTCATAGAAGTATTGTGGTTGATGGATATTTTTGCATGGATGAAAGGTATAATGGATGCATGTTTTGAATTGATATAATTGCATGTGTTAGAATAGGGTGTGCTTGTTTTAAGGATCCTATGATTACACTCTCTTATTTTGTTTTTATTTTTGTTGCCTCGGGACGAGCAACATGTAAGTTTGGGGTTTGATGAGAGTGATAATTCAAGTTTTTGAGCTCGGATTTATGTGGAAATCAAGTATGATTTAGTCTATTATCAATACGAATCGGGATGTTTATGGAAAATACACGAATCAGATGCTACTGAGGTTATTTGAGCATATTTTTACAGGAAAAAATAGGTCTGAAGTGCTAGGTCTAGAGAGACTGTTCAACCAACATAAGCTTGGTCTAACAGAGGAGATGAGTCGAATAGGAAGCACATCAACTTATAGAGAGGTCATTTGACCATAGAAGCTTGTTCGACCAAATAAAGTCAAGTCGAACGAGGGAGGTCAAGTTGACCGACAAGCAGAGACGAAGTTTAGTTTATAGACACGTTGTTCTACCTCAGTTCAACCAAGAGTTCCTATTCGACCACACCAAGTTTGGTCGAATGGTGACATATCAGCTCCAAAATATCGGGATTTCATCTCTAGTGCGTGCATGTGCATGTTTTCTACGAAAAAGACCAGTAAGGGTTCATAAGGAGAAGTAACAACTATAAAAAGGGGTGCCGACTACACCAAAAAGAGAGTTATATTCCACATCCATCCTACACCATATTCAAACCCTAACTCCATCCGCAGGAGCGGTAGAGAGATATTCGTGCAGCAAATCAAGTGAGAACCAAGTGAAGATTCAAGACGGAGTGAGAACCGACGGCGCCCATCTCTATGGTTTACTTCACAACTTAATCTTTCTTGTAATTTTCAAGACTATAGATAAGATCTATCCAATCACCATGAACATTCTTCGAATCGTCATGGGCTAGAACCGCTTTGATAGTTCTAGGGTTATGAAGGTTTTTATCTAGTTAATTGAACTTCCGTGTGTATACACCATACAACACTACTTGTGGATTTATTTTATATGAGACTATGCTTTATTAATTCATACTCGGAGTTGTTTTGTGCATCATTAACTGTTATGTAGAGTCTGAATACATATCTTGGTTATTGATTGAGTGCGTTCACTACTGATCAGGTTTATATGTTATGATTCTAAGTGAGGGGACTCCGAAGTTTCATTAGAACTATCTTATATGAATACTTATTAATTTAATTGAATTTGGGTTAGTAAGATGGATAAAGAAGATAATTATATAGTACCTATAAAGGGATATCATATTGGGTTAGAATACTTAGTGCACGAGAAATAATTGATACTGATAGTACCTAAAAAGGGGTGTTTAATTATATCTCTTGTTCCAAAGTTATTCACACGTGTTACATGTTTATCTGCTTGTGTCTATAGAGTATGTTTGCATAGTTTAGTGATGCGTCCGTGATGAGAGTGATAATTCACATGTTTTGAGCTCCGATTTGTGTGGAAATTGAATACATCCTCTATCCTGGTCAAACTGCAACATTTGCTTTATACGTACGTAGATTAAGGAGAATTATTATTTAATGTGTATTGGGTATTTGGAAGTGGTACTTTGACATTTTTAGCACTGTACTGAAATGGATTATTTTATCTTATACACAATGTCATTAACTCTAAATAAACCTCTATTAAAATTTATGGATAACTTCATACAGCATTGAAAAATCAGTCAAGAACCATCAGCATTCAAAAAAACAAGTTGATGTATACACCAATCACATATCCAACGAGAATACAAAAATTACAAGCATTCAATAACCATATTGTGAACTGATCTATACATCACAACCAAACACCCTCAAACAGAACTACTTTACATCAAATATGATGAAAACAGAGATCAGCCATTATACCTCAGAGTATTTCGGTAGAGTTAGGGCTTTTGGACACAAAACATGTAACATCTGAATCACTAGCCCGTTGACTCAGAAATTTAGGACATCATCATCGAATTACCAGCTGACTGGTTGCACGGGCGTTCACTGTGTCTTCTTCAAAGTCAAACACCATGCCACCATACAGATCTGGGTCGGAAACCCCCTTGTGCACTGAAGATCCCATAGATCCACCATTATCAGACATCCCTTCCCACGAACTAGCCAATGTTGCAGTGAAGATGAGGCTCATCGGTAAGGAGAACCCAGTCGGTATCTCCAATGGCTGGGTAGTTGCCGGTTGCCGCCGATACTCACGGCAGATAGAAATGTCAAACCCTCAATCGCGAATAGCTTTTGTAGAGGGTTGATTGAGAAACGGGAAGAGCCCTAGGAAGCGCTGGTACAGGCCATTCCCAACGGTAAGAGGTGGCACAGAAAATCAGATCCCCAACGGTGAGAAGCGGCACTGGCAAGGGAGGAGAGATCTGTACATAAGGGTGAGGAATCGGATCCCCAATTCAATCCAAGCAATGTACAGTGTTTTGTGAGACAAAGTGTTCAAGTCAATTGTGATTGTGATGGAAAGGGCTGCACGAGCAGGATAAAATACAAGGGGGTTATAATTTTAGGTTTTGATGTTTATTTTGGTAAGTTAATGGTACGATTAAGAGGTTTAAGAGTTCATTAAACAAAATAAGGTATATTATGCTTTTAAATTATTTTAATAAAGGGATGACATGACTGTAATTAATTTTATTTTGAAGGGGTATTTTTGTCAATTGTGGGGTCCCTCACTTACCTTAAATGGAAATGTAGCAATTTGGATGGGACGTCTAATATAGTAAAATGTTGCTGTTTGGATAGGATGGAGGGAGTATGATTTAGTCTATTATCAAGACGAATCAGGATGTTTATGAAAAATACACGAATCAGATGCTACTGAGGTTATTTGAGCATATTTGTACAGGAAAATAGGTCTGAAGTGCTCGGAATCGAAAAACACTATTTTTTGCGGTGTTGTTCGACCTAGAGAGGCTGTTCGACCAGCATCAGCTAAGTTGAATAGAGGAGATAAGTCAAACGGGAGGCGTTTCAACTTACAGAGAGGTCATTCGACCAAGGAAGCTTGTTCGACCAAATGCAGTCAAGTCGAACGAGGAAGGTTAAGTCGAACGACAAGTAAAAAAAAGCCCAGTAAGAGTCCATAAGGAGAAGTGACAAGTATAAAAAGGGGTGTCAATCATACCAAAAAGAGAGTTATTTTAAAGAGAGTGAGATTCCACATCCATCCTACACCACATCCATACCCTAACTCCATCCGTAGAAGCGGTAGCGAGAGATTCGTGCAGCGAATCAAGTAAGAACCAAGTGAAGATTCAAGACGGAGCGAGAAGCGATGGCGCCCATCTCTAGGTTTTACTTCCAACTTAATCTTTCTTGTAATTCTTAAGAGTATGGGTAAGATCTATCCAATCACCATGAACGTTCATGGGCTAGAACCGCTTTGGTAGTTCTAGGGTTATGAAGGTTTTTATCTAGTTAATTGAACTTCCGTGTGTATACTCCGTACAACACTACTTGTGGATTTATTTTATATAAGACTATGCTTTTTAAATTCATACTCAGAGTTATTTTTTACATCATTAACTGTTATGTAGAATCTGAATACATATAGTGGTTATTGATTGAGTGTGTTCACTGCTGAGCAGGATTATATATTATGATTATAAGTGAGGGGACTCCGAGGTTTCATTAGAACTATCTTATATGAATATTTATTAATTGAATTAAAACCGGGTTAGTAAGTAGTACAAAGAGGATAATTATATAGTACCTATAAAGGGAGATCATATCGGGTTAAAGTACTTAGTGCACGGGAAATAATTAATACTGATAGTACCTAGAAAGTGGTTATGATTATATCTCTTGCTCCGAGGCAATTCACATGTGTTACACGCTTATCTGCTTGTGTCTATAGAGTAGATTTGCATGGCTTAGTGATGCATCCATAATCCACAAGGCAGAGTCGGACATTGACATACGGAAAGAAGATTAATTAGTGAAATTTGATTACCCGAAGAGCTACTTATCTTCTCACTTTTCAAACTCTCATTTATCTCTACTGTCTTTATTTTATTTTCTATTTTGTTTTTTTTTCATTAGTTTAATAATTCTTCTCAACTTAAATTGCCAACAATAGTTTCTCTTAGATTAAATAATAATAAATTGATAATCAACTGTCCTTTAGGTTAAATAAATATAACTTGGTCGCTTATCTTAGCTACAATCGCATCCATTATACTTGGGGATTAAAATTGTGTGTTTAAAAAATGCCCAACAGTCCATAGTCCACAAGGCAGAAGTTAGACATTAACATACGGAAGGGAGATTAGATAGTAAAACTGGATGGCCCGAAGAGCTACCTAACTTCTCACTTGTCAAACTCCTATTTATCTCTACTGTCTTTATTTTATTTGTTATTTTATTATAAGTTCTTTAGTTTAACAACTATTCTCAACTTAAGTTGCTAATAATAGTTTCTCTAGTCTAGATAATAATAAATTGTTAATCAACTGTCCTTTGGGTTCGATAAATATAACTTGATCGCTTATCTAAACTACAATCGCATCTTTCATACTTGGGGATTAAAATTGTATGTTGAGAAAATGCCCAACAAGTTTCTCTCCATTCTTAAGACACTTTCGTATTCATCCACTGTTATTTTATTTAATTATTATTTAATTTTCAGCATACTAGTTATTAGAGTAAAATCCTCGATCTTTATTGTCACTTGTCTTAATTAATTTAGTTAATAATTTAATTGGTAATACGTCGTCCTTTGGGTTCGATATTTAACTTGGTCGCTTTCTTAAGCTGCAACTGATATCCTTCATAATTGGGGATTACTTTTACGTGCAAAGAAAATGAGCATCAAGTTTTTGGCGCCATTGCATCGGGCCGACTGTTATTATTAATTTTATTATTTCTTGTTGATTAAGAATGTTATTTGTGATAATTTATTTCTATCTAACCTTGAATTTTTCTTAAGTACGTGTGCACTAGGAAAATGAGAGGAAGGGAAAGAAGGAATAACACACAGAGTTAAACATGACTGGAGCAATGCAGAACTCGGATAATGTTGTCATAACCTGAAATTTTCACGAACTATGGGATTGACAACATGGGGTTGATAGGAGCAAGAGGGAAGATGATGATTTTGAGATGCATCCTGCTCTTATTAACATGGTAGAGAAGAATCCCTTTTTCTGGAGGTTTCTTTGAAGATCCATATCAGCATCTCAAAAGATTCCTTGGCTATGCAAACACTCAGAAGGGTGCTAGAGACAATGCTAGGCTTTATTCAAGTTCTCTTTGATTGATAGGGCAGAAGTTTGGTACGAGACTCTTGATGCCACAGATTACACTACATGGGACCAACTGCAGTAGAAATTCTTAGAGATATACATGCCACCATCAAGAATCTTAAGAATAAGGTAAGAGATTACCCAATTTGTTATGAATTAGGGTGAGAAATTTCATGAGGCGAGGGATAGGTTTAAAGGCATGCTCAGGAGGTGCCCACAACATGGGATGTCTAAGGCTCAGTACATAAGCATCTTCTACTACGGATTGAATTGTGAGTCGCGTGTTTTTATTGATGCATCAATAAAAACATGCGACTCACAATCCAATCCGTAGTAGAAGTCTCTAATGTGCAGAGCCTTAAACATCCCATGTTGTGGGCACCTCCTGAGCATGCCTTTAAACCTGTCCCACGTCTCATGAAATTTCTCACCCTGATTCATAACAAATTAGGTGATCTCTTGCCTCATTCTTAAGATCCTTGAGGGTGGTATGTATATCTCCAAGAATTTCTGCTGCAGTTGGTCCCATGTAGTGAAATCTGTGGCATCAAGAGTCTCGTACCAAGCTTATATCCTATCAGTCTCAGAGTTGTTTTGTGCATAATTAAATGTTATGTAGAGTCTGAATACATATCTTGGTTATTGATTGAGTGATTCACTGCTGAGTAGGATTCCATGTTATAATTCTAAGTGAGGGGACTCCGACGCTTCAGTAGAATGATCTTATATAAATACTTTTTAATTGAATTTATAGTACTTATAAAGGGAGATCATATCGGGTTAGATTACCAATTGGCCAGGGAAATAATTGATACTGATAGTACCTAGAAATAGGGGTGAAGTTATATCTCTTGCTCCAAGGTTATTCACACATGTTACACACATATTTACTTGTGTCTATAGAGTAGATTTGCAGGGGTTAGTGATGCGTCCACATTCCACAAGGCAGAGTCAGACATTGATCACGAAAGAGAGATTAATGAGTAAAACTGGATTTTCCTAGAGCTTTCTATTCTCCTACTTGATCCACTTTTGCATTCTTCCAGTGATACTTTATTTATTTGTTATTTTAATTAATTGTTTAGAAGTTAAATAATTCAATACAATTTTATTGCCACAATTCGACTTAATTAATTTAGCAAATAATTAAATAGATAATACGTCATCCTTTGGGTTTGATATTTAACTTAGTCGCTTTCTAAACTACAATAACATCCTTCATACTTGAGGATTAATTGTATGTTGAGAAAATACTCATCAAGTTCTTGGCGTCATTGCCGGGGACTGCTGTTATTATTGATTTTATTATTTCTAATTTGATTATGACTTTTATTTGTGATTATTTAATTCTATCTAACCTTAAATTTTTCTGAGGTACTTGTGCACTAGGAAGAGGAGAGAAAGGAAAAGAAGGAATAACCCATTGAGCTAGATATGGCCGTAACAAGGCTGAATCCAGATAATGTTGCCATACGTGAAATTTTTATTAACTATGGGATTAGCAACATGGGGTTGATAGGAGCAAGGAGAAAAATAATGATTTTGAAATACATCCCGCTCTTATCAGTATGGTAGAGAAGAATCCCTTTTCTGGAGGTTGCTTTAAAGAATCATATCAGCATCTCAAAAGATTTCTTGGTTATGCAAACACTCAAAAGGGTGCTGGAGCTCATAACAATGCTAGGCGAATTGCCCTTTTCAAGTTCTCTTTGATTGATAGGGCAGAAGCTTGATGTGAGACTCTTGGTGCTACAGATTGTACTACATGCCACCCTTAAAGGTTTTCAGAATTAGGCAAGAGATCACCCAATTTGTTATGAATCAGGGTGAGAAATTTTATGAGGCGTGGGAAAAATTTAAAGACATGCTCAGGCAGTGCCCACAACATGAAATGTCTAAAGCTAAGTACATGAGCATCTTCTACTATAGATTGGATTGTGAGTCGCGTATTCTTATTGATGTATCATCAGGAGTGGCGTTGTTATCTAAGACAACACTTGAAAGTAGAAAAGTTATTTAAAAACATCTATATGAATTTACATGATTGACTTACAGAGAGCGTTAGAGGAACTTATGTAGTGGGTAAGGTGGCTCAGGTTGAATATCAAGTAGTAAAGTCGAATAGGGATGATGAGATCATCTCTAGTTTAGCTAATGTCAACAAGCTACTAGAATTATAGCAGAGGCAGGTTAAAGAGTTGACACAAAGAGGGTCTAATATGCAGCTGCAAGAAGGGAATGCTAGTTTTGAAGATACCCTAAGTCAATACATGGCTAAGAATGATGCAAGGATTGATCGACTTGAGGCCACTATAAATTCTACCCATGCAAATTTGTCCAAGCAGTTGAACGACCTTACTTTGATGATGGGGCAGATGGCCAGGAGCATGAATCAAATAATGCAAATGTTGGAGAAAGAAAAGTTCCCGTCTCAAGGCATAATGACCCCGAAAGAGTGCGAAGCCATCACGTTGAGGTCCGAAATACAGTATGAAGGACCAATAATACCAACACCAGATTCGGAAGCTTCAGGAAGCCAGTTCAACCCTGGTTTGACCAACGCCCTTGGTCGAACCACCTCTCACAATTCGAACCAACCACCTGGGAACATTCTGGAGATTGCCAATTGCAGGTTCAACCTCGGTTCAACTAAGGTCTTGGTGGAACTAGCTCCTAAAGGGGTTGAATGGAAAGACATAGAAGATTGGATCATTTTCACGCGTGAATCACCTCAATCGGAGGTCAGATGCGAAAGTTATGCTCGAAATCGTGAGACTGCGCAGTCACAGCCAGAAGGTCCGTTAGATCAGCCGTTCGAGTCAAACCTTCAAGCAATAAAGATGCCCATGGAGACTCAATCATGCAAGAGCATAGTTGTGATTTCTAACTTGTTTATTCTTGATTTTAATAGGACATATGATTCTGAAATTAAGTGGAAGATTAATAAGGAGAAGTCTAGACAGCCATAGGAGGAAGAAAATTCTGAGGATCATATTTTTGTGACCAAGAAAGGTGAGGTGCTGAGTGTAACAAGAAGAGAAAAAGGAAGTATTTGAAGGTGAGGATAAGAGTAGACCGTCCTCTGATCCATTAGTTCAAAAGGTTACATCCGTCGTGACTCTCCGATGTTAAATATGAGCGCCTGTTGGGGGCTTGCCCTTCCATTCTATTGCTTTATTTCTTTCTTGTGAGTGAGGATTTATTATATTTCAGGTGCTCACGTTTCGGCGATTACATCTCTTTGCAAACTTAGTTTCGACTTACATTTTTACTAAGTTTAGGGGGAGTGATGTACTTACCTCATCTAATGAGCACCAAAAGGGTATAATTTTTCCTTTCGTTGGTTGTTTGATTGTTAGGGGGGTTGATTTTTTGTGGTATATTAACATTTTAACCATTGTTGATTTGTCGATTTTTTTACAACTTACCTAATGTTTAGTACGTCGTGTTGGTGTTTCTAGTGTGTGGAGTCGATTATATAGTCACTTGAGTTTTTCTCATAGTTTTATTATTAATGAATCTGTGATGATGAGGTGTGTTTGAGCTTTGATGAAAGAAAAGATAAAATAGTGGCAAGATGAGTTCTACGCTGAGGCTTTGACCTGACCGAGTTGAACAACTAAATGAGCTCGTGCATACGTTGATGTGAAATCAGGTGCTCTCGTTTTCTTATTCTAATTTTTATGTGTATTTTAATTCAAGTAGTGGAAGGATTGAGTTTATATTTTTGGTAATACATGTGAGCTTATATTTTTAGAATTGTGCTTGAATTTTACACTACACCAAATTCATTGATAGACATCACCGAATAGACATTGGTTGTTCATAAAATATGATGTATTTTCTTAAAAAACTGATGTCTTTTCCTAAACCGATGTCTATTAGCGTAAAAGTGTGCTGATAGACATCAGTTTTCTATGAAAATGCGCTGACAGATATCAGTTTTTATTGACTGATGTCTTTCAAGCGATGTTTATCCACTACTCCTCTAAAAAGACGATGATAAACATCAGTTTTTTAAACCGATATTTTTATATCTGATGTCTATTTTAATCTCTAACTTAATATCGCTATTACACATAGGTAAAAAGAAACCAATGTCTATTTTATGATATCTATTTAAATTTCTATTTCGAATTTAATTTAAATAATTAAAAATACAAGAAATGCTTTCTTAATTTTGACGTGTTTTATTAGATATTTAATAATAATAATAATAAAAATATAATATAATATAATATAATAACAATAATAATAATCTATATCTATATCTATATATATATAAAAGCACCTAGAGTCAACTTCTTTTTCCCTCTCAAAATTTGGGTTAAAATCTCTTTAATTTCTCACTTCTTCTCAATTTCTCTTTAATTTCTCACCACTCATTTTATTCTTATTTCCTTAAATAAATACATTTAGGTGCTTTAGTATAATATTTTTTAACCCTAATAATTTTATATCCAACAAAATAATTAAAATTAAAGACATTATTTTGGTATGCATATTTTTTTTATAAATTAACATGTTGAAATTTGTTTCAATTTGAGTTAATTATTGGGAAAATTTGGGTTGTATTTGTATATAAGGTTAAGTAATTAAGACATTATTGGAATTATTTATAACATATGATTATGTAATAAAATATAAATATTAATAAAAATTTTAAAATATTTGGTTTTTTATAATTACATTCATTTATTATACATGAAAAACGAATAGGGATCGTATAACGTCGATTCAACTAAAAACTATTTAATTCATTACACATAAATAACTAAACTAAATATACATACCATCACAATATAAAATCTCATACATATGTATTCCTTTCGTCCCATTCTAATAGTAATATTTGCTTTTTGCACGGGGATTAAGAAATTCAGTATATTTTTAATGTGTATTGAAGTGAGATAAATAATACTCCCTCCATCCCGCTAAGCTCTTCACTCTTTCCACATTAGTACGTCCCACTACACTCTTCACTACCTAAAAATAGTAAAAAAAAATATTATAAAGTAACATTACAATACTCCTAAATATCCAAAATGCCATTCTATTTTAAATTTTAAAAATCCATTAACTGTTAGCCTAATTACACATAATCTTATTAAACTGAATTAAACAAACACACTAACTAGAACCCAACCAACCCATTAAACGTTAACCCACTAACCAAAACCCAACCCACCCACTAAACGTAAATAGCAATACTCACCCATTTGCAATTGGGGATCTCTCTCATGCTATTCACTGTTCTTCTTTCTTCTATGAACCCTAATCCTATCTTCCATTTATTTTATCATGATTTCTCCTCGATTTTGTCAGATCTGAAATCTTCCACCTCTATCTTTGTCAAAAGTTCATCATTTTGTTGAGATGGATGATACTCTACGGGAGTCGGGGCAGATATGTTGCCTTATGGTCGATTCCAATGACTCTAACGTTCGAATCTGAAATCTTCCACCTATTTTTTTGTTAAAAGTTCATCATTTCGTTGAGATGGATGATACTCTATGGGAGTCAGAGCAGATATGTTGCCTTATAGGCGATTTTAATGACTCTAACGTTATCTCAGAGTCCCTCGGTGAAAATTAATGATGATGAGGATGAACATCTTTACGAAATTATTTGCACCCTCATTCCAGGATATAGGTACTCTAAAACCTAAACCTTTGATGACGTTTGGTTTTTTTGGTTGATTAATTGTGCCCTATGTGGCAATAAGTGCTCTGAAATTGATGCATATATGTTTGTATATAATATTGTTGAGCTTGAATATGTGCCTATGATGATAATTTTTTTAGGCCAGTGGCATTTACACTAATCTGTGTGGCAATTTGTTCTCTACAAATGATGCATATATGGTGGTATATAATACTGTTGATCTTGAATATGGGCCTACGATGATAATTTTCTGAGGCCAGTGGGCATGTACACTGATCTATGTGGCAATCTGTTCTTTATATATGATGCATATATGTTGGTATATAACAATGTTGAGCTTGAATATGTACCTATGATGATAATTTTCTGAGGCAGTGGGCATATACAATTATATGGTGATGTTATGGTGAAACTGAAGCCTTTGATGATTTTTTGGAAATTATGTGTGATGCGCATTTTCTTTGCACGTAAAATTAATCCCCAAGTATTAAGGATATCAATTGCAGCTTAAGCAAGCGACCAAGTGATTATCGAACCCAAAGAACAGCATATTATAAATTTAATTATTTACTAATTAATTAAGACGAAAGATAATTAAGGTTGGGATTTTAATCTAATAACTAATAATTAATTAACTAAAATAATAAATTAAATAAAGTATCACTCGAAGAATACGAAAGTGGATCAAGTAGGAGAATAGGTAGCTTTAGGATAATCCAGTTTCACTCATTAATCTCCCTTTCGTGTGTTGATGTCCGACTCTGCCTTGTGGAATATAGACGCATCACTAAACCATGTATATCTACTCTATAGACTCAAGTAAATAAGCGTGTAACACGTGTGAATAACCTCGAAGTAAGAGATATAATTTCACCCCCCTTTCTAGGTACTATCAGTATCAATTATTTCCCTGGCCAATTAGTACTCTAACCCGATATGATCTCCCTTTATAGGTACTATAAAATTATCCTCTTTATCCTACTTACTAACCCGAATTCAATTCAATTAATAAGTATTCATATATGATAGTTCTAATGAAGCTTCGGAGTCCCCTCACTTAGAATCATAACATGGAATCCTGCTAAGAAGTGAACGCACTCAATCAATAACCAAGATATGTATTCAGACTCTACATAACAGTTAATGATGCATAAAACGACCGTGAGTATGAATTAAAAAGGCACAATCATATATAAAATAAATCTACAAGTAGTGTTGTACAGAGTTTACACACGAAAGTTCAATTAATTGGTAAAAACCTTCACAACCCTAGTTCTACCAAAAAGGCTCTAGCCCATGATGTTACAAAGAACAATCATGAGTGTTGGATAGATCTTACCTGGATGTCCAAAAAATACAAGATAAATTAGGAAACGAATAAAACCCTAGATATGGACGTCGTTGCGTCCTTCTCCATCTTGAATTCTCCTCTTGGTACTCCTCTTGATTCCACAAACGAATCTTCAAAGTTTTGGATGGATGGAGGAAAGAAAGTGGATGATGGTTGGGGGTGATTCCCCCTTGTGGGGCGTGGTATGGTTGTGGCCTCTCTTATGGCTCTCTTGTTGTTTTTTCTCCTAATGGTGTGATCTATACCTCCTTTTATACTTGTAAGCTCTCTTTATAGGCCTTGGAATGAGCTTTTTGAGTGATCACACACATTCAGGGTGTAAAAATATGGATACGTTAAGTTTCCATACATCAATTCGACCATGAAGCTAGGTCGAATTCACCTCCCCTGGTCGAATAGCAGGTCGAATCACCCTACTGGAAGCTTCAGAAACCAGATTTGAGCTTCAGGTGCTGGATTCGACCAGCACAGCAGGTTGAATTGGGGTGTCATGGTCGAATTGCTTCTTTTGCCATCCAATTCGATAGGATTCGACCACATGGTCGGGTCGAATTCAAATGCTGTGGTCGAATTGTCTTGCGCAGTCTCACCGTTTCGCGTATAACTTCCACATCCGAGCTCCAATTTGAGTGATTCTTGAGCTTACGCGATACTATCTTCCTTGGCTTTCTATCCATGTAAGGAACACAAGAAAATCCAAGATGTGAATTTGCAACAAGCCACGGAAAATAGCACACCAATTCTATTCGGCATAGCTCGCGCGACGTCACTATTTCAATCATAACTTCGTCATTTGGAATCCAATTGAGGTGTTCTTTATGTCAAATCAACCCTCATTTCAGTGGCTTTCCAACTATGTATTACAAAAATAGTTTTGATCTCCACAACAATACAAAAAAATTACAAAATTTGGATATGCGTTTTCAGCATTCTTGGACAAATTGCACCTTTTCTCCAACTTTGCATTTTTCTTCCTTTTTCCACATAAAACATAATAAAACACCTCAAGTGCACCTTTTTCTCATATACAATGAATATAAGATACTTGTGCTAATATATAACAAGAATTTTCATCAAAAGGTGTTAAATTGGACACTCAAACACGCTAATTTCCACTCTTATCATTGTGGCAGTTTGTTCTCTATAAATGATGCATATATGTTGGTATGACACTGTTGAGCTTGAATATGATCCTGTGATGAATTTTTTTCTGAGGGTAGTAGGCATGTATACTTATGTGGGTGTTGATATTGTGCATTTGAGGCATTTGATAATGTAAGAAATCATGATATTATATAAGTGCGGGTTAAAAAAATCGGGTCAAAATTCCACCTTTTAAAATCCCCTCCCCCAAGACTAGACCCTCTTGATAAATATGAGTGATATGAAAATCCATGTTCTTTTGAATATCCTTAATTCTAAGCCATGGAGCAATAACCTTTTAAGGAATTTTTGGAGTTGAGTACTGGAGCATGTACATAACATAGGTGGAGTCCATTAAAATAGGCTGTGTTTTATTAAAAAAGAAAAAAAAAGAGTAAAATATATGCATAGGATGTGAAAGGGAGACATTAAAGCATGCCTTATATAAGCCAAAAACAGGTGGCAAAAAGAAAATTTCTAATTCCTGGGATTCACCCCAAGTCATGGCAGACAGGGATCGAGTAACTGGTCTAGGAGATTGATTATGAGAAACACTCTTCCTGCACCTTTAGGCGGAGTTCATCTCTAGCTAGATTCATCTCCATTCCTGCACCTCAGTGGTTTCAATAGCCAAAAGAGACACAGCAAGATCGCTTCAAATGCAAAATCGCATCCAAAACAACCCATAGAAAAACCTCTAAAGTTTCTGAAGATACCATCGCCTGATGTAAACCTGGGGGCCAAGGAAGCATGAATTTTCATATTAGCTTTAACACATTCAAGCAAGGGAACTAGCCAGTGAACATATATAATGGCACTCGCATTAGAAGGTTGACATATGATCCCAAAGAAGCGAAGGGTGTGGAGATCCTTGATATTAATATGTATGATACAAGCATTCAATATGTTTATTTCCTTTATCAGTGCAATGAACTAGCTGGATATTTTAAGAAAGGTAAACTTGAAGTCCCCCATTTATATTTTGTTACGGATCCCCCACACGAGCCATGTGAAAGTAGTGACCCAATATCTCCAGATACTCATAATTTAAGTACTAACATGCATGGTGATAGCCTCCATAATGAAACTAATTAATCCAGGATCCAAGTAACACTTTGACCAAATAAAAATACGGAATGATGTGAGAAAAAGAATGCATAACCGTAGGCTAAGTGGTGAACATATGGTCTGATGTTTTCCCTCATTTATGCAAAGATAACATATAGAAGGGCCCTCAAATCCCTTATCCTGAATAAGATCTCAAGTGGTAAGAACTCAACGAATTAAATATCTTTCTAAATAGTGATGGAATGCCTGAAGGGATGATGATGCTCCATATTCAAGAAGCCCAAGGAGTTGGGAAACAGTTTCTTAGAGTATCTTTACCATGTATAGATTTAATCCAAATCTTTAATCATCAAGATTAGTTTACATCTTGACACTTTGTACTTTCTTTTCATTTTCCTTTTTAATATCCACCTATTTGCCTATATAATGAATTTTTCTACAAGATAAAAAAATTCAAGCATGAAGCCAAGAGTGAAATACCAACATCTGTCATAGTAGTAGTATAAATTTATATGGTTAAATGCGCACTTGATCTCTTGAGAGATGCTCACAAGGTTTGTTATGCAGTCACCAAGGCAGTTATCGAGGCAAAATCGAACTAAAGAGTTTCCAACTATCCAGATTTCCTGAAAATGGTAAATATATTTTAGAATATAACTATACAAAGTACAAAATGTCAAAAGCAGAAAAGTACAAGATTATACACTATGCTCCGTCTAGGTACAATACTATGCCCTGTTTAAGTACATACATTAAAAGGTACAAGCACCCAACAAGTTTCTATGAACAAAATAACAATTAGTACATTGAAAATATACAAATATTAGAGAAAACAGTAGCTAGTAAACATGAGCTGCCAAAAGATCCAAGAAGCTTCAACAAAATCAGCAAGCATCTCCTGGGAAAAGTGTGTCGACGTGCATAAAAAAATATAGTAGCAAGCATTATCCTACATCACTCTTCATCAACATAATACCATCAAGGATAATACCTCTAATAATTTGTTTGATCAAATTTCCATTATGGACAGCAACTCTCCAGCACAAAATAGTAGCAACAAAATAAGGTAATGGATATCAATACCACACAATCAGTTTGCAAAAATTTGGGCCCACGTTGAGACAATAGAAACTAACAAAAGTGAGAAATCAAAAGCATCACAAAACAATAATGGATTGTAAATTAAACTCTACCATCCACTGCATCTAATAAGAAAGAACCGTGTCATAACCAGCAAATCACATTCCAAAAATAGGGGTTGTCATTAGATACATCAAAGTAGTTCTTATAGCAATAGTAAGGCTCCTGTAATTAACAACTAAGTTAGAAATTCCAGCAGCAGGCAAATGAGCAACAAGAACTACCAAGTCAAAAAATAAGTAGCACGACTCCAATAACAGAATCATGGCCTCCCATACTCAAGATCAAGCAAGGAAAATAAAAGTTAGACAATCTAGAACCCTTCTTCAAACAACCATAGAAATACCAATTTCATCATAATTTTCAACTCTTAAATGATGAATTTTATTTTCGTCGTTTAAATATTTCCTTTTGTGACAAATTTTTTTGTTGTCGCTATTAATCTATATTTTAGTCATTACTTAAGATATTTGATTGCAATAATTACTAATGCGTCATAGTATTCCAATGTTTGAAGGGTAATCATCTAATGACAAATTCATAGTAGCTTGTGACGATTTTTTCATCACCAAAAAATATTATTTTAGTGATGATGTTTTACTTTATCATCAATTTATAAAATAATTAGTCACATCATATTTTTGTCACCAAAGTAAAAATATAGTGAGGACAGATATCGAATCGTCAAAATTTATTTTAAGAAAAAAAATAATAAAATAAAAAATACAACGCACAAAAATTTTCAATGTTTAAAATTGAAAGAAATAAAATTTTGTAAATTTTCTTGTCATAATTGTTCTATAACCACTATTAAATAATCTAATATGCATTTACATTCCAAAATAATACTAAACTTTTTAATATATTAAAAAATAAAGTAACAAAGAATAAATGTGAAATTAAGATTCATCACACATTTGAAAAGAAGCATATCAATTTAAGTATGATTAAATTATGTTCATATAGTCAATTTTTTAAATAGAATATTAAAAATCATGATAAAACTAAATAATAAATCAAATAAATTAAACAAACATATGTAAAAGAAATGTAACATCAAAAGATAAAATGTAATGATAAAAAATTAAAACAAAAAATATAATATACTTCTAAAAATATTGTATAAATATAATAAATACAAAGCACAATGTGTGAATTCAAAAAAAACTCATCACTTAGTGGAAAATAATATATGTCATGACTAAGATCAATTAGCCAAAAATTAATACAAATAGCATAACAACTAGCCTACTATATAAATACAATCAGTATAGCAAACAAATATTATAGATAAGAAACTACAAACGGGCCAATCGGTGTTGCCATCCAAATCAGAAACCATAACAAAAATGCATGCATTCTAGCCACTAAATTAGCAGGTACCGGTTAACAAAATTAGCCATATATTGTCCAAGCTGGATAGGCGTAATAAGAAGTATTATACTAGCAGATAAGCAAATGTATTAGTTAGGATATTGTCTGCAAATTTTAAAGTAGAAGCAGCAACATCTAAATAACTCATCATCAACAAAACCAAGTAATAACCAGTAGCATGATATGAAACATCAATGCTATAAAAGCTAGCCTCCAGGCTATAGTCGACAAAACCATACAAGTAGTAGAAGTTCGTAACAAGTAGTGAGTTTATGTAATTGATTGATACCTGTCGCTAGAAGCGTAGCAGCCCTTTGCTGTCCAGATATCATATCTTGCATAATTCAGCAAAAATAAAGAACAAGAAAAATAGACAACCAAAGAGGGCAGAATCATTTAGGCAGATGTAGTGCGAGTCATGTTATGAACTGTAATTTTTTTTAATAGCAAACTGAATGCTATGTGAAAGAACCATAAAATATGCAATAGCTCCCAGCAACACAATAGAAATTCTACTAGCAGAGTAAACACACAGCAGAAATAATAAGAACCTATAGCATCAAATAAACAGTAAGAACAAATGGTAAAAAATAGAAGATATACAACACATAACCAACATAATCACAAAGTAGATTTGAAATTCTCCCATCAACAGTAAAATCTAGCAGAAAAGCAACATTGAATTGGGACCAACCAATTTAGAAATCAAAACAGCATGTTCTAGGAATAACAACAGCAGACAAATAACAACAAATACATGGAGAGTATCAACAGTATCAATGTATTATGAACGAGGTCAAAACCGAAAACAACACATATCTTATTAAGATAGAAGAAGTCCTATACACAAACCAGCAATGTAGTCCAGAATATACCAGAAGATTAAAAAATAACAATTAATATTCAGAAATCCACACTGCAAGACATCAAATCACTGCAGAATAAACAACGAGAGTAATCCAACCAAGATAGATAAGAAGTCATGCATCAACTTCATAGAGAATACTAAACAAAGCACCATTAATAAACCACAACAGCAAAAAAACAAATCACATAATATCTCATCTAAACAACAAATCATTCAAAGATTGCGAGGACTCTAGCACTAAGGCAACAGACTAACCAATCACAGCAAGACAAACTATCAATTTCCAATAGAGATATTAAGATAACAAAAAATAATTCGTCATCTAATAGAACAGAATAGTTGTGGAAAAACAGTGCAGTAAGCCAACAGAACGTTAATTAGTATTCAAAGAGCTAAGGAAACTTTCTAAGACAATCATAACATACATATAATTTTTTTAGGTATCATGTGTGAAAAATTATAATTCTTTTGTATAGTAAAAATAATTTATATAATTAAAGTATAAATTAAGTTTTTTTTAATTGAAATCAGTATTTAATAAAATAATTATTAATGATAAAAAAAAGCAACAATTAAAAAATAAAAATTAATCATATCAATAATCATTGACTTCAGATCATTACATGTAATTTCATTAACTCAATATATTAAAAACTAGAACCACCAAAAAGACCAGTATGGCAGTATCTTCTTGTGTAATCTTGTGAGGAATAAATGTGTCATATAAAGCTATATAGTACAAGATAGATTTAATCTCTCATAGATCAAAATAACTTCTGATGTAATATTCAAATTAAAGTATGTAGTCTTGTCATTACTTCCACTACTAGCTATTACGCTTTCTTCTAACACAATTGGCATAATTTATATATTAGCAACTCATACCTAAAAATAGGGCAAGTGTTCTTAATACACGTGCTATGGAAAATGCAATCCCTATGGTATAGATAGAACAAGACACCTTTGCCACATTCTTCCCAATTGCGAACTCATCCTTACAAAGTGCACGAACAAAATGCATAAAGTAAAAGTAATGCAGACAAAGAAGAAATAAAAAGGCAAAAAATCAACATCTGATATTCTCCATCAAACTCAATATGATTGGGTATATTTAAGATTTCATGATTTTAAATCAGATTCAATTTATAGCAGTCGAGGAACTTCAATTGATCTTATCAAGGTGGTTGAGGTAATTCAAATTTGCCTCGATAAGGTGTTGAGTTTAAAGACATCAGAATACTGATCTAGCCCACATTCATAGAAAAATTAAAACAATATTCGATTGTGATCTATGACACAACAAAATAAAAAAGAAAATGTACCAATGATGAACCACATCATAAGCATTTTCCGAAAGCAAAGAAAGATTTTAACTATAATAATTATGATCTTTTGGGACTTGAGCTCGTAGATTATGGAAACTCATGTGTGATCTTAAATTTTAAGATATTTATTTTTCTAAATATTAAAATAGTGCCTGAAGCACATAATATATTTATTAAAATAATAATTATATTACATAAAATTTTGGACATGTAATTTAAATGGTTGTGTTTGTTAAATTATTTATATTCGAGGATGATTTTAAAACTAATAGACCAATATATACATATATGTGTGTTTGTGCACGCGCGCGTGTGTGTGTAAATTATGGTATGAGAAATTGGGTTATTTGAACAACATAGATGAGCCAGATGTTCATTTTTTTCAATAGTGAAATACAAAATTGATATTCTTCCGTCTTTATTTTACATGGATAATTTTGTGAATCTTTTTTGAGGAAAATTCTTTATAATATTCATATATTAAAGTTTGAGTTATATGTACTCCTAGTATGTTCAAGAGATTTAAAGTGAAATACTGATCGAATTTTCTAATATTCATGACCAAAGTTAAATTTTTATTGATGTATCCACAAATTGGACTAAGAATAAGTCCATTATACAATTTTTTGAATAAAATAATAAGATCTCAAATTTTGACTTCTCAATTAAAGTCAATTGGAATAATCTTGAGAAACATGCATCAGTACGTCCACACTCAATAAATAATTATAAAATTCCAATAATTAATTTCTAGTTGGGGAACATAAAATTATTTAATTCAAATCTGACTCCTACATATCATTATTACATAAAGGCCAGAAGCTTTTATGTTTCCCATATGCAACTATTAAATTGTGTAGTTTATATTTTATAATTATATCACCACAACAACGTACATTAATGGGTATCTTAGTTATAATTTGTCTGTTCTTTAAATACATAAAGCCAAACTAAGAGATCAGTATATATTTAAGTATGCTAACTACACATTAAATGAAGATTATTTCACAGCATTATGAGGAGATAATAGCACAAAATTTAAAGAAATACCGAGAAATTATATTATATGAAAGTATATTCATTATTTTGCACTAGACAAATAGAATCAGAAGTTCATTACATAATCAATTTGCAATTAGTAAATAAAATTTTGAACTATCATGAAGAAGTGATTAAGTCCCAAACAATTATTACAAATTCCCCACTAGAAGTGGGGTTCCCTAGGGAAATAATATTTTATTAATAATTCTCAAGGCCAGGAACATGAAAGGTTTAATATATGTTAATATTAAAAATCCGCGTAAAATCAGTTGGAGATTTTCAAATGCAGTAACTTCCAAAATAAGTAGAAGAGTTCGTTTGTAAACAAGAACACTCTCAAATAAATTCTTCTATGAGATAAATACCCAGTAAATTGCACGTGCACCAAATAATCAAATTAGTGAGCATGTGAAATGGCTAGATCCAAACACTTGGAAATGACGAGGATCTAGTTAAATAAGTATAGAATTATTATAATCAGTCGAAGAAAATATAAGTTGTATTAATAAAGTTGACGACCAAACATTTATCAATTTAATTGCTCTTAAAATCTTAAAAATTTGGATCCAGTGTCTGTATTAAATGGCAAAGTGCCAGAAGCACTCAGAATTAGTCAGACAAAAAGGGACAATTGAAATAGAGTTTACTCACCAAGAATTTATTCTTAAAATACTAAAAATTTTATGGCAATGGATATAAATATTTGTCCCAAAAGGATATGTGTATGATGAAATGGTGAAACCAAAGCGAGGATAAAGCCTAAGGGTTATTGCATAGACCCGATGTTGATTAATAATATATATTCTCCCATTATCGATAATATATAACATTTTGCTACTCAATTTATATGACAGTTTTTAATAAATTTGATATATAATTAATACATTTCACTAAATGGTATACTTATATCAGAATTCCTGATGAAGAAAAACTTGTGATGGATATATGGAAATCCCTAATAGACATAAATCATTACGAACCTAAACCAAACAATGTGGATGTACTACATTTTAATTGGAACACAATGTTTCCTCTTGAATAAGGAACATTACCTATATTTATACGTGTGGTTTAAGATTGGAACACATAAGAAATTTGTATAAATTTACTCATGCCAAATGACAGATTTTTCAGAATGAAGACTTTGATTAAACAAAGAATCATCTCAATCTGTAGATTAAGAATTATTTTAAAGAAATATTGGTTTTTAAACCAATTTATCTACTTGATGATAGCTTTATTAATCTTGTTCATTTTTGTGAGCCAGATATTGTTTAATCCCCTGAAGTGGAAAATAAATGTTTATATACTTGAAGTATATAATGAGAATATTTTCGACCAAAAGTCTTCACTTGTAATGCTTTTAAAGCACTTGTTTTCTTCATAATTATATCAGGCCTAATATGCATTTGTATGAACATGCTAGCAAGATTTTTATGATTATCTGACAAGGAGACATTTAGTTAAAATAAATTTATCCTCATGTATCACTTTGACAAAATATATATTGGTTTAATTATAAGAAACTAACGAGACATTGACATGCATATTAATCGAATATTAGTTATGATTCAATCCCCATTATGTAAAATTTCAGACTGGTGTAATGTTATGATGATATAAACATTTGTAGCCATCACATAATAATTTGTATATACTCCCATGTAATACTTTATGAAATAATAAATTATGTGTTACAAATAATATGAAAATTTTATATATAGAGAAAGAAAATAAATTTATTTTACTCATATGAACTCCAGAAAAGCAATTAAATATTACACAAAGAATTTGCAACAATCTAAATGATTTATTTATTTATTTATTTACCTTCAAATTTGTATGTTTTAAGTATGAACTCAAAAGTGTCATATTGTATAGACTCTGAAGACGTTGGTCTTCAAGAAGAGTGATAAACTAAAATAAATTTAAAAGCTTTGATCATGAAGATCAATATATTTTTTTTCAAAATATCATTTTTTTTCAGGGTTAGTTGATGAGTGTGTAAATTCACATGTTTGGCATCATGTTTTGTGCTAGTTTTGGAGAGTTTTAAGGTGGAAATAGGTGGAAAACCTATATATATTGTGAATTAGCATGAATCAGGTGTTAATAGAGCTATTTAAGTGATTTTCATAGCAAAATAGGAGTGGAAGTGCCAAGAATCGAAGAGACAAAGTCAAGACCACGCGAACCGCCAAGGAGAGAGGTGGGTTCGACCTGTTGGAGGAGGGTTCGACCTCTCCAGCAGGTCGAACCAACGATGAAAGAGTGCAGGAAGTGGGTTCGACCACGACTCAAGGGGTTCGACCTGTCTATTAGGTCGAACCATGGTCGAACCAGTTCGCGAGAAAGTTGGTTCGACCACGACGTTGGGGTTCGACCTGACAGTTGGTCAAACCAGGAGCAGAAATTATCCAGTGGTGCGGTTCGACCTGTGGTTCGACTAAAGACGGAGTGGTTCGACCTGTACAAGAAATCGAACCAAGTGCAGAATACTTCCAGTAGGTGGGTTTGACCTGTGGTTCGACCTGCGGCCAGTGGTTCGACCTGTTTGCTGAAGTCGAACCGTCGTGCGGGATATCTCTTGCTCCGATGTTATTCACACGTGTCAAGCGCATATTTACTTGTGTCTATAGAGTGAACTTGCATGGTCTAGTGATGCGTCCACAAACCACAGGGCAGAGTCGGACACCATCACATGAAAATACGAATAGCTAGTGAAACTGGATGACCCGACAAACTACCTATTATTCTTATTGATCACAACTCACTTTTCTCTACTCTTGCTATTTCTTTTTGCTAATTCGATTAGAAGTTATTATCCATTAAACCTTTACAATTACCAAACATAGTCTAAAATATACTAGAAGATAACGAAATTGATATTTATCTATTCCGTGGGTTTGATATTGTAACTTGGTCATCTTCGCGACTACAATTGATATCCTTATACTTGAGGATTATTTTGTGTGTTGAGAAAACCCCTATCAAGTTCTAGGCGCCGTTGCCGGGGACGGCGTAAAATATCTTTTTGTGTTATTTCTAGTTAATTAGGACTATTTACCTTGTTTTGTTGTTTTCTTTCTTATTCGTTTTAGGTGTATGCTCACAAGATCAAAGAAAGGTAATCTTGAACCGTATAATCCTGAGATTGGAGCATCATCAAGAAAGAAGAAGAAAAAGAAGAGCAAGGCAAAGACAATAGACCCAACTGAAGCTCTGAATTTTGGAGTCGAGGTTGACGAGCAGATTTCGCAAGTGATTGAGGCTACAACTGAAGTTAATTTGGAAGTAGAAACAGTTAACATGGCAGCGAATCCGGATAATCTAGCCATCCGAGAGGTTTTCAGAAATAATGGGGCTGGAAATTATGAGCTTTTAGGAGCAAGGGGAACTAACACAGCGTTCGATCTTCATCCCGCTCTTATTAGCATGATAGAAAGAAACTCTTTTTCAGGAGGGTCTTTCGAGGATCCGCAGTAGCATCTGAACAAGTTCTTGGGCTATGCAAGTACTCAAAAAGACGTAGGAGAACATGAAGATGCTAGGAAGATCCTTTTGTTCAAATTCTCGCTTACTAAAAAGGCGAGGGATTGGTACGATACTATTAACGCAGCTGAGTGCACCACGTAGGAGCAATTGAAGTTAAGGTTCTTGGAGAGGTATATGCCACCTTCGAAGGTGTTTAAGATGAAGCAGGATATTAACCAATTTGCTATCAGTGGAGGTGAGAAATTTCATGAAGCATGGGATAGATTCAAGGACATGCTAAGGAAGTGTCCTCAACATGGGTTATCTAAAGCCCAATATATCAGTATATTCTATAATGGATTGGACTGTGAATCAAGAGTGCTACTTGATGCTTCTTCTAATGGAGCATTGCTTACTAAGTCATCCGTTGAGGCCGAGAGATTGTTTGAAGACATATCGATGAATTCGAGGGATTGGCCTACTGATAGAGTTAGAGGTACGTATGTTCTTGGAAAGGTAGCTCAGGTTGAACAAGCAATGGTGAAAACAAAGAGAGAGGATGAGATCGTTTCAAGCTTGTCCAATATCAACAAGCTACTTGAGTCTCAACAGAAGCAGATCAGCGAGATATCTCAACAAGTGCCAATCATGCAGCAAGAGATGATGAATAATGGAACCATCCAAGAAGAATTGGAGGAAGCAAATTATGCCATGGGTCAAAGTATTCAAGGAACGAGGTACCCAAATCAAGGAAACCGGAACTACCAAGGGAACTATCGAGGGAACTTTAATAATCGTGGTCCCTCTGGTAATTATCAACAGCAACCAAGGAGGCCTGAATTTTCATGGAGCAATACGAACAATGCAGTGCAACTTCCGATGGGTGTTGATCCGGGAGAAAAGGTGGAAGAAGGAAAGCCTGGTTTCGAGGATACTGTGAACCGGTACATGGTAAAGAATGATGAAAGAGTGAACCGCTTTGAGGCAAAGCTTGAGAAAAAGATTGATGATCACCACAGAGATTTGTCCACTCAAGTGAAAGATCTCACATTGTTGATGGGTACAATTGCAGAGAATGTGAACACATTGACTCAAACTGTAGGAAAAGGGAAGTTTCCGTCTCAGAGTATAGAGAATCCGAAGTCGTGTAATGCCATCACACTGAGGTCGGGAATGCAGTATGAGGGACCAATGAGGCCGGAATCAAAGTTGAAATTTTCTAAGCCTCGGTTCCACCAAAATTCAGAGGGTTCGACCTGGCATACAGGTCGAACCATGGTCGAACCTCATAAACAAAAGTACTCTATTTTGACACAGGAGCGGTTCGACCAACACGCAGAGGGTTCGACCAACTTTTCAGGTCGAACCCAGATCGAACCTCATCGGCCAGAGCACTCTGTTTTGACGCAGGAACGGTTCGACCACGATCAAAATGGTTCGACCAACTCTTCAGGTCGAACCCAGGTCGAACCAAAGGATAGAGATTATACAGTGAAGCGGTTCGACCAAGGGGGCAGTGGTTCGACCTCCAATGCTGGTCGAACCCAAGTCGAACCTCCGGAGCAGAATGAGATCAGTTTTCCAGGAGAGAGGTTCGACCAATACACTCCTGGTTCGACCTCTCAAACTGGTCGAACCCTAGTCGAACCTCACCGAGATGTTTTGATTGATGCACCTGTTGTTCCTTTTGATGTTGATGCAACTCCAGTGGTATGGAATGAGCAAATTACAGACATAATAGCTGAGAAAAAAATGGGAAAGAGCTAAGCGATTAAGAGCCGAAAAGGAGAAAGCGGAGAAGGTTGATCGTGATGAATGGGGGATTCCCAAAACAAAGATACCTCCACCGTTTCCCTACAAGCTAGTGAAGAAAGGGTTAGAAGAAAAGTTTAAGAAGTTTTCAGGGATAATGAACAAGATAAGCTTGAACATCCCTTTTTCAGAGGCAATCATGGAGATGCCATATTATTCTTGATTCCTTAAAGACATATTGATGAAGAAGTGAAGCTTAACCGGAGTTGAAACGGTAAACTTATCTGAGAATTATAGCTCAATTATTCAAAAGAAGTTGCCACCAAAGATGAAAGATCCGGGGAGATCTGGAAGGGGCCAGCACGGCGAGCTTTGTGCGATCTAGGGGCAAGCATCAATTTGATGCCGTTGTCCATCTTTCAGAAGCTTGGTTTGGGGGAGCTGACCCCGACAACTGTTGCTCTCCAATTGGCAGATAGATCAATGACGTTTCCGAAAGGTGTTGTTGAAGATGTTCTTGTAAAAGTGGAGAGGCTAGTCTTTCCTGTGGATTTCCTTGTACCAGAAATGGATGATGACAAGGATAATGTTCCTTTAATCTTGGGGAGGCCATTCCTTGCAACAGCTGGAGCTATGATAGATGTTCGGAAGGGAGAACTGAAGTTGAGAATGGACAAAGAAGAAGTACTTTTCAACTTGGACAAAGCAATGAAGATGCCAATGGAGTCCCAGTGTTATAGTATTGACGTGGTGGAGGAGATTGTGAAGGAGGATATGTCTCTGATCTTGTCAAAGGATCCTCTTGAGACATGTTTGATGGAGTCTCTTACTTATCCCACTACGGAGCTTGACGGACTTTCTAACGAGGTATGTATTGAATTTCTTGAAAACTTACTTGCTTTGGGTGATGACAGGTTTGCATTGGAAAGAAATAAGGTGGAAGAAGTCAAATGGACTAGGAAGTACTTGCCTTTGGATAACGGAACACTCCAGTGGAGGAAAGAAAAGAGGAGTTGAAACCATTGCCGGACCACTTGAAGTATGCTTTTCTTGGTGATAATGCACAATATCCGGTAATTGTATCTTCTTCCCTTAATGATGATCAACTTGAGGAGTTATTAGATGTCTTAAGGAAGTACAAGTCTGCAATAGGGTGGTCACTTGATGATTTGAAAGGTATTAGTCCTTCGTATTGTATGCATCGGATTAGGTTGTTGGATGAAGCCAAAGCTAGTGTTCAGAATCAGCGTAGGGTGAATCCCGCAATACAAGAGGTGATAAGGAAGCAAATTCTTACGTGGTTGGATGCTGGAATTATATATCCTATTAGTGATAGTCCCCATGTGAGTCCATTGAATGTAGTTGCTAAAAAGGGGGCATGACTGTAGTAAAAGCTGAGGATGGAGAAGCTATAGCCACGAGAATTCCTACGGGATGGCGTACATGTGTGGATTACAGGAAATTAAATGAGAACACGTGTAAGGACCATTTCCCTCTTCCGTTTATGGATCAAATGTTGGATCGTCTTGCAGGGTATGAGTTTTATTATTTCTTGGATGGATACTCGGGGTATAATCAAATCATGATTGCTCCCGAGGATCAAGAAAAGACCACTTTTACTTGCCCCTACGGGACTTTTGCTTTCAGGAAGATGCCGTTTGGATTGTGTAATGCGCCTGCTACTTTTCAGAGATGCATGATGGCGATTTTTGATGGTTTGATAGAGAAGATCATGGAAGTATTCATGGACGATTTTTCAGTCTTTGGTTCTTCTTTTGATATGTGTTTGTCTAACCTTGCTGTTGTTTTGAAGAGGTGTCAAGAAACTAATCTTGTCTTGAATTGGGAGAAGTGCCACTTCATGGTGAAGGATGGGATTGTTCTTGGGCATCATGTTTCCGCCAAGGGATTACAGGTAGATTGTGCTAAAGTGGTGGCAATTGAGAAGCTTCCACCACCGACAAATAAAAGAGGAGTGCGGTCCTTCCTTGGACACGCCGGTTTTTACAGGAGATTTATTAAAGACTTCTCAAAATACTCTAAGCCCTTATCTCATTTACTTGAAAAGGATATTCCTTTTGTGTTTAATGATGAGTGTCTAACAACTTTTCAAGTTTTGAAAGAGGCGCTTATTACTGCCCTATCTTGATCACACCGGACTGGATTCAACTGTTTGTACTTATGTGTGATGCAAGTGATGTAGCATTGGGTGTGGTGCTTGGGCAGCTAAGGGAGAAGAAGTTCTGCGCCATTTACTACGTGAGTAAGACTTTCGATGTGGCACAGAAGAATTACACGATAACTGAAAAGGAGTTTTTGGCTGTTGTGTATGCATTCGATAAGTTTCGTCAGTATTTGGTTGGCATGAAGACGATTGTGTATACGGATCACTCGGCGATTCGTTATTTGATGGAGACGAAGCCTAGGATTATAAGGTGGATTCTACTACTGCAGGAGTTTGACTTGGAGATTAGGGATAAGAAAGGAACAGAAAATGTTTTGGCAGATCACTTGTCAAGGTTGGAAACTAGGGAGCATTGTGATAATTCTTTCGAGTATATTGAAGAGATGTTCCCTGATGAGAAGATCATGGCTGTGGCTGTTGAAGGTACCGAGCGAGCGTGTGTGGTTGCAGCGCAAGGTATGGATCCATGGTACGCGGATTATGTTAATTACATTGTCATTGGTGAAATTCCAAGGGATCTCAACCGATATCAACTTGCGAAATTTCATAGGGAAGTTGAGACATTTATATGGTATGATCCGTTTGTTTACAAGATTTGTACAGATTCTATTGTCCGAAGATGTGTACCCGAGATGGAAATGGAAAGTGTGCTTGAGTTCTGCCATGCACAACCGAATGGGGGGCATTTCGGAGCGCAAAAGACTGCAGCTAAGGTACTTCAATCTGCTCTTTATTGGCCTACATTGTTTAGAGATAGTGAGAGCTATGTGGCGTCTTGCGATAGATGTCAGCGCATGGGTAATATAGGTAGGAGAGATGAGATGCCATTGCAGCCTAGCATAGTCGTAGAGATATTTGATATATGGGGAATCAATTTTATGGGGCCTTTTCCCCCGTTGAATGGGTTTCTCTACATTCTTCTTGCGGTGGATTATGTTTCGAAGTGGGTGGAAGCGATTCCTACTTGTGTTAATGACTCGAAAGTTGTTTTATCTTTCCTGAAGAAACATATTTTGGCCCGTTATGGAGTTCCTAGAGCGCTAGTTAGTGATGGAGGTTCCCACTTCGTCAATAAATTTCTGGAGAAGGTGCTTAAGGATTATGGTGTTAAGCATAGGGTTACTACACCCTATCATCCGCAAGCGAATGGGCAAGCAGAGGTCTCCAACCATCAAGTAAAGCAGATTCTAGAGAAAGTGGTAGGAACTAATAGAAAGGATTAGGCTATGAAGCTTGATGATGTGTTATGGGGGTTCCGGACCGCATACAAGACGGTGTTAGATATTTCACCGTATCAAATTGTCTATGGGAAGCCGTGCCACTTACCTTTAGAAATTCAACACAAAGCGTTTTGGGCTTTGCGTCGCTTGAACTTGACCCTTAAGGATGTAAAGGAGTTGAGGATAACTCACATGAATCAATTGGATAAGTTTAGGAGTCGTGCTTACAAGAATTCAGAGATTTATAAGGAAAGAATGAAGAGGTGGCATGATTCTAAGATTTCATACAAGGAGTTCAAGCAAGGAGATGAGGTACAACTTTTTAACTCTCGTTTGAAGCTTTTTGCAGGCAAGTTGAAGTCTAAGTGGACAGGACCGTTAATGATTCATCGAGCCTTAGGAGGGGGAGTTTTGAGCTTATTGACAAAGATGGAGACGTTATCATGGCGAATGGGCATCGGTTGAAGCATTATAGGTCGCCGGATGATGCGTGTGTCATTTTTGATGATACCTTGTTCTGATTTAGTACCGTTGTGACTCTACGACGTTAAACATGAGCGCTTGTTGAGAACTTACTCTTCTGTTTTATTACTTTATTTCTTTTGTATGAGTAAGATATTTTTATATTTAAGATGCTTACTATCGGCAATTACATCTCTTTTCAAACTTAGTTTCGACTTACATTTTTACTAAGTTTTGGGGGGTGTGATGTTATTACCTCATTGAAGCATTAAGAGTATAATCTTTTCTTTGTATTGTTTGTTAGGGGAGTTGGTTTTTGCGGCCATATTGAAATTTTAATCAATTTTGATGTGACAATTTTTTTACAACTTGCCTAATGTTCAGTGATTTTTGGTTGTGTTTTCTTTTACGGAGTTACTCATGAATGATGTTATGTGGAACAATTTTTGAAGTTGTGCTATAGATTGTACCTAATGAAGTTGTGTTGAAGCTTGAAGTATGTAGTGAATGAAGAACACTCAGTTTTGGAAATCAAGAGGAAGGTTCGACCAACTCTAGGAGTGGTTTGACCAGAGCCAGAGGTCGAACAAAAGCAGAGGAAGTCGAACCGGCGTCGAAAGTTGTCCAGAGAGGAGGTTCGACCTAAGCCATAGTTGTTCGACCTGATCAGAAGGTCGAACCTATGGTCGAACCTGTCAGTTGGAAGCACTCTGTTTTCCAGAAGAGGGGTTCGACCAATTCAAGGAAGGTTTGACCTGTTTAGCAAGTCGAACCCCTGGTCGAACCGAGAAGATCGTTTGTCCAGAAGAGAGGTTCGACCTCGCCATCCATGGTTCGACCTGTTTAGGTGGTCGAACCTGAGGTCGAACCAAGCCAGGTACGCTATTTAAGTTCGATTTTTCAGAGGGGTTCGATCACTTTTTCAAAACACCAAACCTCGAACCCTCTTCGAACCTCTACACCCTTGCACAAATTCTTCAATTACACTTGATTTCACACCGATTACACAACACTACACCTTGAATTTTCGATTCGGTCGTGGATTTGGGTGGATTTCATCGCGAGTTAGGGCTGAAATCGTGATTTTTGGTTGTTGTGTGTTCTCGATCGGTTGTTCACCATGGGCAAGTCACAAGGAAAGAGACAAGTAACAAGTAAAGGAAAAGGAAAGGCAGAGGAGGAAAGATCAAAGAAGAGGCATGACAGGCCTTCAAATTTGGACAAAGTGACAAGAAAACTGAGGCTACAAGATCGTGTACCTGATAACTTCAAGATTAGGATGCAAGATTGGGATGAGATTAAAGAGAAGTGGGAAGAAGTTTCAGACAAGATAGCTCGCACTCGATACCAAGATGATGAAGCGATGAGGATAATGAGAATAGGGGATGATATATTTTGGATGTTTGATCAAGTAGGGATCCGAAGATTCATGGAGTTGAAGAGGCCGACGTACTTCCATGTTACAGCGGAAGTAGTTTGCTCGTTTGAAATGGAGAAGGACCCGCTTGGATACCCCTATCGGTGTACGTTTCAGCTTGGTGGAGTGAGTAGGAGATGGACGTCTGAGGATTTCAATGAGCTATTTGAGACGCCTTTGGAGATCCCTCGTTTAGAAAATGCTGCATTCAGTGTAAAGCAGTTTTGGAGGGAGATCACTGGGGAGATTCGTGATTATAAGACCAGACAGGTTCGTGCTTCCGCAATAAAGAACCCTGTCTTGAGGTACATGGACCGCATCCTGAGCAACACGTTGTTCGCCTGCTCGGAGGGGAGTGTTGTGTATAGAGGAGAGCTGTATGCCCTGTGGTGTATGCTAAATGGAGTGAAGTTCAATGTTGGAGCTTATTTTATTGCGCAGCTGAATCGATTCAAGACCATTGGTTTTCAAAAGGTGAATATTGGAGGGTTATTGACGATCGTGGCTGAGCATTATAACTTGGATCTCACCGGCATTACACCAGTAGAAGGAGAACCCGATTTGATGATGAGCACGTGCGCGAAGGGAGGATTTGCCCATTTTAGAAATGAACATTGGTTTTTCACGAGGGGTCTCAAGCCTTTCAAATTTATGTTCCCCTTCGACGTGAGCAACTTGACAACTATTCGGGAAGCAAGGAATAAGTTAATGAATTCTCTTGGACACACCGCTTTATCCGTGGCAGTGAAGTCGGGTGGTGATTGGAGAGCGGTAGCACAGATGTGTGCTAAGGGGAGGATGGCTGAGTTACAGCAGATCATTGATCAAGGAGAGTTCCGTCCACCTCAGCCACAGCAGCCTGAAGAGGAGGATCAGGTAGATGAGCAGCCGGAGATGGAGATTCCAGAAGGAGAGCAGCATGATGCGCCTCAGCATGCTTCGGTACCGCAGCAGCAGCGAGCAGTTCCAGGTACTCGGGAGCAGCTTCGCTTGATTCATGAGTAGCTGATCGCGGTGGTAGTTGCGCAGTAAGAGACGAACAGGCAACTCGCGCTCGCTAATGCCAACTACGCCACGCTGAACGAAAGGTACTCTGCCTTGGATGAGCGTGTTGGTAGAGTGAGTAGTCGAGTGGATATGATGGATAAGCACATTACCAGTGTGTGCCGAGCTGTGTAAAATAGAATGGATGAGGATGACGATGATGATGAGGATGATGATGCTCCTAGGGAGTAGTTTCAGGTTTTCTTTTGGCTTCTCCGATTCATCTTATCTCTCATTCTTCTTTTTATTTTTACAGATTGGGGTGTGATTCATGTGTGAGTGGCATGTACCTGATATAGTTGATCTTGTATCATTGTTTTGTATATGGGTTATTGATTCTGTGCATTCATATGTTTACGTGTTTATTTTCATTTGGAAAGAGCATGAATAATTTGTTAAGTATATGAAATTCATGAGGAATTGATTTTGATTATGTGCTATGAAGAGTATTAGGAATTGATTACCTATGTGAGGATTTGAGCCTTTATCATGATTAATCATGATAGTTTATTCTTGAGAGAATCATTCGTATGAACGTATTCTAGAACTTGGCTTGGAGTCTTGTGTGGAACTTACAATTGATGAAATATTAGGATATGATCTTAGGCCATTTTTGATTAATTGAGTCACTTAGCCAAATTTTACCTTTCCTAATGATTTTATAAATCTTTGGTAGCCCTGTTTGAGCCTTTTAAAAGCTTTTTCTTTGGCAAGCCAAATATAAGAGCCTTAATTACCTTATTTGAGCTTTGAAAATACCCTATTCATTGGTAGAGAGAATAAGGTGAATAAGTGTGGAAGAAACAAAGGGAAGATGGAATGAGGTTCAGTAAGAAAAGTGCATGGTTAAATCTTGTTAGGGATAGTGCCTGAAATTGGTATCCCGAATTGCTTATACATGGGGCTTGAAGTTTTTAAGAAGCAGTCAAACGATGTTCGAGAAGGGTAGTGCCTATAACTGGTACCCGAGTAATTAAAAGAAGAATGATGTTGATGCAAGGAAGAGAAGGAAAATTGAAAGTTGCAAGTGCAAGAGAAGAATTGGAGGAGAATATGAAGCCGAATGAGAAATCAAGAACCTCCAAGGTAACTCTGTACTAGTGTATTAAGTTACTATGACCAAATTTTCCTTCCCTTTCCAAAGAGCCAACATTACAACCTAGAAACAAGTCCTTTGTGATCCTAGTATTAATCTAATGTAAGTTGATTTTTGAGACCTTTGCCAAGCTTATGGTTACGCGTGAATATGAATTGATATGAGTGTTTATACTAGCCTATAGTGCCTCACACACGAGCGAAAGAGAGTAAAGACTTATCTTGTCAGTGAGATTACTTAGTACTCCAAATGGTGTGTGATTGGATTGATTTTACATGAGTGACATATTTGATACAAGTAATTCTTGTTTGATTCAATGAAGTGGCATGTGTAATATGTGTTGTACTAGATATTGTTGAATTATACACGACTCCTGTGGTTTAAATTGGTTGCCTCGGGACGAGCAACATGTAAGTTTGGGGGTTTGATGAGTGTGTAAATTCACAAGTTTGGCGCTATGTTTTGTGCTAGTTTTGGAGAGTTTTGATGTGGAAATAGGTGGAAAACCTATATATATTGTGAATTAGCATGAATCAGGTGTTAGTGGAGCTATTTGAGTGTTTTCTTAGCAAAAATGGAGTGAAAGAGCCAAGAATCGAAGAGACGGAGTTGAAGCAACGCGAACCGCCCAAGAATTAGGTGGGTTCGACCTGGTTGGAGGAGGGTTCGACCTCTCCAGCAGGTCGAACCAACGTTGCTGAACGTGCAGAGATGGATTCGACCACAACTCAATTGGTTCGACCTGACCATCAGGTCGAACCATGGTTGAACCAGTTTGCAAGAAAGAGGATTCGACCACGACGTTTGAGTTCGACTTGCCAGTTGGTCGAATCGGGAGTGGGAGTTGTCTAGTGCTGATGTTCGACCTTGGGTTCGACCAAGGCCTAAGTGGTTCGACCTGTCCAGAAGGTTGAACCTGTGCAGAATTCTTCCAGTAGCGGGGTTCGACCTGTGGCCAGCGGTTCGACCTGTTTGACGTGGTCGAACCTATGTGCGAGAACTTACCTTATCCGGATTTTTGAGGCCGAAACGCGTGAGATCACTTAGAAAGCCCATTCCAAGCCCTAGAGACGTGATTACAAGTATAAAAGGAGGCTCATACAGAGAATAAAGAGAGCTTTTGATCGTCAATCGTAAGAGAGACAAGAGTAGAGGTGGTGATCCATCCGGAGGGCTGTGACAGAGATTCGCTGAAGGTTCAAGTAAGAATGATCAATCTAACCATGATTGTTCCTAGATCAATCATGGGCTAGAACCACCTTGGTAGTTCTAGGGTTATGAAAGTTTCATGATGTAATTCGTGTTTCGTGTGTAAAACTCCGTACAACACTACCTGTGATTTGTTTTGTATAAGATTTCATATTTAATCCATACTCATAGTCGTTTTGTGCATCAATGATCGTTGTGTAGAGTCTGAATACATAACATGGTTATTGATTGAGTGCGTTCACTACTGAGCAGGGTTTATTGTTATAATTCTAAGTTAAGGGATTCCGAAGTATTATTAGAACTGTCTTATATGAATATTCATGAATTGAATTAAATTCGGGTTGATGAATAGGATGAAGAGTATAACTTTATAGTACCTAAAAAGGGAGATCAAATCGGGTTAGATTCTAGACCTAGAAGATAATTGATTATGATAGTACCTAGAAAGGGGGGTGAAGCATATCTTTTGCTCCGATGTTATTCACACGTGTCAAGCGCATATTTACTTGTGTCTATAGAGTGAACTTGCATGGTCTAGTGATGCGTCCACAAACCACAGGGCAGAGTCGGACACCATCACATGAAAATACGAATTGCTAGTGAAACTGGATGACCCGACAAACTACCTATTATTCTTATTGATCACAACTCACTTTTCTCTACTCTTGCTATTTCTTTTTGCTAATTCGATTAGAAGTTATTATCCATTAAACCTTTACAATTACCAAACATAGTCTAAAATATACTAGAAGATAACAAAATTGATATTTATCCGTCCCGTGGGTTCGATATTGTAACTTGGTCATCTTTGCGACTACAATTGATATCCTTATACTTGAGGATTATTTTGTATGTTGAGAAAACCCCTATCAGTAAGCCATACCCTTATTGTGCTTAGAACATTCATTGGGGGACACTTAAGACATTGAGTGAAAAGAACCAAACTTATGATCATAGTATCTTAAGGGAATTGAGAGTAAGAACAATCCTAGGAGATATAGACTTGTCAAAGAAGTCGAGAACCTAATTGCCTTGGCCAAAGGGATTAGGGATACAAACATGATTGCTTTTTGTCCATGATTAATGAAGTTCAAAGTTGAAAGTCATGCATGTCTAGCTAGTTTCTCATCCATGAATATGGTTAGCCTTGCTCTCTTCTTAAATACATTCTATCCACATTTCATTCACCTTGTTACATAATTGATAATTCATACTTTTAGTTGTTAATTGATTTCTTTAGTTAATTGATTAGAGTAAGCATTAGTATATAACCAAACCTTCAACCTTATCACTCTTACAAAGCATAATTGATGACGAATCCGGATACAACTTGAGTTTACTTTCCCTTGGGACGACATACTTATAAATTTTGTTACTTGGTCACACGTGTTCAACAACGATAGAGTACTCTTACTCTAAAATCATTTTGATACCAAAAATAAGAATAAGAACATGGCGCCGTTGCTGGGAAAATGTTAAAATCTTGGTTGTAATGAGTTTGAATTTGATTAGTTTTGATAAGAGTATTTTTTTTGTTTACTTGTCTTGGTTATTTGGAGAACTAATTTGGAAATTCTTGTAGGTACATGCAAACTCGTTCAAGGTCACAGTCCATTGAACTTTTGAATTTGGAATTGGAAACTACCTTAAGAAGACAAAGAAAAGGAGTCTTAGATCCTATAGAGGAAGTTATGGAAAACGTAATGGATGATGCCAATATGGTTCATGAAGAAGGTCATATAAGGAATTTTCAACAAGGGGGTGATAATGTTTGAGGAGGACATGTTAATCCGGAGTTTGTGCCACAAGATAATGCTCAACAAGTGTACTTGCGAAACCTACAATTGCAAGCTATTATTCAACACTTGATGGCACAACAAGAAGGTAGAAATAACCAACAAGCTCCTCCGGTAGTGTAAAATCAACCTCGAGGCCATGGCTATAATGGAGTAGGGATGAATATCCGAGATCATTTCCAACCTCAATATGGGAATTATGCTATGGGGCCTCCATTGAATGTCAACAATTTTGAGATCAAGACGAGGTTGATTAATATGGTTCAAGCAAATCAATTTGTTGGTAGTGCAATGGAGGATCTAAATACTCACTTATCTCAATTCTCGGAGTTAGCTAATACCATCAATATTAATGGAGTAAGTGAGGATATTGTCAAGATGAAGCTTTTTCCTTCTCATTAAGGGATCGAGCTAAGGCTTGGTATCGTACTATACCTCCGGGATCTTATACCACATGGAGAGAGTTGGCTCAAAAGTTCTTAAGCAAGTATTTCCCACCATCAAAGATGTTGCATGTTAAAGGTCAAATAATCCAATTTAAGCAAATACTCCTTGAAACTTTTAGTTATGCTTGGGATCATTTCAAAGAAATGCTAAGGAAGTGTCCACAACATGGATTTCTCGAAGATCAACAAGTAGGATTTTTCTATGCCGATTTAAATGGAAGTGAAAGAATGATTGTTGATGCTTCGGCTGGAGGTTCTATATTGGGGCAAACTCCAAAAAGAGCTATTGCTATATGTGAAGAAATTGCTTTGAATACGGATCAATGGCCTATGGATCGTTCACCAGGGATGTATAAAAGGGAGAGAAATGTTAAGACGGAAGAAATATGCATGCAACAAGTGAAAAAAGTGGAAGAACCAAAGGAAGATGATACCGACAAGGAAATCATAGAGATACTTAAGAGGATGAATGTTGATTTGCAAGTGTCTCCGGATCCTTTGTCTAAGCCTATTGTGAATCAACAAAGTATGCTTATACCTTTGATGAATCAACAAGTGTTTCCAAATCTTCAATAAGGCATTCTATGCCTAACATAGGTCAATCTTCTCAAAGTTGTCAAATGTCTACCCCTATGCCTCAACAAAGAATGTCTCCTAATTTTGGATGTCAAGATAATTGGTACCAACCAAAAATGTCACTTGAGGAAGTTGCCTTCATGCAAGGAAGGAACTTCCAAGGAAATTATGGTAGTAATTTTGGTAACCATGGAGGGGGATATCCACAAAGGCAAGGAGGTTTTGGTCAAGGTAATTATGAAGGAAATTTTAATCAACCTCGTAGGTATAAGAATTTTTCATATGGAAATCAAGAGAATGCCCTTACTCTTCCACCGGGCACTAATCCGGGGGATAAACTCCAAATGGTGAAGGAAAGCCTACAGTGAAAGGTCAAATGGCTAAAGTGTTGGAATATATGAAGGAAGCTAAAGAGGAAATGAGACAACAAAATGATATAAATGAGAGGAGATTTAAATCGATTGAGACTCCCATTAGTCAAATGGCAACCGAGCAAGGTGAAATACATCGTAAAGATAAGTTTCCCTCAACTACTGTTACTAATCCTAAGAAACAATGTTTGTATATTCCCATTTGTAATATGGAAAGTAAGGTGGAGAAAGGGTTGGTGAAAACAACAAACATTGTTTCAAAGGTTGAGAAGTAGTTTGTGATGAGGTCGTGTCCAAAGTGGATGAGGAAGTTGCCATTGATGATGATTTGTCTTTTGATGATGAGAGGATTATTGGTGAATTTTTGTCTTCAATTGTTGATAAAAGTAAGTGATAAAGAATTGTGGTTGGAACAAGATCATAAAATAGTTGAAGTTGATGCTTCATTAAAGGTGGAAGACCCTGGTAAATTTGTTCTTTACTTGTAAAATTGGAAATGGGGAATATTTTAATACTATATGTGATCTTGGTTCAAGCATTAATGTGATGCCATTAGAAATTTTTGAAAAACTTGGCATTGGGAGGTTAAAAGAAACGAATGTGGAAATCAAAATAATGGATGGCTCAATGATAAAGCCCCATGGAGTTGTGGAGCATATGCTTGTGAAAATAGAGGATTTTGTCTTTTCGGTGGATTTTATGGTAGTAGACAAGCAAGCGGATCCTTTGTTCCATTGATTTTTGGAATACCATTTTTGGCAACCGGAAGAGAAAAATTTGACATGGATAAGAAGGAACTCATACTTCGTTCAAATGAAAGAGAATCGGTGTTATCAAGCAAGAATTTAAAAGGGGGAGATCTTCATTTGAAGCCACCCATTAAGCCTCTGGATGATCGAGATCGAGTGGTAAGTGAAATTTTAAAAGATGAAGAGTTGACTAACTTTTTACTTGAATTTGCAGGAAATTGTTCTCTAAAGAGGAACAAATTTGGAGGAAATTCACGTATTGATTGGAAGATTAATAAAGGACTCCCATGATTTGAAAATGAAAGAAAATGAGGCAATGGATCGAATTCAAGTAGTAAAGAAGCAAGAAGTGTGGATAAGAAGATTGCTAAAGAAATGTTTAAAGTGAAGATGAGACCCGATGGGGTCTTAGATTTCTCCAATTGTTAGAAGCTTAAAAGTGTCTAGCTCGATGATGTTAAATCGAGTGCTTGATGGGAGGCAACCCATTTTAGTAAGTTTTCTTGTTTATTTTTATTTTTCTTGTATTTTGGTATGTAGGTGGAATGTGCTCATGGAGAAAAATACGTATGGAGAAGAAGAGATGTGTTCAATTTGGAATGAAGATGTATGTCACACTACTCTTTACAAACTTAAATTTAACACTTGTGTTAATTTAAGTTTGGGGGGTGCGTGGTGGTCATACGTAGATTTTGGAAGTGCACATGAGTCATCACAAGGTAATTCCATAAGGATCATTGGTGGAAACTATAAGGGTAAGTCTCGCCATTTTGTGCAAACTTAATTCTCAACTTGTTTCAATTTAAGTTTGGGGGGTGAGTGCGTGGTGTGACTCACCACTTGTATATGCTTGATGTATCATGTGTTGATATATTATCTTGTACAAAATAGGAAAATTTTGAAAATTTTCTCATGAGTTAGGTTCGTTTTGGTACGTTTGGTAGTGTTGAAGTGCATGATAGTCCTTATTTTTATTGCAAGTGTTGAGCTAATGGTTTTTGATGAGTTGTTGAAGATAAATGAAGGGTAGTGGAAGCACGAATTGAGCCCGAAGATCAAATCAAGATTCGTTGTGGATGCAATCCGGAAGCTCGTGCCAACCATTTCCATTATCAAATGATTTTCTAAGGGAGTTCACTCTACATCTCATCACTTCTAGTTGCTTGACATGAATTGATATTGATTTGGATTGTGTTGGATTGGTATACTACTTCATGTGTTATGTTTATGGGAGGTTTACTTTTGTAATTTGGGATTTCATTTACAATTTTAGGTAAGGATGTTTGTTGAGCTTACTTGTTATGGTTGAATTCATGTGCTTTGATTTCTAGTAATGGAGGATTTTGGTCATGTATGTTATGTGCTTTTGTTATGTTTATAGTTTGGTGAGTCTATTCCTATGTGTTATGTTTGAATTTTTATTCTTGTATAGGGATGCTTGGTGGCATGTTTTGGGTTGTTGTGAGTCATTTTTGAATATGAACTATGATGCATTATTTGTGATAGGTGATGGCAAGCATATTAAGAATTTTTACTAGTCAAAATTGTGACATAAATTATATAATTTGTTCAATTTTGAAAAGTATGAAGGTTAATTAGGTTTCTTTTTGGTCTAAGCAAAAGCTTGTGAGAGTTGAGCCTCAACCGTGCCTCCATGGTTAATTCTTGATGAAAGGATCGGTTGTGCTTAGATAAACTAGAATTTGCTCATGGACTATAGGAAAGAAGCCCGAATGGTTGAAATTTGTGATATGATCTTAGGCCATCCTTGTTAACTGAAGCCATAGCCATAAAATTCCTTACCCAAACATCATCCCTAGTTGGCCATTTTGAGTTTATAAGCCGATTCTTTGTGATTTGGGCACAATACAAGCCTTGAAAACACAATAAAGCCTTATATATATATAACCTATGTGTGGGTGATTGAGGAGATGATGGTATACAAGGTGATGGTAGAAATGTGCAAGAAAATGAAGGGAATGGTTAATCAAGAAAAGGATGAAAGAGCTAGAGCTAAATGCAAATGCAACTTCAACAAAAGGAAAAAGGAGCAAAATCATAAAACATGCTCAAGGAAATTCAAAATTCAAAGAAAGGAAGTATGTAAGTTAAAAGAAGCTCAATGAATCCATGATATGTTGATGTTTAGTGTTTTATGAATATTTGACAAAGGGAGGAAAGTTAGAAAGTGAAGGTGTTGGAGAGAAGAATCATCTCTTCGATTATCTACACATGTAAAGTCACTTTTATCTAAATTTTTCCTACCCTATCAAAGAGCCTAACATTACATCAAAAGATAAAGACCTATTTGATCACTTATTGAAATTTGGGTGGCTTGTGAACATAGTCCATGAGCAAGCCTATGGTGCGTCGGTTCCAACCGGTTGATGAGTGTTGTTTAAACCTTACTTCATAGAGTGTTGAGTGAATGTGATATCCTATGAGATGCTTGGATCGAAAGGAAATTGAGTACTCTTTTGTCGTCTTGAGATTGAACTTGTTAATCTTTTATGTTATAAGTTTGATGAAGTAGGAATACTTAATATGATTTTGTAGTCTTTATTACTTGTGATGTGTTGTGGTTTATGTTTGTTAGGTATTTTTCTAGGTGAAAATTTTTCCTCGTGTTATCATTTTTTGTTGTTAGAGGACGAACAACACTTTAAGTTTAGGGGATTGATCGTTGTCATTTTCACCTAGATTTAGTGTCTTTATTTATGGATTTTCATAGGTTTTTATCCGTAATTGTGTAACTTTTGGTGGAGTTTATGTTAATTAGGTGAAGTGTGTAAACAGATTGATAAATGTGTGGAAATGAGCTTAAATGTATATAAAACAGGTCAAAAATGGAGCAAAACGGAGTCGGGAGCTGAAACGGGCTGAAAACACCCAACTTGAGTTGCAAGGTCCAACTCGACTTGCAACTCGAGTCGAGTTGAGTGCTGGTTAAAATCCAATTTCTGATGGAGCCAACAAGGCCTGACAGGATAGAGCTCGAGTTACCCAACTCGAGTCGAGCTGGGCCAGGCCAAGTCAAGCATTAGGTCGAGCTGAGGCAGAGCAGCATCCAAAAAATCATCCAGTGAGCCAACTCGAGTTGCAAGACGTAACTCAACTTGCAACTCGTGTCGAGCTAGGTTCAGAAAAGTGTCCAGTTTTCAGAGTCACATAACTCGACTTGACAGGTGAGAGCTCGAGTTACCCAACTCGAGTCGAGTTGGGCTAAAAGCAGAAAAAGTCAGGAAAATTCTAAAAGCTTCTAAAAGGTCTCCAAGGGGTATAAATACCCAATTGGTGCAAAAATTAGAGGGGGAGCCAAATTTGATCAGTTATTGAAGATCAAAACACACACCATCTCACCACATCTTCACACACACATTCTCGATTATCTATTTTCACACTTTTCATCCATTCAATCCATTGGTTCTTCTAAAATTCATCCATCACTCCATCATTTCATCAATTTGAGAAGAGAAGATCGCAAGAGATTGTAGAATTGAGCATGTTGAAAGGAAGGAAGGCCATCTTCACAAAAAGAAAGACAATCTACTTTTCAATTGTTGTTTTTCTTCATAATTTGGCTCAAATGCAGCAAGCCATGGGATGTATTGATTTGAACATGATGTATAGTGGCTAGTCCTATAGTAGGGCTAATCATATGATTGGTTGAGAAGAAAGCTAGATATGTAGGATTTTAGATGTTGAATTGAGTTAATTTTGGACTTCCTTTTATGATTAATGATTCATGTTTCATTTCAATATTTGTGTCATTAAATTCTCTTTTCATAGTATTAGAATGGCCATTCCAATAGTATGATAAGTGGTTTCATTGAATCATATATTAAGATGAGCATGTATGTTAGTGTGAGGGGAGGTGCCATACCCTTCTTGTGCTTAGAACATTCATATGGGGACACGTAAGAAATTGAATGAAAAGAACCAAACTTATGATCATAGTACCTTAAGGGAATGGAGAGTAAGAATAATCCTAGGAGATATAGACTTGTCAAAGAAGTCGAGAACCTAATTGCCTTGGCCAAAGAGATTAGGAGTACAAACGTGATTGCTTTTTGATGAGTGATATTTTCACCTAGATTTTAGTGTCTTTTTATATGTGTTTTCGTATTATTTTATCCGTATTTTATGTGTTATTTGGTTTTGTTTTGTGTTTTCATGGAAATGTGTGTGAATGAGCTTAAACCTACTAATTTCAATTGAGCCTTTTCTTATCATTCTTCTATATTATTATTTATAAATCCTATGATGATGAGGTATGTTGAGCTTTGATGATAGAAACAGGTAAACTGAGGCTTTGACCTGATCGAGTTGAACAACTAGAGGAGCTCATGCATTACGTTGAAGAAAAATCAGGTGCCCTCGTTTCCTTATTCTAATTTTTATGTGTGCTTTTAATTCATGGAGTGAAAGATTGAGTTTATGGTAGTGATTCATGTGAGCTTATTTTTAAATTGTGTGATGAGTGATATTTTCACCTAGATTTTAGTGTCTTTTTATATGTGTTTTCGTATTATTTTATCCGTATTTTATGTGTTATTTGGTTGTGTTTTGTGTTTTCATGGAAATGTGTGTGAATGAGCTTAAACCTACTATTTTCAATTGAGCCTTTTCTTATAATTCTTCTATATTATTATTTATAAATCCTATGATGATGAGGTATGTTGAGCTTTGATGATAGAAACAGGTAAACTGAGGCTTTGACCTGATCGAGTTGAACAACTAGAGGAGCTCATGCATTACGTTGAAGAAAAATCAGGTGCCCTCGTTTCCTTATTCTAATTTTTATGTGTGCTTTTAATTCATGGAGTGAAAGATTGAGTTTATGGTAGTGATTCATGTGAGCTTATTTTTAAATTGTGTGATGAGTGATATTTTCACCTAGATTTTAGTGTCTTTTTATATGTGTTTTCGTATTATTTTATCCGTATTTTATGTGTTATTTGGTTGTGTTTTGTGTTTTCATGGAAATGTGTGTGAATGAGCTTAAACCTACTATTTTCAATTGAGCATTTTCTTATAATTCTTCTATATTATTATTTATAAATCCTATGATGATGAGGTATGTTGAGCTTTGATGATAGAAACAGGTAAACTGAGGCTTTGACCTGATCGAGTTGAACAACTAGAGGAGCTCATGCATTACGTTGAAGAAAAATCAGGTGCCCTCGTTTCCTTATTCTAATTTTTATGTGTGCTTTTAATTCATGGAGTGAAAGATTGAGTTTATGGTAGTGATTCATGTGAGCTTATTTTTAAATTGTGTGATGAGTGATATTTTCACCTAGATTTTAGTGTCTTTTTATATGTGTTTTCGTATTATTTTATCCGTATTTTATGTGTTATTTGGTTGTGTTTTGTGTTTTCATGGAAATGTGTGTGAATGAGCTTAAACCTACTATTTTCAATTGAGCCTTTTCTTATAATTCTTCTATATTATTATTTATAAATCCTATGATGATGAGGTATGTTGAGCTTTGATGATAGAAACAGGTAAACTGAGGCTTTGACCTGATCGAGTTGAACAACTAGAGGAGCTCATGCATTACGTTGAAGAAAAATCAGGTGCCCTCGTTTCCTTATTCTAATTTTTATGTGTGCTTTTAATTCATGGAGTGAAAGATTGAGTTTATGGTAGTGATTCATGTGAGCTTATTTTTAAATTTTGTGATGAGTGATATTTTCACCTAGATTTTAGTGTCTTTTTATATGTGTTTTCGTATTATTTTATCCGTATTTTATGTGTTATTTGGTTGTATTTTGTGTTTTCATGGAAATGTGTGTGAATGAGCTTAAACCTACTATTTTCAATTGAGCCTTTTCTTATAATTCTTCTATATTATTATTTATAAATCCTATGATGATGAGGTATGTTGAGCTTTGATGATAGAAACAGGTAAACTGAGGCTTTGACCTGATCGAGTTGAACAACTAGAGGAGCTCATGCATTACGTTGAAGAAAAATCAGGTGCCCTCGTTTCCTTATTCTAATTTTTATGTGTGCTTTTAATTCATGGAGTGAAAGATTGAGTTTATGGTAGTGATTCATGTGAGCTTATTTTTAAATTGTGTGATGAGTGATATTTTCACCTAGATTTTAGTGTCTTTTTATATGTGTTTTCGTATTATTTTATCCGTATTTTATGTGTTATTTGGTTGTGTTTTGTGTTTTCATGGAAATGTGTGTGAATGAGCTTAAACCTACTATTTTCAATTGAGCCTTTTCTTATAATTCTTCTATATTATTATTTATAAATCCTATGATGATGAGGTATGTTGAGCTTTGATGATAGAAACAGGTAAACTGAGGCTTTGACCTGATCGAGTTGAACAACTAGAGGAGCTCATGCATTACGTTGAAGAAAAATCAGGTGCCCTCGTTTCCTTATTCTAATTTTTATGTGTGCTTTTAATTCATGGAGTGAAAGATTGAGTTTATGGTAGTGATTCATGTGAGCTTATTTTTAAATTTTGTGATGAGTGATATTTTCACCTAGATTTTAGTGTCTTTTTATATGTGTTTTCGTATTATTTTATCCGTATTTTATGTGTTATTTGGTTGTGTTTTGTGTTTTCATGGAAATGTGTGTGAATGAGCTTAAACCTACTATTTTCAATTGAGCCTTTTCTTATAATTCTTCTATATTATTATTTATAAATCCTATGATGATGAGGTATGTTGAGCTTTGATGATAGAAACAGGTAAACTGAGGCTTTGACCTGATCGAGTTGAACAACTAGAGGAGCTCATGCATTACGTTGAAGAAAAATCAGGTGCCCTCGTTTCCTTATTCTAATTTTTATGTGTGCTTTTAATTCATGGAGTGAAAGATTGAGTTTATGGTAGTGATTCATGTGAGCTTATTTTTAAATTGTGTGATGAGTGATATTTTCACCTAGATTTTAGTGTCTTTTTATATGTGTTTTCGTATTATTTTATCCGTATTTTATGTGTTATTTGGTTGTGTTTTGTGTTTTCATGGAAATGTGTGTGAATGAGCTTAAACCTACTATTTTCAATTGAGCCTTTTCTTATAATTCTTCTATATTATTATTTATAAATCCTATGATGATGAGGTATGTTGAGCTTTGATGATAGAAACAGGTAAACTGAGGCTTTGACCTGATCGAGTTGAACAACTAGAGGAGCTCATGCATTACGTTGAAGAAAAATCAGGTGCCCTCATTTCCTTATTCTAATTTTTATGTGTGCTTTTAATTCATGGAGTGAAAGATTGAGTTTATGGTAGTGATTCATGTGAGCTTATTTTTAAATTGTGTGATGAGTGATATTTTCACCTAGATTTTAGTGTCTTTTTATATGTGTTTTCGTATTATTTTATCCGTATTTTATGTGTTATTTGGTTGTGTTTTGTGTTTTCATGGAAATGTGTGTGAATGAGCTTAAACCTACTATTTTCAATTGAGCCTTTTCTTATAATTCTTCTATATTATTATTTATAAATCCTATGATGATGAGGTATGTTGAGCTTTGATGATAGAAACAGGTAAACTGAGGCTTTGACCTGATCGAGTTGAACAACTAGAGGAGCTCATGCATTACGTTGAAGAAAAATCAGGTGCCCTCGTTTCCTTATTCTAATTTTTATGTGTGCTTTTAATTCATGGAGTGAAAGATTGAGTTTATGGAAGTGATTCATGTGAGCTTATTTTTAAATTGTGTGATGAGTGATATTTTCACCTAGATTTTAGTGTCTTTTTATATGTGTTTTCGTATTATTTTATCCGTATTTTATGTGTTATTTGGTTGTGTTTTGTGTTTTCATGGAAATGTGTGTGAATGAGCTTAAACCTACTATTTTCAATTGAGCCTTTTCTTATAATTCTTCTATATTATTATTTATAAATCCTATGATGATGAGGTATGTTGAGCTTTGATGATAGAAACAGGTAAACTGAGGCTTTGACCTGATCGAGTTGAACAACTAGAGGAGCTCATGCATTACGTTGAAGAAAAATCAGGTGCCCTCGTTTCCTTATTCTAATTTTTATGTGTGCTTTTAATTCATGGAGTGAAAGATTGAGTTTATGGTAGTGATTCATGTGAGCTTATTTTTAAATTGTGTGATGAGTGATATTTTCACCTAGATTTTAGTGTCTTTTTATATGTGTTTTCGTATTATTTTATCCGTATTTTATGTGTTATTTGGTTGTGTTTTGTGTTTTCATGGAAATGTGTGTGAATGAGCTTAAACCTACTATTTTCAATTGAGCCTTTTCTTATAATTCTTCTATATTATTATTTATAAATCCTATGATGATGAGGTATGTTGAGCTTTGATGATAGAAACAGGTAAACTGAGGCTTTGACCTGATCGAGTTGAACAACTAGAGGAGCTCATGCATTACGTTGAAGAAAAATCAGGTGCCCTCGTTTCCTTATTCTAATTTTTATGTGTGCTTTTAATTCATGGAGTGAAAGATTGAGTTTATGGTAGTGATTCATGTGAGCTTATTTTTAAATTGTGTGATGAGTGATATTTTCACCTAGATTTTAGTGTCTTTTTATATGTGTTTTCGTATTATTTTATCCGTATTTTATGTGTTATTTGGTTGTGTTTTGTGTTTTCATGGAAATGTGTGTGAATGAGCTTAAACCTACTATTTTCAATTGAGCATTTTCTTATAATTCTTCTATATTATTATTTATAAATCCTATGATGATGACGTATGTTGAGCTTTGATGATAGAAACAGGTAAACTGAGGCTTTGACCTGATCGAGTTGAACAACTAGAGGAGCTCATGCATTACGTTGAAGAAAAATCAGGTGCCCTCGTTTCCTTATTCTAATTTTTATGTGTGCTTTTAATTCATGGAGTGAAAGATTGAGTTTATGGTAGTGATTCATGTGAGCTTATTTTTAAATTGTGTGATGAGTGATATTTTCACCTAGATTTTAGTGTCTTTTTATATGTGTTTTCGTATTATTTTATCCGTATTTTATGTGTTATTTGGTTGTGTTTTGTGTTTTCATGGAAATGTGTGTGAATGAGCTTAAACCTACTATTTTCAATTGAGCCTTTTCTTATAATTCTTCTATATTATTATTTATAAATCCTATGATGATGAGGTATGTTGAGCTTTGATGATAAAAACAGGTAAACTGAGGCTTTGACCTGATCGAGTTGAACAACTAGAGGAGCTCATGCATTACGTTGAAGAAAAATCAGGTGCCCTCGTTTCCTTATTCTAATTTTTATGTGTGCTTTTAATTCATGGAGTGAAAGATTGAGTTTATGGTAGTGATTCATGTGAGCTTATTTTTAAATTGTGTGATGAGTGATATTTTCACCTAGATTTTAGTGTCTTTTTATATGTGTTTTCGTATTATTTTATCCGTATTTTATGTGTTATTTGGTTGTGTTTTGTGTTTTCATGGAAATGTGTGTGAATGAGCTTAAACCTACTATTTTCAATTGAGCCTTTTCTTATAATTCTTCTATATTATTATTTATAAATCCTATGATGATGAGGTATGTTGAGCTTTGATGATAGAAACAGGTAAACTGAGGCTTTGACCTGATCGAGTTGAACAACTAGAGGAGCTCATGCATTACGTTGAAGAAAAATCAGGTGCCCTCGTTTCCTTATTCTAATTTTTATGTGTGCTTTTAATTCATGGAGTGAAAGATTGAGTTTATGGTAGTGATTCATGTGAGCTTATTTTTAAATTGTGTGATGAGTGATATTTTCACCTAGATTTTAGTGTCTTTTTATATGTGTTTTCGTATTATTTTATCCGTATTTTATGTGTTATTTGGTTGTGTTTTGTGTTTTCATGGAAATGTGTGTGAATGAGCTTAAACCTACTATTTTCAATTGAGCCTTTTCTTATAATTCTTCTATATTATTATTTATAAATCCTATGATGATGAGGTATGTTGAGCTTTGATGATAGAAACAGGTAAACTGAGGCTTTGACCTGATCGAGTTGAACAACTAGAGGAGCTCATGCATTACGTTGAAGAAAAATCAGGTGCCCTCGTTTCCTTATTCTAATTTTTATGTGTGCTTTTAATTCATGGAGTGAAAGATTGAGTTTATGGTAGTGATTCATGTGAGCTTATTTTTAAATTGTGTGATGAGTGATATTTTCACCTAGATTTTAGTGTCTTTTTATATGTGTTTTCGTATTATTTTATCCGTATTTTATGTGTTATTTGGTTGTGTTTTGTGTTTTCATGGAAATGTGTGTGAATGAGCTTAAACCTACTATTTTCAATTGAGCCTTTTCTTATAATTCTTCTATATTATTATTTATAAATCCTATGATGATGAGGTATGTTGAGCTTTGATGATAGAAACAGGTAAACTGAGGCTTTGACCTGATCGAGTTGAACAACTAGAGGAGCTCATGCATTACGTTGAAGAAAAATCAGGTGCCCTCGTTTCCTTATTCTAATTTTTATGTGTGCTTTTAATTCATGGAGTGAAAGATTGAGTTTATGGTAGTGATTCATGTGAGCTTATTTTTAAATTGTGTGATGAGTGATATTTTCACCTAGATTTTAGTGTCTTTTTATATGTGTTTTCGTATTATTTTATCCGTATTTTATGTGTTATTTGGTTGTGTTTTGTGTTTTCATGGAAATGTGTGTGAATGAGCTTAAACCTACTATTTTCAATTGAGCCTTTTCTTATAATTCTTCTATATTATTATTTATAAATCCTATGATGATGAGGTATGTTGAGCTTTGATGATAGAAACAGGTAAACTGAGGCTTTGACCTGATCGAGTTGAACAACTAGAGGAGCTCATGCATTACGTTGAAGAAAAATCAGGTGCCCTCGTTTCCTTATTCTAATTTTTATGTGTGCTTTTAATTCATGGAGTGAAAGATTGAGTTTATGGTAGTGATTCATGTGAGCTTATTTTTAAATTGTGTGATGAGTGATATTTTCACCTAGATTTTAGTGTCTTTTTATATGTGTTTTCGTATTATTTTATCCGTATTTTATGTGTTATTTGGTTGTGTTTTGTGTTTTCATGGAAATGTGTGTGAATGAGCTTAAACCTACTATTTTCAATTGAGCCTTTTCTTATAATTCTTCTATATTATTATTTATAAATCCTATGATGATGAGGTATGTTGAGCTTTGATGATAGAAACAGGTAAACTGAGGCTTTGACCTGATCAAGTTGAACAACTAGAGGAGCTCATGCATTACGTTGAAGAAAAATCAGGTGCCCTCGTTTCCTTATTCTAATTTTTATGTGTGCTTTTAATTCATGGAGTGAAAGATTGAGTTTATGGTAGTGATTCATGTGAGCTTATTTTTAAATTGTGTGATGAGTGATATTTTCACCTAGATTTTAGTGTCTTTTTATATGTGTTTTCGTATTATTTTATCCGTATTTTATGTGTTATTTGGTTGTGTTTTGTGTTTTCATGGAAATGTGTGTGAATGAGCTTAAACCTACTATTTTCAATTGAGCCTTTTCTTATAATTCTTCTATATTATTATTTATAAATCCTATGATGATGAGGTATGTTGAGCTTTGATGATAGAAACAGGTAAACTGAGGCTTTGACCTGATCGAGTTGAACAACTAGAGGAGCTCATGCATTACGTTGAAGAAAAATCAGGTGCCCTCGTTTCCTTATTCTAATTTTTATGTGTGCTTTTAATTCATGGAGTGAAAGATTGAGTTTATGGTAGTGATTCATGTGAGCTTATTTTTAAATTGTGTGATGAGTGATATTTTCACCTAGATTTTAGTGTCTTTTTATATGTGTTTTCGTATTATTTTATCCGTATTTTATGTGTTATTTGGTTGTGTTTTGTGTTTTCATGGAAATGTGTGTGAATGAGCTTAAACCTACTATTTTCAATTGAGCCTTTTCTTATAATTCTTCTATATTATTATTTATAAATCCTATGATGATGAGGTATGTTGAGCTTTGATGATAGAAACAGGTAAACTGAGGCTTTGACCTGATCGAGTTGAACAACTAGAGGAGCTCATGCATTACGTTGAAGAAAAATCAGGTGCCCTCGTTTCCTTATTCTAATTTTTATGTGTGCTTTTAATTCATGGAGTGAAAGATTGAGTTTATGGTAGTGATTCATGTGAGCTTATTTTTAAATTGTGTGATGAGTGATATTTTCACCTAGATTTTAGTGTCTTTTTATATGTGTTTTCGTATTATTTTATCCGTATTTTATGTGTTATTTGGTTGTGTTTTGTGTTTTCATGGAAATGTGTGTGAATGAGCTTAAACCTACTGTTTTCAATTGAGCCTTTTCTTATAATTCTTCTATATTATTATTTATAAATCCTATGATGATGAGGTATGTTGAGCTTTGATGATAGAAACAGGTAAACTGAGGCTTTGACCTGATTGAGTTGAACAACTAGAGGAGCTCATGCATTACGTTGAAGAAAAATCAGGTGCCCTCGTTTCCTTATTCTAATTTTTATGTGTGCTTTTAATTCATGGAGTGAAAGATTGAGTTTATGGTAGTGATTCATGTGAGCTTATTTTTAAATTGTGTGATGAGTGATATTTTCACCTAGATTTTAGTGTCTTTTTATATGTGTTTTCGTATTATTTTATTCGTATTTTATGTGTTATTTGGTTGTGTTTTGTGTTTTCATGGAAATGTGTCTGAATGAGCTTAAACCTACTATTTTCAATTGAGCCTTTTCTTATAATTCTTCTATATTATTATTTATAAATCCTATGATGATGAGGTATGTTGAGCTTTGATGATAGAAACAGGTAAACTGAGGCTTTGACCTGATCGAGTTGAACAACTAGAGGAGCTCATGCATTACGTTGAAGAAAAATCAGGTGCCCTCGTTTCCTTATTCTAATTTTTATGTGTGCTTTTAATTCATGGAGTGAAAGATTGAGTTTATGGTAGTGATTCATGTGAGCTTATTTTTAAATTGTGTGATGAGTGATATTTTCACCTAGATTTTAGTGTCTTTTTATATGTGTTTTCGTATTATTTTATCCGTATTTTATGTGTTATTTGGTTGTGTTTTGTGTTTTCATGGAAATGTGTGTGAATGAGCTTAAACCTACTATTTTCAATTGAGCCTTTTCTTATAATTCTTCTATATTATTATTTATAAATCCTATGATGATGAGGTATGTTGAGCTTTGATGATAGAAACAGGTAAACTGAGGCTTTGACCTGATCGAGTTGAACAACTAGAGGAGCTCATGCATTACGTTGAAGAAAAATCAGGTGCCCTCGTTTCCTTATTCTAATTTTTATGTGTGCTTTTAATTCATGGAGTGAAAGATTGAGTTTATGGTAGTGATTCATGTGAGCTTATTTTTAAATTGTGTGATGAGTGATATTTTCACCTAGATTTTAGTGTCTTTTTATATGTGTTTTCGTATTATTTTATCCGTATTTTATGTGTTATTTGGTTGTGTTTTGTGTTTTCATGGAAATGTGTGTGAATGAGCTTAAACCTACTATTTTCAATTGAGCCTTTTCTTATAATTCTTCTATATTATTATTTATAAATCCTATGATGATGAGGTATGTTGAGCTTTGATGATAGAAACAGGTAAACTGAGGCTTTGACCTGATCGAGTTGAACAACTAGAGGAGCTCATGCATTACGTTGAAGAAAAATCAGGTGCCCTCGTTTCCTTATTCTAATTTTTATGTGTGCTTTTAATTCATGGAGTGAAAGATTGAGTTTATGGTAGTGATTCATGTGAGCTTATTTTTAAATTGTGTGATGAGTGATATTTTCACCTAGATTTTAGTGTCTTTTTATATGTGTTTTCGTATTATTTTATCCGTATTTTATGTGTTATTTGGTTGTGTTTTGTGTTTTCATGGAAATGTGTGTGAATGAGCTTAAACCTACTGTTTTCAATTGAGCCTTTTCTTATAATTCTTCTATATTATTATTTATAAATCCTATGATGATGAGGTATGTTGAGCTTTGATGATAGAAACAGGTAAACTGAGGCTTTGACCTGATTGAGTTGAACAACTAGAGGAGCTCATGCATTACGTTGAAGAAAAATCAGGAGCCCTCGTTTCCTTATTCTAATTTTTATGTGTGCTTTTAATTCATGGAGTGAAAGATTGAGTTTATGGTAGTGATTCATGTGAGCTTATTTTTAAATTGTGTGATGAGTGATATTTTCACCTAGATTTTAGTGTCTTTTTATATGTGTTTTCGTATTATTTTATTCGTATTTTATGTGTTATTTGGTTGTGTTTTGTGTTTTCATGGAAATGTGTCTGAATGAGCTTAAACCTACTATTTTCAATTGAGCCTTTTCTTATAATTCTTCTATATTATTATTTATAAATCCTATGATGATGAGGTATGTTGAGCTTTGATGATAGAAACAGGTAAACTGAGGCTTTGACCTGATCGAGTTGAACAACTAGAGGAGCTCATGCATTACGTTGAAGAAAAATCAGGTGCCCTCGTTTCCTTATTCTAATTTTTATGTGTGCTTTTAATTCATGGAGTGAAAGATTGAGTTTATGGTAGTGATTCATGTGAGCTTATTTTTAAATTGTGTGATGAGTGATATTTTCACCTAGATTTTAGTGTCTTTTTATATGTGTTTTCGTATTATTTTATCCGTATTTTATGTGTTATTTGGTTGTGTTTTGTGTTTTCATGGAAATGTGTGTGAATGAGCTTAAACCTACTATTTTCAATTGAGCCTTTTCTTATAATTCTTCTATATTATTATTTATAAATCCTATGATGATGAGGTATGTTGAGCTTTGATGATAGAAACAGGTAAACTGAGGCTTTGACCTGATCGAGTTGAACAACTAGAGGAGCTCATGCATTACGTTGAAGAAAAATCAGGTGCCCTCGTTTCCTTATTCTAATTTTTATGTGTGCTTTTAATTCATGGAGTGAAAGATTGAGTTTATGGTAGTGATTCATGTGAGCTTATTTTTAAATTGTGTGATGAGTGATATTTTCACCTAGATTTTAGTGTATTTTTATATGTGTTTTCGTATTATTTTATCCGTATTTTATGTGTTATTTGGTTGTGTTTTGTGTTTTCATGGAAATGTGTGTGAATGAGCTTAAACCTACTATTTTCAATTGAGCCTTTTCTTATAATTCTTCTATATTATTATTTATAAATCCTATGATGATGAGGTATGTTGAGCTTTGATGATAGAAACAGGTAAACTGAGGCTTTGACCTGATCGAGTTGAACAACTAGAGGAGCTCATGCATTACGTTGAAGAAAAATCAGGTGCCCTCGTTTCCTTATTCTAATTTTTATGTGTGCTTTTAATTCATGGAGTGAAAGATTGAGTTTATGGTAGTGATTCATGTGAGCTTATTTTTAAATTGTGTGATGAGTGATATTTTCACCTAGATTTTAGTGTCTTTTTATATGTGTTTTCGTATTATTTTATCCGTATTTTATGTGTTATTTGGTTGTGTTTTGTGTTTTCATGGAAATGTGTGTGAATGAGCTTAAACCTACTATTTTCAATTGAGCCTTTTCTTATAATTCTTCTATATTATTATTTATAAATCCTATGATGATGAGGTATGTTGAGCTTTGATGATAGAAACAGGTAAATTGAGGCTTTGACCTGATCGAGTTGAACAACTAGAGGAGCTCATGCATTACGTTGAAGAAAAATCAGGTGCCCTCGTTTCCTTATTCTAATTTTTATGTGTGCTTTTAATTCATGGAGTGAAAGATTGAGTTTATGGTAGTGATTCATGTGAGCTTATTTTTAAATTGTGTGATGAGTGATATTTTCACCTAGATTTTAGTGTCTTTTTATATGTGTTTTCGTATTATTTTATCCGTATTTTATGTGTTATTTGGTTGTGTTTTGTGTTTTCATGGAAATGTGTGTGAATGAGCTTAAACCTACTATTTTCAATTGAGCCTTTTCTTATAATTCTTCTATATTATTATTTATAAATCCTATGATGATGAGGTATGTTGAGCTTTGATGATAGAAACAGGTAAACTGAGGCTTTGACCTGATCGAGTTGAACAACTAGAGGAGCTCATGCATTACGTTGAAGAAAAATCAGGTGCCCTCGTTTCCTTATTCTAATTTTTATGTGCGCTTTTAATTCATGGAGTGAAAGATTGAGTTTATGGTAGTGATTCATGTGAGCTTATTTTTAAATTGTGTGATGAGTGATATTTTCACCTAGATTTTAGTGTCTTTTTATATGTGTTTTCGTATTATTTTATCCGTATTTTATGTGTTATTTGGTTGTGTTTTGTGTTTTCATGGAAATGTGTGTGAATGAGCTTAAACCTACTATTTTCAATTGAGTCTTTTCTTATAATTCTTCTATATTATTATTTATAAATCCTATGATGATGAGGTATGTTGAGCTTTGATGATAGAAACAGGTAAACTGAGGCTTTGACCTGATCGAGTTGAACAACTAGAGGAGCTCATGCATTACGTTGAAGAAAAATCAGGTGCCCTCGTTTCCTTATTCTAATTTTTATGTGTGCTTTTAATTCATGGAGTGAAAGATTGAGTTTATGGTAGTGATTCATGTGAGCTTATTTTTAAATTGTGTGATGAGTGATATTTTCACCTAGATTTTAGTGTCTTTTTATATGTGTTTTCGTATTATTTTATCCGTATTTTATGTGTTATTTGGTTGTGTTTTGTGTTTTCATGGAAATGTGTGTGAATGAGCTTAAACCTACTATTTTCAATTGAGCCTTTTCTTATAATTCTTCTATATTATTATTTATAAATCCTATGATGATGAGGTATGTTGAGCTTTGATGATAGAAACAGGTAAACTGAGGCTTTGACCTGATCGAGTTGAACAACTAGAGGAGCTCATGCATTACGTTGAAGAAAAATCAGGTGCCCTCGTTTCCTTATTCTAATTTTTATGTGCGCTTTTAATTCATGGAGTGAAAGATTGAGTTTATGGTAGTGATTCATGTGAGCTTATTTTTAAATTGTGTGATGAGTGATATTTTCCCCTAGATTTTAGTGTCTTTTTATATGTGTTTTCGTATTATTTTATCCGTATTTTATGTGTTATTTGGTTGTGTTTTGTGTTTTCATGGAAATGTGTGTGAATGAGCTTAAACCTACTATTTTCAATTGAGCCTTTTCTTATAATTCTTCTATATTATTATTTATAAATCCTATGATGATGAGGTATGTTGAGCTTTGATGATAGAAACAGGTAAACTGAGGCTTTGACCTGATCGAGTTGAACAACTAGAGGAGCTCATGCATTACGTTGAAGAAAAATCAGGTGCCCTCGTTTCCTTATTCTAATTTTTATGTGTGCTTTTAATTCATGGAGTGAAAGATTGAGTTTATGGTAGTGATTCATGTGAGCTTATTTTTAAATTGTGTGATGAGTGATATTTTCACCTAGATTTTAGTGTCTTTTTATATGTGTTTTCGTATTATTTTATCCGTATTTTATGTGTTATTTGGTTGTGTTTTGTGTTTTCATGGAAATGTGTGTGAATGAGCTTAAACCTACTATTTTCAATTGAGCCTTTTCTTATAATTCTTCTATATTATTATTTATAAATCCTATGATGATGAGGTATGTTGAGCTTTGATGATAGAAACAGGTAAACTGAGGCTTTGACCTGATCGAGTTGAACAACTAGAGGAGCTCATGCATTACGTTGAAGAAAAATCAGGTGCCCTCGTTTCCTTATTCTAATTTTTATGTGTGCTTTTAATTCATGGAGTGAAAGATTGAGTTTATGGTAGTGATTCATGTGAGCTTATTTTTAAATTGTGTGATGAGTGATATTTTCACCTAGATTTTAGTGTCTTTTTATATGTGTTTTCGTATTATTTTATCCGTATTTTATGTGTTATTTGGTTGTGTTTTGTGTTTTCATGGAAATGTGTGTGAATGAGCTTAAACCTACTATTTTCAATTGAGCCTTTTCTTATAATTCTTCTATATTATTATTTATAAATCCTATGATGATGAGGTATGTTGAGCTTTGATGATAGAAACAGGTAAACTGAGGCTTTGACCTGATCGAGTTGAACAACTAGAGGAGCTCATGCATTACGTTTAAGAAAAATCAGGTGCCCTCGTTTCCTTATTCTAATTTTTATGTGTGCTTTTAATTCATGGAGTGAAAGATTGAGTTTATGGTAGTGATTCATGTGAGCTTATTTTTAAATTGTGTGATGAGTGATATTTTCACCTAGATTTTAGTGTCTTTTTATATGTGTTTTCGTATTATTTTATCCGTATTTTATGTGTTATTTGGTTGTGTTTTGTGTTTTCATGGAAATGTGTGTGAATGAGCTTAAACCTACTATTTTCAATTGAGCCTTTTCTTATAATTCTTCTATATTATTATTTATAAATCCTATGATGATGAGGTATGTTGAGCTTTGATGATAGAAACAGGTAAACTGAGGCTTTGACCTGATCGAGTTGAACAACTAGAGGAGCTCATGCATTACGTTGAAGAAAAATCAGGTGCCCTCGTTTCCTTATTCTAATTTTTATGTGTGCTTTTAATTCATGGAGTGAAAGATTGAGTTTATGGTAGTGATTCATGTGAGCTTATTTTTAAATTGTGTGATGAGTGATATTTTCACCTAGATTTTAGTGTCTTTTTATATGTGTTTTCGTATTATTTTATCCGTATTTTATGTGTTATTTGGTTGTGTTTTGTGTTTTCATGGAAATGTGTGTGAATGTGCTTAAACCTACTATTTTCAATTGAGCCTTTTCTTATAATTCTTCTATATTATTATTTATAAATCCTATGATGATGAGGTATGTTGAGCTTTGATGATAGAAACAGGTAAACTGAGGCTTTGACCTGATCGAGTTGAACAACTAGAGGAGCTCATGCATTACGTTGAAGAAAAATCAGGTGCCCTCGTTTCCTTATTCTAATTTTTATGTGTGCTTTTAATTCATGGAGTGAAAGATTGAGTTTATGGTAGTGATTCATGTGAGCTTATTTTTAAATTGTGTGATGAGTGATATTTTCACCTAGATTTTAGTGTCTTTTTATATGTGTTTTCGTATTATTTTATCCGTATTTTATGTGTTATTTGGTTGTGTTTTGTGTTTTCATGGAAATGTGTGTGAATGAGCTTAAACCTACTATTTTCAATTGAGCCTTTTCTTATAATTCTTCTATATTATTATTTATAAATCCTATGATGATGAGGTATGTTGAGCTTTGATGATAGAAACAGGTAAACTGAGGCTTTGACCTGATCGAGTTGAACAACTAGAGGAGCTCATGCATTACGTTGAAGAAAAATCAGGTGCCCTCGTTTCCTTATTCTAATTTTTATGTGTGCTTTTAATTCATGGAGTGAAAGATTGAGTTTATGGTAGTGATTCATGTGAGCTTATTTTTAAATTGTGTGATGAGTGATATTTTCACCTAGATTTTAGTGTCTTTTTATATGTGTTTTCGTATTATTTTATCCGTATTTTATGTGTTATTTGGTTGTGTTTTGTGTTTTCATGGAAATGTGTGTGAATGAGCTTAAACCTACTATTTTCAATTGAGCCTTTACTTATAATTCTTCTATATTATTATTTATAAATCCTATGATGATGAGGTATGTTGAGCTTTGATGATAGAAACAGGTAAACTGAGGCTTTGACCTGATCGAGTTGAACAACTAGAGGAGCTCATGCATTACGTTGAAGAAAAATCAGGTGCCCTCGTTTCCTTATTCTAATTTTTATGTGTGTTTTTAATTCATGGAGTGAAAGATTGAGTTTATGGTAGTGATTCATGTGAGCTTATTTTTAAATTGTGTGATGAGTGACATTTTCACCTAGATTTTAGTGTCTTTTTATATGTGTTTTCGTATTATTTTATCCGTATTTTATGTGTTATTTGGTTGTGTTTTGTGTTTTCATGGAAATGTGTCTGAATGAGCTTAAACCTACTATTTTCAATTGAGCCTTTTCTTATAATTCTTCTATATTATTATTTATAAATCCTATGATGATGAGGTATGTTGAGCTTTGATGATAGAAACAGGTAAACTGAGGCTTTGACCTGATCGAGTTGAACAACTAGAGGAGCTCATGCATTACGTTGAAGAAAAATCAGGTGCCCTCGTTTCCTTATTCTAATTTTTATGTGTGCTTTTAATTCATGGAGTGAAAGATTGAGTTTATGGTAGTGATTCATGTGAGCTTATTTTTAAATTGTGTGATGAGTGATATTTTCACCTAGATTTTAGTGTCTTTTTATATGTGTTTTCGTATTATTTTATCCGTATTTTATGTGTTATTTGGTTGTGTTTTGTGTTTTCATGGAAATGTGTGTGAATGAGCTTAAACCTACTATTTTCAATTGAGCCTTTTCTTATAATTCTTCTATATTATTATTTATAAATCCTATGATGATGAGGTATGTTGAGCTTTGATGATAGAAACAGGTAAACTGAGGCTTTGACCTGATCGAGTTGAACAACTAGAGGAGCTCATGCATTACGTTGAAGAAAAATCAGGTGCCCTCGTTTCCTTATTCTAATTTTTATGTGTGCTTTTAATTCATGGAGTGAAAGATTGAGTTTATGGTAGTGATTCATGTGAGCTTATTTTTAAATTGAGTGATGAGTGATATTTTCACCTAGATTTTAGTGTCTTTTTATATGTGTTTTCGTATTATTTTATCCGTATTTTATGTGTTATTTGGTTGTGTTTTGTGTTTTCATGGAAATGTGTCTGAATGAGCTTAAACCTACTATTTTCAATTGAGCCTTTTCTTATAATTCTTCTATATTATTATTTATAAATCCTATGATGATGAGGTATGTTGAGCTTTGATGATAAAAACAGGTAAACTGAGGCTTTGACCTGATCGAGTTGAACAACTAGAGGAGCTCATGCATTACGTTGAAGAAAAATCAGGTGCCCTCGTTTCCTTATTCTAATTTTTATGTGTGCTTTTAATTCATGGAGTGAAAGATTGAGTTTATGGTAGTGATTCATGTGAGCTTATTTTTAAATTGTGTGATGAGTGATATTTTCACCTAGATTTTAGTGTCTTTTTATATGTGTTTTCGTATTATTTTATCCGTATTTTATGTGTTATTTGGTTGTGTTTTGTGTTTTCATGGAAATGTGTGTGAATGAGCTTAAACCTACTATTTTCAATTGAGCCTTTTCTTATAATTCTTCTATATTATTATTTATAAATCCTATGATGATGAGGTATGTTGAGCTTTGATGATAGAAACAGGTAAACTGAGGCTTTGACCTGATCGAGTTGAAAACTAGAGGAGCTCATGCATTACGTTGAAGAAAAATCAGGTGCCCTCGTTTCCTTATTCTAATTTTTATGTGTGCTTTTAATTCATGGAGTGAAAGATTGAGTTTATGGTAGTGATTCATGTGAGCTTATTTTTAAATTGTGTGATGAGTGATATTTTCACCTAGATTTTAGTGTCTTTTTATATGTGTTTTCGTATTATTTTATCCGTATTTTATGTGTTATTTGGTTGTGTTTTGTGTTTTCATGGAAATGTGTGTGAATGAGCTTAAACCTACTATTTTCAATTGAGCCTTTTCTTATAATTCTTCTATATTATTATTTATAAATCCTATGATGATGAGGTATGTTGAGCTTTGATGATAGAAACAGGTAAACTGAGGCTTTGACCTGATCGAGTTGAACAACTAGAGGAGCTCATGCATTACGTTGAAGAAAAATCAGGTGCCCTCGTTTCCTTATTCTAATTTTTATGTGTGCTTTTAATTCATGGAGTGAAAGATTGATTTTATGGTAGTGATTCATGTGAGCTTATTTTTAAATTGTGTGATGAGTGATATTTTCACCTAGATTTTAGTGTCTTTTTATATGTGTTTTCGTATTATTTTATCCGTATTTTATGTGTTATTTGGTTGTGTTTTGTGTTTTCATGGAAATGTGTGTGAATGAGCTTAAACCTACTATTTTCAATTGAGCCTTTTCTTATAATTCTTCTATATTATTATTTATAATTCCTATGATGATGAGGTATGTTGAGCTTTGATGATAGAAACAGGTAAACTGAGGCTTTGACCTGATCGAGTTGAACAACTAGAGGAGCTCATGCATTACGTTGAAGAAAAATCAGGTGCCCTCGTTTCCTTATTCTAATTTTTATGTGTGCTTTTAATTCATGGAGTGAAAGATTGAGTTTATGGTAGTGATTCATGTGAGCTTATTTTTAAATTGTGTGATGAGTGATATTTTCACCTAGATTTTAGTGTCTTTTTATATGTGTTTTCGTATTATTTTATCCGTATTTTATGTGTTATTTGGTTGTGTTTTGTGTTTTCATGGAAATGTGTGTGAATGAGGTATGTTGAGCTTTGATGATAGAAACAGGTAAACTGAGGCTTTGACCTGATCGAGTTGAACAACTAGAGGAGCTCATGCATTACGTTGAAGAAAAATCAGGTGCCCTCGTTTCCTTATTCTAATTTTTATGTGTGCTTTTAATTCATGGAGTGAAAGATTGAGTTTATGGTAGTGATTCATGTGAGCTTATTTTTAAATTGTGTGATGAGTGATATTTTCACCTAGATTTTAGTGTCTTTTTATATGTGTTTTCGTATTATTTTATCCGTATTTTATGTGTTATTTGGTTGTGTTTTGTGTTTTCATGGAAATGTGTGTGAATGAGCTTAAACCTACTATTTTCAATTGAGCCTTTTCTTATAATTCTTCTATATTATTATTTATAATTCCTATGATGATGAGGTATGTTGAGCTTTGATGATAGAAACAGGTAAATTGAGGCTTTGACCTGATCGAGTTGAACAACTAGAGGAGCTCATGCATTACGTTGAAGAAAAATCAGGTGCCCTCGTTTCCTTATTCTAATTTTTATGTGTGCTTTTAATTCATGGAGTGAAAGATTGAGTTTATGGTAGTGATTCATGTGAGCTTATTTTTAAATTGTGTGATGAGTGATATTTTCACCTATATTTTAGTGTCTTTTTATATGTGTTTTCGTATTATTTTATCCATATTTTATGTGTTATTTGGTTGTGTTTTGTGTTTTCATGGAAATGTGTGTGAATGAGCTTAAACCTACTATTTTCAATTGAGCCTTTTCTTATAATTCTTCTATATTATTATTTATAAATCCTATGATGATGAGGTATGTTGAGGAAGATGTAGGAAGATGTAGGAAAAAGCGGATCTCAATTTGGAGTTGAAACGAGGGAGAACGAGCCAAAACAGTGAAGGAATCAGGGCAGCAGCAACACGACTGGCCGTGTCGGTGGCACGAGCCGTGTCGTAGTGCACGACTCGTGTAGCTAACACGGGCCTGTCCAAAATGGTCGTGCGGCAACATCTATTCATCCAACACGACCACCACTTGGCCGTGTTGCGGAGCTCGACTCGTGTTGCAGACACGACCCGTGTAGCCAACACGGGCCTGTAAGCGATGGCCGTGCGGGAGCATCAGTTCACGCAACACGGGCATCTCATGGCCGTGTTGTGCCACACGACTCGTGTCGTGTCTTGGATCAGAAAAAAATCAGAATCCTTCTAGAAGACCCATAAGGGTATAAATACCCCTCCATTCAGATTTTATAAGAGGAGATCCGAAATTCTACTGTTCCCACACACCTCACACACCATTCCTTTGATTTCACACCATATTCTCCATCCCATTCATCCATTTTGAGATCTACATCATCTCTCCATAATTTCCTCCATCCAAATCAAGTGAAGAAACAAGGAAGCTTGGGTGATCACCAAAGGAAGAAGGGAGATTCAATTGGATCCATTTCCAAGGGAGTTTTTCATTCCAATTTTGTGTTAATCCTTTAGTTTATCATGATTTGTAAGAATTATAATGTCTATGTTATGGATCTTATGAAGATTGTAGGCTAATCTCCCTTGTGAGATTAGCAACATGAAGGTTGTTGGTTAATTTGTGGATCTATGTAATTAAATTCATATGTTGATGGGGATATTTGATTTTCTATCATTGGTGCTTATATATCTTGAGATCTATGATGTTTTGTGTGTTTGATTGTTCTAATTATATGATTAGATTGAGAAATCAATGATGTGCTTAGGATAGTCAAGTGAATCATTTCATCAAACACCTCATGTGCATTATAGATGGTAAAGTGATTGAGAAGTCCTTTATTATTTAGAACCCTTTGATGGAACATGTGATTAGTTAGATTGAGAAGTCAATTGATTATATGAAGGGATTCTATAATTGAACTTAGTACCTAGTTGGAATAGTTTAATTTAGAACCAACCTTTGAGCTATTTTGAGATTGTGCAAATGATCTACATCCTATTCATTTCGAGAGGAAGTTTAGGTGGTATAAGTGTTGGCCCTTAGTCTTAACCCTTGATACATATGAGTTTAATGCATGAATCCATAAGTTACCACTTCATTAGTGTTGTTAATCTCACTTCTACTTAATTTGGAAAACCACTCATTCATTATTTTTATCTTGTCATTGGATTATTGTTTGTCTACTTTCATTTAATTACTTGTTACCCAAACCATCCATCTATGATTCGTCTCTATAAAATCGTGATAAACGTGATATCGCTTAAGTGCTAGCATCGACCTCCCTGTGGTTCGATAAATTCTTGAATTGGTCAACCCGACTACAAGTTATGGCTAATCAAATGGCGCCGTTGCCGGGGAGGTAACGGTTGCTAGTAGCTTAAAGAAGGAACGTTTAGAGCGATCTTACTAGAGACATTTTTTCTTGTATTTATTACTTATATTTGCTTTGTGAAAATTTGTTCTAATTTCTCTTATCTTGAAGGTGTATGCAAACGAGGTCAAAAGGGAAGCAAGTCGAACCAATTGATCTAGAACTTGAAAACACTTTGAGGAGAAAGAGAAGAGAGAACAAAACCAAAAATAGTGAGCGAATGGAGAATTTTCAAGGTGACAATCGTGTTGGGATAGAGCATGATGGGGAAGGAGGACACAATATGAACGTGCAAGACAACGCACATCAATTCAATGAGAATCCTCCTCAACAAGCCTATCAAAATCATGGAGCTATAAACAATCAAGCTTATATTCAACAACTTGTGCAACAAGCGATGATTCAACAAGGTTTTCAACAAGGTTATGCTCCTTCACAACAAGCGTATGTGCCTCAACCTCCGGTTCAACATGGAGTTCAAAATGACCAAAGAGTGATCCGGGATTTCTTCATGCCGAGGGCACTTCCACAAATGATGGGACCACCAATTCATGCCAACAACTTTGAGTTTAAAATGGGATTGATTTCATTGGTGAGAGAGCAACAGTTTGGTGGAGCTTCGAATGAAGATCCTAATGCTCATCTAGCTCAATTAGTTGAAATTGCTAACACGGTGAAGATGAACGGAGTGAGCGAGGATTGCATAAAGATGAGGTTATTCCCATTCTCCTTGAGGGATAGAGCAAGAACATGGCTCTCCACCATTACTCCCGGTACGTGCAACACTTAGGACGAGCTAGCACAATTGTTTTTAAACAAGTACTTCCCACCGTCAAAGACGCTTCAAATGAAGAGCTTGATCACACAATTCAAGCAAATGCCTCAAGAGAGCTTTTATGAAGCATGGGAAAGGTTCAAAGAAATGCTACGCAAGTGTCCACAACATGGTTTCCCGGAGAATCAACAAGTTGGATTTTTCTATCAAGGACTTGTGAACGGACAAAGAGTGCTTGTTGATGCCTCGGCAGGAGGATCTGTACTAGGAGTAACTCCGGAAAGGGCTATTCGAATTTTTGATGAGATTGCTACAAATGTTTATCAATGGCCATCGGAGAGAGTTAGTGGAAGCTATGGTTTTGAAAGCTATGATAAAGGACAACAGTTTAGTGTGAAGAGTGTAAGTGTTGAACCAAGTATGCCAAGCATGGAAAAGATAGTGGCGGAAGTTGTTAAACAAATGAGTTTGAATCAGAGTGTGAACAATCAAGGAGCGAATATGGTTGAGGGACTACAAGTCGAGCAAGGTGTGCTACCTCCGAATGCTGTGAATGGTGAACAATGGACCAACTCTATGCCACGTGTTGAGGATGTGTCTTATATGCAAGGAAGAAATTATCAAGGTAATTATCAAAACAATTACCAAGGTAATTTCCATCAAAATCAAGGAAGTTATCCACAAAGGCAAGGAGGATTCAACGCTCAAAGTAGTGGAAGTTCGCACCCACCACAACAACCAAGGCAAGGAGGTTTCACTAGCCAAGGAAGTGGAAGTTCTTATCCACAACAACCAAGGAGGCAAGATAATTTTTCTTATGCAAACCCAAGTAATGCGGTTGCTTATCCTTCGGGGTATAATCCGGGAGCTAAAGCGCCAAATAATGAAGGGAAGGCGACTACCGAAGAACTTCTTGAAAAGTTGATTGCCTCCAACAAGACTCAAGAGGAAAATTTTGAAAGACGATTCAAAGCCATTGAAGAAAATAGTGATAGAAGACTCAAAGCCTTGGAGTATTCATTTAGTCAAATGGTGAGCTCAATGAGTGCTAATGAGAAAGGGAAATTTCCTTCCACTACCATTGTGAACCCAAAGGAACAATGCAAGGCAATTACCTTGAGAAGTGGAACAAATTATGATGGACCATCTATGCCATTGGAAGATGATAAGGTGGAAGAGAAGGAGATGGAGAAAACCTTGGTTGAAGAAGAATTCGATGTTGAAAGTGAAGTTGAGGATAAAATGAATGAGGAACCGGAATTGAATGATAACAAGGTTGTTGAAAAGAAATGGGAAAGAACCAAGGCAATGAAAAAGAAGGAGGAGGAAATTGAAGTGGAAAGGGATAGTTGGGGAATTCCAAAAACACAAGTACCTATTCCTTTTCCACATCAATTTTTAAAGAAAGGCTTGGATGAAAAGTTTGCAAAGTTTTTGGAAATTTTCAAGAAAATCCACATTAATATACCCTCTGCGGATGCTTTGAAACAAATGCCTCACTATGCGAAGTTTTTGAAGGACATCATGTCAAGGAAGAGGAGCTTGATAGAGAATGAGACCGTCAACTTGACGGAGGAGTGTAGTGCAATAATTCAAAGGAAGTTGCCTCCAAAGCTCAAAGATCCGGGGAGTTTTGTTATTACATGTGAAATGGGCAAGAGTGAGGTTCATAAAGCTCTTTGCGATCTTGGGGCAAGTATTTACTTGATGCCTATGTCCATTTTCAAGAAACTTGGTATAGGGGAAGTGAAACCTACATCCGTTACATTGCAACAAGCGGATAGGTCTTTAACCTACCCTAGAGGAATAGTGGAGGATGTGTTAGTCAAGGTTGGAAAGTTTATATTCCCGGTTGATTTTGTAGTGCTTGATATGGACGAGGATGCAAATGTTCCATTGATATTGGGGTGTCCATTTTTAGCAACGGGAAGAGCTTTAATTGATGTACAAAAAGGGGAGTTGAAGTTGAGAGTAAATGAGGAAGAGGTGGTTTTCTCTTTGAAGAGTGCTATGAGATATCCAAATGAGAAAGAAGAATGTAGAAGGATAGACATGATTGATGAAGTTGTTGAAGAGAATCTACCATTCATCTTAGCTAAAGATCCTCTTGAAATGAGCATAAGCCATTCTCTTACTTTATCTTTAAACTCTAATCATTCTTTTCATTGTCTAGAAGATGAAGATATTAATGATTGTTTACATGAATTGAATGCTTGTAGGGAAATGCAAGAGGATGAAGCAAAGTTGGCATACTATGGAAAGAGGGAATATCTTCCATTAGAGATGGAGATTGAAGAGTCAAAGGTTGATAAAGGAAAGAAAGAATTGAAGCCTCTACCCGATCACCTTAGGTATGCATATTTGGGGGACGAGAAGACATTTTCGGTAATTGTATCATCATCCCTTTCTCCTTTAGAACTTGATAAATTGTTGAGAGTACTTAGAGATCATAAGAGTGCTATAGGGTGGAGTTTGGATGATTTGAAGGGAATTAGTCCCACAATTTGCATGCATCACATAAGGTTGATTGATGAGAACAAATCATGTATACAACCTCAAAGGCGTTTGAATCCTATTATGCAAGAAGTTGTTAGAAAAGAAGTTTTAAAATGGTTGGATGCTAAAATTGTTTATGCCATTAGTGATAGTCCTCATGTAAGTCCTTTGCATGTTGTGGCTAAGAAAGGAGGGTTAACCATTGTTAAAACGGAATTTGATGAAGAACTTGCAACAAGGGTAAAAACGGGGTGGAGAGTTTGTTGTGATTATAGAAAACTTAATGACAATACTCATAAGGATCATTTCCCTTTGTCTTTTATTGATCAAATGCTTGATAGGTTGGCGGGATACAAGTATTATTGTTTTCTAGATGGTTACTCGGGGTATAACCAAATCATGATAGCCCCCGAGGATCAAGAGAAAACAACTTTTACTTGTCCGTATGGCACATTCGCTTTCTATAAATTGCCTTTTGGGTTATGCAATGCACCCGCCACCTTTCAACGTTGTATGATGGCTATTTTTGGAGGATTGATTGAAAATGTGATGGAAGTTTTTATGGATGATTTCTCCGTGTTTGGATCCTCATTTGATATATGCTTAACTAATTCGTCCATGGTCTTGCAGCGATGTCAAGATACGAACCTCGTCTTGAATTGGGAAAAATGTCACTTTATGGTTCAAGAGGGTATCGTACTTGGTCATCATATCTCCGAAAAAGGTTTGAGAGTGGATAGAGCGAAGGTTGTAGCCATTGAACATCTTCCCCCTCCTAAAAATGAAAAAGGGGTTAGATCGTTTCTTGGTCACGCCGGATTCTATCGACGTTTTATAAAGAATTTTTCTAATATTGCCAAACCTTTGTGTAAATTGCTTGAGAAAGATACTCCATTTGAATTTAATGATGAATGTCTTGATGCTTTTAGGGTGTTAAAGGAAGCTTTGATTTCTTCACCAATCCTTGTCTCTCCCGATTGGAGCAAGCCATTTGAACTCCATTGTGATGCAAGTGATAATGCCTTGGGAGTAGTGCTTGGACAAGTGCGAGAGAGGAAATTTCGAGCTATCTATTATGCATCAAAGACATTCAATGACAATCAAAAGAATTACACCACAACGGAAAAGGAGTTTCTTTCCGTAGTCTATGCTTTTGAAAAATTTCGTCCATACTTAGTTGGCACGAAAACCATTGTTTACACGGATCATGCTGCCATTAGGTATTTGATGAGTAAAAAGGATGCTAAACCAAGACTAATTCGTTGGGTTCTTTTGTTGCAGGAGTTTGATGTTGAGATACGTGATAAGAAGGGAGTCGAAAATATCATAGCCGACCACTTGTCACGATTGGAGAATGTTGATGAAAAAGGAACCATGGAGCTCACAAATGATATGTTCCCGGATGAAGAGATACTTCAAGTGGATTTTCATCGGATGTACACTTTGTGTGAGACAGGAAGACCGTGGTACGCGGATTTGGTAAACTACCTAGCGTGTGGTATCAAGCCGGACCATCTCACCGAGTCAAAAAGGAAAAAGTTCTACCATGATGTTAAAGAATATTTGTGGGATGATCCTTTGTTGTTTAAGAATTGTCTGGATGGTATCATACGGAGGTGTATTCCGAAGGAAGAAAAAGTAAGTGTCATGGAGATGTGCCATAGTTTACCATGTGGAGGACACTTTGGGTTTCAAAAGACGGGAGCTAAGATCTTACAGTCGGGATTGTTTTGGCCAACATTGTTCAAGGATTGCAAAGAATACGTTAAGGAGTGTGATGGATGCCAAAGAATTGGAAGTATTGGACAAAGAGATGAGATGCCTATGAAGAACATCTTTGAAGTTGAAGTGTTTGACGTTTGGGGGATGGACTTCATGGGACCATTTCCGTCTTCCAATGGTTTTCTTTACATTTTTCTTGCGGTAGACTATGTGTCTAAATGGGTAGAAGCAATTCCTACAAGAACAAATGATGCTCTAGTTGTCAAAGCTTTCTTGAAGAAGAACATTTTTGCAAGGTTTGGAGTACCAAAGGAAATCATTAGCGATCAAGGGACTCATTTCATAAACAAGATCATTGAGAAGCTTTTGAGAAGCTATGGAGTGAAGCACAAGGTGTCAACACCTTATCATCCGCAAACAAATGGTTTGGCGGAAGTATCAAATAGGCAAGTGAAGCTTGTACTTGAGAAGACAGTCAAGGGGAATAGGAAGGATTGGTCTTCTAAACTAGATGATGCGCTTTGGGCTTATCGAACGGCGTACAAGACCGCTCTTGGTCTTTCTCCATATAAACTTGTCTATGGGAAAGCATGCCATCTTCCGGTTGAAATAGAACACAAGGCTTTATGGGCATTGAGGAAGTTGAATCTTGAGGAGAAAGAATCGGGAAAGAAAAGATGTCTTCAATTGATTGAGCTTGAAGAATTTCGTGAGGAAGCATATTCAAACTCCCAAATTGTCAAGGAGAAGCTTAAAAGATGGCATGATGAAAGAATCAAAGCAAAGGAGTTTATACCGGGGGATAGAGTGCTTTTATTCAATTCTAGATTGAAACTGTTTCCCGGAAAGCTTCGTTCAAAATGGACCGGTCCATATGAGGTGATTGAAGTTAGAGAAAATGGATCTTTAATGCTTGAAGGATCGGATGGGAATTCTTTTATTGTCAATGGTCATAGGGTTAAGCATTACCATTCTCCCTCTCAAAGGGAGTTGGTATATGTTGACACCTTCTCTTCTTGAGATCCGTATCCTTTAAGTAGTTTAGGTTTGTAAATATTTCTTTTCTTGTTTTGCTTTATTTTGGTCTTGTAGGTGGATTGTGCTTATGAGGAGAAGATTTCTTGAACATTCAAAGTGTGTGTCATTGATGTGAATGGTATATTGTACCACTTTTTGCAAACTTTCTTTGAAACTCTTATTTCATTTCAAGTTTGGGGGGATATGATGTGATACGATATGTTATATTCTATGTTGACATGCATTCGTGTGTTTTTGAGCCAAATTTGAAATTTTCTAATAAGTTCGGTTTAGTTTTGGTTCATTTTGGTGGTGTTGAAGTTGATAGTCCTTTTGTGTTTGATATTATGATTGAACTAATGATGTTGATGAAGTGTGAGCATGAATAGGGAGTTTTGGAAGCATGGAAACAAGGAAAGACAAGAGTTGAAGATGAAAAGTGGAAAATTCAGAGGAGCAGTGACACGACTCGTGTCGCCGACACGGCCTTGTTAGCTTTGGCCATGCGGCGACATCAGTTAGCCCAACACGAGCAGATTTTGGTCGTGTTGCCTGACACGGGTCGTGTCCAAGCGCGAGACTCGAGTCGTGTAGCCGACACGGCCCTGTACGCTTTGGCCGTGCGGTAGCACCAGAACACGCAACACGGGCACCTTATGGCCGTGTTGCGTGACACGACTCGTGTCGGGTCCGAAGAAATGTTTTAAAAGGCAGAATTCTGGACACAGCTCGAAGGCTAAAACACACTCCCACTGTGATAATCCAGTCGAAACTCCACCAATCATCTTCTAAACACCAAAGAGTGGTAAGATTGTGAGTGTAAAAGGTGAACTTCAAAGCATAAACAACAATCCCCTTCATTTTGTTCAATAGAATTCAAGGTATGTCTTCTTGTGCCCTAATCTTCAATTTGAGGTATGAATGGCGAAATTCATGTATGGGTTTTGAATGATGGAATGTATGAAGCATGTCTAGGATAGTGAAACATGAATTTGCATATTTAATTGTTGTATTGATTGAATTTTGGATAGAATTAGGGTTCATGAAGGAAGAATTTGGGGATAATTGTTTTAGGATTATTAATTTAGGGCATGTGATTGTTAAATTGATCAATAATGCTTCTATGATGATTGTATTGATGTAAATTAGTTTAGGTATTGAGGAATTGAGCATGAAAGCATAGTTAAGACTTGTTGAATTGAATTGTGAAATACGTGCATGCCAAGTGTTTGATGAAATGCCTAAATGAAATTTCAAATTGGAATTCAAAGTTTTTGCATGAAGCATTATTGAATTGAATTGTGCCAATTGAAAAAGTGAAATGTTATGAAAGTATGAGAGGATTAGGATGTTGAAAGTGAGTGATTGAATGAAAATTTTGAAATAACTTTGTGTTAAGTTGATTGGATCTAAATGTTAAGTCTTGAAACAAAGTGTTTATTGTGCTTGAATATGTGCTAGAATTAACACTTAGTTGAATAACTAGTGATAATTCTAATCAAGATAAGACATTTTGTTTTGAGTTTACTTGAAATTAATTTGAATTATGTTGGACATTGTAGATGGCTGAAAGAAGAGTGAGGAAACGCAATGAGGACTTCATTTTCATTGAGTCAGATATGGAACTGTCCAACCTTGATGCCAAACTGCTAATGAAAGACCAACACCCTGAGAATTTTGGAGTAGAGTTCATGGAATGGGAGAAGTACGCATTGAGATGGGAGTACATAATCCCAAAGATTAGGGCAACTCGATTCCAAGATCAAGCAACCATGGAAGGCCTTGGAATAGAAGGTGATCTGAGGACTCTATTCCGTCGAGTGGAAATGGAGGAGTTTTTCGATAAGAGACCTCCCTCTTATCTCCACCTTACAGCCGAGTTCATGAGCACCTTGGAGGTTCACAGAGATAGGAACAAGTTTCCTATTGCTATCACATTTCAGTTAAACAATGAGATGTGGGAGAAGATACCTGTGAATGAGCTGAATAGATTTTTTGGGTGCCCAATCATGAGAGGCCATCAGAACTTCCTACCACAAGGGGGTTTCAATCAACAGACGTGGTGGAGAAAATTGGTTGAGGATGGGACTGAGCCTCCAGAGTACATTCCAAGTTCGTCTAAAGGGACAGCCATAAGGAACCCAGTTATGAGATACCTTGAGAAGATAGTATCAAATACTATTCTGGGTCGGTTCGAGAGTGGATCTGTTGGGGAGAAGCAGTTGTACATCATGTACAGTATGTTCAAAGAATTCACAGTGAACATTGCAGCTCACTTCGTTCAGCATGTAGAGAGAGTGGCGAAGAGAGAGAACACTAGAGGGATTATGATTGGAGGAATGGTGACAATGATTGCTCAAGGGTTAGGCATCGACCTTAGAGGGATGCAACACTCGATGATTAGTGAAGGGCTCACTTATAATCAACTCATAAGGATGGAGTTCCTATCATTCATAGGAAATATATATTGTTTGAAGCAAGATAAGGGAGCTCCATTTCCTCTACCTGCTCCAGAGCTCACCACACTGCAAGGACGAAGAAAGCATCAGAATCTAGCAATGGCGAGTCCTAACCACTCAGCAGTCGTGAGAGCTTTCTACAGAGAGAATAGAGATGGAGTGGAAGCAGTGCTCCAGCAGATGAGAGTAGATGAAAATCCTGAGCTAAGGAATCTGAGAGCTGAGCCAGTGGACATGGATGTAGGGGAGGAAGAGCAACATCATCAGGTGGAATTTGAAGAGCATGCACTAGAGCCTCCAGCATTTGAGCAAGAAGAAGAAGAACAAGAGGAAAGAGATGGACCAAGAGAGGGGAATGCTAGATGGAATCTTCTGGAGAACGAACTCATGGAGATTAGGCAGACGCAGCAGGCGCTTGGAGATGAGATGAGAGAGTTTCGAGAGGAGCAGCAGAGGCAGGGTGCAATGATAAGGGAGATCCATGAAGGGCAGCGTCGTAGGGAGTACTATGAAGAGAATACACGATCACGCTCGAACAACATGGAGGAGATGATCACAAGGATGTTCAATTTCCAATTCCCTACCACACCTCGTGCTTATACTCCTTGGAAAATCTTGGCATAATCAACCCCCTCCGCCTCCGGATAACTAAGGGAGTACTTTTGGTGCTCGACACTTCATTAGTTCATCTTCTTTAATGATTTAATTTGAGTTGGATTTGAGACTTCGTATTGTTTTGTTTTGGGATGTTTAATTTCGTACTTTTCTTTCAATTAAGGATTGAGATGATTTTTGTTGTGTATTGACTATGGATGGGGTAAATTTTCTTTGTGTTTTTTTTTCTTTTATTGTTGTCTTTGTGTTTTTACTTTTGTCGTTTTGTTGTTTATTTGGTTTATTTGTGTTTGTGTGTTGTTTTTATTTTTTCGTGTTTAGGTTTGATTTGGTGGTTTGTTTGGGGAGGTTGTGAGTCGTTTTGAATATGAGTGATGATGCATTATGGTGATAAGTGAGGTCGAATTATGATTAAGGAACTCTACGCTTTCGAATTGTGATATGTTTTATTTAACTAATTCAATTAAAAGAATGAATAAGTTGTAATAAGTCCTTTTAAGTCGAGCATAAACTTGTGAGAATTTGAGCCTCGACCATGTATACATGGTACCTTTTCATGAGTGGATCGATTGAGTTTTGATAAACTAAATACTTTCTCAAAGACTTTAGGAATGAATCCGATTAATGGAGATTGATGAAATGATTTAAGGCCATCCTTGTCATGTATAGCCATTGCCAAATATTTCTTTACCTTTAAAATCATCCCTAGTCAACCACTTTGAGCCTATAAGCCTATTTATTATGAAGATAGCATATTACAAGCTTTAATTACCCACATGAGCCTAAGACATATACCTTTTGTGTGAGTAATAAAGAAGATGGTGGTTAGAAAGGTGTGATGAGATAACAAAAGAGAAAGAGGAAATGGTAAATAAGTAAGAAAAAGGATGAAAAAAAGAGCATAAGAAAGAATGGACATGCAATTTCAAAACAAGAAAATGAGCAAAGCAACAATAATATGCTCAAGTACTTAAGAATCAAAGAGAATAGGCATGAATCTATAAGAAGCTCAAGAAATCCAAGGAAGTGATGATTAGTGCTTTTGATCAATAAAGAAAAGAAAGGAAGAAAAAGAATGTGAAGGGATGGAAGAAAGTAGCTACCTCTTCGATTACTTACACTCGTTTAGTCACTTTTACCTATATTCTTCCTACCCTACCAAAGAGCCTATCACTACATCCTTAATTAAAGACCTTTTTGATCATTGATTAAAATTTTGGTGGTTTGTGAATAGAGTCTACGAGCAAGTGTATGGTGAGTCGAGCCAATTGATTGATGAGTGTTGATTTACCTTATTTAAAGAGTGTCGAGTGCAATTGATAAACTTATGTGAGGCTTAGACTAAAGGACTATATTGCTCTTTATTCTCTTTTGATTGAACTTGTTAATTTCTCTTATCATAAATCTAATGTTGTAGGTTAGCTTAGCATGATTTGAAATTCTTGCTGCTAATGATGTGTTATTACTTGTGTTCGTTTAGTCTTTTTACTAGGTGAAAACTTCTCCCTCGGTCTATCATTTTCATTGTTCGGGGACGAACAATACTTTAAGTTTGGGGGTGTGATTGTCGTTATTTTCACCTAGATTTTAGTGCCTTTTTTAGTGTATTTTTCGTATTGTTTTATCAGTATTTTCGTGTATTTTGGTGGTGTTATGTGTTTTCATAGGAATGTGTGAGAATGATCTTAAACATATATATAACAGGTGAAAATGGAGTAAAAATAAAGACGAAAGATCAAACAAAGAAGAAGAAACAAAGGTGCAAGAACACGGCCGGCCGTGCTGGCAACACGGCTCGTGTTGCAGCAAACGGCCCGTGTGCCAGACACGGGCCTGTCCAGAATGGTCGTGCGGCGGCATCTATTTATCCAACACGACCACCACTTGGTCGTGTTGTGGAGCACGACCCGTGTTGCGGTGCACGACCCGTGTACCAGACATGGGCCTGTAAGCGGAGGCCGTGCGGTGACGTCTAGACATTCAACACAGCCACCCTTTGGCCGTGCGACGCAGAACGACTCGTGTGCCGCATGCCCTGACACGACACGACCCGTGCTACATAGCACGACTCGTGTCGGCACCAGAACAGGATATTTTTTTATATTTCTTCTAGAAGGTCTCCATGGAGTATAAATACCAATCCATTCAACATTTTGAAGGGAGATCCGATTTGCTACTGTTCCCACACACCTCACACACCATTCCTTTGATTTCACACCATATTCTCCATCCCATTCATCCATTTTGAGATCTACATCATCTCTCCATAATTTCCTCCATCCAAATCAAGTGAAGAAGCAAGGAAGCTTGGGTGATCACCAAAGGAAGAAGGGAGATTCAATTGGATCCATTTCCAAGGGAGTTTTCATTCCAATTTTGTGTTAATCCTTTAGTTTATCATGATTTGTAAGAATTATAATGTCTATGTTATCGATCTTATGAAGATTGTAGGCTAATCTCCCTTGTGAGATTAGCAACATGAAGGTTGTTGGTTAATTTGTGGATCTATGTAATTAAATTCATATGTTGATGGGGATATTTGATTTTCTATCATTGGTGCTTTTATATCTTGAGATCTATGATGTTTTGTGTGTTTGATTGTTCTAATTATATGATTAGATTGAGAAATCAATTATGTGCTTAGGATAGTCAAGTGAATCATTTCATCAAACACCTCATGTGCATTATAAATGGTAAAGTGATTGAGAAGTCCTTTATTATTTAGAACTCTTTGATGGAACATGTGATTAGTTAGATTGAGAAGTCAATTGATTATATGAAGGGATTCTATAATTGAACTTAGTACCTAGTTGGAATAGTTTAATTTAGAACCAACCTTTGAGCTATTTTGAGATTGTGCAAATGATCTACATCCTATTCATTTCGAGAGGAAGTTTGGGTGGTATTAGTGTTGGCCCTTAGTCTTAACCCTTGATACATATGAGTTTAATGCATGAATCCATAAGTTACCACTTCAATAGTGTTGTTAATCTCATTTCTACTCAATTTGGAAAACCACTCATTCATCATTTTTATCTTGTCATTTGATTATTGCTTGTCTACTTTCATTTAATTACTTGTTACCCAAACCATCCATCTATGATTCGTTTCTATAAAATCGTGATAAACGTGATATCGCTTAAGTGCTAGCATCGACCTCCCTGTGGTTCGATAAATTCTTGAATTGGTCATCCCGACTACAAGTTATGGCTAATCATTCCCCATGTGTTAACATCTATCGCAAGATGCCACATAGGTCTCACAATCCTTGAACAACGTAGGCCAATAAAGAGCGGACTGAAGTACCTTTGCTACTGTCATTTGAGCGCCGAAGTGTCCCCCATTAGGTTGTGCATGGCAAAACTCGAGAACACTCTCCATCTCCATCTCTGGCACAGACATACGGATGATAGAATCCGTGCAAATTTTGTACACAAACGGATCATACCATATGAAGGTCTCAACATCCCTCTTGAATTTAGCAAGTTGATATCGGTTGAGATCTCTTGGAATTTCTCCCACAGCAATATAGTTAACATAATCCGCATACCATGGATCAACTCCCTGCGCAGCAACCACACATGCTCGCTCAGCCCCTTCAACAAACACAGCCAAGATCTTTTCATCATGAAATATTTCCTCAATATACTCGAAAGAATTATCACAATGTTCCCTAGTCTCTAACCTCAAAAGGTGATCCGCCAACACATTATCAGAACCTTTCTTATCCCGGATCTCCATGTCAAACTCTTGAAGTAGAAGAATCCACCTTATTATCCTAGGCTTCGTCTCTTTCTTTTCCATCAAGTACCGAATCGCTGAATGATCCGTATACACAATAGTCTTCATCCCAACCAAATACTGACAAAACTTATTGAATGCGTACACAACAGCCAAAAACTCCTTTTCAGTCACCGTGTAATTCTTTTGTGCCACATTGAAAGTCTTACTCGCGTAGTAAATGGCGCAAAACTTCTTCTCCTTCAGCTGCCCAAGCACCACTCCAAGTGCTACATCACTTGCATCACACATTAGTACAAACGGTTGAGTCCAATCCGGTGTGATCAAGATAGGTGCAGAGATAAGCGCCTCCTTCAAAACTTGAAAAGCTGTTAAACAATCTTCATCAAACACAAAAGGAACATCCTTTTCAAGTAAGTGAGATAAGGGCTTAGAGTATTTTGAGAAGTCTTTTATGAATCTCCTGTAAAAATCGGCGTGTCCAAGGAAGGACCGCACTCCTCTTTCATTGGTCGGTGGTGGAAGCTTCTCAATTGCCACCACTTTAGCACGATCTACCTGCAATCCTTTGGCTGAAACATGATGCCCAAGAACAATCCCATCCTTCACCATGAAGTGGCACTTCTCCCAATTCAAGACAAGATTAGTCACTTGGCATCTCTTCAAAACAGTAGCTAGGTTAGACAAACAAATATCAAAAGAGGAACCAAAAACAGAAAAATCATCCATGAACACCTCCATGACCTTCTCTATCAACCCATCGAATATTGCCATCATGCATCTCTGAAAAGTAGCAGGCGCATTACATAACCCAAATGGCATTTTTCGAAAAGCAAAGGTCCCATAGGGGCAAGTAAAAGTGGTCTTTTCTTGATCCTCGGGGGCAATCATGATTTGGTTGTACCCCGAGTATCCATCCAAGAAACAATAAAACTCATACCCTGCAAGACGATTTAACATTTGATCCATAAAAGGAAGCAGAAAATGATCCTTACACATGTTCTCATTCAACTTCCTATAATCTACACATGTACGCCATTCCGTAGGAATCCTTGTGGCTATTGCTTCTCAATCCTCAGCTTTTACTACAGTCATTCCCCCCTTTTTAGCAACTACATGCAATGGACTCACATGGGGACTATCACTAATAGGATATATGATTCCAGCATCCAACCACGTAAGGATTTGCTTCCTAATCACCTCTTGAATCGCGGGATTAACCCTCCGCTGATTCTGAACACTTGCCTTAGCCTCATCTAACAATCTTATCCTATGCATGCAATACGAAGGACTAATTCCTTTCAAATCCTCAAGAGACCAACCAATCGCAGATTTATACTTCCTAAGAACATTCAATAACTCCTCAAGTTGATCATCATCAAGAGAAGAAGATACAATTATCGGATATTTTTCATTGTCGCCAAGAAAAGCGTACTTCAAGTGTTTCGGTAAAAGTTTCAACTCCTCTTTCCTCACTTCCATCGGAGAGCTCTCGTTATCCAAAGGCAAGTACTTCCTAGTCCACTTGACTTCTTCCACCTTAGTTCTTTCCGATTCAAACCTGTCATCACCCAAAGCAAGTAACTTTTCAAGAAAGTCAATACATACCTCGTTGGAGAGTCCATCAAGCTCCGTAGTGGGATAAGTAAGAGACTCCATCAAACATGTCTCAAGAGGATCCTTTGACAGGATCAGAGACATATCCTCCTTCACAATCTCCTCCACCATGTCAATACTATAACACTGCGACTCCATGGGCATCTTCATTGCTTTGTCCAAGTTGAAAAGAACTTCTTCTTTGTCCATTCGCAATCTAAGCTCTCATTTCTGAACATCAATCATAGCTCCAGCAGTAGCAAGGAATGGTCTCCCCAAGATTAAAGGGATATTATCCTTATCTTCTTCCATCTCTAGTATAAGAAAGTCCACAGGAAAGACTAGCTTCTCCACTTTGACGAGAACGTCTTCAATTATACCTTTTCGAAATGTCATCGACCTGTCTGCCAATTGGAGAACCACTGTTGTAGGGGTCAACTCCCCCAAACCAAGCCTCTGAAAGATGGACAAAGGCATCGAATTGATGCTTGCCCCTAGATCGCACAAAGCTCGCCGTGCTGGTCCCTTTCCGATCTCACATAGAATAGTGAAGCTCCCCAGATCCTTCATCTTTTGCGGTAGCTTCCTTTGGATGATTGAGCTGCAATTCTCAGATAAATTCACCGTTTCAATTCCGGTTAAGCTCCGCTTCTTCAACAATATGTCTTTAAGAAATTGGGCATAGTACGGCATCTCCATGATTGCCTCTGAGAAAGGAATGCTCAAGCTTATTTTGTTCATTATCTCTGAAAACTTCTTGAACTTCTCTTCCAATCCCTTCTTCACAAGCTTGTAAGGAAACGGCGGAGGTATCTTTGTTTTGGGAATCCCCCATTCATCACGATCAACCTTCTCTGCTTTCTCCTTTTCGGCTCTCAATCGCTTGGCTCTCTCCTACTTTTTCTCAGCTATTATGTCTGTACTTTACTCATTCCGAACCACTGGAGTAGCATAAACATCATCGAGAGTGTCGGAGTAGCAACAGGCAATTTCTGGTGGGGTTCGACCAGGGTTCGACCTGTGGAACAGGTCAAACCAGACATGTACTAGTTGAACCTACCTTCTGGACAACGACTCTCTTTTTGAAATTGAGGTTCGACCTGGGTTTGACCTGTTGAGTAGGTCGAACCACGAGAAACTAGGTCGAACCAGCCTATTGTACTCCTTCCGCCATCTGGTTCGACCAAGGTTTGACCTGTTTGATAGGTCGAACCATGACCGTCGTGGTCGAACCGTTGCTGTGACAAAATAGAGTGCTCCAAGTGGTGCGGTTCGAACTGGGTTTGACCTGTTGGATAGGTCGAACCATGATTATCGTGGTCGAACTGTTGCTGCGATAAAACAGAGTGTTCCGAATTGTAAGGTTCGACCATGGTTCGACTTGTGGAACAGGTCGAACCATCTGCAGTTTGGTCGAACCGATGCTGCAATGCCTTCTGATCGTGTCCAGTGCGTTGGTTCGACCTCCCCTGTATGGTTCGACCTTCAGTGTTGGTCGAACCATGGTCGAATCTTACCCTAGACATGTTCAAATTTGATTTCAACCTCATAGGTCCCTCGTACTGCGTTCCCGACCTCAATGTGATGGCGTTGCAGGACCTTGGATTCTCAATACTTTGAGATGGGAACTTCCCCTTCTCAAAATTTTGAGTAAGCTTGTTAACACTTCCTGCCATCTCCCCATCAGCAATGTAAGGTCCTTCACCTGCTTAGATATAACCTCATGGTTTGCATCAATTTTCTTTTCAAGTTTGGCCTCAAGGCGGTTCACTCTTTCATCATTCTTGGCCATATACCTGTTCACAGTATCTTCAAAATCCGGTTTCCCTTCTTCCACCTTAGCACCAGGATCAACACCCATCGGAGGTTGAATCGCATTATTGGGATTGTTCCATGAGAACTCCGACCTCATAGGCTGTTGATAACCACCAGGGGGACCACGATTATTAAAGTTTCCTCGATAGTTCCCTTGGTAATTCCAGTTTCCTTGATCTAGATACCTAGTCCCTTGAATACTTTGACCCATGACATAGTGTGCCTCTTCCAACTCCTCTTGGATTGGTCCCTCATTCTTTAATTCCTGCTGCAAGATTGGTACGCGTTGAGATAATTTGCTGATTTTCTTCTTTTGGGATTCAAGTAGCTTGTTGATATTGGGCAAGCTAGAGACGATCTCATCCTCTCTACTTGTTTTCACCATTACTTGTTTAACTTGAGCTACCTTCCCTAGGATATAAGTACCTCTAACTCTATCAGTTGGCCAGTTCCTCGAATTCATCGAAATATCTTCAAACAACTTCTCGGCACCTACGGATGACTTTGTAAGCAATGCTCCATTAGAAGAAGCATCCAATAACACTCGTGAATCACAGTCCAATCCATTGTAGAATATACTGATATATTGAGCTTTAGATAGCCCATGTTGAGGACACTTCCTAAGCATGTCCTTGAATCTATCCCATGCTTCATGAAATTTCTCACCTCCACCGATAGCAAATTGGTTAATGTCTTGGTTCATCTTAAACACCTTTGAAGGTGGCATGTACCTCTCCAAGAACCTTAACTGCAGTTGCTCCCAAGTGATGCACTCAGCTGCGTTGATAGTGTCGTACCAATCTCTCGCCTTTTTAGTAAGCGAGAATTTGAACAAAAGGATCTTCCTAGCATCTTCATGTTCTCATGCGCCTTTTTGAGTACTTGCATAGCCCAAGAACTTGTTCAAATGTTGCTGCGGATCCTCGAAAGACCCTCCTGAAAAGGAGTTCCTTTCTATCATGCTAATAAGAGCGGGATGAAGATCGAAAGCTGAGTTAGTTCCCCTCGCTCCTAGAAGCCCAAAATTTTCAGCCCCATTATTTCTGAAGACCACTCGGATGGCTAGATTATCTGAATTCACTGCCATGTTGACTGTCCCTACTCCCGAATTAACTTCAGTTGTAGCTTCAATCGTCTGCAAATTCTGCTCGTCAACTTCAACTCCAAAATTCAGAGCTTCAGTTGGATCAATAATCTTTGCCTTGCTCTTCTTCTTCTTTCTTGACGATGCTCTGATTTCAGAATTATAGGGTTCAAGTTTACCTTTCTTTGATCTCGTGAGCATGCACCTAAAAAGAACTAGAATTAAAACAGCAAAACAAGAAAAATAGCCCTAATAAACTAGAAATAACAAAAAGATATTTTAAGCCGTCCTCGGCAACGAGGCCAAAAACTTGATGGGCATTTTCTCAACACACAACTTTAATCCCCAAGTATGAAGGATATCAATTGTAGTTTCGAAGGTGACCAAGTTAAATATCGAATCCACGGGACGAATAAATATTACTTTTGTTATTTTCTAGCAATTATGACTATGTTGAGAATTGTAATTGTAGGTTTGTGAACTAAGTAACAATTAAAATAGCAAATAAATAACATGAACAAGAAAATAGTAGTTGTGATCAAATAAGATGATAGGTAGTTCGTCAGGCCATCCAGTTTCATTCGTTAATTCATGCTTTCGTGTGTCGATGTCTGACTCTGCCTTGTGGTTTATGGATGCATCGCTATACTATGCAAATCTATTCTATAGACACAAATAGATAAGCTTTTGACACGTGTGAGTATCCTCAGAGCAAGACGTATACTTTACCTCCTTTCTAGGTACAATCATAATCAATTATTTCTCGTGCACTTAGTACTCTAACCCGACTTGATCTCTCTTTTTAGGTACTATAAAGTTATACTCTTAATCCTACTTGTTAACCCGAATTTAATTCAATTAACAAACATTCATATAAGACGGTTCTAATAAAACCTCGGAATCCCTTCACTTAGAATTATAACTATAAACCCTGCTCATTAGTGAACGCACTCAATCAATAACCATGTCATGCATTCAAACTCTACACAACGATTATTGATGCACAAAACATCTATGAGTATGGATTAAAAACGTGCAATCTTATATAAAATAAACCACAAGTAGTGTTGTACGAAGTATACACACGAAATACAAATCAACTCATGAAACTTTCATAACCCTAGAACTACCGAAGTGGCTCTAGCCTATGATTGATCTAGGAGCAATCATGGTTAGATGGACCAATCTTACTTGAACCTCCAGCTGAACCTCTGTCGCAGCTTTCTTAATCCTCTCTTACGTTTCCCGTTCTTACGCTCTCTCTCTTATATTGTGTTGTTGGTGATGGTCTCCGATTGTCTCCTTTCTTCCCTGCATGAGCCTCTTTATACTTTTAATCACGTATCTAGGGCTTGGAATGGGCTTTTTAAGTGATCACACGTGTTTTGGCCTCGAAAATCCAGATAAGGTAAGTTCCCGCACGACGGTTCGACCTCGTCAAACAAGTCGAACCACTAGCCGCAGGTCGAACCACAGGTTGAACCTACCTACTGGAAGTATTCTGCACTTGGTTCGACCTCTTGAACAGGTCGAACCACTCCCTCTTTGGTCGAACCACAGGTCGAACCGCACCACTGGACAATTTCTGCTCCTGGTTCGACCTACTGTCAGGTCGAACCCCAATGTCGTGGTCGAATCACACTTTTCGCGAACTGGTTCGACCATGGTTCGACCTGATAGACAGGTCGAACCCCTTGAGTCGTGGTCGAACCCTCCTCCTACACACTTTGCAATGCTGGTTCGACCTGTAGGAAAGGTCGAACCCTCCTCCAACAGGTCGAACCCACCCTCTCATTGTTGGTTCGCGTGGTCTCGACTTCGTCTCTTCGATTCTTGGCACTTCCACTCTGATTTTGCTATGAAAACCACTTAAATAGCTCCACTAACACCTAATTCATGCTAATTAACAATATATATAGGTTTTTCACCTATTTCCACCTCAAAACTCTCCAAAACTAGCACAAAACATGATGCCAAACTTGTGAATTTACACACTCATCAACACATAAACATAACCTTAGGTATGAATCTTTTTGACTTGTAGGTCCGGTGTGGCCCTTCCTCCCCGGATAGAAGATAATACCTCTCACTCCCTCGACTCATATAAAACCATTTCTCATCTATATGCACAACATTGTGCATATCACCAAATCTGATCTTTTTATCAATGTCAACCTGGAGAGAGCTAAGACAGAAAAACACTCTGTGAATTTTATTCACTGCTGTAAGATCTGGTTTTATAGCATTTGTATGTGGCTTAATCTTTCCCTCTTTGACCCATCTTCCAAAAACTGATTTGCTAGTTTTTATCTGTGTTGCTAGATTTCTAATGGTTGTTCTCATTGAAAATGGAATACTTTTAACTCTATCTTCACCAATATGCACCTTTTTAGACCTAGGAAGAACCTTCTTAGATTTTAAAAGAACTGGCGTACCTTCCTTCAATTGTTTTTATGTCGCAGCCCATATGTAAAATATGCACCTTTTTGTGAACCCATATTTATCAGCAGCTTCCTTGCACTTTTCATGATGCAATACTCCATCTGCACTATTCTGTAAGAGCCACTGTGCTATTATGTTTTTTTTGTGTATCTGATAATTCTCTTTTGGATATTGGCATATTTATTGTGTAGTAATTGCTGATGATGGATATTTATGAGGGGTTATCCCCACTTTATATAGCTTGACATTGAATTTAATGTGTTATTATTAGAGGGAAATTTGAAGATATTTGAAGAATAGGAAGCCTTTTTGTTAGGACTTGGAAGGGAAAGTTTGAATATTTACCCTCCAAAAGTGAAGATTCAAAAAGCTGAAAATATTGTTGTGATATCAGTGGAAGGAGTAAATCTTGGAGTATTTTGAAAACGTGTAATGTTAAAATGTAATCTTTTTTTGTACTTTTTCTGTTATTTGAATGTATAATTTTAAAAATTAGTTTTTATGAAATGTGAACAGTGAATATGGATATGGTGAATTGAACAGTGAAAGTAACCATGACTTGGGTGCAGTTTCCAAGGGTTCCCATTGCAGGGGGATTAACTTTATTGTTAAAGTCCATCTCAATGCAATTAAAGAAAATCTTTTGACAATTTTACCCTTAAAAAATGAGTTGAAAAGTAAAAAAGCACACTTTCTTACACTCTGTATCTACAGTGATGGTGAAAACTCGGCTGGGACGGAGGGAGTAGTATTTTAATGTATAGTGCATGGTTTAATTAATGTGGTTGATAAGTCCCATTAAGATATTTTAATTACTTAATTGTGTGGGTCTCATACTAAAAAAAATGTAACCATTAAAATTAAATACTCAATTTAAAAATATATAACTATTAGGATTGCACGGAGGGAATACGTAATTATATATATATATATATATATATATATATATATATATATATATATATATATATATATATATATTTACCATAAAAAATCTATATTTATATAATTTTATTTTTTAAAATCTATCCCTGTGCATCGCACAGGTAAAAATGCTTGTAATAATAATAATAATAATAATAAATATAATAATAATAATAATAATAACACTATCTCCAAAATTCATCCCCAAAAAAGTTAGAACCCTAAGTCAAATAGGATTTGAGAGCAAAGGGAAAGCCGGAAAGATTTTTCTACATCCGGTGGCACATTCGTTGCTCGTACTGGGGTTGTCTTAGTCATCACCAGCTTCTTCACTGCGCCGCCAATTTTGAGCTCACACCATGTCCTCATTGCCACCAAGAGGGTCCACCTCGTCACAGCTAGCGAGCCGGAGAGCCTCGTGTTTGATCCCAATGGTGGAGGATTGTACACTTGTGTCATGGGTGGCCGGATTCTTAAATGGAATGATGGAGAATGGATCGAATTTGCTGTCACTTCATCCCATAGGTAAGTTAATCCACACCAATTGATTTTACGTGTTTGAATTTTGAAAATTTGAACTACTGACCAAAAACCCTAGACGAGATCAAGGCGGTGTGGGAGGACGAGGGATACCGAAAAACTTTAGAGAGCTTCAAATGCCATCAGCTAAAGGTGTGCAAGGAGAAGGATTAGGAGGCGACTAAGAAATTTTTTTAGATGTGGACAGGTCCAAAAGCTGATTGAGGAAGCTCAGGATGAACTCAAGCTCATCAGTGGTGCGTTCATAATTTGGTTTTTTTTTCCTGAAATGATAGATCTCAATTGCCCACTACTTCCATACAAGTACATAAGTTCTGTATTTTTTTATTCTAAAAATTGAAATTAGAGATCCATTTGGTTTAGATATACAATTAAGGATTGATTAATCTTGTGATGGTGTTGAAAAATAATGTTTGGTGTTAAAAGCTTTTTCAGGTTACTTGAATATCTGAAAAAAAGTAATGAGTTATAGTTATCTTCCTTCAAACTAATGTATGGTTACATGTTTATCTTAGAGTATGAATATTTAAGAGAAATCATAAGCTTAAACTTTGAATGGAGTCAATACATGTAAATAATAGAAGAAAATCTGCATCGAAATGAATGAAATGTTGATAATCGAAATCGATAAAATATTGATCGTAACAAAAAAGGAACATCAAAATAAAGTAAATATGCATCGAAACGAAGGTAATGTTGATCGTAACGAGAAAAAGAGCATCAAAATGAAGGAAATATGCATCGAAACGAAGGAAATATTGATCGCAACGAGAAAAGGAGCATCAAAATGAAGGAAATATGCATCAAAATAAAGGAAATATTGATCGTAACGAGAAAATGAGCATAAAAATGAAGTAAATATGCATAGAAACGAAGGAAATGCTGATCGTATTGAGAAAAGGAGTATCAAAATTGAGTAAATATGCATCGAAATGAAGGAAATATTGATCGTAACGAGAAAACGAGAATAAAAAAAAAGGAAATCTGCATCGAAACGAAAGAAATGTTGATAATCGAAATGAATGAAATGTTGATCGTAACAAGAAAAGGAACATCAAAATGAAGTAAATATGCATCGAAACGAAGGTAATGTTAATCGTAATGAGAAAAGGAGCATCAAAATGAAGGAAATATGCATCGAAACGAAGGAAATATTGATGGTAACGAGAAAACGAGCATCAAAATGATGTAAATATGCATCGAAACGAAGGAAATATTGATCGTAACGAGAAAAAGAGCATCAAAATGAAGTAAATATGCATCAAAACGAAGGTAATGTTGATCGTAAAGAGAAAATGAGAATCAAAACGAAAGAAATATACATCGAAACGAAGGAAATATTGATCGTAACAAGAAAACGAGCATCAAAATGAAGTAAATATGCATAGAAACAAAGGAATTGCTGATCGTATTGAGAAAAGGAGCATCAAAATGAAGTAAATATACATCGAAACGAAGGAAATATGGATCGTAACGAGAAAACGAGAATCTAAAAGATGGAAATCTGCATCGAAACAAAGTATATATTGATTGTAACGAGAAAACGAGCATAAAAAAAAAGGAAATCTGCATCGAAACGAATGAAATGTTGATCGTAACAAGAAAAGGAACATCAAAATGAAGTAAATATGCATCGAAACGAAAGAAATGTTGATCGTAACGAGAAAAGGAGCATCAAAATGAAGTAAATATGCATGGAAACGAAGGTAATGTTGATCTTAAAGAGAAAATAAGAATCAAAACAAAGGAAATATGCATCGAAACGAAGGAAACATTGATCGTAATGAGTAAATGAGAATCAAACGAAGGAAATATGCATCGAAACGAAGGAAATATTGATCGTAACGAGAAAACGAGCATAAAAAAGAAGGAAATCTGCATCGAAACGAATGAAATGTTGATCGTAACGAGAAAAGGAACATCGAAATGAAGTAAATATGCATCGAAACGAAGGAAAAGTTGATCGTAACGAGAAAAGGGGCATCAAAATGAAGTAAATATGCATCGAAATGAAGGTAATGTTAATCGTAACGAGAAAAGAAGCATCAAAATGAAGAAAATATGCATCAAAAATAAGGAAATATTGATCATAACGAGAAAACGAGCATCAAAATGAAGTAAATACGCATCGAAACGAATAAAATGCTGATCGTATTGAGAAAAGGAGCATCAAAATGAAGTAAATATGCATCGAAACGAAGGAAATATTGATCGTAATGAGAAAATGAGCATAAAAAAAAGGAAATCTGCATCGAAACAAATGAAATGTTGATCGTAACAAGAAAAGGAACATCAAAATGAAGTAAATATGCATCGAAACGAAGGTAATGTTAATTGTAACGAGAAAAGGAGCATCAAAATGAAGGAAATATGCATCGAAACGAAGGAAATATTAATCGTAACGAGAAAATGAGCATCAAAATGAAGTAAATATGCATCGAAACGAAGGAAATATTGATCGTAACGAGAAAAGGAGCATCAAAATGAAGTAAATATGCATGGAAACAGAGGTAATGTTGATCGTAAATAGAAAATGAGAATCAAAACGAAGAAAATATGCATAGAAACGAAGGAATTACTGATCGTATTGAGAAAAGGAGCATCAAAATGAAGTAAATATGCATCGAAACGAATGAAATATTGATCGTAACGAGAAAACGAGAATCTAAAAGAAGGAAATATGCATCGAAATGAAGGAAATATTGATTGTAACGAGAAAACGACCATCAAAAAGAAGGAAATCTGCATCGAAACGAATGAAATGTTGATCGTAATAAGAAAAAGAATATCAAAATGAAGTAAATATGTATCGAAATGAAAGAAATGTTGATCGTAACGAGAAAAGGAGCATCAAAATGAAGTAAATATGCATCGAAACGAAGGTAATGTTGATCTTAACGAGAAAAGGAGCATCAAAATGAAGGAAATATGCATCGAAACGAATGAAATATTGATTGTAACGAGAAAACGAGCATCAAAATGAATGAAATATGCATCGAAACGAAGGAAATATTGATCGTAACGAGAAAACGAGCATCAAAATGAAGTAAATATGCATCGAAACGAAGAAAATATTGATCGTAACGAGAAAACGAGCATCAAAATGAAGTAAATATGCATCGAAATGAAGGAAATATTGATTGTAACGAGAAAATGAGCATCAAAATGAAGTAAATAGCATCGAAACAAAGGAAATGTTGATCGTAACGAGAAAAGGAGCATCAAAATGAAGTAAATATGCATCAAAACGAAGGTAATATTGATCGTAAAGAGAAAATGAGAATCAAAACGAAGGAAATATGCTTCGAAATGAAGGAAATATTGATCGTAATGTGAAAACGAGCATAAAAAAGAAGGAAATCTGCATCGAAACGAATGAAATGTTGATCGTAACAAGAAAAGGAACATCAAAATGAAGTAAATATGCATCGAAACGAAGGTAATGTTGATCGTAACGAGAAAATGAGCATCAAAATGAAGGAAATATGCATCGAAACGAAGGAAATATTGATCGGAATTGAATTCGGGTTAACAAGTAGGATTAAGAGTATAACTTTATAGTACCTAAAAAGGGAGATCAAATCGGGTTAGAGTACTAAGTGCACGGGAAATAATTGATTATGATAGTACCTAGAAAGGGAGGTAAAGTATATGTCTTGCTCTGAGGAAATTTACACGTGTCAAAAGCTTATCTATTTGTGTCTATAGAATAGATTTGTATGGTCTAGCGATGCGTCCATAAACCACAAGGCAGAGTCGGACATCGACACACGAAAGTATGAATTAACGAATGAAACTGGATGGCTTGACGAACTACCTATTATCTTATTTGATCACAACTACTATTTTCTTGTTCTTGTTATTTAATTGCTATTTAAATTATTACTTAATTTACAAACCAAAATTACAGTTCTCAACATAGTCATAATTGCTAGAAAATAACTAAAGTGATATTTATCCGTCCTGTGGATTCGATATTTAACTTGGTCACCTTCGAAACTACAATTGACATCCTTCATACTTGGGGATTAATTGTGTGTTGAGAAAACGCTCATCAAGTTTTTGGCGCCATTGCCGGGGACGGCTTAAAATATCTTTTTGTTATTTCTAGTTTGTTAAGGCTATTTTTCTTGTTTTGTTATTTTAATTCTAGTTCTTTTTAGGTGCATGCTTACGAGATCAAAGAAAGGTGAACTTGAACCCTACAATCCTGAAATCGGAGCATCGTCAAGAAAGAAGAAGAAGAAGAAGAGCAAGGCAAAGACTATTGATCCAACTGAAGCTCTGAATTTTGGAGTTGAAGTTGACGAGCAGAATTCACAGACGATTGAAGCTACAACTGAAGTTAATTCGGGAGTAAGGATAGTCAACATGGCAGCGAATCCGGATAATCTAGCCATCCGAGAGGTTTTCAGAAACAATGGGGCTGGAAATTTTGGGCTTCTAGGAGTAAGGGGAACTGATTCAGCGTTCGATCTTCATCCCGCTCTTATTAGCATGATAGAAAGGAACTCCTTTTCAGGAGGGTATTTCGAGGATCCGCAGTAGCATCTGAACAAGTTCTTGGGCTATGCAAGTACTCAAAAAGACGCAGGAGAACATGAAGATGCAAGGAAGATCCTTTTGTTCAAATTCTCACTTACTGAAAAGGTGAGAGATTGGTACGACACTATCAATGTAGCTGAGTGCACCACTTGGGAGCAACTGAAGTTAAGGTTCTTGGAGAGGTATATGCCACCTTCAAAGGTGTTTAAGACAAAGCATGACATTAACCAATTCGCTATGGGTGGAGGAGAAAAATTTCATGAAGCATGGGATAGATTCAAGGACATGCTTAGGAAGTGTCCTCAACATGGGCTATCTAATGAGAGTTTCCATCAACCATGATTGTTCCTAGATCAATCATGGGCTAGGGCCACTTCGGTAGTTCTAGGGTTATGAAGGTTTCATGAGTTAATTTGTATTTCGTGTGTATACTCCGTACAACACTACTTGTGGTTTATTTTATATAAAATTGTGCGTTTTTAATCCATACTCATAGTTGTTTTGTGCATCAATAATCGTTGTGTAGAGTCTGAATACATAACATGGTTATTGGTTGAGTGCGTTCACTAATGAGCAGGGTTTATAGTTATAATTCTAAGTGAAGGGATTTCGAGGTTTTATTAGAACCATCTTATATGAATGTTTGTTAATTGAATTGAATTCGGGTTAACAAGTAGGATTAAGAGTATAACTTTATAGTGCCTAAAAAGGGAGATCAAATCGGGTTAGATTACTAAGTGCACGGGAAATAATTGATTATGATAGTACCTAGAAAGGGAGGTAAAGTATACGTCTTGCTCTGAGGATACTCACACGTGTCAAAAGCTTATCTATTTGTGTCTATAGAATAGATTTGCATGGTATAGCGATGCATCCATAAACCACAAGGCAGAGTCGGACATCGACACACGAAATTATGAATTAACGAATGAAATTGGATGGCCTGACGAACTACCTATCATCTTATTTGATCACAACAACTCTTCTCTTGTTCTTGTTATTTATTTGATATTTTAATTGTTACTTAGTTTACAAACCTACAATTATAATTCTCAACATAGTCATAATTGCTAGAAAATAACAAAAGTAATATTTATCCGTCTCGTGGATTCGATATTTAACTTGGCCACCTTCGAAACTACAATTGATATCCTTCATACTTGGGGATTAAAGTTGTGTGTTGAGAAAATGTCCATCAGTGTGTATTTACATTTGCAGTGTTTTCAAGATTATTGCTGCACAATGTATTTTCATTCACGTCGTTGTTGGTGTGTATTTGTTAAGGTATTTTTCCAATCACATTCGCACGAAGAAGTCTAATTATTTCATTAATTGAGATGATTATTGTGATTATTTCATTCAGTCTTATTTTTGGTATGTTTTATTTTAGTTCGTTCTTGGAATTTGTACACCATTAAGTTATATCATGGTGTAATAATAATTGGGAATAATATAGATGATTTTGAGTATATTGGAGGGACAATAAGTGCTTATGATTTTGTTAACTACTCCTAGGTGAATTTATGGTATCTTGACAAGATGTGTAAAGAGTTAGGATATGTTGGGAATAAAAAGTACTGTGGAATGATAAACGATGGAAAATTGGACATGGTTGATTGTGTATTTGATATTGATAGATGTTTTAATGCTGCAAAGAATATGATATGTTCAAATTTCCTTGATGCTGCAAGATCAGAAGGGTTTATAGGTGATGATAGTGACATTGAGGGGGAGGCAGAGTACTATGAAGATGCAGGAATTAGTGGAGAATGAACTATGGTGGAAGAACACGTGTTGGTGCATAACGATGATTTTAATGAAGTTGATGTTATTGGTGGAGACAAAAATGAGGAAGAATAACGGTAAACTTGACTAGAATAAGAGATATAATGAAAATGGATAAAGATGTTAATGATGATAGAACTATATATACTTCAGATTCAGGAGAGGATGAAGAATTGATGTACAAGAAAGATAGTGTTGATGACATTCTTAATGATATCATATTTGATGAAAACATTGACAAGGAAGTAGAGTGGGTTGGTTTAGGTGGGCTTGATAAAGCAGGTACATCTTCTTCCAACGAAGAAGAGTACCTAGACAATGAAAAAGACTTCGACAGTGTTGAGGAGAGGATTCTGAGGCAGAGCATGATAACTCTAGGAATCTTGATAAGGTTTTCAATTCATCTCAAGTGAGAAATCCTAATTTCTTCCTACAACAAATTTTTGCAACCAAAAAATTATTTAAGGAGGTTGTGACATACCACAGTATTAAGACATGTAGGTCATTTTGGTTTGCAAAGAATAATGGTCGAAGAATCTATGCAAGGTGTAAACAAGAGGGTTGTGATTGGAGGATTAATGCATTAAAAATGGCTGGTGAAAAAGGATTTCAGATTAGAGAATACAATCCAGATCTCCCATGTGCCCGACAATATGTTGTTGATAATGTAAAATTAGCATGGTTGGCTAAAAGATTTGAGGAGCAATTCAGGGCTGGTCCCAAGAAGAGTAACAAAGGTTTTAAGTGTAGCATCGAAGAAGATAAGGTGTTATGTTTCTCCTATCAAGCATACAGACTAAAAGTGTTAGCTTTGAAGAATATTGATGGTGAAAATAGTGAGCAATACACAAAGCTCTAGGACTATGCTCAACACTGACTGAAAAAAATCCCAACTCAACTGTGATCTTGAAAGTTGACAACACACCTGATGGCAACAGGTTCAACAAAGTTTACATTTTCTTGGGTGCACTAAAGCAAGGATTAAAGAATGAGTGCAAACTATGGATTGGTGTGGATGGTTGCCACCTAAAAGCTCCCACTGTTAGTGTTCTAATGACTGCAGTTGGCATAGATCCAAACGATGATCCATATCCTTTAGCATATATGATGTTGTTGGGAGTGAAACTAAAGAAGCTTGGGAGTGGTTCCTGTAGTCGTTGAAGGAAGATTTATTTTATGGAAATCAGAGTCTCTATACTTCTATGTCAGACAAGCAGAAAGGGTTGATTCCAACATTTGAAAATGTATTGCTTGGGGTTGAACATAGGTTTTGTGTAAGGCATTTACATGATAACATGAAGACAAATGGTAATCGGAGTGATGCATTTAAAAAGTTTTGGGCTGCATCAAAGAGTACCACTATCCATGACTTTGACACAGTAATGAAGAAGCTTGGAGAACTTGATCCTAGATGTTTAGAGTGGCTAAAAGAAAAACCTCCATCTCAGTGGTCGAGGTCATATTTTAGTGTCTTTTCCAAGTGTGATACCCTTGTGAACAACATGTGTGAGATATTTAACGATATATTAGTTGAAGCAAGATCTAAGCCAATCTTAACCATGTTAGAATGAATACGAGAATACCTAATGTCAAGGCTTCAAAAAAATAGAAATGATTGTGAAAGGAAATGGGATGGCCAAAAAACATGTCGGCGGATAACATCATTAGTGTATGATGTTACGAAGAGAAGCAAAAATTGTACCCCTACCAAATCTAATGAATACAAGTATGATAATAAGTTTTGATGGATTGAAGTACAAAGTTGACTTGAAAGCATACACATACGCAATTTATGAGATATCTATCAACCCAATGAATGGAGAAGAGTTATAGTCTAAGACAAGCTACATTCCACTATTGCCACCAAATTTTGTGAAAAGGAAAAAGAAGAGTAGACCGGATAGCAGAAGAAGAGTAGGAGCAGATGAAATTAAAGGGAAGAGGACAAGAGGTGTTAAGAGAATGCCAAGGCAATCATTCAAAGTTACTTGCAAATACTGTTTAAAAAAGGGATACAATCAACTATTCGTTGAAGAAGGTTGCTACTAGTTTATTAGATGAGTTGGATGAATTTGATGAGGTTGAGACTATTTGTGAATAAGAAAGAGAAGCTGAATCACGAGCACGATCAACTAAACCATCTAATGAGCCAGTAGAGATGGCACAATTTGATGATTGACCATCAATGACACAGGATGATGAAGTTCATCAGTCTAATATAGATCCCATCAACGTAAGTAATATTATACTTATGTTTTTATGTAATTAATTTTCTTATAGTGTTGAATGCATCATAATTATTTTTGTAATATTGTTTAGACTGAATCTCATGCTACGAGTGATAGACATACAATAAGAAAATGAACATAAGCTCTGGTAATATTTCTATTTAAGTAGATAATACATTATGTTCATGTATAGATAGTTAACTTCGTGTTATTCTTTTTTAATAAAGGGGGAGAGGATGTTGAGGGCACCTAGCGCAAGACCAAAGGTTATTGCAAAAAAAATCTAAAAAGGTTGAAGAAACTATGACTAAGGTACATTATTTTCAATTAAAACAAAAAATTTGTTTGATCCTATTAATTTTTATTACTTATTTACAAGTGTGAATTTTGACAAAAAATGGCAGAAGATACATGTTGCCAAGATCAATCTGGAATGAAGTTTAAGGTTCCTCCACTAATGGCTTTTCATCCACATAGGGTTATTAGAGGTCAGGTGCACTTCGGGGGTACAAGCACTAGGAAGTCAGCCACGCACACAACACCTCTCAGCACAAATTATACATTGCAAATGTGAATGTAGGTGATGTAAGTAGTAGGGGAGAATGTATGAAAGTCATAGAAAAGGGGGTAAGAAGTTTGTGACTGTTTACACTCTCACGAAGATAGCTAAGTTAAAGAAAAAGGCATAATAGTAAGAAGCAGGGGAGGAAATAGTTGGTTGCTACATTATTGCATTTTTAAACTTATGAATGTTGAAGAATGTTTACATGTTTGTTGATTTATGTTGATTCAGACTATGATTTAGAAGTGTTGGTTAGAACTATGTTGGTTGTGACTGATTGTCCAGAATTGTGTTGATATTTTTTTTGTTTTATATTGCTTATGGCATGATCTTCTCTTATGTGATTGGCATAATCGTATCCGATGTGGCTCAGAATGGTATTAAACTATATTGTGATGGATAATGTTGTTGAACCATTAAAGTAGAAGGTCATAACACATTAGGCTTCATACATTCATACATTACATAATAGATTATGCTTCATACATTACACTTTCATACTAGCATTCTTACGTAATACAAAATAGAAGGTTATAGCCTTCATTCACTCATGAGTATCATAGGATAATATTCAACTTGGCGAATAACCCTCGAACAATGATAGGAGCCAAGACACCAATAGGACAATGAACATTCGAATTTAACGAACATCTTCCTCCAGCTGCCTCAGTTGTTTAGTCATTTCTTCAACCCTTTGTGTTGTGCCCTATAACTTGATTGCTAACTAAGTTTTAAGACACCAAGTTGTCAATCCTAGTAAGCATAATAGGAAAATAAGCATGACCAGCCACTTCATAAAGACCTGCCCAAAGAAAAAAATCACAACCATCGCTCATGGAATCGGGACAGGTATGAAATAATCTCCAAAGCTACTTGGCTTTTATGAAACGTAAGTGCGGGTGGTTTTTCCACAGTAGCAACCTAGGTATTATTCATTCTTTTGTGCGAATGATTTAGAGGATGATGACATTTATGCTCCAAAAAATAGAATAAGGCGGCTGGAACAATTTGGCTGCTAAAAATGGATTCCACAAATATTTTGGGATAAAAAATGCATGAATCTTGTATTTTTGGTCCCAGTATTTAAGGATTGTCCGGTGGGATCAAAATTGCTTAACGGGAAACTTAAAAGCGAGACCATTATTACATAAATAATCTTTTAGGATTGAACCCAAAACTATCGGGCCCAAACCGAAATAGGACTGTATGGGTAGGACTTGGTATTGCAATTTTCTCCAGTATTTATGGTAAGTTTTTTATTTCCTGCCCAAAAATCCCATTTTGGTATATTAATATTTTCTCATTTTATCGTCAATATATCTTTGCATGTGTATATATATCTCTCATCTCAAATTATTTAATATCTCTCATCTCATACCTCATATTACTTGTATTAAATGCGTAAATTGAAAGCATCTGTTATTTCAAATTAAACAATGATTTAACACAGACTAAGAAACCCTATCTCTGGTCGATCTCTGCCTAAACCTCGAGCACCTCCGATCCCCAATTTGATTAAAAATAATTAGATCTTGATCAGAATGTAAGTTCATCTTTAAAATTTCATATCATATTAAAAAAATTCGTGTGGGTTTATCGAATCTTGTTGTAATTTAGCACAAAAATAATTATTGTTGTTTTATGTACTGTTATCGGATCTTTAGATTTATAAATTTAATTGTTCATACTTTCTGGTAAAATTTGCAACCTTTACTCTTCTAGGTTTTTTTTTAATTTTTTGTTTGTTTTCTATTTTGACAACAGATTGGAAAATGTGCAACTACTGGCATTATTAACATTCTATACATTATTAATCCCATAACATGAAAAGTGGAACAATTCGCAATAACCTTAGAATCTATTTATATCTATATAAATATAAAAGTAGCAAATTAGTATTTATGGTAAGTTTTTTTTATTTCCTGCCAAAACAATCTCATTTTGATATATCCTCATTTTCTCATTTATCGTCAATATATCTTTGCCTGGGTATATCTCTCATCTCATATTATTTAAATACCTCACATTGCTTATATTAAATGAGTTAATTGAAACCACCTGTTATTTCAATTTAAGCAGTGATTTAACACAGACCAAGAAACCCTCTCTTTAGTCGATCTATGCCTAAACCTTGAGCACCTCCGATCTCTAATTTGATTAAAAGCAATTCGATCCTGATCAGAATGCTGTGAAATTTCATATCCTGTTTTAAATATTTTTTCTAGAGGGTTTATCGATGCCAGTTGTAATTTGGCACAAAAGTACATCTTCATGTTCTCAATTCCATCAGATATGTTTTCTTGCACTCATTTAATTATTTTTGTTTCATGCACTATATCGGGTCTTAAGATTTAAATATTCAATTGTTCATACTTTTTTGGAAAAATTTGCAACCTTTACTTTTCTTAGGTTTTTTTCTTTTTTTATTAGTTTCCTACTTTGATAACAAATTGGAAAATTTGCAACTACTGGCATTATTTACATTCTATACATTATTTTAATCCTATAACATGAAATGTGGAATGATGCGTATTTTTTTGCACGCAAAATTAATCCCCGAGTATTAAGGATATCAGTTGTAGCTTAAGCAAGCGACCAAGTGAATTATCGAACCCAAAGGACAGCGTATTATCAATTTAATTATTTAATAAATTTATTATGACAAATTGTAGAAATATAGTTTGTGGAATTTAATTATAATATACTAACCAATTAATTAAAATAACAATTAAAATAAAATAAATACTTGAAGAATACGAATGTGACTCAAGTATGGAGAATAGGTAGCTCTAGGATAATACAGTTTCACTCATTAATTCCCTTTTGTGTATCGATGTCCAACTCTGCCTTGTGGAATATGGACGCATCACTAAGCCATGCATATTTACTCTAAAGACCCAAACAAACATGTGTATAAAACGTGTGAATAACCATGGAGCAAGAGATATATTTCACCCCCCTTTCTAGATACTATCAGTATCAATTATTCCCCCTAGGATTGGTACACTAACCCGATATGATCTCCTTTTATAGGTACTATAAAATTTCCCTCTTTATCCTGCTTACTAACCCGAATTCAATTCAATTAATAAACATTCAAATATGACAGTTCTAATGAATCTTCGGAGTCCCCTCACTTTGAATCATAACATGAAATCATGCTCAGCAGTGAATGCTAATAGTTAATGATGCACAAAACAACCCTGAGTATGAATTAAAAATGCATGGTCATATATAAAATAAATCCACAAGTAGTGTTGTACGGAGTATACACACGAAAGTTCAATTAATTCATAAAATCCTTTAAAACCCTAGATCTATAAAACCCTAGATCTACCAAAAAGGTTCTAGCCCATGATATTGCGAAGAACAATCATGGGTGTTGAATAGATCTTACCCATATGTCTGGAAAATACAAGATAAATTAGGAAACAAATAAAACCTTGATGTGGGCTTTGTCGCGTCCTTCTGCGTCTTGAATCCTCCTCTTTGTTCTCCTCTTGATTCCACAAATGAATCTTCAAAGTGATGGATGGATGAAGGAAAGGATGTGGATGATGGTTGGCGGGTGACCCCCCCTTGTGGGGTGTAGGATGATTGTATTGTCTCCAATCCAATTCAATGAATTATGATGTGATCTACATCCCCTTTTATACTTGTAAGCTCTCCTTATAGACCTTGGATGGGCTTTTTATGACAAAAACATGCAGAAACATGCGCTGGGGTGTAAAAATTGGATTTTGAGTTGTCCCAGGCCTTTGGTTCGACCTTCGGGCTTGGTCCAACCATAGTCGAATCGAAATTGGCAATTTTTCGTACTCCAGGCCTGTGGTTCGACCATGGTTCGACCTCATGGCTGGTTGAACCAAATTATCCTAGTCGAACCACACTTTTACGATTTTTAGGCTGTTGGTTCAGCCACGACATGAGTGGTTCGGGTCAAATCAGCTTGCGCAGTCTCACCATTTCGCGTATAACTTTCACATACGAGCTTCGATTTGAGTGATTTTTGCGCTCATGCGATCTCTTTTCCTTGGTTCTATCCATACAAAGAAATCACAAAAATTTCAAAATTTGAAGGTGTAAAATGCCATGGAAAGTGACACAGCTGTTCTGTTCGGCATAACTCGCGCGACGTCACCACTTTGCTCATAACTTTCTCATTTGGGCTCCGATTGAGGTGTTTTTTACGGCAAAATGACCCTCTCTTCTGTGGCTTTCTTATTATACTTATATTTTTGAGCTCAACACAAATACATAAAAATTAAAATAGTTGGACATGCGTCTTTCAGCATTCATACACAAGTTGCACCTTTTCTCCAATTTTGCACTTTTGATCCTTTTTCCACCTAAATCACAATAAAACACCACAAGTGCACCTTTTTCTCAAATAAATCAAATATAAGACACTTGTGCTAATATATAACATCTATTCCCATCAAAAAAGTGTTAGATTGAACACTAAAACACACTTATTTTCACTCTCATAATCCACCAAACTTACCAGTTGCTCGTCCCGAGGCAATAAAATAAAAATAAAGTGAAAGAGAGAGAAAATTAGCTGAAAAATAAGGACTATGACCAATACCCCATTCAAACCTCAACTGAGGTCATGTAACTCTCATTACATGTAATAATCAATTCATAGCATACAAGATAAGACTTTCACCACCAATACAAATGCTCTATTGACATGTTCTTACGGGAAGTATATATCACTCGCACTCAAGTGTAAAAGATGTACACTTATGAGTTATGGTGTTTACGCTCAGATTCAATTCAAGTGCATGCGTAACCATAAGCTTGTCAAATATCTAGAACTCTCCTCCACTAAAAGTATGATTCAACAATGAGATCAAAAAGGACTTTTTTTTGGATGTAATGTTGGCACTTTGATTAATGTAGGAAATATATGGATAAGTGACTCAAAACTTGGATGAATCAAGCGTGCACTCCATCATGGTCTTTCATTCTTCTTACTCACTTCAATTAAGCACAACATCCTCCTCAACTTTCTCTTTTTTTTCAAGCACAATATTTTCCCTTCTTCTTTTCTTTTTTTTCTCAAGGTACCAGTTTCGGGCACTACCTCGCGCATCCTCAATAGAGTACTAAATTTAAGCATTACCCTAGGGTATTTGATTCAATTGAGTACTAGATTTAAGCAATACTCCATGATTTTCCTTTGATGCATTTTCAAGCACAATCACTATTTCAACACCAATTTCATTCATTCCCAAATTGTTATCAAACTCCATCAACACACTTTGAAATGCCATTAATTATCTTTCAGAAGGACAATCAAGGCTAAAAAAATTCAGATGTTCAAAGTGGTTCTTTCTCGTAGGTTATCAAAGAATGAGATTTTTAGGCTCAACGTGGCTAATTACGGATAAACATCATTCGGTAGGGAATTATTTGGCCAAGTGACTCATAAATTTTAGGATGGCCTAAAATCATCTCCCATCATCTAACATACATATAGTTTCATACAACACAAGAGGCAAGTTTTAGAGTACACACACAAGAACGATACTCACCAGAAAAGAAAAATCATATGATTATGTACATGAATAAGGCTCAAAATCTCACATTGTTTTTTAACAAGAAACAGAGCACTTTTCATGGCAATTAATGTCACACAAGTACACATAGAACTTCATACCACAATATAACTAAAGTACACTTCCTTCATCAATTTCAAAAGTATATGAATTTCAGGCACAATTCAAAAATATAAGCTCATATAGATCACCAAAATTAAACTCAATCATTCCACTCCATGAATTAAAAGCACACAAAAATTAGAATAAGTAAACGAGGGTAGCTGATTATTCTTCAACGATCATAAGCTCATCGAGTTGTTCAACTCGATCAGGTCAAAGCCTCAGTGTAGAACTCATCTTGCCACCTAGTTACCTTTTTCAATTATCAAAGCTCAAATACACTCATCAATACATGATTCATCAATAATAAAATAAGAGAACTATAAAAAAGACTCAATTGACTATCTAATCGACTCCACACACTAGAAACACCAACAAAACACACTAAACATTAGATAAGTTGCAAAAAATTGATATATCAACACCAGTTAAAATATTTATATGCCGCAAAAATCAACCCCCTAACAAACAAATAACCAACGAAAGGGAAATTTATACCATCGGTGCTCATAAGATGAGGTAAGTACATCACACCCCCCAAGCTTAGTAAAAATGTAAGTCGAAACTAAGTTTGCAAGAGATGTAATTACCGAAACATGAGCACCTCAAATATAATAACTCCTCACTCACACAAAAGAAATAATAAAGTAATAAAACAGAAGGGCACGCCCCCAACAGGTGATCATGTTTATCATCGGAGAGTCACGACGGTATATCTCTTTTAAGACTACTGGATTAGAGGACAGTCTTCTCGCATCCTCACCTTCAAGTACTTTCTTCCCTTCTTATTGTCGACACTCAGCACCTTACTTTTCTTAGTTACAAAAATATGATCCTCAGGATTTCCTTTCTCCAATGGCTGTCTAAACTCCTCCTTGTCAATCTTCCACTCAAATTCAGAATCACATGTCTTATTAAAATCAAGATTAAACAAGATAGAAATGACATCTATGCTCTTGCATGATTGAGTCTCCATGGGCATATTCATTGCTTGATCAATAGAGAAAACTACATCTTCATTATCCATCTGCAGTCTAAGCTTCTGGGCTCTCAACCTCTTTGCTCTTTCACACTTCTTCTCAACTATAGGCTCGATATTCTGCCCTTTGGATGGTACTAGAGTAGCATCCACATCAGGTAAAGCATTCAGTGCAAAAAATGATGCTGAACGAGATGGTTTGACTTTGGTTCGACCATGAGTACTGGTCAAACCAAGCAAGTAGTGGTCGAACCGATCATCTAAAAGTTTGGCATCTCTCGTATAGGTCGGTTCAACCACGGTTCTACCAATAGGGTTGGTCAAACCATGATGGTTGTGGTCGAACCATGCTACAGTAAAAATAGGGTGCTGCGGATAGGCTGGTTCGACCTTGGTTCCACCAATAGGGTTGGTCGAACCATGATGGTTGTGGTCGAACCGATTGTCTGAATCCTCTAGAGGTTGCCCAGGTGCTTAGTTCGACCTCCCGGTGTGGTTTAACCTGCTTGCTTGGTCGACTGAGGTCGAATCAAGATCTTAGAGCTTCAAAATTATTTTTGGCATCATCGGTTCCCCATACTATATTTTAGACCTTAACGTGATGGCATGGCACTGCTTCAGATTCATTATGTCTTGAGACAAGAACATTCTTTTCTCCAAGGTTTGTGTCAATTGATTCACGTTCCCGGCCACCTGCCCTATCATCAAAGTAAGATCCTTCAACTGCTTAGATAAATCTTCATGATTAGCAATTATGGTAGCCTCAAGATGATCAATCCTTGCATCATTCCTAGACATGTATTGATTGAAGATATCTTCAGTACTCTTCACTTCTTAGTGCTGGATATTAGGCCCCCTTTATTTTAACTCTGTAATCTGCCTCCACTGGGACTCTAGTAGCTTGTTGTTGTTAGCTAGACTAGAGACGATCTCATCTTCCCTATTTGGCTTCTCCACTTGATGTTCAACCTGCACCATCTTGTTAAGTAGATATGATCCTCTTACTCTTTTCGTAGGCCAGTCATGTGAATTCATATAGACGTCTTCAAACAACTTTTCTGCTTCAAATGCTATTCTAGATAACAGCGCTCCTCCTGATGATGCATCAATAAGAATACATGACTCACAATCCAATCCATAGTAGAAGATGTTGGATTGTATACTAAAAGTCTAGCTTTTGTATGAACAATGTTATAACAATTTATTTGAAATGAGAATCATATGATCAAATGATTGCGTCTTATAATTTATTTATATGTAGATGCAATAGTTCACTTACTTTATAGTGTAGATAATATGTTGTGCAACAACACGCGAAAGATCATATTATTGGTTTCCTTATAAAGTATAAACAGATGCTCACAACCGAGATAGACGGCAACTCTCTATCAGGATGGTTGTAGTGTGATTTGGTATAAGTTTGTCTTGATTATAGAATCACATTAGTGTACTTCGTGTGTATTGAGCAGGACCGCTTGAGATTGTTCGACATATACTAACTTATAGAAGAACTTGATCTATGTTATTATGGATATTCGTGCTCTTAATCCCTATACAATAACCTCGATACGTAGGGCAGTATGTATTTTTTTATTCATCAATGGGTGAGATTTACATGTAATTAAATCAATAAACTCGGTGAGTTGGAAAATAACGCTGTCTCTATGGTGTGCTGTTGATTGTAGAATGAATCCGTGTCTGACATAGGTTGATGATGTCTCCTTGAGGAGCTCATAAGGATTATCATATAAACCCTATAGGTGGATTTATTCCGGCATGATAATGAGATTGAGTGGTATTACTCTCGGACGATATATTAATTAATTGAATTGTCAGTAACTTAATTAATTAATGGGCATTGTATATCTTACACATGGAGAGACTAACAGGCTCATAATAAGAAGGAGCCTATAACGTAATTATGGGATTAGAACGGTAGTGCAGTAATAATATTTTAGTGGTATATATTATTATAATTGGACTTAAGTATAAACATTGGCTAAGCTTGGATACTTAAGCCCAATGGAGGCCCAACTCTAATTTCTCCTCCTGGTCCTTGTTGTAGCCCATATATAAGTTATCTCAGCTGTTCTAACCCTGATAGAGACATGACTAACACGTGAAGATGGTAGACAAAATAGCAGATTGAGAAGATCTCGAAGATCATCGCCCACACGACGTCGAGATTGAACTTGGGAATACAACAGAAGATCGGAAGATTGTTTGCTGCTGCTGTCCGCCAACTTTCACGATTTTTATAAAATCATGCAGACCTTAAAATTCAACGTGTAATACACTCATGGAAAGCCACAGAAGATAGGATCGTTTTGACGTATAGATCAATCATTTATGAGATTGGATGAGAGAGTTATGCCCAAAATGGTGAGGCTACGCAGGCTGCAGGTGAGAATCCATCTTCTCCAACATACCCTTGTGAAAGGTAATACGTTTCTTGTTTTCTTGCTTCCACTGTCTGTTAAAAACGTATGGAATCCTAACGATTCACATTAACCAAACGATCAAACGCCAACAGAAGATACTTATATATTGAGACTTAGACATTTCATGTTGTGGACACCGCCTGAGCATGTCTTTAAACCTATCCCACGCCCCATGGAATTTCTCACCCTAATTCAAAACAAATTGGGTGATCTCTTGCTTCTTCCTAAAGATCTTTGAGGGTGGCATATATCTCTCTAAGAACTTCTGCTGTAGTTGGTCCCATGTAATGCAATCTACCGCATTAAGAGTCTCATACTAATGTTCTGCCCTATCAATCAAAAAGAACTTGAATAGGGTAATCCGCCTAGCATTATCATTAGCTCCAGTGCCCTTTTGAGTGTTTGCATAACCAATGAATCTATTGAGATGCTGATATGGATCTTCAAAACAACCTCCAGAAAAGGGATTCTTCTCTACAATGTTAATAAGAGCAGGATGTATCTCAAAATCATCATCTCTCCCTTGCTCCTATCAACCCCGTGTTACCAGTTCCATAGTTCATGAAATTTTCATGTATGTCAATATTATCCGGATTATGCCTTACTCTGGCCATGTTTATCACTGTGTGTTATTCCTTCCTGTCCTTTTCCTAATGCACAAGTACCTCAGAAAAATTCAAGGTTAGATAGAAATAAATAATCACAAATAAAAGTCTCAATCAAACTAGAAATAATAAAATCAATAATAACAGCCATCGCCGGCAACGGTGCCAAGAACTTGATGCGCATTTTCTTTGCATGAAAATTTATTCCCCAAGTATTAAGGATATCAGTTGCAGCTTAAGCAAGTGACCAAGTGAATTATCAAATCCAAAGGACGGCGTATTATCAATTTAATTATTTACTAAATTAATTAAAATAAATTGTGAAAATATAGTTTGTGGAATTTAATTGTAATCTACTAACCAATTAATTAAAATAAAATAAACACTGGAAGAATACGAATGTGACTCAAGTATGGAGAATAGGTAGCTTTAGTATAATACAGTTTCACTCATTAATTTTTTTTCGTGTATCAATGTCCGACTCTGCCTAGTGGAATATGGACGCATCACTAAGCCATGCATATTTACTCTATAGACACAAGCAAACATGCATATAACACATGTGAATAATCTTGGAGCAAGAGATATAATTTTACCCCCCTTTCTAGGTACTATCAGTATCAATTATTTCCCCCTAGGATTGATATTGAAACCAGATTGATCTCTCTTTATATGTACTATAAAATTACCCTCTTTATCCTGCTTACTAATCCAAATTTAATTCAATTAATAAACATTAAAATATGACAGTTCTAATGAATCTTCGGAGTCCCCTCACATAACATGGAATCCTGCTCAGCAGTGAATGCACTCAATCAGTAACCAAGATATGTATTCAGACTCTACATAACAGCTAATGATGCACAAAACAACTCTTAGTATGAATTAAAAATGCATAGTCATATATAAAATAAATCCACAAGTAATGTTATACGGAGTATACACACAAAAGTTCAATTAATTCATAAAATCCTTCAAAATCCTAGATCTACCAAAATGGTTCTAGCCCATGATGTTGCAAAGAACAATCATAGAGGTTGGATAGATCTTACCCATATATCTGGAAAATACAAGATAAATTAGAAAATGAATAAAACTAAGATGTGGGCATCGTCGCGTCTTTCTCCGTCTTGAATCCTCCTCTTGGTTCTCCTCTTGATTCCACAAACGAATCTTCAAAGTGATGGATGGATGGAGGAAATGATGTGGATGATGGTTGGGGGGTGATCCCCCCTTGTAGGGTGTAGGATGATTGTGTTGTCTCCAATCAAATTCAATGAATTATGATGTGATCTACATCCCCTTTTATACTTGTAAGCTCTCCTTATGGACCTTGGATGGGCTTTCTATGATGAGAACACGTAGAAACACTCACTAAGGGTGTAAAAATTAGATTTGGAGCTGTCACTGGCTTTTGGTTCGATCTATGGGCTTGGTCGAACCATGGTTGAATTGAAATCGGTGATTTTTCGAACTCCAGGCATATGGTTCGACCATGGTTCGACCTCATGGCTGATCGAACCACATTATCATGGTTGAATCACACTTTTACATTTTTCAGGCTGCTGGTTCGATCACGACACGAGTGGTTTGACCACTGGTTTGGGTCAAATCAACATGCGCAGTCTCACCATTTTGTGTATAACTTCCACATACAAGCTCCGCTTTGAGTGATTTTTACGCTCACACGATTCTCTCTTCCTTGGATTTCTATCGATATAAAGAACTCACAAAAAATCTAAGATTTGTAAGTGTAACATGCCATGAAAAGTGACAAAGCTATTCTGTTCGACACAGCTCGCGCGACATGGCCACTTTGCTCATAACTTTCTCGTTTGGGCTCCAATTGAGGTGTTCTTTACACCAAAACGACCTTATTTTCTGTAACTTTCCAAGCATGTATTACACTTCTATTTTTGAGCTATACACGAACACATAAAAATTACACTAGTTGGACATGCGTCTTTCAGCATTCGTACACAAGTTGCACATTTTCTCCAACTTTTTACTTTTGATCCTTTTTCCACCTAAAACACAATAAAATACCTTAAGTGCATCTTTTTCTCAAATATATCTAATATAAGACACTCGTGCTAATATATAACATCAATTCCCATCAAAAAGGTGTTAGATTGGACATTAAAACATGCTTATTTCACTCTCATCATGGCACAGTTCACAATAACTGATGAGAGTGATAATTTACATATTTTGAGCCCTGATTTATGTGAAAATTGAGTATGATTTGGTCTATTATCAAGGCAAATCGGGATATTTATGGAAAAGTTATGAATCAGATGCTACTTGGGCCATTTGAGCATATTTATACTTGGAAACAGGTTAAAAGTCCTCAGAATCGAAAAACATAATTTTTGAGGTGCCCCTCGACCTCAAGAGGAGCCACTCAACCAAGCCAGTTTGGTCGAGCGATAGCAAAAATGGTCGAGCAATGTACTGGACAGAGCTTCAGCTTACAGAGATGCCGCTCGACCAAGCTCGAGTTCGCTCAACCAAGGCTATTCTGGTCGAGCGAGGACACGGAGTTCTAATTTTGGTAATTCCATACCTCCAGTGTGTGTTTTAACATATTTTCCAAGAAAAAGCCCAGCAAAGGTCTATAAGGAGATTTTACAAGTATAAAAAGGGAAGCAGATCACACCAAGAAGAGAGTTAGATTCCATATCCATTCTACACCACATCCAAACCCTAACTCTATTTGCAGGAGCTGAACAGATAGATTCATGCAGTGAATCAAGTGAGAACCAAGTGAAGATTCAAGACAGAGCGAGAAGCGACAGCGCCCACATCTAGGGTTTATTTCACAACTTAATCTTTTTTGTAATTCTCAAGACTATGGGTAAGAACTATCCTAACACCATGAACGTTCTTCGAAACATCATGGGCTAGAACCGCTTTGGTAGTTCTAGGGTTTATGAAGGTTTTACTAGTTAATTGAACTTCCATGTGCATACTCTGTACAACACTATTTGTAGATTTATTTTATATAAGACTATGCATTTTTAATCCATATTCAGAGTCATTTTGTGCATCATTAACTTTTGAATAGAGTTTGAATGTTCTTCTTTGTTATTGATTGAGTACGTTCACTACTGAACATGATTCCATGTTATGATTCTAAGTGAGGGGACTCCGAAACTTCATTAGAATTATCTTATATAAATACTTATTAACTGAATTGAATTCGAGTTAGTAAGTAGGATAAAGAGGGTAATTTCATAGTACATATAAAGGGAGATCATATCGGGTTAGAGTACTTAGTGCACGAGAAATAATTTATACTAATAGTACCTAGAAAGGGGGGGTGGAATTATGTTATTGCTCCGTGGTAATTCACACGTGTTACATACTTGTCTAATTGTGTCTATAGAGTAGATTTGCATGGCTTAGTGATACGTCCATATTCTACAAGGTAGAGTCGGACATTGATATACGAAAGGGAGATTAATTAGTGAAACTGGATGGTCCAAAGAGCTACCTATCTTCTTACTTGTTCAACTCTCGATTATTCTGTATTGTTTTCTATTTAATTTGTTATTTAAGTATTCTATTTGTTATCTTAATAATATTTCCTCAATTAAATTTCTAAATCATAGTTTTAGTTAATTTAGATAATAATAAATTGATAACCATCCATCTTTTGGGTTCGATAATATAACTTGGTCGTTTATCAAAGCTACAATCACATCCTTCATACTTGGGTATTAATTGTGTGTTGAGAAAACGCCCATCAATAACCTTAGAATGTTTTATTATTATTATTATTATTATTATTATTATTTTACTGTTTTTAACCCGTGTTTCAAAATTTATATACATTCCCAACAAACTATATTATCAAGAAGCATATAGAATATAATTTAAACATTACAATGAAATGTTCAAAATACGTTATGTAAAGAATTAAAAGAAGATTACGTTTAGAATATAAACTTGTGCTATATTCATTTCTCATCATATTGTCCAAAGTATATAATATACATCGATGTTAAAAAATATCTATTGTGCTTAAGTTTGTTAGTATTTCAAATTTTAAAATTAAATACATAAATATAAATACTAATTAGACGGGGACATCACAAATGCATATTTTCCAACTCCGTGCTTTATATTATAGATATTAAACTTAAATTTTAATGAAAATACCTAAATTAATATATTTTATGCTTATCATCATTAATTATAAATCCCCATAATTTGACGTTAATTGAGTAATTGTCAAATAATATCAATTACAATTATTTTCATTATTGTATCTTACGTAAATATTTTCAAACATACCATAATATGATTATGAAATTATTTAATTAATATTCTATATATTCATGTTTCAGGGTTAGAGAGTTTAATTTAAAAAAATGTCTGACTCTAAATTACTAATATATTTAGATAGATATTTTTCTCTTGAAATTTTTTTATTGTTTTAGTTGTCCCAGTTCATTGGGATGAACATGATTTTTGTTGGTTTATATGTACACCAATGAATCACTATTGCAATGAATAGAAAAATAGAAAGGAGAATTATTAATCTTTCTTATAGATTTGGATATTGGATCATGGATCTTGAACGTCTAGGGATGATGGTGAAGTCGAGTCGAGTAGAACTTTTTCTGCAAGAAGAAACACGCACTGGTAGTCCTCCGGTCTAAGCTGATCTTCCCCAAAGATGAAATGACTTCTCATTTTCGGCGAAGGTAACACCTCTATCGCAGGAACTCTGGCAAACTAATAGAGAACGAAGAACTAGATTGTTCTAGGATGCAAGTGCTTGTGTTATGCAAATGTTTTAAATGTGTTGTGGTATATGGAATGTGTGCAGAATGATCCTATTTATAGACTCCACAGACCACTCCCATATGGTAGGATTGCTATATTTATTGGTGATTATGATCACCAAAATCACTAATTTACCATATTCAATCATCTCCATGTGTGAGACTAATTTCACTCACTTTAATTATTATTTAGTTGGTTATTAATTTATTAATTAATCCTTACTAACTAATTAAATTCCCCAACAATCCCCACATGAGTGGAATTTGGTGCCCATGCAATACAAACACATAATTCAGTCCTCGTGAGACACTAATGTATTTAGATAGGTAGCTTGGGACTTTGAACCTTCCGTAGTCTAACACTATCAAGTATACTGGTGGCTTAGTAGAGACAATGTCTTTGAACTACTCCTCATTAGCGTATACTGAGACAACAAAGCAAATGAATCAATGTCTCACATTCTCCTTGTTCTCAAATTTTGGTCTATTTCGGCTATGGAATCCCTTTAAATTTATAAGTGTTTTACTTTGAAGCAGCCATTCACTTCAAATTTAGATAAATGATCTCCTATCTTGAGTACCCTATTATACTCAACCGACAACTACTTGGCTTTTTAGGAATCATTAAAAGTCAAAGACTTAACTTCACTACAATAAGGGTTTCGTACTTGGTAGTATTGCTCTACAAAGGTATGGTAAGTACCAAGTTTAACTTGAACCTCTACAGTTTCGTTGTTCCATTGAACTAAGTTCTTGGGATCTCCAGTCATCAACGTTAGGTTTCCACAGTTTTGGATCTTTACTTTGTGGATTTTAGCCCCATTCCTTCTAGTAATTTTATTGATCTTGATTTTCAAATATGTATGAGTGGATCCACTTTATTTTCTTCAAGATCAATTTATTGTGTATTAAACATAATTATTTTTCATCTCTAATCTAAACACCCTCATAGTTGGAGTGTCACACCCCATACTCGGGAAGCACCCTCACACGTTGAGGTATTTGTATGATAGTTTACGTCCTTTCCACATATATAACTCAGACGCCTTTGCGTATCAGTCTTATTCTCCTTCACCACAGGTGCAGTCTCCTTTAAGAAAAACACTAGAGTCAGCGTGGTGAGGTAGAGCAGCATCTTTTGCTGCCACCTCTTGAAGTTGGAACCCCCAATCTTCTTGGGCTTCTTTGCTGAAGCTGGAGCCATGAATGGTCTCAGCATCCCCATTAGATGATGCATCCTTTGGGAATCAGTCCAACTAGGAATCTTAGCATTAACTCTCTCAGAGTTATAAGCATTGGAGGTTTCAACTCCATCAATATTCATTGTGTTAGTAATAATGATTGAAGGGTGTGGAAGCTAGATGTTTCTTCTTGCGATTGTTGGTTTATATGTACTCCAATCAATCACTATTGTAATGAATAGAAAAATAGAAAGGAGAATTACTAATCTTTCTTAGAGATCTGGATCTTGGATTATAGATCATGGATCTTGAATATCTAGGGATGACGGTGAAGTTGAGTCGAGTAGAACTCTTCCCGCAAGAAGAAACACTCCTCGGTAGTGCTCCAGTCTAGGTGATTAGCCATAACTTGTAGTCGGAATGACCAATTCAAGAATTTATCGAACCACAAGGAGGAAGGTACTAGTGCTTAAATGATCTCACATTTGTTATAATTTTATAGAGACGAATCATCAATGGGATGGTTGTTCAAACAAGTAAATAAAATCAATCAAAGCTAGCAAGCAAGCAATGATCAACAAACAAGATAGATAAATGAAGAGTGGTTTTCCAAGTCAAGTAAAAGTGAGATTAACAAGAAGTGGAAATCATAGGATAAATGCATCAAATTAATATTAATCATGGGTATAAGACTAAGGGCTAACACTAAGTTCACCTAAACTCCCTCTCAAGATGAATTGGATATCGATCTGTTTAAGAATCCCAACATAGCTCAAAGGATTGGTTCTCACTCAAACAATTCCAACTAGGTACTAAGCTTGAAATGAGAGTCCATTCACACGATTAATCAACCTCTCGATCTAACCAACCGGATGTTCTATCAAAGGGTTCTAAATCCTAAAGGACATCTCTATGTATTTAAGATCTATAATGCACATGAGGTGTATGACAACATGATTCAATAAATTATTCTGAACATATCATTGAATTCTCAATCTAATTATATGTTTAAAACAACAAACCACACAAATAATCATAAACATCAAGATCTAAAGCATCAATGATAGAAAATCAATTAACCCAATCAACATATGAATTTTAATACATAAATCCCAAAATTATCCAACAACTCTCATGTTGCTAATCTCACAAGGGAGACTAGCCTACCATATTCATAAAAAAATTAACATAGACATTAAAATCCTTACAAAACATGATGAACAATAAGTTTTCAATATAAAGTTTGGATGAAAACTCCCTTGGATATCTCCAATGGTGATCTTCTTCCCTTTGCAATTCTCCTCTCTTCCTTGCTTATTTTCCTCAATTGGATGAAGGTTTTTATGGTTGGATGAAGATAGATAGAATGGATGGTGAATGGATGAAGATGATGGTGTGAAATGGAGAAAATGGTGTGTGATGTGTATGTCCAAGTGAAGCCTTTATGGAATCTCCTCTAATGTTGAACTTGAGGGTATTTATACCCTTTCTAAACTTGGGCCATGAATTTACATCAACTGGACTTTTCACACACATTTTCATGCACTGACAGGTGTAAATCCTGATTTTTGGTCCGAAAATGTGCAACACGAGTTGGCCTTGCCAACACGAGTTAACAACATGAGTCGTGTTACATGAATTGTAACTCGTGTGATCCTAACATGATTCATGTCGTCAAGTCGTGCTTTAGTCTGTCCAGTTGTGTTGCGAGGCTCTAAAACTAGACTGCTTACGGACACCAACACGGTAATAACTTGCCAACTCGTGTTGGCTCTCTGGACACCTTCTGTGCTCAACACGACCCACACTTGACTTAGCTCAGCCTCAACACGACTCATGTTGGCAATTCATGTCACTGCCTGTCAACTCATGTTGGCTTGATCTGAAATTAGAAATCTTGCGGACCTCAACACGACTCGTGTTGCAAGTCGTGTTGGATTATTTTCAGCCCATTTCTTGCTCGTTTCTGTTTTACATACATTTAAGCTCGTTCTTACATATTTCCATTAAAATACATAACAAAACTAAAATATACATAAAATACGGATAAAATAATACGAAAATGGATATAAAGAGATACTAAAATCTTGGTGAAAATAACAACAATCACTAGGCGGTCTTCTCCAAAGGTGAAACGACTTCTCGTTTCTGATGAAGGCAGCACCGCTATCACAGGAACTTCGACGAATTAAGAGAGAATGGAGGACTAGATCATACTAGGATTAAGTGCTTTTGTTATGCAGATACTTTGGATGTGTTGTGGTGTAGGGAATGAGTGCAGAATGACATTATTTATTGGCTCCAGAGACCACTATCATATGTCAGGATTACTTATTAAGGCCCAAATATCACCAATTATCATATTTAATCCTTTCTTTTATCATGTAGGTTATTCCTGAAGATTTTTCTCAATGTTACGAATGTAAATTAACGAAGTCATCGACGATGGTTGATAATTAGAATAGCTCATGGAATGTTTCTAAAATTTCAAGAAACCATAAACTCTATTTCACTGAAAGATGGTCTAAATTTGAAAAGAATTTAAATATTTTGTTCGACAATATTATATTATTTAACTTCACATCGGAATTAATTTTTCTATTTAGGCTTTATAACATTTCTGGAATAGAGAAAACACAAATATCAACAACATTATTTATGAAAGGTATGTTTGTTATAAATAGTTTAATTAATCTTTAGATAATTTTGTTGTTTTGGTTTGTTATTTTTAATATTAAGTAATCTATTATATTTATTCTAATATATTTTTTGTTTAATATGCAGATAAATCTTGCAGTATTGATGATTTCATGTTAAGGAATTCAGATAATTTCGTATATATTTTCATATATATTTTCTAATTACGTATCCTTATTCAAATCCATTACTCTTCGATATTTCATTTTTTTAATATAAATTTTAATTGGCTATCATTTTTTCACTACTTTTACTATGACTTTTAATCGGGTGCGATCAATCCATCATTAATGTATCGGATCCCATCAAAACTCCAAACATAAGCATGTTTGGGCGAGAGTAGTACTAGGATGGGTGACCCCCTAGGAAGTCCTCGTGCTGCACCCCTTTTGAACTACGACTTTTAATATATTATTATTATTTTTAATTATAAATATGTACTGATTAATTCTTTACATTTATTTATAATTATGGAAACTCTTCTGATCAATTTTTTTTCAACAGGTTTTTCGACAATGTATGTCGAAACAATTTCAAGAAATTTGTACTAATAAATTTACATTTAAACTATATACTAAATGAAATAATGTGAATAAATACTACAATGAAAAAATTAACTAAATACATGGGACAAGGAATATTTAATTTTATAAAATAAGTATATATATGTATAATGAACAAAATTAAAAAGTATATAGTGCTTATTTTAAAATGTGAACTCATTGTTGTTAGTTAAAAAAAATTAATGCAATATTCATAATATCAATTAAATCATAAAACTTACATAAATTATAAGACAAAGTCACTAGTGAGACGGGTTATTTGTAAAACGGATATGAGACTGGTTGATCCATCACTAAAGTATGCTTACTGTATAGATAAAGTATATTAAATGATTGTTAAAGTATATTTTCTAAAGTATGTTGAATTATGCATTAAAGTATGATTATAATGTGTTATAATATGATTTATTATTAACATACTTTAACTACAAATAAGGACACGTTAACTATACAATAAGCATACTTTACTGATGGATCAACCCGTCTTACATCCGTCTCACAAATAACCGATCTCACAAGAGAGACTCTCAAATTATAATATTGTAATTGTTTTGACATTTTTTATTAATTTCAATTTATGTTTGTATATATTTGGAAGGTGGCTCTCAATCATTCATTTAAGTTAACAATCAATTAGTTAATTATATTACAAACGTGTTCATTTTAAATTTTGTAGTGTTATAACTTTTCTGTGCAGGACGTCTAAAAATTATTTTAGCTATTGATGTGATTGGGAACAATCATGCATTTTTTAATAATTTGATTTTATTTGTAAGAAGATCAACCAACTATATAAGAATGCTCCGTACATTGGATAATCACAAGCTCATTTCTCTACATCAAAGTAATAGTAAAGTAAGAGTTCATTTTATAAGATGGTTATATAGTACACTCTCATCAAGGATTTACCTTTAAACCGAACCAATCTTGCAATGAAATTAATGTGCGCTCAGGTATATGAAGCTCTTGATTTTGCTTACAAAGTGGATGCAAAAAATACTGAAGGAGTATTTCATGATATTAAGGTACACATTTTTGTTTATTTTAAGTAATTTCATTGTCCCAATGTGGTCATTGAAATGTTATTTAAAAATCAAATAAGATTACAATTTTCATTAGACATTGTGCGTAGAATGAAAAGGATTCTTTAGGACTTCACATTCTCTTTCCATCAGTTCCTCTAGAATAAAATTTTAAAGAGCCATGTGACAGAATTTGTTTCTCAGCTACGCACCTCATATATGAATCGAAATATGTAATATTTGATTCGCTCGTAACTTCAAAACAATCTAGCAAAGAATCATCTGAAAGGAATCTATAATATGCCTGATAGGTTTACCTGCATTCTCTAAACAAAATTTGAACAACTAATTGAAAACATAATAGTCTATTGTACCTACCTAAGATAAAGAACACTATAGGTATCCAGCCTTAAAGGAAAATTATAGTTACATTGTTCAACCATCAAGTGTCAAATATATAAGAAAATTACTAAATCATCATGTACATGATGTAACTTACTGCGTTAATGCAGTGTCTTTACACTTCACAGCATCTCAATTACAATATCTCGTATTAAGAAATTTTGCATGGTTGATTGTTGGGGGATCAATGGTAGTTGGCACTATCAAACTTAATATCTGCATTCTGTAGTTTCTGAGTTAAAATAAAAATCACAGCAAAAACACGAACTCAGTAACACTATCCTGAATTTCACGAATGAAAAACAATTGGACATTTATATTTTTTCTTAATGAAAAAATATTACATTTTCAGATGATGACAATAGATTTAGAATTCTGTACAATAAGTTTACATTAGTAAATAATGATCTTTTTATTATATCCCTCTAGACATTTTCCAATACAAACATTAACATTAACATAAAAGTAAGAGTATAATTAAATTGATTGTGGATATGATAACACATTTAAAATATATAATGTTTTCAAGTTGATGTTCCTCTTAAGTTCAATTTTGCTTAGAAAAAAGAAGATATTCCAATAAAGTACCTCTTCACGTTATCCTTTGGCAAATTAGTAAAAAGAAGTCGACAATCTTAGCTTAGAAACTTCATAGAGGAAATGCCATTTAGTTTAACAGAAAGAAAATTGTGGAACCTCCATCCCAACCAAGAAAAAATGTGAAGCAAAAATCTTGTGAAGGCTTGTCTAATCTCATACCTTTGAAATCTTGTGAAGGCTTGTCCAATCTCATTAGCAATAGAACTATCTAATGGAATATATCTTCAACCTTTTTTTATCCAAGAAAAAAGATGAAGCACAAATTAAGATAATTTTACAAATTAAGTTACGATTATAATTGTTTCATTATTAAATCTATTTAAAAGGAACCAAGAATTGTACCTAGTTCTTCTATTATCTGAGTTGTGAGAAATAACTATAGCGCATTTCCAAAAGCCCTACTGAAGACTCCACAATCACCTACATAATTCTTTAAGTTGCAAACTACGGCACCCTTGAGAATGGATCTGAGGGGCAAGACATTACTGACGATGAGATTGGTTTTCTCACTATATATATCCTTCTTCTGCAGCAACGAAGATCTCGTTCTGGTGCTGGTCGGAAGGGATGGTGGAAGTTGATGCGAGCGAGCGGCGCACCATAGCCTGAGTCATGTATCATCTTAGTAACGACCCCTTCAAGTAGTCGTTGAAGTTGTTGTGATGGAAGTGGTATAGAGGATGAGCTTTGGATTGGAAAGGATTTAGCGGACGACAACAGCGAAGAGTCCTTTGTACTGCCTCACTATTGACCTAACTAATTACTCTTGAATTATAATAAATAATGAGTGAATGAAAGAACATCAAGAGTCTGCGAAGTTAAATTATCACAAAAACGAAGCAAATACTGAATGATCACAAATAAAGAACACGCAAGGGTAACTAAGCAAATAGTGAAATAAGGGAAAAGGTAAAATGGGGAAGAAATGTTTTATAAGTGCTTTGTACTTTAAGGCCTCGTTTGGTAAGGCATAATAAGGGTTAATTAGAAATTTAGTATGGCCTTTGATGAGCGTTTTTTCAACACACAGTTAATCTCCAAGTATTAAGGATATCAATTGCAGGTTAAGCAAGCGACCAAGTTAAATATCGAACCCAAAGGGCGGCGTATTATCAATTTAATTATTAACTAAATTAATTAAGATGAATTGTGACAATAAAGTTAGGATTTAATTATCAACTACTAAGCAATTAATTAAAATAACAAATAAAATAAATTAAACTCTAGAAGAATACGAAAGTGAATCAAGTATGAGAATATGTAGCTCTAGGATAATCCAATTTCACTCATTAATTTTCTTTTCATGTATCAATGTCCAACTCTGCCTTATGGATTATGGATGCATCACTAAGCCATACAAATCTACTCTATAGACACAAGTAAATATATATGTAACATGTGTGAATAATATTGGAGCAAGAGATATAATTTCACCCCCTTTTCTAGGTACTATCAGTATCAATTATTTTCCTGGCCAATTGGTACTCTAACCCGATATGATCTCCCTTTATAGTTACTATAAAATTACCATCTTTATCCTACTTATCAACCCGAATCCAATTTAATTAATAAGTATTTATACATGATAGTTCTAATGAAGCTTTGGAGTCCCCTCACTTAGAATCATAATATGGAATCCTGTTCAGCAGTGAACGTATTCATTCAATAACCAAGATGAACATTCAGACTCTATTCAATAGTTAATGATGCACAAAACGACTCTGAATATGGATTAAGAAAGCATAGTCTTATATAAAATAAACCACAAGTAGTGTTGTACGGAGTATACACACGCAAGTTAAATTAATTCATAAAAACCTTCAAAGCCCTAGATCTAACAAAATAGTTCTAGCCCATGATGTAGCGAAGAATAATCATGGGGGTTGGATAGATCTTACCCATAGTCTAAAAAATTAGAAAAAAAAAAAAGAATTAGGAAAACCCTTGGTGTAGAAGTCTCCTTCCTTCTCTCTTCCGTCTCTTCAAATCCTCTTGGTCCTTCTTCTTGATTCCACAGATGAATCTTCAAAGTGGTGGATGGATGGAGAAAAGGACGTGGATGATGGTTGGGGGGTGATCCCCCCTTGTGGGGTGTAGAATGATTGTGTTGTCGTGCCTTCTCACATGAATAATAATGTATAATATATATATATAGGTGTGAGAAGGGAATTAAATAAGGAAATAAAAGATATGGGTGAATGATGGAGGATTATGTGATGTTCTTCAAGAAATAGGTAATTTTCGAAAATTTTTGGAAATTTTCGAAAATTCTTGCTGGCAGCTGCGTGACTTCACAATTTTGAGCATAACTTCCTCATCCAAACACCGATTTTAGTAATTCTTGCACTCACGCGATCCTCTTTTTATTGTCATTGTATCCATATAAATATCTCAAAAAAAGACCAATATTTTAAGATATAACAAGTCATGTAAAGTGGAACAGTCGTGCTGAGTAGAAATAGCTTGCGCGACGTCACCATTTCGATCATAACTTTCTCTTTGGACTCTGATTGAGGTGTTTCTTATGCCAAAACACCCACTCTTCTATGGCTTTCCAACGATGTATCACACTTTTAGTTTTGAACTCTACATAAATATAGAAAAATTACATAAATTGGACATGAGTTTTTCAGCATTTTTGCACAAGTTGCACTTTTTCTCCAACTTTGCTCTTTTGATCCTTTTTTCACCTAAAACACAATAAAATACCTCAAATGTACATTTTTTTCTCACATATATCGAATATAAGATATTTATGCTAATATATAATAATAATTTCCATAAAATGGTGTTAAATTGGACATTAAAACACATTTATTTTCACTATCATCTGCCTTTTACGGTGTTTGGTAGCCACTATTCTTTTACGGGGGGCCTGCTATTTTATCTCTAGCCCGTTAAAAATTCACTGTTTTCTTCATAAACTCATCTGATCAAAACCGTAGTATTAATATTACATTCACCACAGTGAACCCATATAAAAGAACAAAATTACATATATACCCCCATCTTCTTCAATCTACCACATCCTAATTCCACATTTTCTCAATGATTTTCTCATCAGCAGAATCAAGCTTGAACAGTCGTCGATAGGACGGTCACAAAATTTGGATCGTCGATGATGAACTCCATCTGGTGGTTCCACTTGGGGCAGAGTCATAATTCCTATAGATGAAGATTTATTTCTTTGATTGAGGATCTGACAACGGAGAACTCGACATAGACGTCCATCTCCGAGAAGTGCTTGATATCCTTCAATCCTTCCGCCGACATCAGGTCGCACGACCAGACTCCATTAGAGAGATTATCTTTTGCAGAAAATATGAAAGAAAAATTGATTGTTATGTATAATATAAAATTTTAATCAATGGATGCGTGTGTATACAGGGGAAGGGGAAGGAGAAAGAAGATAGGGGAGAGGGGAAGGAGAGAGAAGATTGGGGTGGGAGGGGAAGAAACGGTCATACAGATTGATGAGAGAAAGAGAGGGAGTAGAAAGAAGATGGGAGTGAGAGGGAGGAAATGTTTATATATATGGCGGAGAGAGAGAATGGGGGAGGGGGGAGGGAAATGGTTTCATGACTTTCATCCACGTGTGTGGTTTGTGAGAAAAGTAATAAATTAGTAACACAAATAAATAAATAAATAATATATAAAATTATAAAGAAAGAGTGTAAATGTAATTTGAGTATATATCTTAATTCTTTTATCACCTACCAAACACCTCAATATTTTGTTATGCTTATTTGAATACACCTTATCAAACAATCTTCACTTTTCATATTATGAATATTTATCTTCATTATAATCTCATTTCTTATATATACTCTCTTATCTCGTCTCGCCTATTAAACGAGTCATTAATATATTAAGATTAAGATTAGGATAAGATTAAGTTTCTATTATATCTCTTTTTTTATTAATTAAGTTTCTAGTTTTTTCACACAACAATAATGCTTATATTTATTAATTAATTTTCTAGTTTTTCAAACAATTATCTGCTTCTATTTAGTTTACTTTTTTTCATTTATTTTCTACTTTTAACTTCTTCTTTTTTACATCCTTTTATTCAATTTATTTTTGTATTTATCATTTCTCAATTGATTTTTATTCTTTCTTTAATAATTTTATTTATCATGTCTTTTCTCTTATTATTTCCTTTTTTTATTTTTTATTATTACTCCATACTTTTATAATTATCTTCGCACTTTCCATTTCTATTTGTTTCACGATAATTTCACTAATAAAAAGTAAAATATCACATCAATCATATAAGCTCAAATTTTATGCATCTTGATTTCAAAATTGTCATCCTCATCTAACACACATAACATACTTTATAATTTATTTATTACCTTAAAAAAATTCTTAAAAGTCATTAAAGTTAATTAAGAAGCAATTTCTTATTATATATTTTATGTGTTTGGCTGATTAATCTCGGAAAGGAATGAGTAAATTACTAAGTGTAATTGGACCCCTGGACGTAAATCCTGGCTCCGTCACTAGGTATGGGTACCCCAAAATGAGTGGGTGATGAGAGTGATAATTCACGTGTTTTAAGCTTTGATTCATGTGGAAGTTTAGTATGATTTGGTCTATTACTGAGGCGAGTCATGATGTTAATGGAAAAACCACGAATCAGGTGCTACTGAGATTGTTTGAGCATATTTATACAGGAAAATAGGTCAGAAGTACTCAGAATTGGAAAACACGGATTTTGGGATACCACTCGACCAGGGAAGGAGCCGCTCGACCAAGATGTTTTGGTCGAGTGAGGGTGTAATTGGTCGAGCGGAGGTTTGTACAGAGTTTCAGATGACAGGAAGTCCGCTCGACCTGGACCAGGTCTGCTCGACCTGACCAGTTTTGGTCGAGCGGGTCAACGCGGTGTTATTTTTAGTAATTTGACTCTCATGTGCTTGATTTGACTTATTTTCCATGAAAAAGTCCAGTAAAACTCCACAAGGAGAGTCTACAAGTATAAAAAAGGGTGCAAATCACATCAAAAAGGGAGTTAGATTCCACATCCATCCTACACCACATCCAAACCCTAAATCCACCTTACAAAGCTGTAGAGAGAGATTCGTGTAGCGAATCAAGAGAGAACCAAGTCAAGATTCAAGACGGAGCGAGAAGTGATGGCGCACACATCTAGGGTTTATTTCACAACTTAATCTCTTGTAATTTTCATGACTATGGGTAAGACCTATCCAAACACCATGAACGTTCCTCCAAACATCATGGGCTAGAACTCTTTTGGTAGTTCTAGGGTTATGAAGGTTTTTATCTAGTTAGTTGAACTTTCGTGTGTATACTCCGTACAACACTACTTGTGATTTTATTTTATATAAGACTATGCTTTATTAATTCATACTCAGAGTTGTATTATGCATCATTAACTGTTATATAGAGTCTGAATACATATCTTGGTTATTGATTGAGTGCGTTCATTGCTGAGCAGGATTTAATGTTATGATTCTAAGTGAGGGACTCTAAAGCTTCATTAGAACTATCTTATATAAATACTTATTAATTGAATTGAATTTGTGTTAGTAAGTAGGATAAAGAAAAAAATTGTATAGTACCTATAAAGATCATATCGAGTTAGAGTACTTAGTGCATGGGAAATAATTGATACTGATAGTACCTAGAAAGGGGGATGTGATTATATCTCTTGCTCCGAGGATATTAACACTTGTTACACGCTTATCTACTTGTGTATATAGAGTAGATTTATATGGCTTAGTGATGCATCCATATTCCACAAGGCAGAGTCGGACATTAATACACGGAAGAGAAATTAACTAGTGAAACTGGATGGTCCGAAGAACTACCTATCTTCTCACTTGTTTAACTCTCGTTACTCTCTATTGCCTTTATTTTACTTGTTATTTTATTATTTGTTAAGTAGTTAATTAATATTTCTCAACTTAAATTGACAAAAATAGTCTTCGTAAATTAGTTCATAAATAAATTAATAATAATCCATCCCGTGGGTTCGATAATATAACTTGGTCACTTATCAAAGCTACAATCACATCCTTCATAATTGAGAATTAATTGTGTGTTGAGAAAATGCTTATTAAGTTTCTGGCGCCATTGCTGGGGATGGCATTAATTATTAGTTTATATTTCTAGTTTAATTGAGACTATATTATTCTTGTCTTTATTTTTTAATGCTTATTTTTCTTAGGTATATGTTTACTAGATCAAAGGTAGGAGATTTAGAATCTTATAATCCAGAGATTGGAGTGTTGGCATTCGATCGTTTGGTTAACGTGACCCGTTAGGGTTCCATGAATGTCTAACAAGTAGCGGAAGCAAGTAAACATGAAACTCATTACCTTTCACCAAGGGTTGATGTAGAGGTTGAATTCTCGCTGGCAGTCTGCGCAGTCCCACGAGAATAGCCATAAGTTCCTCTTCTGATGTCAGAATTGAGTGATCTTTGTGCTCAGACGATTCTCTCTTCGACGGCTTTCCATCAGTATATAATACATCAAAATTGAAGAACTGTACGATTTTATATGAATTTTGGAACATGACGAACTGTAGCAGCAAACGACCTTCTGGTCTTCTGCTGTATGTCCCAAGTCCGATCTCGACGTAGTGTGGGCGACGATCTACGAGACCTACTCAATCTGCTCTCAACCCTCATCACACGTCAATAATGAATTAAATTAGGGTTCCAGATAAGCTGAGGTGACTTATATACATGGGCTACAGTAGGGACCAGGAGGAGAAATTGGGTTGGGCCTCCATTGGGCTTAAGTATCCAAGCATAGCCCAAAGCTTATACTTAAGTCCAATAATAATAATATATTCCACTAAAATATTATTACTGCACTACCATACCAATCCCAAAATTACGTTTTGGGCTTCTTCTTATTATGAGCCCGTTAGTCTCCCCATGTTTAAGATATACAATGTCCATTAATTAATTTAAGTTACTGACAACTCAATTAATTAATATCTCATCCAAGAGTAGTACCACTCAACCTCATTATCATGCCGGAATAAATTCCACCTGCAGGGTTTACATGATAATCCTTATGAGCTCCTCAAGGGGACATCATCAACCTATGACGGACACGGATTCCTTCTACAATCAACAGCACACCATAGAGACAGCACTACTTCCCAACTCACCGAGTTTATTGATTTAATTGCATGTAAATCTCACCCATTGATGAATCAAAGAAATACATACTGCCCTATGTGTCGAGGTTATTGTATAGGGATTAAGAGCACGAACTTCCATAATAACTGAGATCAAGTTCTCCTATAAGTCAGTATAAATCGAACGATCTCAAGCGGTCTTGCTCAATACACACAAGTGCACTAATGTGATTCTATAGCCAAGACAAGCTAATACCAAACCCCACTACAACCATCACGATAGAGAGTCCCCGTCTATCTCGGTTGTGAGCATCAGTTTATACTTTATAAGGAAACCGATAATATGATCTTCCGCGTGTTGTCGCACAACATATTATCTACAGTATAAAGTAAGTGGACTATTGCATCAAACATATAAATAAATTATAAGATGCAATCATTTGATCATATGATTCTCATTTCAAATTAATTGTTACAACATTGTTCATACAAAAAGCTAGACTTTTAGTATACAATCCAACAATCTCCCACTTATACTAAAAGACTATGCTGTCATGTCTTCCGCCATACATCTGATTCCCACTCCCACTACACGACCATTAAAAGCTCTCGCCTTAATATCCTTGTAAATGGATTTACTAGGTCATCATCCGATGCAATCTAGGCGACAACAACCTTCCCCTCATCATACGATTTCTCGTAACAGGTGGTACTTGCACTCCATGTGTTTAATTGCCTTATGGGCTCGTGATTCCTTCAAGTTTGCAACTGCACCAATATCATCAATATAAATTGTGATATCCTTGGGCAAACTTAGAAACACTTCGAAGTCCATCTTGAAGTTTCTAGAGTCATACAGATACTTTGGCTGCCTCATAGGCTCCAATTTATCATCATTCCATGATGGAGTCCGGAGTCTGAAATATATTTCTATATAACACTCCTCCACATTATGACTCAACTTCCTAAAATTAAACACATAACCTTGAGGTGGATTTACTGCCGTCCAATCTGACTAAAAAATCCGAATCTACGTAATCCACAAGAAGCAGTGAATTTGCCCAGTAAGCTTACATATAATTTCCAGTCATTCTCAGGCACTTCATATATGTCTTACCACAGTTCATCATTCTTGTTCCGGGTTACGTTGATACCCACTGTTCATGCGTTCAGCAAAATAGATATCCATTCTCGCGCATAGCATTCCTAAGATTAAGCTTCCTTATTCGCCGAAGCATAAGGAACCGCTTTCATCACCTTTATCTTCCTTTTGTGTCTCAAGACATATTTTCTTAGATAAAGTCACTTGCTAAAACAAGTAAGGATCGTATCAATTCATGAAGCTTGAGACAAGCATAATATCCTTTCTTGTGATCCGTATTACCGTGATCAAAAGGATATTTTTGCTCTTCTTAAGTCCTTCATTTCATACCGCTTTATTATCCATACACATACGCCCGACAATACTCTTTCATTGTCTCCAATGAGCAATATATCATCTACGATAGTACAAGAAATACCACCACGTTTCCATCACTCTTTTCAATACACAAGACCCATCCGATCATTGATTAGATCCATGTCACTGGATTACCTCATCAAAACGGATGTTTCATGATCTTGAAGCTTGTTTTAGTCCATTAATGGACACTTTTAAGCTCACTATCACAATGCTCTTAGCTCTTTGCAATGAATCATTCTGGTTGCTTCACATAGATGTTTCCCTTAAGACTTCCAATCAGGAAAGCTGTCTCGACATCTATTTGCTATCCCTCATATTTCATATGAGTAGCAACAAATAAAAGAGTCTGGATCAACATAAGCATAGCTACTGGCGAACAGGTTTTCTCATAATCGAACCCTTTCTTTCTGAGTATACCTTTTCCCAACAAGCTTTACTTCTAAGGTTTTCACCTTACTGTATGATCCTCTTTTATTTTGTATGACCACTTCCAATAGTTTTCACACCATCCATGGTTCTACAATCATCCAGATCTTATTTAGAATCTATCGATTCTATTTCAACATTTATTGCAATTTGTTAAGATTTCGCATTTCTATCTTGTAGTTCTTCGTCGTATTCGTGGGTTAACTCCATGTTTACTAGGGACCAAGCCTCACGACTCTCCCAAAACATGTATCTTACAAGTTGTCGAAGAACCCTCCCACTACGACAAGGCACTACATGCAATTGTATATCAGACGTGACACGCGTTGCAGTTTACCTTGTGGTATATCCTCTTGTACACTTGGTACTAATACTTTGTGTTTTCCTCTCACTTCCTTTAGAACAACTTATACATGGGTATTTGATTTATTACATAGTCCTTTTTCCAAAAATCTAGTGTTTATGTTAACAATCACTCTTCGATCTTGTGGACTAAATAAATCATCCTTCATTTTTCTAGGATATCCCACAAATAGAAAAACATTCTTACGAATTACTGTTCCTAGGGCATATCCATAAAATGAATTTAGTAATTCCAAATAATTCATCATCTATCTAATCACTACCATAAGAGTGCTATTCCTTCTATTCGTCACACCATTAAGGTGGGAAATTCATTTCCGAAGGTACCTTTCTCTTACTAGATTAGAAGACTCATTATTAATTACTATTTGTCGCATCCAGGGGATAAACATGATTTAAGAGTGTACAAATTGTTCACCAACGTACCATAACAGATTACAACTCTATCATTCATTATAATGACCATGTCATTTAAATGAAATGGAGTATCCATCTATTAATGCATAGAAACCGAAATCAAATTCTTTCTATGAAAATGTACGTAAAGACAATTTCATAAAATCAAACGTCTACTCATATCATTAGATAAATAGACAACTCCCACTGCAATAGCCACTACTCTTGTAGTTTTACCCATGTCATAACAATCTTATCCTCACTTAGTAATAAACATTTAGTGATTCCAGTATCTACACACTTCGTGTCAGTAAATGCCATCACTAATCATGTTTTAAACAACTAGAGAATAAGATATAAAACTTGTTCACATTATGATGAAAATGGCTTTCCTTTGCCACATGTTTTGCCAGAAGTTTTCCACCATATACATCCTATTGTAATTCAGGTGGAACTTACTCAAAAACATCTAGGCAATTCACAAAGAATTAAATTGATCTAGGTTTTCCTTCAATTTATACTCCATGCTTTCCCAATTCATTCATCAAATTAAATCATGATCTTCTGCCTTTTAACTTACTCAAGTATCCGAAGAGTTACATGAGACCATCATATTTCTATGAACCTCTCATCTCTTCACTAGAGACTTTAATAGGCATCATGAGACGTCCATTGTGAGAACACACATGTATTTTCTTAAGCAGTAAAATTCAAAACCAAGATTCTTTTCTAATCATCTAATTTTGGACCAGTAAATATAATTTCTTTTAGTTAACAATAAGCGAGATAAAACCATTTGAAATTACAGAGAATCATAAATAAATATACCGATCAAATCTTCGAATTTTATCCTTTTATATTGATTCCCTCAAAACTATATAAAAATAAAATTCACCGACATCTCAAGCACCGTGAGTCTGCAAGCCACGTTAGTGTGGACGTTTACAAACCCAAACATTTACAAGAGAAGGTTTTACCCATTAATTTCATTTGTCAACCTAACTTTATGACAAAATAATTAATAGTCGGTTCCTCTTTAGCCATGCAAATAATAGCAGTGACTCCGTTGGGGAGGATACTAATTATTTACACCTAAGTGTACACCATTATTTGATCCCAAGTCCACTGTGCGAGCTTGTGTGCCTTACAGTTGGAGAAGTACACACGCGCTCGGATAGCTTCCTACAATCATCAATTATAAGTTTGTACCAGTGAGCCCCACATAAACTCATCCGTTAGGGAGGAAGGCCTATTGCCAACACGCAAGTTCATGTACCACATTACAAACAATAATTATGTAATGAAGTCTGTACCAGTGATCCGTGAATAAACTCATCCGTTAGGGAGGAAGGCCTATTGCCAACACGCAAGTTTACTCACATCACTTACAAACCAATAATGGAGGCCGCGGGAATATTTACCAATCCCCTCTCCCACTTAGTAATTTAACACCGAGGGTTTTTACATGCATATGATATTCAGAATAAAATACGCAACGCTAGCATGCTTCTATTACGGCACATAAGGCAGTAAATCACAGAGAGTCATGCATACATATATAACAATAATCAATAATTAAATCAATCATTAACAGTTATATATCAGCGAATTCGATTGTTCGCCACTAGGCACGAATATCAGCAAAGACTTCCAGACTATCAAATTTTCAAAATTTTCAGATTGTCCAATTTTCGAAACCATCGATATCGACCGTCGATGTCGTCCAGATTATTAAAATCATCGATATCGACTAGATTATCAAATATTCGAAAAACATCAAGATTATCAAAATTTCAAAACTATCGATATCGATCGTCATATCGTCTAGATTATCAAAATCATCGATATCGACGAGCAACCATATATAACAATAATAGATAATTAAATCAATTATGTCAGTTATATATTAGGAATCAATTCAACATACATATATAACAATAATAGACAATCAATTATAGCAGTTATATATTAGGAATTAATTCGACATTCATATATGACAATAATAGATTATTAAATCAATTATAGCAATCATATATTAGGAATTAATTCGACATCCATATATAACAATAATATACAATCTATTATGGCAGTTATATATTAGGAATTAGTTTTCTTAAAATTGGATGTCTTATCCAACACTCTAGCAATACATGCATATAATATACCAAATATAATACGCAATCTAGCATGCTTCTATATAAGACAATAAATCATAGAGATCAGGCATCCATATATATATATATATATAACAATAATAGACAATTAAATCAATTATGACAGTTATATATATTAGGAATAAAAACGCCTCTAAATTTTAATGTCTTGTCCGACACTCCTACTGTGGAATCGATGCCTTACGCAACAAGCAGGATTGCTTGTGCCCCAAGACGTCCATCGTCATATCCCACCGCCAATTATGTCAGGGAGCGCCCCAAGTGCCTTGACGAGCGCCCCTCGCCCGGACTGTCGCTCGTCCAAGGGCCTACTTGTATGGAACCAAGTTCAGCCCAACGCGCAACACCAAACTACACCAACTGTCGTTCGTAGTTCGAAACTGAAAGAACCTCAGAATCCAATCTCCACCGTCCAGAATCTACTACTGTAAGTCTTGAACATTCTGTCCAAATTACAGATCGATCCAACGGTTATTTTGTGAGAAACGGCTCTTTTCTCTCGACTGCGCAAAACAGAATCGCCCAAATATCTGCTTCTGTTTTCAGCGTACTCCCAGCAAGAAAAGGCTCCAAATTCGATCTCCACCGTTCAAAATGTACATCCACAAGGTTTGAACGTGCTGACCAAATTAAAGCTTGATCCAACGATTAGTTTGTCAGAAACGGCACTTTTCCCTCGACTGCGCAAAACAGAATTGCCCAAATATCTGCTTCTGTTTTCAGCGTACTCCCAGCAAGAAAAAGCTCCAAATTCGATCTCCACCGTTCAGAATGTACATCCACAAGTCTGAACGTGCTGACCAAATTACAGATCAATCCGACCATTGAAACTCTGGTTATTGCCTCTGCAATATCACTACGCTGGATTTTCTCTCAAAAGCGTGATTCTATTTTTGCCCTATCTTTCTTCCTTGCATGTGAAATTGACGAACAGTTTTCGTCGAATCCTCTCACACACAACCATGGACGAATAGATATGATATAGGGTATATATTACATAGGGATATTCACGGTTTACGCAATAAAACCAAAACCCTAAACATGTGATCCTAATTCCGAAAAATTAATTACATAAACCCTAGCCTAACGTGTCACGCTTCACCACGAAACCGAAGCTCTGATACCAATTTTTGGCATTCGATCGTTTGGTTAACGTGACCCGTTAGGGTTCCATGAATGTCTAACAAGTAGCGGAAGCAAGTAAACATGAAACGCATTACCTTTCACCAAGGGTTGATGTAGAGGTTGAATTCTCGCTGGCAGTCTGCGCAGTCTCACGAGAATAGCCATAAGTTCCTCTTCTGATGTCAGAATTGAGTGATCTTTGTGCTCAGACGATTCTCTCTTCGACAGCTTTCCATCAGTATATAATACATCAAAATCGAAGAACTGTACGATTTTATATGAATTTTGGAACATGACGAACTGTAGCAGCAAACGACCTTCCGGTCTTCTGCTGTATGTCCCAAGTCCGATCTCGACGTAGTGTGGGCGACGATCTACGAGACCTACTCAATCTGCTCTCAACCCTCATCACACGTCAATAATGAATTAGATTAGGGTTCCAGATAAGCTGAGGTGACTTATATACATGGGCTACAGCAGGGACCAGGAGGAGAAATTGGGTTGGGCCTCCATTGGGCTTAAGTATCTAAGCATAGCCCAAAGCTTATACTTAAGTCCAATAATAATAATATATTCCACTAAAATATTATTACTGCACTACCATACCAATCCCAAAATTACGTTTTGGGCTCCTTCTTATTATGAGCCCGTTAGTCTCCCCATGTTTAAGATATACAATGTCCATTAATTAATTTAAGTTACTGACAACTCAATTAATTAATATCTCATCCAAGAGTAGTACCACTCAACCTCATTATCATGCCGGAATAAATTCCACCTGCAGGGTTTACATGATAATCCTTATGAGCTCCTCAAGGGGACATCATCAACCTATGACGGACACGGATTCCTTCTACAATCAACAGCATACCATAGAGACAGCACTACTTCCCAACTCACCGAGTTTATTGATTTAATTGCATGTAAATCTCACCCATTGATGAATCAAAGAAATACATACTGCCCTATGTGTCGAGGTTATTGTATAGGGATTAAGAGCACGAACTTCCATAATAACTGAGATCAAGTTCTCCTATAAGTCAGTATAAATCGAACGATCTCAAGCGGTCCTGCTCAATACACACAAGTGCACTAATGTGATTCTATAGCCAAGACAAGCTAATACCAAACCACACTACAACCATCCCGATAGAGAGTCCCCGTCTATCTCGGTTGTGAGCATCAGTTTATACTTTATAAGGAAACCGATAATATGATCTTCCGCGTGTTGTCGCACAACATATTATCTACAGTATAAAGTAAGTGGACTATTGCATCGAACATATAAATAAATTATAAGTTGCAATCATTTGATCATATGATTCTCATTTCAAATTAATTGTTACAACATTGTTCATACAAAAAGCTAGACTTTTAGTATACAATCTAACATGGAGCATCGTCAAGGAAGAAGAAGGGAAAGAAGAAGAAGAATAAGAGTGTAGAACCAACAGAGGCTCTTAATTTAGGAGTTGAAGTTGATGAGCCGAATCCACAAGCAACTGAAGATGCAACCGAATTTAATTTGGAAGCAGAAGCAGTCAACAAATCTGGATAATCTTGCCATCCGTGAAGTCTTTAAGAACAACAAAGGAGGCAATGCGGGACTTTTAGGAGCAAGAGTGGCCGGAGCTGATTTTGATCTACACCCTGCTCTTATCAGCATGATTGAAAGTAGTCCCTTCTCTGGGGAACCTTTGAAGATCCTCAGCAACATTTGAATAAGTTCTTTGGTTATGCAAGTACATCAAAGGATGCAGGAGCTCATGAAGATGCAAGGAGGATCATCTTGTTTAAGTTCTCACTGAATGAATAAGTGAGAGATTGGTACGATAATCTTGATGCTACGGAATGTGATATCTGAGAAAAATTAAAAGCAAAATTTTTGGAGCGATACATGCCACCTTCAAAGGTGTTTAAGATGAAACAAGAAATCAATCAATTTGCTATCCATGGTAATGAGAAGTTTCATGAGGCTTAGGACAGATTCAAGGACATGCTTCGAAAGTGTCCACAGCATGGGCTTTCTAAAGCTCAATACATCAGTATTTTCTATAGCGGAATGGACTATGATTCTTGAGTTTTACTAGATGCTTCATCAAATGGAGCATTATTTACAAAGTCATCCGTTGAGGTCGAAAAGCTCTTTGAGGATATTTCAATGAATTCAAGAGACTGGCCGACTGATAGAGTGTGAGGCACTTATGTTCTTAGAAAAGTAGCACAGGTTGAGCATACGATGGTGAAGTCAAATAGAGAGGATGAGATCGTCTCTAGTTTTGCTAATATCAACAAGTTACTTGAGTCCCAGCAAAAGTAGATTACTGACATAGCTCAGCGAGTGCCAATTATGCAGCAGGATGTGTTTAATGAAGGAGCTAGCCAAGAGGAGATGGAAGAGGCGAACTATGCCATGGGTCAAAGTATTCAAGGAACAAGGTTCCAAAATATAAGAAACCGAAATTACCAAGGGAACTACAATAATCGGGATCCCATGGGTAATTATCAACAACCAAGAAGGCCGGAGTTTTCATGGAGAGATCCTAATACAGCAGTACAACCTCCTATTGGTATTGATCCGAGTGCTAAGGTCGAAGAAGGAAAACTTGGTTTTAAGGATACTGTGAACAGGTACATGGCGCGGAATGATGCAAGGGTGGATCGTCTTGAGGCGAAACTTGAGTCTAAAATAGATGCTAATCATGAAGATCTTTCTAAGTAGATTAAGGACTTAACGATGTTGATGGGGCAGATGGCGGGAACGTCAATCAGTTAACATCTATAGAGATAGGGAAGTTCCCATCTCAAAGTATAGCAAACCCGAAAGTGTGCCATGCCATCACATTGACATCAGGAACATAGTATGAGGGGCCAATACTTCCAGTCGGAAAAAATAGAGAGAACAGAATCCCGCTCCACCACTACTCGACTAATGTTTTTGGTCGATCTACGGTCGAGCGACAACCGGAGGTTCTGAAAAATCACGATCAGAGTACAGGTGACTCACTCGACCGGAACAACCCGCTCGACCAGACCTTACAGGTTGAGCGGACACCTATACCTCTGAACTGTCAATATCTAACTTCGGATACCCCACTCGACCATTTCCAGGCAACTCGACCATATCTTCCAGGTCGAGCGGAGGTCGAGCAAGGCCTGTCGACTCTGATTTCGGCACAAAATGCTATACCTGTTGTTCATAACACTCTAGTACCATCACAAGAACATAATACAGAACTTACAGCTGAAAAGAAGTGGGAAAGAGCGAAAAGATTGAGAGCCAAGAAGAATAAAGAGGAGAAGGTTGAACGTGATGAATGGGGAATTTCAAAGATTAAGATACCACCTCCGTTTCCTTTCAGGATCATGAAAAGGGGATTGGAAGAAAAGTTCAAGAGGTTTTCAGATATCATGAACAAAATAAGCCTGAACATCCCTTTCTCTGAAGCAATCTTGGAGATGCCATACTATGCCCGTTTTCTCAAGGATATGCTTTATAAGAAAAGAAGCTTGAACAGAGTGGAAACTATGAATCTATCTTAGAACTACAGCTTAATCATACAGAGAAAGCTGCCAGCAAAGCTGAAGGATCCGGGAAGCTTCATTATCTTATGTGAAATTAGAAAGGGGCGGGCACGTCGAGCCTTGTGTGATCTTAGGACAAGCATCAATTTAATGCCATTGTCTATTTTTAAAAGGCTTGGTTTGGGGGAGTTAACTCCCACAACAGTTGCTCTATAATTGGTGAATAGGTCAATGACTTTTTCGAAGGGTGTGATTAAAGATGTTCTTGTCAAAGTAGAGAAACTAGTCTTTCCTGTGGACTTTCTAGTACTCGAGATGGAGGATGACAAGGATAATGTTCCCCTTATCTTAGGGAGACCATTCCTTGCCAATACTGGAGCTATGATTGATGTTAAAAAGGGTGAGCTAAGGCTGCGTATGGATAAAGAAGAGGTTCTGTTTAACCTTGATAAAGCAATGAAGATGCCAATGGAGGCAGTTTCATAGCATTGATGTGGTGGAGAAGATAATGAAGGAAGATATGTCCTTGATCCTTTCTAAGGATCCCTTGGAGACATGCTTGATGGAGTCTCTTACTTTTCCCACCACGGAGCTAGATGAGCTCTCTAATAAAGTATGTATTGATTTTCTGGAAAACCTACTTGCTTTGGGTGATGTGAACTTGGTTTCAATTTTGGTTTAAATTGATTTAGAGCAAGTGTACTCTATCGTGTGTAGCACATAAGCGACATATGCAAAATTTATATAATATCGAACCCAAGGGCGAAAGTGGGTAGCCGTATTTGAGAAATGCTTTACTCTAGTATGATGAATCAATAAAGGAGGGGGTTTGTTTAACTAAAACTAACAACTAAGAAAGCAATTAAAGATAGAACATATACAAATGTGATGGAAAATGGATGAAAGTGAACAATCTAAAAAGTATGTATGGCAAGCAACATTCATGGTAAGGTATATATAGACTCACACACATACATGCATTGATGGTTTTCATGTTATGATATTAAGGGCAATCACGTTTGTACCCATAATCCCTATGACCAAGGCAATTAGGTTCTCAACTCTTTTACAAGTTTAAATCCCTAGGATTGTTCTTGCTCTCAATTCCCATGAAGGTACTATGATCATAAGTTGGGTTCCCCTCACTAGTTCATCACTAATATTCTATCATGAGATTCTAAGCAATTGAAGGGTATGGCTTACCTCTCCTCATACTAACTAAGTCATCTCATGCAATCAATGATTCAATTAAACCACTAAGAATAATATTGGAATGGCTATTCTAACACTATGAATAAGGAATTTAGCCACACAAATCATACATAAAACGAGAATAAGCATTCATGATAGAAAATATTCATAACAATTATTTCATCAAACATGTGGTGTGCAAAATCTACATAATACCTAACCAATTATATTGTTAGCCTTACATGAGAACTAGCCACTACAAATCATAATAGAATCAATACATTCCATAGCTTGCTCCACTTGAGCCAAATAATGAAGAAAATAACAAAATAAAAGTAACTAGGCTCCCCTTTGATGGTGAACTTCCTCCTCCTTGATCATGCCAAAATCTTCAACCAATGATGAATTCCTCTTCTTAGATTGGTGGATGGATGGATTTATGGATGGATTTGAGGAGATCAAGTGGTTTGAATGGATGAAGTGAAGGATGGAATAGATGGAGATGAATGTGTGTGATTTTGGTGTCTAGTGTGTGGGGAAACTGATCCAAAATGATTCCTCTCGTAATTTGTTATCAAAACATATATTTATACTCCCATGAAAGCTTCTAGAACACATCAAAATCATAAAACTGACTTTCGTCAGAACACAGGTCATGTGTGGAACACGACCATAGGGGTGGGCATGTAGGTGTTTCGGATGACAGTACACGGCCGTGCTAAAATCTTTAACCAATAATGAATTCCTCTTCTTAGATTGGTGGATGGATGGATTTATGGATGGATTTGAGGAGATTAAAAGGATTGGACGGATGAAGTGAAGGGTGGAAGAGATAGAGATGAATGTGTGTGATTTAGGTGTCTAGTGTGTGTGTAAACTGATCCAAAATGAATCCTTCCATAATTTGTGGTCAAAACATGTATTTATACCCCCATGGAAGCTTCTAGAACAAGTAGATATCATAAAACTGCCTTTTGCACCTACACGGGTCATGTAGGTCGTGCAGCGCAGTCTCACCGTTTCGCGAATAACTTTCACATCCGATCTATGATTCGAGTGATTTTGTGCTCACACGATCCTATCTTCCTTGGCTTTCCAACCATATATTACATGTCTAGTTTTTAGCTCCATGCGAATACAGAAAAAATATACAAGTTGAACTTGCATTTTTCAGCATTTTGCTTTGGCTCGTTCTCCCTCGTTTCAACTCCGAATTGAGCTCCATTTTGTCCCACATCTTCTTTATTGTGTCTAGAATCCATTTTATCTAAAAATCACACAAATTACACCAAATTACCAATTCTCTACATATTTACAAATATCGCTCAATTTAAGGCACTTAATCATGAAAATCACACATTTATCATGTCAAAGCACAAATCTCCATATATTTATATAACACCACCAAATGATATACAAAATGAATAAAAACACACTAAAATACATAATAAAACACACTAAAATCTAGGTGAAAATGAAACCGATCATGATGACAGGTATGAATCGAAAAGTACCAAGTTTGAAGAGGTGAAGTGGACTAGGAAAACCTGCCATTGGATCGTGAGAGCACCGCAAAAGAAGAAAAAAATGAGGAGTTGAAACTGCTACTGGAGCACTTGAAGTATGCCTATCTAGGCGACAATGAAACATATCTGGTAATTATATCTTCTTCTCTAACTGATAATCAACTTTATTAGATGTGCTTAGAAAGTATAAGTTTGCAATTAGTTGGTCTCTTGATGATTTAAAAGTTATTAGTCCATCATATTGCATGCATAGAATAAAATTGTTAGATGAGGCTAAGAGTAGCATTAAGAATCAGTGGAGGGTAAATCCCGCTATTCAAGAAGCGATTAGAAAGCAAATCCTAACATGGCTAGATGTAGGAATTATATATCCAATTAGTGATAATCCACATGTGAGTCCATTGCATGTTGTAGCTAAAAAGGGGGCATGACTATTGTGAAAGCCAATGATGGTGAGACTCTAGCCACTAGGATTCCTACGGGATGGCGTGTGTGTACGGATTACAGGAAACTGAATGAAAATACATGCAAAGACCATTTCTCTCTTCCTTTCATGGATCAAATGCTTGATCGTCATGCGGGGTATGAATTTTATTATTTCTTGGATGGGTACTCGGGTTATAATCAAATCATGATTGCACCCAAGGACCAGGAAAAGACTACTTTCACTTGTCCTTATGGAACTTTTGCCTTTAGAAATATGCCTTTTGGATTGTGTAATGCACCTGCTACATTTCAGCATTGCATGATGGCCATATTTGAAGGGTTGATAGAAAAGATCATGGAGGTGTTTATGGATGATTTTTCTGTGTTTGGTTCCTCCTTTGATATTTGTTTATCTAACTTGTCCATTGTTTTGAAGAGATGCCAAGAAACTAATCTTGTCTTGAATGGGGAGAAGTGCCACTTCATGGTGAGAGATGGGATTGTTCTTGGCCATCATATTTCAGCCAAGGGACTGCAGGTGGATAGAGATAAGGTGGTGGCAATTGAGAAGCTTCCACCTCCTACTAATGAAAAAAGAGTGCGGTCCTTCTTTGGACACGTAGGATTTTATAGGAGATTCATCAAAGACTTCTCAAAATACTCCAAACCCCTCTCTCATTTACTTGAAAAGGATGTTCCTTTTCAAGTAAAACAGGAGGATAAGCCCCCAACAGGCGCTCATGTTTAACGTCGGAGAGTCACGATGGTACCACTTTAATGCAAGGTATCTTCAAAGACAACGCAAGCATCATCCGGTGACTTAAAGTACTTCAATCGATGCCCATTCGCCGCTATGATATCTCTATTTTTGTCCATGATCTAAAAACTCCCCCCTCAGCAGGCTTTATGTATGATGAACGGACCCGTCCACTTTGATTTTAATTTTCCTGCAAAAAGATTCAAACAAGAGTTAAAGAGTAATACCTCATCTCCTTCTTTGAACTCCTTGAAAATGATCTTTGAATCATGCCATTTCTTCATTTTCTCCTTATAGATCACCGAGTTCTTAAAAACTTGACTTCTAAACTCATCCAATTGATTGATGTAAGTCAATCTTAAGTCCTTAACCTCCTTTATGGATAAGTTCAAACTTCTTACTGCCTAAAAAGACTTGTGCTGAATCTTTACGGGTAAGTGGCACGGTTTCCCATAGACGATTTGATAAGGTGACATTCTTAGCATAGTCTTGTATGAAGTACGGAACCCCATAAGACATCATCGAGCTTCATAGCTAAATCTTTCCTATTGGTTCCAACCACCTTCTCTAAGATTTATTTCACTTGCCAGTTAGAAACTTCTGCTTGCCCATTCGCTTGAGGATGATAGGGTGTAGTAACCCTATGCTTTACACCATACTCCTTGAGAACTCTTTCAATAAGCTTGTTGACAAAGTGGGAACCTCCATCATTTACAAGTGCTCTAAAAACTCCATAGCGGGAAAAAATGTGTTTCTTCATGAATGACAAGACCATCTTTGCATCATTCATGTGGGTAGGAATAGCTTCCACCCATTTAGAACATAATCAACGGAAAGCAAAATGTATAGGAATCCATTAGATGGGGAAAACAACCCCATAAAATCAATTCCCCATACATAAAAAATCTCCACCATAATGTTTGGCAGAAGTGGCATCTCATCTCTCTTACTTATGTTTCCCATGTGTTGATATCTATCGTATGTCGCTATATAGGATTCACAATCTATAAACAAGGTAAGCCAATATAAAGCTGATTGAAGTACCTTAGCTGCATCTTTTGGGCTCCAAAATGCCCCCTGTTAGGTTGTGCATGGCAAAAGTCAAGAACACTCTCCATCTCCATCTCAGGCACACACCTACGGACGATAGAATCTGTACAAATTTTGTAAATGAACGGATCATACCATATGAAAGTCTCAACATCTCTCTTAAATTTTGCAAGTTGATACCTATTGAGATCTTTCAAAATTTCACCTACGGAAATGTAATCTATATAATCTGCATACCATGGGTCCATTTCTTGAGCAACTACGACACAAGCTTTCTCTGCTCCTTCCGCAAACACTGCCATAATCTTCTCATCTGGGAACATCTCCTCTATGTATTCGAATGGCTCATCACAATACTTCCTTGTTTCTAACCTTGATAGGTGATCCGCCAAAATATTCTCTGTTCCTTTCTTATCATGGATCTCTATATCAACTCTTGTAGAAGAAGAATCCATCGGATAATCCTTGGCTTAGCATCCTTCTTCTTCATCAAATACTGGATTGCAGAATGATCCGTGTACACTACAGTCTTCATGCCAACCAAATACTGTCGAAACTTGTTAAATGCATACACAATAGCTAGAAACTCTTTTTCAGTGATAGTGTAGTTCTTTTGTGCTGCATCAAAAGTCTTACTTGCATAGTAGATGGCGTAGAACTTCTTTTCTCTCAACTGCTCGAGCACCACTCCAAGTGTTAAATCACTTGCATCACACATGAGTACAAACGGCTGAGTCCAATCCGGTGTGATCAAGATAGGTGCAGTAATAAGCGCCTCTTCCAAAACCTGAAAAGTTGTTAGACATTCTTCATCAAAAATAAAAAGAACATACTTTTCAAGTGAGATAAGGGCTTGGAGTATTTTGAGATGTCTTTGATGAATCTTCTATAGAATCTTGCTTGTCCAAGGAAGGACCGCACTCCTTTATTATTAGTAGGTGGTGGAAGCTTTTCAATTACCACCATCTTTGCTCTATCAACCTACAATCCCTTAGCCGAAATATGATGACCAAGAACAATCTCATCTCTCACCATGAAGTGGCACTTCTCCCAATTCAAGACAAGATTAATTTCTTGACATCTCTTCAAAACAATAGATAGGTTAGACAAACAAATATCAAAGGAGGAACCAAATACAGAAAAATCATCCATAAACACCTCCATGATTTTCTCTATCAACCCATCAAATATGACCATCATGCAGCGCTGAAATGTAGCAGGCGCATTGCACAATCCAAAAAGCATCTTCTTAAAAGCAAAGGTTCCATATGGGCAAGTAAAAGTGATCTTTTCCTGATCCTCGGGTGCAATAATTATTTGATTATAACCCAAATATCCATCCAAGAAATAATAAAACTCATACTCAGCTAGACGGTCAAGCATTTGATCCATGAAAGGAAGAGGGAAATGGTCCTTGCATGTATTTTCATTCAGTTTCCTGTAATCAGTACACATACGCCATCCCGTAGGAATCCTAGTGGCTAGGATCTCGCCATCATCAGCTTTCACAAAAGTCATGCCCCCCTTTTTAGCTACAGCATGCAATGGACTCACAGGGGGACTATCACTAATTGTGCATCTAACCATGTTAGGATTTGCTTCATAATCACTTCTTGAATCATGGGGTTAACCATCTGCTAATTCTGAATACATCCCTTAGCCTCATCTAACAACCTTATCTTATGTGTGCAATACGATAAATCAATACCTTTCAAATCATCAAGAGACCATCCAATAGCAGACTTATACTTTCTAAGAACATCTAATAACTCCTCGAGTTGATCATCAGTTAAAGAAGAAGATACAATTACTAGATATGTTTCATTGTTGCCTAAGTAGGCATACTTCAAATGCACCGGTTGCGGTTTCAACTCATCTTTCTTTTCTTATTTTGGTGTGCTTTCTCTATCCAAAGGTAAGTACTGCCTAGTCCACTTCACTTCTTCTAACTTGGTACTTTTAAGTTCATACCTATCATCACCCAAAGCAAGTAAGTTTTCAAAAAATTCGATACATACCTCGTTGGAGAGCTCATCTAGCTCCGTAGTGGGAAAAGTAAGAGATTTTGCCAAGCATGTCTCTAAGGGATCCTTTGAAAGAATCAAGGACATGTCTTCTTTCACAATCTCCTCCACCACATCAATGCTGTAACATTGTGTCACCATAGGCATCTTCATTGCTTTGTCGAGGTTGAACAGAACCTCTTCATTATCCATGCGCAGGCTAAGCTTCCCCTTTTAACATTGATCATAGCTCCAGCTGTGGCAAAGAATGGCCTCTCAAAGATAAGAGGAACATTATCCTTGTCATTTTCCATCTCTAGCATAAGAAAATCCACATGAAAGACAAGCTTCTCTACTTTCACAAGTACATCTTCTACCACCCCCTTTGAAAAAGTTATGGACCTATCCGCCAATTATAGAGCTACAGTTGTGGTAGCAAGCTCCCCCAAACTTAGCTTCTTAAATATAGATAAGGGCGTCAACTTAAAGCTTGCACCAAGATCACACAAAGCTTTTCGTGCTGGCCCCTTTCCAATTTCACATAGAATCGTGAAGCTTCCCGCATTCTTAAACTTTGCTGGCAGCTTCCTCTGAATGATCGAGCTACAATTTTTGGATAGATTAACATTTCAACTCCGTTCAAGCTCCTCTTTTTCAATATGACATCCTTAAAAAATCGGGCATAATATGGCATATCCAATATTGCTTAGGAGAAAGGAATGTTCAAGCTTATTTTGTTCATGATATCCAAAAATCTCTTGAACTTTTCTTCCAATCCCTTCTTGACTATCCTGAAAGGAAATGGAGGTATCTTTGTCTTAAGAATTTTCCATTCATCACGTTCAACCTTCTCCGCTTTATCTTTCTCGTCTCTCAATCTCTTGGCTCTTTCCCACTTCTTTTCTACTATCAGCTCAGTATTCTGCTCTTTTAATGGTACTGAAGTATTTTAAACTACAGATGTAACGTCCTGTATAGAAGTCGGCGATGCAGGGTCTTGCTCGACCTCCGCTCAATGAAAAAGTTTGGTCGAGCGGTCTGGTAGTGGTCGAGCGAGGTACCTGTAATATGATTTTGGCTGTTCAAGTGTACAGTAGTCTACTTGACCTCAGCTAGACCAAGCAAGTCTGGTCGAGTGGTAGTGTTTTGGTCGAGCGGGATGTCTGTACTCTGGTCTTGACGTCTTCGGTCTTCCGAATGCCGCTCGACTTCAGCTCGACCAAATGGCTTGGTCGAGCGCTGGTCGAGCAGGAATACGACCTCTCCATTTTCTGCTACTAGTAGCATTGGACCTCATACTGTGTTCCTGACCTCAAAGTGATGGCATTACAAGATTTTAGTTTAGTGATGCTTCGAGAAGAAAATTTACCTTTCTCAACTGTTTGCATAAGCTTGTTCATATTTCCCGCCATCTCTCCCATCAATAATGTAAGGTCCTTCATCTTCTTGGATAATTCCTCATGATTTGAGTCTATCTTTGCTTCAAAATGATCCACCTCTGCATCATTCCTAGCCTCATATCGGTTCACGGTATCCTTCAAACTGAGTTTTCCTTCTTCGACCTTAGCACTCGGATCAACACCAACATGAGGTTGTACTGCTGCATTTGGATTGCTCCACAAAAATTCCTGCCTCTTTTGTTGATAATTACCCGTGGGACCACGATTATTGTAGTTCCCTTGGTAATTCTGGTTTCCTCGATGTTGAAACCTAGTTCCTTGAAATCTTTGACCCATGGCATAGTTTGCTTTTTCTAATTCCTCTTGGCTAGCTCCTTCATAACCAACATCCTGCTGCATAATTTGTACTCGCTGCGTAATATCAATAAATCTGCTTTTGCTGAGACTCAAGTAGCTTGTTGATATTAGCCAAGCTAGAGACGATTTCATCCTCTCTACTCAACTTAACCATAGTGTGTTCAACCTGCGCTACTTTTCCAAGAACATATGTGCCTCTCACTATATCAGTTGGCTAATCTCTTGAATTTATCGAAATATCCTCAAAGAGATTTTTGGCCTCAATGGATGACTTTGTAAGCAGTGCTCCATTCGAAGAAGCATCATGTAACACTCGAGAATCACAATCTAATCCATTGTATAATATACTGATATACTGAGCTTTAGACAAGCCATATTGTGGACACCTTCTAAGCATGTCCTTGAATATGTCCCATGCTTCATAAAATTTCTCATTACCACCGATAGCCAATTGATTGGTTTCTTGTTTCATCTTAAACACCTTTGAAGGTGGCATGTATCGCTCCAAGAACTTCAATTTTAATTGCTCCTAGGTAGTGCATTCAGTAGCATTAAAAGTATCGTACTAATTTCTCACCCTTTCAGTAAGAAAGAATTTAAACAAAACAATCCTCCTTGCATCTTCATGATTCCCTATGTTTTTTTGTCTTTCATAACTAAGAAATTTATTCAGATGCTGTTGAGGATCTTCAAAGGTTCCCCCAAAAAAGGGACTCATTTTTATCATGCAGATCAAAGTAGGGTGAAGATCAAAATCTGCATCGGCCACTCTTACTCCTAATAGCCCTAAATTGCCTCCTCTGTTGTTCTTAAAGACTTCATAGATGGCAAGATTATCTAGATTCTCCGCCATGTTGACTACTTCTGCTTCCGACTTGTCTCTGGTTGCAGCTTCAATCGCTTGCGAATTCATCCCGTCAACTTTAACTCCTAGATTAAGAACTTCACTTGGTTTCATGTTCTTGTTCTTGTTCTTCTTTCCTTTCTTCTTCCTCGATGATGCTCAAATTTTTGAATCAAAAGGCGCTAATGCTCCTGTCTTTGATCTAGTGTGCATACACCTAAGAGAATTAAGCGTTAGAAATTAAAGACAAGTATGGAGTAGTTTTAAATGAAATAAAGAACAATAAAATTGATAAGGCCAACCGTCCCCAACAACAGCGCCAGAAACTTGTTGGGCATTTTCTCAACACACAATTTTAATCCCCAAGTATGAAGTATATGATTGTAACTTAGATAAGCGACCAAGTTATTTTTATCAAACCCAAAGGACAGTTGGTTATTAATTTATTATTATCTAATCTAAGAGAAACTATTATTGGCAATTTAAGTGGATAACAATGATTAATCTAATAAACAGAATAATAAATAGAAAATAAAATAGAAATAGTAGAGATAAATGAGAGTTGACAAGTGAGAAAATAAGTAGCTCGTCAGGCCATCCAGTTTCACTAATCAATCTCCCTTCCGTATGTCAATGTCCGACTCTTCCTTGTGGACTATGGACGCATCACTAAGCCATACAAAGCTACTCTATAGACACAAGTAAATATGTATGTAACACATGTGAATCACCTTAGAGTAAGAATATATTTATACCCCCTTTCTAGGTACTATCAGTATCAATTATTTCCCGTGCACTAAGTATTCTAACCCGATATGATCTCCCTTTTCAAGTACTATATAATTATCCTCTTTATCCTACTTACTAACCCCGAATTCAATTCAATTAATAAGTATTCATATAAAATTGTTCTAATGAAGCTTCGGAGTCCCCTCACTTAGAATCATAAATTGTAATCCTGCTCAGCAGTGAACACACTCAATCAATAACCAAGATATGTATTCAAACTCTACATATCAGTTAATGATGCACAAAACAACTCTAAGGAAAAGGGGTTTGTAAGAAAAGGATTGAGGAAAACAGAAGTCAAAATGCAAGTACAATAAAAATTCACGAATTCGGGAAATTTTTATCTATTTTGTATTATTTTGGCAGCATGGCCGAGTGGTAAGGCGGGGGACTGCAAATCCTTTTTCCCCAGTTCAAATTCGGGTGTTGCCTGATTACCAAAAAGTGAGAAATCTCTTCTTCTTTGTATTTTGCTTGTGGTTTTAATCTTTCCTGATTCTAAATCTGAATCGATTTATTAGTCTTATATAAAATAAATCCACAAGTAGTGTTGTATGGAGTATACACATGGAAGTTAAATTAACTAGATAAAAACCTTCTTAACCCTAGAACTACCGAAGCGGTTCTAGCCCATGATGTTTTGAAGAACGTTCATGGTGTTTGGATAGATCTTACCCATAGTATTGAAAATTACAAGAAAGATTAAGTTGCGAAGTAAACCCTAGATGTGGGCACCGTCGCTTCTCGCTCCATTTTGAATCTTTACTTGATTCTCACTTGATTCGCTGCACGAATCTTTCTCTCTACAGCTCATTAGGATGGAGATAAGGTTTGGATGTGGAATCTAACTCTCTTTGACGTGATTGGTATCCCTTTTTATACTTGTAGAACTCTCCTTACAGACATTTACTGGGCTTTTTCTTAGAAAAAATATCAATTCAAGCACAGGAGGGTCGGAATTATAAAAAATAGGCACGCGTGTCCCTACTCTACCAAACTAACGAGGTCGAGCGGATCTTGTCCAGGTCGAGCGATGGTCGAGCAGTCTCCCTATTAGCTGAAACTTTGTACAGACCCATGCTCGACCAAATCTACCATCGTTCGACCAAAAGGTCTTGGTTGAGAGGATCCTCCTGAGGTTAAGCGGCATCTCAGATTTCGTATTTTTTGATTCTGAGCACTTCTAACCTATTTTTCTATATAAATATGCTCAAATTGCCTCAATAGCCTCTGATTTGTGAATTTCCCACAAACATACCTATTTGCCTAGGTAATCACCCAAATCGTACTCAATTTCTATACAAATCAGAGCTCAAAATATGTGAATTATCACTCTCATCACGCATCCTTAGTTTTGAGAGCCTTTCAATGCAGTCCATCCAAGTAAACGTGGTGTCAAACATGGCATTGAGGACAGTTGTCGCCCTCATACATGCCCCGAGTTGTAACCATTGGAGCCGAATTCACCAATTTTTTGCAATGGAGGAAAGTATTGATGAAACAAGCATATCTATCGGCTGTCCAGGGCGTTCCTTCAAAAAACATTTGGTAATGGCTGAGAAACTCTATTGTTGTAGTAGTAAAAGAAGATGAATTGAAGAAACAAGTAGTAGTTTGGGCCACTTAAATAGGAAACACATGACTGGGGAGGGAGTGGATTATGCGTATTAGTAATGTGAAGAGTTTGTGACTCTATTAGACTATTGGCGCACTACACACCAACAGTCGCAAGTATTGATGAGTATTCTGTTGTATTTAGAAATCAAGGTCGCGTCTTATCTTATTTATTTTTATGATTGATGAGATGTATCAATGCATCCCTTTATTGATTCTGTAGAGTGGTAATACATATTGAATGGATACTTGTTGTGGCAATTGATGTGATAAAAGGGTAAATCAGTTGCATATTTAATTCTATATATTTGCATTTTAGTTTTGATTCTTTTAATTAATTATCTAGATTTATATGATTTTTTTAACAGAGGATTTTAGAAAGAAAAAAAAAAGAGGATTCTAAATATTATTAGTTCGACAACGGAAGGAGTATTTATTTTAAGGCATTGATATTTTTTGTTTTTTCTTCTATATTTAAATCTATAAAATAAATCACAAGTTTTTTCCTAAATATATTTTGGTTTTAGTAATATTTACATTATTTTTATAAATTTTAAAGTCTTACTGCGGTGCACCTGAGGCATCGGTGCACCTGAATAATCTCATACGTTAGATCATATTTTCATTTAATCTTCACCATTCAATAAAATAAAATATTTAAAATAATTTTAATAATTACCAACAACACATAGTTTGACTTACACGGTTTCCAACAAATATATGTACTTGTTGCAGACAGAAGAGAATCTAAAATATGGATTTGTGGATATTTAACAATGTTATACAAATCCAAATTTCAATTATAACACCGTTTACTTTATAAAAAAATTAAATAAATAATTTACCATTTGAACTTACCATGTCATATATATATTGTTAAATCGAAAAGTTTTAATTGATTATGATGATGTTGTATATATTTAGATATTATTGATCAAGGAATTAGATTAGAATTTCAAATATTATTTTCATATATTGTATTAGACAATATATACGGTCTTGTATAAGTTTAGGAAGTAATTAATTAGATTATATTTGTAACTTTAATTTTTTTTTAATTTATGATCTTTTGAGATCAGTTCTTCGGTGTATATATGTAAGAGAAAACGTATATCAAAATCATATAATTTTTCATGGAAATTCATTGTATTCAATATACCATTATTTTCTACATGTTGCTTTTATTGATATCATGGTGTCGAATGTTAAGGACTAAACCCTTTATTAGATATATAAATGCATTTCTTCCTTCTTTCTTACTGATTTCTTAAGTAAATTGACGTTGCAAAGCACTTTTAATTCCAACTTAATTGAAATAAAAAAATTCTTAATTTTGCCTTCTTTAAAGTGGATCCTTGCTAGTATGAATAATATAATCAAGTAATACTTCTTGTCTAAAATTGTACTAAATTACGCTAGACCCTAAATACCTTAAAACATATATTCAAAAAGATTGAGCTTTTCCTCTTTATTAAATTTATATACTTAATTAATATTAGAATATTTTTATACAAAGGATTCGTAGTCATCAAACACAAAATTATTAAATCAATCATATTATTATTATTATTTATTTATTTCTTTAACAACTCAACAATATTAGTTAGATGCTTATCTTTAATATTGAATCTATTTTATCTATTACATAATTTATTAGTAATCTTTTTATCAGTACATCACTAAATATATGTTTATTTTATATAATTAAATTCCTATTAATTTTTTTTGTTTTTTTATCACACCAATTTTATAAATAAATAAGTGGAAAATATTTATTTAATATTGTGAACTTAAGATAATATGTCCATTACACTTCATCAAAAGATAATACCAAACTTGTTCATACCAACCAACACATAATAACCATAACATAAAGAGTTCGAATAACCATAACTGAAACAGTTCAAATTACCAATTTAAATTAAAAACTAACTAAAAGTAAAAGATAATAAGCAACAACATAATATCCGACAATTTTTGGCAAAACATTCAAAGTGCAAAAACCCCATCTTCCTTCTCCGGTATGGACAACTCCAGACATGCAAACATCAATTTCCACCCATGGATGACTTGGTATCAGCGGCGGGTCCTGCTTCATCGTGTACAGGGAGATGTTTGACACCCACTAGTGGAAGTCCTGTGTTGGGTGCCTCCGTGAATAGCATCTCTAAGAGGTTGAACACTGGCTCTCCACGGCTATAGTAGCAGTGCACGAAGTGATCATTCTGCATTTTTTTTATTTAATTTAAATTAAAAGAGTACAATTTAATTTAATTGAAATCAAATTTAAGGTTTAGGTTGAATAACTAAATAATTCTATTACCTTAATCGCCGCTGCCCAGACCTCATTTGTAGCTATTACTCGATTAAGTCTTCTGTCCCGGTAAACTTGCTGCACCATCAATAACAACCATTTGAAATTGAGGTAGGGCATCCTTAGTTTTTTTTGTTACATCTGCTAAGCAGATTTGTTTCTCCTATCTCTTGAAGCAGTCAGTTTAATGGTCCTATTTGGCTCGAAGCAAGATGCAATTCTTTTATTATACAGGCATTCAAGATGGCACTTTTTGAGTTAGATATGTTTTTGTCTTGTGTTTTTGTGAATTATCTTTAAGAGGCATCTATTAGCCTTTCTTATTTTATGGCACTTTAGCCATTTTTATTGGTCACTTTTGAACCTTTTGTTTAGCCTAGGCTTTCCCCTTTCCCTGCTGCATTTTCTTTTGCCTTTAATAATATTGCATCTATTAGCCTTAGTTTTGGTAGCGCATCCTTAGTTTTGAGAGTCTTTTGATGGGCATTTTCTCAACACACAATTAATCTCCAAGTATGAAGAATGCGATTGTGGCTTAGATAAGAGATCAAGTTATATTATCGAACCCAAAGGACGATTTGTTATAAACTTATTATTATTTAAATCAAGAGAAACTAATGTTGGGCAATTTAAGTGGAGAATAGTTATTAATTGAATAAACAGAATAATAAAATAATAATAAAATAGAGACAGTAGAGATAAATAAGAGTTGACAAGTGAGAAGATAGGTAACTCTTCAGGCCATCCAGTTTCTCTAATTAATCTCCCTTCCGTATGTCAATGTCTGACTCTACCTTGTGGACTATGGACGCATCACTAAGCCATGCAAATCTTCTCTATAGACACACATAAATATCGTGTAACACATGTGAATCACCTTAGAGCAAGAACATAATTACAACCCCCAATCTAGGTACTATCAGTTTCAATTATTTCCCGTGCACTAAGTACTCTAACCCGATATGATCTCCCATTATAAGTACTATATAATTATCCACTTTATCCTACTTACCAACCCAAATTCAATTCAATTAATAAGTATTCGTATAAGATAGTTCTAATGAAGCTTAGGAGTCCCCTCAGTTAGAATCATAACATATAATCCTGCTCAGCAGTGAACTCACTCAATCAATAACCAAGATATGTATTCTGACTCTACATAACAGTTAAAGATGCAAAAAATAACTCTGAGTATGAATTAATAAAGCATTGTCTTATATAAAATAAATCCACAAGTACTGTTGTACGGAGTATACACACGGAAGTTCAATTAACTAGATAAAAACCTTCATAACCCTAGAACTACCAAAGCATTTCTAGCCCATGATGCTTCAAAGAAAGTTCATGGTGTTTTGATATATCTTACCCATAGTCTTGAAAATTACAAGAAAGATTAAGTTGCGAAGTAAACCCTCGATGTTGGCACCATCGCTTCTCGCTCCGTCTTGAATCTTCACTTGGTTCTCACTTGATTTGCTACACGATCTCTCTACAACTCCTATGGATGGAGTTAGGGTTTGGATGTGGTGTGGAATGGATGTGGAATCTAACTCTCTTTTTGATATGATCGACATCCCTTTTTTTACTTCTAAAACTCTCCTTACGGATATTTACTGGGCTTTTAATTGTAAAATACGTCAATTCACGCACAGGAGGGTCAGAATTACCAAAAATAGGCGCGTGTGTCCCCGCTCGATCAAAACTGGCGAGGTCGAGCGAACTTCGTCCAGGTCAAGTGGTGGTCGAGTAGCCTTCCTGTTCGCTAAAACTCTATACAGACCCTCGCTCGACCAACTCTGCCCTCGCTCGACCAAAAGGTCTTGGTCGAGCGGCATCTCGGACTTCGTTTTTTTCTAATTCTGAGCACTTCTGACCTATTTTTCTACATAAATATGCTCAAGTAGCCTAAGTAGCTTCTGATTCGTGGAATTCCCATAAATATACCGATTTACCTTGATAATAGCTCAAATTGTACTCAATTTCCACACAAATTAGTTTAAAACACGTGAATTATCACTCTTATCAAACCCCCAAACTTACATGTTGCTCGTCCCGAGGCAATGAAATCAAAACAAAGGCAAGAGAGTGTGATTCACAAGATCCTCATGTATGCACAACTTCATGACACATGTAATTCATCAAATTAAAAAATGCAGTCATCATACTTTTCATCTATGTAAGAACATCAATCAATCACAAAACTTCTACGAGTGCTAAGTCACCTAGCTCACTAGGTAAGTGTTTACTCTCGCACTCAAGTGTAAAAGATGTACACTTCAAGGGTTAATATATACACTCACAATTAATTCATACATCTGCGTAACCATAAGCTTGGAAAAGTCTCAAAAATCAATTTATAATTACTTCAATACCAGGATCACAAAGGACTTGTCTTATGGTTGTAATGTTGACTCTTTGGTAAAGGTAGGAGAATTTAGATAAAATGACTAATTCACTAGTAAAGAATTACCTTGGAGTTTTGCTTTTCATCAAACATCTTTATTTCTTTGCTCCATCAACATTCTCATGTTCTTTTCGATTCATCGTCTCCTTCTTTTCCTTGGAATCAACATCTTTTTTCTTCAAAGAATAAGGGTGCCAATTTCGGGCACTACCTATCTAAACAGTCGGGGTACCGGTTTTAGGCACTACCCCTAAACAAGATTTAACCAAAATCTTTCTTCACTCATCACTAGCACAATTTTTCTTCCTTCCTTTCTTCAATTTCATCACTTAGCAATTATATTCACCTCAACTCTCTACTAGTAAATAGGGTATTGCAAAGCTAAAGTAAAGGTAATAAAGGCTTTTATCATAGGCTTGCCAAAGAAAAAGTTTTTAAAGGCTCAATAGGGCTTCCAATGATATACACATTACAAGGTAGGATAACTTTTGGCTAAGTGGCTCAATTATCAATAATGGCCTAAGATCATCTCCTAGTATCTATCAATCACGAATTTCAAATAAGACTCCATACCAAGTTCTAGAATACAAACATATGAACGATTCTCTCAAAAATAAACTATCATGCATTAATGTAGCATGATTTAAAATGCTCAAATTCTCACATAGGCAATAGATTTCCTAAGCACTCTTCAAAGCATGCAATCAACATCAATTCCCATATAAACTACAAGTAATAACAAACAATACATGCTTCTTTTCAACAGAATCATAATATATCACAAGTACAATGCACATGCATACCAAAGAGTCAATATCAATTCATCAATCATCATCAAGTGTAAAAATATTCATCAACACCTTCAATCTCAACAATATCATCAATATGGTATATACCGCTCACGCGTAAATCTCATAAAACCAAAATCAACCACCAATCGAGCCCCAACCTGTAAGTGAAAAATAGAAGGGAGATGAGAGGAATCAGACAAAGAGAAAAACTTGGCGCACTCTACTCCTCTGTAGCATCATCATCATTATCATTGCGCTAATCATCAAAGTCCCTGATAAAACTATCCACCTTTCTATCAAGTGCCTTGGAGTTATCATTCATCTCTCCCAACCTTCTATCCATAGCATCATACCTCAGGTTGAGCGCAACATAGTTCGTGTTCTCCAAAGCAAGCTGGAGATTCATCTCCTACTGATTCGTATTCAACATGGCAAAGTGCTCATTCATCATTCTAAATTTCTCTCTACAGAAATGATCCTGAGCCTGCCAAAAATCATACTGATGCGGTTGCTGCGATGGTGGTGGCTACATCGGAGAAATACCCATCTCCGGAAAGTCGTGAGGCATCTCCATATGTACCTCATGAATTGGATACTCAAATAGTGGTGGTTGCTGCTGTCCATACTGCTGCTGCTGTTGTGGTTCGTCCTCCTCATACTCCGGCTCTCCCACTAATATCATATCAAGATCGAGATACACACCCTGAAGATGCATATCTACCAAAGTTCGCCAATCTCCCTTATCACAACAAGTAGTAGAGATCGCGATGTGGGGAGGAGTGTTCATCAATAAGTTTGCACTGACCTGAACCGTAGTAAGATCAATGAGAGAGAAAGGCATTTGAAAAGAAATTGGATTCATCCCTTGGATGAACATCCATGCACCGTCTTCATGTCGAGCCAAGTTCATCCTCATACACGCCAAAAGAATCAAATTCGGCTCACCAACCACTGGCCTATACCTAGACAAATCTACATTGTAATGCTCGGCCAATGGTGTGATCAAACCTCCAATGTTCACATTCTGAAATGTGTATATAGTGAACTAATGCAGCTGCTACAAAACATAAGCCCCCAAGTTGAAATGAATCGCATTCATCATGCACCATAAGACATAACTCTCCTCTCAAAATACACCTGCCCTCAGCTCGGGAAAAGATAGTGTTTCTAAGGATCTTATCCATGTACACGATTATCGGATTCCGAATGAAAGTAGCCCTCGATTGCTATAGATCATAATCCCCTTGCAAACCCGTGATCGATCTTCAGAACTCATTAGCAATAAAGCCTGCGTCCTCATGTGTAGGTACATCCTCTGGGAATCCAAACATCCTGTTAAACTAACAAGCATACAGATATCTCAACTCCCCTACAAGTCAGAACCATGCTGATGTAGGAAGAATAGAATCCTCCCGAATCACCTCTAGAGTACATAGCATCTTCGCTTTGATGTGGAAGTAGGTCTCCCTCTTCAAATCCATGAATCCACGGATTCCCACTTGGTTGAACATCCATTTGATATCATTAATTATGTACATCTCCACCATGGCTTCATCATCTTAGTAACGAGTCTGAGCAATCTTCCTTGAAATTGCTCCCTATAGCTCTTTCTTCTCATCCCAATTCAATATTTTCAACCCAAAATCTGATGGCATCTTCCCATCTTTCTTAAGCTTTTTACCTGTATCTCCTTTCTTCGGTACTCCACTGTCCTTTCTCTTCGAACAAGAAGCAATGCCCTTTACCTACAATAATTATACTTCAATATAAAACATAGGCAAAGAAATAGTATACCAATCCTAGGACTTATCATTACATAGATTCTACTCAAGACTTCAAATCATATGCTCAACAATTCAACTCAACTTCTCCAAATCTCACATGTATAAACTAATCATATGATAAACCTTGACACATTAAATCATGGAAAAATTGACATTCTAAGTCCCAGGTATCACTAAAGGATTCAAAATTCCAACATGCTTCAATAGGAATTCAAAAAGATATTCGAACATTCAAACTCAATCCTAAGCATCAAAATTATTCCACAATTCCAATTCATCACCAACATCACTCAAAATTAATGAGCCCATACAAAAATTAGTCAATTAAACTCAAACCCATGACCTATGCATCATCAATTTCACAAAATTCCATCAATCCAACGTAAATTGAACTCATGCAACTCATATAAAATTTCAACAAAAACACCCAATTTCATATCAAAATCAGACCAAAAATATGCTCAATCAACTTACCCAACTAAACTTCATAGAATATAATCCAATTCAAAGAAAATAAGTTGAGAAAACATACCTTTATCTCCAACCATAGGTGCGTAGAAGTGACGAGAAGTGCAATACAAAAATTGAGAAGAAAGCCCCAAATTTGACTTGAATCTCCCAAAATTAATGTGGAATGTATGGTTTAGATAAAGAAAGGTATTCTAAGTCCGTTCGGGGCTCGAGAAAGAATGGTGAGAAAATTGTCGAGCAGTGGGAAACTAAACTTACATTCGCGAAATTGCTCCTTCACTCAGGTCGAGCAACTATTCTGTAAGCTGAACCTGCCTCTGTACTCCGCTCGACCTCTCCCTTGACCAAGATGTTCTGGTCAAGCAGCATCGATTAGGTCGAGCGGGACCTCTGTATTTTGAATACTTCAAGATCCTCCTTACAGTGGTCCACTCGACCTTAATGACTAGTCGAGCGGCTCATCTTTTGGTTGAGCGGGCTTTCGATGCTCAGTTTCTCGTGATTTCTTCATCCCCTGCAAAACTCAGACTCAAAAACATCATTAATCATCATATGAAACCAATACAATTGCCAGAGAACCACTTCTTAGACTCTAAAAATTAAGTATATATAACTCCGCTCACACTTTCAAAAATAAATACCCACTGAACACTAGGCAAATTGTAAAAAATCAACATATCAAAATCTGTTAAAGTTTTAATATACCACAAAAAATCAACTCCCCTAGCAAACGTTACAAAGAAAAGATTATACTCTTGGTTCTACAATGAGGTAAGAACATCACACCCCCCAAACATAGTAGAAACACAGTCAAAACTAAGTTTGCAAAGAGATGTAATTGCCAATTAGTTAGCACCGCAAATATAAAAATTTATTACGCACACGAAATAAACAAAATAATAAAATAGGAGGGTAAGCCCCCAACAGGCACTCATGTTTAACATCGGAGAGTCACGACGGTACCACTTCAATGCAAGGTATCTTCAAAGATAATGCAAGCATCACCCGGCGACTTAAAGTGCTTCAATCGATGCCCATTCGCCGCTATGATGTCAAAACTCCCACTTCCGCAGGCTCTATATATAATGAACAGTCCTCTTCCCTGCAAAAGGCTCCAATCAAGAGTTAAAGAGTAATACCTCATCTCCTTCCTTGAACTCCTTGAAAGTGATCTTTGAATCATGTCATTTCTTCATTCTCCCATTATAGATCACCGAGTTCTTGAAAGCTTGACTTCTAAACTCATCCAATTGATTGATGTGAGTCAACCTTAGGTCCTTGACCTCCTTTAGGGATAAGTTCAAACTTCTTACAACCCAAAAAGACTTATGCTGAATCTCTACGATTTTTCTTGCACAGTCTTGTATGAAGTTCGGAACCCCTATAAGACGTCATTGAGCTTCATAGACCAATCTTTCCTATTGGTCCTAACCACCTTCTCTAGGATTTGCTTCACTTGCCGATTAGAAACTTCTGCTTGCCCATTCGCTTAAGGATGATAGGGTGTAGTAATCCTATGCTTAACACCATACTCTTTGAGAACTTTTTCAATAAGCTTGTTGACAAAGTGTGAACCTCCATCACTTACTAGTACTCTAGGAACTCCATAGCGAGCAAAAATATATTCTTCATGAATGACAAAATTGTCTTTGCATCATTCATGCGAGTGGGAATGGCCTCCACCCACTTAGAAACATAATCAACGGCAAGCAAAATGTACAGAAATCCATTAGATGGGGGAAAGGGCCCCATAAAATAAATTCCCCATACATCAAAAATCTCTACCACAATGCTTGGCTAATGTGGCATCTCATCCCTCTTGCTTATATTTCTCATCCGTTGAATCTATCGTATGTCGCTACATAGGATTCACAGTCTTTAAATAAGGTAGGCAAATATAAAGTGGATTGAAGTACCTTAGCTGCCATCTTTTTGGCTCCAAAGTACCCCTCGTTAATTCTGCATGGCAAAAGTTAAGAACACTCTCCATCTCATCTCGGGCATACACATACGGACGATAGAATCCGTATAAATTTTGTAGACAAATGGATCATACCATATGAAAGTCTCAACATCTCTCTTGAATTTTGCAAGTTGATACCTATTGAGATCCTTAGGAATTTCACCCACCACAATGTAGTTGACATAATCCGTATACCATGGATCCACTCCTTAAGCAGCTACGACACAAGCTTTCTCCATTCCTTCAGCAAACACTGCCATAAACTTTTCATCCGGGAATATCTCATCTATGTATTCAAATGGCTCATCACAATGATCCCTTGTTTCTAACCTTGATAAGTGATCCGCTAAAACATTCTCCATTCCTTTCTTATCTCGAATCTCCATGTCAAACTCTTGCAGAAGAAGGATCCATCTAATGATCCTTGGCTTTGCTTTTTTCTTCTCCATCAAGCAACGGATCACAGAATGACCCGTGTACACCATGGTCTTCATGCCAACCAAATACTATCAAAACTTGTTGAATGCATACACAACAACTAGAAACTCCTTTTCAGTTACTGATGGGCGTTTCCTCAACACATAATTAATCCTAAAGTATGAAGGATATCAATTGTAGTTTCGAAGGTGACCAAGTTATATATTGAAACCAAGGGACGGATAAATATCAATTTAATTATGTTATAGTAAACTAAGACTTTGTTGGAATTATAATGGTTGTGGTATTAAGTAACAACTAATAATTAAAATAACAAGTAAAAATAATAAGAAGAAGAGATAGTAGGTTGTGATCAAGCAAGATGATAGGTAGTTCGTCAGGTCATCTAGTTCCACTTATTAATTCATACTTTCATGTGACGGTGTTCGACTCTGTCTTGTGGTTTATGGACGCATCACTAAACCATGCAAATTCACTCTATAGACACAAGTAAATATGCGTATGACACGTGTGAATATCCTCGGAACAAGAGATATAATTCACTCCCTTTCTAGGTATTATCAGTATCAATTATTTCCCGTGCACTTAGTATTCTAACCCGATATGATCTCCCTTTATAGGTACTATGAAATTATACTCTTTATCCTACTTATTAACCCAAATATAATTCAATTAACAAGTATTCATATAAGATAGTTCTAATAAGACTTCGGAATCCCTTCACTTAGAATTATAACATAAAACCCTGCTCAGCAGTGAACGCACTCAACCAATAACCACGTTATGTATTCAGACTTTACAAAATAATTATTGATGCACAAAACGACCTTGAGTATAGATTAAAAATGCACAATCTTATATAAAATAAACCACAAGTAGTGTTGCACAGAGTTTACACACGAAAGATAAATTAACTCATGAAACCTTCATAACCCAAGCGGCTCTAGCCCATGATTGATCTAAGAACAATCATGGTTAGTTGGACCAATCTTACTTGAATCTCCAGCGGAACTCTTTCACAGCCTCTCCAAATGATCGATCTCCTCCCAACTCTACGTCTCCACGTCTTGGTTCTTCAATGAATTCTCCTGAATTACTCCTTTTGATGCTGCATAAGCCTTCTTTTATACTTGTAATCACGTCTACTGGGCTTGGAATGGGCTTTTTAAGTTCCCGAGCATCGATTCGACCTCAACAACGGGTCGAATTGACCACTACAAGTCGAATCGAAAGTTGAATCGAAAGTCGAATCAGCCTACTGTAAGTCCCAGGCATTCGATTCGAACAACTGACCAGGTCGAATCGATGCGACGAGGTCGAATCGGCATCCCAACCAATCGATTCGACCTTGATTCGACCTGATGCCCAGGTCGAATCCTTAGAATTATTGTTATATATTAGCACAAGTGTCTTATATTCAATATATTTGAGAAAAATTAATGTGCATTTGAGGTGTTTTATTGTGTTTTATGTGGAAAAAGGATCAAAAGTGCAAAGTTAGAAGAATGCTGAAAAATGCACATTCAACTTACATAATTTTTATATATTGATTTGGAGATTATAACTGATGGTATGATATATTTCTGGAAAGCCACGGAAGATAGAATCGTTTTGGCATAATAATCACTCAAATTGGAGATCAGACGAGGATGTTATGCTCCAAATCGTGAGGCGCGCAGCTGGGCGAGAATTTCCCAAATTTTCCAAAAATTAGCCCATAATTCCTATTTTTTGGAGCACAATTAATCTCCTTATCACATAATCCTCCATGATTCACCCATATCTTTTATTACCTTAATTAATTCCATCCTCACACCTATATATATATTACATCATTATACATGTTAGGGGACCACAACACAATCATCCTACATCCCACAAAAGGGGATCACCCCCCAACCATCATCCACATCCCTTCCTCCATCCATCCATCACTGTGAAGATTCATCTGTGGAACCAAGAGAAGAACCAAGAGAAGGATTCAAGACAGAGAAGGACGCGACGACTCCCTCATCTAGGGTTTTACCCCATGATTATTCTTTGCAACATCATGGGCTAGAACCATTTTGGTAGATTTAAGGTTTTGAAGGTTTCTAGGAATTAATTGAACTTTCGTGTGTATACTCCGTACAATACTACTTGTGGTTTAGTTTGTATATGACTATGCATTTTTAATTCATACTCAGAGTTATTTTATGCATCATTAATTGTTATGTAGAGTCTGAATAAATATCTTAGTTATTGATTGAGTGCGTTCAATGCTGAGTAGGATTCCATGTTATGATTATAAGTGTGGGGACTCCGAAACTTCACTAGAACTGTCATATATGAATACTTGTTAATTGAATCTAATTCGGGTTAATAAGTAGGATAAAGAGGATAATTTTATAGTACCTATAAATGGAGATCATATCGGGTTAGAGTACCAAACGCGAGGGAAAATAATTGATACTGATAGTACCTAGAAAGTGATGGTGAAATTATATCTCTTGCTTCGAGGTTATTCACATGTGTTACACGCATACTTACTTGTGTCTATAAAGTGGATTTGCATGGTTTAGTGATGCGTCCATATTCCATAAGGTAGAGTCGGACATTGATACAGGAAAGAGAGAATAATGAGTAAAACTGAATTATCCTAGAGCTACCTACTCTCCTACTTGATCCACTTTAGCATTCTTCCGGTGATACTTAATTTTACTTGTTATTTTAATGGTTAATTACATTAAAATACTTGATCTTTTCCTCTTTTCTCAATTTAATCATGAACTTTTTTTCTTATAGAAAAAATACATGACCTTTCTATTTTTTTTTTCAATTTAATCATGTACTTTTCTTTCATCAATTAAATACACAATCTTTTTATATTTTCTCAATTTAATAATAATTTTTTTTCTTTTAAAATACATGTTCTTTTATATTTTTGCAGAATTTTTTTATTGGAAAAATATGACTATTTTAATTAGTAAAAATTAATATATTTTACATATTTAAAATATATATAAATTACATTATAAATATAGAATAATAAGTATATAAGTGATCGTAGTCATTTTCACCTAGATTTTAGTGTCTTTATTTGTGGATTTTCGGATGTTTTTATCCTTATTTGTGTGATTTTTAGTGGAGTTATTGTTGTTTTGAGAAATGTGATATGAATTGATAGAATTGTGTAAATGACCTTAAATATGTGTAAAACATGTCAAGAAATGGATAAAAACGGAGTCGGGAGCGAAACGGAGACGGAAGAAACTTCATGCCTACATCCATGCCTCAACAAGGTATGTCCTCTAATTTTGGAATTCAAAATACATGGTATCCACCGAAGATGACGCTTGAGGAAGTTGCCTTTATACAAGGAATGAACTTCCAAGGAAACTATGGTGGTAACTTTGAGAGTCATGGAGGAGGATATCCACAAAGGCAAGGAGGATGGGGGCAAGGTAACTTTCAAGGAAATTTTAACCAACCTCGTAGGTATGAGAATTTGTCATATGGAAATCAAGGAAATGCCCTTACTCTTCCACCGGGAATCAATCCGGGGGAGAAAGCTCCAAATGGTGAAGGGAAGCCTACAATGGAGGATCAAATAGCCAAAATGTTTGATTTTATGAGGCAAGAGAAAGAGGTGAATGATAAAAGGTTTGATTCTAGTATGCAAAGAGATGAAATGATTGATAATAGATTCAAAGCCTTGGAGACACAAATGAGTCAAATGGCAAGTGAAAGGGGTGATGTTCATCATCAAGGAAAATTTCCATCTACAACCATTACTAATCCAAAAAAGTAATGTAAGGCTATTGAACTTCGTAGTGGAACAAAATATGAAGGGCCTTCTATGCCAACGGAAGTAGAGGAGGTAGAATGTGAAGTTGAGCTTATGGAAAGAGTGGATGAAGAAGGGAAAGTGAAAGAAGTTGAAATTGATGAAAAAGATGAACGTACCCTTATACTTGAGAAGAAAAAGTGAAGTTTTCAAAGAAGTGGGAAAGATGTAGAGAAGCAAAACATAAAGAGAGAGAAGTGAAATTTGAAAGGTATGAATGGAGAATTTCGAAGTTACCTGTTGCAATTCTATTTCCACAAAGATGCTTGAAAAAGGGATTAGAGGAGAAATTTGTCAAGTTTGTTGAAATGTTGAAAAAGATTCATGTGAACATTCCTTTTGCGGAAGCTTTACTTCAAATGCCCAATTACTCCAAGTTTTTGAAAGATATCTTGTCTAAGAAAAGAAGCTTGGGAGAGTTTGAAATGGTGAACTTGACGGAGGAATGTAGTGCTATTTTGCAAAAGAAACTTCCCACTAAATTGAAAGATCCGGGGAGTTTTATAATTCCATGTGAGATGGGAGGGCATGAAAACTACAAAGCCTTATGTGATTTGGGGGCTAGTATTAACTTAATGCCCTTGTCAATTTTCAAGAAGTTGGGCATTGGTGAGGTCAAACCGACATCGGTTACACTTCAATTAGCCGACCGGTCATTGAAATATCCGAAGGGAATTGTGGAAGATGTTTTGATCAAAGTTGGCAAGTTTGAATTTCCCATTGATTTTGTGGTATTAGACATTGATGAGGATTCGAATGTTTCATTAATACTTGGTCATCCATTTCTTGCCATGGGAAAGGCATTGATAGACGTGGAGAAAGAGGAGCTCACTTTGAGAGTGAATGAAGAAGAGGTGATATTTTCATTGAGAGAGGCTATGAGGTATCCTAAGAACAAGGAGAAATATAGAAGATTGGAGGTTGTGGACAACATTGTTAAAGAGCATGTGTATCACCTTCACTCCAAGAATCCGTTGGAACTTATCATAAGCCATTCTTACTCTATTGAATCTATTAAATCTACGTCTTCTCTTTGTTTAGAAAATGATGAAATGATTGATGAATTACATGGTTTAAATGCTTTTAGGGAACTCACTAATAAAGAAGCAAGGAAGCAAAGGTGGAGAAACTTGATGAAGAACCAAAAGAGGAAGTGCAAGATAAGAAGAAGATAGAGTTGAAACCATTGCCGGAGCATTTGAAGTATGCTTACTTAGAAGAGAATGAAACATATCCAGTAATCGTATCCTCTTCCCTTAATGATTTAGAATTAGAAAAATTGTTAAGAGTTTTAAGAGAGCATAAATCCTCTATTGGTTGGAGCATAAAAGACTAGAAAGGTATTAGTCTATCTATGTGCATGCATAAGAATCATTTGATTGATGATGAGAAGTCTTGTGTGCAAAACCAATGAAGATTAAATCCTATACTGCAAGAAGTGGTAAGAAAAGAGGTGTTAAAATAGCTTGATGCGGGAATAATCTTTCCAATTAGTGATAGTCAATATGTAAGTCCCTTACATGTAGTGGCAAAAAAGGGTGGTATGATAATTGTTAGATCCGATACAAATAAAACCATTGCCACTGGAACTATCACGGGTTGGAGAGTGTGTGTTGATTATCGTAAATTGAATGAAAATACTTGTAAAGATCATTTCCCATTGCCATTCATAGACCAAATGTTGGATCGTCTTGCGGGGCATGAGTACTATTGTTTTCTTGATGGTTATTCCGGGTACAATCAAATATTGATTGCATCGAAAGACCAAAAGAAGACAACTTTCACATGTCCCTAAGGTACGTTTGCATTTAGAATGATGCCGTTTGGTCTATGCAATGCCCCTGCCACTTTTCAACATTGTATGATGGCTATCTTTGATGGTTTAATTGAAAATATTATGGAGGTGTTTATGGATGACTTTTCCGTGTATGGTTCCTCTTATGATATTTGTTTGACTAATCTTACTATTGTATTACGGAGGTGTGAAGAATCGAATCTAGTGTTAAATTGGGAAAAGTGTCACTTTATGGTGATCGATGGGATAGTATTGGGGCATCAAATTTCGAAGCATGGATTAAAAGTGGATAGAGCTAAAGTGATATCCATAGAACGTCTTCCCCCTCCTACTAGTGAGAAGGGGGTGAGATCGTTCTTAGGTCATGCAGGCTTCTATAGACGCTTCATTAAGGACTTTTCCAAAATTGCTAAACCTCTTTGTAAATTTCTTGAAAAAGATTGTCCATTTCACTTCAATGATGAATGTTCTGTATCATTTCATGTATTTAAGGATGCTCTCACTTCATCGCCAATACTCGTTACTCCGGATTGGAGTTTGCAATTTGAACTACATTGTGTTGCTAGCGATCAATCCATCGGAATGGTGTTGGGCCAAACAAGGAAGAAGAAGTTTAGAGCAATCTATTATGCCTCGAAGATATTGAATTCGTGCCAAGTCAATTACACCACAACGGAGAAGGAATTTTTAGCCGTAATGTATGCTTTTGAGAAGTTTCGACCATACTTGGTTGGAATACAAATAATTGTCTACACGGATCACGCGGCTATAAAATACCTAATGAGTAAGAAAGATGCTAAACCTCATTTAATCCGTTGGGTGTTACTTTTGCAGGAATTTGATGTGATTATCAAGGATAAAAAAGGCATGGAGAATGTGATCGCAGATCATTTGTCTAAATTAGAAAATGGAGGTGAGAATGAAGACATGAAGCCGATTGGATATGAGTTCCCGGATGAGGAGATTTTACTATTAGAAGTTGAGCAAGTGTGTACTCTCTTGTGAATGTGCCGCCTTGGTATGCCGACTATGTCAACTTCATTGTGTGTGGAATCAAGCCCACATTACTTAATGAGTACAAGAAAAAAAGGTTTCAAGTTGAAGTGAAGAAGTACTTGTGGGATGAAACATATTTGTTTAAAATTTGCAATGATGGAGAAATAAGAAGATGTGTGGCTGAGGAAGAAGTCATGGGGATTCTTGAGTTATGTCACTCGTCTTTGTGTGGAGGTCACTTCGCTCATCAAAAGACGGGGGCAAAGATCTTACAATCGGGATTTTATTGGCCAACATTATTTAAGGATGCAAAGAAGTTTGTGGCAAAGTATGATAAATGCCAACGAATAGGGGGAATAAGTAAGCGAGATGAGATGCCCATGAGGTTGAGGATTGATGTGGAAATATTTGATGTATGAGGCATTGATTTTATAGGACCATTTCCCTCTTCTAAGGGATATGTGCACATCTTGCTAGCCGTGGATTATGTATCGAAGTGGGTGGAGGCAATCCCCACTAAGACAAATGATGCTTTGACTGTGCAAAGGTTCTTGAAAAAGAATATTTTTGATAGGTTTGGAGTTCCACGGGCTTTAGTGAGTGATGGAGGATCACACTTTGTAAACAAGTTGATGGAGAGTTTGTTGAAGAGATATGCAGTGAAGTATCGAGTGGCTACATCTTACCATCCTCAAGCAAATGGTTTGGAGGAGGTCTCAAACCGCCAAATCAAGCTAGTTTTGGAGAAGACCATCAATGGAGGGAGAAAAAATTGGTCGAATAAGCTTGATGATGCCTTATGGGCTTATCGGATGGCTTTTAAAACCATTCTTGGTGTGTCACCGTATCAATTGGTCTATGGTAAAGCTTGTCATCTCCCCGTGGAGTTAGAACACCATGCATTGTGGGCTATCAAATGCCTCAATATGGATGAAAGGGAGAGTGGTCAAACAAGGTTGTTGAAGTTAGTTGAGTTGGAGGAGTTTAGAGGAAGAGCATTTGATAACTCAATCATCTACAAGGAGAATATGAAGAGATGGCATGATTCTAAAGTAAAAGAGAAGACGTTTGTTCCGGGGGACAAAGTTCTTGTATTCAATTCGAGGCTTAAGTTGTTTCCTGGAAAGCTTAAGTCCAAATGGATGGGACCATATGAAGTGCTTGAAGTGTTGAGTGGACATACATTGAAGCTTAAGGGTCCGAATAATGAGTTTGTGGTAAATGGTCATCGAGTGAAGCATTACCTATCTCCTTCTCAAAAGGAGATAGTTTATGTGGATACTCTCTCCTCTTAAACTTCTTTGATTGTTGAGTAGTGTAGATTTTATTTTCTTTTTGTTTTGTTTGATAGTTTTCTTGTAGATTTGGTGTATAGGTGGTTAAGCTCGTGAGAAAAATGCATAAGATGGAAGAAAAGGATGCTAAAGATGAAATGATGATGTATGCCACACCACTCTTTACAAACTTAAATTTTAATACTTGTATTAATTTAAGTTTGGGGCGAGGTGCGTGGTGGTCATACTTATCATACGAATATCAAGAATGCATGATGAGTGTGTATATTCACTAGTTTCGAGCCCGAATTCATGTACTTATGGTATAATTAATGGTTGTAATTCGATGTGAATCAGTATACTTGGTGGAAAGTCACGAATTGGGAGTTTACAAGGCTATGTGAGTGGATTTTTGGTGGAAAACGAGTTGGAAGTGATCGGATCTGGAAAGAGGAAGAAACAGGGGTGGATTCAACCACGTTGGGGTCGGATACGACCAAGAGTAATGGAGTTCGACCAGCACCTCTGGTCGAACTAAGCTCGAAAAAATACGGTTCAACCATGACAGCCGAGTTTGACCAAACCACTTGGTCGAACCCTGGTCGAACTCGAAGCCTAAACAGAAGCAGTACCTATTTGACTAGGAAGTATTTAGTTCGACCAATACTCTGGTCAAATCCAGAATTAGAGGCCAAGTTACATACTAATTTGACCTGGGATTCGGCCTGCATGGAAGAGTTCGACCAACTTGTTTAGTCGAATTGACATCCGAAAACTTACCAAATTCATATTTTTACACCATCAGTACGTGTGTTCGCTCAAAAAGCCCATCCAAGGCCTGTAAGGAGAGTTTACAAGTATAAAAGAAGAGCTTCCGCAGGAGAAAAGAAAGACATTCATCATCCATCCTTCACCAAATGCTACCATCATCCGAAGGAGTCGTGAGGAGAGGTTCGTCTGGTGAGTCAAGTAAGATCATACCAACTAGCCATGATTGTTCTTAGATCAATCATGGGCTAGAAATGCTCCGGTAGTTCTAGGGTTATGATAGTTTTATGAGTTAATTGAATTTCCATGTGAAAACTCCGTACAACATTACTTGTGGTTTATTCTAAGTAAGATTTGCTTTTCTAATTCATATTCACGGTCATTTATGCATCTTTAACTATTATGTAGAGTCTGAATACATTTCTTGGTTATTGGTTTAGTGCGTTCACCACTGAGCATGATTGTATGTTATAATTCTAAGTGAAGGAATTTCGAAGTCTTATTAGAACTGTCTTATATAGATAATTGTTAATTAAATCTTATTCGGGTTAATAAGTAGGATAAAAAGTATAACTTTATAGTACCTAAAAAGGAAGATCAAATCGGGTTAGAGTACTAAGTGCACGGAAAATAATTGATTATGATAGTACCTAGAAAAGGGGGTGAAGTATACGTCTTGCTCCGAGGATATTCACACGTGTCATACGCTTGTTTACTTGTGTCTATAGAGTACGCTTGCATGGTTTAGTGAAGCATCCATAAACCATAAGGCAGAGTCGGACATAAACACATGGAAAGAAAATTAATAAATAAAACTGGATTACCTGAAGAACTACTCTATTACTTACTTGATCACTACCAAAATATCTCTATTGCTTGCTTATTTACTTTGCTATTTCAATTTATATTATTTAGTTTATAATCAAACCAACTCAAATTTACCAACATAATCTTAGTTAATTAGAATATAATCGAATTGATACTATTCCGTCTCTTGGGTAAGATAAACACTTGGTCACCTATTGCAACTACAATTGATATCCTTATACTCGAGGATTAATTTTGTGTGTTGAGAAAACGCTTATCAAAACCTGAAATGTTTGTTAGGGGAGTTGATTTTTTGCGGCATATCAAACTTTTACCGATTGCAGTGTGTTGATTTTTTTACAACTTGCCTAATGTTTTATGGTGATTGATGTTGTTTTTTAGTGTCATATGCGGAGTTACTTATGGATATCAAGTTTAACATTGATTCTCGAGATAGGTTTGATCTATTTTGGTACCTAATGTTCGTTTTTGAGCTTAAAGTGTGCAGGGGATGAAGAAAATTCGAGTTTGGAGCATCAGGAGTCTAGTTCAACTAGACATGCAGGTCGAACGAGAGAGCCTGGTCGAACTGGAGATCAGAGAGTTTGTTACAGGTCGATTCGACCAAGCAGAGGAGAATTCGACCAGGGGTTTGACCAAAGATGAAAGTCGAATAGGAGATCAGAGAGTTGTACAGACGAGTTCAACCAAAACATGATCGGTTCGACCAAGTGGCTTGGTCGAATTTTGGTCGAATTGCGAACCTGAAAGTTTTGAACAGTCGAGTTTGACCGCGACTAAAGAGTTCGACCAAAGCACTTGGTCGAAAGGTGGTCGAATTGCGATGATGGATTATCCAGTAGTTTAATTTGACCATGGATTCGACCATGTCAATCCAGTTCGACCTCTCGGATTGGTCGAATCGTGCCCAGGTAAGTTGATTTTAACCCCAATTTTCATATTCATTAGAGCACTTCACACACCACCTCCACCCGAATTCATCCTGAATTGAAATCCCTACATTCTAAACTCCAAATTAGTGGATTTCTATCAGTTCTAACCACAGTCCACACACATTTCACTCGATTTATCGCGTCTTTGGAGCAATCTAGTTGTAAAACTAGGGTTCGTCGTAATTTTTGGAGAATTATCACATTCGTGCATTCTAAACCATGACTAGTCCAAAAGGTATGTTTTCTCAACCCTATTGCCCTAGGATTGAAGTTCTAATCATTGATTATAAGCGGGTATGTTGATTAAACTAAGTTTTCTATGGATTCATGGTGTGGTTTGGAATTTTTGGTGCACAATTTCGAATGAATTGTTATTGTGTTTGATTTTGATTGATTGAATTGAATTGAACCATGTTGATTATGTGAACTTATGAGGAATGTGAGTAGTTTGGGATGAAGCATGTCGAATTGCTAGAAAAGTGTTTGAGTTTGAGTAGTTTTCATGATTGGATTGCTTGAATTTGAATAGTAATGCATGCTTGTGGTTGGTTAAATCATTTGTTGATCATATTCATGATTGGAATGAGGGTGAATAAGCATGTGAATTGAACTGATGGATCGTTAGGATGGAGCATGCTTGTTTGATCGACTATGCATTGAAAAACTTGAAGTCTTGAGTAGAATTAAATGCATTAGTTTGGTTTTCCTTCCTTGGCTTGTATTGAAGTATTGTTTTCAGGAAAAGGAAAGAAAGCCGAGGTTTCAAGAGCGGTGACAAAGAAGCTAAGGCTTCAAGAGCAGTTGCCTTTGAACTTCAAGATTCGGAAGAATGAATGGGATGAGATCAAGGAAAATGGGTAGATGTGTCTGATAAGATTGCTCGAATGAGGTATCAAGATAATGGAGCAATTATTACCATGCGCATTAGAGACGATATCCTGTAGATGTTTGATCAAGTTGGAATTCGCCACTTCATAGAGTTGAAAAGCCTATTTATTTCCATGTGACTGTGGAAGTATTATGTTCGATTACTGTGAAGAAAGACTCGAGCAACCTTATGTATGAGTGTTCATTTCAGCTTGGAGGTGAGCAGAGGACATGGTCAGCAGAGGATTTTAATATCTTGTTTCAGACTCCTTGGGGAATTGCGAGGGCTGAGAATGGATACTTCAATGCCAATAGATTCTGGAGAGAGATTTTGGGTGAGGATGTAGATTACAAGACTAGCAACGCTCGTGCCTCATTGATTCAGAATCCAATGCTCCGACACATGGATCGAGTGTTGAGCAACACACTGTTTACTTGTTCTGAGGGAAGCTGTGTGTCGAGGGGAGAGTTATATGTCCTCTGATGTATGCTCAATAGAGTGAGATTCAATATGGGATCATATCTCATTTATCAGCTTAACAGGTTTAGGATTTTTCCATTTCGGAGAGTGAACATAGGAGGGTTCCTTACCTAGGTGGCTGAGTACTTTTATATAGACTTTGCTGGCATTTCACCTATCCTAGAGGATACCGATTTAGTGATGAGCACGTGTGGGAAGAGGGGATTCGCCCATCTGAGGGATGGAGATTAGTTCTTCAAGAGGGGATCGAAGCCATTTACTTTCATGTTGCCTTTTGATTTAGGTGTGTTGACTACTATCAGGAATGAGGGAAACATACTAATGAACACCCTCGGACACACTGCTATCTCTATCACTTGTTTGACAAAGGGTGATTGGAGGACTGTAGCTCAGATGTATGCTGAGGGGATGATGGATGAGCCACAAAGGATTGTAGAGGAGGGGCGTTTTCAGCCGCCACAGCAGCAGCAGCAGCGGGAGCTTGGAGAGGATCAGGTGGATCTAGAGATGGGAGATCCACAGCCGCATGAGAGGCCACCACCACCCATTCCAGCGGTACCACAGCAGCAGTGGACTGGTCCGGATGCTTATTTGTAGGAGCAGTTTAGATTGATTCATGAGCAGTTCGCTACACTGAATGCGAACCAGCAGGAGACAAATAGGCAGCTGGAATTGGCGAATGCAAACTATGCAGCACTGGATGGGAAGTACAACACACTGCAGAATAACTATGTCGAGATGGATATGAGATTGGAGAGGATGTATGCATATGAGCGTGAGTTGGATAGAAAGCTAAACAGTCTTCATAGAGATTTGGATCGATTGCACGTGGAGATGGGTGATGGAGATGATGAAGAGGGTGCGGATGATGATGATTCTCCGGAGGAGTAGGATGCACCAGGTTTTTATCTTCGTGTGTTTCGTCTCATCTCTCTTCTCTTTTTCTTTTTACAGGATTGGTATTTGTTGTGTGAGTGGTATGTACGTATATTGTTGTTGGATGTTAGATTGAGAGGTGATTATACTTGTATGGATTGTATTACTATGAGGGTTCTTGGTTTAGTATGATGCATTCATATGTTACATGTGTTAATTTTTATTGATTAGAAGCATGTATGCTTGATAAGTATGTGAATTTATTGTGAAATTGATCTTGGTTATTTACTTGAGGAGTACTTAGGAATCTATTTACCCATGTGAGGATTTAGCCATTTAAATCATGCTAGTTCATGATAATTTATTCTTGAGAGAATCATTCGTATGACCGTATTCTAGAATTTGGCTTGGCGTCTTTTGTGAGACTTATGATTAAGGAATTTCTAGAACATGATCTTAGGCCATTATTATGTAATTAAGTTACTTAGCCAAAATTTTACCCTACTTGTGAACATATGTATCATTGTAAGCCCTTTTGAGCCTTAAAAAGCTTTTTCTTTGGCAAGCCTTGATAAAAAGCCTTATTAAACCTTTACTGGAGCCTTGTTGAATATCCTATTCATTAGTATAGAGTTGAGGTGTGTAAGTGCTTGAAAGAATGGAAAGGTGAAAGCTTGGTTGAGAATTATGAAAAAAAAAGAAGTATGATTAAATCTTGTTTAGGGGTAATGCCTGAAACTGGTACCCCGACTGCATAGAAGGGGTAGTGCCCGAAATTGATACCCTTGCTCATTGAAGAAAGATGATGTTGATGCTTGGAGAAATAAGGAGAATCAAATTATGAAGTTTATGGGAAGAAGATGGAGAAACAAACAAAGATATATGATGAAAACCAAAACTCCAAGGTAATTCTCTACTAATGAATTAGTCACTTTACCCAAATTCTCCTACCTTTACCAAAGAGCCAACATTACAACCCAAAAGCAAGTCCTTTGTGATCCTAGTAAGGAATTGATTATAAGTTAAGTTTTGAGACCCTTTCTAAGCTTATGATTACGCGGAAGTATGGATTGAATATGAGCGTAAATACTAACCTGCTAGAGTGTACATCTTTTACACTGGAGAGTGAGAGTAAATATTTTTCTTGTGAGCTAGATGATTTTGTACTCCGAAAGGTATCATAATTGAGTGATGTTTTGCATGAATGATGCATATGATGCTTGTAATACTTGTGTTCGATTGATGAATTGCATGTGAGTATGAATTATATTGGTGGTTGGTGAATTTTACACTACTCCTTGGTTTTTGATTTCGTTGTCTCGGGACGAGCTACATGTAAGTTTGGGGATTTGATGAGTGTGTAAATTCACTAGTTTCGAGCCCGGATTCATGTACTTATGGTGTAATTAATGGTTGTAATTCGATGTGAATTAGTATACTTGGTGGAAAGTCACAAATCAGGAGTTTACAAGGCTATGTGAGTGGATTTTCAGGGGAGGATTCAACCACGTTGGTGTCAGATTCAACTAAGAGGAATGGAGTTCGACCAGCACCTCTGGTCGAACTGAGCTCGGAAAAATATGATTCGACCATGACAGTCGAGTTCGACCAAACCAATTGGTCACTACCGAAATATCTCTATTGCTTGCTTGATTACTTTGCTATTTCAATTTATGTTATTTAGTTTCATAATCAAACCAACTAAAATTTACCAACATAATCTTAGTTAATTAGAATATAATCGAATTGATACTATTCCGTCTCTTGGGTATGATAAACACTTGGTCACCTATTGCAACTACAATTGATATCCTTATACTTGAGGATTAATTTTGTGTATTGAGAAAATGCTCATCAATTCACAAGAGTCATCAGGAAGAAAGTTCATGAAGAGCATTGATGGAAACAACAAGGGTATGTCTCACCTCCTTTTGCAAACTTAATTCGCAACTTGTTTCGATTTAAGTTTGGGGGGAGAGTGTGTTGTGTGACCTATACCTTGTTTATGCTTTAGTGTGTGATGAACCATGTGTATTATATTGTCTTGCAAAATGGTCAATTTATATTGTCTTGGTCAATTTTGAATTTTTCTCTTGAGTTGGTTTAGTTTTGGTATGTTTGGTGGTGTTTTAAGTACATGAAAATCCATTTTTGATCATAATTGTGGTGTGAATGATGTTTTGAAGTGTTTTGAGCATGATTAGGGTGTATGAGAAATGGAAAAATAGGGCAAAAATGAGGAGAAGTGTGAAAGTTGGAAAACAGGATAAAATTGTTACACGGGTTGTGCTCTGCACACGGCCCTGTAACAGGTGGCCGTGTAGTTACATCAGAAAATGCTACACGGCCAGGGTTTTGGTCGTGCTCCGAGCTCGAGCCGTGCAGGTGAACAGGTACACGGGCTGTGCTCCGCACACAGCCCTGTAATAGGTGGTCGTGTACTTACATCAAAAAATGCTACACGGCCATACTTGAGGCCGTGTATTGTTACACGGGCAGTGCAGGGTTTATTCCAATTTTTCAAAAGGGTCAATCTGTACTCATTCCACACACTTCCTCTCTTCCATACGCATCCCCTTCATCTCAAATTCATTCCCCAAGCATACGAATCATCCACCAAGGTTAGTTTAGAGTAATTGTGAGTGAATTTCTTCAAGTGTGCACGCAAAGAACACGTCTCCACATCCAATTCTAAAGAGGTATGAATTCTTTGAACCATAACTTATGAATTTTGATAGGAATTGAATACATTGATGTATGGCCTTTGTGATATTATATGCTTTGAATGAATTTGGGAGTAATGAGCATACATGTGTCAATGTTAATTGTTAATTGAGAATTGAATTAGGGTTCATGAGAAGTAATTTAGGGATCGTGTGAGAATGATGAATTTGAGTGTTTGTGTTGTGCTAATTGAAGAATTACATGAGTATAGTGCTTATTTGTGAATTATTAGACTTAGATATTGAGGATTTGAGCATGAGGCTATGTGAATTGTATGTTTGAAATTATGTTGAAATTTTGTGCATGCCAAGTGTTCGAGGAAATGTCAAAAAGAGAGAATTTTGTTAGAATTTGAAGATAACATGTGAATGATGTTTGATGATGGTATAATTTGGAATTCATGTGTGTAAGGAGGCTTAAGAATTGAGTCATGTATTCATGGTTAGTTGAGAAGAATGATGGTGAAGTGCATAATGATTAAGTTGAAGTTTATTGATAAGAATAAGTGATGTTGATGCATAGTATGTTTCACACTTAAGTTGAATGACTAGGGTAGAAATTAACTTAGTGCATTAACACTCTTATTGATAAAGTTAAATATAACTTGAGAATTATTGTTTTGTAGATGGCCGAGAGGAGAATTAGACCAAGGAATGAGGACTTCATTGTTATTACCTATCCTGTAGAGTTCGCTAATTTGGATACACAGTTAATGGAAGACGAAGTACATCCGGACTATTTTGGGGTTGAATTTGAGGATTATTGGGGAAAATACATGCTCCGTTGGCTAACATTAGCTCCGAAAATCAAGCCCACTCGTTTCCAAGACAGGGAAACGATGAGAGGATTGGGACTTGAGAAGGATTTGAGGAAGCTATTCCAATTTGCACAGATGGAAGCATTCTTTGACAAGAGGCCACCAACCTACTATCACTTAACTGTGGAATTCATGAGCACTTTGCAAGTGAAGAAGGATCGAATTGGGTTTCCTATTTGGGTGACATTCCAGTTGGATAATGTGTTGAGAGAAAAGGTTTCCCTAGCTATTTTGAATGAGTGTTTTGGTTGCCTACCATGCCAGAACCATCAGAGTTTCTCTGAAGGAGGTGGATTCAACCAACAAGAATGGTGGAAGAGCTTGGTGAACGATGGGACAAAAAGGGCAGGATACGTCCCTAGTGCTTCAAAAGGGACCGCAATCCGAAACCTATTGATGAGATACTTGGAGAAGATTGTCTTAAATACCATCTTAGGGAGGTTTGAAGGTGGAGCTATGGGAGAAAAGCAGCTTTACATCATGTTTTGCATCTACAATGAGCGACCGTTGAACATTGCAGCACACTATCTGCATCATGCGAAGAGAGTTGCTAAGAGACAATCTTCTCAAGGTCTAATGTTAGGAGGGATGATCACGATGATAGCTCAAGGATTGGGAGTTAATCTGGCAGGTATGGAGAATCGAATGGTGAGTGAAGGGCTGAACTACCAACAGTTGATGAGGATGGAGTTCTTGACCACGGTTGGGAATCAATATTGGCTAAGGGAAAGGGAGCTCCATTGCCCTTGCCAACTCCAGAGCTCACTACGGTCTACACTCGAAGGAAGTATGCCAACTTGGCAATGGCGAGTGCTAATCACTCAAGGGTCGTGAGAGCTTTTTATAGAAAAAATAGGGATAAAATGGAAGAGGTTCTAAGACAACTGAGAGTAGAAGAGAACCTCAAGCTAACTAACTTGAGAGCTGAGCCAGTGCCCATGGAGGGAGATGGGCAAGATGCACCACCGGAGCAGGTAGAGTTTGAGGAGCAAGGCCCTGATCCACCACAGTTTGAGGAAAAAGAGCAACAGCCGCTAGTGGGACCTGAGCAAGGGAATGATCGATGAAACTATATGATGGATGAGGTGAGAGACATGCGGCATGTGCAATAGACGTATGGGGCACAAATCAGGGAGATCCGAGAGATCCAGCAGGAGCACAGAATGCATATCCAGAAGTTGAGAGCTGGACAGCGTCGGAGGGAGTACTACGAGGAACAATCAAGGGTGCACTCCAACAACATGGAGGAGATGATGACCATAATGTTCAACTTCCAGTTCTCCAGATCCCCTCGTGCATATATCCCATGGAATACCTATCATCCACCTCCTCCGCCTCCAGAGCCATGAAGGGAGTACTTTGAGTGCTCGGCACTTTTGTTCATTCATTTTAGCTATGATTAAGTCTTTGGAAGAATTCTTGAAGTGATTTAATTTGATTCGGTTGGATTGTACTTAAATTGTTTGATTTGGGAGGTTTTCTTACTTAGGGATTGTTTTATTTTTAGTTTTATGCGATTTACTTTTTATTATTTTTGGTATTTTAGTTTGAGTTTTATTGTTTGGATGTGATGGGAATTTGATCTTAATTTTTATGGATGTGAATTGATGTGTTTGATACTTTGAGATGGATGATTTAGTTCATGCATGTTATATGTTGTTGTGTTGTTTGGTGATTCTTTGATTATTGTGTGGTGTTTGTCATGTTGTTTTATTTTTGTAGGGATTGTTTGGTGGTATGTTTTTTTTTGGGAAAGAGTTGAGTGTTTTTGAATATGAGCTATAATGCATTGTTTGTGATTAGTGATGGCAAGCATATTAATGGTTTCTACTTGTTGAAATTGTGACATGAATTATATAATTTGTTCAATTTTGAGAAATATGAAGGGTAATTAGGTTTCTTTTGGTCCAAGCAAAAGCTTGTGAGACTTGAACCTCGACCGTGCCTCCATGGTTCATTCTTGATGAGAGGACCGGTTGAACTTAGACAAACTAGAACTTGCTCATGGACTATAGGAACGAAGCCCGAATGGTGGAAATTTGTGAAATGATCTTAGGTCATCCTTGTTAAATGAAGTCATAGCCATAAAACTCCTTACCAAAAACATTATCCCTAGTAAGCCACTTTGAGCCTATAAGCCTTTTCTTTGTGATTTGAGCACAATACAAGCCTTGAGCCTTATATATAACCTATGTGTGGTTAGTTGAGGATGATGATGGTTTACAAGGGAAGATGAAAAGTGTGTAAGGAAATGGAAGAAACGTTGAGTCAAGAAAATAATGAAAGAGCTCAAGATAAAAAGCAAATGCAACTTCAACAAAAAAAATGGAAAAGGAGCAAAATCATAAAATATGCTCAAGGAATACAAAAGTCAAAAGAAAAGAAGTATGTCATTCCAAAGAAGCTCAAGGAATCCATGGTATGTTGATATTTAGTGCTTTTGAATTATTGACAAATTTAGGATGTTTGAAAGTGAAGAAGTTGGAGAAAAGAATCATCTTTTCGATTATCTACACTTGAATAGTCACTATTATCCAAAGTTTCCTACCCTACCAAAGAGCCTAAACATTACATCCTAAGATAAAGACCTTTTTGATCACTTATTGAAACTAGGGTGGCTTGTGAACATAGTCCATGAGCAAGCCTATGGTGAGTCGATTCTAATCGGTTGATGAGTGATGTTAAAAACCTTACTCTATAGAGTGTTGAGTGAATTTGATATCCTATGAGAGGCTTGGATTGAAAGGGATTTGATTACTCTTTTGTCATTCTTAAGATTGAACTTGTTAATCTTTCATGTTATAAGTTTGATGATGTAGGGATACTTAATGTGATTTTGTAGTACTTATTACTTGTGATGTGTTGTGGTTTATGTTCGTTAGGTGTTTTCCTAGGTGAAAATTACTCCTCTTGTTTATCATTTTTTATTGTTCAAGGACGAACAATACTCTAAGTTTTGGGGGTTGATCGTAGTCATTTTCACCTAGATTTTAGTGTCTTTATTTGTGGATTTTTAGATGTTTTTATCCGTATTTGTGTGATTTTTAGTGGAGTTATTGTTGTTTTGAGAAATGTGGTATGAATTGATAGAATTATGTAAATGAGCTTAAATATGTGTAAAACAGGTCAAGAAATGGATAAATACGGAGTCTGGAGCGAAACGGAGACGGAAGAAAAGGGCCTGCTTGTACACGGGCCGTGTGCAGAACACGGTCCTGTAACAAGTGGCCGTGTATTGTCATAAAAAATCACTGCTAGCCCAGAAGGATAGCCATGCGCTAGTGCACGGGTCGTACATTGCTGCATGCCCAGTGTGCGGAACACGGCCCTGTAAGAAGAAGCCGTGTACTTACATCAGAAAATGCTACATGGCCATTACCAAGGCCATGTACTGCAGCTCGAACCGTGTCCGGAAGCACGCACAACACGCCAAAGTAGGTGTGCCCTACACAGGCCTTGTGCTGCTACACAGGCCATGTAGGTGCAAAAACCTGTGTAGTTTTAGAAAAATTTCGGAAGCTTCTAGAAGGTCCATTAGTGATATAAAAGGATGACTTGTGCAAAATTTGAGGGGAGATCAGATTCATAGCAGTTACACATACTCCACACCATATTTCCTCACACACTAGATCCATATTCTATCTCTATCCATTAGATCCATCCAATTTCCATTTGATCTCCGCATTCAATCCATAAATCCATCATCTAATCCAACCATCCATCATTTGAGAAGAGTAAAGCATCAAGGAGCAGAGGAGTTGATAAATTAGAGAGGAGGAAGGTTTCTCCATGCAAGGGAAGTCAATCTACTTTTCATTTGTTGATTTTCTTCTTATTTTGGCTCAAATGGAGCAAAGCTTTATTTATATTGAATTAAACATCATGTTTAGTGGCTAGTCCTATAGTAGGGCTAATCATATGAATGGTTGAGGTGAAGAGTTAGATATGTAGAACTTGAGTGGTGATTTGAATTGATTTGTGGATTTTCTTTTATGATATATCAATCATATTTCATTTCAATGTTTGTGTGATTAAATTATCTATTCATAGTATTAGGATGGTTATTCCAATGTTGTGAGTGGATGTTTAATTGAATCATATATTGAAATGTGCATGCATGTTAGTATAAGGGGAGGTACGCCATTCCCTCCTTAGGCTTAGAACATTCATAGAGGGACACTTAAGAAATTGAGTGAAAAGAACCAACTTATGATCATAGTACCTTAAGGGAATTGAGATTAAGATCAATTTTAGGAAATTTAGACTTGTAAAATGGTCGAGAACCTAATTGCCTTGGCCATAGGGATTAGGGGTAAAATTGTGATTGCTTTTAATCCACAAGTTAATGAAAATTACCATCAAGAGTTTTGCATATCTAGCTCAAGTCTTAACCATGAGTATGATTAGCCTTGCTCTCTTCTCAAGTGAATTCTACATCCATTCCATTCATTATTTGCTTGTTGTTTGATCATTTACTTTGTTAGTTTAAATTCTAGTTGAGTAAGTAGAGGATTAATTAATAGTTTTATATACAAAACCTTCAAACTATCAGCCTTACAAAGTACAAATCAATGGAAAATCCAAATACAAGGATGAGTTTACTTTCCCTTGGGATGACATTAATATAAATTTTGTACTTGGTCATGCGTTTACTCGATGATAGAGTCTCTTACTCTTACATATTTTTACAAGAAATGCAACTAAGAACAATAAATAATTTATAATCAGTATTTATTGACCAAGTATAAAAAAAATTTAAACAAATTGTATTTCAATTCCCGTCGAAAAAAAACCACAGTAGAAATATTAATTTAAAATTAAAACAATTATATAATAAGTAGACTCGTTGTAATTTTAAAATTGAATTTTTAAAATTTAAAATTTAATCAAAAATTTTGTATTATTAAAATATATAACTATTTTAATGAAATAATTACTGATAGGTACACACTTTGTACCCCTAATTACTACTAGATACATTGATTTAAAATAATTATTATTTAATACAAAATATTAAAGTAAAATACCAAATATACCCCTAAACCCATATACCTTTAAAACACTAACCCCAACCTCCACCCACCACCGGACCACCGCTGCCGCTGCCGGACCGCCGCTGCCGCCGCCGCCGCCGGCGGAGCTCCGGCGGCCGGTCGCCGGAAAATCTGTTCGTCAAAAAAAAAAAAAAAAAAAAAAAAAAAAAAATTTGGTCGCCGGAAAGCTGCCGCGCCGCCGCCGCCGGTCGCCGGAAAAACTGTTCGTCCAAAAAAAAAAAGAAAAAAAAAAAAAAACTGGTCGCCGGAAAAACTGCCGCCGCCGGAAAAGCTTCCGGACCGCCGCCGCCGGACCACCACATTTTTTTGCTGCACACACTTTTTTTTTCCTGCACACACTTTTTTTGCTGCACATGAACTTTTGCTGCACACAATATTTATGTGCAGCACATTAATAGGGGTAATATTGGAATATCACTATATATTTTTGTACCTAGTAGTAATACTTTTGTATGTTTGTATCTCATAGTAATTTAGGGTTTTTTTGTGTACCTAGTAGTAATCCTCCCTATTTTAATTAATAAAAATATCAGTTGTTACATAATTTAAATATAATATATATAAGTTTAAATTTTAAAAAATAATAAAATAATTCAAAACAATCATGACTGAATTATTATTATAAAATTAAAAACAAATCATGATTAAATGGAAAAAATACAAAAAGATCGTGTATTTAAATTATAAAAAGATACTTCATGATTAAATTGAAAGAATATGGGAAGGTTTTATATTATTTTGATGAAAAGAACGTTCGTGATTAAATTAAAAAAAAGAGGAATATGTGGTGTATTTTAACGTAATTAACCCTTATTTGAATTAATTGTTTAGTAGTTGATAATTAAAATCCCAACTTTTATTGCCATTCGTCTTAATTAATTAGTAAATAATTAAATTGATAATACGTCGTCCTTTGGGTTTGATATTTAACTTGGTTGCTTTCTTAAGCTACAACTGATATTCTTAAACTTGGGGATTAATTTTGCGTGAAAAGAAAAAGTGCATCAGCGCTTGACGCGCGTTTTCTTTGCACGCAAAATTAATCCCCAAGTTTAAGGATATCAGTTGCAGCTTAAGCAAGCGTCCAAGTTAAATATCGAACCCAAAGGACGGCGTATTATCAATTTAATTATTTACTAAATTAATTAAGATGAAAGACAATAAAAGTTGGGATTTAATTATTAACTACTAAATAATTAATTAAAATAGCAAATAAAATAAATTGAGAACTAGGAAAATACGAAAGTGAATCAAGTAGGAAAATAGGTAGTTCTAGGATAATCCAGCTTTACTCATTAATTTTCCCTTCGTGTATCAATGTCCGACTCTGCCTTTTGGAATATGGACGCATCACTAAGCCATGCATATTTACTCTATAAACACAAGCAAATATGCGTATAACACGTGTGAATAACCTTGGAGCAAGAGATATAATTTCACCCACTTTCTAGGTACTATCAGTATCAATTATTTTCCTAGTCAATTGGTACTCTAACCCAATATGATCTCCCTTTATAGGTACTATAAAATTATCCTCTTTATCCTACTTATCAACCCGAATCCATTTCAATTAATAAATATTCATATAATATAGTTCTAATGAAATTTTGGAGTCCCCTCACTTAGAATCATAACATGGAATCCTGCTCAGCAGTGAACGCACTCAATCAATAACCAAGATATATATTCAAACTCTACATAATAGTTTATGATGCACAAAACAACTCTGAGTATGAATTAAAATGCATAGTCTTATATAAAATAAATCACAAGTAGTGTTGTACGGAGTATACACACGAAAGTTCAATTAACTCATAAAAATCTTCAAAATCCTAGATCTACCAAAGCGGTTATAGCCCATAACGCTTCAAAGAACATTCATGGAACGTTCATGGTGTTTGGATAGTTCTTACCCATAGTCTGGAAAATCACAAGATGAATTAGGAAACGATTAAAATTCTCGATGTGGGCGTCGTCGCGTCCTTCTCCGTCTTGAATCCTCCTCTTGGTTCTCCTCTTGATTCAGCAGATGAATCTTCAAAGTGATGGATGGATGGATGAAAGGATGTGGATGATGGTTGGGGAGTGATCCCCCCTTGTGGGGTGTCAGATGACTATAATGTTGTGGTTCTCTCCTCTTCTTGGTGTGATCTGCATTCCCTTTTATACTTGTAAGCTCTCCTTATGGACCTCGGATATAAAAATATAGATCTGGAGTTGTTCAGGCATTTGGTTCGACCATGAGCTTGGTCGAACCAGAGATGTCGTGGTCGAACCACATCGAACCATCTTGCGCAGTCTCACCGCTCCGCGTATAACTTCCACATCCAAACTCCGATTTGAGTGATTCTTGTGCTCACGTGATCCTCTCTTCCTTGGCTTTCTATACGTATAGAGAACTTACAAAAAGTCTAAGATTTAAAGGTGTAAGAAGCCATGAAAAGTGGCACAGCCATTCTGTTTGGCACAGCTCGCGCGATGTCACCATTTTGATCATAATTTTATTGTTTGGACTCCGTTTGAGGTGTTCTTTACGCAAAAATAATCCACTCTTCTGTGGCTTTCCAACCATATATCACAATTTCAATTCAGAGCTCTACAAAAATACAAAAAAATTATACAAGTTGGACGTACATTTTTCAGCATTCATACAAAAGTTGCACCTTTCCTCCAATTTTGCACTTTTGATTATTTTTCCACCTAAAACCCAATAAAACAGATCAAGTGCACCTTTTTCTCACATATATTGAATATAAGATACTTGTGCTAATATATGACAACAATTCTCATCAACAAGGTATTAGATTGGACACTAAAATACGCTTATTTTCACTTTCATCAATCCCTCAAACTTACCCGTTGTTCGTCCCAAGGCAACAAAATAAAAATAATGAGAGAGAGAGTAAGAAAATTAGTGAAAAACAAGGACTATAACAAATACTTCATTCAAAATACAATTGTCCTCAACTTATGTCATGCAACTCTAATTACATGTAATAATCAATTCATAGCATACAAGATAAGACAATCACCACAAATTCAAATGTCATGTTCTCACGGGAAGTATATATCACTCGCACTCAAGTGTAAAAGATGTACACTTATGGGTTAGGGTTTTTACACTCAAATTCAATTCAAATGCATGCGTAAGAATAAGCTTGCCAAAAGTCTCAAACTCTCCACCATTAAAAGTATGATTCAACAATAAGATCAAAAAGGATTTTTCGTTTGGATGTAATGATGTCTCTTTGGTTAGGGTAGGAAATATATGGATAAGTGACTTAAAACTCGGATCAATCAAGTGCGCATTCCATCATGATCTTTCATTCTTCTTACTCACTTCAATTAAGCACAACATCCTCATCAACTCTTTTAATTTTCTTTTTTCTTTCTAGCACAACACTTTTTCCTTCTCTTTCTTTTTTATTTCTTGAGGTACGAGTTTCGGGCACTACCTCATGCATCCTCCATAGGGTATTAGATTTAAGCACTACCCTAGGGTGTTCGATTCAATAGAGTACTAGATTTAGGCACTACTCCATGATTTTCTTTTGATGCATTTTCAAGCTCAATCACTGTTTCAACATCGATTTCATTCCTTCCCAAACTATTATAAAACTCCATCAACAGACTTTGAAAAGCCATTAATTTTCATCATAGAATCAAGGCTCAAATAATTCAGAAGCTCAAAGTGGTTATTTCTCATAGGCTGCCAAAGACCGAGGTTTTTAGGCTCAACGGGGCTAACTATAGATAAACATTATTTGGTAAGGAATTATTTGGCTAAGTGACTCATAAACTCAAGGATGGCCTAAAATCATTTCTCATCATCTAACACACATGTAGTTTTAAGTAAGACAAGAGGCAAGTTCTAGAATACACAAACAAGAATAATACTCTCCAGAAAAGAAATATCATGTGATTACGTATCATGATCAACGAGGCTCAAAATCTCACATGCATTTTTAACAAGTAACAGAGCACTTTTCATGGTAAGTAATATCTCACAAGTACACATAAAACTTCATATCTCAATATATCTCAAGTACACTTCCTTCACAATTTCAAGAGCATATGAATTTCAAGCACAATGATTAGCCATAACTTGTAGTCGGGTTGACCAATTCAAGAATTTATCGAACCACAGGGAGGTCGATGCTAGCACTTAAGCGATATCACGTTTATCACGATTTTATAGAGACGAATCATAGATGGATGGTTTGGGTAACAAGTAATTAAATGAAAGTAGACAAACAATAATCCAATGACAAGATAAAAATGATGAATGAGTGGTTTTCCAAATTAAGTAGAAGTGAGATTAACAACACTAATGAAGTGGTAACTTATGGATTCATGCATTAAACTCATATGTATCAAGGGTTAAGACTAAGGGCCAACACTTATACCACCTAAACTTCCTCTCGAAATGAATAGGATGTAGATCATTTGCACAATCTCAAAATAGCTCAAAGGTTGGTTCTAAATTAAACTATTCCAACTAGGTACTAAGTTCAATTATAGAATCCCTTCATATAATCAATTGACTTCTCAATCTAACTAATCACATGTTCCATCAAAGGGTTCTAAATAATAAAGGACTTCTCAATCACTTTACCATCTATAATGCACATGAGGTGTTTGATGAAATGATTCACTTGACTATCCTAAGCACATCATTGATTTCTCAATCTAATCATATAATTAGAACAATCAAACACACAAAACATCATAGATCTCAAGATATATAAGCACCAATGATAGAAAATCAAATATCCCCATCAACATATGAATTTAATTACATAGATCCACAAATTAACCAACAACCTTCATGTTGCTAATCTCACAAGGGAGATTAGCCTACAATCTTCATAAGATCCATAACATAGACATTATAATTCTTACAAATCATGATAAACTAAAGGATTAACACAAAATTGGAATGAAAACTCCCTTGGAAATGGATCCAATTGAATCTCCCTTCTTCCTTTGGTGATCACCCAAGCTTCCTTGCTTCTTCACTTGATTTGGATGGAGGAAATTATGGAGAGATGATGTAGATCTCAAAAATGGATGAATGGGATGGAGAATATGGTGTGAAATCAAAGGAATGGTGTGTGAGGTGTGTGGGAACAGTAGAATTTCGGATCTCCTCTTATAAAATCTGAATGGAGGGGTATTTATACCCTTATGGGTCTTCTAGAAGGATTCTGATTTTTTTCTGATCCAAGACACGACACGAGTCGTGTGGCGCAACACGGCCATGAGATGCCCGTGTTGCGTGAACTGATGCTCCCGCACGGCCATCGCTTACAGGCCCGTGTTGGCTACACGGGTCGTGTCTGCAACACGAGTCGAACTCCGCAACACGGCCAAGTGGTGGTCGTGTTGGATGAATAGATGTTGCCGCACGACCATTTTGGACAGGCCCGTGTTAGCTACACGAGTCGTGCACTGCGACACGGCTCGTGCCACCGACACGGCCAGTCGTGTTGCTGCTGCCCTGATTCCTTCACTGTTTTGGCTCGTTCTCCCTCGTTTCAACTCCAAATTGAGATCCGCTTTTTCCTAGTAGGTTTAAGCTCATTCACACACATTTCCATGAAAACACAAAACACAACCAAATAACACATAAAATACGGATAAAATAATACGAAAACACATATAAAAAGACACTAAAATCTAGGTGAAAATATCACTCATCACACAATTTAAAAATAAGCTCACATGAATCACTACCATAAACTCAATCTTTCACTCCATGAATTAAAAGCACACATAAAAATTAGAATAAGGAAACGAGGGCACCTGATTTTTCTTCAACGTAATGCATGAGCTCCTCTAGTTGTTCAACTCGATCAGGTCAAAGCCTCAGTTTACCTGTTTCTATCATCAAAGCTCAACATACCTCATCATCATAGGATTTATAAATAATAATATAGAAGAATTATAAGAAAAGGCTCAATTGAGTATCTAATCGACTCCACACACTAGACACACCAACACAACATACTAAACATTAGTTAAGTTGTAAAAAATTGACATACCAACATTGGTTAAAGTATTAATATGCCACACAAAATCAACCCCCTAACAAACAAAAAAACCACAAAAGGAAAATTTATTCCCTCGGTGCTCATAAAATGAGATAAGTACATCACACCCCCCAAACTTAAAAAAAACGTATGTCGAAATTAAGTTTGAAAAGAGACGTAATTGCCGAAGTGTGAGCACTTCAAATATTATAACTTCTCACTCACATGAAAGAAATAATAAAGCAATAAAATGGAAGGGACAAGCCCCCAACAGTCGCTAATGTTTAACATCGGAGAGTCACGATGGAATATCGCTTTGTACTACTGGATCAGATGGTGGTCTTCTAGCATCCTCACCTTCAAGTACTTTCTTCCCTCTTCTTGTCTACACTCAGCACCTCACCTTTCTTGGTCACAAAAATATGATCCTTGAAAATTCCATCCTTCCATTGATGTCTAGAATCCTCCTTATCAATCTTCCACTTAAATTTAGAATCATCTGTCCTATTAAAATTAAGATTAAATAAAATAGAAATTACATCTATGCTCTCGCATGATTGAATCTCCATGGGCGTCTTCATTGCTTGATCAAGAGAGAAATCCACATCTTCATTGTCCATCTGCAGTCTAATCTTCTCGGCTCTCAACCTCTTTACTCTTTCCCATTTCTTCTCTTTTATAAGCTCAGTATTCTGCCCTTGGGATGGCACTGGAGTACTCTGAACATGAGGTAAAATATTATGCACAGAGAACGGTGTCAGATAGGGTGGTTTGGCCTTGGTTCAACCTTGGGTATTGGTCGAACCAGGTGTGTAGTGGTCGAATCGACCATCAGAAAGATCAAACTCCTCAGTTTAGGCTAGTTCGACCAAGGGGTTTGGTTGAAACATGACTGTCATGGTTGAACAAGTCTTTAGAAAATTCAGTGTCTCTCGTATAGGCTGGTTCGACCGTGGTTTGACCAAGGGGTTTGGTCAAACCAGGTAGGTTTTGGTCGAACTAACATTAGAAGAAACAAAGGGTTGCGGACAGGCTGGTTCGACCATGGTTCAACCTTCAGCATTGGTCGAACCAGGGTTGTCTTGGTCAAACCGTCCATCTGGATGCTCCAGAGGTTGCCCAGGTACTTGGTTTGACCTCCAGGATGTGGTTCGACCTGCTGTCTTGGTCGAACCCTAGTCGAATAGAGCTCCTGGAGCTCCAAAATTTATTTCCGGCATAATTGATCCGTCATATTGTGTTCCAGAACTCAATGTGATGGCTTTACATTTGTTTGGGTTTGTTATATCTTGAGACGGGAATATTCCTTTCTCCAATGTTTGTGTTAATTGATTCATATTCCCGGCCATCTGCCCCATCATCAAAGTAAGGTCCTTCAACTGCTTAGATAAATCTGTATGCTTAGCATTCATAGTAGCCTCGATGCAGTCAACCATTGCCTCATTCCTTGTCATGTATCGATTGAAGGTATCTTCAATACTCTTCACTTCTTGCTGCTGGATACTAGGCCCCTTTTGTGTCAACTCTATAATATGCTTCTGCTAGGATTATAGTATCTTGTTGATGTTATCTAAACTATAAATCATCTCATCATCCCTATTCGGCTTCTCCACTTGACGTTCAACCTGAGCCAACTTACCTAGTGCATAAGATCCTCTTACTCTTTCCATAGGTCAGTCATGTGAACTCATAGAGATGTCTTCAAATAACTTTTCTGCTTCAAGTGCTGTCTTAGATAACAACGCTCCTCCTGATGATGCATCAATAAGAATACGCGACTCACAATCCAATCCATAGTAGAAGATACTTATGTATTGGGCCTTAGATATCCCATGCTGTGGGCACCTCCTGAGTATATATTTAAACCTATCCCACGCCTCATGAAGTTTCTCACCTTAATTCATAATAAATTGGGTGATCTCTTGCTTCATTCTTAAGATCCTTAAAGGTTGCATGTATCTCTCTAACAACTTCTGCTGCAATTGGTCCCATGTAGTGCAGTGTGTGGCATCAAGAGTCTCATACCAAGCTTCTACCCTATCAATCAAAGAGAACTTGAATAGGGCGATCTATCTAGCATGATCATTAGCTCCAGAACCCTTTTGAGTGTTTGCATAACTAAGAAATCTTCGGAGATGCTGATATGGATCTTCAATGCAACCTCCAGAAAAGGGATCCTTCTCTACCATATTAATAAGAGCGGGATGTATCTCAAAATTACTATCTTCCCCCCTTGCTCCTATCAACCCCATGTTTCCAATCCCATAGTTCATGAAAATTTCACGTATGGTAATATTATCTGGATTCTGCCTTACTCCGGCCATGTTTAGCTTAGAGTGTTATTTTTTCATTTCCTTTTCCTAGTTCACAAGTACCTTAGAAAAATTCAAGGTTAGATAGAAATAAATAATCACAAATAAAAGTCTTAATCAAACTAGAAATAATAAAATCAGTAATAACAGTCGTCCGCGGCAACGGTGCTAAAAACTTGATGCACATTTTTTTCGCACGTAAAATAAATCCCCAAATATTAAGGATATCAATTGCAGTTTAAGCAAACGACCAAGTTAAATATCAAACACAAAGGACGGTGTATTATCAATTTAATTATTAACTAAATTAATTAAGACGAAAGGCAATAAAAGTTGGGATTTAATTATTAACTACTAAATAATTAATTAAAATAGTAAATAAATCAAATTGAGAACTAGGAAAATAAGAAAGTGAATAAAGTAGGAGAATAGGTAGTACTAGGATAATCCAGCTTCACTCATTAATTTTTCTTTCGTGTATCAACGTCCGACTCTGCCTTTTGGAATATGGACACATCACTAAGCCATGCATATTTACTCTATAGACACAAGAAAACATGCGTATAATACGTGTGAATAACCTTGGAGCAAGAGATATAACTTCACCCTCCTTTCTAGTTACTATCAGTATCAATTATTTCCAAGGCTAATGGTACTCTAACCCGATATGATCTCCCTTAAAGGTACTATAAAATTACCCTCTTTATCCTACTTATCAACCCGAATACAATTCAATTAATAAGTATTCATATAAGATAGTTCTAATAAAGCTTCGGAGTCCCCTCACTTAGAATCATAACATGGAATCCTGCTCAACAGTGAACGCATTCAATCTATAACCAAGATATGTATTCAGACTCTATATAATAGTTAATGATGCACAAAATAGCTTAGAGTATGAATTAAAAACGCATAGTCTTATATAAAATAAACCACAAGTAGTGTAACACGGAGTATACAAATGAAATTTCAATTAACTCATAAAAACCTTTAAAACTCTAGATCTACCAAAGCGGTTCTAGCCCATAACACTTTGAAGAACGTTCTATAGTGTTTGGATAGATCTTACCCATAGTCTGGAAAATCACAAGATAAAATCCTAGATGTGGGCGTCGTCGCATCCTTCTCCGTCTTGAATCCTCATCTTAGTTCTTGTCTTGATTTAGCAGATGAAACTTCAAAGTGATGGATAGATGGAGGAAAAGATGTGGATGATGCTTTGGGGATGATCCCCCCTTGTGGGGTGTAGGATGTTTGTAATGTTGTGGTTCACTCCTCTTCTTGGTGTGATCTACATCCCCTTTTATACTTGTAAGCTCTCCTTATAGACCTTGGATGGGCTTTTTCTTAGAAAACACAAAAATACACGCACTTGGGGTGTAAAAATACAGATCTGGAGCTGTTAAGGCATTTGGTTCGACCATGGGCTTGGTTGAACTAGAGTTGTCGAGGTCGAACCACATCGAACCAGCTTGCTCAGTCTCACCATTCCTCGTATAACTTGCACATCCAAACTCCGATTTGAGTGATTCTTGTGCTCACGTGATCTTCTCTTCCTTGGCTTTCTTTCCATATACTGACACGACCCATCTTACATAACTTATAAATCAAATACTAATTCACATAAACATTATTATTATAAAAACCTGCATATATATTTTTTTTCTCATAATATATTTATAACCGAAACCATCACACCAGTTCAACATACGTGACTGGTTTCTGACACCACTTCAAACCACATAAACTTGTGACAATACTGATTATATTACATAACAAAATATCAGCGGAAACAAAATAAACCCATGGCCTAGCCAATCGGTCGTCATCTATGTACATCCGCTCAACACCCTGAAGGAGCTTCACAGCTTGTACAAAACACCACATAATTCAATCATCAGCAGGCTCACCTACAGTGCATAAACTAGTGAGACAAAAATCTCACAAAGTAGAAATCATGCATGCTAGTGCATGAAAATGCATTTATTTTTCTATCACCTATTTCTTAATCTTTCTAATTGGTCTCTTTTATTTTGAAAACTGTTCAGGTTGTGGGATCCCCACAACACACTTATGATATGCACCCCAAATGAGCTCAATAGACATACTTAGTGTCGGATTGATTTTTCGATCCCTGAATAAAGTATTGGGGATTATTTTTCCAAACCCCGAATAAAAATGAGCCGATTAATGACATGTTGAGTCAACACATGACTCGGATCACTCTGTGATCCCTGAATAAAAATGAGTCGACAAGCGACTCGTTGAGTCAATACATGACTCGGATCGCTCCGCGATCCCTGAATGGGGTGAGTCAACACATGACTCAGACTGACTTTTGGCGATCCCTGAATGAGTGCATATATAATGGCCGCACACACCATTAGTATCTTATTAATTTGGAAAAAATACTTTTCATGATTATGCATGATATGCAATCAGGACAATTAAATATGCATCATAAACCATTTACATTATCAATATCAACATTTAATTACAATAAAGCAACAACTTAATTTCAATTCACACAGATCCACTTTTGGAACCGCAACTTCACCTTAATCACATAGATCCATTTATAGAATAACAACTTCACCTTGGATCACACGGATCCTATTTTAGAAAAATAACTTCATCTCGAATCACACAGATCTTATAAATAATATTTTCTCATATCATACAGATCTATATTAAACATTTTCCGATCATACAGATTTATATAGGACAATGCTATTATCTCAAATCACATAGATCCACAACTTGTAACAAAAATTACTCCCAAATAATTCATAACGTAATTAAACTAATAACAAATTGTTCATAACAGAATTATCACATATTAAACACAAATAATTCACACACAACATATGTTTATGCATTGTAGTTGGACTTCTACTTACCTGGATTTGGAAGTAATTATACTTTAGACCTCGTGAAAAACAATCACTAATCTCTCGTCCCGGCACTCTCTCCTTTCTCCCTCTTCTTTTTCTCTCTCTCCTTTTCTTTTCGTCTCTACTTCTCTTTTTTTCTATTTAAATCACAGGTACGTGCTGCATTTTCAGTTCACTGCCGAAATGGGTTTTTCAACCCATATATATAGGTAGGAAATTGGGATAACTTAGCAGCCTATTATATTTTGTAAAAACAAATATGCTACGTGTTGTAATTATAAACGAAATGGAATTAAGGGCCACGTAACTAGCTTTTTAACCATTGCAATTATATGGTAAATGGTTAAGCCACGTAATATCCATCAACTAATTTTTTTAATAATACTAACAATAATATTATTATTATTATTACTATTATTATTATTATCCAAAAATACTTAATTATTAAGATATAACACATTTACAAATTAATATACATATGTGTACATTTTCTTACTACTATTATTATTACGAGAACACGTATGATACTTAATAATTAAGAAATAATATATTTATACACATAAAATAACTTAATTATAAACCCAAATAGTTGCACGTAAATATTTATGCACACCTATATTCACATATTATTACCATTTTTAACACAAATGGCTCAAATAAAACGTAAAAGTAAATAAAATATAGAAACAATTGTCACATAATTGCCACATAAATATTACATAATTATAAAATTCACATAACACAAATTAAATTATATTGGCACATGAGTAGTGAGAAGCTCGGGTATCACATCCTCCCCACCTTATAAAAATTTCGTCCTCGAAATTTAGTTACCTAAAGAGTTCTGGATACTTATCCATCATTTCGTCCTCTCTTTCCCAAGTAGCCTCCTCGACTAATTGGTTCCTCCATAACACCTTCACCAATGGTATCTTTTATTTCTGAGCTTCTTCACTTCTCGCCGCAAAATCTCATCTGGTATCTCTTCCTAACTAAAATCTTCTTTCAACTCAATTGGTTCCTGCCTGAGAATATGAGATGGATTCGGAACATACTTCCTCAACACAGACACATGAAGCACGTCATCTACTCTAGACATCGATGCTGGTAACTCCAACTTATACGCAACATTTACAACTCTCTCAATGATAGTGAATGGAGATACTTTCCAAACCGCATTATCCCCTTTATTGGAGATACTTTCACGAATACATGATCACCCACTTCAAATTCCAACTCTCTTCTCTGTTTGTTTGCATAACTCTTCTGGCGATCTTGGGCAACTTTTATCTTCTCTCTAATCCGTGTTACAGCTTCTGTCATTTCACGAATCAAGTCAGGACCTAAAAGTTTTCTCTCTCCAACTTCATCTCAATGTACTGGAGACCTACACTTTCTCCCGTATAGTGCTTCATATGGTGCCATCCCAATAGTGGACTGGTAACTGTTGTTGTACGAGAACTCTATCAAAGGCAAAAGTTTACTCCACTGACCTTGAAAATTCAACACACATGCTCTAAGCATATCCTCCAAAATCTGTATCGTACGCTCCGATTGACCATCTGTCTGTTGATGGAATGCCATACTGAAAGATAACTGTGTCCCCAATGCCTTATGCAAACTCTTCCAGAAAGCTGACAAGAATCTTGTGTCTCTATCTGACACAATGATAAGTGGTACTCCATGGAGTCTGACAATCTCTTGAATATACAGCTGTGCATAGCGATCCATGGAATACATAGAGGAAATAGAAAGAAAATGAGCGGACTTAGTCAATCGATCCACAATAACCCAAATGGCGTCATGACCTTTTACTGTCTTTGGTAAGCCGATGACAAAATCCATAGTGATATTATCCCACTTCCACTCTGGAATATATAGAGGCTGCAAAGTTCCTGCTGGTCTTTGATGCTCGACTTTGATTTTCTGACAAGTCAAACATTACTCTACATATTGAGCGACATCTCTCTTCATCCCTGGCCACCAATAATATGACTTCAAATCTCTATACATCTTAGTAGCTCCTGGATGTACAAAGTACGGTGTTGAATGAGCTTCTGTCATCACTTCCTTCTAAAAGTCATCCACTTCAGGTAGACATAATCGACCTCTATAATGAATCACGCCATTCTCACATCTCTAAAATGCTCAGGCCTCAAGCCTTCCACAAACCTCTCCACTTTCAGTGCCTCCGTACTCACCATGTGTTCGGCAAACCTTAACAACTGCTCAAACTAACGAAGGTAGTCTATAACGGACATACCTCCCTGCTTCAGCTGTATAAACTCATTCATCTTCATTGCTCTCACTGGTGCCGTAAAGTACTTGTTCCTGAATAGCTCCTTAAATCTTTCCCATGTCATAGTCGTGACATCCTCGATACTTTTAATTGTATCCCACCAGTGACCAGCACTTCCTCGTAACATGAAAGAAGCACACAACACTCTGTCCCTATCTAGAATTCTACTATATTGAAACATGTTTTCCACCGTACGTTACCAATCCTCTGCTTCTTTGGGGTCTGCTGCATCCTCAAATATTAGAGGGCTCGGCTTTCGAAACCTCTCACAAACCATTTCCACATGTTCTACTTGATGTCTATCTTGATTAGCATTACCTATGGTTGTCCACCCACATCTCTCTGCTGAATCAATTGGTGTATCTGTTGGGACTGGCGCTCTACCATTTCCATCAGTCAAGTAATCACCACATCACGATTATTTTCTTTAGTAGGTGCTGCTTGCTCAGCAACTCTATCCCCTTCAGAACTTTCACCTGTATCCCTTACCATTTTGCACTACTAACTACGAGTCCTACACCACATGGCCAATATAATTTAAAAAACACATAACGACACAGAATAAAAGTTACACTTACACGCAAGGCTGCGCTCCCAAGGAATGAGCTCATGTACATAGATAGTCTGCAGGACCCAAACCGTGCTCTGATACCACTCTGACACGACCCATCTTACATAACTTATAATTCAAATACTAATTCCCATAAACATCATTATTATAGAAAACGGCATATATATTTTTTTTTCATAATATATTTATAATCGAAACCATCACACTAGTTCAACATACGTGACTGGTTTCTGACACCACTTCAAACCACACAAACTTGTGACAAAACTTATTATATTACATAACAAAACATCAGCAGAAATAAAATAAACCCACGGCCTAGCCCAACAGGTCGTCATCTATGTACATCCGCTCAACACCTTGAAGGAGCTCCACAGCTAGTACAAAACACCACATAATTCAATCATCAGCAGGCTCACCTACAATGCATAAACTAATAAGACCAAAATCTCAGTAAGTAGGAATCATGCATGCCAGTGCATGAAAATGCATTTATTTTTCTATCGCCTATTTCTTAGTCTTTCTAATTGGTCTCTTTTATTTTGAAAACTGTTCACGTTGCGGGATCCCCACGACACACTTATGATATGCACCCCAAATGAGCTCAATAGACACACGTAGTGTCGGATCAGTTTTATGATCCCTAATAAAGTATTGGGGATGATTTTTCCAAACCCTGATAAAGATGAGCCGATTAACGACTTACTAGGGATCAAGTCTCATGACTCTCCAAAATATAAATCTTTCAGATTGTAGAACAACCCTACCACTACGACAAGACACTACATGCAATTGTGTATCAGACGTGACACGCGATGCAGTTTACTTGTGGTATAACCACTTGTAGTCTTGGTACTAAAATTTATGTTTCCCTTCTCATACCTTTAGAACATCTTATACATGGTTTTGTAATTTATTACATAGTACTTTCCAAAAATCTAATGTTCTTGTCAATAATCACTTTTCGATCTTTTGGACTATTTAATAAACCACCCTTCATTTTTCTTAGGATATCCCACAAACAGACAAACATTCATACGACATGCAGTTTCTAGGGCATACCCATGAAATAAATTAAGTAATTGCAAATAATCATCATCTATCTAACCATTTCCATTAGAGTCATTTTCCTTCTTTCCACCACACCATACAGCTGGGGTTTGCTCGGTGTAATTAACTTGGAATTTAATCCCAACCTTTGATTAATAGCTCCTAAACTATCCTAAGAGGTGCTCGCCACCACGATTAAGTCGTAATGACTTGATATATTTTCCATGATGCTTCACCACATCAGTCATGTACTCCTTGAATTAATCAAAGTATCTAGACATGTGGTGCATCAAATAAATATATCTTGTTTTTAGAATAATCATCAAACAAAATGATGAACATTCATAATCACCTCTCGACAGGATAATCTTAGGATCGCTTAAATCAGAATGAACCATTTCCAACATATCTTTTCATGGCTCTATACCCCTTGCTTTGAAAAAGCAATTAATCATTTTTACTTCCAAGTAAGACTCACTAGTTCGATAGTTTCCGCTTCCAATAAATCGAAAGGTCCATCGGCTATTAACTTTCGAATCGCACATAAGTAAAATGATCTGGTCTTAGATACCAAAGGTATGTTTAATTCATTTTCGAAGGTTCCTTTCTCTTATTAAGATTAGAAGATGCGTTATTAATTATTATTCTTTGCATCCGTGGAATAAGCATGATTTAAGAGTGTACAAATTATCACTAATGTACCATAACAGATTATAGGTCCATCCTTAATTACAATGACTATGTCATTTATATGAAAAAGAGTATCCATCCGTAAATACATAGAAACTGAAATAAAATTATTTCTATGAAAAAAACGTAGGTAAAGTCAATTTCTCTTAATCAAATGTTTATTTCAATTGTGTGATAAATAAACAACTCCCACTGCAACAGCCACTACTCTCATAGTTTACCCATGTACTTTATTATCTTATCATCACTATGTTTAGAATATTTAATGATTTTGGTATCTACACACAACGTGTCAGGATACGTGATTGATCGTTAGTAGTTGGGTTGACCAATTCAAGAATTTATCGAACCACAGGGAGGAAGGTACTAGAGTTTAAGCGATCTCAAGTTTATCGTGATTTTATAAGGACGACGGAAAGGAGCGGATAGGAGCAAATGAATGCAGTTATGCTAAAGCAAGAAATAAGGATAAAATGAATGCAAAGATAAGATGGTTCCAAATGATGCAAGGATGAGATTAACAACAATCATGGCATAGATAATTAAGTAATCATGCAATTAATTCTAATCTCTCATGGACAAGGTATAGAAGCGATCACTAATTCCACCTAAACTCTCTCTCGAGATGGATAGGATGTAGGCCCTCAACAAGGCTCCCAAACGCACATAGGATCGAGACAATAGCAAACACCTCCCACTAGGTACTAATTACTCTATGAGTTCCCTAATTAGGTACTAAATCATAAGTAATATTCCCTTTTAAGGTACTATGAATTCACTAATTGTTTGGGTCTCCTCATTTAATCAACCAACCTCTCGATTAAGCTAATCAAATGTTCTATCAAAGGGTTCTAAATCTAGAAGGATATCTCTATCTCATTCTAAATTAATGCACATGAAGTGTATGATGAAATGATTCAATGAACTATCCTAAACACATAATTGATTTCTCAATCTAATCACATGCCCATGACAATTAATCACACAAATCATCATATACATCAAGCAATCAACAATCAATGATAGAAATAACACAAAGCCCATTCAAGATTAAAATCAATTTGCATAAAAAAACTAAATTATCCAACACCAATCATGGAGCTAATCTCACAAAGGAGATTAGCGTCTCATATCCATAAGAAAATTAACATAGACATTAAGATTCTTACAAAACATGATCAATCTATAAAGAAATGCACAAAAATTAGAATTAGATTCCCCCTTTGAAGTGCTTCAATGGAGATCTCCTTCTTCTTCTTGTGATCTCACTCTCCCTTGCTTCCTTGATCACTTGGATGGTGAATTTGATGGAGGGGATCAAGTGTAGATGGGTGGATGAAGAATGGATGAAGATGATGGTGGAAAATGGAAGAAATGGTGTGTGAGGTGTGTGTGGAAGTGGTGGAAATCGGATTCTCTTCATAAAATCTGAATGGAGGGGTATTTATACTCCTTGACAAGCTTCTAGAAGGATTCTGAATTTTTCTGATCCCTGACACGACACGAGTCGTGTGGCGCAACACGGCCATAAGGTGCCCGTGTTGCGTGAACTGATGCTCCCGCACGACCATCGCTTACAGGCCCGTTTTGGCTACACGGGTCGTGTGCTGCAACACGAATCGAGCTCCGCAACACGACCAAGTGGTGGTCGTGTTGGATAAATAGATGTCGCCGCACGGCCATTCTGGACAGGCCCGTGTTAGCAACACGAGTCGTGTGCTGCGACACGACTCGTGCTCCCGACACGGCCAGTCGTGTTGCTGCTGCCCTGTTTCCTTCACTGTTTTGGCTCGTTCTCCCTCGTTTCAACTCCAAATTGAGATCCGCTTTTTCCTACATCTTCCTTATCATATCTAGCATCCAATAAAAAGTGAAAATTATAGGTTTAAGGTCATTCACACACATTTCCATAAAAACACAAAACACAACCAAATAGTACATAAAATACGGGTAAAATAATACGAAAACACATATAAAAAGACACTAAAATCTAGGTGAAAATATCACTCATCACACCCCCAAACTTAAAGTGTTGTGCGTCCCCGCACAACGAAAATGATAAACCAAGGAGAGTGATTTTCACCTAGGAAAAGACTAAACGAACATAAGTAACAACACATCATTAGCAACAAGAATTACAAATTATGCTAAGGCATCCTACAACATTAAACTCATAATATGAAAAATTAACAAGTTTAATCTAAAGAGAATAAAAGTGTAATATAGTCCCTTTTAGTCCAAGCCTCACATAGGTTATAAATTTCACTCAACACTCTTTAAAGTAGGTAAATCAACACTCATCAATCGATTGGCTCGACTCGCTATAAGCTTGCTCGTGGACTACATTCACAAACCACCAAAGTTTTCATTAGTGATCAAAAAGGTCTTTTATTAAGGATGTAATGATAGGCTCTTTGGTAGGGTAGGAAGAGTATGGATAATAGTGACTAACAAATGTAAGTAATCGAAGAGATGATCAACTTCCTCAACTTCTCCACTTTTCTTTCTTCCTTTCTCAACTTTGGTAATCACAAGCACTAATCATCAACTTTTCTTAGATTTTTAGCTTCTTTTAATGCATGCTTCCTTCTTTGAACTTTTAAGTACTTGAGCATATTGTTATTGCTTTTCTCATTTTCTTGTTTTGAGGTTGCATGTCCATTCTTTCTTGTGCTCTTTTTCATCCTTTTTCTTGCTTGTTTACCATTTCCCTTTTTTTCTTTTACTTCCTTATCAAACCTTTCTAGTTACCATCTCCTCAATCACCCACACAAATGGTATATATGTAAGGCTTAAGTGGGTAATCATGGCTTGTAATGTGCTTATATCACAATAAATAGGCTTTAAGGCTCAAAGTGGTTGACTAGGGATGATGTTCATGGTAAGGAAATATATGGTAATGACTATAATAACAAGGATGGCCTTAGATCATGTCACTAATCTCCACAAATCGGGCTCGTTCCTATAGTCCTTGAGCAAGTTCTAGCTTATCAAACACAACCAATCCACTCATGAAGAAAATACCATGTATGCACGGTTGAGGTTCAAATACTCACAAGCTTATGCATTGGACCTTAAGAAACTTATTACACCACATTCATCTCAAAATTGAACAAGTTAAATAAAACATGTCACAATTCGAAAGTGTAGAGATTCTTAATCATAACTTGTCATCACTTATTACCACAACATATCATCACTCATATTCAAAAATGACTCACGAAATTCCAAAAACAATCCATCAAACACTCCCTAAACAAGAATAAATGCACACGAAACATAAAATAAAGACTCAACAAACAAGAAATAACCAAAAATACATAACATGCAAGAATAAAAATCACCATCATAAAACAATGAAGCACACATTCATAACATCCATAATCAATTAAGCTCACAATCATCCCAACCTTTATTGAAAAGGAAATCCTAACTTACGAAAAGCAAACATCCCAAAACATAACAAATTAAGTAGCATGCTAATCACATCAATACAAATCAAATCAAATTATGCTAAGCACGTAAAAGTGGTAGGGCGTAGAATGAACTCCCTCAATAAGCATTTGATAGTGGAAGTTGTTAGCTCTGAGCTCAATTCGTGCTTCCAATACCCTTCATACATGCTCAACAAAACCATTAGCCCAACAATTTCATTAAAAATATGGACTATCATGCACTTCAACACGACCAATCATACCAAAATCAAACCAAACTCATGAGAAAAATTTTAAAATTTTAGCTCAAAAATACGAAAAGTATATGCTTTCAAGACAAAGTATGTCACACCACGCCATATCCCCCCAAACTTAAATTGAAACAAGAGTTTCGAGGTAAGTTTGCAAAAAGTTGTGTGACTTACTATCACATTTCAAATCAAGCACTCTTCGTGTCTTCAATACGCGTATTCCTCACAAGCACAATCAACCTACATGCCAAAAATGCAAGAAATAACAAATCCACAATCCTTATTGTAAGCATTAAATAAAGCAATAAAGATAATGATGGGTTGCCTCCCATCGAGCGCTAAGTTTAACGTCTTCAAGCCGGACGATAGTCTTTAGCTCATGGTGGTCTTGAATAGTCCTTAGGCACTATCATAGGTTTCTTCTTGAAGTAGTGCCTTGTGCTCTCCCGTTCAACCACTAGAACGGTTTCCTTCTTGTTAAATAGCTCAAGCAATTGTTCTCCGAAGCCGTTCTTCACAAGAAATGGCCCTTTCCACTTGTTCCACTTCTTCCATGGAGCTCTATGTGAATTTTGAACTTCAACCACATCCCCCGGTAAGAATTTGGGCATTGACAAGTGTTGGTGCCCTCTTGCAACCTTTTTCCTACAATCACCAAATAAATTTTTATCAATGAAATCATGGAAGTTCTTAAGAGAATTTGAAATTTCAATAGAATGAGAAGGTTTTGGCTTGTGGGGAGTAGAATCCATGATCTTAGTTTCCGGAGGTTTCCTTTCTTCCATAATGGCATGAATCTCTTTTTGATTTTGAATCTTGACTTTCTCTACCATCTCTTCAAGAGACTCGACAAATCTATCGAATTCCCCCTTCAACTCTTCTTTCAACTCTTTAGCTTTCACCCACTTAGGCATCCTTTCTCTTCTTTCCTTTATAACCTCATCAACCCCCAAACTAGTCTTGTTCCGATCCTTAATGACCATGCATTCACTTTTAGTTCCGGAGGTAGAAGGCTTGTTGTTCTCTTCTTGAAGTTTCTCCACGGTGGACACTATTTGACTTACTTGGTGCTCCAATGAATCCAACTTAACATTGAATGCTACCATTGTATTCATCATCCTTTCACACAAGTTTCCGATTCTATCAATCCACGCTTGATTAGACTTACTATCCTTCTCCATACGCTCCATAATCTTTTCGATCAACTCATCTCTAAGCTTCTCTCTATAGTCAAGTTGGGCGGAATAAGAGGTGTTGGAGTCTTGAAAATCTCCCCATAGTTGTGGTTGATTTCCATCTTGATTTCTAGAAAAATTTCCTTGAAAACCATCTTCCACACCTTGAGGGTATACTTGATGATGCATTTGATGAGGAACTCCAAAATTCTCATAACCTTGTTGTTGGAATTGCATATCTTGTACTCCGTAATCCGGTTGCAAATTAGGCTCCCAATTTGGCATTTGAAATCCTTGAAAATTTTCTTGTGTGTTCATAGCGGAATGAATACTTCTATTCACCATATCTCGAAGAGTATCCATGTAGCTCATATTTTTGGGGTTGCTCTCCTTCTTCTTCCTTCTCAAGGTATGCACCTATAAAAGAAAGAAAAATTAGAACAAAATTTTCCAAAGCAAATATAAGATGCAAAAAAAAAAAATGTCCTTATTAAGACCACTCTAAACAATCCTTCGTCAAACTACTAGCGACCGTTACCTCCCCGGCAACGGCGCCATTTGATTGATCGTTAGTAGTTGGGTTGACCAATTCAAGAATTTATCGAACCACAGGGAGGAAGGTACTAGAGTTTAAGCGATCTCAAGTTTATCGTGATTTTATAAGGACGACGGAAAGGAGCGGATAGGAGCAAATGAATGCAGTTATGCTAAAGCAAGAAATAAGGATAAAATGAATGCAAAGATAAGATGGTTCCAAATGATACAAGGATGAGATTAACAACAATCAATGCATAGATAATTAAGTAATCATGCAATTAATTCTAATCTCTCATGGACAAGGCATAGAAGCGATCATTAATTCCACCTAAACTCTCTCTCGAGATGGATAGGATGTAGGCCCTCAACAAGGCTCCCAAACGCACATAGGATCGAGACAATAGCAAACACCTCCCACTAGGTACTAATTACTCTATGAGTTCCCTAATTAGGTACTAAATCATAAGCAATATTCCCTTTTAAGGTACTATGAATTCACTAATTGTTTGGGTCTCCTCATTTAATCAACCAACCTCTCGATTAAGCTAATCAAATGTTCTATCAAAGGGTTCTAAATCTAGAAGGATATCTCTATCTCATTCTAAATTAATGCACATGAAGTGTATGATGAAATGATTCAATGAACTATCCTAAACACATAATTGATTTCTCAATCTAATCACATGCCCATGACAATTAATCACACAAATCATCATATACATCAAGCAATCAACAATCAATGATAGAAATAACACAAAGCCCATTCAAGATTAAAATCAATTTGCATAAAAAAACTAAATTATCCAACACCAATCATGGAGCTAATCTCACAAAGGAGATTAGCGTCTCATATCCATAAGAAAATTAACATAGACATTAAGATCCTTACAAAACATGATCAATCTATAAAGAAATGCACAAAAATTAGAATTAGATTCCCCCTTTGAAGTGCTTCAATGGAGATCTCCTTCTTCTTCTTGTGATCTCACTCTCCCTTGCTTCCTTGATCACTTGGATGGTGAATTTGATGGAGGGGATCAAGTGTAGATGGGTGGATGAAGAATGGATGAAGATGATGGTGGAAAATGGAAGAAATGGTGTGTGAGGTGTGTGTGGAAGTGGTGGAAATCGGATTCTCTTCATAAAATCTGAATGGAGGGGTATTTATACTCCTTGACAAGCTTCTAGAAGGATTCTGAATTTTTCTGATCCCTGACACGACACGAGTCGTGTGGCGCAACACGGCCATAAGGTGCCCGTGTTGCGTGAACTGATGCTCCCGCACGACCATCACTTACAGGCCCGTGTTGGCTACACGGGTCGTGTGGTGCAACACGAGTCGAGCTCCGCAACACGACCAAGTGGTGGTCGTGTTGGATAAATAGATGTCGCCGCACGGCCATTCTTGACAGGCCCATGTTAGCAACACGAGTCGTGTGCTGCGACACGACTCGTGCTCCCGACACGGCCAGTCGTGTTGCTGCTTCCCTGTTTCCTTCACTGTTTTGGCTCGTTCTCCCTCGTTTCAACTCCAAATTGAGATCCGTTTTTTCCTACAACTTCCTTATCATATCTAGCATCCAATAAAAAGTGAAAATTATAGGTTTAAGGTCATTCACACACATTTCCATAAAAACACAAAACACAACCAAATAGTACATAAAATACGGGTAAAATAATACGAAAACACATATAAAAAGACACTAAAATCTAGGTGAAAATATCACTCATCAATATGCCATCATTAATCATGTTTCAACAAGAAGTAAATAAGATACTTACCTTGTTCACTCCATTGATGAAATTGGTTTCCTTCGCCACATTTTTTGTCAGAAGTTTCCCACCATTTACAATCTCTTGTAATTCAGGTGGAACTTGCTCAAAACATCTAGGTAAATTACAAAGAATAAATTGATCTACGTTTTCCCTCAATTTCTATTCCAAGTATTTCCAATTTATTCATCAAGTTTAACCACGACTCCTTGCCTTTCATTATTTCTCAAGTATCCGAAGAGTCGCATGAGACCATCATATTTTTATAAACTCCTCAACTCTTCATTAGAGAATTAAATAGACATCAGATGACATCCTTAGCGAGAGCACATTTTAATTTTCCTAAGCAGTAAGAATTAAAATCAAGATTCTTTTCTAATCATTTATTTAGGACAAGTAAATATTATTCTTTCAGTTAACAATAATTGGAATAAACTATTCAAAAATTCAGAGAATCTAGTAAATAAATACAACGATCAAACTCTTCGAATTTAAATTTTATATTGATTCCCTCAATAAACAATATAAAATAAATTCACCGACATCTCAAACACCGTGAATTTGCATGCCACGTTAGTGTGGATGTATACAAACCTGAAGATTCACAAGAGAAGATTTTACCCATTAATTTCATACGTTATAATTAACCTTATGACTCAATGATTAATAGTCAGTTGTCCTTTAGCCATGCAATTTAATAGCAGTGACTCTGTTAGGGAGGATACATATTTGTTGCACCTAAGTATACACCATTATTTGATACAAGCACGTTACCCAAGTTTGTGTGCCCTACAGTTGGAGAAGTCCACACGCGCTCAAATAATTTCTTATAATCATCAATTATGAATTTATACCAGTGATCCGCAAATAAAACTCATCCGTTGGGGAGGAAGGCACTATAGCCGACTCATAAGCTTACTTGTATCAAATTATAAAGAATAATTATTTAATAAAATTTATTCCAGTGATCCACATATAAAACTCATCTGTTGGGGAGGAAGGCACAAAAACTGACTCATAATCTTATTTGCATCACTTAATAAATCCATAATGGAGGTCGCGGGATCATGACCAATCCCTCTCCCACTTAGTTATTTAACAAGAGGGTTTTCGCATGCATACAATATAACAGATATAAAATACACAAATAAACATGCTATTATTACAGCAAATATGGCAGTAAATCAAATAGCACTGGCAGCTGCGCAACCTCACGGTTTTGAGCTTAACTTCTTCATCCAAATTTCAATTAAAGCGATTCTTGCGCTCAAGCGACCCTCTCTTCCTTAACTTTCTATCTATATAAATAAATCACAAAAATTCCAACATTTTAAGAGTACGAGTCGTGTAGAAGTGGCACGAGTCGCGCTGGGTCGGAATAGCTTGCGCGTCTTCACCGTTTTGATCATAACTCCCTCATCTGACCTCCAATTGAGGCGTTTCTTAAGCCAAAATGACCTTCTCTTCTGTGGCTTTCCAATCATATATCACATGAAGAATTTAGACTTCCACAAAGATACAAAAAAATTATACAAAGAGGACATGTGTTTTTCAGCATTCTTTCACAATTTTACTATTCATTCCAACTTTGAACTTTTAATCCGTTTTCCACCTAAAAACACAAAATAATACCTCAAATGCACCAATATCTTAAATATATGAAAATTAACCATTTAGTGCTAAAATACAAATATAAATTCTATAAAATGGTGCTAAATCGGACCTTAAAACATGCAGATTTTCACACTAAACAAACCCCCCAAACTTAAGATGTTGTTCGTCCCCGAACAACAAAATCGAACAAAGAAGAAAGATAGTGTATTAATCTAAGGGAAAACAAATGATATAACAACTAGGCCATTCAAAACACAATTGTCATTAACTTCGGTCATGCACTCTCATTACATGCAATAATTCATTCATAGCATACAAGTGAAGACAACTACTACCAATTAAAATGCTCCATCAACTTATTCTCACAGGAAGTATATCACTCGCACTCAAGTGTAGAAGATGTACACTTATGGGGTATGGTGTTTATGCTCAAATTTAATTCAAGTGCATGCGTAACCATAAGCTTGCCAAACGTCTCAAACTTTCCACCACTTAAAGTATGATTTGACAATGGGATCAAAAAGGACTTTTAGTAGGATGTAATGTTGGCTCTTTAGTTAAGGTAGGAAACATATGGACAAAGTAACTTAATTAGTAGAGAATTAAAACCGGAGATCTTTTGTACTGCAGATTTTTAGAATTAAAATCGGAGATCTTTTGTACTGCAAATTTTTACACTACAAGGCTATCCAGCTTCATCCTCTTCTAATTTTCTTTTTCTCTCATTTCTTTCAAGCTCCACATTCTTTTTTTTCCTTTCTTTTCTTTTTCTTTTCTCGAGGTACCAGTTTCGAGCACTACCTCTAACATCTCGGGGTACCAGTTTCGGGCACTACTCCTAAGTAATTTATTTTTCAGCTCATACTTTTCAGTTCATAATCACTTGTACAGCTCCAAATATTTTATTCCTTCCAAACTCCATGAAAATCAACTCACACACTTTGACAGCATTTAATTCTCCACTAAATATAGGAATTTAAGGCTCAAATAGGATATCAAAATGGCTATCTTCGTAGGTTGCCAAAGAAATAAGGCTTTTAGGCTCAAAAGGGCTAACTACTGATATATAATTATTTGGTAGGAAATTATTTGGCAAAGTGACTCATAAAAATCAAAGATGGCCTAAGATCATCTCCCATTATCTAACATAACACGCGGTCTCAAGTAAGACAAAAGGCAAGTATTAGAATACACACATAAGAATGATACTCACCAGAAAGAAATATCACGTGATTATGTACATGATCTATAGGCTCAAAATCTCACATGAGTTTCTAAGTAACAGAGCATTCTTCATGATAAGCAATGTCTCACAAGTACACATAGAACTTCATACCACAATATAATTAAAGTACATTTCCTTCATCAATTTCAAGAGCATATGAATTTCTGGCTGAAATCTAATAAATAAAATTAAACTAAGCACATAACTAGAAACTCCAACTATACACCTCAACTATTCAACAATAAACACAATCTATCATATAAAAATTAAAATAAAGAAATGAAAGCACCTGATTTAGATCTCCACCACATCTTGCGAGCTCCTCAAGTTATCCAACTCGATCAGGCGTAGGCCTCAGATAGAACTCACTTCTCTTTATCACCACTCAAACACAATTCATCAGTAAAATTATAGGAGAACTCAAAATAATTTCAACCAAAAATAAAATCACCGCTAATCTAATAAATAAATAAGACACACAAGATGCTTGGAAAGTCGCAAAAAAATTCGAAAGATCAAAATAAATTCCAAATTTTCTAAAAAAATCGACCTCCAAGCATCACACATAGAGCGAACATACCTAGGTACGGATGGAACAAGGGAAGAACATCACACCCCCCAAACTTAGATGAAAACGTGAGTTGAATATAAGTTTCAAAGGATATTTACCTAAAGTGTAAGCACACACCTTGAGTATAAATCACCTAGCACAAGACATAAAATAAATGAAATAAAATAAAAGTATTAAAACGATGGGTTGTCTCCCACCAAGCGCTCTTGTTTAACATCGACGAGCTCGACGAAAATCAATAGGCTCATCGAAGTGGCCATGGATATCTTTCATCCTTGCCATCGTACTCTAATCTTTGTGCTTCTTCATCAATCATGTACTTGTGGCAAGGGATGGTCTCGTTGGCATTCTTAAAATTTATCTTTACTTTGCTAAGCATGTTTTGATCATATCTCATCAACCTTTCCATTCTACTCCACCACTTATTCCTTCTTCTAACAAAAATTCTCAACTTCTCTTCTAACACCTTGTCCATAAGAATATGAGAGGAATCATTAGGTAATACAAAATCAATAAAAATAGTATCATCAAATTCAATGCAACTTAAAGAATTTAAAGATTTAGAAATGCTCATTTCATTCTTCAAGTCATCTTTGGTTGTTTCTTGACTTTGCTCTTCTTCTTTATCTTTTTCCTCTGTCTTTTTCTCCTTTAAGTGTTTGGTAACTTCCTTCTTGAGTGGAAGGAATCGCTCCTTCAACTTTAGTTCCTCAACTCTTGCTTCTTCTCCTCTTAAGTCCCTGCAATTATTTGATTCATGTAACCATTCAAGGAATTCAAGAGAAAGCTCATTAGAAAAATCTTCAGTAATAGTAGTAGGAAAAGTAAGAAATTCTCTAAGGCTTGTTTCTAATGGATCCTTAGACAGGATTATGGGTAAGCTCTGCTCAGCGATTTCCTCTACTATGTCAATACTTTTGTACTCTTCAAACGACAACTTAGGACCTTCAGACTGCATTCCACTGTGCAATGGAACAACAATTTCTTCCTCAAACTCTTCTTCAACCTCTACTCTTTCCTCTTGTTGACATAGGCGGAGCATAAGCAAATCCAAAAGCTTTTGTCTCTCTTCTGTTTCCTTCTTCATCCCTTTTTGTTGCTTCTTCAACTCTTCAAACAAATTCTTAGATTCATGGAAATTTTTCATTGAAGTGGAATAAATGTTCTCTTGATGAGGTTGATATGAATTTCCAATGTAAACACAATACCATTCATCTTCATATCTGACTTGATTGTAGTATTGAGAAGGAACTTGTTTCATTGGAAAATCATAACCATAGTACCTCTCATCCATGTAATATGGAGGAAGAACCATAGCATTTTGATTTCCATAGTATTCCATCTCTTGTACCTCGAAAATATTTAAAGTCAGAATATGTTCAAATAAATAAATAAAAATAAAATAAAGCAATAAAAAAATCCTAATTAAAAGTGATAACAAATAATTTAGTGGTTTCCTATTTAAACAATCTAATTCCCGGCAACGGCACCATTTGCTTGTTCACAATTTTGTATGTGTCCCCAAGTATAGGGAATCAATTGTAGCTCAGCGTGTGGCCAAGTAAAAATATCGAACCCAAGGGATTAGCGTTAAATAAGATACACACTAACTAATTCGCTCCACTAATAATTAAGACAAAGTAACCTTTTTGATTTTAAAAATTATTAAACTAATTATGCAGGAAAATAAATATTGATAAAAATAAATAAAAATAAAAATCACAAATAATCACAAGTGTTTCAAGAGAGAAGACAAGATAGCTCTAGGAAATCCAATTTAAATTGGTCAAACTAAATCACTAAACAATCGGTTAGAATTCCTGCAGTTATTATGAAGGCATCACGTAATTATGTTAAATCCCTCTCTTAAAGCAAACTTAACACGTAAACCTGATTTAAACCCTTGGATGCAGAAGAATAATTCCTACTCCATCTCTAGGTACTTCATGCTAAATTCCTAATAGGTTAGAGCACTAGACTTCCCTTTATAGGTACTAAGAATTAATCCTCAACTCCCACCTAACAATCTAAGAAACCAAATCCTCTATAATGGTAATTAATAGATATATTAAGTGTTCAATATTAATTATTCTAATGAATAAAGGTTATATGATTAAATCCCCTTTACCCATAATAAGCTGACAAAATTAATCCCTTTATGGCACAAGCAACAAGCATAAATATGCATAAGACAATGACATATCATTAATGAAGGCAGACCATATAAGACAAAAATATAAGTCTCAAATTCAAAGCATTTATAAGGGAATAAGTATACTGCAGAAATCCAATCTAGTCTAGCTAGGTCATCAATTCAAAACAATTTAACCTTCAAACCTAAAACTATCCAAAAAAGTACTAGCCCATGGTGTTACAAGCAACAACCATGTCTATGGAATGAAACTTACCCATGGGTCTATAAATCAACAATAAGAAATTATAGAAGGAAGAAAAACCCGTGTCTGGAATAATTCTCCGTCTTCTCTTTCCGTCTTGATGATCCTCTTCTGTTCTCCTTCTCAAATAGCAAACACCGTGATTGAGAGTGATTGGTGAAAGGCAGGTGTAGGGTAGAGATGGATGGCGAAAGGTGATGGGTGAAGATTGGGTAGCCCAAAGGGTGTGGTATAAAGTTATTTGGTTTCTTCTCACTCTATGTGGTGATGAGAATAGAGTATATATAGGTGTGAGAATGGAATAAAAGATAAGGAGCAAAAGGATGTGGGATCTTGAAAAATAGGAAAATATAATTATGGAAGATATGGATGGATATTAAATTAGGAAATAACTTGGCCACCAAGAAAATAGGAAATAGAGGGTAATTTTCGTGAATTTTAGAATTCTCGCTGGCAGCTGCGCGACCTCACGGTTTTGAGCTTAACTTCTTTATCCGAATTCTGATTTAAACGATTCTTGCGCTCATGCGACCCTCTCTTCCTTAGCTTTCTATCCATATAAATAAATCCCAGAAATTCCAACATTTTAAGAGCAAGAGTCGTACAGAAATAGCACGAGTCTCGCTGGGTCGGAACAGCACTTGCGCGTCTTCACCGTTTTGATCATAACTCTCTCATCTGACCTCCAATTGAGGTGTTTCTTGAGCCAAAATGACCTTCTCTTCTGTGTTTCAAATCACATGTCACATGAAGAATTTGGACTTCGAAAAAGATACAGAAAAGTTATACAAAGAGGATATGCATTTTTCAGTTTTCTTTTACAATTTCACTCTTCATTCCAACTTTGCACTTTTAATCCGTTTTCCACCTAAAAATACGAAATAATACCTCAAATGCACCAATATCTTAAATATATAAAAATTAACCATTTAGTGCTAAAATACGAACATAAATTCTATAAAACGGTGATAAATCGGACCTTAAAACATGCAGATTTTTACACTAAACAACAAGCAATCCAAATATATAATAATAATTGGCAAATAAAAACAATTATTAGCAATTATATATGAGGATAAAAAAAATTGGCCAAAAATAAGTTGACTTACTCAACACTCCAACCAATCAAGGAATGGCTTGCACAAGAAGTAGAATAGCTTGGGCCCTAAGCCATCCATCACACACGTATTCACAGCAAACTTGATGAATTAGCGCCGCAACAGCCAACTTTACCGTCGGAAACCACCAAATGTACCGGCGCCAATTCACTAGTGTTTTGCCTGTCTGAACACCGCCTGTCAAACAGCCTAGCCTCGCCGGGTTCCACCACCACTTATCCTTCGTCCTTCCTTCCAACCACACCGTCTACCGCCGGATACTACTCCGATTGCAGCTACCGATTATTTCAACCTACCGTCGGCATACCGGCAATTGCCTCGGCAATAGCGATCAGTTTTAATGGTGGACTCGTCGGAATATCACCAAGCTCGATCGGAGCTGCCTCCCGCAACCAGGCCCCGCCAATAGTTTCCAATCAACATCATCCATCGACCAGTAAACTCATCCAGAAATAGATCTAGGCCCACCCAGCAAACGAGCAGGCCCGATCGGAAAGAATGGAGAGCTGACCAGGAATTGCTTTTGACCCATTCGAAACCTTGAAGACCTGACCGGTAGTCATATCAGACTCATTTGAAAACTCAGCAAAGCCCGACCAGAATTCCACTGCATACCGATCGAACACATGTGTGACTCGTCAGAATTAGTTTCAGCACCACATCGCCGTGCTAGGGTCACCAATCATTGCAGCCAGCCCCTCGCCGCATTTCATGGCTAAAGATAGTCATTCAGCCGTGTTCCAGCAGGCTCGCTGCAGGCCAAAGTCATGCGGACAGCAAGCATAAATTGTGCCTTCCGCCGGCTATTGTGCCATCTCCTCCAGGTATCAACAACGCCGTGTCTAAAAATAAAAAAACGTGCCTTCTCATGCTCTGGTCGAATGTAAGTCACACATAGGGTTTCACACGTCGCTCGCCATGCTTACAACATCAGCGCCACTTGGCTGTCCTTCGACCAAGCCATGCCTACCAGCAGTCGTTGGTGTCGAATCTGCGAAAACCTAGCCTCCAATCATATGGGTGCTGACTGTGATGACATCAGCAAACCTTTCCGTGTCGACGATCATGATACAATGAGGCGTCGATCATCACCAACAATATTCATCGTTTGATCGAATTCAGGGTTTTCTCCATGAAATAACCGACGTGAAGTACACGATCATATTCTTTTTTATGCACATAGGGTTTCAAATAGGGATTTCCATGGATTCAATTCACATAACCAAAAACCCCTAAGTAACATCGTGTAATTCTATTTCAAAATAAATCATATAGGCACATAAACCCTAGCCTAACGTGTCACGTTTAGCCATAGAACTTACGCTCTGATACCAATTGTTGGCGTTTGGATATTTTAGTTAACGTGAATCGTTAGGGTTCCATGCATTTCTAAATCAGTGGAAGCAAAAAATCATAGAAACATATTTTCTTTTACCAGGGTATGTTGAAGAAGAAGGATTCTCGCCGTCAGACAGCGCAGCCTCACGGTTTTGGCCATAGCTCCCTCATCCGATCTCCGATTGAAGTGATCTATGCGCCTAAACGATCCTCTCTTCCGTGGCTTTCCTTCAATTTATCACACATCCAGTTCTGATGTTCACATGATTTTATAAAGTTCGTGAAAGTGGACAGACAGAAACAGCAAATGACCTTCCGGTCTTCTGTTGTATTCCTAAGCCACGTCTTGACGTTGTGTGAGCAACGATCTACGAGACGATCTCAATCTGCAGCTCCCTCAAACTCACAGTGTTTATGTCGTGTGTATCAAGTTACTGGGCTGCTGAGATTGGCTATTTAGAGACTACAATAGGGACCAGGCGGAGAAATTAGGGTTTGGCCTCCCATTGGGCTTAAGCATCCAAGTTTATCCCAAAACTTATACTTAAGTCCAATAATAATAAATCATTCCACTAAAGAAATATTATTGCACTGCCACCCTAATCCTAAATTACGTTTATGGGCTCCTTCTTATTATGAGCCCGTTAATCTCCCCGTGTTTAAGATTCAATGCCCATTAATTAATTAATTTACTGAAAACTCCATTAATTAATATAATTACCAAGAGTAGTACCATTTAACCTTATTATCATGCCGGAATAAATCCACCTGCAGGGTTTACATGATACTCCCTCTGCCCCATTTCAATGTTTATATTTGTTTTTTGCACGTTGATTAAAAATATAATATAGGTAGGTCTCATATTCCAAAAAGGAAAACGTAAACATTAAAATGGGACGCGCAAAATAGTAACGTAAACATTGAAATGAGATGAAGGGAGTAATCATTATGAGCTCCTCAAGGGGACATCATCAACCAATTCCGTTAGGACACAGATTCCTTCTACAATCAACAACACACCATAGAGACATCACCATCTCCTAACTCACCGAACATATTGATTTAATAACTAAATCTCACCCATTGATGAATCAAGGAAATAAATACTGGCTAATTGTCGAGATTATTGTATAAGGATTAAGAGTACGAACTTTTATAATAATAGAGATCAAGTTCTGTTATATAGTCAGTATAAACCGAACGATCTCAACGGTGGTCCTATTCAATACACAAAGTGCACTAGTGCAATTTCATTGTCAAGACAGACTAATGCCAAATCACACTACAACCACATCGATAGATAGTCCCCATCCATCTCGATTTTGAACATCTGTTTATACTTTATAAGGAGCCGATAATATGATCTTTCGTGTGACGCCTCACACCACATTATCTACAATATAAAGTAAATGGACTTTTGCAATAACTTAATTACAAAGGTTTGATCACATGATTCTCATTTCAAATATTATCTAAACATTGTTCATACAAAAAGCTAGACTTTTAGTATACAATCCAACATATATATGTGTGTGTATAATATTTATATAGTAATGGTATGTGCGTGAAAAAAGGAGTGACAAATTTGAAATAAATGTAACTTTTGAGGTCGTTGGATCACTTTCCTTTTCAGGGGTGTGAAGGGTGGTGTGGGACAAATTGAGTAGTTAATAACTAAGAAATATTGTATTTATATATATGTAAAACAACTTAATTATCCCAAAAATTAATGCACACAAATAAATAAAATAAATAAATATACATAAATTTTTGTATGTATGTATGTATTTTGTCATTATTATTATTATAGTTGTTTTCATAATTAAAATATTAAAATATAGAACAAAAAAAAGGACAATTAACACATAGTTATGAAATGCACACATTATATTGGCAATAAGTAGTAAAAAGCTCGGGCATGATACGATTAATGAGCTATAGGTTACAGATATAGATATCTTGAAATAAGAATGACAAATTAGCTAAAAAGGAAACCCACAACACTCTTTAATTTTTAAAGTAGGGATTTTCACTAGAGTACGAAAAATAAATGTTTCAAATAATAAATTCCATATTTAGTATTATTTATCAAACAAAGTTGAAAAAGTAGATAAGAACTCTGCATGATCTCATAAATATTAAAACAATGTAGACATCGATAACAACTATGCATGGAGTCTCAGGTGCATGTCTTCATAAATAGCTTGAAATAGTACGAGAGACTCCAAAATAATCATTGTGTATAGAGGATATTCCCCATGGTATCCATACAATCCCAGTTGTGTCCTCATGTTTATCTATTAAAATTCTTTGCTGCTCATATTCTAACTTAATGAGTCGTCTATTCATCATGTATTCCTTTATAGCTTCAATCCCATTATTCACAATCTCGATCGGAGGAACAACAAGTGGATTCTGATCCAATTTAATCTTCTTTAGGTTTTGAAGCCTATAAATTGTCTCAGGAATAACTCGGATTTGGTTGTTGCTAAGATTGAGGTGTCTGAGATTGATCAAATCACCTATCGTTTCAGGTACTTCAGTTAGATCATTAAAATTGTTGCTCATGTCCAAGACTTCGAGATTTGTCAGCTTCCCAATCGCATGCGGTAGGCTATGAATCGCATTGAAATGAGCATCCAAATTTCTCAATGATTTCAATACACAAATAGAATTTGGAAATGCTTTTAGTTTATTTAAGTAAACAGAAAAATTTTGGAGATTCACCAATCCACAACCAAAATTTTTAGGCAAAAACATCATGTCATTGAAGCTTGCATCCAAATCAATTAAAGACCTGTAAACAATCATGGATATGAACCATCTAAGATATGGTGATAAACTATTAAAAGAACTAAATTGAAGACAACAATTTCAAGTGGCTACCTGCAACCAGCAATACTTTTGGGGAGTTTCTTTAATTTATTACGAGAAACATTTAGGACCTTTAGATTGATCAACAAGCCGATGGCATCTGGGAGAGTTTCTAAAAGATTATATGACAATTGAAGCTCCTCAAGTTTTTGCAGTCCTGAAATTGAGTCTGGAATGACCTAGAACATTATCAAAATATTAGGAGTTCTATCCAAGTGCTAATAACAAAAAAAAAAAGAATAATAATATCTTATCTAGATTAGCAATTTTTGTGTGAAACCATCTCATGGTGAGACCATTCCACTTTTTCTTGATTAGTTATCGCTTTTCATCTATCATATGAATTGTTCATGAAAATAGTTTAATGAGACTCATATCACTTTTTGTCAAAAATGTTATCAATCTTATCCGTCTCATCATTTTCATTTAATGAAAAGGTATCACAAAGTTTTTGTCTGCCTAAATTTAATAACCATAAAGAAAATGTTTCATAGTATGTAAAATTTGGGATGTTTACTACAATTATTGTACATTAGATTACTAATTGCTTATGATTATCTTTGAGTTTATAATTTGAGAAATAAGCAATCAAACAAAGAAAAAAACAAGGTAGGCCATACAAATCTATCAAAACAAGTTTGATTTGGGAATTGTATTTTTGGTGCAGAAAAATGCTTTAGGTTTACAGGAGTGTTTGAATGTTAAGACTGTGATGCTAAAGAAGATGAAAAAACCTAAAGAAACATTCGTTAAGCTGTCAATCTTGAGAATTATAACATGAATAGTGACAATATAAATTATTTTAACGTTAGTTCTTAAGAAAACATTGTATTAATATATGATTCCTTAAAAAAAGTGAATAGTAACAATTGAAATATATTCATGGACTCTAAAAATAATAATGTATGAATGGAACAAACAACATGAAAGAAAGATTATAATTCTTTAACTAGTGATGAATACTGAAATAGTAAAAATATAACATAATAAATGGAAACAAATCAAACTAATTCAACTCTATTATGTGATTTTATTTAGGCATGTCTTTATTTTAGCTTCATTTATGAAATATTTTAATGCAGTGCCTCGTAAGTTGTCATAATTGTCTGGGTATTTGGGTTTAAGGTGATATGATAACTTAATTATAACACTACTTATATTTATAGATTTTTTTCCACAGTTTGAGTAGACTAGTGTTGTAGTGAATTTCTATTGAGTAAGTTAGTTAGACTATAGGCGAACATGACTTAGCCTTTTCTTGCCCTGTAATAAAATTTATACCTATATGTATAATGAAATGATATTCATACCAATACCCTTTATCAAAATAATTTGTGCAGGTGTTTATGGCGCGCAGATTAGTAAAAGTTTCTTTTCAGGTTTATATAATATAAAAGAATGGTATTTTGAGTAATTTAATGAGAAAAGTGTAAGACTATAGGGTTGAATGCAAAAGTAGGTGACAATTTTATATTGTTGTGGTGTTCTAAAGGTTCTAATATTGTGTAAACTACTATTTTAAGAAGTCTCTTTGAGTTTATCTAGAATGGAAGAAAATGAAAGGTGTGAATATTAGCAAGACAGAGGAAGTAGTAAGTAGTTTATATTACTGGATACATATTGAAGGTTGCATTATTAGCTATAAATTTGGCAACTTACACTTAGTTTATTCTTCCGTAAATAAATATTAATAGCAGGGAAGACATGCTTGTGTTTCTCCTTCTTTTACGCATTTTCTAATTCAATTTTAGAAGAAATAAACAACTTATTTAAGTGTAATGCAATATTTATTAGAGTCTATATTTCCACCGCTAGTGTTCCTCTTCATTTTTTCTTTTTTTTTTATTTTTTTTATTCGTGTTGTAGGTTCTCATCTTTGGTTTGGTTGCTTTAAGAGTGCTCTATTACTCATTTTCAGCTTTGCTTGATTCTAACAATGGTTGATCCTCTTGAATATCTCTAGTCCGAGCTATCTCTCAATGATATAGAACTTACACCTCTCAACAGATGAGCATCCTAATGGAAGCCAAGATTTCCCTAATTTGTAAAATTTTGGCTCTAATAATTTGACCACCCAATCGTATTGAAAAATTATACAGAGGACTTGAAATCTCTAAATTGATAGTCATGTATGAAATCATTGTTAGACAACACCATGATTTTTAGTTTCTCCTCTGACTTATAGAAAATCCAAGGTTGAACATGTTTGACATCTGTGTCCCTGCCCATGGTCATTTAGAAGGCTAACTCTTCTCTAGAGAAGAGTTTGAATGTTAATGTTTGTTCTTTTTTTGATCATTTCAATGATGATGAAGTTCCTTTTTATTTTCCTTCTAGAATCACCCAAATTTATGGAGAATTTGAAGTGGCATAAATAAGAGCATCTTGGCCTGTCTTGAGAAAATTTTCTTCCTTCTTCCCATTACCTTGGACATGATTTGAGGATTATAATGAAGTTTTTCAAAATGGATTGGAGCAAGATGCGAATTAGCAGATTAACTCCTTCAGAGATGTTCTTAATGTCTGCTCATTTTTATTCATGGATTACTAGGGTACCAGATTCACTTGGAACAAACTTTTGGAGGCACTATTTTGGATCACATCAAGTTGATCATATCTCAACTTTTCCTTCTATTCATTCTCCTCTACATGTCAAGTTTTATACCAGATGTAGAATCTTCTCAATTAGGCTCCAAAAACTTTTTTCTTTTTGAAGTCATGTGGATTAGGTCTTCACAATTTGAAAAAGTAATCAAAGAAAATTAGAAATTCTATATAAACTACCTCTATGAAATTATTAGGAAATGTGATATGGGTTTGTTGAAATTGGATGGAAATAACAAAAAAGATTTCCAAAAAAAAATTTTACAAAAAGCAAAATGAAATATTTAAAATGACGATGACACTTTTCAAAAGTATCACGGATAGCTTTTGATCATTTGAAAAAACTTGAAATCATTCTTCATATGGAAAAATATCTTCTACAGACAAAGATCGAATCAGCACTAGTTTCGGGATCCAACTGGTAAAATTATTTTATCTAGGATTGCCTTAATAATTGTAGATTTTCGTTTTCTCTAATGACATATTTTGTGCTTATACCTAAGATTAAGAACCTAGAGTATGTTTCTAAGTTCCAACCTGTAAGTCCGTAGAATGTGATCAATCATTTAGCTTCTATTATTCTAGCTATTAGACTTCACCCTGTTCTTTCACAAGATTTTTATCAGTAAGCAAGATATGAACAATGCCTTCGATCAGGCATTGTCGATATTTTTTGCTGCTATTCTCAGAAGTATAAATTTCCTGAGATTATTTTTAAGGATGAACTTTTGGTGATTCGATACCTCAGAGAATTTTGAGACATAGAGAAGCTCTATCTCCCTTTATTTTTATTCTTTACTTAGAAATCTTAGGCTGTATTTTACATGATCCTCAAATTTGTGGAAAAATTAAAGGCATTCGAGTGTTAAGATCCACTGCTTGTGTTTCTTTTTTTTATTCTGACAACGTGTTGCTTTTTTGCCAAGCCTCGACCAAATATACACATCACCTTTTCTTTATCATTAAATTAAATAGAAAGTACCTTCAGTTAATGTCTTAACCTGAAAAAATTAGCTATTTTTTACAGTCTAAATAATTTCCCCATAACTTCCTCATACATTTTTAGAATTCTTAATCCAGTAGTTGATAACCACAATAAATATTTAGGCCTTCCATCATGTGGGCAAAAAAAAAAAACTTGTGGTTTTCCTTTCTATTATTAACAGAATTAAAAATCAAGTTGATGGTCAGAGAAAAAATATCTCTCACATGCTAAAAAAAATATTCTTCTTAACAGAATCCCGTGCTTTTTTATCTCAAGTGTTCGAAACTAAATATAATTTGCAGTGCTATTTTATTGGATGCACAACTTGGTTCAAGACTAATTGAAATTGGAAAAACATAATTTATTATAAACAGGTCTTCCCATAGCTGCAGAAGGCTTTATTAATAATGTAGTAAACAAAAAATATAACAAGAACCTAAGCTTCCTAGATCCCTGCTCTCTCGGGCCTACAATCCTACACTGTCATTCCTAAAACTTCGAAGGTCTCTATTGTTATTGATAACTTTACTAAATTTTGGATAACGGATCTTATAAGATAAGTTTTCAACCCCTAGGAAGCCATTCTTATCATTAGCCTTCTTCTATGAAACTATTGCTATAGACTTTTAGATATGGCATCAATCAAGAAACATGTAGTCAAATCTACTTATAACTTAATTATGGCTCTCTTGCACTGGATCTTAAACTCGCCACATTTGGAATTGCATTTGGCATCTCCACATCCCATGCCACATTTAGCAATCTCTGTGGAGATGTTTTACTAATTCACTCCCCTCTCCAAAATATGTTACGTAGAGGGATCACAATGCCCCATTATTTGTTTCTTTTGTGATGATTTTTATTCTTCACTGACTTTTCAATCTTTACTTGCCCGTTCTCTTTATAGGTTTGCTGACTTGCTAGTCTCCACAATTCAGACTTTTGATTTGTATAACCCTTTTGTGACCCAGGGCTTTAAGATTTTTTGTATGATGGGGAACAAAGGTACATAAACTCTTTGCGATTATCCACAACTTTATTTATGGCATCATAATAAGAAATTTTTCTCCCAAGAGCCTCCTTATTGTTTTGTAATTGTTTTTTATTTTCATTTAATACCTTTAATTGTGATTTTCAAATTGTTGTGAGTTAGGCCTGAAAGGTATAGTTTTTTTCTTTCGTCCACTGATATCACCATTCCTCTACATGTATAAAAATCTACTTTGATGGTACCATCTAATTCCCACTTTCAAAAGCTAAAAATTGAATTGTTATTAAGAATATCGAGGAATATTCTCTTATGAGTTCGTAAAAGACTCCTCATGATAACTTGTCTAGAAATGGCATAATTCTTTATTTTGAGGGAAGCTTGTACCCTTTCTATCCATCTTTACCTACAAGACAATTTGATCATTGGATGCAGCCTCGGTTATTTTTGTGGCTAGAAAAGATATTAGCTACCCAAGTTTTTCTCTCCCAATCCTTAATCATGACATTGTTCTTATGTTGTGTGAGCCTTTATTTTATTTTTTATTTTTTCTTTCTCGTTCTTTCTATCATGCTGCTCATTCATTTGTTATGTATGCTAAGATCAATCTGGACTCTAAAATATGTTGGTTGACTATCCGAATCTTCCTATGTTCATCAACACTAGATTTTCCCAGTGATCTTAACATAATATCATTTATTTAAAAAATGAATTATAATGAATTTAGAGTAAATTAAATAATGAGCTTGCCCAAGGTCGGTAAATGTGATTAAGCGATTCATTGGGATAATGAGCTTGTTGGGAGAAATTACGTGATTATATTCCTTTTTCATAGATTAAAAAGAATATGCAATTCTAAGGCAAAATTCATTTACAATGTATGATTTTAGTGGGGAAAATAAGCTACCAGTAATAACTCAATTTACAATTTTTCCAATGAGAATATGAATGTTGTTTGGCATATCTTTAAGGATTTTTCAACTCTTTTTTTTGTTTATTTTGGTTTGATGGTGACAAATGACCCACAACAAAGTATATTTACAAAGGTTTGGAAAGCGATAATGTTAGATACCCCTTTGGTGACTAGATGGTACAAGGTCTTGAAAAGGGCCTAAAGGTTGTTTTTGATTTTTTGGATAGGCCATTCAATTGGGATGAAGACCATTATAAACAAACATTTGAGACAATTAGTTGTGTGGAACTCAAAACTCTATCAGCCTTTGCATGTCATAGGATATTATTTGAATATTGACATTTTAAATTCAAAATTTAATATGCAACTCTAGTTCAATTAAAGCGATTAAAATTTACTTGGGTTGGGTCTGTGGAGAAATTAGCTCAAGTTACTATGCTGATTAAGAAAAAATTACTATCCAAGTCGATTCATTATTGAAATGAAGGACTTATCTGTTTGACAATCAAAACATAGAAGGAAATTTTCTTCATGTTTATGGTTGTAAACCATGGCATACATATTTTAGGATTTAAATGTTCAAAGCAAAAGAATATACTAACAAGAAAAATTAAGCAAATAGTTATATTTTAAATAAACTTAGAGTGATGCATGTGATGGAATTGACCCTATTTTATTGAAAGTGATTGATAATAAGTTGTGGAAGATGATGGAGAAATAATTTTATACTAGAGGTAAATTTTATATTTGGTGTTGATTAAGTATATGAGTCAAAGGCTCACATAATATATCATAGGGAAAGTTATAATTTCTACTTTGTCGTCCTCTTAGAGTTAAGTGTTAGACCTCCTAGACTGCCTTAGCATGTTGGAAAAACGAAATGGGAAAGGATAAAGTAATGAATGTGGTAGACTCATCTCCAATATTCAACGATGAAGATAAAAATGAATATGCGGAAAATGAAATTAAATTAAACAAAAGGAAAAAAAATATAATCATTAAGATACGTAGTACACGATTAATAATAATAATGAAGACAATTTCAATTTGACAGTTTTTTTACTTGTACGAATGTTTGAAATTTTTTAAATAAATTTATGTTTTTAAGATTTGTTGTTTAGATTTGAGATTTGAATTTGCACCTTTTAATCTTACATTAACCTTACTTTATTTCTTGATAATGCTTAGGTATTTAACTATAATATCGATCTAATTTTTACTATATTGTATGAGTTTGATAGTACCAAAGTGATGCATGCCTTATTGAAATTTCTATAATAGGCTTTTTTTTTCTCTTGCATGTGTCTCTAACCTCAGATGCAAATATTTCTCTTACACCTCTTGTCCTAAAATTTATGAGCAGCAATATGAAGAGATAGTAAATTTCATGTCATCTTATAGTTAAGAAAACTAATCAATTTATATAAACATCATGAACAAAGTCCTTAAATTACATATTTATTTCATTCTTTTAATAACATCTCCTATCCCATTCATTCCTTATAAGTAAGATGTAAAGAATGTAGAGAAAAATGGCTCTACAAAAAAGAATTTGCCAAGTATCTTTGCTCTTCCAAGAGTAGTACAAATAAAGTCACATAATCAATAAGTAATCTTCAAACAAAACCCAAAAGGAATCCAAAGGAAAAATAATATTTAATGCATTCGTATACCAATTATTGCTTTTAGATTGATATAAGAAACCAATAAATTACAAACAAAAAATTAATACGAATGTAAAGATTCTGCCTAGAGAACTAAATACGTCAATTATGTTGAGAACAATAACTTAAGTTTTCCATTAAATTGTGTCCAAAGCTATTTGAATTGAAACGAAAACATAAAATAAAATCCATCATTCTTTTAAAATTAGAGAAAAAATCATTTTCAAAATTGATATAGAAGAAAAAATGGATCAAATTATACAAACCTCAAGTTGATTATGGGAGACGTCAAGAACCACCAACCCATGAATTTTGCCAAAAGGCTCAGGCAGAAATTTGAGTTGTCGCCTAGAGATGTCAATTCTTTCTATTATCTTACCTTTGTATAAAGCTTCTTTTAAGACATCAATAACCTCTTCATCTATAGTTTCATCTCCCCTTGTTTCTCTATCATGAATGCTACCATCACTCAATCGAATATCCACGAAATCCTCCCGAACATATATTTCCATTTACTTTTTCTTATTGACAAGCTTTATGTTTTTCTAGGTTACAATCTATTCTTAGAAAAATTAAGAGAGAATGATGTATGAAAGACATAAATAGCCGGCATTTCTTATAGAGGTTGTGCGATATTTCAATTAGCAAAATGAGTTTTACGTAATTTAATTTTAAGATTTTTCTTTGCATAATATGATACGTGTGTGCAGGGCCGGCCCTGGGGTATGTCGCGAGGGGCGACGGCCAGGGGCCCCCAATTTTGAGGGGCCCCACAAAAAAAATATATATATATACATATATATATATATATATTTACTAATTATTTTATATGTTTTTATCAAATGTATTAATAAAATAAATTATATTTTAAATATAATTAGGTGTTTTTGTGCGTAGAGATTAAGAATTTTTATTATTTTTTTTATTTTTAAGTGTATCTATAAAGTAGGGTAAATGATGGGTGTTTAATTAATTTAATAAGAAAAATATGTATAGTTATTTAAGGTAAAATAAAAGTGGTAATTTTATAATAATATGGTATTGTGTGAATTGTTATTTGGAAATGTGCATAGCTTTTAGAATGAACGAAAATGAAAAGTGTGGAGTAAATATTGACACGGGAAATATAATTTAAAGATTTTATATATTAATAGTTCTCATGTGATGAACGAGTGTTCACACTTATTTTTTCATGACTTAAAAATTGACTTTAGTAATTGCTTTTTTTTTTTAAAAAAAACTTTCTCTAAAATAGTCTAATATGTTTAGATAAAATGAATAAATTGTAATATATACTATGTATGTTAATATAAAATGAATGTCAATTATTATATTAAATGTAGTTTTGAGGTTATCGCATTAGTCATATTTATTTTTTTTAGTATGAAGGACGAAATAAAGATGAGAATAACCCTTACATGTGATGGAAAGTGCACACAACTAAAAAGATAAATACTCCCTCAATCTCGCGTTAATATTTACGTTTACTTTTTGTAGTAGATTAAGAGATATTATATTTTAATGTGTAGTAAAGTGATAAAAAATAATATTTAACATAAAGTGGGTAGTAGGAGTAGTATTTATATTGTATGTGGACCTACGTGAAATAATTAATTATTTTGTATGGGCACAACTTGATAAAAAAATAAACGTAAATTTTAACTTGGACAACTAAAATGGAAAACGTAATTTTTAACGTGCATGAGACTGAGGAAGTAGATTATAGGGCTCCACTTTTTTAGTTCGCCAAGGGCCCCTGAAATGTCAGGGCCGGCCCTGCGTATGTGCATCTCAAAGGTGAGAAAATTAGCATAAAAATATTAGTAATTTTAAATCATTAAAAAAACAATTATTGTATGGAAGAGAAGTTAAAAAAATATATACTAACAAGTAAGATAAAAATATATCACTTTTATTTTAATATAAAATATATACGGTGAATAAGTTTGGTCTTTACTAATAAAAAATTAATAAAATATATATTTAGAAATAATATTTTAATGGATATGTAACTCGAGACGCATATGATAGGCATTTTCTCAAAACACAATTAATTCCCAAGTATGAAGTATGTGATTGTAGCTTAAGCAAGCTACCAAGTTATATTATCGAACCTAAAGGATACTTGGTTATCAATTTATTATTATCTAAAGTAACTACAACTATTATTTGGAAATTGTATTAGAGAATTATTATTAAACTAATAAACAAGTAATGAAATAACAAAAAAATAAAGGCAGTAGAGAATAAACGAGAGTTGATAAGTGAGAAGATAGGTAGCTCTTTGGGTCATCCAGTTTCACTAATTAATCTCCCTTCCATGTGTCAATGTCTAACTCTACCTTGTGGAATATAGACGCATCACTAAACCATGCAAATCTACTCTATAGACACAAGCAAATGAGCGTGTAACACGTGTGAATTACCTCGGAGCAAGAACATAATTACACCACCTTTCTAAGTACTATCAAAATTAATTATTTCCCGTGCACTAAGTACTAACCCAATATGATCTCCCTTTATATGTACTATATAATTATCCTCTTTATCCTACTTACTAACCCGAATTCAATTCAATTAATAAGTATTTATATAAGATAGTTCTAATGAAGTTTCGTAGTCCCCTCACTTAGAATCATAACATAGAATCTTGCTCAGCAGTGAACACACTCAATCAATAACCAAGATATGTATTCAAACTCTACATGATAATTAATAATGCACAAAACAACTCTGAGCTCATATTAGTAAAGCATAGTATTATACAAAATAAATCTACAAGTAGTGTTGTACGGAGTATACACACGGAAATTTAATTAACTAGATAAAAACCTTCATAACCCTAGAACTACCAAAGCGGTTCTAGCCCATGACGCTTCAAAGAATATTCATGGTGTTTGGAAGATTAAGTTGCGAATTAAACCGTAGATGTGGCCATCGTCGCTTCTCACTCCGTCTTGAATCTTCACTTGGTTTTCACTTGATTCGCTACACGAATCTCTCTCTACAGCTCCTGTGGATGGAGTTAGGGTTTGGTTGTGATGTAGGATGGATGTGGAATCTAACTTTCTTTTTGATGTGATCGGAATTCCTTTTGATACTTGTAACCTCTTCTTATGGACCTTTACTGGGCTTTTTCATAAAAAAACATGCACATGCACGCACTGGAGGTGAAGTCGGCGTTGATGAGTCTCAGTTCGACCAGACTTGGCTTGGTCGAACTAGACCCCCTTGATTGAACCACGATCAAACGGCGTGTTTGTAAACTGGACTTCGTCTCGCTCTGCAGTTCAACTTGGCTCTTGTAGTTTGTCTTAGCTTTACTTGGTCGAATTGAAGTTCCTTGGTCGAACGACCTCTCTGTAAGCTGAAACACCCCATTTTAACTTCACTTCTGTAGTTTGACCAGGCTGAGCTTGGTCGAACAGCATCCCTCTAGTCGAACTACACCTCAAAAATGTATTTTCCAATTTCGAGCTCTTCCGACCTATTTTCCTATACAAATATGCTCAAATCGCCTTAGTAGCATCTGATTTGTGGTTTTCTATAAACATCCCGATTCATCTTAATAATAGTCTTCCACACAAATTAGAGCTCAAAATACGTGAATTATCACTCTCATCAAAACCCCAAACTTACATGTTGCTTGTCCCGAGACAACGAAAATCAAAACCAAAGTATGAGAGTGTAATCACAAGATCCTTATAGCAAGCACAACCTGTTCTAACACATGCAATTGTATCAGTTCAAAACATGCATAAACCCATCATACCTTTCATCCATGTAAAAAATATCAATCAATCACAATACTTCTACGAGTGCTAAGTCATCTAGCTTACTAGATAAGTGTTTACTCTCGCTCTCAAGTGTAAAAGATGTACACTTTAAGTGTTAGTACATACGCTCAAAATTAATTCATATATTCGCGTAACCATAAGCTTGGCAAGGGTTCTCAAAAATCAATTTATAATTGTTTCAACACTAAGATCACAAAGGACTTATTATTCAGGTTGTAACGTTGGCTCTTTGGTAAAGGTAGGAGAACATAGATAAGTGACTAACTTCACTAATAAAGAATTAACTTGGAGAGTCGTTTTTCATCAAACAACATTAATTCTTCTTCTCCTTCTTCATTCTCATGATCTCTTCAATCCTTCTTTTCTCCTGCTTCACTTGGAATCAACATATTTCTTTCTTCCAAAGTACAAGGGTACCAATCGGGCACTACCCTTCTAAGCAATCAGGGTACATGTTTCAGGCACTACCCCTTCACAAGATTTAACCAAATATTTCTTATTTTCATCACTACACAAACTTTCCTTCCCTTTTCTTCTTCATATACGAGCTAGCACTTATTCACCTTAACTCTCTACTAGTAAATAGGGTTTTAAAGGTTTAAGTAATGGGTAAATAAATGCTTTTTATCATAGGCTTGCCAAAGAAAAAGCTTAAAGGCTCAACAGGGCTTCCAATGATTTATACTACAAGGTAGGATAAAATTCGGCTAAGTGGCTCAATCAAACAATAATGGCCTAAGGTCATGTCCTAGTATCTATCAATCATAAACTTCAAATAAGACTCCAAGCTAAGTTCTAAAATATGAACATATGAACGATACTCCAAGAATAAACTATCATGCATTGATGTAACATGATTAATAAGCTAAAATTCTCACATGGGTAATAGATTTCCTAAGCACTCTTCAAAGCATATAATCAAAATCAATCTCTACATAAACTACAAGTAATAATGGCACATGTTTATCATCAATACAATCAACATGTATCAAAAATGAGTGCACATGCATAAACAAAAAGAATCATCATCACTATCCAAATCAGCATAATCAACATCAAATCAAATTTATCCATCCTCCAACACCATCAATATCAATCTCAAGTACAAATCACTCACACATGAATCTCAAACACATACTTCACCACCCACACAACACTTAACCTATAAAGTGAAAAAGAGAATGGAGTTGAGAAGAAACGGATAAAGATAAATCTTGGTGCCACTGCTCCTCCAGAGCATCATCATCACTCGCTTTATTGCACCAATCATCGAAATCCCTCTGCAAGGTATCAATCTTCCTATCCAAAGCTTCATAATTCTCCTTCAGATCTCCCAATCTTCTATCCATCGCATCATATTAGAGGTTGAGCGCAGCGTAATTCGTGTTTGCCAATGCCAGCTGTCGATTTGTCTCTTGCTGGTTCGCATTCAGAGTAGCGAATGCTCGTTCATCAATCGAAATTGCTCATGATAAAAATGATCCTGGGCCTGCTAGAAATTGTGCTACTGCTATGGTGGCGGCTCATAGTACTGCTGATGTAGCTGTTGTGGTGGCTGATTGGTCGTAATATAGTCGGGATGACCAATTAAAGAATTTATCGAACCACATGGAGGAAGGCACTAGAGTTTAAGCGATCTCAAGTTTATCGTGATTTTATAAGGACGACGGAATAGGAGGATAAGATGCAAACAAATGCAATTAAACTAATGCAAGAAATAAATGATAAAATGAATGCAAGAATAAATGGTTCCAAATAATGCAAGGATGAGATTAACAATAATCATGGCATAGATAATAAAGTACTCATGCAATTAATTCTAATCTATCATGGACATAGCATAGGAGCGATCACTAATTCCACTTAAACTCTCTCTCGAGATGGATAGGATGTAGGCCCTCAACAAGGCTCCCAAAAGCACTTAAGATCGATACCATAGCGAACACCTCCCACTAGGTACTAATTACTCTACGAGTTCCCTAATTTGGTACTAAATCGTAAGCAATATTCCCTTTTTGGTTCTCCTCACCTAATTAACCAATCTCTTGATTAAGCTAATCAAATGCTCTATCAAAGGGTTCTAAATCTAGAAGGATATCTCTATCTCATTCTAAATAAATGTACATGTCCATGATGAAATGATTCAATGAACTATCCTAAACACACAATTGATTTCTCAATCTAATCACATGTCCATGACAATTAATCACACATATCATCATATACATCAAGCAATCAATATTCAATGATAGAAATACACAAAGCTCATTCAAGATTAAAATCAAATTGCATAAAAACTAAGTTATTCAACACCAATCATGGAGCTAATCTCACAACGGAGATTAGTCTATCATAGTTTTAGAGAAAACAATCATAGACAATTGGATCCACAAATTCCATGACAAATCTATAAAGAATTTCACAAGACTTAGAAGTAGATTCCCCCTTTGAAGGTCTTCAATGGAGATCTCTTTCTTCTTCTTGCAATCTTCACTCTCCCTTGCTTCCTTGACCACTTGGATGGTAGATTTGATGGAGGAGATCAAGTGTGGGTGGATGGATGAAGAATGGATGAAGATAATAGTGTAAATGGAGGAAATGGTGTGTGATCTAGGTGTAGGAGTGAAACCCTTCGAAAATTCTGATCAAATATTGAATTATTGAGTATTTATACCCCTTGGAAAGCTTCTAGAAGGTTCTGAAATTTTTAGCATCTTTTTACACAATACGTGTCGTGCTCTGCAATATGGTCATAAGGTGGACGTGTTGGGTGAATTGATATAGCTGCACGGCCAAGACTTACAGGGCCGTGTTATGCAACACGGCTCGTATGTTGTAACACGGGCATAGGGTGGTCGTGTTGGATGAATTGATGACGGCACACGGCCATCTCTTACAGGGCCGTGTTCCGTACACGGCCCGTGTTGGTGCATGCCCCTATTTTTTACATTTTGTTTCGGCTCGTTCTCCTTCGTTTCAACTCCGAATTGAGATCCGCTTTTTCCTACATATTCCTTATCATATCTAGCATCCAATAAAAATACAAAACACAAACAAATAACACATAAATACGGATAAAATAATATAAAAATTGATATAAAAAGGCACTAAAATCTAGGTGAAAATATCACTCATCAATGGCTGCGTTGGAGGAAAACCCATCTTCGGATGCTCATGAGCCATATCTCCATGCATCTCCTGGAATGGCTGCTGCTCATCATCCTCAACAAAATCTACTGGAGCATCCACTAATATCATTTCTTCATCAATGTAAACACCCTAGATATGCATCTCAGCCAAAAGCCTCCAGTTTCCTTCTCCAATGAAAGTGTCAGAAATTGCCTTGTGCTCTGGGTATTTATCAACAAGTTGTTGTTGATCTAAATAGTAGTAAGATCAACAAGTGACAATGGAAACATGAAGGAGATCGGATTCTTGTGACGAATAAACATCCACATGTCTACCTTCCTCTGAATTAGCCTTATCCTCACACAAGACGTCAGAATCAAATTAGGGTCTCCTCGGATTGGCCGATACTTAGTCAAATCAACTCGGTAATACTCTGCTATCGGAGTAATCAATCCACCAATATTGACCTTCTGGAATGAGTGAGTTGAGAACTTATACAGCTGCTGGAAAAAGTACGCTGCCACATTGAAGTGAACTTCGTTCATCATACACCATAGCACGTATAGCTCTTCTCTAGGTATACAACTTCCCTCAGATCGAACAAATAGCATGTTACTCAGGATCCAATCCATATATGTTATCACGGGGTTGCGAATAAAAGAAACCTTTGCAGTATTTGTATTGTAATCACCTTGCCTCCCCGAGATACACCTCCAAAATTCATCAGCATTAAAACCCTCATTTTCCACTTCAGAAATATCCATCGGACATCCAACCATCTCGTTAAACTCACTTGCATACATTAACTTTAGCTGGCCACCTATCTGCATCCACAATCCATAAGGAAGATAATAATCTCCACAATCAACTCTCATCGTGCACAACACCTCAGCTTCCTTTTTGAAGATGAGGCTATTCCTTTACCTACAAAGATAATATTTCAATCCAAAATAGAGGAAAGAAAACAAGTATACCCAACCTAAGACTAATTAAAGCATGAATTCTACTCAAGACTTCAAATTTGTATGCCATAATCGATTCATGAATCAATTTCCCACAATCTCAAGTGTACACTTCAAAAATATAAGACATGTATACTCAACACCTTCAATCAAGAGAAAATTAAAATCAAAAGTCCTAAGTCTCTACTTCACATACTCAACATGAATCTAAAATCCCAAAATTCAATAAAAATTCCAAGCATGCTCAACTTCCACAATTGCTAAAAAGCGTCACTTTAAATCAGTGAGCCCATGCATACATTCTCAAATTAAACCAAAGCCCGTAAGATACACATCATCAATTTCACAAAATTCCATCAATCCAACGTAAATTGAACTTATGCAAATTCATGTAAAATTTCAACAAGAACACCAAGATTCAAACTTCAATTCCAACTAAGAATATGTTTAATCAGCTTACCCAATCATCACTAAGAATATATTACTCCGATTCAAGGGTAAAAAAGTAAGAAAACATACCTTTATCTAAGGTCATGGTGTGTGTATGACGTTTGGCAAAAATCCCCAAAATTGAGTGGAACAGTCCAAAATAGAACTTGAAACCCACCAAATTTTGGATGTGGAAGTGTGTGGAGAGGAATAATTAAGTGTGGGATGGGTTTAGAGTGAATTTCTTACAGATCAAAATGAGAGCTCGAGAAAGGGTGACGGGGGATGGTCGAACAACGCGTAGAAAAATGCCTATATTCGCGACTTTCAGGCCTAATTCGACTCAAATAGCATGGTCGAACTAGGGCCTCCTAGTCGAACTGGGTGTCTTTCTGCTTAAACGTGTAGTTCGACCTCTGTTCAACCAACTTGTCCTGGTCGAACTGAAGTATCCTGGTCGAACCACACCTCTGTAAACTGAAAAATTCCCTTGTTCTCCCCTGTTCAGTTCGACCATCATTCGACTAGATTGTGTTGGTCGAACCAGATGGGTTTGGTCGAACTGGCCTTCTGTAAACTGAGTAAACACTCCGGAATGCAGTTTGACCCTCGTTCAACCATAACATCTTGGTCGAACAACAAGAGTCTAGTCGAACTGGCTTCCGGGCATGTCTTTTTCAAGTTTTTCTTCATCCCCTACAAAACTCAAACTCTAAAACAACATCAAGCATCATATTAAGCCAAAACAATAGCTAGAGGACCACTAGAAGATTATAAAAAATCATGTATATAACTCCGCTCACATTATAAAATAAATAAAACTCCACTGAACACTAGGCAAATTGCAAAAACTCGACACATCAAAATCGGTTAAAATTATAATATGCCACAAAAAATCAACTCCCCTAGCAAACGTTATAAAGAAAAGATTATACTCTTGGTTCTACGATGAGGTAAGTACATCACACCCCCCTAACTTAGTAGAAACTATAGTCGAAACTAATTTTGCAAAGAGATGTAATTTCTGATTAGTAAGCACCTTAAATATAAAAATTTCTTACTCACACGAAATAAATTAAGCAATAAAATGGGAGGGTAAGCCCCAATAAGCAATCTTGTTTAACGTCGGAGAGTCACGATGGTACCAACTCAATGTAAGGTATCCTCAAAGACGACGCAAGCATCATCCGGCGACTTATAGTACTTCTATCGATGCCCATTCTCCACTATGATGCCTCCGTCTTTGTCCATGATCTCAACACTCCTCCCTCCGCAGACTCTATGGATAATAAACGGTTTCGTTCACTTTGATTTCAAATTTCCTGCAAAAAGTTTCAAACGAGAGTTAAAAGTAATACCTCATCTCCTTGCTTGAACTCCTTATAAGTGATCTTCAAATCATGCCATTTCTTCATTCTCTCCTTGTAGATCACCGAGTTCTTGAAAGCTTGATTTTTGAACTCGTCTAGTTGATTGATATGAGTCAACCTCAACTCTTTTTGCTCCTTAAGAGACAAGTTCATACTTCCCACGACCCAGAAAGACTAATGTTGAGTCTCTACGGGTAAGTGGCATGGCTTTCCATATATAATTTGATAAGGTGACATGTCTAGCACAGTCTTATATGTGGTTCGGAACCCCATAAAACATCATCGAGCTTCATAGCCCAATCCTTCCTATTGGTTCTAACCATCTTCTTCAGGATTTGCTTCACTTGTCGGTTAGAGACTTCGGCTTGCCCATTCGCTTGAGGATGATAGGGTGTAGTAACCCTATGCTTAACACCATACTCCTTGAGAAATTGTTCAATAAGCTTGTTGACGAAATGGGAACCTCTATCACTTATAAGTGCTCTAGGAACTCCATAGTGGGCAAATATATGTTTCTTCAAGAATGACAACACCGTCTTCTCATCATTCATGCGAGTAGGAATTGCTTCAACCCACTTAGAAACATAGTCAACAGCAAGAAGGATGTAGAGGAATCAATTAGATGGGGAAAAGGTCCCATAAAATCGATCCCCATACATCGAAGATCTCTACAATAATGCTCGGTTGAAGTGGCATCACATCTCTTCTACTTATGTTAACCATCCTTTGACATCTATCACATGTCGCCACATAGGATTCACAATCTTTGAATAAAGAAGGCCAATATAAAGTGGATTGTAGTACATTTGCTGCAGTCTTTTGGGCTCCAAAGTGCCCCGTTAGGTTGTGCATGGCAAAAATAAAGAACACTCTCCATCTCTATCTCGGGCACACACCTACGGATGATAGAATCCTTACAAATCTTGTACACAAATGGATAATACCATAAAATAGTCTCAATATATCTCTTGAATTTGGCAAGTTGATACCTATTGAGACCTTTAGAAATTTCATCGGATATAATGTAATTGACTGATCAACGTACTATGGATCCATTCCTTGAGCAGAAACTACGTAAGCTTTCTTCGCTCCTTCAACAAACACAACCATAATCTTCTCATCCTGAAACATCTCTTCAATGTATTCAAAAGAGTCATCACAATGCTCCCTTGTCTCTAACCTTGATAGGTGATCCGCCAAAACATTCTATGTTCCTTTCTTGTCTCGGATCTCCATATCAAACTCTTGTAGAAGAAGGATCCATCTAATAATCTCGGGCTTCGCTTCCTTCTTCTCCATCAAGTACCAGATCGTAGAATGATCCGTGTACACAATTGTCTTCATGCCAACCAATTACTATCAAAAGTTGTTGAATGCATACACAACAGCTAAAAAATCCTTTTCAATGACAGTGTAGTTCTTTTGTGATGCATCAAAAGTTTTACTCGCATAGTAGATGGCGCAGAACTTCTTTTCTCTCAACTGCCCGAGCACCACTCCAAGTGCTAAACACTTGCATCACACATAAGTATAAATGGCTGAGTCCAATCCGGTGTGATCAAGATAGGTGTAGTAATAAGCGCCTTTTTCAAAACCTGAAAAGCTGTTAGACATTCATCATCAAAAACAAAAGGAACATCCTTTTCAAGTAAATGAGACAGGGGCTTGGAGTCTTTTGAGAAGTCTTCGATAAATCTTCTATAGAATTGGCATGTCCAAGGAAGGACCGCACTCCCTTCTCATTAGTAGGTGGTGGAAGCTTATCAATTGCCACCGCCTTTGCTCGATCAACCTGCAATCCCTTGGACAAAATATGATGTCCAAGAACAATCCCATCTCTCACCATGAGTGGCACTTCTCCTAATTCAAGACAAGACTAGTTTTTTTACATCTCTTCAAAACAGTAGATAGGTTAGACAAATAAATATCGAAGGAGGAACCAAAAATAGAAAAATCATCCATAAATGCCTCCATGATCTTCTCTATCAAACAATCAAATATGGCCATCATGCAACGCTGAAATGTAGCAGGTGCATTACATAACCCAAAAGGCATCTTCCTAAAAGTAATGTTCCATAAGGGCAATTAAGAGTAGTCTTTTCTTGGTCCTCGTGAGCAATCATGATTTGATTATAAACCGAGTACCCATCTAAGAAATAATAAAACTCATACCTTGCTAGACGATCTAACATTTGATCTATGAAAGGAAGAGAGAAGTGGTCTTTACATGTATTGTCATTCAGTTTCCTGTAATCCATACACACACGCCATCCCGTAGGAATCCTAGTGGCTAATGTCCCCCTTTTTAGCAACTACATGCAATGGACTCACATGGGGACTATCACTAATTGGATAAATAATTCCTGCATCTAACCAAGTTAGGATTGCTTCCTTATCACTTCTTGAATCGCGGGGTTTACCCTCCGCTGATTTCGAATACATCCTTTAGCTTTATCTAGCAACTTTATTTTATGCATACAATACGATGGATTAATACCTTTCAAATCATCAAGAGACCAACTAATAGCAGACTTATAATTCCTAATCACAACTAACAACTCTTCAAGTTGGTCATTAGTAAGAGAAGAAGATACAATTACCGGATAAATTTCATTGTCGCCTAGATAGGTATACTTCAAGTGCTCCGGTGTGGTTTCAACTCCTCCTTCTTTTCTTCCTTCAGTGTGCTTTCTCTACCCAATGGGAGGTATTACCTAGTCCACTTAACTTCTTCAAGCTTGGTTCTTTTAGGTTCATACCTGTCATAACCCAAAGCAAGTAAATTATTAAAAAATTCAATATATACCTCATTAGAGAGCTCATCTAGCTCCGTGGTGGAAAAAGTAAGAGACTCCGCCAAGCATGTCTCTAAGGGATCCTTCGAAAGGATCAAGGATATATCTTCCTTCACGATCTCCTCCACCATATCAATGTTGTGACATTGCATCTCTATTGGCATCTTCATTGCTTTATCTAAGTTGAACAAAACCTCTTCTTTATCCATTTTCAATCTAAGCTCCCCCTTTTGGACATCAATCATAGCTCCAGCTGTGGCGAGAAATGGCCTCCCCAAGATAAGAGGGACATTATCCTTGTCATCTTCCATCTCTAGCAGAAGAAAATCCACAGGAAAGACAAACTTCTCCACTTTCACAAGTACATCTTCAATCACACCCTTCGGAAAAGTCATGGACCTATCCACCAACTGTAGAGCCACTGTTGTGGGATCGAGCTCCCCCAAACTTAGCTTTTTGAATATAGACAAGGGCATCAAATTGATGCTTACACCAAGATCACACAAAGATTTTCGTGCCGGCCCCCTTCCAATTTCACATAGAATAGTGAAGCTTCCCGGATCTTTCAACATTAGTTGGCAGCTTCCTCTGAATGATCGAGTTGTAGTTCTCTGATAGATTTACTGTCTCTACTCCATTCAAGGTCCTCTTCTTCAATATGATATCTTTAAGAGATCGGGCATAGTATGGCATCTCCATGATTGCTTCGGAAAAAAGGAATGTTCAAGCTTATCTTGTTCATTATATCCTAGATTCTCTTGAACTTTTCTTCCAATCCCTTCTTCACTAACCTAAAAGGAAACGGAGGAGGTATCTTTGTCTTAGGAAATCCTCATTCGTCACGTTCAACCTCCTTCGCCTTGTCCTTCTTGGCTCTCAATCTCTTGGGTCTTTTCCACTTCTTCTCTACTATAAGCTCAGTATTCTACTCTAGTGATGGTACTGGAGTGTTCTGAATAATAGGTATAGCATTTGGTATAGAAACGGGGATTTATTGCCACAGTTCGGCCATAGTTAGACAAGAATAGTCTGGTCGAACAGAATGAGTTTGGTCGAACTGGGTTTCTAAAAATGGGATCAGTCTGTCCAGTTCAGAGGGTGTTGGTACGACCGTAGTTTGACCAGAGAGGTCTGGTCAAACTATATTAGTTTGATGGAATGGAGGCTCTGTAAAGTGAACTCGATTTTTTAGCTCAACAAGTGTTGGTTTGACGGTAGTCGACCAGAGAGGTCTAGTCGAACTGGAATGCTTTGGTCGAATGGTGAGCCAAAAAATAGAGCATTATTTCTCTATTTTTCCGAAAGTGGTTCAACCATAGTTCGACCCGCATGTTTGGTCAAACTGTGCGAGTCTGGTTGAACTAGAGCTCTGCTTTCATCATTTTCATCCATAGGCTTCATCAGACCTTTGTACTGCATCCCGGACCTCAATGTGATGGCATTACAAGATTTAGGATTCGTAATACTTTGAGATGGAAACTTACCCTTTTCAATTATTTATGTAAACTTGTTCACATTCTCTGCCATCTCTCCCATCAACAAGGTAAGGTCTTTCATCTGCTTGGATAATTCATCATGATTTGAATCTATTTTTACCTCAATACGATCCACCCTTGCATTATTCCTAGCCACATAACGAATCACTGTATCCTCCAAACTAGGTTTTCCTTCTTCCGTCTTAGCACCAGGATTAACACCAACAGGAGGTTTCATTGCGGTGTTTGGATTGCTCCATGAAAATTCCGGCCTTGTTGGTTGTTGATAGTTACCCAGGGGACCATGATTATTGTAATTCCCTTGGTAATTCCTATTTTCTTGATTGTTCAGATACCTCGTTCCTTGAATACTTTGTCCCATGGCATAGTTTGCCTCTTCTAATTCCTCTTGGATCGGTCTTTCTTCATCGTCCTCCTGCTACATCATCATTGGTACTTTCTGTGACAACTCAGTAATATGCTTCTGATGAGATTCAAGTAGCTTGTTGATATTAGTCAAGCTAGAGACAATCTCATCTTCCCCACTCAACTTTACCATGGTGTGTTCAACCTGTACTACTTTTCCAAGGATATAGGTCCTTCTCACTCTATCAGTTGACCAATCTCTTGAATTCATCGAAATAAACTCAAAGAGCTTTTTGGCCTGAACGGCTATCTTAGCAAGTAATGCTCCATTCGATGAAGAATCTGCTGGTGTTTGATCATTTGGTTAATGTGAACCGTTAGGGTTCCATACGAATTTATATCAGCGGAAGCAAGAACATAAAATTATATTACCTTTCACCAGGGTATGGTGAAGAAGAGGAACTCTCGCAGGCAGCATGTGCGACCTCACGACTTTGGGCATAACTTCCTCATCCGATCTCCAATTTGAGTGATCTTTGTGCCAAACAATCCACTCTTCTATGGCTCTCCAATGGCGTATCACACGGCCAGTTTTGATTTCCACACAATTTTATAAAAATCATAGAAGTTGACAAATAGCATAAATAAACAACCTCGTGATCATCTTCTGCTGTATTCCCAAGTCCAATCTTGACATCGTGTGGGCGACGATCCTCAAGATCCTCTCAATCTGTTGTTCTCTCTCCCTACTCACAGTTAGGCGTGAATGTCTAAGAGTTTCCGGACAGTTGAGATGACTTATATATGGGCGACAACAGGTAGCAGAAGGAGAAATTAGAGTCGGCCTCCATTGGGATTAATTATCAAAGTTTAGCCCAAAACTTATACTTAAGTCTAATAATAATAATATAGTACACTAAAATATTATTACTGCACTACCCCTCCAATCCCATAATTACGTTATGGGCTCCTTCTTATTATGAGCCCGACAGTCTCTCATGCTTAAGATATATAATGACCATTAATTAATTAAATTACTGACAACTCCCATTAATTAATATCTCATCCGAGAGTAGTACCACTCAACCTCATTATTGTGCCAGAATAAATCAACCTGCAGGGTTTACATGATAATCCTTATGAGCTCTTCAAGAGGACATCATCAACCTATTTAATAGGACATGGATTCCTTCTACAATCAACAGCATACCATAGAGACAACACTATTTCCCAACTCACTGAGTTTATTAATTTAATTACATATATATCTCACCCATTGATGAATCAAAGGAATACATACAACATGTCGAGGTTATTGTATATGGATTAAGAGCACGAACATCCATAATAACTATGATCAAGTTCTCCTATATAGTCAGCATAAATCGAATGATATCAAGTGTTCCTGCTCAATACACACAAAGTGGACTAATGTGATTCTATAATCAAGACAAACTAATAATACCAAATCACACTACAACCATTCCGTTACAGAGTCCCCGTCTATCTCGGTTGTGAGCATCTGTTTATACTTTATAAAGAAATTGATAAAATGATCTTCTGCGTTTTGTCGTACAACATATTATCTACAGTATAAAGTAAGTGGACTATTGCATCGAACATATAAATAAATTATAAGACGTAATCATTTGATCATATGATTCTCATTTCAAATAAATTGTTATAAAATTGTTTATACAAAAAGCTAGACTTTTAGTATATAATCCAATAAACTCAAACTTATACTAAAAGACTATCCTTCCATGTCTTCTGCCACACATCTGATTCCCACTCCCACTACACGACCATTAAAAGCTTTTGCTTTAAAGTCCTTGTAAAAGGATTTACTAGGTTATCATCCCATGTAATCTTGGCGAATAAAACCTTCTCCTCATCATACGATTTCTCGTATCAGGTGGTACTTGATCTTAATGTGTTTAACTGCCTTACGGGCTCGTGACTCCTTCAAGTTTGCAACTGCACCATTATTATCACAATAAATTTTGATAACCTTGGGCAAACTTAGAAACCACATCCATGACCTTCACGAAGTTTCCAGAGTCACACAGATACTTTGGCTGCCTCAGAGGCTCCAATTTATCACCTTTCCATGGTGGAATTCGAAATATATTTCTATTTAACACTTCTCCATATTATGGATCTACTTTCAAAATTAAACACATAACCTTGAGGTAGATTTACTGTCGTCCTTATATGATTTGAAAAATCTGAATCTATGTAACCTACAAGAAACCATAAATCTGTCCGGTAAGCCCACATATTGTTTCTAGTCCTTTTCAGGCATATAAATATATGTCTTACCACAGTTCAACATTCTTGTTTTGGGTTACCTTGATGCCTAGTGACCATTCCATTGGCAAAATAGATATCTAATCTCGTGCATAACATTCCTTAGATTAAGCTTTCTTATTCGCCAAAGCATAAGGAATCGCCTTCATCACCTTTATCTTCTTTTGTGTCACAAGACACATTTTCTTAGATAAAGTCACATGCTAAAATGAGTAAGGATTATATCATTTCATGAAGCTTGAGATGAGCACAATATCCTTTCTTATGATCTATATCACCATGAGCAAAAGAATATGTTTTGCTTCTTCTTAAGTCCTTCATTTCATACTGCTTTATGAACCATACCCATATGCCTGACAATACTCTTTCATTGTATCCAATGAGTAAGATACTATCTACATATAGTACCAGAAATACCATCACATTTCCATCACTCTTTTCCAACACACAAGACACATCTGCACACTAAATAAATTCATATCACTATATTACCTTATCAAAACAGATGTACTTTGAGTTCAAAGCTTGCTTTGGTCCATGAATGGACACTTTTAAGCTTACACACAAAATGCTCTTCGCACTTTTCAATGAACCACTCTGGTTACTTTACATAGATGTTTTCATCAAGACTTCCAATCACGGAAGTTGTCTTGACACCTTTTTCCTATACCTCATAATTAAATATGAGCAGAAATAAAATAAAAGAATTCAGAACGACTTAAACTTAGCTACCGGCAAAAAAGGTTTTCTCATACTCGAACTCACCCTTTTTTCTGAGTGTACCTTTACACAACAAGCCTTGTTTCAAAGTATTACCTTACCGTCTGATTCTCTTTTATTTTGTAGAGCCACTTCCAATGGCTTTACCACCATTTCGCAGTTCTACAAGCACCCAGACTTAATTAAGAATCCATATATTCTATTTCAAAAATCATTGCAAGTTGCTAAGATATCACAGTTTTATCTTATAGTGCTTCGTCGTATCCATGGGCCGATTTCATATTTGCTAGGGACCAAGCCTCACGACTCTCCAAAAACATAAATCTATCAAGTTTTAGAACAACCCTCCCAATATGATAAAGCACTACACCCAATTGTGTATCAGACGTAACACGCGATGCAGTTTCCTTATGGTATATCCTCTTGTACAATTAGTACTATCCTTGTGCTTTTCTTCTCACATCCTTTAGAATAATTTATACATGAGTTTGTTATTTATTACATAGTCCTTTTCCAAAATCTAGTGTTTGTGTTAACAATCACCCTTTGATCTTTTGGGCTATCAAATAAACCACCTTCATTTTCCTAGGATATCCCACAAACAAATATACATCCTTACGACATGTTGTTTTTAGGGCATACCCATAAAATGAATTTAGTAATTTTGAATAACTCATCATCTATCTAACCATTTTCATAAGAGTCTTATCCTTCTTTCTGCCACATCAGTCGGTTGGGGTCTGCCCGGTATTGACAACTTGGGATTCAATCCCAACCTCTGATAAATAGCTCCTAAACTATCCTAAGAGGTACTCGCCACGATGATTAGATCGTAATGACCCTTCACCGCATGACCCATACACTTTTGAATTAATCATAGTACTAAGACTTGCGGTGCATCAAAGTATATCTAACCACCTCTCGCCTGGATAGTCTTAAGACCGCATAAATCAGAATGAGCCAATTCCAACATATCTTTGGCTCTACACCCCTTTGCATTAAGAAGGCAATCATGACTTAGTTTCAGATGCCAAAGGTATGTTTGATTCATATTCAAAAGTTCCTTTCTCTTATTAGGATTAGAAGACGCGTTATCATTACATTTTGTTGCATCCGTGGGATAAACATGATTTAAGATTACATTACATGATGTTTATCTCACTAGGGTGGATTTCTGATGCAGAGAGAGCATATTAAAGATAAAGATACGAAGAACAATCTCTATAATCCGTTGATTCCTAAAGAATATAGGAAGATAGACTTCTCAAATACGTTGATTCATAAGAATACCGTAAAAGAGATTATGAGACAACTCTCATTTTCATTAAACAAATTCAACTCCCTGATACATTAATAAGATCACCTATTTATAGGTGATAACAAAATCTATTACATTAATGATAAACTTATATAAAGGAAATAAATCAAAACATTAATATTAATTATTCTAAAATTAAATGAAACAAATTAAAATTAAATCATATCAATACTAATTAATCTATACTATAATTATCTGCATCATTCTCCTCCTCTTGAAAAGGATTCATCCTCGAATCCAGTCTTGCGTAATAGCAATCCTAAAGGTTTAAGTTCGAAGACGTGCAGGAATTTCCTTAAACTCTTGTAGCCAAATAGTTGCAACATATATGGATTCATTTCCAAAAATACCATAAGATTTAACAACATAAGCCATTTATTCATCAATCTCCACAAATTGACCAAAAATCAAAGTATAATTTTTACTTTGACATTCCACCTCAAAAACACCATCCGCTTCCCACGAACGATACTCAATCTTCCTATTGGAAAATTGTGTATCATTATTACCACAATTTATAATGTCCACCGAATCAATAAACTCATCAAAATTTGGAGGTTCATACCACAAATCTTCGTCAGAGTATTCATCAAAAATTGATGGTCCATCGTATACAGGATCGGACACCAACAAGTCATTTTGATGGTAGATCTGCATAACATCATCTTCATACGATGACTGATCACCACAAAAGGTATCATAAATGATTAGCCATAACTTGTAGTCGGGTTAACCAATTCAAGAATTTATCGAACCACAGGGAGGTCGATGCTAGCACTTAAGCGATATCACGTTTATCACGATTTTATAGAGACGAATCATAGATGGATGGTTTGGGAAACAAGTAATTAAATGAAAGTAGACAAGCAATAATCAAATGACAAGATAAAGATGATGAATGAGTGGTTTTCCAAATTAAGTAGAAGTGAGATTAACAGCACTAATGAAGTGGTAACTTATGGATTCATGCATTAAACTCATATATATCAAGGGTTAAGACTAAGGGTCAATACTTATACCACCTAAACTTCCTCTCGAAATGATTAGGATGTAGATCATTTGCACAATCTCTAAATAGCTCAAAGGTTGGTTCTAAATTAAACTATTCCAACTAGGTACTAAGTTCAATTATAGAATCCCTTCATATAATCAATTGACTTCTCAATCTAACTAATCACATGTTCCATCAAAGGGTTCTAAATAATAAAGGACTTCTCAATCACTTTACCATTTATAATGCACATGAGGTGTTTGATGAAATGATTCACTTGACTATCCTAAGCACATAATTGATTTCTCAATCTAATCATATAATTAGAACAATCAAACACACAAAACATCATAAATCTCAAGATATATAAGCACCAATGATAGAAAATCAAATATCCCCATCAACATATGAATTTAATTACATAGATCTACAAATTAACCAACAACCTTCATGTTGCTAATCTCACAAGGGAGATTAGCCTACAATCTTCATAAGATCCATAACATAGACATTATAATTCTTACAAATCATGATAAACTAAAGGATTAACACAAAATTGGAATGAAAACTCCCTTGGAAATGGATCTAATTGAATCTCCCTTCTTCCTTTGGTGATCACCCAAGCTTCCTTGCTTCTTCACTTGATTTGGATGGAGGAAATTATGGAGAGATGATGTAAATCTAAAAATGGACGAATGGGATGGAGAATATGGTGTGAAATCAAAGGAATAGTGTGTGAGGTGTGTGGGAACAGTAGAATTTCGGATCTCCTCAATTGTTGAGTAAAGGGGTATTTATACCCCTTGGGAGGCTTCTAGAAGTATTCTGATTTTTTCTCTGATCCCGGGCACGACACGAGTCGTGTGGCGCAACACGGCCATGAGGTGCCCGTGTCGCGTGAACTGATGCTCCCGCACGGCCATCGCTTACAGGCCCGTGTTGGCTACACGGGTCGTGTGCTGTAACACGAGTCGAGCTCCGCAACACGGCCAAGTGGTGGTCGTGTTGGATGAATAGATGTTGCCGCACGACCATTCTGGACAGGCCCGTGTTAGCTACACGAGTCGTGCACTGCGATACGGCTCGTGCCCCGACACGGCCAGTCGTGTTGCTGCTGCCCTGATTCCTTCACTGTTTTGGCTCGTTCTTCCTCGTTTCAACTCCAAATTGAGATCCGCTTTTTCCTACATCTTCCTTATCATATTTAGCATCAAATAAAAAGTGAAAATAGTAGGTTTAAGCTCATTCACACACATTTCCATGAAAACACAAAACACAACCAAATAACACATAAAATACGGATAAAATAATACGAAAACACATATAAAAAGATACTAAAATCTAGGTGAAAATATCACTCATCAATAAACCACTTGAAATCTTGAATCCAACATTGAGAATTTGGCTCTGATACCAACTGATGCAGCGAGAGCGTATTAAAGATAAAGATACGAAGAACAATCTCTATAATTCGTTGATTCCTAAAGAATACCGAAAGATAGACTTCTCAAATACGTTGATTCATAAGAATACCATAAAAGAGATTATGAGACAACTCTCATTTTCATTAAACAAATTCAACTCCCTGATACATTAATAAGATCACCTATTTATAGGTGATAACAAAATCTATTACATTAATGATAAACTTATGTAAAGGAAATAAATCAAAAAATTAATACTAATTATTCTAAAATTAAGTAAAACAAATCAAAATTAAATCATATCAATACTAATTAATCTATACTATAATTATCTGCATCAATTTCTCTCCCTTCTCTCTAGGATTTTCATGGCTCATCTTTCTTCTTCAAGTGGGGTACACACACCCCCTTTCCCTGCTCCTTTTCCTATTGTTAATCAGATTGAAGATCATTCACACATGCATAGGGGTTTGTCCTTTTCCGCTGGATGTATCTCAAATTCGCTGACAGCAACAATCGGATCTAAATCGACCCTGCCAGTATATTCGCAGGTGGTCAGCCATGGTTCTTCTACTGGCAGAGGATCGCCTGTTCCCCAGCCTGCAATCGCTGGATCGTCCCCTCCCTCTGGGGCATCTGTGGCCACAATTTTGGATATCATTCGAGATCCATCTGATACTCCATCTAGCAATTCGGTAGACGAGATCACAACTTCAATAGATGAATCGTGCTACAATGACAGAGTCAGCGCTTGTTCTTTACTCCTTATCCTCTGTTTGCTGCTCGATCATGGCAATAAGCCATTATCTCCCGATGACTTAGCGTCAACTATGAAAATCTTGTGAAGGTTCTCGGGTCTGTCCGTAGTGCCCCTCAGTAAGGGGTTCTTCAATCTACTTATTCCTGATGAAGGGCTATGCAATAACATCCTCAAGAAACGTTCATTTTGGTTGAAATCGGGTAAGATCAGGGTCCAAAAATAGGCTCCTGCCTTCAATCCTTACAAGGTTTCGAATTTTATTGTCTCAATTTGGATTAGAATATTTGAATTACCTTTCTAACTTTGAACAAAAAGAATACTCACTTCCATAGCCTCTGTTGTTGGTAACCCAGTTCGTATCGATAAACGGGCTTTGACGGGTTCGATGGGGTATTTTGCTCGAATTTTGGTTGAGTTTGATATGGAGAAATGTAGCTTTCCTGGAACGATTACTTTGGTTGCTGCTAACCATTCTTTTACTATTTCTATTAGGTATTAAAATATCCCTTCTTTCTATACATCTTGTCACATCTTGGGGCATTGGTATATGATTGTAAGAAGAAGAGGAAATCTAAGGAACAAGGCCTCCCTAATTCTGAGGGCTTAACTAAGAAATAGTAGAGACCTACTCGGCGGTCTTCGCCGGCTAAGCATAAGGAAACAGTAAGTGAGCCTGCTTATAGTTTGCTACCTCAGCTATTATAACTATTTCTCCAGAAGTCCAGTTTGATAACAGGTGTGATCTTGGCAAGGAGGATGCTCTTCCTTCCTATGATTTTAGGAAGGTTTCAACTGCAGAGGCTGATGCTGCTGAAGGGCCCTCTTGTCATGCAGATCAGAAACATCAATGGGTAGATGTTGAGAATTCTTCTCGAGCAGTGCAGATGCGCTTTGTTTCACCTGAGAAGGTACTTCTCAGAAACTCTTTTGAAGTTTAAGACACCTTGGCTGATGATAGTGAGAATCCTGTTGGGTTGTCTGCCTTGGAGGCATCTCATCAGGTTGCTTGTACTCCTGAGTTGAGTGTTGCTGATAATCCAAATGCCCCTGCCTTGATTGAGAATGAAAATTTTAATATTTGGGATGGGTTTTTTTTGTTCTAAAAATGAGCGGCTTGCTGTTTCAGCCTCGTCTGCTCAGACTCATGCAGATAAGATTCAGCAGTGTGCTGATCAGCTTATTCTGGACAGGTCTGATGCACATATCCCGGACATGCGTCAATATATTAAATTTAAGGATACTGGGATTGGAAAAGTAGAGGTTGTTGGTCCCGTTTCCAGTCAACCCGCCACTTTGATAGATTTAGCAAGATTTAGCAACATCCCCAGATATTATTGATGTTGCTATGAAGGCACTAGTTACTTATGCACCTGCAATGGAGACTTCAAATAGATTTGGTGCCTCAGATAATGACACTAATATTTCTCCTCCTACTTCCACCAGATTTGATACTCTTTCTGAGGAAAACATAGATGCTGCTTTAGCATAGAACTTGGTCATGACCAAGTTTCGGATATTGAAATAGCCCCAGCTAATTCTACAAGACGACTTGAAAAATAGCTTGTCGTGAACACCGTGGAGCTTGATGACTTGAACAAAATAGTGGCTAACTGTGAGGTTGATTTTCTTACGCTTGAAAATAGTAATCTGAAAAGGTGTTACCTATATTCCGGCTTCTAAATCGATTACACGCTCCCAAACAGCAAAGCAACAGAGTGAACCTCCGGATATTTGGGATGTTGCAAGTACACAAGATTGGAGCAGACTTACAAAGAAAAATAATACTAATTTTTAGTTTAGCTCTATTTCTGTTAAGACTCTTTGTAAGATCTCTCTTTTTTGGGCCGTCTGTTTGGCGTTTATAGGCTTTGCCATCCCCACAACATCTTTATCTTTTTTTACTCTTTTCCTTATTTTCATTTACTTTTAATAATATTGCGTAGTTTGATAAACATGATTTAAGAGTGTATAAATTGTCCACCAACGTACTACAACAGATTATAGCTCCATTCTTCATTATAATGACTATGTCACTCAAATGAAATAGAGTATTCATCCGTAGATGCATAGAAACTGAAATGAAATTCTTTCTATAGAAAAGTACGTAAAGACAATTTCACATAATCAAACGTTTATTCCTATCAGAAGATAAATGAATAACTCCCACTACAATGACCACTACTTTTTTAGATTACCCATGTACTCAATAATCTCATCATAATTTAGTTACACGCTTTTAGTGATTCCGGTATCTGCACACAACGTGTCAGTAGATGCCATTACTAATCATGCTTCAACAATTAGCAAATGATATACAAACTTTGTTCACATCTGGATGAAAATTGATTTCCTTCGCCGCTTGTTTTATCAGAAGTTTCCCACCAAATACAGCCTTTTGTATTTCAGGTGGAACTTGCTCAAAACATCTAGGCAAACTATGGAGAATAAAATTGACCTAGGTAGGGGTGGATGGTACGGTATACTGAAATTATTTAAGCATACTGTATACCATACCGAAATTTTTAGTATTAAAAAATGCATGCCAATACCGTACCGAAAATTTTGGTATACCAAAATTTCGGTATGCTAATAATCAATACCGTCTTATACCGTATACCGAAACTTATCAATTCATACCGAGAAAAAAAAGAGCTGTTAAAAACATAATAAAGAATACAATTCAACAAAAAACTAAAAAAATACAAGACAATCAACAAAAACCTAAAAAAGAATATAATTCATACAATAGGCCCAAAATTTCAACAATTCAAACATTGAATACCTTTTGAACACAATATCAATAAAATAATTTCTAAAAAAAAACAAAACACTTCTATCAGTAATATAGGAGTGACTAAAAGTTGAGATTTGAGAGACGGCAAACACGTGGAGCGACAACAACGACCATCGGCTAACATACCACTGTAGGCGGAGGCATACAGCAGAAAATCCAAGTAGAAAAAATGAGGGTCGGGGGTCGACGACTAAAAATGAAGAAAGAGAGGGACGATGGGGGTAGACGTTCCGCAGAAAATCAAAGTAGAAAAAATAGGGTTGGGGTCGGCGACTAAAAATAGAGAAAGAGAAGGTTGGGGTGGCGGCAGAAGACTAGGTATCGAAATGAATTTCAATTCCATTTCAATTTCAATTAATTTTTGATAAGCAGTAGCCACATCACATCATTAATGACTTTTAACTTTTTGGTCAAAAAGGTTCAACTTAAAAAATTAATTTTAATTAATATTATTTTTATTTTAATTAATTATCGATATTTCAGTATATACCAAAATACCCATTTTTAAAACTAGCTTACTGTTATTGTATCAAAAAAATCAGTACGGTATCATACCGTACTGATTTTTTGGTATGCTGAAATTTTCGATAATTTCATTATATTACGGTACGATAACTGCAGTATACCGATTTTTTGGTATTTTTGTCCATCCCTAGACCTAGGTTTCCCATTCAATTTCTACTCCAAGTATTTCCAATTCATTCATCAACTCAACCATGACCTCTTGTCTTTCTAACTTACTTAAGTATTCGAAGAGTCGCATGATCATATTACTATGAAACTCTCATCTCTTCACTAGAGTCTTAAATAGACACTGGAGGACATCTTTAGTGAGAACACATATATTTTTCTAAGAAGTAAAAATCGAAATCTAAATTCTTTTCTAATCATCTAATTTTGGGCTAGTAAATATGATTTCTTTTAGTTAACAATAAGTGGAATGAACTATTCAAAAATACTGAGAATCACGTAAATAAATACACCGATCAAATACTTTGAATTTAACTATTTATATTGATTCTTTCAAAATAATATAAATAAAATTCACCGACATCTCAAGCACTGTGAGTCTGCATGCCATGATAGTGTGGACGTATACAAACTCGAACATTTACAAGAGAAGGTTTTATCAATTAATTTCATTTGTCAACCTAACTTCATGACAAAATAATTAATAGTCGATTTCTCTTTAACCATGTAAATAACAGCAGTGACTCCGATGGGGAGGATACTTATTATTTGCACCTAAGTGTACACCATTATTTGATCCCAAGTCCATTGCGCAAGCTTATGTGTCTTACAGATGAAAAAGTACACACGCGCTCGGATAACTTCCTACAATCATCATAAACAAGTTTATACCAGTGATCCATGAATAAACTCATCTGATGGGGAGGAAGGTCTATTGCCAACACGCAAGTTTACTCACATCACTTACAAACCAATAATGGAAGCCGCGGGGATTAATTACCAATTCCCTCTCCCACTTAATTATTTAACACCGAGGGTTTTTACATGCATACAATATACCAAATATAATACGCAACCTAGCATGCTTCTATTAATGACAGTAATTCAAATAGAATATGCATCCACATATATAACAATAATAGACAATGAAATCAATTAATGTACTTATATAACATGAAATAAATGCAGAAAAATGTCAAATCGCATAAATGAGCCCGACTGCCCGACGAATAACTCCTACACGAGTCGTGCAGAGCATCAACATGAGTCGAGCCTCCCGTTGCATGCCATATGCTCGCTTCCCATGCACGGCATTGCGTGAAATGTGCACCAACCGCCAGCAATCGTGCGGGCCATCGTGTGCCTCGCATGGCATCATGCCCGGCAGCTCACCCGGCCACCTGCAGCCCAACATGCCACCACCTACCAGGTCGCCCGATTTCAATCTGCTCACCCAGCAGCACGCATGACAACATGCCTAGCGAGCGCCCCATGCATACCACTGGGCGCCCCTCCGAGCACGTAGCCAGGCACTCTTCCTGGCTTCCTGATGCGACGCTTGACGCCACACTAGATGCCACGCTCACTCCGCCAGGCCATCTTTCCAGTGTGCATGACAGCGTGCCCGGTGTCCAGTCAACACGCCCGGCCATGTGCTCGCCTAGATGCACGTTTCGTGTGCTCTGCCTGGCAGTTCACACGGCACCCTGATGAGCGTTTTCTCAACACACAATATTAATCCCCAAGTGTGAAGGATGATATTGTAGTTTTGATAAGCGACTAAGAGATTATCAAACCCAAGGAACGTATTATTATCAATTTAATTATTATCTCACTTATTATGACTAGGTTGGCAATATAGTTGTGATGAATTAAGTAACTAGTAAACAATTAATTAGAATAGTAATTAAGATAAACAAGTAGTAGAGATTGAACAAAAGTGAATAAGTGAGAAGTTAGGTAGTCCTTCGGGCCATCCAATTTTACTCATTAACTTCTCTTCCGTGTATCAATGTCCGACTCTGCCTTGTGGAGTATGGACGCATCACTAAAACATGCAAATCTACTCTATAGACACAAGTAAATAAGCATGTGACACGTGTGAATATCCTTGGAGCAAGAGATATAATTCACCCCCCTTTCTAGGAACTATCAGTAATAATTATTTCCCGTGCACTAAGTACTCTAACCCGATATGATCTCCCTTTATAGGTACTATGAAGTTATTCTCTTTGTCCTTCTTATTAACCCGAATAAGATTCAATTAACAAGTATTTGTATAAGATAGTTCTAATGAGACTTCGGAGTCCCCTCACTTAGAATCATAACATGTAATCCTACACAACAGTGAACGCACTCAGTCAATAATCAATATATGTATTCAGACTCTACATAACAATAATGATGCACAAAACAACTCTGAGTATGAATTAAAAATGCATAATCTTATATAAAATAAACCACAAGTAGTGTTGTACGGAGTATACACACAGAAGTTCAATTAACTCATAAAACCTTCATAAGCTCTAGAACTACCGAAGTGGTTCTAGCCCATGATTGATCAAAGAGCAATCATGGAGGTTGGATAGATTTACCCATAGTCTTGAAAATTACAAGATAAATTAAGATGCGAAGTAAACCCTAGATGTGGGCACCGTCGCGTCTCTCTCCATCTTGAATCTTCACTTGGTTCTCACTTGATTCGATAGATGAATCTCTCAACACAACTCCGTAGGATGGTGTAGGGTTTTGAATGTTGTGTAGAATGAAGGTGGTAAATGGTGTCTCTCTCTACTGCGTAGGGTCTTCCTTTTATAGCTTTAGCTTCTCTAATGGACCTATAATGGGCTTTTTGAGCAAAAACACGTACTGAAGGTGTAAAAATATAGATCCGAAAGCTTCCTATGTATCGGTTCGAAAAAGGCCCTTGGTCGAACCGGCCTATAATGCACTGGCAGTGTCTGGTTCGACTCGAACTGCCGGTCGAACCGGAAACTTCATGGTCGAACCATCACTGATTCTCTTTAGGCTTTTGGTTCGACCACGGTTCAACCATCATATCTGGTCGAACCACAATATCGCGGTTGAACCATGCTGAAACACAACTTCAAGTGCTTGGTTCGACTAAGAGTGCTGGTCGAACCACCTCTTATTTGGTAGAACCAAGAGCTTGACTTCTCCATTTTTTGGTTTCGTGCACTTCTGTCCTGTTTTCCTTCGAGAATCCACTCAAACGGCCTTAAACGCACCTGATTCGTGACTTTCCACTACATATCTCGATTTATCTCGACTTAAGATCAAACCATACATTATTATCATAGAAATCAGAGCTCAAATTACGTGAATTTACACTCTCATCACACCCTGCTTATCTTCGAGCTTCTTTCGCCCATCAGTTCCTACAAACGAGCAACACGCCCGACATCACATCGTCTTTCACAACGTGAATTTTCGAACAGGTTTTCACATATGACACGAACATGCACTACACCAAAAATGTTAATAGATATCGATTTTTAGCCGATGTCTATTTCACCAGCCAGCCGATGTTGAAGCTCGTGATGTTAAAAATAAGCGCCGATATGAGACATCTTTTGTATCCTTTGACATCGGTTATTCACCGATGTCTTTTCGTTGAAAAAGATCGGTTGGCACTCATAAGGCATCGTTTATCAACCGATGTCTTTCCATGAAAAGACATTGGATGGGACCATAAGACATCAGTTTTGAACCGATGTCTTTATAGGAAAAGACATCGGTTATAACCCATTAGACATCGATTAATAACCGATGTCTATCCACTTAAAGACATCATAAAGTACCAATAGACATCAGTTTTTCACTAATGTTTTTTTAAAAAAAGACATCGGTTTTGCCCCATAATACATTATTTTTCCACTGATGTCTTTCCTAGCATAGACATCAGTTTCAAACCAATAGACATCAGTTTTTTAATTATGTCTTATATATTTTTTTATTAATACATAAATTTATATTATTATTAAAACAAGACTAAACGCAATTGTATTATATAACTCAACAGTTACGAATATTTTACAAGAATTTCAAATATTTTATTAAAAATACATAGAAAATCATCCTTCAAATCTAAAGGTACAAAATATCCTAACTAATTAAAACCAAACATCAACTTTACATAAATTATACCTAAATTTATAAACTAAAATCTCATGATTGAAGAGATGCCCAACCTATTGTTTCGAATCCACTTTATTTTCTTATCTTGCATTAAATAATACCTTTATCTTCATGTCGTCTCACTGAAATTACCTGAGATAAAATAAAAGTTTAGCACATAATAATAACACTTAAAGATATTTATCGAAAAAAAAATTAATATAATTTAAAGATACAACCCACATGCCTTTTCAATAACTAAAAATATCACTAATTAATAACTAGATTACACATCATCAACAAAGATACATGCTTTGATCTATCTTTAAATAGAATATGTCTGAGCACATCATCAATATTAAGTATCTTAAAAGAACTACTTTACTTTAATATACATAATATACTCAATGACAACATAGCAGAATCGAAAGTCCAATTCATTAAGCTGCTCTTATAGTCTTCTATCTTGGTTAAATTATAGAATCTTAGTTAATAAAAATATAAAAAACAGTTCCTGAAATGAAAAGCCATGCATACAAATTTTTCTCTCGGTGACATGTCAAACTAAAACAAAAGGCCATACACACTTTTATCAGCAAAGTAATGAATGAGAGCCAGAAAAATATACTTTTAAGAACTCAGTCAATTCAAAACTAGAGGCAATCCAATTTTATACTGCACACACCAGCATGACAATCATGAAGCTAGATTACAAGAGTACATGAATAACATCACTTAAAAGATTAGTCATTTGTAAATCTCCAACAAAGTGTACTTCATAAAATATTAATATTGATTAACATTTTTGAGTGACAACACATACTAGTGCAACATGCTATCTTTTGATAATATACTCCAAATTAAAACACCACCAGTATCTTCAAATTCAGAAAAGTTACAAATATCATTAGGAGGAAAATGAAAACACATCAGGTACTTGACACAATAAAAATTATTATTTTTACGGGAATCATGAACTTATTTTATGGCCACAACAATTGACAATTCTTATGATATTAATATATAAGAAAAAATCAAAGTGAATGATTAAAGAGTACTTGTTCAAGAAATTAAATTAGAACAAGGTACAATAAAAAAAGTTGTAGTGTTCTTGTGGATAGAATAATAATTTTTGAAGTCAAAGTCAGTGATTAAAATTGATCAAATTTTGAGGGAGATTGATGCAATTCTCGAAAAATTCCAGAAAATGAATGCCAACTTTAGGACTCGTATCAAATGCAAGTAAAAAAGTGTTGAGAGTATATGGTCTTTTGTCACTAAATGATACTAATGCATAGAATGGGAAAACGGAAGTTGGCAATAATGTAATCTTGGACAACAATTAAGACTTTTAATCATTACATATATTGATAACAGATAACAAAAGCTATAATCTGAGCCTGAACATGTAAAACTACATACTTACATGATCAGAGTTCTAGTCATGTATACATCTACTTTAAACACTAACATGTAACAAAAATAATTCTATACAAGTAATTTAGTGATAAAATAATGAAGATCTCAAACCTGTCGAAGACGTGTCAGGAGATCAAATATGTGGGCATAGTTATTCATTACAATCCCTGCCTCAATATATCTGTAGAGAAAAACAATAATATGGCATAACAACATAAGTGAGCCATTTAAAAACTAAGCAAAAGAATCATTCTTGCATACCTGCATATGAGACAAAAAAATGGTGTAACAGAATTGTGTAACAGACTAAGTTACACCCATTAAAATAACCTTCTCACAGATGGAAAAATTAGAATTTTGTACTAATATTACAGTCAGATCTTGGACTTATAATAAAGTACTCTAGCTCTCAAGTAAAGCTTCTAGCTCATTTCTTTGGCTCACAAATTATATTTGTCCTAAGATTTCCACAGTATTTTAGCTTTTAAATAATATAAGAGTAGCTGATAAAAGTAAAAAACACATTAACTCATGTTTCTAAAATGATGAACAATATACATAATGCAACTTTTATTGCATGATTCCAAATTAATGAAAATCTTTCAGAACCAAAGTTAATTATTTCATAAGATGCATTTCATAAGTCATAACAAATTAAAAACTGTTGTTTACATTATTTATGGCCAGTGTGATATAGCAGTTCTATTACAATAAAGCACGCATGTTTTACAAGTAACTATTAGAAATGGACAGCAAGCATGCTTTATATTCAGCCCCTATCAAAGCCTCCACTTACAACTAAAATGCTAAAAAAAAAACTAAAAATGCTTTTGGAGCAAAAAAAAAAAAAATACAACATGTTTTCACATTTGTTGAAAGTTTATACCCAAATGCCATAGATATTGAAAGTGCTCATTATTAAATCTTTAAAAAAACTTCAAAAAGCTCAAGAGAAGAATGTAGAAGCCCAGAGAGAAACTGTCATTGCAAAATAATTATGTTGACTCTTGTCCACAGTAATCGATGTCCAGCCAACGATGTTACATTCAATACTGAATTTGCAACCCCTACAACATGCAACTCAGAAAAATGCTAACTAGATATGAGTATCTTAAGTCTTTAACTTACAATCAATACAACATATGATTTCATTCACTAGTAAACAAGAAAGATGTTTTTTACCTTAATAGTGCAGCTTTTAAGAGTCCACTGTGAATATACAGCATACATTTAGTTTAACCAGACGATAATGAATTCTATAATTAAACCACTACTCAAGCGTAAATTATAAGGATAAGACAAGAATAAATCTAGCTAGTTCATGTAGAACTGATTGGAACTAGCTACTTGCTAATAAGTATTTCTAAGCTAGGCGAAGCTCAAGATTTATTTAAAGAGTTTCTTTGAGAGCTCCTCCAAAAATTTTACCTCTACTTTCAAGGTTTAAAAATCAATGTAAAGTGGATTAAATATAATTTATTAGTAGAAAAGAAAGTAAAAGAATAAGAATCAATTACCCAATTACACAAGCAGCATTACAAACCTTCTTCTCTTTTCTCATATGATAAAGATCTAACAACTGTCCCAACTATCCACTTGAATAAGGATCTAATATTGTTTAATTTAATTTATAGTAGGAGTTATACAAAATACAAACAATTGAAAGAAAAATTAAGTAATAGCCTCAACCTAGATCGAACAGAATGTATGCTAGTGACAATTCTATGTTTCCTGACATTTACTATCTGAGGTTTACTCAAATAAACAAAAATAAATTGATGAGTGAACCTAAAATCATCTTTATCAAACCCACATCAGCTTGAGATTAGTTTCTTACCTTTGAACACCAGAGAACTTCTTTGTGGAAGGAATGAGAAAGTGCAGAAGCAAGAAGAACGACAAGGAGTGAGGAGGCTTGGATGGAGACTGGAAGCTGGAGCGGGGAGCCAGTGGCAGAACAAGCGGCAGGCAGCGGGCGACAGGCGGCGGGCGGCGGGCGGCGGGCGGCGGGCGACAGGCGGCGGGCGACAGGCGGCGGGCGATGGGCGACGGGCGACAAGTTCTTGATATACGAGCGGTGATTGACCTAGGGCTCAATGGATGGGGTGGAAGGGGGGATCGAGTTCTGATCGACGAATGTACGAGATTTAATTTAAGTTATATTCAATTAATATATGACTATAATATATTCAGAAAACGTGTTGGCATGAGAACATTTTAATTTTAATTTTGCATATTATTATATTTCAATTAAAATATTTAAAAGACATCACATATTAGACATCGGTGCATTAAAACCGATGTCTATTGGAGTATTAACATCTGATGAAAAGACATTGGTTTTTCAAACTGATGTCTATCAGCGCCTTTTTTTTTAAATTTGAGTGATCTTCGTGAAAAAATGATCCTCTATTCAGTGGCTCTCCAACAGTGTATCACAAGACCAGTTTTGAGTTCCACACGATTTTAGAAAAATCGTAGAAGTTAACAAACAGCAGCAGCAAACAACCTTATAATCTTCTGCTGTATTCTCAAGTCTAATCTTGACATCGTGTGGGCGACGATACTCAAGATCCTCTCAGTCTTCTGTTCTCTCTCACTACTCATGGTTAGGCATTAATGTCTTAGGGTTTCCGGACAGTTGAGATGACTTATATATGGGCTACAACAGGGACCAGTAGGAGAAATTAGAGTCGGGTCTCCATTGGGCTTAAGTATCCAAGTTTAGCCCAAAACTTACATACTTAAATCCAATAATAATAATATAGTCCACTAAAATATTATTACTGCACTGCCGCTCCAATCTCATAATTACGTTATGGGCTCCTTCTTATTATGAGCTCGACAGTCTCCCCATGTTTAAGATATACAATGTCAATTTAATTAATTAAGTTACTGACAAGTCTATTAATTAATATCTCATCCGAGAGTAGTACCACTCAACCTTATTATCAAGCCGGAATTAATCCACTTGTAAGATTTACATGATAATCCTTATAAGATCCTCAAGGGGACATCATCAACCTGAATAAGACACGGATTCCTTCTACAATCAACAGCACACCATAAAGACAGCACTACTTCCCAACTCACTGAGTTTATTGATTTAATTACATGTAAATCTCACCCATTGATGAACCAAAGAAATAAATAATGCCTTACGTGTTGAGGTTATTGTATAGGAATTAAGAGTATTAGTATCCATAATAACTGAGATCAAGTTCTCCTATAAGTCAGTATGTCGAACGATCTCAAGCGGTCCTTCTCAATACACACAAAATGCACTAATGTGATTCTATAGTCAAGACAAACTAATACCAAATCACACTACAACCATTCAGATAGAGAGTCCCCGTCTATCTCGGTTGTGAGCATCTATTTATACTTTATAAGAAAACTGATAATATGATCTTCTGCGTGTTGTCGCACAATATATTATCTACAGTATAAAGTAAGTGGACTATTGCATCAAACATATAAATAAATTATAAGACGCAATCATTTGATCATATGATTCTCATTTCAAATAAATTGTTATAACATTGTTCATACAAAAAGCTAGAATTTTAGTATACAATCCAACAGCATCGAGCAGAACACGAGAATCACAATCCAACCAATTGTAAAACATACTGATATATTGAGATTTTAAAAACCCATGTTGTGGACACCTTCTAAGCATGTCCTTGAATCTGTCCATGCTTCATGGAACTTTTCATTACCATCGATAGAAAATTAATTGATTTCTTATTTTATCTTAAACACCTTTAAAGGTAGCATGTATCGCTCCAAGAACTTCACTTTCAATTGCTCCCATGTAGTACATTCAGTAGCACTTAGAGTGTCGAACTAATCTCTCGCTCTTTCAGTAACCAAAAACTTAAATAAGATGATCCTCCTCGCATCTTCATGAGTTCCTGCATCCTTTTGTGTACTTGCATAACAAGGAACTTATTAAGATGTTGTTGAGGATCCTCAAAAGTTCACCCAGAGAAGGAGTTCCTTTCTATCATGCTGATAAGAGTGGGATAAAAAACAAAATCGGGATCGGCTCCATGCGCTCCTAGCAGCCCCGTTGCCCCCTTTATTATTCTTAAAGACTTCACGGATGGCAATATTATTCTAATTTACCCTATCTTGGGCCATATTGGCTGCTTCTGTTTCCGACTTGTCTTCGGTTGCAACTTCAATCGTTTCCGGGTTTGTTACTTCAACTTCAACTCCAAGATTAAGAGCTTCAATTGCTTCCACGTTCTTATTCTTCTTTTTTCTTTGCCTTCTTCTTCCTTGACGATGCTCCAATTTCCAGATCAAAAGGAGCTAGTGTTGCTCCCTTTGACCTAGTGTGCATACACATAAGAAAAATTTTGCGTTAGAAATTAAAGACAAGTATGGAGTAGTTTCAATTAAAGTAGAAATAATAAAATCGATAACGACAACCATCCCCGACAACGGCGCCAGAAACTTGATAGGCATTTTTTCAACACAAAATTAATCCCCAAGTATGAAGGATGTGAATGTAGCTTAAGCAAGCGACCAAGTTATATTATAGAACCCAAAGGACAGTTGTTTATCAATATATTATTATCTAAAGTAACTAAAACTATTATTTAGCAATTCTATTAGAGAATTATTATTAAACTAATAAATAAGTAATGAAATAACAAATAAAATAAAGGCAGTAGAGAATAAATGAGAGTTGACAAGTGAGAAGATAGGTAGCTCTTCGGGCCATCCAGTTTCACTAATTAATCTCCCTTCCATGTGTCAATGTCCGACTCTACCTTATGGAATATGGACGCATCACTAAACCATGCAAATCTACTCTATAGACACAAGCGGACAAGCGTGTAACACATGTGAATTACCTCGGAGCAAGAACATAATTACACCTCCTTTCTAAGTACTATTAGTATCAATTATTTCCCGTGCACTAAGACTCTAACCCGATATGATCTCTCTTTATAGGTACTATATAATTGTCCTCTTTATCCTACTTACTAACCTGAATTCAATTCAATTAATACGTATTTATATAAGATAGTTATGATGAAGCTTCGGAGTCCCCTCACTTAGAATCATAACATAAAATCCTGCTTAGTAGTGAACGCACTCAATCAATAACCAAGATATGTATTCAGACTCTACATAACAGTTAATGATGCACAAAACAACTCTGAGTATGAATTAATAAAGCATAGTCTAATATAAAATAAATCCACAAGTAGTGTTATACGGAGTATACACATGGAAGTTTAATTAACTAGATAAAAACCTTCATAATCCTAGAACTACCAAAGCGGTTCTAGCCCATGACTCTTTGAAGAATGTTCATGGTGTTTGGATAGATCATACCCATAGTCTTAAAATTACAAGAAAGATTAGGTTACGAAGTAAACCCTAGATGTGGGCGCCGTCGCTTCTCGCTCCATCTTGAATCTTCACTCGGTTCTCACTTGATTTGCTGCACGAATCTCTCTCTACAGGTCCCGCGGATGGAGTTAGGGTTTGGTTGCGATGTAGGATGGATGTGCAATCTAACTCTCCTTTTGATGTGATCGGCATCCCTTTTTGTACTTGTAAGCTCTCCTCATGGACCCTTACTGGGATTTTTCGTAGAAAACACACACATGCATACACTGGAGGTGAAGTCCCGATGTTTTGGCGCTGATGAGTCCCAGTTTGACCAGACTTGGCTTGGATGAACTGGACCCCCTTGGTTGAACCACGATCGAATGGCGTGTCTGTAAACTGGACTTTGTCTCGCTCTGCAGTTCGACTTACCTTCACTTGGTCGAACTAAAGTTTCATGGTCGAGCAACCTCTTTATAAACTGAAACACCCCAGTTCAACTTCACTTCTATAGTTCGATCAGGCTGAGCTTGGTCGAAAGACATCCCTCTAGTCAAACTACGCCTCAAAAAATGTATTTTCCAATTCTGAGCACTTTCAATCTGTTTTCCTGTACAAATATGCTCATAACGCCTCAGTAGCAACTAATTCGTGGATTTTCTATAAACATCCTGATTCGTCTTGATAATAGACCAAATCATACTTAATTTCCACACAAATCAGAGCTCAAAATACGTGAATTGTCACTCTCATCAGCATACAACTTTGGAAAGAGTGGAAGAATCAAACTTAATAGAAGTCAAACACTCACAATTTTATTTAATTAAAAGGAAATAAGATGAGTGAAAGTTCATTTTTAAGGCTCTTTTAGTAATGCAAGGCCCTTATTGTCAGATTAAGTTTTTTTTTTTAGTTTTGAAAAATTATTATATAGATTCTGAAGATACAACACAATATGTAGTGGAATAGAGATCCCCTAAAGTACTTTACTCTAAATATGCATATTATTGGGAATTTAAAAGAAGAAAAACAGACAATAGGAAAAAAAAGATAATAAAAAAGGCCACACAAACAATAAAAAATTAAGAAGCCAAAACTGGCCTCGTTAAAATCTCTATATGAAAAACCCAATGAAAAAAATAGTAAACAGAAAAAAAAGTATCAATTCACAGTGACTAACAAAAAAGAAAATACTAAGAAATCATGATATTATATAAGTGCGGGTTAAAAAAATCGGGTCAAAATTCCACCTTTTAAAATCCCCTCCCCCAAGACTAGACCCTCTTGATAAATATGAGTGATATGAAAATCCATGTTCTTTTGAATATCCTTAATTCTAAGCCATGGAGCAATAACCTTTTAAGGAATTTTTGGAGTTGAGTACTGGAGCATGTACATAACATAGGTGGAGTCCATTAAAATAGGCTGTGTTTTATTAAAAAAGAAAAAAAAAGAGTAAAATATATGCATAGGATGTGAAAGGGAGACATTAAAGCATGCCTTATATAAGCCAAAAACAGGTGGCAAAAAGAAAATTTCTAATTCCTGGGATTCACCCCAAGTCATGGCAGACAGGGATCGAGTAACTGGTCTAGGAGATTGATTATGAGAAACACTCTTCCTGCACCTTTAGGCGGAGTTCATCTCTAGCTAGATTCATCTCCATTCCTGCACCTCAGTGGTTTCAATAGCCAAAAGAGACACAGCAAGATCGCTTCAAATGCAAAATCGCATCCAAAACAACCCATAGAAAAACCTCTAAAGTTTCTGAAGATACCATCGCCTGATGTAAACCTGGGGGCCAAGGAAGCATGAATTTTCATATTAGCTTTAACACATTCAAGCAAGGGAACTAGCCAGTGAACATATATAATGGCACTCGCATTAGAAGGTTGACATATGATCCCAAAGAAGCGAAGGGTGTGGAGATCCTTGATATTAATATGTATGATACAAGCATTCAATATGTTTATTTCCTTTATCAGTGCAATGAACTAGCTGGATATTTTAAGAAAGGTAAACTTGAAGTCCCCCATTTATATTTTGTTACGGATCCCCCACACGAGCCATGTGAAAGTAGTGACCCAATATCTCCAGATACTCATAATTTAAGTACTAACATGCATGGTGATAGCCTCCATAATGAAACTAATTAATCCAGGATCCAAGTAACACTTTGACCAAATAAAAATACGGAATGATGTGAGAAAAAGAATGCATAACCGTAGGCTAAGTGGTGAACATATGGTCTGATGTTTTCCCTCATTTATGCAAAGATAACATATAGAAGGGCCCTCAAATCCCTTATCCTGAATAAGATCTCAAGTGGTAAGAACTCAACGAATTAAATATCTTTCTAAATAGTGATGGAATGCCTGAAGGGATGATGATGCTCCATATTCAAGAAGCCCAAGGAGTTGGGAAACAGTTTCTTAGAGTATCTTTACCATGTATAGATTTAATCCAAATCTTTAATCATCAAGATTAGTTTACATCTTGACACTTTGTACTTTCTTTTCATTTTCCTTTTTAATATCCACCTATTTGCCTATATAATGAATTTTTCTACAAGATAAAAAAATTCAAGCATGAAGCCAAGAGTGAAATACCAACATCTGTCATAGTAGTAGTATAAATTTATATGGTTAAATGCGCACTTGATCTCTTGAGAGATGCTCACAAGGTTTGTTATGCAGTCACCAAGGCAGTTATCGAGGCAAAATCGAACTAAAGAGTTTCCAACTATCCAGATTTCCTGAAAATGGTAAATATATTTTAGAATATAACTATACAAAGTACAAAATGTCAAAAGCAGAAAAGTACAAGATTATACACTATGCTCCGTCTAGGTACAATACTATGCCCTGTTTAAGTACATACATTAAAAGGTACAAGCACCCAACAAGTTTCTATGAACAAAATAACAATTAGTACATTGAAAATATACAAATATTAGAGAAAACAGTAGCTAGTAAACATGAGCTGCCAAAAGATCCAAGAAGCTTCAACAAAATCAGCAAGCATCTCCTGGGAAAAGTGTGTCGACGTGCATAAAAAAATATAGTAGCAAGCATTATCCTACATCACTCTTCATCAACATAATACCATCAAGGATAATACCTCTAATAATTTGTTTGATCAAATTTCCATTATGGACAGCAACTCTCCAGCACAAAATAGTAGCAACAAAATAAGGTAATGGATATCAATACCACACAATCAGTTTGCAAAAATTTGGGCCCACGTTGAGACAATAGAAACTAACAAAAGTGAGAAATCAAAAGCATCACGAAACAATAATGGATTGTAAATTAAACTCTACCATCCACTGCATCTAATAAGAAAGAACCGTGTCATAACCAGCAAATCACATTCCAAAAATAGGGGTTGTCATTAGATACATCAAAGTAGTTCTTATAGCAATAGTAAGGCTCCTGTAATTAACAACTAAGTTAGAAATTCCAGCAGCAGGCAAATGAGCAACAAGAACTACCAAGTCAAAAAATAAGTAGCACGACTCCAATAACAGAATCATGGCCTCCCATACTCAAGATCAAGCAAGGAAAATAAAAGTTAGACAATCTAGAACCCTTCTTCAAACAACCATAGAAATACCAATTTCATCATAATTTTCAACTCTTAAATGATGAATTTTATTTTCGTCGTTTAAATATTTCCTTTTGTGACAAATTTTTTTGTTGTCGCTATTAATCTATATTTTAGTCATTACTTAAGATATTTGATTGCAATAATTACTAATGCGTCATAGTATTCCAATGTTTGAAGGGTAATCATCTAATGACAAATTCATAGTAGCTTGTGACGATTTTTTCATCACCAAAAAATATTATTTTAGTGATGATGTTTTACTTTATCATCAATTTATAAAATAATTAGTCACATCATATTTTTGTCACCAAAGTAAAAATATAGTGAGGACAGATATCGAATCGTCAAAATTTATTTTAAGAAAAAAAATAATAAAATAAAAAATACAACGCACAAAAATTTTCAATGTTTAAAATTGAAAGAAATAAAATTTTGTAAATTTTCTTGTCATAATTGTTCTATAACCACTATTAAATAATCTAATATGCATTTACATTCCAAAATAATACTAAACTTTTTAATATATTAAAAAATAAAGTAACAAAGAATAAATGTGAAATTAAGATTCATCACACATTTGAAAAGAAGCATATCAATTTAAGTATGATTAAATTATGTTCATATAGTCAATTTTTTAAATAGAATATTAAAAATCATGATAAAACTAAATAATAAATCAAATAAATTAAACAAACATATGTAAAAGAAATGTAACATCAAAAGATAAAATGTAATGATAAAAAATTAAAACAAAAAATATAATATACTTCTAAAAATATTGTATAAATATAATAAATACAAAGCACAATGTGTGAATTCAAAAAAAACTCATCACTTAGTGGAAAATAATATATGTCATGACTAAGATCAATTAGCCAAAAATTAATACAAATAGCATAACAACTAGCCTACTATATAAATACAATCAGTATAGCAAACAAATATTATAGATAAGAAACTACAAACGGGCCAATCGGTGTTGCCATCCAAATCAGAAACCATAACAAAAATGCATGCATTCTAGCCACTAAATTAGCAGGTACCGGTTAACAAAATTAGCCATATATTGTCCAAGCTGGATAGGCGTAATAAGAAGTATTATACTAGCAGATAAGCAAATGTATTAGTTAGGATATTGTCTGCAAATTTTAAAGTAGAAGCAGCAACATCTAAATAACTCATCATCAACAAAACCAAGTAATAACCAGTAGCATGATATGAAACATCAATGCTATAAAAGCTAGCCTCCAGGCTATAGTCGACAAAACCATACAAGTAGTAGAAGTTCGTAACAAGTAGTGAGTTTATGTAATTGATTGATACCTGTCGCTAGAAGCGTAGCAGCCCTTTGCTGTCCAGATATCATATCTTGCATAATTCAGCAAAAATAAAGAACAAGAAAAATAGACAACCAAAGAGGGCAGAATCATTTAGGCAGATGTAGTGCGAGTCATGTTATGAACTGTAATTTTTTTTAATAGCAAACTGAATGCTATGTGAAAGAACCATAAAATATGCAATAGCTCCCAGCAACACAATAGAAATTCTACTAGCAGAGTAAACACACAGCAGAAATAATAAGAACCTATAGCATCAAATAAACAGTAAGAACAAATGGTAAAAAATAGAAGATATACAACACATAACCAACATAATCACAAAGTAGATTTGAAATTCTCCCATCAACAGTAAAATCTAGCAGAAAAGCAACATTGAATTGGGACCAACCAATTTAGAAATCAAAACAGCATGTTCTAGGAATAACAACAGCAGACAAATAACAACAAATACATGGAGAGTATCAACAGTATCAATGTATTATGAACGAGGTCAAAACCGAAAACAACACATATCTTATTAAGATAGAAGAAGTCCTATACACAAACCAGCAATGTAGTCCAGAATATACCAGAAGATTAAAAAATAACAATTAATATTCAGAAATCCACACTGCAAGACATCAAATCACTGCAGAATAAACAACGAGAGTAATCCAACCAAGATAGATAAGAAGTCATGCATCAACTTCATAGAGAATACTAAACAAAGCACCATTAATAAACCACAACAGCAAAAAAACAAATCACATAATATCTCATCTAAACAACAAATCATTCAAAGATTGCGAGGACTCTAGCACTAAGGCAACAGACTAACCAATCACAGCAAGACAAACTATCAATTTCCAATAGAGATATTAAGATAACAAAAAATAATTCGTCATCTAATAGAACAGAATAGTTGTGGAAAAACAGTGCAGTAAGCCAACAGAACGTTAATTAGTATTCAAAGAGCTAAGGAAACTTTCTAAGACAATCATAACATACATATAATTTTTTTAGGTATCATGTGTGAAAAATTATAATTCTTTTGTATAGTAAAAATAATTTATATAATTAAAGTATAAATTAAGTTTTTTTTAATTGAAATCAGTATTTAATAAAATAATTATTAATGATAAAAAAAAGCAACAATTAAAAAATAAAAATTAATCATATCAATAATCATTGACTTCAGATCATTACATGTAATTTCATTAACTCAATATATTAAAAACTAGAACCACCAAAAAGACCAGTATGGCAGTATCTTCTTGTGTAATCTTGTGAGGAATAAATGTGTCATATAAAGCTATATAGTACAAGATAGATTTAATCTCTCATAGATCAAAATAACTTCTGATGTAATATTCAAATTAAAGTATGTAGTCTTGTCATTACTTCCACTACTAGCTATTACGCTTTCTTCTAACACAATTGGCATAATTTATATATTAGCAACTCATACCTAAAAATAGGGCAAGTGTTCTTAATACACGTGCTATGGAAAATGCAATCCCTATGGTATAGATAGAACAAGACACCTTTGCCACATTCTTCCCAATTGCGAACTCATCCTTACAAAGTGCACGAACAAAATGCATAAAGTAAAAGTAATGCAGACAAAGAAGAAATAAAAAGGCAAAAAATCAACATCTGATATTCTCCATCAAACTCAATATGATTGGGTATATTTAAGATTTCATGATTTTAAATCAGATTCAATTTATAGCAGTCGAGGAACTTCAATTGATCTTATCAAGGTGGTTGAGGTAATTCAAATTTGCCTCGATAAGGTGTTGAGTTTAAAGACATCAGAATACTGATCTAGCCCACATTCATAGAAAAATTAAAACAATATTCGATTGTGATCTATGACACAACAAAATAAAAAAGAAAATGTACCAATGATGAACCACATCATAAGCATTTTCCGAAAGCAAAGAAAGATTTTAACTATAATAATTATGATCTTTTGGGACTTGAGCTCGTAGATTATGGAAACTCATGTGTGATCTTAAATTTTAAGATATTTATTTTTCTAAATATTAAAATAGTGCCTGAAGCACATAATATATTTATTAAAATAATAATTATATTACATAAAATTTTGGACATGTAATTTAAATGGTTGTGTTTGTTAAATTATTTATATTCGAGGATGATTTTAAAACTAATAGACCAATATATACATATATGTGTGTTTGTGCACGCGCGCGTGTGTGTGTAAATTATGGTATGAGAAATTGGGTTATTTGAACAACATAGATGAGCCAGATGTTCATTTTTTTCAATAGTGAAATACAAAATTGATATTCTTCCGTCTTTATTTTACATGGATAATTTTGTGAATCTTTTTTGAGGAAAATTCTTTATAATATTCATATATTAAAGTTTGAGTTATATGTACTCCTAGTATGTTCAAGAGATTTAAAGTGAAATACTGATCGAATTTTCTAATATTCATGACCAAAGTTAAATTTTTATTGATGTATCCACAAATTGGACTAAGAATAAGTCCATTATACAATTTTTTGAATAAAATAATAAGATCTCAAATTTTGACTTCTCAATTAAAGTCAATTGGAATAATCTTGAGAAACATGCATCAGTACGTCCACACTCAATAAATAATTATAAAATTCCAATAATTAATTTCTAGTTGGGGAACATAAAATTATTTAATTCAAATCTGACTCCTACATATCATTATTACATAAAGGCCAGAAGCTTTTATGTTTCCCATATGCAACTATTAAATTGTGTAGTTTATATTTTATAATTATATCACCACAACAACGTACATTAATGGGTATCTTAGTTATAATTTGTCTGTTCTTTAAATACATAAAGCCAAACTAAGAGATCAGTATATATTTAAGTATGCTAACTACACATTAAATGAAGATTATTTCACAGCATTATGAGGAGATAATAGCACAAAATTTAAAGAAATACCGAGAAATTATATTATATGAAAGTATATTCATTATTTTGCACTAGACAAATAGAATCAGAAGTTCATTACATAATCAATTTGCAATTAGTAAATAAAATTTTGAACTATCATGAAGAAGTGATTAAGTCCCAAACAATTATTACAAATTCCCCACTAGAAGTGGGGTTCCCTAGGGAAATAATATTTTATTAATAATTCTCAAGGCCAGGAACATGAAAGGTTTAATATATGTTAATATTAAAAATCCGCGTAAAATCAGTTGGAGATTTTCAAATGCAGTAACTTCCAAAATAAGTAGAAGAGTTCGTTTGTAAACAAGAACACTCTCAAATAAATTCTTCTATGAGATAAATACCCAGTAAATTGCACGTGCACCAAATAATCAAATTAGTGAGCATGTGAAATGGCTAGATCCAAACACTTGGAAATGACGAGGATCTAGTTAAATAAGTATAGAATTATTATAATCAGTCGAAGAAAATATAAGTTGTATTAATAAAGTTGACGACCAAACATTTATCAATTTAATTGCTCTTAAAATCTTAAAAATTTGGATCCAGTGTCTGTATTAAATGGCAAAGTGCCAGAAGCACTCAGAATTAGTCAGACAAAAAGGGACAATTGAAATAGAGTTTACTCACCAAGAATTTATTCTTAAAATACTAAAAATTTTATGGCAATGGATATAAATATTTGTCCCAAAAGGATATGTGTATGATGAAATGGTGAAACCAAAGCGAGGATAAAGCCTAAGGGTTATTGCATAGACCCGATGTTGATTAATAATATATATTCTCCCATTATCGATAATATATAACATTTTGCTACTCAATTTATATGACAGTTTTTAATAAATTTGATATATAATTAATACATTTCACTAAATGGTATACTTATATCAGAATTCCTGATGAAGAAAAACTTGTGATGGATATATGGAAATCCCTAATAGACATAAATCATTACGAACCTAAACCAAACAATGTGGATGTACTACATTTTAATTGGAACACAATGTTTCCTCTTGAATAAGGAACATTACCTATATTTATACGTGTGGTTTAAGATTGGAACACATAAGAAATTTGTATAAATTTACTCATGCCAAATGACAGATTTTTCAGAATGAAGACTTTGATTAAACAAAGAATCATCTCAATCTGTAGATTAAGAATTATTTTAAAGAAATATTGGTTTTTAAACCAATTTATCTACTTGATGATAGCTTTATTAATCTTGTTCATTTTTGTGAGCCAGATATTGTTTAATCCCCTGAAGTGGAAAATAAATGTTTATATACTTGAAGTATATAATGAGAATATTTTCGACCAAAAGTCTTCACTTGTAATGCTTTTAAAGCACTTGTTTTCTTCATAATTATATCAGGCCTAATATGCATTTGTATGAACATGCTAGCAAGATTTTTATGATTATCTGACAAGGAGACATTTAGTTAAAATAAATTTATCCTCATGTATCACTTTGACAAAATATATATTGGTTTAATTATAAGAAACTAACGAGACATTGACATGCATATTAATCGAATATTAGTTATGATTCAATCCCCATTATGTAAAATTTCAGACTGGTGTAATGTTATGATGATATAAACATTTGTAGCCATCACATAATAATTTGTATATACTCCCATGTAATACTTTATGAAATAATAAATTATGTGTTACAAATAATATGAAAATTTTATATATAGAGAAAGAAAATAAATTTATTTTACTCATATGAACTCCAGAAAAGCAATTAAATATTACACAAAGAATTTGCAACAATCTAAATGATTTATTTATTTATTTATTTACCTTCAAATTTGTATGTTTTAAGTATGAACTCAAAAGTGTCATATTGTATAGACTCTGAAGACGTTGGTCTTCAAGAAGAGTGATAAACTAAAATAAATTTAAAAGCTTTGATCATGAAGATCAATATATTTTTTTTCAAAATATCATTTTTTTTCAGGGTTAGTTGATGAGTGTGTAAATTCACATGTTTGGCATCATGTTTTGTGCTAGTTTTGGAGAGTTTTAAGGTGGAAATAGGTGGAAAACCTATATATATTGTGAATTAGCATGAATCAGGTGTTAATAGAGCTATTTAAGTGATTTTCATAGCAAAATAGGAGTGGAAGTGCCAAGAATCGAAGAGACAAAGTCAAGACCACGCGAACCGCCAAGGAGAGAGGTGGGTTCGACCTGTTGGAGGAGGGTTCGACCTCTCCAGCAGGTCGAACCAACGATGAAAGAGTGCAGGAAGTGGGTTCGACCACGACTCAAGGGGTTCGACCTGTCTATTAGGTCGAACCATGGTCGAACCAGTTCGCGAGAAAGTTGGTTCGACCACGACGTTGGGGTTCGACCTGACAGTTGGTCAAACCAGGAGCAGAAATTATCCAGTGGTGCGGTTCGACCTGTGGTTCGACCAAAGACGGAGTGGTTCGACCTGTACAAGAAATCGAACCAAGTGCAGAATACTTCCAGTAGGTGGGTTTGACCTGTGGTTCGACCTGCGGCCAGTGGTTCGACCTGTTTGCTGAAGTCGAACCGTCGTGCGGGAACTTACCTTATCCGGATTTTTGAGGCCAAAACATGTAGGATCACTTGAAAAGCCCATTCCAAGCCCTAGAGACGTGATTACAAGTATAAAAGGAGGCTCATGCAGTCAAGGAAGACGTCATTAATAATCACGAAGGACACAATAATACAAGAGAGCTTTTAGAGAGTTTTAGAGAGCATGTGACAGAGGTTCCGCTGGAGAGTCAAGTAAGATTGGTCCATCTAACCATGATTGTTCCTAGATCAATCATGGGCTAGAGCCACTTCGGTAGTTCTAGGGTTATGAAGGTTTCATGAGTTGATTTGTATTTCGTGTGTATACTCCGTACAACACTACTTGTGGTTTATTTTATATAAGATTGCACGTTTTTAATCCATACTCATAGTTGTTTTGTGCATCAATAATCATTGTGTAGAGTCTGAATGCATAACATGGTTATTAATTGAGTGCGTTCACTAATGAGCAGGATTTATTGTTATAATTCTAAGTGAAGGAATTCCGAGATTTTATTAGAACCGTCTTATATGAATGTTTGTTAATTGAATTGAATTCGAGTTAACAAGTAGGATTAAGAGTATAAATTTATAGTACCTAAAAAGGGAGATCAAATCGGGTTAGAGTACTAAGTGCACGAGAAATAATTGATTATGATAGTACCTAGAAAGGGAGGTAAAGTGTACGTCTTGCTCTGAGGATACTCACACGTGTCAAAAGCTTATCTATTTGTGTCTATAGAATAGATTTGCATGGTCTAGCGATGCGTCCATAAACCACAAGGCAGAGTCGGACATCGACACACGAAAGTATGAATTAACGAATGAAACTGAATGGCCTGACGAACTACCTATCATCTTAATTGATCACAACAACTCTTCTCTTGTTCTTGTTATTTATTTGCTATTTTAATTGTTACTTAGTTTACAAACCAACAATTACAATTCTCAACATAGTTACAATTGCTAGAAAATAACTAAAGTAATATTTATCCGTCCCGTGGATTCGATATTTAACTTGGTCACCTTCGAAACTACAATTGATATCCTTCATACTTGGGGATTAAAATTGTGTGTTGAGAAAACACCCATCATTAGTACATTCAAAAATCTATAAGATTGGGTCCTAAAGATTAATTGTTGTATTCTTTTTTCCTTAACTAATTTTTTTTCCAACTGAGTTTTCTTAGCTTTAAGGTTTTTAACAAGGCAATTAATGAAACATATCAAAATCATAAGACTAATGTTGCACTCTTTTTTTCTTAATTAAGTTTTTTTCCCACGAGGCATTCTTAGTTAAAGGTTTTTAATGAGGCAGACTAAATTATCGTGTTAAAAAAGAACGACAACTTCTAAACAATCCTAAAGATTGGATCTTAGAGACCTATGCTGCACTCTTTTTTCCTTAACGAAGTTTTTCCCACGAAGTTTTTTCAATTAAAGTTTTTTTAATAAGGCAGGCTAGATTATCAAGTTCAAGAAGAACGACAACTTCTAAATAATCCTAAAAATTATTTTCTAAAGATCAAGTTGCACTCTTTTTCCCTCTTAACTAAGATTTTTCCCACAGAATTTTCTTAGTTGAAGGTTTTTAACGAGACAGCTATTATAACACATGAAATCAAGAGACATGCACTCTTTTTCTCGATTGGTTTTTTCCCACTAGGTTATCTAGTGAGGTTTTTAACGAGGCATAATGTTCGAGGGGGAGTGTTGTAATATTATGAGAGTGACATGTGACCATTACTTAGAGAACTACCTACTCTTCTCTTATGTAGAGAGTGGAGCAGTTTATACAATGTGGATGAATAATTTACAATTCTAATGAAAACGCTCTCTCTCTCTTTGGATCTTTTGTCTCTTCTTTGATTCTGTTGTTTTCTTCTTTCATTACTTTACAACAACCAAGTTGTTTGGATTGGAGAATTTGAGGAGGGATTTATAAATACCTCCTTCAAATCCTTCTTTCATGTTTGGGTACAGTATGAAATCAACAGATTTATAAATTCAATATTTAAATGAATCGATTTCAAATCATGGATTTGAATTTAATATTATTTTAGTTGAATCGGAAGGATACAAATCCTTAATCAAACCGTGTCATTTCAAATCCTTCCAATGAATTTTTTTAATATTTATACAAAAGTACATTAATAAAAAAATAAAATAAATAAATTAATAAAAATATTTTAATATTAATAAAAGTAATGGAATAATTACTTCCTAATACACATTTAGTACCATAATTACTACAAGATACATCCTGTAAAAAAATTTACTTATAGATACAAAAAGATAAAATCAATTATCCAATATAATCTCAACTTAATTTGAGCTAACCATTTTTATGTTGCACATAATATTTTTTTACTGCACATAATACTTACGATTTTTTGCTGCACATAGTTTTTTACTGCATATAACACTTACGATTTTTTTGCTGCAATAGCATTTGCTGCACATAAATTTTTTTGCTGCACATAAAATTTGTATTATACATAAATTTTTTGTTGTACATAATGTAAATGATTGTGTGCAGTGTACATGTTTGTGTGCAGCACATTGTAAGGAAAAGTTGGAATATCACTATATATTTATGTAGTTAGTAGTAATATTTTTTTAAGTTTGTATCTTATAATAATTAAGGAGATTTCAATGTACCTAACAGTAAGTACCCCAGTAGTAATTTAATTAATTTTTTTAATATTAACCTTCCCGAGCCCTAAATTTATTATTTTTATTTTTTTTAATATTAACCTTCCCCCGAAACCCACCTGGCGCCCCCTCTCATTTTTTCCTTTTAGTTAACCCACCCCCCACCCCACCACTCAACCTTACACACTTAGAGCTGTTATACGAGCTGAGCGAGCCAGAGTAGTGGAGGCTCGAACTCAGCTCGAACTATTATTGAGCTAGGCTCGAGCTCGCTCGAAATCCATTACGAGCTTAAAATTGAGCTCGACTCGGCTCGAAAAATCCTTCATTTAAGCTCGAGCTCGACTAGTTAAGCAAAACGAGCTAAGCTCGTTTGAGCTCGAACTCGAGCTCGACATTTCAGTAATTTATCATTATTTACCTCATACAAAATTCATCTTCCTAATCTTGCTTAAAAAAGGAAAATTAATTCATACACAAGACATCCTACATCAATTAGTACTACAAACAAACCACAAATATATCAATAAATAGAACAATATTGATTTTGACAGTGTTGATGTTCTATACTGGGGAAGCAGGAAAAAATAAAAGAAGGAATTGTAAATTCTAATTTTTTTGGAATATTTAAAAGTGAAAATCAAATTCCCAAATAATAGTAGAAATAGAGAAAAATAATGAAAACTAGATGAGAAGAAACTCCTTCACGAACGGTTGAAATTAGAGTACGAAAATGGAGAGTCAAACTCGATCTAGGTGAGTATGGCGCCCTTCTATCTCTACTCCAAAGATCTTCAAACGAAAAACAATGGTCACACCAATCGCTGATTGAGATTTGGAAAACTCGCGCAAGTCGGCAATCGTTGAATTAATATACGGTGTCAGTGTAATCTTTGAAAGACACGATATTGGGTAGGGAAAGATTAGGGAAGTCACGATATTGGAAGAAAGCACTCTATGATGAACTCCTATGGCCGCCGCTGGAATAATGAAGTGGAAGAAGGAGATTTTGGAAATAATGAAGGAGGCAAATATATATATATATATATATATATATATATATATATATATATATATATATATATATATTAAAATAATTGAGTACTCGTGAGCTTCACGAACCGAGTCGAACTCGGCTCGATAACTTAGCGAGAAATAAATGGGCTCGAACTCGAGCTCGAAAGAACACGAGCCTATCCAAGCTCGAGCTTTGTCGAGTCGAGCCGAGTTGAGTTGATGAGCTGCTCGATTTTCATAACAGAACTACACACACACGTCCCCCCCCAAAAAAAAATAAATACAGATTTTAATTTTAAAAATAAAAAAATTTGTTGAACTATAAATTTGAAAATCCTTTTTTAAATCTAGAATACATTCAAATAACATAATTCAAATGAATTGATTTAAAATCCATTCATTTTCAAATTCATTTAATTTCAAATGACTCAATCCAAACACAACCTTAAATTATATTTATTTTAATTTAATAAATCATATTTCAATTTTAAAAATCCTCATTTAAATTTAAAAAATTGCGGCGTTATTGTCACTTGGAAGATTTCTAATAGCACCCAAACCACCAAAAAATTATTGTGAAAATACTATTTTCACCTCATCCCTTAACTTACACTCCGCACCCCTTATTGTTGGCCCATCCAATTTATTTAGTAACCCCAACCCACAATCATACTACATACTATATCTCAAAATACCATAAGCAAGCAAGAAGAAAAACTTGAAGAAAAAAAAAGAGCCAAATGAGGAAGGTGAGGAGAGTGGAAGAAAATAAGGGAGAAAGAGAAATTGTGCATCACAATGACCCACTGTTGGATTGTATACTAAAAGTCTAACTTTAGTATGAACAATGTCATAACAATATTTGAAATGAGAATCATTGATCAAATGATTGCGTCTTATAATTTATTTTATATGCATGATGCAATAGTCCATTTACTTTATACTGTAGATAATATGTTGTGCGACAACACGCAGAAGATCATATTATCGGTTTCCTTATAAAGTATAAACAGATGCTCACAACTGAGATAGACGGGGACTCTCTATCGGTATGGTTGTAGTGTGGTTTGGTATTAGCTTGTCTTGGCTATAGAATCACATTAGTGCACTTGTGTATATTGAGCAGGACCGCCTGAGATCGTTCTTCTTATACTGACTATATAGTAGAACTTGATCTCTGTTATTATGGAAGTTCGTGCTCTTAATCCCTATACAATAACCTCGACACGTAGGGCAGTATGTATTTCTTTGATTCATCAATGGGTGAGATTTATATGTATTAAATCAACAAACTCGGTGAGTTGGGAAGTAGTGCTGTATCTATGGTGTGATGTTGATTGTAGAAGGAATCCATGTCCGTCATAGGTTGATGATGTCCCCTTAAGGAGCTCATAAGGTTTATCATGTAAATCTTGCAAGTGGATTAATTTCTGGCATGATAATAAGGTTGAGTGGTACTACTCTCGGATGAGATATTAATTAATTTGAGTTGTCAGTAACTTAATTAATTAATGGACATTGTTTTTCTTAAACATGGGGAGACCATCGGGCTTATAATAAGAAGGAGCCCAAAACATAATTTTGGGATTGGACGGGTAGTGCAGTAATAATATTTTAGTGGACTATATTATTATTATTGGATTTAATTAAAAGCTTTGGGCTAAGCTTGGTTAATTAAATTCAATTGAGGCCCAGTCCAATTTCTCCTCCTGGTCCCTGCTGTAGCCCAGTATATAAATGAACTCAGCTTCCTGGAACCCTGAAATAATTCCTGCGCCTCTTTTGGTGAGAGAAGGGAAAAGAAGCTGATTGAGAGATCCTGCAGACTGTTGTCCACACAACAGCAGGACCACACTTGGGACATACAGTAGAAGATCAGAGGTAGTTCTCTGCAGTTCATCCTCTACATCAACCCAGAAGTACAGTAAACGGTTTAATTGTTTCCGCTGGTTTTTTGTTTGCCTGTTAATCCTAACGATCACGTTGAACCGCACGATCCAATTGCCAACAATTGGTATCAGAGAGTTGGTTTAGTGGTGAAACGTGACACGTTAGGTAGAGTTTTATTCCAATACATGTGTTTATTGTCGATGGAAAAGCATGAGATTATGGATTATATATGTGTGTATATCATATGTGCTTTTGTCAATTTTTACATTAGGCTGTATTGGTTGATAATTGTACATATTTGAACACGATTCACACACACGGTGATGGTGCGCCTTGCCCACTCGTCGGCACGACCCTGAACGGGACTGAGGACCAAGAAGTACGTCAGTCAACATCGATGGATGTCAGACGACGGGTGACGGGGGTATCGAGGTGATGCCTGGAATAACAGCCACCGATGTCGATCCGGTCATCCATTCAATACTAGCAGGTGGTGTTCCGAGTCAGGACCCAGGCGAATTCGACCTGATTCCGATCGAGTCGGAGAAAATCGGTGACGCGCGATGGACCATGTGGAAAGATTGTTGCCGGCAACTATGTGAGGCAACGATCGAGGCGGCGTACCAGATCAGTAGGTCCCGAGTGAGTTCACGCCGATCCCGGTCAGATCGAAGAAGATCGGTGACACTCGAGACCGGTGGAAGGCATTGTAGACTCTGATCGATGTAGCGCCGGGTAGATCGGGCGTTTAGATGGTGGTGGCGGATTGGACTGCGACTGAGCTAGCTTCTGGATTGCCGTCGCTCGGCTGTATGCAGGTGATCGGTGGCGGTCTGCCTGTTGTGGTGTTTGACGGTGGTCATGGCTGATCAACGGCGACAGCATGAGCGATGCTGTCGGCAGCTGAGTGATGGAATCGAGACGGTGGTCGACTGTGCAGGCCGTGTTTTCCCGGCGAGCCTGAGTGAATTCCAATAGCGGCCCCTGATGCGTGGACAAGAAAGGTGGTCTGGACTCCTGCGGGGGTGGCGACGGAGGCGGACGTGGGAAGTAGCATTCTGGGCGAATCGTCGGAGGCTCGCTGGCGCTGTTACTTTCAGAGCGGCATCCATCTCGGCCACGACTAGGTTGGATAAGGAAGTGGTCGTTGCCGGTGTCGCGTGTTTGACCGGCGACTCAAATTTGGTCGGCAGACGGTGCCCCTTGCCGACAGCAGCCGCACCATGATGTTGAACTGCCGATTCGCTGTGAGACGAGGTCCAGGATGGGAAGCAGCTATTTCGAATGGGCTAGGGTTCCACCTTGGGCCATCTCAATGGGCTGTGTTCTTGGGCTTCTATTTTTCCTGTGTAATGGGCTGATGGTTTTATTTAAGGGCCCAATTCAGTAATAAATAAAAGGCTGGCTCAATTTATTTTAATTTGGATGTTGGGCTTATGGGTCCAATTTAATTAAAATGTGTTTTGGGCTGCTGGGCCAATATTAATTGCTGGTTTTAATTAATTGTGGATAATAGGCCAAGCATGATTAATTAATTTTATTAATGGACTTTTTGTGCTAGTGGGCTTGGTGGATTTAATTTGGTTTTGGGCTGAGTATATGGGTCATGGAAAATGGGCTTGATTAATTATTTAATCTGCTGCTCATTTTGTGCTTATTTGTTGCTCTTGAGGCCCAAATTAATTGATCCACTATTTATACAATTAATTATATTATATAACTGATTAATTGATTTAATTGTCAATTATTGTTGTATATGTGAAAGGCATGTTCTATGTGATTTATTTATTTAAATTGCTGTTAATAGAAGCATGCTAAAATGTATATTTTATTTCTAAATATTATATGCATGTTAAAAACCCTCGGTAATTAAATAACTAAGTGGGAGAGGGGATTGGTAATTAATTCCCGCGGCCTCCATTATTGGTTTGTAAGTGATGTGAGTAAACTTGCGCGTTGGCAATAGAGCCTTCCTCCCTAACGGATGAGTTTATTCACGGATCACTGGTACAAACTTCTTTAAATAATTATTGTTTGTAATGTGATGCATATGGACTTGCGCGTTGGCTATAATGCCTTCCTCCCTAACGGATGAGCTTATATGCGGTTCACTAGTACAAACTTATATAATTGATGATTGTAGAAAGTTATCTGAGCGCGTGTGTACTTTTCCAACAGTAAGGCACACAAGCTTGGGCAGCGGACTTGGGATCAAATAATGGTGTACACTTAGATGTGAATAATTAGTATCCTCCCCAACGGAGTCACTGCTATTGTTTGCATGGCTAAAGAGGAACCGACTATTAATTATTTTGTCATAAAGTTAGGTTGACAAATGAAATTAATGGGTAAAACCTTCTCTTGTAAATGTTCGGGTTTTTAAACGTCCACCCTAACGTGGCTTGCAGACTCACGGTGCTTGAGATGTCGGTGAATTTTATTTTATATTGTTTTGAGGGAATCAATATAAAAGGATAAAATTCGAAGATTTGATCGGAATATTTATTTGTGATTCTCTGAATTTCGAATGGTTTTATTTCACTAAGTGTTTACTAAAAGAAATAATATTTATCTGTCCAAATAAGTTGATTAGAAAAGGATCTTGATTTTAAATTTTTACTGCTTAAGAAAATACATGTGTGTTCTCACAAAGAACGTCTCATGATGCCTATTAAAGTCTCTAGTGAAGAGATGAGAGGTTCATAGAAATATGATGGTCTCATGTAACTCTTCGGATACTTGAGTAAATTAAAAGGCAGAAGATCATGGTTCAATTGATGAATGAATTGGAAAAGCTTGGAATAGAAATTGAAAGGGAAACCTAAATCAATTTATTCTTCACAATTTGTCTGGATGTTTTGAGCAAGTTCTACCTGAAATACGAGAGATTGTATATGGTGGGAAACTTCTAACAAAACATGTGGCAAAAGAAAGCCATTTTTCATCATGATGTGAACAAGTTTAATATCTTATTTACTAATGGTTTAAACATGATTAGTGATGGCATCTACTGACTCGAAGTATGTAGATACTGGAATCACTAAATGTTTATCACTGAGTAAGAATAAGATTTTTAATAACATGGGTAAAACTACAAAGGTAGTGTCTATTGCAGTGGGAGTTGTTTATTTATCTCATGATAAGAATAAACGATTGATTATGAGAAATTATCTTTTCGTACGTTTCATAGAAAGAATTTAATTTCGGTTTCTATGCATTAACGGAAGGACACTTCATTTCATTTAAATGACATGGTCATAGTAATGAGGAATGAGGTTATAACCCGTTAAAGTACGTTGGTGGATAAAAAGTATACTCTTGAATAATGTACATCCCACAGATGCAATAAATAGAAATTAAATAATGCGTCTTCTAATATGAGTAAGAGAAAGGAACCTTCGGAGATGAACTAAACATACATTTGGCGTCTAAGACTAATTCATTTTACTTGAGTAGGATTCAAAAGTTGATAGCCGATAGACCGTAAGGTTTATCTGAAGTGAAACTATCGGACTTGCGAGTCTTGCTTGGAAGTAAAAATGATCAACTGCCTTTTCAAGGCTGTGGGGTGTAGAGCCAAAGATATATATGTTGGAATTAGTTCATTCTGATTCAAGCGAACCTAACAATATCCAGGCGAGAGGCGGTTATGAATATTCAAAGATTATTCTGGAAACCGATATATTTATTTGATTCACTGCATGTCTAAGTTCTTGGATTAATTCAAGAATTGTAAGGCTGGTACAGTGAAGCGTCATGGAAAATATATCACATCATTACAATTCAATCGTGATGATGAAAACCTCTTAGGATAGTTATGAACTAATAATCAGAAGTTGAGATTAAATCTCAAGTTGACTACACCGGGCATGCCCCAGCTGAATGGTGTGGTGGGTAGAAGGTATAAGGCTCTTATGGTTATGATTAGATAGATGATGAATTATTTGGAATAATTAAATTCATTTTATGGATATGCCCTAGATACAGTAATTCGTGGAACATTTGTCTGTATATGGGATATCCTAGAAAAATGGAGGGTGAATTATTTAGTCCAAAAGATCGAAGGGTGATTGTCAATACAAACACTAGATTTTGGAAAAGGACTATGTAATAAATCACAAGCCCATGTATAAGTTGTTCTAAAGGAAGTGAGAGGAAAACACAAAGTATAAGTACCAAGTGTACAAGAGGATATACCACAAGGTAAACTGCAACGCGTGTCACGTCTGATACACAATTACATGTAGTGCCTTGTCATAGTGGGAGGGTTGTATGACAACCCATAAATATATGTTTCGGGAGAGTCGTGAGACTTGATCCCTAGTGAACATGGTATTGTCCCACGGATACGACGTAGCACTACAAGATGAAAATACGGAATCATAGTAAGTTGAAATGAATGTTGAAATATAATCTATGGATTCCATATTAAGTCTGGGAACTTGTATGACCACTAAATGGTGTAAAAGCCATTGCAAGTGGTCAAAGGAAATAAAAGAGGATTATATGGAAAGGTGAAAACCTTGGAAGCAAAGCTGGTTGCGGATAAGTGTACTCAGAAAGAAATGGTTCGATTATGAGGAAACATGTTCGCTGGTAGCTATGCTTATATTGATCCGGATTCTTTTATTGCTCCTATGAGGAACAACAAATAGATGTTAAAGACAGCTTTCCTGATTGGAAGTCTTGAGGAAAACATCTATGCGAAGCAACCAGAGTGATTCATTGCAAAGTACTAATAGCATTTTGATAGTAAGCTTAAAATTGTCCAATGATGGACTAAAGCAAGCTTTAAGATCGTGAAGCATCTGTTTTGATTAGGTAATCCAGTGGCATGGATTTAAATCAATGAGCGGATGAGTCTTGTGTGTTGTAAAGAGTGACGGAAACGTGGTGGTGTTTCTTGTACTATACGTAGATAGTATCTTGCTCATTGGAGACAATGAAAGAGTATTATCGGGCGTATAGGTACGGTTAATAAAGCGGTAGAGATGAAGGACTTAAAAAAGGCAAAATATATCCTTTTGATCACGGTAATACGGATCACAAGAAAGGATATTATGCTTATCTCAAGTTTCATAAAATGATACAGTCCATACTCGTTTAGCATGTAAATTTATCTAAGGGAATGTGTCTTTGAGACACAAGAAGAAGATAAAGAGGATGAAAGCGGTTCCTTATGCTTCGGCGAATAAGGAAGCTTAATCTAAGGAATGCTATGAACGATGTTGGATATCTATTTTGCTGAATGCATGAACAGTGGGTATCAACGTAACCCGGAACAAGAATGATGAACTGTGGTAAGACATTTATAAAGTGCCTGAGAAGGACTGGAAATTATATGTGGACTTACTAGACAAATTCACTGCTTCTTGTGGATTACATAGATTCGGATTTTTTAGTCAAATTGGACGGTAGTAAATTCTCCTCAAAGGTTATGTGTTTAATTTTAGGAAGTAGAGTCATAATGTGGAGGAGTGTTATATAGAAATATATTTCAAACTCCTGACTCCATCATGGAAAGATGATAAATTGGAGCCTATGAGGCAGCCAAAGTATCTATATGACTCTAGAGACTTCATGATGGACTTTGAAGTGTTTCTAAGTTTGCCCAAGGTAATCACAATTTACATTGATGATATTGGTGCAGTTGCAAACTTGAAGGAATCACGAGTCCATAAGGCAATTAAACACATGGAGCGCGAGTACCACCTATTACGAGAAATCGTATGTTGAGGGAAAGGTTGTTGTTGCCTAGATTACATCGGATGATGACCTAGTAAATCCATTTACAAGGACCTTAAGGCGAGAGCTTTTAATGGTCGTGTAGTGGGAGTAGGAATCAGATGTATGGCAGAAGACATGACAGCATAGTCTTTTAGTATAAGTGGGAGATTGTTGGATTGTATACTAAAAGTCTAACTTTAGTATGAACAATGTCATAACAATATTTGAAATGAGAATCATTGATCAAATGATTGCGTCTTATAATTTATTTTATATGCATGATGCAATAGTCCATTTACTTTATACTGTAGATAATATGTTGTGCGACAACACGCAGAAGATCATATTATCGGTTTCCTTATAAAGTATAAACAGATGCTCACAACTGAGATAGACGGGGACTCTCTATCGGTATGGTTGTAGTGTGGTTTGGTATTAGCTTGTCTTGGCTATAGAATCACATTAGTGCACCTGTGTGTATTGAGCAGGACCGCCTGAGATCGTTCTTCTTATACTGACTATATAGTAGAACTTGATCTCTGTTATCATGGAAGTTCGTGCTCTTAATCCCTATACAATAACCTCGACACGTAGGGCAGTATGTATTTCTTTGATTCATCAATGGGTGAGATTTATATGTATTAAATCAACAAACTCGGTGAGTTGGGAAGTAGTGCTGTATCTATGGTGTGCTGTTGATAGTAGAAGGAATCCATGTCCGTCATAGGTTGATGATGTCCCCTTGAGGAGCTCATAAGGTTTATCATGTAAATCTTGCAAGTGGATTAATTTCCGGCATGATAATAAGGTTGAGTGGTACTACTCTCGGATGAGATATTAATTAATTTGAGTTGTCAGTAACTTAATTAATTAATGGACATTGTTTTTCTTAAACATGGGGAGACCATCGGGCTTATAATAAGAAGGAGCCCAGAACATAATTTTGGGATTGGACGGGTAGTGCAGTAATAATATTTTAGTGAACTATATTATTATTATTGGATTTAATTAAAAGCTTTGGGCTAAGCTTGGTTAATTAAATTCAATTGAGGCCCAGTCCAATTTCTCCTCCTGGTCCCTGCTGTAGCCCAGTATATAAGTGAACTCAGCTTCCTGGAACCCTGAGATAATTCCTGCGCCTCTTTTGGTGAGAGAAGGGAAAAGAAGCAGATTGAGAGATCCTGCAGACTGTTGCCCACACAACAGCAGGATCACACTTGGGACATACAGTAGAAGATCAGAGGTAGTTCTCTGCAGTTCATCCTATACATCAACCCAGAAGTACGGTAAACGGTTTAATTGCTTCCGCTGGTTTTTTGTTTGCCTGTTAATCCTAACGATCACGTTGAACCGCACGATCCAATTGTCAACACCCACATCTACAAACACAACATTAGATAGACTTTTATTTGGGTCAATCCTATAGTAGTACACTTGTTTGGGCTAATCCAATCCTATAAGGTTTCGTTTGATAAGCCATATTAAAGGCTATCCATATAGATTGTACCACTTTTTAATAAGTTTGGTAGCCCATTTGCTATTGATGAGGGGCCCTATACAAAAACTGAGGTCTGCTAGAATAAACAGTTCCCCTTCAAATAATTTATACGGCAAGAACAGTGGTATTATGATTACAATTTCAACAAGGAATCAAGATAAGTGAGAACAATTACAAAAAGACCCTTCATCTTCCTTGCATATCTAATTCTCTCTTTAGTTTTCAATTCTCAATAGAATGATAACTGTTCTTTTCTCCCATTTGCGGAATTCCTCTAGCAATGGATCCAATTTTATCATGAGTTCTCGCTCACATAATTTCTCTTTTTTCGTTCTCAAAGAAGTTTCGCATATAATAGTACCAAAAAAACCTTCATCTTCCCCACCAATCAAGTGCCTAATCTTCATTTCTAAAAAGAATCAAAGTTGCTCCTTCTATATTTGCAGAATTCGTCTAGCGGTGGAAGTCGCAAGCCACTGAGCAGTCTGCCCATGCCGGTCACTCATCGCCATTACCTATCGTTATGTCAGCATCGTCCTTCTAGCCAAAGCCTTCACTATTATCAACCTATGACTTATCACCATATCATAGAAACGACTTGCTTAAGCTGCTTCGAAGGAAAGATGTATACGCTCACACAATATTTGTGATTAATCTATTTTTCTTTTCTTTTAATAATTGATTTTAATTGGAAATAATTTCATCCATTGATTCTAAGGTTCTTTAGAATTAAGATTTTGAATAAATTTGGTTTGATGTTTCCTAATATTGTGTTGAGTAATTGATTTTGTTTCATATCTCTAGATTTTAAATAAATTGTGTTGTAAATTTGGGGTGTTGATTTGGAATGATGTTATTTGCATTAATAAAATTTTATGGTTGTTGTAAAATTTTCAATATTTTTATGAGATTTTCGAACAAGAACAAACTCTCTTGTGAGGCGTTATATATGTGAGACGATTTGTGACACGTTTTAAAGTATGTCTATTATATAGATAAAATATGCTTAATGGTTGTTAAAATATATTTTCTAAAGTATGATAAATGATTAATTAAATTATGATTTTAAGGTGTTATAATATAATTCATTATTGACATACTTTAACTATAAATAAGTATACTTTACCTATATAATAAGAATACTTTAGTAATGGTCGACTCGTCTCACAAGAGAGTGTTTCTCGAACAAGAACAACAATGATGATGAACGAATAATTTTTTAAAAAAATTTTTACTTAAAGTTGTAATATTAATTATAAGTAAAGGTTATAAAAGTAATTTATGCATCTATCTTAATTCTTTCATTTACTATCAAACATCTCAATTCTTTTTCTATGTCAAATTTTAATACACCATATCAAACAATCTCAATTTTTCATATTATGTCTACTTATGTTTATTTAAATCTCATTTATTATATATATACTCTATTATCTTATTTTGCCTATTAAACAAACAGTACACTTATTTACCTAAATATTCATAATACATAATAATAGTCAATACAAGTGAAACGATAAACACCGTAAATCCATAACAAAATACACACCATAAACAAGTAGATACATAAACTAAAGTAGTTTAGGCATTGACAATAGTCCCTCCATTAGGCTGGAGGACTTGACCAATGATGTAAGAGAATCCTGATTGGAAGCCAAGAAGACTAACCCACCTGGAAATTTTAAAAATTCACCCCTACACCTACAAACCTTTTCAATAATCCACTCACCTATCATATATTACATCTTCTTAATTAATATTTTTTCTTTCTTTCTCTATCTTCTTTAGCTCTTCTAGTACGCCAATTAATATCATCTTACACTTATACATTTACTTAATATAAAGTTAAAATCCATCAAATCAAAAACCAAAATAAATATAATTTATCACTATTCATAATTTGTTCTACATAAACTCAAAACAAATATACCTTAAGTAAGATATGTTTAATCTTTATGTCAAATCAAATATTAATTGATGAGAGAGAAAAGATAAAAGTAGGAGAGAGAAAGAAAAAAAATTAATTGAGGAGGATATATTTAAACTTTATGTCAAATCAAATATTAATTGAGTGAGAGAAAGATAAAAGTAGGAGAGAGAAAGAAAAAAATATTAATAGAGGAGAAATATTGTATGATAGGTGGTAGGCAAGTATTAATATAATGGAAATTTAAGAAAATTTAATAAATCTAGATATGGAAGATTGTACCCAAATCAAACATTGCCATTAGCACTAAATCCTAAATATGAAGATTAAGTAAACTAATACATAAACCACAAAGTTTGAAAATCGATGAGTAAATAGCCTATGAACTAAATTGATAAATATATTACATAAATCACAAGATAAAATTTCAATTATGCCCTAAAATTTGTCACTATATTATGGAGATATGATGAAGATGTAGAATAATTAATATAATTAGGTTTTGATTTATTTTCTTTTATTTATAATTATCATTATTGCTTTAGATCTTATTATCACCTATAAATAGGTTGTCTTATTATTGTAACGGGGAGTTGAATTTGTTTAATGATAAAAAAGAGAAAGTTTTCTCTTGTCTTCTTTTACGCTATTCTATAAGAATCAACGTATTTGAGAAGCCTATCTTCCGGTATTCTTTAAGAATCAACGGATTATAAATTTTTGTTCTACGTATATTTATCTTTAATTCGCGCTCTCGCTGCATCAGTTGATATCAGGCCAATTTACGATTCCTCGATGTTGGATACGAGATTTCAAGTGGTTTATGATTATGATGATCAGACATTGTATGAAGATGATGTCAGCAGATCTATCAACATAAGGGTTTGTTGGTATCCGATCCCATATCATATGATGGATATGACGGACCACCAATCTTCGATGAGTAAGATGGTGAAGTTTCTCATGGTTTCTATGATGGGCCACCGATCTTTGATGAAGAAGATTCATATGGTGGTTATGATAGCCCACCAATTTTTTATGAGGAAGAAAATATAATTTTTCATGTTGCTTATGGTGATCCAATTTTTGACAAAGAGACTATTGAAGATTTTGTTATTGCTGCGCTAAATCCAGAAAATTCGTTTGATTCAAAAGATTCGTATTTTTGGGATCTTATAATTAGAGATAATACTGAATATGAAAGTTTTCTGTTGAAGGAATTTGGGTTACATGAATTCAAAGATGTTCCCGTCTTCATACTTATTTTGTTCGTGATACGACCCTGCACGATTCGAGGGCGAATCGTCTCCAAGCGGAGGAGAATGATGGAGATTTGATGAAGATGTAGAATAATTAATATAATTAGGTTTTGATTTATTTTCTTTTATTTATAATTATCATTATTACTTTAGACCTTGTTATCACCTATAAATATGTCGTCTTATTATTGTAATGGGGAGTTGAATTTGTTTAATAATAAAAAAAATAGAATTTTCTCTTGTCTTCTTTTATAGTATTCTATAAGAATCAACGTATTTGAGAAGTCTATCTTTCAGAATTCTTTAAGAATCAACGGATTATAGATTTTTGTTCTACGTATATTTATCTTTAATACGCTCTCGCTACATTACTATACCATAAAAATAAACATTAAAACGTATACATAAAAGGGGGCGGCTATTTGCACCCCCAAACTTATTGAACAAACCCCAAAAACTCTTTAATTAATCTTTATAAAATTAATAAGACTAAAATATCCTTATTATTAAATATACCCCAAATTTACTTTTCATCCCCTAAATAAATCATCTCATTCTTTTTCCTTCCGAAAACGCTGCCTTGTTGTATGTCACCGTCCAGAAACAAAGACGCAGATCGAGTTTATTCAGCGACTCGGATTGGCTCGATGTTAATTTCTTGTTCAACCAGTGAGCGCGATATTTTTGTACGCATTAATGAATTATAAACCAAGAATTTTCATTATATCATCATTCTGGCTCGTTGATTGAAATGAAGATGAGTGAGAATTTAGCTGGTGGATGTTGGAGAGTGCCGATAATTTTTGCGGCAATTGGAAGTAGCGATGCCAGTGATATTCGCAGGGCTTCATCCTGCGGCGACGTCGCTAACATCAGCTACATTTTTCGACTGAGGAGCGACCTGCGGCGGTGCGGCAAACTGAAATATTAGCTGGATTGCGAAAACAATGACACTGTAGTTTTGCATCTTGACTCTGTGCAGAAATTCAGAGTGAAAGAAATCGATTACCACAACGGCACCATCACCCTAGTTGATGATTCCGTAGACGACAGCGACCCCTACTTTTTTCCAGTGTCACAATACCAGTTCAAAGAATATTGTTTATCCTCAAAAAAAATTCAAGAAACAAACGATTCGGTTACTGAGTAGGCAAAAGAACCCCACTAACGAAAGTGAACGGAAATGGAGTCACCCCAGCTTACTAAACCCACAAATTTCTACTCTCTCACCAAAATAGTGGTGCAAAATTCTTCTTACAGGGTAGGAATCTTGTTGCTTTCACTAAGACATGTTGAAATTCCTGTCGGCTTGGTATGATTATTGGAAGATTATCATCGTAAATAAGTTGTCGGATTTAAATGTAGTAAGTTTAATTCTTGAAGATTAACAAACGAACTCTCAAAAAAGACTGTCTTTGCAAGTTTAGTTGAGGGAAAGGAGACTTTGCTTACTCCAATGGATGAAACTAATTCTTTGTGAATTATTGTTGTAAGTGCGTGCAAATTAATTATGGATATAACTGAATATATAAAGCAATTGCTTTTGTAATTATAAATCTGGTGCTATGTGCGTATGGTGTTCGATAAATTGTTTCTGTGATCTGGTATTGTGATTCTATTGTTTCTTAGACCTGCCATACAACGTGTTTTGAAGGGGAGAGAATATGATTTTATTTAGGGGTATGAATAGTAATTTTGGGATATATTTAGTAATAAGGGTATTATAATCTTATTAATTTTATAAAAATTAATTAAAGAGTTTTTGGGGTTTGTTCAGTAAGTTTGGGGGGTGCAAATAACCGCCCCCTACATAAAATAGTACCATGCCACGGAACAAACAAAAACATTGATAAATAGAGGGCGAAATTTGTAAATTTACTTTTCTTTATATAATTATTAGGTCCTGAAAAAGCCTTAAATGAAACTATACAATGATGAAAAAGACCCTGAAAATCTTTAAAATCAATACCAGCATGTAAATACAGCATAAAGTTAAGGGAAGATCTTTTTCTTTTAGGAAACGTGTATAAATTTAGCTTCTACCTACTTGATTATGTAATTGAACATGCGTAGAGCAAATAACTTTCTATCAGGTTACGGTGATTTTGCTACTAAAGCAAACAATGATGTAATCCTAAAATACACAGACGATCAACAAGCAAAACATGAAAATCAGACCTAAACATTGCTGCAATCTAGAAGTCCCATCTTTGTATTAACTTCCTTTCAGGTTATGGTGATTTTGCTACTAAAGCCATTGATCTAACAATGATGTAATCCTACCTGGAAATAGACAGAAACGATCAACAAGCAAAACATGAAAATCAGACCTAAACATTGCTGCAATCTAGAAGTCCCATCTTTGTTCCAAGACCCAGGGGCATCACTAGCAGTCCAAAAATGTGTTGCTTCCTGTGAAATGAATACAAGAACCTCCATTTGTTAAACTGTAATGCGTATGCATGAAAAATCGAACGCATCAATAGATTTACTCCAACCCCAAAAGCTTGCTGGTAATGAAGATGTCATCATGAAGATGTTTTAGATCTCAGTTCGATTGGCATTCAAATCAATACATCCCTTTGAAAATTGGGTTCGTGCGGCATATGCTTGCTCCACATTCCTCATACTCGGCTTTCGTATGGCATGCCTAAATGGAGCAAAATGGATTGGTCCAAGATCCATATAGATATATTCATCACAAATTATACAAACATATATAAATAAATTTTCAAACCCACACAAATAATGTTAGTGTAAAGAAGTGAATATCACAACAAAGACTGCAATGAACTAAAACTGCAAGTTAAATACGAAAAATTGAAATTTCCCAGGAAAAAAATGCTGTTTAAGCCGAAGCTATCAAGTCCAATGATGAGAGCCAAACCCTAGCCTAAGCAACAGCATTTATAAGACACCAAACCAGAATCAGGAAATCTGATTGATACTTGTATTATAACAGCGAAGGTTGAGCAAGAGGGACAGAAAGAGATGGAGTGAGGAAAGAAAGGATGAATCAAATGTGAAACTGCAAAGAATGAATAAACTTCTTTAGATGCATCCAAAATGCAGTTCTTATGGGATATATTGGATTAAGATGTCCTTAGCTTGTCCTTTTAACAAGACTGATGAAAACATTCATTTGAATCAGGAAACGTCAAAGATAATAAACATTGCCTCCGATTCTATAGGTTCTATCATAGTTCAGCAAGTTTATGCAAGGCAGGAAAGGCTATCTGCAATGGTGATGGAGATGTTCACAAGTATCACCCTTCCAATAACCAGAAAACCACACAAGTCATTCTAATCCTCTCTCAATTCTTTTGAACTCCCGGATTCTGATATAAGAATCTCAATAGTGTTAAGAAATTTTTTATAATAAAAATTAGAATGCAAAAGTAATGAGTCAAACAATATGCTGTGTTCTTTAAGCAAGACCTTCCTCGCACTTGGTTAGGATTGAGGAGTGGGAAAGGTAACAGAAAGAATACAGAATGGAATTGTAACACATAATTAACCAATTAAAACTTAAAATGCATTTTAGCTTAAGTTTGCGATTGTAACACATAATTAACCAATTAAAACTTAAAATGCATTTTAGCTTAAGTTTGCGGATAAAAGACAGAAGTACATGGTTTATTTCACTTATTATGAAATAGGAAAAACATAGGAATTCATAATTTAAAGAAAAGAAGGTAAACAATTCTTCTTTAGAGACATAGAATTAAAGTTGCATTTAATGTGTAAACCATGCTAATTTTACCTTTGGCATAGTCAACATCAGCCTTCAGAATCTGAAAATGTAAAGCATTTGGGATCAGCATTTCCTTGCCTTGTGGAGAGAACACGTGTAATCAATTTTAAAAAATAACATGCACCGACATCTTGTAACTTATCAAATTTTGCATAAAAAGTTTTAAGTCTCATGATAATATAATGAACACGGGAAGTCCATCTCGAGGATCTTTGTACAATCTCAGCCCTGTAGGGACCCTCACATGTCTGTGGCACTATAAAGTACAAAAATGTTGTAAGTCTCGTATGCATTTAGAATCATAACATAAACATCAAGATACATGAATATTCAAGTAAATACACAGAGAAATTTCCCACCTTAACTTGAGTATATTAAATAGTTGAAGTCTTTCTCTAGAACTTGAAGAAAATTTAAAGATTAGAAGTGGTTGGATTTATATAGTTGAAGGGCGAGCATGCGAGAGGTCTTTTGAGCTCTCAAATGACTTTAATGCCAAATGTACTTATATCCTATAATGTTGAGGATCATCTGAAGAGGTTCTAAAATATAGAGAAAGACTTCAACTAGTTTGCATACTGTGCTTAAGGTGGGGAATTTCTATGTATTTTCTTTATGAATATGAATGTATCTTGATGTTTATGAAATGATTCTAAAATGCACACGAGACTTAAAATTGTACTTTATAGTATCATAGACATTTTAGGGTCCCTATGGGAATGTGATTGTACAAAGATTCTCGAAGTGGCCTCAACGTGCTCATGATATTGCCGATCAATCAAGTCCAAAGAGACTTAAAACTTTTTATGCAAAATTTATGAGTTACATGATGTCAATAGATGTTATTATTTGTATTTGATTATACGCGTTTTCTCCAAGGGGATAGTTGAAATGTTCACCCCGAGTCACACCCCTAATACTTACATTTTCAAATTTTGAAGGCTGATATTGGCTACGACAAAGGTGTAATTGGCATGAACTACACATTAAAAGCAAGTTTAATTCTGTCTCTGAGCAAGAATTGTTTACCTTCTTTTCTTATTCAAATTAAAAATTCCTACGTTTTTCCTATGTCGTAATAAGCGAAATAAACTATGTACTTTTGACTTTTATATGCAAACTTATGTTAAAATGCATTTCAAGTTCATTGGTCAATTATGTGTTCTCAAATATTCTATTCAAGTTGGTATTACAAGAATGAATTTTATTCCCTCGATTAGGTGGGTATGGTCCATTCCAACTAAATGAGGTATCAAAACATATTCATAGTATCATTTCTCCCTACCAAGTATAAGTTTTCATTCCATCATCTCCAAAGTTGTAACTGCCAATAATGGCAATTGGAAAAATCTACACTGCACATTTTTCTAAAAATTAGATCATCTCCAATGGCAGTCTACTCAAATGCAAGGCATCACACTGCCTCTGAAAATAATCTTTAGTACTGCACTATTTGTTAGAATTGCAAAAGAAGTATAAACAATGCAAAGTTTTTTCATTCTTTGTTATGTCATTTGCAATATAAGATTAATGTGAGTCTCCTACGAACCCTATTTCATGTGAACCCTGCCTATTTAAAAATTGTAAAGACAATTATACCCTTAAATATTCTAAACCCTAAAACTAAACATTAAACTCTAAGGGCATAATAGGATATATATCACTAGGGTTCACATAATTAATTGTCAACCCGGTTCACACAAGTGTTTGTCAAGATGAATAAAATACAAAACAAATCTTTAACAAAACAATTATTACAAAACCAATACGTAATAAACTATTTAAAAAGTATAATTAAAATGCTAAGAGATTTAAAACATGAAACAAATTGAGGATAAATATAACGCGAATGGCAAAATTGAAATGAGCATAACTTTTCACGTGTTAACAATTTTCAACAATAAATATTTATGATTGTATTATGAAATTTATTCGGATTTTGCATATTGTTACAAATTAATTTAATTCTAAAAATATATAAAATTTACATGCAAAATAAATAATCTTAAACAAAAACTTAAAAATAATTTTAGTTATAATTTTATGAGAAAAAAAAATCAGTAGAAAAGGAATTAAAGATGAATATATCCAAGCAACGCAGAAAGTGATACAGAAGGTTGGAGATAAACTACATTTTACTCGAAAAAAAAAATGAGAATGAGAGAAAAGGGAAAAAAAAAAAAGAAGAAGAAGAATATTCCACTGCACAGAATGTGACGCAGAAGGTTGAAGATAAATTTTGATTTGAGTACATTTTACTCTCGATTAGTGAGGAGGTCTAGAGATGCCCTTACGGATTATAGCAGCATATGCATACTATGATACCAAATAAAATTTAAAACATTCACACTAAACTTACGTTTTTCCATTAGTAACTCTCAAGTTGTGTTTTTGAAAACAGCTATGTTTGTTTTGGTTTTTGAAATGCAGGTTTTGGCTTTCAAAACTTACACCTAGATTTTAAAAATCACCCCTATATATGCCTATAAACCCTATTAGTTCTCCACCCACCCACCTTCCACGCATTTTCTCTACTCAACTATCTCTCCTTCTCATCTTTTCTCTCACATCAATTAATATTCTCTTACACATATCACCTTCCACCTGTTAAAAATTGATTTAATGAAAAGTTAAAACCTACCATACCAAAACCTAAAACAAACATAAATTATCACTATTCATGGTTTTCAAAACCCACGTAAACCTCAAACAAACATAATAGATATAAAGTATATAAATATAGGAAGTCAAAATGTCTGATGTGTCATGCAACAGTAGATACTAGTAGAATTAAGTATAGGGTGTACTTGGGCTTTGCTTAATAACTTTCCATCTTAGCAGAACTTTGACTCCTTATATAAGTGCATATATTGCATGTCATGTCATATGCATCAAGTTTTTTCCCCGTTGCCTGGAAATAATATTAACAATATTCAAGGGAGACCAATTAATTTTTGTCTCCTCAATAAGAAGAGCATACAATTGGGGGTCAGCCCTTCACCTTAAACCATGGTTTTGGGTTAATTTAGGGCTCCCTAGCTTAGTTGCCTAACAATTTAAGCTGACCAGCCGGATCAGGACGGACTGTGGAAAGGGGCTACTTGATGGTGAGCCAAAGGTTTGTCACCCTGGATGTGGGAACAAGGGGGGTTTCCAACTATAGTTGTGTTCCATGGTGTGTGGGTTGTCACCTCAAGTGTGGCATACACGCGGTCCAATTCTAAGGGGGATAGATTGTTAGTATACCTACATCGGTTCCACACGAAAGTGTGGAAGGACATATAAGTGGGATCGACCCTTTACCTTCAACCATGGTTTTTGGTTAAGTTAAGACTCCCAAAAGCTTATATGCCTAACACACATATTGATGCCAGCCAAAAAAAAAAGACATTCTCAACAAAGAGATATTATAAGTTTGAGAGATCCAACTAAACCATATATACCGTGAAAAACTCAGGTGTGGATGCAAGCACTGAGCCACCAAACCAAACAGCATTTCTTTGGATGGGATGGCTAACAACATTAACTTCCAAAGGTTGAGCCTGGAGAAAAACATCTAGCTTCACACTTGTAATCTATAAGAACTCGAGCTCAAGTAGTCTAAGTGCAAATAAGAGAGAAAATAAAAGTAGCCTAAATAACTGACCTTTCCTTCTCCACCAAGCCGAGCATCTGATGCAAGGACTCGAGCATCAACAATCTTTCGGAGATCTCGTTGCAACCTTCTGTGGAAGTCTTTGAACATGGTTGATCCTCCAGATAATACAACATTCTGCCATATCATCATATGGGTATTACTTGGACTATTCCCATAGAATGATAAAATCATAAAGGAAGAGTGAATAAACAAAAATACATAATCATAAAGTTTATGAAACCTTATACAAGGCTCTTCTAGTATCTATTGGTGCAGATTGAATACATTTATCAATCATATCAGGTAAAGGAGTCGTAAAATCACTGCTATAAATTTCAGGGTTGAAGAAGACCTGCACGAGAAAGTAGAAACGACAAAGAACGCATTACATCCATGATAAACAACTTATTACCCGTTCATTGCAACATAATAATAATAGAACATGTGGAAACTTGTCAAAGTGCCTCAATTACTTGAAAATGCACATTCAATTCATTCATGAATAAAAAGGTGTGGAGATGCATGACCATTTAACAGAAGTTCATAAAAAAAAACAACAGTTTTAAATGTGTGAAAGATGAACCATTTTTTAGCCAACTATTTATGTTAGGTGTTCCTATAAAATATTCAATGTGGTGCTAGGTAAATTAAGATCAGGAACAGTGAGCAAAACAAACCTCAGGGCCAAGGAAACGCTCATAGCCTATATCACAAGAATAAGGTGCTCCTGTCTTTGGCTTGGTACCTCTCCATTGCTTAATGTATTTTCCAGGCTCTTTGTCATGCTTATTGAACTCCTGCACTTGTAAAAGAATTTAGACTACTAAAAAATAACTGCCTCATTTTTAAAAGATATAATTGCACCATACAATCGTTTAAAAAATCGCATTTTATCTGTACTCTCATATAACCATGTGCCAGGAAAACACACATATATCTAATGTTTATGCTTTTATATTAGTTGCAATTGCAGAAGATAAAAGTATTATCAAAAAATCCTTAGGAATTTAAGTTGGGATAAATCCCCAGTTCTGCAGTTAGCAGCCCATACATTATACCTTGACAATGTCGGAACAAGTGTAGCAATACATTTCCTTAACTTTCCGGGAAACTTCAAAGGAGTCCTCAAGTGGAATGTTCTCTCCCCTTTCCTACATAGTTTAACAACAGCAGAAGTACATGACAAGAGACGCAAGCACTTCAGAAAAATAAATATAAGAACATGTGGTTTGAGGATAACTAGCTTTTACACCTACAGTCTTGATACACAGTATACCAAGCCCTGATAATCTTATCAGACAATAATACTCGTAATAGAGAGAATACAACCCAACAAGGTCCATAAGATACAGAGCTCTCATACCATTCTAGATAGTTTGTTAATGAGAAAATCATAAACTCTGCCAGAAAAAGAAGACAGAGCCCCTATGATTAAAGGATATATTCAACCAACACTCTCTCAGCTAAGGAAAATTTGCTCGTCTCCTATGAACCCAGTTCACCATGCACCTTGATTTTAGAAAATTACTCTTAGTACATGAAAAATTACTCTTTAGAGAGATGAACTATTACTCTTCTAAATGAAAAATATTACTCATCTTTAAAAATAAAAATATAAAAAAAATCACAACATATCAAAATTTGAGGAGTAATATTTTTTATTCAGAAGTGTAATAGTTCATCACTCTAAAGAGTAATTTTTCATTTCCAAAGAGTAATTTCGGTAAAACAGGGTGCAAGGTGAGCCCGGTTCACACAAGTGTTTGCGAAAGAAAATTAGGGAAATAGACAAATTTAATCAATTATAGAACCAGGTCCTTAATGACATTATCACAATTTTTGTAACATAAAATAAGTTCGAAGAAAGACCAGATAATTTTTCAAAATAGAAAAGGATCTCCAAGTGTTCTAGATAATTATTAAGAGCATTCTCCAACTCACTCTTTGAATTTAAGGAGCATCTTTTATAAAATCAAGATCATCTTTAACATCAGAGAACCATATTGTTTACATCATCCAACACAAACAGAGTCTTTATTTTCTCTTTTCCAATATTTATAATTCCTTCGTATTCATGTGCTTCCCTCTTAATAGTGTTTTAAATGTCTTCATGTCAATTCACAAAAAAATTGGGGCGTGCATTTAATGTAATAAATGAAAGAGTAATTTCAAACTCAATTTAAAGAGGAAGTTGCAGTCTCTTCAAGAGTTTATTGGAGATGATCTAAAAAGACGCCAAAAGAAGCCAGTTAAGAAATAAGAATAGGGCATCTTTTACAATATTAACGTATTGGCTTTACAAGCTTGACACTCTCACTAGAGAGTATTCAAGCATATACTGACATTGAAAAATCAACCTAATAACATTTGATATCGCAAAGCAATTTCTTCAAAAAAGGGCAAGATCTTCAATACTTGAAGAGTAAATATTGAAAAAGGCATACCCGCATGAGCTGCTGGATGAACAGAGTGACATCTTCTCCTGAAATTGGAATAGACCTAATGCTACTCCCAATAACATAACCATCGGCAACAGGCACAACATGAGTAGCTCCATCCCCCACATCCACAACAACTCCTGTCATCTCACACTAAGAAGAAGTGTTGGCATTACAAAATAGAAAATGAAAATTAATCAATTACACAATTATTAGGAAAGCAGCTATCCCAAGTGTAAAAGTAAATAAACCTTATTTGACTGGCTAAAATGCTTAAATGTTTATACATCGCAGGACATAACCATGTAACAGTAAATCAACCTTATCTTTTTGCCTAGAATGAGCAGGTTGAAATGTGAATTCAACTATATGGAAGAAAAGTCATCAAGTATTAAATAAATCATACAAGATTGAGAATGGTTGATACTTGATACTAATTTGATTAACATGCCACGAAGATAGGATCAGGAGAGAATATGGTCCAATTTGAGAGGGCAAGCAATAAAGGTAGACAACCAAACAGAACTTACTTCCTCAAATACAAGATTTATTGTATCTGGTGTACCAAAAAATTCACGACATTCAAACAGCCATCCTATTGTTGCCTCACACTTTCAGTATGTCAATATAAAAAATAAAAAAATAAAAAGATGAAAAGATCAACATTTTTTTTTGGTTTTTTCCATCTGTCGAATTTTATTGTGATGTCAAAAGTTGCACTCCACTTCCATCATACATGAAAATGTCGTCTAATAAAAAGCTCACAGAAAACTATCAGGCTATCTGCTCTAGTATTTTCATATTCAATTAAGATGTTATGATTTTTATTTTTATTTTTTTTTTAAGATCTTATGTTTAAGCAATCAATTATCTTTAATAGAGTACGAGATGAGGAAACATAGAGAAATACTATAAGAATCTCAACTATAGAAATGAAATTTAAATAATAATCAACTTCAACCATTTGACTCTCTACTCAATGAGTTACAATTATATGATACACAAGAAAACTACCCGTGACATTAACCCAGTTACTTGAGTTTAAAAAATTCAAGTAGCAAAACAGAGTGACATCTCATACCACTACCTTACAGCTTGCAGGTAAAATCATTTAACAAGCACTCAAGCATGAAAATATATGTTGCGCACTCAAGCAATCATCTCAACAAAGCACAATGAAAATATATAAAAACTGGTATTCAGAATTTCCAATAACGAAAGACAACAGCTCATGAAGCAACAAAATACTATACAATGAAAGCTTCTGGAACAATTTCAAACCTTGGATGATGTATATCCAGCAGCCAAAGCAAGAACAGGCTGTACAGCAATATAAAGACCTGGAACATTGAAAGTCTCAAACATTATCTCACCAGTATACTCACGACTCTCTGGTGCAGTCAATGGACTCTCAGTCAACAAAAAGTAATGATCTTCTGGATCACAGCGCAAATAATCAAATATACACTGCTGCCAAAACCTCTCCATGGCATCCCAATCATCAACTTGGCCATGCTTAATAGGATAGTTCAAGTTATAACTGCTACTAGATTTCGATCTAGACAGCGCCTCTTCACCGATATAGAAGTCCAGATCCGCCATAACCCCTGCACTATGCTGCACAAACCAATTGTTACCCTTGGTTGAAGTAGCTCGAGGTTGATTAATGAATGATTCATTTACAGCTACTACAGTTGGGACTATAAAACAGGGTTCTACGTTTCCAGCAAATCCCATTTTCGAATACCTAAAGGCAATGACAGCAAACAGGCAAAACTTCAAAATAAAATTCGACAGATGGATTCAAAACTTCAAAATGCCTATTAATTGAAGCATTCAATCGAAGCGTTTGATCAAAAACAGAAAAGATTAGGATTTACCCGGTGCCGTTATCGATGACGACAGCAGGAGCAGAGGTGGCAGGGTCCATAAGTAATATGAACTCAATTGACAAGTTAAAATTCAATAGACAACGTGCGGCGGCAGTGAACGATTTGGGAACGACAGAGACGGCGGCAGGGAAGATTTTGATTTCGTCTGTTACATCGTTAAGTCATCCAAATACCCACTGACTGTTCATCGCGATGAATTCAGGATTGAAGATTACTATCTTGTTTTCCTTGCGATCAATTGAACAGGGCAACTATTTGTGTGGTGGGTGGTAATTGTTTATCCAAGTTCAGTTTCTTCTAATTTTGAGCGAGGGTAAGAAAGAGAACAAGGTCGTTAATATTGATTGATCACCTCTGCGGACGTCTGATAATTGGATCTAATAGTTGGTTTGGGGTTTAAAAAAAAATAGAAAAAAAATATGACAATATATAATGAGTTAGGGGGTTTGGGCTTTGGGGTTAAAAAAAAATTAGAAAAAAAATATGACAATATATAATGAGTTAGGGGGGATAGACATACAGCCCCACTACATGTTGATATTGGTGCAATGGTGTCTAATTTTTTATTGTATTTTGTATACATATTTTTTAATAATTGTATAACTTTTTCATATACAGTTCTTCATTAAAAAAACTAGCATTCATATGTATACATATTTTTTAATAGATGTAAATTTTTTACACTTAATTTTTCATTAAAAAAACTAACAAATAAATTGTATACATTTTTGTTCATAATTGTATATGTTTTTTTCATAATTGTATACGTTTTTAAAGTGGGTGCAACGTATCATGGGGTGCACACGATTGCACAGTATAATTAGCCCTACTATTATATAACTAATAAAAAAAAAAGACCATTAGAGTTATTCCACCAAATAAAAAATTTACAATCCTAGAACCCCATTCCTTTTCACCCCAAATACACTACTTTACTTTTACTGTACCAGGGCCTACCAGCTATTTGTTTGTTTAATATTTTTTTCATTTTTTTAAATTTAATTTTAGAGTTTAGGGTATATTTTATCCTTAGGATTTAGAGTATCATTATAATTTTATTATTATTATTTAGGGTATAATTTTTCTTAGGGTTTAGGGTATAATTATAATTTTATCCTTGTGATTTAGGGTATAATTTATCCCCAAGGTTTGGGGTTTAGGCTATAATTGTAATTTTACCCTTGTACTTGGTTATAATTTACATCTAGAGTTTAGGGTATAATTATAATTTTGCCCTTGTGGTTTAGGTTTATTTTACTCTTAGGGTTTAAGGTTTAGGATATAATGGTCTTTTAGGAATAATAATTAAAAAAAAAGACAAAAAAAATTAATGAAGGAGGGAAAATTAATTAGGAATGTAGTGACCACATGTTTCACCAATTCATTTGGTAGGACTGGTTCCACCCTAATTCCACTCAATAAAAAAAATAGTTGGTATCTGGTGCACCTGGGAGCACATATTCATCTACATGTGTGATGAGAGTGAAAATAATCGTGTTTTTGTGTCCAATTTAACACCTTTTTGATGGAAATTATTGTTATATATTAGCACAAATGTCTTATATTCAATACATGTGAGAAAAAGGTGCATTTGAGGTGTTTAATTGTGTTTTAGGTGGAAAAATGGATCAAAAGTGCAAAGTTGGAGAAAAGGTGCAATTTGTGCAATGATGCTGAAAATGCACGTCCAATTTGTGTAATTTTTTTGTGTTTGTGTGGAGCTTTGAATTGAAAGTGTGATACATAGTTAGAAAGCCACAGAAGAAAGGATCTTTTTGGCATAAAGAACACCTCGATCAGAGTCCAAACGAGAAAGTTATGATCAAAATGGTAACGTCGCACAAGTTGTGCCGAACAGAACAGCTGTGCCACTTTGCATGACTTGTTACATATTAAAATGTTAGAGTTTCTATTAGTTATTTATATGTAAAGCAAGTCAAGGAATAGAGGATCGTATGAGTACAAGAATCACTCAAATTGGAGGTCGGATGTGGAAGTTATGTGCGAAACCGTGAGACTACGCATGCAGTTTGACCGTAGTTTGACCAACACCACTTTGGTAGAACTAAGACACACAGATCTGTTTTCGACGGGTTTTTCACCCCGTGTGCGTGTATTTTTGTGTTTTCCAAGAAAAAGCCCATCCAAGGTCCATAAAGAGAGCTTACAAGTATAAAAGGGGATGTAGATCACATCATTATTCATTGGAGAAGCAACACAATCATCATACTCTACACAAGGGGGGATCACCCCATAGCCATCGTCCACATCCTTTTCTTCATCCATCCATCACTTTGAAAATTTATCTACGGAATCAAGAGAAGGACTCAAGATGGAAAAAGACGTAACGACGCCCACATCTAGGGTTTTCTTCGTTTCTTAATTACCTTGTATTTTTCGGACATATGGGTAAGATCTATCCAACACTCATGATTGTTCTTCGCAACATCATGGGCTAGAACCATTTTGGTAGATCTAGGGTTTGAAGGTTTTATGAAATAATTAAACTCTCTTGTGTGTCCTCCGTACAACACTACTTGTGAATTGATTTAATATATGATTGTGCTTTCTTAATTCATATTCACGGTCATTTTGTGCATCTTCAATTGGTATATTGAGTCTGAATATATATCTTGGTTGTAGATTGAGTGCGTTCACCGTTGAACGGGATTCCATGTTATGATTCTATATGAGGGGACTCTGAAGCTTCATTAGAACTACCATATGTGAATGTTTATTAATTGAATTGAATTCGGGTTAGTAAGCAAGATAAAGAGGGTAATTTTATAGTACCTATAAAGGGAGATCCTATCGGGTTATATTTCTGACGTGGGAAATAATTGATACTGATAGTACCTAGAAAGGCGGTAAAATTATATCTCTTGCTCCAAGGTTATTGTTAGATTATATACTAAAAGTCTGGCTTTTGTATGAAATAATGTTTTAACTTTTTTAAATAAGAATCATATGATCAAACGTTTTGCATATTATAATTTATTTATATATTTGTGCAAAAGTCCATTTACTTTATACTGTAGATAATATATTGTGCGACAACACGCGAAAGATCATATTATCGATTTTCTTATAAAGTATAAACAGATGCTCACAATCGAGATAGACGGGGACTATCTATCGGGATGGTTGTAGTGTGATTTGGTATTAGTTTGTCTTGACTATAGAATCACATTAGTGCGCTTTGTGCGTATTGAGTAGGACCGCTTGAGATCGTTCGACTTGTATTGTCTATATAGGAGAACTTGATCTCAGTTATTATGGATGTTCGTGCTCTTAATCTCTATACAATAACCTCGACACGTAAGACAGTATGTATTTCTTTGATTCATCAATGGGTGAGATTTACATGTAATTAAATCAACAAACTCGGTGAGTTGGGAAGTAGTGTTGTCTTTATGGTGTGCTGTTGATTGTAGAAGGAATCCATATCCTATTTAGGTTGATGATGTCCCCTTGAGGAGCTCATAAGGATTACCATGTAAATATTGCAAGTGGATTAATTTCAGCATGATAATGAGGTTAAGTGGTACTACTCTCGATGAGATATTAATTAATTTGAGTTGTCAGTAACTTAATTAATTAATGGGCATTGTATATCTTAAATATGGGGAGACTGTCGGGCTCATAATAAGAAGGAGCCCATAACGTAATTATGGGATTAGAAAGTAGTTCAGTACTAATATTTTAGTAGACTATATTATTATTATTGGACTTAAGTATAAGTTTTGGGCTAAACTTGGATACTAAAGCCCAATGGAGGCCCAACTCTAATTTCTCCTACTGGTCCCTGCTGTAGCCCATATATAAGTCATCTCAACTTCCTGGAACCCTAAGGGTGTCGTCTATTTTGACTTGAAACACAAGGGAAGAAGCAGATTGAGAAGATCTTGAAGATCGTCGCCCACACGACGTCAGGATTGGACTTGGGAATACAGCAGAAGATCAAGAGGTTGTTCTTTATAGCTGTTCATCATCAATATACCCTGGTGAAAGTAATACGTTTCTTTCTTATTGCTTCCGCTGGATTAGAAATTCATGGAACCCTAACGGTTCACGCTAACCAAACGATCAAATGCTAATAATTAGTATCAAAGCTTCGATTTTATGGTGAAGCGTGACATGTTAGGCTAGGCTTTATTTTCTATACGTGATTTAAGTATCGTGTGGAATAGCATGAGGATTAGGGTTAGGGTTTGATTCATGTGATAGTATGATTTGTGAAACCCTTTGTGTTCAATTGCTTGTGTGATGCCTGTCCTTTTGTTATTCGGTGGCTGCACTTTGAAAGCAATGCCAATAAAACCTTATGTTTTTTCGTCAGTTTTTGGCGAGACCTATTATGGTGAAAGACACGTCGACGAAAGTGTCTGCACAACAGTTTATCGCTGGATGTGTTTGCCGATTTCCAAGTGCGACAGCGAATAAGTGGGGGATGGAACTCCTTATCGTGAGTTCATTGGCGGCTGACGGAGGGCAGCACGGCAGAGTTGGAGGAGACAACTTGCGTTTATGCTTGCTGGTCAGCGACGCATGATGGTAATAGGCTCGATCATCGAGTGAGTTACTGGCGGCAAGGGTTCAGGTGACCACTATGGCAGGATAGCGCTGGAGCGGGTGGCGTCTGACCTAGATGATGGGTTCTAGGTGAGCCAACTGCTATTTCTGGGTGAGTCCCCTTCAGTTCAGGACGGGCCCATGATGATTACGGGCAGGTCTGTTACAATTGCCGCTGATCGTTGCAATGGCGGGGTCTGGTGTACGATGGAGTGACAGTGCAGCTTCGCGTGCGAGCCATCGATGCAGAACCAGACGACTAGTCAAAGAAGTCTAGTGGGGTTCTAACCAGGTTCTAGGTGAGTCCTCCATGATTCGAGCGAGTCCTTCGATGGTCAGAGCAAGTTTGATGCTTCTGTCGATCGGGTCTCAGGCGCTTGCAGAGCGGGTCTGAAGTGCCATCCGATCGAGTCTCCACTTTTCGAGTGAGTCGCGATGATCATCAATTTCATCTGCATTAACAGCGGGCGGTAGAATGCTCGGTGGGAGGTGTGGCTGATGTTGACCATCGGCGACCTTCTTACTGTCAGATGTTGCAAGCCATACCGTTAGGAGCAAGGGATCGGCGATCATTGTACGTAACAAGGAACAGTAGACGACTGGGACTGGTGGGCAGCATGTGGCATCAGCAGCTCAGTCAGTCGGTGGCGCGCCCTGATGATGTCGCAGGCATGATAAAACTTGTGAAATACCAGTATGATTTGGATGGAAAGAATCACGATAAAGATCAGCCAGCTTGATCATGGCTGGGTTGCATGTAGAAAGGTCGATGGCGAGTGACGGTTGTGGATTCTCCATTTTTGGCATGGGCGGTATCGTCTACAGCAAGCCATGGGCGTGTTTTCTTGTGCACAAATTGTGCAAGTGTAATCTATGGGCAGCTGGGCTCGAGTTTTTGTGAGTTAACATTTTCTGCATTTCTTTCGTGATATATAACTACATTAATTATTTTAAATTCACGATTATTGTTATATATGTGAAAGGTAATGCTCTATGTGATTTATTGATTTAAATTACATATTAAGATAAGCATGATAAGATGTGTATTTTATTATTTGAATATTATATACATGTTAAAAATCCTCGGTGATAAATAACTAAGTAGAACAGGGGATTGGTAAATAATTCCCGCGGCCTCCATGATTGGTTTGTAAGTGATGTGAATAAACTTGCGTAATGGCTATAGTGCCTACCTCCCTAATGGATTAGTTTATTTATGAATCATTGGTACAAATTTCTTTATGATGGTTATAGAAAGTTATCCGAGCGCATGTGTACTCCAATAGTAAGGCACACAAGCTTGGGCAGCGGACTTGGAATCAAATAATGGTGTACACGTAGGTGTAAATAATAAGTATCCTCCCCAACGGAGCCACTGCTGTTATTTATATGGCTAAAAGGAACCAACAATTAATTATTTTTTCATAAAGTTAGATTAACAAATGAAATTAATGGATAAGACCTTCTCTTGTAAATGTTCAGATTTGTATACGTCCACCCTAACGTGGCATGCAAATTCACGGTGCTTGAGATGTTGGTGAATTTTATTTTATATGCTTTGAGGGAATCAATATAAATTGATAAATTCGAAGTGTTTGATCTGTTTATTATTTATGATTCTCAGAATTTTCAAATGGCACTCAACTCACTTTCTGTTATACTTAAAGAACATAAACTTACTAGCACTAATTATGTTGACTGGAAATGAAACATGAACATTGTTTTAACTGGTGAAGATTATATCTTTGTACTCACCGAGGAATGTCATCCGGAACCTACTTATGACTCTACCGAAGAGAAAAGAGTTGCTTATAATAGGTGGCTCAAAGCTGATAGGATGGCTAAGTGCTATATTTTGGCTTCTATGTCAAATGTGCTTCAGACTCAGCATCAAGCTATGAACACCGCTTAAGATATAATGCATAATCTTAGGGAACTCTTTGGGCACCAGAGTCGTCTTGCTAGGTCGAAGGGTATATCTGTACTGATGAACACCAAAATGACTAAGGGCACTTCCGTAAGGGAGCATGTCCTAAGAATGACGGGCCAACTCAATGAGTTGGAGGTTCTTGGAGCTGAAATCGATGGGGAAACCCAAGTCAATATCATACTCCAAAGCTTGCCTAGGAGTTTTGAGCAGTTTCGCCTGAACTATGGTATGAACAAACATTTGTTCACGTTGGCGGGACTTCTGATAGAACTTATAGTGGCGGAAGAACTATTTCGTCATGCTCCTCAGGTTCATGTCGCTGAAAATGCTGCTTATCATAGGCCGAAAGGCGGTAGGAATAAGAAGAAGTAAGAAAATTCAGCACCAATGAACGCAAAGAGTGGTGCGGTCAAGAAGCCTACAGGCAAGTGCTTCAAATGCAAGCAGCCGGGACACTACAAGGCGGACTGCCCTCTTCTATAGAGGAATAAGACTGGTAAGTCTTTTATACTAGTTATTGAATCATGTTTAGCAGTTGTATCTACTGACACTTGGTGTGTAGATACGGGAGCCACTGACCATGTCTGCAATTCTTTGCAGGGAGTTCCATCAAACCCGACAGCTAAGTGATGGGAAGATTACCATACTCATGGGGAATGCTACAAGAGTAGCGGCTGTTGCAGTGAGAGACGTCTATTTATTTTTCAATAAGAATAAATCTCTTGTTTTGAGTAATTGTCTTTATGTACCTCATTTTAGAAAGAATTTAATTTCGGTTTCTAAATTATTTTTGGATGGATATTCTGTTTCTTTTAATGACAAGGTTGTTATTAGGAAAAATGGAATTATTATCTGTGATGGTGCATTGATAGATAATTTGTATATTCTTAATCCAATTTCTCCCACAGTGTAACAAATTGAAATGAATGATACATCTACTAATAAGAGAAAAGAACCTTCGAAAATGAACCAAACATATCTTTGGCATCTAAGACTGGGTCATATTAACTTGAGTAGGATTCAAAGGTTGATAGCTGATGGACCTCTGAGTTCATTAGTAGTGAAAAATTATCCAACTTGCGAATCCTACTTGGAAGGAAAAATGACCAAAAGGCCTTTTAAGGCAAAGGGGTATAGAGCCAAGAATCTATTGGAATTGGTTCATTATGATTTATGTGGTCCTATGTCTGTCCAGGAAAGAGGGGGTTATAAATATTTCGTCACTTTTATTAACGATTATTCTAGATACGGATATATTTATTTGATGCACCGCAAGTCTGACTGCTTTGATAAATTCAAAGAGTACAAGGCTGATGTAGAAAAGCAACTTGGAAAATATATTAAGACACTACGATCTGATCGTGGTGGTGAATACCTCTTGGGAGATTTTAGGAATTTTTTATCAGAGGAAGGGATTGAATTCCAATTGTCTGCACCGGGCACACCCCATCAGAATGGTGTAGCGGAAAGAAGGAATAGGGCTCTTATGGAAATGGTAAGATCAATGATAAGTTATTCGTAATTACCAAATTCGTTTTGGGGATGTGCCTTGGAAACAGTGGCTTACATTCTCAACTTAGTACCTTCTAAATTGGTAGCCTCCACACCCACAGAACTGTGGACTAGGCAGAAGCCTGTTCTAAAACATGTTCGGATTTGGGGTGCTCCGGCACATGTGTTAAGGGCAGATGCTGATAAGTTAGAATCGCATACTGAAGTTTGTCTGTTTGTAGAATATCCTAGAGGAACGAAGGGTGGTTTATTCTATAGTCCTAAAGACCAAAAGGTGATCATGAGCACGAACGCTAGATTTTTGGAAGAGGATTATGTAATGAATCACAAACCTATGAGTAAAATTGTTCTAGAAGAAGTAAGAGGGGAAACACCAAACATAATACCAACTGTACAAGAGGATATACCACAAGACACTGCACCGCGTGTCACACCTGAAACACAATTGCCTGCGGAGCCTCGTCATAATGGGAGGGTTGTGAGACAACCAGATAGATTCATGGGATTGGAAAAGTCTTCTGTCTTGGACCCTGGTGAACATGAAATTGACCCATGGAATTACAACGAGGCACTGCAAGATAAAGATGCTCAATTATGGCAAAAAATAATGAAATCTGAAATAGAATCCATGTATTCTAATCAAGTCTGGGAGCTTGTAGAACCACCCGATGGTGTAAAAGCTATTGGATGCAAGTGGGTCTATAAAAGGAAAAGAGAATTTGACGGTAAGGTGGAAACCTTTAAAGCAAGGCTTGTTGCTAAAGGATATACTCAGAAAGAAGGAATCGATCATGAGAAAACCTTCTCGCATATGGCCATGCTTAAGTCAATCCGGATTCTATTGTCTATTGCTACTCATATGGATTATGAGGTATGACAAATGGATGTCAAGACAGCTTTCCTTAATGGAAGTCTTGAGGAAAACATCTATATGAAGCAACCAGAGGGATTCATTGCAAAGGGAGAAGAGCATCTTGTGTGTAAGCTTATTAGGCCCATTTATGGATTGAAACAAGCTTCAAGTTCATGGAACATCCATTTTGATGAAGTAATCCAGTCATATGGATTTATTCAATGTCCGAATGAATCATGTGTGTACAAGAAGTGTGACGGAAATGTAGTGGTATTTCTTATTCTCTACATGGATGATATTCTTCTTATTGGAAATAATGTAAAGGTATTGTCGGGCGTAAGGGTATGGCTTTCCAAGCAGTTTGAGATGAAGAACTGAGGAGAAGCCGGACACATTCTTGGGATCAAATTATAAGGGATCGCAAGAAAAGAATATTGTGCTTGTTGCTTATTCACCTTTTTGCGTGTCCCAAAGTGTAGGGAAATAATTGTAGTTCCACGTGTGACCAAGTAAAAATAATATCGTACCCAAGGAATAATTATAGATCTACTATTTAATCTACTTATGACTATTCTAATTTAAGACAAATCTGGTGTATTATAAAGAGAGTTACCTAAATTAACTATGCAGAAAATAATTACTAAAAATAATAAAATAGCAAATAATTAAATAAGGAAAGTATTCAAGAGAAAAGACAGACATCACTAGGAAATCCAGTTAAGTTGGTCAAATCAAATCACTAGACAATCAGTTAGAGTCCCTGCAGTTCTTATGAAAACAATCACTAAATTATGTTAAATCCCTTTTTTAAAGTAAACTTAACACATAAATCTGGTTTAAACCCTCAGATGCAGAAGAGTAATCCCTACTCCCTTTCTAGGCACTTCATACAAAATTCCATTAAAGGCTAGTGCACTAGACTTCCCTTTATAGGTACTTAAGAATTAAACCTCAATTCCCATCTAATAATCTAAGAAACCAAATCCTCTAGAATGGTAATTAATAAATATATTAGGTGTCCAGTACTAATTATTCTAATGAATAAAGGTTATATGGTTAGATCCTCTTTACCCATAACAGGTTGACAAATATAATTCTTATAAAACACAAGCAATAAGCATAAGCATGCAAAATGCATTGATATACACATGAATAAGGACAGATCATATAAGACAAAATATAAGTCTCAAATCAAAGCATTAATAAAAGAATAAGTATACTGCAGATATCCAACCTTAAGTCTAGATCATCAATTCAAAACAACTTAACCTTCAAACCTAGCGCTATCCAAGAAGTACTAGCCCATGGTGTTACAAGAAACACACATGGTTAGGTATGAAAGCATATTCAAAATTAAGAAAGAAAGAATAAGAATAACCCTAAGAATGGTGCGATCCTCCATTCTCTCCTCCGTGATTCTAAACCTTCTTGTTCTCCTTCTCAAGTAAGCAATACTAACGAACTCTCCGGGATGGGTGGATGGGATAATGAATTATGAAAGGGTATGAAGAGTTAGGGATTGGACACCCCAAGGACTCCTTTTATAGTTGAGAACTGATCCTTCCCGATTCTGACTCAAAAGTAGAATTTTTCACGTTAAAAACACGAATGGGCTGAGAAAATGATAAAAACACGAAATTGGGCCATGCTGGAAACTGGCACGAGTCTTGCCAACGACCGCACAAGTCGTGCGAGCTCTTGGAGTGCAGATTCCTCGGCAGCTCTCGGTAGCACGACGCGTGCGTCTCGGCAGCACTTGGCGCTCGTGCCTGGCAGCACTCGACAGTGCTTGTGGCATGACCTAGCGTGTTGTGCAGCACGACCTCCTTGTACTGGCCGACATGAGACGTGCCAGCGCCTCCTTCTCCCGACGTCATTCTGACTTCATTTTTTACTTCCATTTTTGCTCTTTTCACCTCATTTTCCACCTAAAAATACGAAATAACACCTCACGTGCATCTGAAACATAAAGTTATATAATTCTACCACAAGACGCTCAAATACGGATATAAATCACATATAATGGTGCTAAATCGGACTCTAAAACACGCAGATTTTCACACTAATCAAACTCTCAAACTTAAGATGTTGTTCGTCCCCGAACAACGAAAAAGAACAAAAAAGAAGAAAATTAGTGTGTAAATCTAAGGGAAAACAAGGAATATGACAACTAGGCCATTTAACACAATCGTCATTAACTCCGGTCATGCAACTCTAATCACATGCAATAATTCATTCATAGCATACAAGTTAAGACAATTACTACCAATTCAAATGCTCCATCCACTTATTCTCACGGGAAGTATATCACTCTCACTCAAGTGTAAAAAATATACACTTATGGGGTATGGTGTTTATGCTCACATTAAATTCAAGTGCATGCGTAACCATAAGCTTGTCAAACGTCTCAAACTCTCCACCACTTAAAGTATGATTCGACAATAGGATCAAAAAGGACTTTTATTTGGATGTAATATTGGTTCTTTGGTTAAGGTAGGAAATATATGGAGAAGTGACTCAAAACTCGGATCAATCAAGTCGCGATCCATCATGATCTTCATTCTTCTTATTCACTTCAATTCAAGCACATCATCCTCCTCAACTCTTCAATTTCTCTTTCTTCCATGCACAACATATACATTTTTTCTCTCTTTTTCTTTTCTTTTCTTATCAGTTTTCGGGCGCAACCTATACGGCACGAGTCGTGCATCTCTCAATTTCTCACTTGGGTGCATTTTCGAACTTTTTTACCTATTTCTTCAAATTTTCATCCAATTCAAGCTCAAATACACTTAATTCATTAGTAATATCATCAGAAAAACTCAAAAAGTCAATCAAAAATTAATCACACCAAATCTAGGAAAAATAAACATAACAAAATTAAACACTTGGAAAGTTGCAAAAAAAAATTCGAACATTCGAAATAAATTCCGAAAATTCTAAAAAAAATCAACCTCCATGCATCACACACAAGTGAAAGAAAACTTACTTCGGTGCTTCAAGACATTGGGATGCATATCCACCCCCCCAAACTTAGTTCAAACTAAGTGAGAAACTAAGTTTGCAAAAAGTGAAAACCATAGGCGAAGAAGCACCAAATAAAATTTTCTACACCAAACAAAAACATTAAAGCAATAAAACAGGAGGGAAAGCCCCCAACAAGTGCTCATGTTTAACGTCGGAGAGTCACAACGGAATGCAGAATATGTAAACTACTGATTAAAAGGGCGATCCTCTTTCATCTTCACCTTCAAATACTTTCTCCCCCTCTTATCATTCACACTCTCCACCTTACCTTTCTTAGGTACCATATGATTAGTAGAATCTCCTTTCTCAAGATTTCTCATCTCATTCCTGTCAATCTTCCATTCAATTTCAGAATCATTCCTATCACCATCAAGATCAAACTCAGGATAAAATTGATCACAAAATAAAGAAAGAGAGAAAGGACTTTCAAATTTGTTGGTATTCAGTGGTATATTAGGAGACTTCAAGTAGACATCATCTCCTCTTCCTTTGTCTAGATCCTTCTTCTTAACCCTAACTACTACATCCTCTGCCACCTTTAAAGGAGTTGTTTCTCTTGCACTTGCAACCTTGAGGCTCGCAGTAGTCGGCTTAAGCTTTCTTGCTAAATCCCTGCAATTAGATTTATGTAAGTATTCAATATACCCATTAGAAAGCTCATCATACCTGTCATCAAAATCAGTAGGAAGAAAAGCAAGGAGTTTGCTTCGGCTTTTTTCCACAGGATCCTTTGACAGGATCAAAAGCACGCTCTCCTCCGCAGCTCCCTCTATTTCTTTGATACTTCTACACTCTTGAATATCAGTAGGTCACTTCATAACTCTCTCAAGTGAAAAGATAACTTCTTCATCATTAACTTGTAACTTCAGTTCCCTCTTCTTTACATCAATGTTTGCTCATGCAGTCACAAGGAATGGCCTTCCCAAAATTAGAGGAACTTTATCGTCTTCTTCTTCTTCCATGTCTAGCACAATGAAGTCCACTGGAAATATAAACTTCCCCACTTTCACTAGGACATCTTCAACTACCCCCCGTGGGTATGTCAGGGATCTATCAGCAAGCTGCAATGCTACAGATGTCGGCTTTAGCTCCCCCAAACCAAGCTTAATGAATACGGAATAAGGCATCAGATTAATGCTAGTCCCTAAATCACATAAGGCTCTCTTAGCTTGTCCTTTTTCAATTTCACATGGAATGGTAAAGCTTCCCGAATCTTTCAACTTCGTAGGAAGTTTCTTTTGTATCACAGAACTGCATCTCTCTATTTTATTCACTTATTCATCTTCGGTCAAACTCCTCTTCTTAGACATGATATCTTTCAAGAACCTTGCATAGTTTGGCATCTCTTCTAAAGCTTCTACGAAAGGAATATTATGTGGATCCTTTTAAACATCTCCAAAAACTTCTTAAATTTTTCATCCAATCCCTTCTTCAAAAATTGTTGTGGAAACGGAATTGGATGTTTTTTCTTTGGAATCCCCTAACTATCCTTCTCAAACTCCTCTCCTTTCTTTTTTTTCAGCTCTTTCTGCCTTAGCTTTCTGCCACTTTTTCAACTTAACTTCAGGTTCTTTTGACTTTTCTACTGTTTCAGGAACATGGGAATCATTCTGGACAGGTTCAACAACACGAGGATCAGGATGAATTTCCGAAGTTTCTGCCGGAGAGGAGCACGAGTCGTGCCGGACAGACGTACGAGTCATGCTGGCTGTGTTTGACTCGCCATCATCGGCAGTTGGTTGGCTCTGGCACGAGTCGTGTGAGACCTCTGCACAAGTCCTGCGGTCTTTTTTCTCATCTATTGGATGGCTCGACGCTTCTGATGTGCTGATTTTGTGATTGTACGAGTTGTGCGACTTTTGGCATGAGTCGTGCATCGTGTCTGCTCCAACTTGTTCGTTCCCATCCAAATTTTCGACCTCAATTTCATCTCCAGCTTGATCCGATGGCAATTTTGACCCTTGCACTAGTTCCACTCCTCAAGGTGATAGCCATTACTTGCTTTTTCGGGTTCATCACTGTTTGAGATGAAAACTTACCTTGTTGCTCCAATCGCCCAACTGCAGCATGTACTGTCCGATAGAGATATCAATTTCTTTCTGCTTCCTTTCAGATTGCTCATTAGTAGATTTCATCAACTTAACCATCAAGTTTAACTGCTCCCCTTGCTGCGTTATCTGATCTCCTTGCTGCTTCATCTGTTCCCCTTGTTGCTTCAATAACAGTCTTAACTCATCATCCACTGGTGCTCTTCCTTCAATAAGCTTATGGGTTGGATCAATTCCTGGAGGAGGTGTTACTGCATTACTCGGGTTTCCATAGGACATATTCTCATTCCTTCTCTGATTGTTGAAATTGGAATTTCCTTGGTCATTCCTCCCCCATTGCTGATTACTAGGTCTGAAATTCTGTCTATTTCTGTAATCCCCTTGAAAATTCTGACCCTTAGTATAATTTGCTTCCTCCATATGATCTTCATCTCCAACTATTATAGCTTTCTCTCCTTTGTTTCCTAATCCGAGATGATCCATCTTCTTATATAGCTCACTGAGTTGACTCTTTAATTCTGATAGCTCACTGTTGTTGACCTGAACCTCCACTTTTGCCACTTTATCAAAAGCGACTCTATCTGATCTCTCCATAGGCCAATCATACGTGTTAGCTGCCATCTCCTCAAATATCTCTTCTGCTTCATCCGCTAACTTTTTAAAAACCGATCCACCAGCTGTTGCATCCACAAACACTCTTAATTCACTCCTCAGGCCTTGATAGAATAAGCCTAAGTAAGTGTCTTTTGTAAATCCATGCTGTGGCACACAACGCAACAGGTCCTTGAACCTTTCCCACGCTTCATAGAAACTTTCCAATGCTCCTTGTCTGAATTGTGTTATCTTTTGCATCACCTTAAAGCTCTTGGAAGGAGGGAAGTACTTGTTCAAGAACTTATCTGCTAACTGCTCCCATGTAGTACAACATCCTACAGGAAGGTTATTGTACCACTCTTTGGCTTTTCCCGTTAGTGAGAATGGGAAAAGCCTCATTCTGATAGCATCCTTCGGGACATTCCTATGCTTCTGCGTCCTTGCATATTCATCAAATAATTGCAGATGCTCACTAGGACTCTCCAAAGGATTACCACTGAACTGTTGTGCTTGTACCATCTGGATCAGCCCAAACGGTAGCTCAAAATTTTCCGCAGTGATTGTGGGTCCATTCAATCCAGCATTCGTGGTGTGCTTCAGCTTATACTGGTTCCGCATGAGAGGCGGGGCCCTTTGGTCATCTTCAGCCATCTCTACCGTCTCAGTCTCTTCAACTTCTTCCTCTTCTAATGAATAGTAAGTATCTGACTCCGAGCTAGGAATAGGTGTGGCTGGATTCTTTTTTTTCTTCTGTTTAGTCTGACAAGTTCTTCAAGTTCTAGGTTGAGTGGTTCAATTGGGAGTCCACTTGACCTAGTTATCATACACCTGTTCTCATGCAGCTAATCAAAAAAGTTTGGATGCAAATAAAAATAAAAATAAAAGAAATTAAATTTAACGTCCTAGAATAAAATAAATCACAAAAAAAATTAAATAAATAAATCTAAAAATTATCCCTGACAGCGGCACTATTTGCTTGTTCACCTTTTTGCGTGTCACCAAGTGTAGGGAATCAATTGTAGTTCCATGTGTGACCAAGTAAAAATAATATCTTACCCAAGGGATAATTATAAATCTACTATTTAATCAACTTATGACTATTCTAATTTAAGACAAATCTGGTGTATTATAAAGAGAGTTACCTAAATTAACTATGCAGAAAATAATTACTAAAAATAATAAAATACCAAATAATTAAATAAGGAAAGTATTCAAAAGAGAAGACAGACAACACTAGGAAATTCAGTTAAGTTGGTCAAATCAAATCACTAGACAATCAGTTAGAGTCTCTACAGTTCTTATGAAAGCAATTACTAAATTGTCTTAAATCCCTTTTTTAAAGTAAACTTAACACATAAATCTGGTTTAAACCCTCAGATGCAGAAGAATAATCCCTACTCCCATTCTAGGTACTTCATGCAAAATTCCATTAAAGCTAGTGCACTAGACTTCTCTTTATAGGTACTTAAGAATTAAACCTCAATTCCCACCTAATAATCTAAGAAACCAAATCCTCTAGAATGGTAATTAATAAATATATTAGGTGTCCAGTATTAATTATTCTAATGAATAAAGGTTATATGATTAGATCCCCTTTACCAATTACTGGTTGACAAATATAATTCTTATATAACACAAGCAATAAGCATAAGCATGCAAAAGACATTGACATAAACATGAATAAGGACAGATCATATAAGACAAAATATAAATCTCAAATCAAAGCATTAATAAAGGAATAAGTATACTGCAGATATCCAACCTTAAGTCTAGATCATCAATTCAAAACAACTTAACCTTCAAACCTAGCGCTATCCAAGAAGTACTAGCCCATGGTGTTACACGCAACACACATGGTTAGGTATGAAAGTATATTCAAAATTAAGAAAGAAAGAATAAGAATAACTGTAAGAATAGTGCGATCCTCCGTTCTCTCCTTCGTGATTCTGAACCTTCTTGTTATCCTTCTCAAGTAAGCAATACTGACGAACTCTCCGGGATGGGTGGATGGGAGGATGAATTATGAAAGGGTATGAAGAGTTAGGGTTTGGAACACCCCAAGGACTCCTTTTATAGTTGAAAACTGATCCTTCTCGAATTTTGACTCAAAAGTGGGATTTTTCAGGTTAAAAACAAGAACGGGCCAAGAAAACAACGAAAACACAAAATTGGGCCACGCTGGAAACTGGCACAAGTCATGGCAACTACCGCATGAGTCGTGCGAGCTCTTGGCGTGCAGATTTCTCAACAGCTCTCGGCAGCACCCAACGCTCGTGCCTGGCAGCACTCAGCAGTGCTTGCGGCACGACTTAGCATGTTGTACAGCACGGCCTCCTTGTACTGGTCGGCACGAGATGTGCCGGTGCCTCCTTCTCTCGACGTCGTTCCGACTTCATTTTCGACTTCCATTTTTGCTCTTTTCACCTCATTTTCCTCCTAAAAACACGAAATAACACCTCACGTGCATCTAAAATATAAAGTCATACAATTCTACCACAAGACGCTCAAATACAGATATAAATCCCACATAATGGTGCTAAGTCAGACTCTAAAACACGCACATTTTCACACTAATCACTTGTCCCAAGCTTCATACATTGATTCCTGGCTCATTTTAGCATGCAAGATTCCAAGAAAGGTTTTCTACCTTTCAGGCATGGAATTCCTCTATCTAAGAAGATGTGTCCTAAGACACAAAAATAAATAGAAAAGATGAAGCTAGTTCCTTATGCTTCGGCAGTAGGAAGCCTCATGTATGCTATGCTATGTATAAGACTGGATATCTGTTATGCCGTGGGCATGGTCAGTAGGTATCAAAGTAATTCTGGACAAGGGCATTGGACTGCGGTAAAGCATATTTTGAAGTACCTGCGAAAGACTAGGGATTATGTGATGGTTTACCGGGCAGATACTTTGTTACCTTTGGGTTATACTGATTTGGATTTCTAGTTAGATAGGGATGCTAGTAAATCCACCTCGGGTTATGTGTTTACTCTTGGAGGAGGAGCCATAATATAGAGGAGTGTAAATCAGAAATGCGTTGCAGACTCCACCATGGAAGCTGAAATGTAGCAGCCTCTGAGGCAGCTAAAGAAGCGGTTTGGCTTAGGAACATCTTAATAGACTTGGATGTGATTCCTGGTTTGCCCAAAGTGATCACAATTTATTGTGATATCAGTGGTGCAGTAGCAAACTCGGGAACCACGAGCCAATAAGGCAAGTAAACACATTGAGGGCAAGTACCACCTAATACGTGACATCATTAAAAAAGGGAAGGTCGTTGTCGCTAAGATTGCATCGAAGGATAACCTAGCTAATCCTTTTACTAAGAGCCTTCCAGCGAAAGCATTTGATGGCATGTAGAAGGAATGGAGATTAGATGCGTGTCAGCAGATATGGTAGCGTAGTCTTTTAGTATAAGTGGTCGATTGTTATATTGTATACTAAAATTCGGGCTTTTGTATGAAACAATGTTTTAACAATTTATTTGAAATGAGAATCATATGATCAAATGTTTTGCATATTATAATTTATTTATATATTTGTGCAAAAGTACATTTACTTTATACTGTAGATAATATGTTATCCGACAACACGCGGAAGATCATATTATTGGTTTCCTTATAAAGTATAAACAGATGCTTACAACTAAGATAGACGGGGACTATATATCGGGATGGTCGTAGTGTGATTTGGTATTAGTTTGTCTTGACTATAGAATCACATTAGTGCATTTGTGTGTATTGAGCAGGACCGTTTGAGATCGTTCGACTTGTACTATCTATATAGGAGAACTTGATCTCAGTTATTATGGATATTCATGCTCTTAATCCCAACACGTAAGGCAGTGTATATTTCTTTGATTCATCAATGGGTGAGATTTACATGTAATTAAATCAATAAACTCGGTGAGTTGGGAAGTAGTGCTGCCTTTATGGTGTGCTGTTGATTGTAGAAGGAATCTGTGTTCTATTTAGGTTGATGATGTCACCTTGAGGAGCTCATAAGGATTATCATGTAAATCTTACAAATGGATTAATTCCGGCATGATAATGAGGTTGAGTGATACTACTTTCAGATGAGATATTAATTAATTTGAGTTGTCAGTAACTTAATTAATTAATGGGCATTGTATATCTTAAACATGGTGAGACTGTCAGGCTCATAATAAGAAGGAGCCTATAACGTAAATATGGGATTTAAACAGTAGTGCAGTAATAATATTTTAGTGGACTATATTATTATTATTGGACTTAAGTATAAGATTTGGGTTAAACTTGGATACTTAAGCCCAATGGAGGCTCAACTCTAATTTCTACTCCTGGTCCCTTCTGTAGCTCATATATAAGTCATCTCAACTTCCTAGAATCCTAAGGGTGTCGCCTATTTTGGCGTGAAACAAAAGGAAAGGAGCAGATTGAGAAGATCCTTAAGATCGTCGCCCACACGACGTCAGGATTGGACTTGGGAATACAGCAGAAGATCAAGAGGTTATTCTCTGCAGCTATTCATCATCAATATACCCTGGTGAAAGGTAATACATTTCTATCTTATTGCTTCCGCTGGATTAGAAATGCATGGAACCCTACCAGTTCACGCTAACCAAATGATCGAACGCTAACAATTCACATGTGTTACATGCATATTTACTTGTGTCCATAGAGTAGATTTGAATGGTTTAGTGATGCGTCCATAGTCCACAAGGCAGAGTCGGCCTGCACTTGAGAGAGAAGTTAAGTAGTAAAACTAGATTACCCAAGTGCTACCTATTATCCATTCTTGAGACACTTTCAAATCCTTCTAAGTGCTTTTATTTTAATTGTTATTTTAATTAATTATTTAGTACTTGATAATTAAAATCCTAACTTTATTGCCACAATTCGACTTAATTAATTTAGTAAATAATTAAATTGATAATACGTCGTCCTTTGGGTTTGATATTTAAGCTGCAACTGATATCCTTAATACTTGCGGGGACGGCTGTTATTGTTAGTTTATTATTTCTAGTTTGATTAAGACTTTTATTTGTGATTATTTAATTATATCTAACCTTGAATTTTTTCTGAGGTACTTATGCGCTAGGAAAATGAGAGGAAGAAAAGGAAGAAGTAACACACAGAGCTAAACATGGTTGGAGCAAGGTAGAATCCAGATAATATTTCCATACATGAAATTTTCACGAACTTTGGGATTGGCAATATGGGGTTCATAGGAGCAAGGGAGAAGATGATGATTTTGAGATACATCCCGCTCTTATTAGCATGGTAGAAAAGATTCCCTTTTCAGGAGGTCAATTTAAAGATCCATATCAGCATTTCAAAAGATTCCTTGGTTATGAAAACACTCAGAAGGGTTCTGGAGATAATGATCATGCTAGATGGATTGCCCTATTCAAGTTCTCTTTGATTGATAGGGCAGAAGATTGGTATGGGACTCTTGATGCCACAGACTGCACTACATGGGACCAACTGCAGTAGAAGTTCTTAGAGAGATACATGCCGTCGTCTAAGGTATTTAGAATGAAGCAAGAGATCACCCAATTTGTTATTATTCAAGGTGAGAAATTTCATGAGGCATGAGACAGGTTTAAAGACATGCTTAGGAGGTGTTTACAACTTGGGATGTCTAAGGCTCAATACATAAGTATCTTCTATTATGGATTGGATTATGAGTCACGTGTTATTATTGATGCATCATCAGGTGGAGCGTTGTTATCTAAAATAGCAGTCGTAGTAGAAAATTTGTTTGAAAACATCTCTATGAATTCACTTGACTGGCCTACGAAAAGAGTACGAGGAAGATATGTACTTGGCAAGGTAGCACAGATTGAACATTAAGTGGTGAAGCTGAATAGGGATGATGAGATTGTCTCTAGTCTAGCTAACATGAACAAGCTACTAGAATCCTAGTAGAAGAAGATTACAGAGTTGACACAAAGGGGGGGGCCTAGTATCCAGCAGCAAGAAGTGAAGAGTGTTGAAGATATCTTCAATCGATACATGGAAAGGAATGATGCAAGGGTTGACCGTATCGAGGCTACTATGAATGCTAAGCATGAAGATTAATCTAAGCAGTTGAAGGACCTTACTTTGATGATGGGGCAGATGGCTGGTAACATGAATCAATTGATACAAATATTAGAGAAAGAAATGTTCCCGTCTCAAGGTATAACGAACCCAAAAAAATGCAAAGCCATCACAATGAGGTCTGGAACATAGTATGATGGACCAATGATGTTGGAAATGAATTCTGGAGCTCCAGGAGATCGATTCGACGAGGGTTCGACCAAGATAACAGGTCAAACCACATCACCTAAGTCGAACCAAGCACCTGGGCATCCTCCGGAGCGTTTTGATGAATAGTTTGACCGTTACAGACCTGGTTCGACCAACTCTGAAGGTCGAACCACAGTCGAACCAACCTGTCCACGAGACTCTAAAATTTCTGATATCAGGTTTGACCAACACAGCCATGGTTCAACCAAACTTGAAGGTCGAACCACGGTCGAACCGACCTATACGAGAGATGCCGAACTTTATGAAGTTCAGTTCGAACACTACATACCTGGTTCGACCAGCACCCATGGTCGAACCAAGGTCAAACCAGCTCCTAAGATAGTCAAATGGAAAGTCACGGAAGAGAGGATCATTTCCGCGCATGAATCATCTCAATCGGAGGTCGAACGCGAAAGTTATGCTCGAAACTGTGAGACTTCGCAGTCACGCCCAGGAGGCACGTTAGATCAGCCATTTGAGCCGAACCTTCATGCAATGAAGATGCCCATGGAGACTCAATCATGCAAGAGCATGGATGTGATTTCTAACTTGTTTAATCTTGATTTTAATAGGACAGATGACTCTAAAATTGAGTGGAAGATTGATAAGGAGAAGTGTAGACAGCCATGGGAGTAAGGAAATTCTGAGGATCATATTTTTGTGACCAAGAAAGGTGAGGTGCTGAGTGTAGACAAGAAAAGGGAAAGGAAGTATTCAAAGGTGAGGATGCGAGACGACCGCCATCTGATCCACTAGTAGTTCAAAAAGTGGTATACCGTCGTGACTCTCTGATGTTAAACATGAGCACCTGTTGGGGGCTTGTTCCTTCCATTTTATTGCTTTCTTATTTCTTTTGTGTGAGTGGGGAATTATTATATTTGAAGTGCTTACGTTTCGATAATTATATCTCTTTGCAAACCTAGTTTTGACTTACATTTTTACTAAGTTTAGGGGGTGTGATGTACTTACCTCATCCTATGAGCACCAAGGTATAATTTTTCCTTTCGTTGGTTGTTTGTTTGTTAGGGGGTTGATTTTTTGCGGCATATTAATATTTTAACCAATGTTTGTATGTCAATTTTTTGCAACTTACCTAATGTTTTGAGTGTTTCTTAATGTTAGTGGTCGAGTTTTTTATTTTTCGACTTTTCAATTTTTTTGGTGTCTCCTATTTTATTATTGATTAATCCTGTGATGATGAGTGGTTTTGAGTTTTGATGATAGAAAAGGTAAAAGAGCGTTAAGAGGAGTTCTACACTGAGGCTTTGACCTGATCGAGTAGAACACCTCGAGGAGCTCGTGCATACGTTGAAAAAAAATCTGGTACCCTCTGATGATAGTGTAAATTCACATGTTTTGGGCCTTGATTTGCGTGGAAATGGAGTAGAATTTGGTCTTATACTGAGACGAATTGCTACATTCTTGGAAAAGTCATGAATCAAAGGGTACAAGAGCTATTTGAGCATATTCGTATAGGAAAATAGGTGAAAAAGGCTCGGATTTGGAAGACACGATTTTGGAGGCGAAATCAAGTTGTTGTTTGACTAAACCGGCGTGTTCGACCTTCAATAGGTGGTCGAACGGGAGGTTCCAAGTCAAACAGATTACCAGAGCTCGTCCAGTAAGCCAGTTTGACCTGGAAGATCTATTCGATCAACATTGTCTTGATCGAACAGATGAGAGAAAGTCGAGCAAAGTAGAGAAAACTTCCAGAGAGCTCATTCGACTTGGAGGAGTTGCTCGACCAGGATCAATCTGGTCGAGCAAGAGTGGTTTGGTCGAGCAAATTGCCAAAGTTGTCCAGAATGTTTGTTCGACCAGGGGCTTCTTGTTCGACTTGGATGCTGAGGTCGAACGGCGTGTCGCTGAATGTTATTTATAGTAATTCTAGATATCTTTCACCAAATTTAACGTGTGCTTCAAGCAAAGGTCCATCCTAAGCCCATAAGGAGATCCTATGTGTATAAAAGAAGGGCTTTCGCAGGAAAAAAAGGGATGACACACAACACAAGATAACACATCTTCCTTCATCCACCAAACCCTACCACCATCCGAAGGGGTTGAGAGAGAGGTTCGTCTGGCGAGTCAAGTAAGATCATACCAACTAGCCATGATTGTTCCTAGATCAATCATGGTCTGGAACCACCTTGGTAGTTCTAGGGTTATGAAAGTTTTATGAGTTAATCGAATTTCCATGTGTAAACTCCGTACAACACTACTTGTGGTTTATTTTATATAAAATTATGCTTTTTCAATTCATACTCACGGTTGTTTTGTGCATCATTAACTGTTATGTAGAGTCTGAATACATCTCTTGGTTATTGATTGAGTGCGTTCACCGCTGACCAGAATCACATGTTATAATTCTAAGTAAAGGGATTCTGAAGTCTTATTAGAACTATCTTATATAGATACTTGTTAATTGAATTTTATTCGAGATAATACGTAGGACAAAGAGTATTACTTTATAGTACCTGAAAAGGGAGACCAAGTCGGGTTAGAGTACTTAGTGCATGGAAAATAATTGATTATGATAGTACCTAGAAAGGGGGGTAAAGTATACGTCTTGCTCCAAGGATATTCACACGTATCATACGCTTGCTTACTTGTGTCTATAGAGTACGCTTGCATGGTTTAGTGATGCGTCCATAAACCACAAGACAGAGTCGGACATCAACGCATGGAAAGGAGATTAACGAATGAAATTGGATTACCTGAAGAACTACTCTATTACTTATTCGATCACAACCGAATTTCTTCTCTTACTTGTTTACTTATCTTGCTAATTTTATTATATGCTATTTAGTTTCCTAATAAAACCAACTCAAATTTACTAACATAATCTTAGTTAATTAGAATATAATTAAATTGAGACTAATCCGTCCCTTGGATTCGATATATACTTGGTCACCTTTCGAAACTACAATTGATATCCATATGCTTGAGGATTAATTTTGTGTGTTGAAATAATCAACATGGCAGCGAATCCGGATACACTTGCCATCCGTGAAGTCTTTAAGAACAACGGAGGGGGCAATGCTGGGTTATTAGGAGCGAGAGGGACTGGAGCCAATTTTGATTTACACCCTGCCCTTAAACCATGATTGAGAGGAGTCCCTTCTCTGGGGAAAATTTGAAGATCCTCAACAACATCTTAATAAGTTTCTTGGGTATGTAAGTACACAAAAAGATACAGGAGCTCATGAGGATGCGAGAAAATCATATTGTTTAAGTCTCGTTAAATGAAAAGGCGAGAGATTGGTATGATAATCTTAAAGCTACTGAATGTGATACATGGGAGAAATTGAAAGTAAAATTCTTGGAGCGATTCATGCCACCTTCTAAGGTGTTCAAGATGAAGCAAGAAATCAATCAATTTTCTATCCATGGGAATGAGAAGTTTCATGAAGCTTGGGACCGTTTCAAGGACATGCTTCGTAAGTGTCCTCAACATGGGTTATCGAAGGCCCAATATATCAGTATATTCTACAATGGGTTGGATTGTGATTCTCGAGTTTTACTTGATGCTTCTTCTAATGGAGCATTGCTTACGAAGTCACCCATTGAGGTCGAGAAGCTTTTTGAGGATATTTTGATAAACTCAAGGGATTGGCCGACTGATAGAATTCGAGGCACTTATGTCCTTGGAAAAGTAGCACAGGTAGAGCACACGATGGTGAAGTCGGAGAGAGATGAAGAGATCGTCTCTAGCTTGGCTAACATTAGTAAGCTACTAGAGTCTAAACAAAAGTAGATTACTGATTTATCCCAGAGAGTACCAATAGTGCAGCAGGACGGTGGCTATAAAGGAGCAAGCCAAGAGGAGATCGAGGAAGCAAACTACGCCATGGGTCAAAGTATTCAAGGAACTAGGTACCGGAATCAGGGAAATCGGAACTACCAAGGGAACTATAATAATCGTGGTCCCCCGGGTGGTTATCAACAACCTATGAGGCCGGAGTTTTCATGGAACAATGCGATGCAACTTCCTGTTGGTATTGATCCGGAAGCTAAAGTAGAAGAAAGGGAGCTGGGTTTTGAAGATACGGTGAATCAGTACATGGCAAGGAATGATGCAAGAGTAGACTGTCTCGAGGCAAAGTTAGAGAAAAAGATTGATGATAATCATAAGGACTTGTCTATGCAAGGGAAAGACCTCACATTGTTGATAGGGAAAATGGATGGGAATGTCAACAAATTGACTCAAACTATTGAGAAAGGGAAGTTTCCATCTCAAAGTATTGAGAATCCAAAGTCTTGCCATGCCATCATATTGAGGTCAGGAATGCAATATAAGGGTCTGATGTTGCCTGCAAGTCAAGCTGAAGGAGATAGAGGAGTTGCTCGACCAAATGGGAATTGCTTAACTAAATAGGAATTGCTCGACCAGACTACCTAGTCGAGCAGAGGTCGAACAACCTGAAGAAAATCAGAATTATGATACTCTGTTTTCTGATCAACCATTCGACCAATACAAAGCCATTCGACTTGACCATCTTGGTCAAATGGAGGTCGAACAGAATCACTGCGATGGGAGTTTGCAATCTGAGAACATGTTCTACCAGAATCCATCTGTTCGACCAAACCATATTAGTCGAACGATGGTCGAGCAACATGTTCCCGATGAGAAGATTCGATCAGACGAGCTGCTCGACCAAAACTAAGTGGTTCGACCAACCTACCTTGGTCGAACTGAAGTTGAGTAGAGCAGTTCAAAGTCCGATTTGATACTGAATGCGACACCTATTATTCGGAACACTCCAGATACATCTCAAGAGCAGAATACCGAGCTTACAGTGGTAAAAAAGAAATAGAAGAGAGCCCAAAGGTTGAGAGCCGAGAAGGATAAAGCGAAGAAGGTTGAACGTGATGAATGGGGGATTCCCAAAACAAAGATACCTCCGCCCTTTACTCTCAAGCTCATGAAGAAGGGATTAGAGGAAAAGTTCAAGAATTTTTCAGAGATCATAAACAAAATAAGCTTGAACATTCCTTTTTCTGAAGCCGTATTGGAGATGCCGTATTATGCCCGCTTTCTGAAGGATATTCTTTTAAAGAAGAGAAGCTTGAATCGAATCAAAATGGTGAGTCTGTCTGAAAATTACAGCTCGATTATACAAATGAAGCTACCAGCTAAGCTTAAGGATCCAGAAAGCTTCACAATCTTATGTGAAATTGGAAAGGGCTCGGCATGTCGAGCCTTGTGTGATCTAGGGGCAAGCATCAATTTGATGGCATTGTCCATTTTTAAAAGGCTTGGTTTGGGGGAGTTAACTCCCACATCGATGGCTCTACAGCTAGCGGATAGGTCTATGACATTTCCGAAAGGAGTTATCGAAGACGTTCTAGTCAAAGTTGAAAAGCTTGTCTTTCCTGTGGATTTTCTGGTGCTAGAGATGGAAGATGACAAGGATAATGCTCCTTTAATCTTAGGGAGACCATTCCTTGCAACTGCTGGAGCTATGATAGATGTGCAAAAGGGGGAGCTTAGGTTGCGGATGGATAAAGAAGAAGTCATATTCAACCTTGACAAAGCAATGAAGATGCCTATGGAGCCACAATGTCATAGTATTGATGTGGTGGAGGAGATTGAGAAGGAAGATATGTCTATGATTCTTTCAAAGGATCCTCTTGAGACAAGCTTGATGGAGTCTCTTACTTTTCCCACTACGGAGCTAGATGAACTCTCCAATGAGGTATGTATTGAATTTCTTGAAAACTTGCTTGCTTTGGGTAATGACAGGTATGAATCGCAAAGAACAAAGGTTGAAGAGGTGAAGTGGACAAGGAAGTACTTGCCTTTGGACAGAGAAAGTGCACCTCAATAAGAGAAGAAAGAGGAGTTGAAACTGTTGGATTGTATACTAAAAGTCTAGCTTTTTGTATGAACAATGTTATAACAATTAATTTGAAATGAGAATCATATGATCAAATGATTGCATCTTATAATTTATTTATATGTTCGGTGCAATAGTCCACTTACTTTATACTGTAGATAATATGTTGTGCGACAACACGCGAAAGATCATATTATCGGTTTTCTTATAAAGTATAAATAGATGCTCACAACCGAGATAGACGGGGACTCTCTATCGGGATGGTTGTAGTGTGGTTTGGTATTAGCTTGTCTTGGCTATAGAATCACATTAGTGCACTTGTGTGTATTGAGCAGGACCGCTTGAGATCGTTCGACTTATACTGACTTATAGGAGAACTTGATCTCAGTTATTATGGAAGTTTGTGCTCTTAATCCCTATACAATAACCTCGACACGTAGGGCAGTATGTATTTCTTTGATTCATCAATGGGTGAGATTTACATGTAATTAAATCAACAAACTCGATGAGTTGGGAAATAGTGTTATCTCTATGGTGTGATGTTGATTGTAGAAGGAATCCGTGTCCATCATAGGTTGATGATGTCCCCTTGAGGAGCTCATAAGGATTATAATGTAAACCCTGCAGGTGGAATTTATTCCGACATGATAATGAGGTTGAGTGGTACTACTCTTGGATGAGATATTAATTAATTGAGTTGTCAGTAACTTAAATTAATTAATGGACATTGTATATCTTAAACATGGGGAGACTAACGGGCTCATAATAAGAAGGAGCCCAAAACGTAATTTTGGGATTGGTACGGTAGTGCAATAATAATATTTTAGTGGAATATATTATTATTATTGGACTTAAGTAAAAGCTTTGGGCTAAGCTTGGATACTTAAGCCCAATGGAGGCCCAACCCAATTTCTCCTCCTGGTCCCTGCTGTAGCCCATGTATATAAGTCACCTCACCTTATCTGGAACCCTAATCTAATCTAATCTAATTGATTATTCACGTGTGATGAGGGTTGAGAGCAGATTGAGGAGGTCTCGTAGATCGTTGCCCACACGACGTCGAGATCGGACTTGGGACATACGGCAGAAGATCAGAAGCCGTCGAAGAGAGGATCGTCTGAATGCAAAGATCACTCAATTCCGACATCAGACGAGGAAGTTATGGCCATTCTCGTGGGACTGCACAGGCTGCCTGCGAGAATCAATCTTCATCAACATACCTTGGTGAACGGTAATCGTTTCAATGATTTATTACTTCCGCTGTGTTAGAAACGCATGGTATGCTAACGGTTCACGTTAACCAAATGATCCAAGTGCCAACAATTGGTATCAGAGCTTCGGTTTCGTGGTGAAGCGTGACACGTTAGACTAGGGTTTATGTGGTTAATTTTTCGAAATTAGGATCACATGTTTAGGTTTTGGTTTTACTGCGCAAACCATGAATATCCCTATGTGAAATATACCCTATATCATATCTGTTCGTTGATGGTTGGGTGTGAGAGGATTCGACGAAAACTGTTCGTCAATTTCACATGGAAGGAAGAAATTGAGAGAAAATCCAGCGCAGTGATATTGCAGAGGCAATAACCAGAGTTTCAACCGTCGGATCAGGCTGAATTTTGGTCAGCACGTTCGTATTTTGTGGATGTACATTCTGAACGGTGAAGATCGTATTTAGAGCTTTCTGTTGTTGGGAATATACCGAAAATAGAAGCAGTTTTTTGGGCGATTCTGTTCTGCGCAGTCAAGGGAAAAGAGTTGTTTCTCACAATCTAACCGTTGGATCGACCTGTAATTTGGACAGCATTTTCAAAACTCACAAGCGTAGATTCTGGACGGTGGAGATTGGATTTCTAGGTTCCTAAAGTTGCGAACCCTGAACGACAGTTGGTGTAGTTTGATGTTGCGCGTTGGGCTGAACTTGGTTCCGTGCAAGTAGGCCATTGGACGAGCGGATTTGCATCAGGTTCGATCGATGCTACACCAGGTTCAAGCAGATTTTCATTAGGTTCGATTGGTCTGCATCAGGTTCGATCGATGCTACACCAGGTTCGAGCGGATTTGCATCAGGTTCGATCGATGCTGCACCAGGTTCGAGCATATTTGCATCAGGTTCGATTGGTCTGCATCAGATTCGATCGATGCTGCACCAGGTTCGAATGGATTTACATCAGGTTTGATTGGTCTGCATCAAGTTCGATCGATGCTGCACCAGGTTCGAACGGATTTGCATCAGGTTCGATTGGTCTGCATCAGGTTCGATCGATGCTGCACCAGGTTCGAGCGGATTTGCATCAGGTTCGATTGGTCTGCATCAGGTTCGATCAATGCTGCACCAGGTTCGAGCAGATTCACATCAGGTTTGATTGGTCTGCATCAGGTTTGATCGACTCTGCACCAGGTTCGAGCGGGTTTGCATCAAGTTCGACTGGTCTGTATCAGGTTCCACGTGAGTCTTCACAATATGATCGGGCAGGATGCCAGAGTGGTGGAGCAAGCTGCGGGGAGGTCGATCCCCATCGCACTTGTCCGCATTCGTGATTGGTGGCAATCAATCGAATTCGCTGTTATATAACTGTTATAATTGATTTATTAATTGATTATTGTTATATATGTATGCATGATTCTCTATGATTTATTGCCTTAAATAGAAGCATGCTAGATTGCATATTATATTTGGTATATTATATGCATGTATGTTGGAGTGTTGATCAAGTCAACTTATTTTTGGCAATTTATTTCCTTATATATAACTGCTATAATTGTTTTATTGGTCAATTATTGTTATATATTTGGAAGTATGAGCATGCTAGGTTGCGTATTTTATTTTTAAATATTATATGCATGTAAAAACCCTCGGTGTTGAATAACTAAGTGGGAGAGGGGATTGGTAAAAATTCCCGCGGCCTCCATTATTGGTTTGTTAGCAATGTGAATAAACTTGCGCGTCGGCATTAGAGCCTTCCTCCCCATCGGATGAGTTTATTCATGGATTGCTGGGACAGACTTCTTTAAATAATTATGTTTGTAATGTGATGCATATGGACTTGCGCGTTGGCATAGACCTTCCTCCCTATCGGATGAGTTCATGTGCGGATCACTGTATAGACTTATAATTGATGACTGTAGGAAGTTATCCGAGCGCGTGTGTACTTCTCCATCTGTAAGGCACATAAGCTTGGGCCGCGGACTTGGAGTCAAATAATGGTGTACACTTAGGTGTAAATAATAAGTATCCTCCCCATCGGAGTCACTGCTTTTATTTGCATGGCTAAAGAGGAACCGACTATTAATTATTTTGTCATAAAATTAGGTTGACAAATAAAATTAATGGGTAAAACCTTCTCTTGTAAATGTTCGGGTTTGTAAACGTCCACACTAACGTGGCTTGCAGACTCACAGTGCTTGAGATGTCGGTGAATTTTATTTTTATATTGTTTTGAGGGAATTAATATAAAAGGATAAAATTCAAAGTTTTGATCGGTAAATTTATTTGTGATTCTCTGATTTTCAAATGGTTTTATCTCACTTATTATTAACTAAAAGAAATTATATTTACTTGTCCAAATTAGATGATTAGAAAAGAATCTTGGTTTTGAATTTTACTGCTTAAGAAAATACATGTGTGTTCTCACAAAGGACGTCTCATGATGCCTATTAAAGTCTCTAGTGAAGAGATGAGAGGTTCATAGAAATATGATGGTCTCATGTAACTCTTCGGATACTTGAGTAATTTAAAAGGCGGTAGGTCATGATTGAATTTGATGAATGAATTAGAAATACATGGAATAGAAGTTGAAGGGGAAACCTAAGTCAATTTTATTCTTCATAATTGCCTAGATGTTTTGAGTAAGTTTCTCATGAATTACAAGAGGTTGTATATGGTGGGAAACTTCTGACAAAACATGTGGTAAAGAAAATTCAATTTCATAAAAGGAGTGAACAAGGATAGAATCTTACTTACTAGTTGTTTAAACATGATTAGTGATGGCATCTACTGACATGAAGTGTGTAGATACTGGAATCACTGAATTTTCATTACTAAGTGAGGATAAGATTGTTATGACATGGGTAAAACTACAAGACTAGTGGCTATTGCAGTGGGAGTTGTTTATTTATCTTACGATATGAATAAACGTTTGATTTTGTAAAATTGTCTTTACTTACGTTTTCATAGAAAGAATTTGATTTCGGTTTCTATGCATTAATAGATGGATACTCCATTTCATTTAAATGACATGGTCATTATAATGAAGGATAGAGTTGTAATCTGTTATGGTACGTTGATGGACAATTTGTATACTCTTAAATCATGTATATTCCATAGATGCAACAAATAGTAATTAATAATGCATCTTCTGATCTTAGTAAGAGAAAGTAACCTTCGGAGATGAACTAAACATGCGTTTGGCATTTAAGACTATATCATTTTACTTGAGTATGACTCAAAAGTTGATAGCAGATGGACCGTAAGGTTTATCTGAAGTGGAAACTATCGGAATTGCGAGTCTTACTTGGAAGTAAAAATGATTAATTACCTTTTCAAGGTAAAGGGGTATAGAGCCAAAGATATATATGTTGGAATTGGTTCATTCTGATTCAAGCGGGCCTAATATTATCTAGGCGAGAGGTGGTTATGAATAATCGAAGATTATTCTAGATACCGATATATTTATTTGATGCACTGCATGTCTAAATTCTTTGATTTATTCAAGAATTACAAGGTTGGTACAGTAAAGCATCATGGAAAATATATCAAGTAATGACGATTTAATCGTCATTACGAGTACCTCTTAGGATAATTAGGAACTATTAATTAGAGGTTGAGATTAAATCTCAAGTGGTCTACACCGGGCGTGCCCCAGCTGAATGGTGTGGTGGATAGAAGGAATAAGACTCTTATGGTAATGATTAGATAGATGATGAATTATTTGGAATTACTTAATTCATTTTATGGATAAGCCCTAGAAACAGTAATTCATTTGAATGTTTGTCTGTTTGTGGGATATGCTATAAAAATGAAGGTGATTTATTTAGACTAAAAGATCGAAGGGTGATTGTTAACACAAACACTAGATTTTTGGAAAGGGACTATGTAATAAATCACAAACCCATGTATGAGTTGTTCTAAAGGTAGTGAGAAGAAAACACAAAGTATAAGTACCAAGTGTACAAGAGAATATACCACAAGGTAAACTGCAATGCGTGCCACGTCTGATACACAATTTCATGTAGTGCCTTGTCGCAGTGGGAGGATTATTCGACAACCCGTGAGATACATGTTTTGGGAAAGTCGTAAGACTTGATCCTTAGTAAACATGGTATTATTCCAGGGATACGACGTTGCACTACAAAATTAAAATGTGGAATCTTAGTAAGTGCAATGAATATTAAAATAGAATCGATGGATTTTAAATTAGGTCTGGATGCTTGTTGAACCACTAAATAGCGTAAAAGCCATTGGAAGCGGGCATGCAAGAATAAAAGAGGATCATAGAATAAGGTGAAAACCTTGGAAGCAAGCTTGTTGCGAAAAGGTATACTCAGAAAGAAACAGTTCGATTATGAGAAAACCTGTTCGCCAGTAGCTATGCCTAAGTTGATCCGGACTCTTTTATTTGTTGCTACTCATATGAAATATGAGGGATAGCAAATAGATGTCGAGACAGCTTTCCTGATTGGAAGTCTTAAGGGAAACATCTATGTGAAGCAACCAGAGTGATTCATTGCAAAGAGCTAAGAACATTGTGATAGTGAGCTTAAAAGTGTCCATTAATGGACTAAAACAAGCTTCAAGATCATGAAACATCCGTTTTGATGAGGTAATCCAGTGAAATGGATATAATCAATGATCGGATGGGTCTTGTGTATTGAAAAGAGTGATGGAAACATGGTGGTATTTCTTGTACTATACGTAGATAGTATCTTGCTCATTGGAGACAATGAAAGAGTATTGTCGGGCGTATGGGTATGGTTGATAAAGCGGTATGAGATGAAGGACTTAAGAAGAGCAAAAATATCCTTTTGATCACGGTAATACGGATCACAAGAAAGGATGTTATGCTTATCTCAAGTTTCATATAATGATACGATCCTTACTCGTTTAGCATGTGAATTTATCTAAGTGTATGTGTCTTGTGACACAAAAGTAGATAAAGAAGATGAAAGCGGTTCCTTATGCTTCGGCAAATGAGGAAGCTTAATCTAAGGAATGCTATGCACGAGATTGGATATCTGTTTTGCCGATGGCATGAACAGTGGGTATCAAGGTAACCCAAAATAAGAATGTTGAACTGTGGTAAGACATATACTTATGTACCTGAAAAGGACTAGAAACTATATGTGGGCTTACCGAACAGATTCACTGATTCTTATGGGTTACATAGATTCAGATTTTTCAAATCAGATAGGGACGGCAGTAAATCCACCTCAAAGGTTATGCTTTTAATTTTAGGAAGTTGAGTCATAATGTGGAGGAGTGTTATATAGAAATATATTTCAGACTCCGGACTCCATCATGGAAAGATGATAAATTGGAGCATATGAGGCAGCCAAAGTATCTGTATGACTCTTGAAACTTCAAGATGGACTTCGAAGTGTTTCTAAGTTTGCCCAAGGATATCACAATTTATATTGACGATATTGGTGCAGTTGCAAACTTGAAGGAATCACGAGCCCATAAGGAAATTAAACACATGGAGCGCAAGTACCACCTGTTACGAGAAATCGTATGATGAGTGGAAGGTTGTTGTCACCTAGATTACATCGGATGATAACCTAGTAAATCCATTTACAAGGACCTTAAGGCGAGAGCTTTTGATGGTCGTGTAGTGGGAGTGGAAATCAGATGTATGGCGGAAGACATGACAGCATAGTCTTTTAGTAGACGTGGGAGATTGTTGGATTGTATACTAAAAGTCTAGCTTTTTGTATGAACAATGTTATAACAATTAATTTGAAATGAGAATCATATGATCAAATGATTGCATCTTATAATTTATTTATATGTTCGATGCAATAGTCCACTTACTTTATACTGTAGATAATATATTGTGCGACAACACGCGGAAGATCATATTATCGGTTTCTTTATAAAGTATAAACAGATGCTTACAACCGAGATAGACGGGGACTCTCTATCGGGATGGTTGTAGTGTGGTTTGGTATTAGCTTGTCTTGGCTATAGAATCACATTAGTGCACTTGTGTGTATTGAGCAGGACTGCTTGAGATCGTTCGACTTATACTGACTTATAGGAGAACTTGATCTCAGTTATTATGGAAGTTCGTGCTCTTAATCCCTATACAATAACCTCGACACGTAGGGCAGTATGTATTTCTTTGATTCATCAATGGGTGAGATTTACATGTAATTAAATCAACAAACTCGATGAGTTGGGAAATAGTGCTGTCTCTATGGTGTGCTGTTGATTGTAGAAGGAATCCGTGTCCGTCATAGGTTGATGATGTCCCCTTGAGGAGCTCATAAGGATTATCATGTAAACCCTGCAGGTGGAATTTATTCTGACATGATAATGAGGTTGAGTGGTACTACTCTTGGATGAGATATTAATTAATTGAGTTGTCAGTAACTTAAATTAATTAATGGACATTGTATATCTTAAACATGGGGAGAGTAACGGGCTCATAATAAGAAGGAGCCCAAAACGTAATTTTGGGATTGGTACGGTAGTGCAATAATAATATTTTAGTGGAATATATTATTATTATTGGACTTAAGTATAAGCTTTGGGCTAAGCTTGGATACTTAAGCCCAATGGAGGCCCAACCCAATTTCTCCTCCTGGTCCCTGTTGTAGCCCATGTATATAAGTCACCTCACCTTATCTGGAACCCTAATCTAATCTAATCTAATCTAATTGATTATTCACGTGTGATGAGGGTTGAGAGCAGATTGAGGAGGTCTCGTAGATCGTCGCCCACACGACATCGAGATCGGACTTGGGACATACGGCAGAAGATCAGAAGCCGTCAAAGAGAGGATCGTCTGAACGCAAATATCACTCAATTCCGACATCAGACGAGGAAGTTATGGCCATTCTCGTGGGATTGCACAGGCTGCCTGCGAGAATCAATCTTCATCAACATACCTTGGTGAACGGTAATCGTTTCTATGATTTATTGCTTCCGCTGTGTTAGAAACGCATGGTATGCTAACGGTTCACGTTAACCAAACTATCGAACGCCAACAGAAACCGCTACCGGATCACTTGAAGTATGCTTATCTTGATGACAATGGAAAATATCCGGTAATTGTATCTTCTTCTCTTGATAATGAACAACTTGAGGAATTGTTAAATGTGCTTAGGAAGTATAAGTCTGCGATTGGTTGGTCTCTTGACGATTTGAAAGGTATTAGTCCTTCGTATTGCATGCATCGAATAAGATTGTTAGATGAGGCCAAGAGTAGCATTCAGAATCAGCGGAGGGTGAATCCCACTATTCAAGAAGTGATTAGGAAGCAAATCCTAACGTGGCTAGATGCAGGGATTATTTACCCTATTAGTGATAGTCCCCATGTGAGTCCATTGCATGTTGTTGCCAAAAAGGGGGGCATGACTATAGTAAAAGCCGAAGATGGTGAGACGTTAGCCATTAGGATTCCTATGGGATGGCATGTGTGTACGGACTATAGGAAATTAATGAGAATACATGCAAAGACCATTTTCCCCTTCCTTTCATGGATCAAATGCTTGATCGTCTTGCGGGGTATGAGTATTATTGCTTCTTGGATGGGTACTCAGGTTATAATCAAATCATGATCACACACGAGGATCAAGAGAAGACTACTTTCACTTGCCCGTATGGGACATTTGCCTTTAGAAAGATGCCTTTTGGATTGTGTAATGTGCCTGCGACATTTCAGCGTTGCATGATGGTAATATTTGATGGGTTGAACCATGGAGGTGTTCATGGATGACTTTTCTGTATTTGGTTCCTCTTTTGATGTTTTTTTATTTAACCTTGCTACTGTTTTGAAAAGATGTCAAAAAACAAATCTTGTCTTGAATTGGGAGAAGTGCCACTTCATGGTGAGAGATGGGGTTGTTCTTGGCCATCATATCTCAGCCAAAGGATTGGAGGTGGATAGAGCGAAGGTGGTGGCATCGTGAAGCTTCCACCACCTACAAATGAGAAAGGAGTGCGGTCTTTCCTTGGACACGTCGGTTTTTATATAAAAGATTCATAAAAGACTTCTCGAAATACTCCAAGCCCTTATCTCATTTACTTGAAAAGGATGTTCCTTTTGTTTTTGATGATGAATGTCTAACAGCTTTTCAGGTTTTGAAAGAGGCGCTTATTACTGCACCTATCTTGATCACACCAGATTGGACTCAGCCATTTGTACTAATGTGTGATGCGAGTGACTTAGCACTTGGAGTAGTGCTTGGGCAGTTGAGGAATAAGAAGTTTTGCGCCATTTACTATACGAGTAAGACTTTCGATGCGGCACAAAAGAACTACACGGTGACTGAAAAGGAGTTTCTTGCTGTGGTGTACGCATTCAATAAGTTTCGACAGTACTTGGTTGGTATGAAAACAATAGTGTACACTGATCACTCTGTGCTTCGGTACTTGATGGAGAAGAAGGAAACAAAGCCAAGAATCATAAGATGGATTCTTCTTCTTTAAGAGTTTGACATGGAGATCCAAGATAAAAAAGATACAGAGAACGTATTGGCGGATCATTTATCAAGGTTGGAGACAAGGGAGCATTGTGATGATTCTTTTGATTATATTGAGGAGATGTTCCCGGATGAGGAGATTATGGCTGTGTTCGTTGAAGGGGCTGAACGAGCATGTGTGGTTGCTGCACAAGGGATGGATCCATGGTATGCAGATTATGTCAATTACATTGCCGTGGGAGAAATTCTGAGAGATCTCAACCGATATCAACTTGCTAAATTCAAGAGAGATGTTGAGACTTTTATATGGTATGATTCGTTTGTTTACAAAATATGCACGGGTTCTGTCATCCATAGGTGTGTGCCCGAGATGGAAATGGAGAGTGTTCTCGAGTTTTGCCATGCATAACCTAACGGGGGGCTCTTCGGAGCTCAAAAGACAGTAGCCAAGGTACTTCAATCTGCTCTCTATTGGCCTACTTTGTTTAAAGATTGTGAAACCTATGTGGCAACATGCGATAGATGTCAAAGGATGGGGAACATAAGTTGACGAGACGAAATGCCACTTCAGCCGAGCATTGTTGTAGAGGTCTTCGATGTGTGGGGGAACGATTTTATGGGGCCTTTTCCCCCGTCTAATGGATTTCTCTACATTCTTTTAGCTGTGGATTATGTTTCTAAGTGGGTGGAAGCCATTCCCACTCGCATGAATGATTTAAGGACTGTTTTATCTTTCTTGAAGAAATATATCTTTGCCCGTTATGGAGTTCCTAGAGCATTAGTGAGCGATGGAGGTTCTCACTTCATCAACAAGCTTCTTAAAAATGTGCTTAAGAATTATGGAGTGAAGCATAGAGTCACTACACCCTATCACCCTCAAGCGAATGGACAAGCGGAAATCTCCAACCGCCAAGTGAAGCAAATCTTGGACAAGGTAGTCGGAACCAATAGGAAGGATTGGGCTATAAAGCTAGATAATGTTTGGTGGGGGGTTCCGAACTGCTTACAAGACGGTGTTGGATATGTCACCATATCAAATTGTCTATGGGAAGTCGTGCCACTTGCCTATGGAAATTCAGCACAAAGCTTTTTGGGCTTTGAGAAGTTTGAACTTGTCCTTAAAAGATCAAAGGGAGTTGAGGATAACTCATATCAATCAACTGGATGAGTTTAGGAATCATGCTTATAAGAACTCAGAAATTTTCAGGGAGAGAATGAAGAAATGGCATGATTCGAAGATCTCTTACAAGGAGTTCAAGCAAGGTGATGAGGTATTACTTTTTAATTTTTGCTTGAAGCTCTTCGCAGGAAAATTGAAATCGAAGTGGACGCCGTTCATTATCCATAGAGCCTGCGGAGGGGGGAGTTTTGAGCTTATGGACAAAGATGGGGACATTATTGCGGCAAATGGGCATCAGTTGAAGCATTACAAGTCGCCGGATGATGTTTGCATCGTCTTTGAAGATACCTTGCACTAGAATGGAACCATCATGACTCTCCAACGTTAAACATGAGCGCATATTAGGGGCTTTTCCTCCCATTTTATTGCTTTAATTTCATTAGTGTGAGTAATAAATTTTCTTATTTGATGTGCTTATCATTCGGAAATTACATCTCTTTACAAACTTAGTTTCACCAATGGTTTGTACTAAGTTGGGGGGATGTGATGTATACCTCACTATATCACGGAGAATATGATCTTTTCTTCGTAATGTTTGCGAGGGGAATTGGTTTTTTGCGGTATATCAAAATTTTAACCAATTTTTATGCATTTTTTTTGCAAATTGCCTAGTGTTCAGTGAGAGTTGTTGTGTTTTTGGTGTGATTGCGGAGTTGCACTTGATGTTATATGGTTTCTCTAGCTTAATTTTTTAATATCTTAATACTTGATGTTGTCCTAGAGTTGAATATTATAGGAAGAAACGAGAAGGGTACGAAATTGAGGAAGACAGTGCAGTTGTTCGACCTACCTTGAGCTGTTCGACCAGAATTTTGGTCGAGCAACGATCGAACAAAGTGTGAAAATCTTCCAAAGGAGCTGTTCGACTTGACTCTTCTAGCTCGACCACGAAGCTAGAGTCGAGCAATGGTCGAGCAAATGGCGAAAAAACTTCAAGAGAGTTCATTCGACCAATCAGTGGTTACTCAACCATGGGTATGAGATCGAGCAAAGGTCGAGCAAGACAGAGAAGAACAGGGCACGACGAGGCAAGTTACTCAACTTTCAGCACTTGTTCGACCAAGAACTTCAAGTCGAACGGAGGTCGAGCAAAATGCCCAAGTTGTCCAGAAAGGTTGTTCGACCCAAACCAGATTGTTCGACTAAGGAATCTAAGTCGAACTATGGTCGAGCAAAATGTCTAAATTATCTAGAGAGGTTGTTCAACTTAGCAGGAGTTGTTCGACCACGTCATGGAGGTCGAATGATGGTCGAACAAGTCCAGGAAAAATAGGGGCTCGACTACACGCATTGCTCGACTTCCACATGCTGATCGACCATGAAATTAAAGTCAAATGGAAGTCGAGCTAGGTGATTTTAAAAGTCAGATCTGGGTTGTTTGACTTAGAAAAGTTGTTCGACTAATCCTAACAAGTCAAGCCGCGGATGAACGGAGGCTGGGAGCAGTTCCGACTGATGCAAGAGCACTTCGCCATGCTTAACACGAACCAGCAAGAAATGAATAAATAGCTGGCACTTGTGAATGCTAACTATGCTGCACTCAACACGCGCTATGCTAAGATGATGGACAGTTGAGGCAGTTGCAAGATCATGGGCGCAGGATGGATATGAATCTCAGTGCCTTGCATAGAGATGTGGACCGGATGCGGCTGGAGATGGATGGTGATGATAAGGGGGTTCGGATGATGATGATGATCCGGAGGAGTGATGAGCATCAGGTTTTTCTTTTCTGATTCTTCTCATCCCCCATTCTCTTTTCTACTTTACATGTGCAGGCTTAAGAGTTGGGTGTGGTGATTATTCTTGCGTGAGTGGTCTGTATAATAATGATGATTGATTGATGGATATGATGTGCTTGGGATGAATTCGTGTTATGATATAAGCTCTTATTGATGCATGATAATTTGTTAATGG